>CAJGYO010000011.1:33021208-34333074 GCA_904845875.1 Miscanthus lutarioriparius | reverse complement strand
CTCTAGCATGGCACAATCTAAGTTACAATCCTACTCTCGCATGGCAATTCTAAAAATGTAAAGACAAGAAATGAATTGCTCAAATGTGAATGCTTAAAGTAAAGAGAGGGAAAGGAACGCGACGATGTTTTCCGAGGTATCGGAGAGTCGTCACTCCACACTATTCCTCGTTGGAGCACCCGCGCAAGGGTGTAGCTCCCCCTTGATCCGCGCAAGGATCAAATGCTCTCTACGGGCTGAATCTTCGACACTCCGTCGCGATGAATCGCCCACAACCGCTCACAACTTGAGTTGGGTCATTCACAAGCTCCGCCGGATGATCACCAAACTCTCAATCACCACCAAGCCGTCTAGGTGATGGCGATCACCAAGAGTAACAAGCACAAACTCTCACTTGATCACAACAAGCCAAATTAGAAGGGTGGATGCACACTTGCTACTCTCCTTACACTAATAAGGCCTTAATCTTAGATTCTCAAATCTCAATCACCTCACTAGGCTCTTGCTTTCTTTTGCACTCTCAAGGGTGTTTCTCAGCTGAACAAATGGGCAAGAGACCTCCCTTGGATAAATAGAGGAAGTATTTATACCCCCTCATTCAAAACGAACCATTAGGAGGTTGAGTCAGCACTCTGCAGGGTGACTGGACGCTCCGGTCAAGGTGACCTGACGCTCCGGTCAGTTATCCCTCCAAAGAGCCGTTGATCGAACTCTGACCTGCATCCGGTCAGCACTGACCGGACGCATCCGGTCACAAAAATTGCTCTCTGAAACCTTACTGATGTTGACTAGACGCTAAAACCCAGAGTCCGGTCACTTCGCTATTCAGCGTCCGGTCAGCATTGACCGGACACGTCCGATCAGGAATCTCCCTCTCTGGAACCTCTCTGGAGTTGACCGAACTCTGGCATCCAGCGTCCGGTCACTTTTCACTCAGCGTCCGGTGGCAACCAAACGGCTTCAGTTGATCAAATGAACTGACCGGACTCACCCGTCAGCGTCCGGTCAGTCATTTGACCCTCCTTTCACTTTCAACTCAAAATCATATGTGAATGAAGTTTGCTCCAATTGATCTTAGGGCTACTCCTGAGCTGCCTAGCGCTAGATTTGACAAGTGTGCACCACACCTAAGCCACTAGACTCACCTAGATCAAGCTACTAGTCCATACTCCCCTTAATAGTACGGCCAAAGAAAAAAAAACAAAGTCCTAAACTACTCTAAATGTCTCTTCAACACCAAACGACACTTAGAATTAGTCCATCCTTAACCTTGTCGTCCATCCTTTGAAAACCAAAACGATTTCCATCGTAGGGGCATGACAACCATGATTGCCCAATCAATTGCCATTACCACGACCTAACTCAATTGCCTCTGCAAAACACACG
The DNA here is from genome assembly GCA_904845875.1 of Miscanthus lutarioriparius. Lineage (NCBI taxonomy): Eukaryota > Viridiplantae > Streptophyta > Magnoliopsida > Poales > Poaceae > Miscanthus > Miscanthus lutarioriparius. The sequence goes on along the minus strand of CAJGYO010000011.1, from coordinate 34,331,688 downwards.
TTAGTCATAGTAATCTCGTATTGTCATTAATCACCGAAATCCAACTAGGGGCCTAGATGCTTTCAATCTCTTCTTTTTTGGTGATTGATGACAATACAACCTCGAGTATATGAAAGAGATGAGGTTTTCAACATGCTTGGTTCATATAAGCTTTTGACAATAAGAGCAAAGGAGTTAGACATGCTTATATGACCCAAGCCAACATGGTGTACTCAATAGATATGAAATAAGCATGAGTACAAAAAACAAAGCTTATTTGAATCGGACTAAAATACGGAAGCAGAGCAAATGAGCATAACCAAGTGACATGACATATATAAATCAAAGTAGAGAGCACACATGTCACATAAGTATCACAATCATATGTATGTAGTTCAATGCATGAAAGTAAACGTGAATGCATAATGTATCACACATAAAGAGCCAAAAGAAATAAATCATAAGCTCCCCCTAGATATAACGCTTCCCCTAGATATAACATACTCGATCCCTCTCCCACTTTGGCGTCAAGCACCAAAACCTAAAGGTCGGATGGCGGTGCAGGAGCAGACGAGTCGGGCGCTGAGGTGCGGTGAGCGATCTAAAACTGTGTAGTATCATCCTCTGACCTAGAACTCTGAGCGGTCTGACCCTTTGTCCCTGGAAGAGAATGAGAAGTAGTCTAGGTCTGCTCTGGCGCTGCCTATGACTATAGAAGTATCATAGTAGAAAGTGGAGCTACATCTGCCACTGTTGCTGTCGCTGTGACTGTCTGAGATGGCTCGGAGGATGCGACAGACGACGGGATCGTCTCTGTAGTTCCGATAATGGGAGCAACTGAGGTAGGCACAGGGACTCACAACTCTGGCGGTGTAGGCTACCCTATGAGCTCACTGAAAGTAGCACCATGGCTCCTAGAGACTGGGTGTCAGATACTAGCACTGAGGAGCTCTGAGGTGGAGTGAAACCCGTAACAATGGGAGTGAAGTGAGGACCCTAGGTTATCACTGGTGAGGCAAACCACTGGGACACCTGCTCTATAGGTGAAGCAAACTGAGTAGCTGGCTCTCCCTAACTCTGAAGCCCACTGGGCTGTACAACTGGAGTCACTAAAGTGGTGGCAGGCTGGCCGATCGGAGGTGTAAACTATGGCGGTGCAACCCCAATAGCAGTAACGACATGTTGCATAAAACCAAGTAACTGCTGCTAGATCAGGAGCTGCTGCTGCTGCATGGCCATTCTTTGTGCTTGCATATGGCTTCTTGCTATCTCTAGAACTCGTCTGTCTAGCTTTGAACCTATGCTAGTGTAGCTACGGTCTCCCTAGGCTCGGCGTGCGTGCCTCGCCCCGCCTCATTCGCTTAAATCTTGCTAGAAGAGCGGGATATGTCACGGTGGGTGTGGTGGAGTGAGCTGGAGCCACCGACCTCCTTGTCATGTGCATGAGGGGGCATCTATGGAATGGCCCTGATGATCTCATCCTGCTAGGCTACTGTCTCCGAGACCTCTGGGCGATGACTCGGTTGGCTAGGTGTCCTCGCACTACTATGGTGGAGCATCTAAGTCATGTTATATGGCAGAAACTCAGTAGTGGCACCAGTATACTCCACCATAGTCTCAGGAGACTTCACTGTAACTGCCTTGCGAATCAAGAATGTGATCCAGTGAGCATATGGTAGCTGTCTGTGACCTCTGAACCCCTCTGCAAGAATGTCGTCCATCTCTGATAGTATGGCATCCCAAATATCAAACATTGTCTGCTGCACCAGAGAGTTCACTAGCCACAACTGGATGCGAGTTAATCCCTCGCGATAAACCATTCTCAGGAGCAAAGTCCTCCTCATGATAGCATCAAGAAGTCGAGCTATAGGAGTAAGGTCCTGTGGTGTCCTGCTCGACCCCTCGCCGAATGGCTCTGTGAAGCATGGTCGGACCAGATCTATGGGTGGCACAAGCCCACCGTGAGGGCGTCTAGGAGGCGTTGTCTGACCATAGCAAACCTCGTGAAGGTGAATGGGTGACTCTAGAATCCTGAGAATCTATCTAACCCTTGGGCTCTATAGCCTGTAGTCATGGTCTTTGAATACAAAGTGTATGAATCTATGCCTTGGGTCAATCCAAAGTGAAAAGTAGAACTCATGGACCCATGATGGAACATATCGGCCAGTCCGTCCAAGTAGGTCTATCAACCCTAACAGATATGATAGATGGAGATGAATCTGCTCGCCTGCTACTGCAGCAAGTGACTCAATAGAGCAAACTCTCTGTGATCTGAAAGCCACTCCACTATTCAGATAAGCATTGTAGAAGTCCTCCTGCAGTGGTGTATAGAAGTGCTCTAAAGCACGCTCATTCTGCCTCAACGGAAATCAGTCCTCGAACTGCATGAAGCGAAGCTGCTGCACCTGCTTGGCTATGGTTGCCCTCAGGTCAAGGTGAGTCACTAGAGGCGGACCCTGTGGTCTGTGAGGTGGGCGAGAACCCCTCCTATGTGTCTCAGGCCTCGGTGTCCCCTGGGTACAAGTATGACCAGAGCGTTGAAGCTGTGGCTGTGGTACCTGCTCTGTCTCCTCGGTCTGCTCTACCTCCTGAGTCTGCTATGTCTGCTGGGTACCCTCTGACTGCTTTGCTGGCTGTGTCTGCTGCTCAATAGTCTCCCCTGAGGCTGAGTCTCCTCTAGAGATACACGCCATCCTTTAAGCATGACAGTCCCAGCTGGACTACCATGACGTCTCTCGACCCTCTCGATGGTGGCCCTTTGTGCTGGTGAAAGCTATCTGCAATACGGACACCACTCTGAGCTCCTCCTCTCTCTGCACGCTCTGCGGTGGCTGTCACTGCTGCTCTCTCTCAGCCTCCACATCAACAAGCTTCCACTTCTTTGTCGTAGTCTTCTTCACCTTGCCTTTCACCTCAGCAGAGGCCTCGGATCCTCATCACCAGGACCACCTCCAGCATTCTTGACTCGTGCCATTGTTGGAGCTGAAACAAACTGCTACCACGAACAAGAATGAACTACCAACTGACACTTCTGAGGCTTGGCCTCGATCCGCACTCACGGGCTTGGCTCCGAGTTAACTGACCACAACCTCAAGAACACCAACTCGCTGCACGATGGAATAGATATGATATATAAATAATCACAATATACATCTAGAGATGCAAAACCCTAAGAAGCAAGCAATAGATACGAAATTAGAGGTGATGGCTTGCTACCTGACGAACCAGTGAATCGACGACCAAACAGTAGAAGAACAAATCTTGGGGAACCACCGGGTCGGCAATGGCTAGGGTTAGGATTCTAGCACGAAGTACAGCAGCCAAGAAGATGAGGTGGCTAGGGCAATTGGCGGTGCAGGCGAAGCTCGGCAGTGGATTTCCCTGGTGGCGACGCTGCTGCTGAGATGGGCACGGTGGTACGAAGCAAGGCGCGGGGCGGCGGCTAGGGTAAAGGCGCGAGCAAACGCAGCAAAGGCGGTCTTGTGATGGCGTGGGCTGATGTGTGGGTCGGTGGTGCTAGGGCATGGCAGTACGGGAGCGGCGTGGGCACGGCTATGCTGGAGCGGCACGGGCGGTGCGTAGGCACAGGAGCTCGACAGCAGGAGCGGGCGCGGCTAGGGCACAGCGAAGTCGACGCGAGCGAAATTGGTATGGGTGGCGCTGGTGAAGATGAAGTATTTATGGTGGCCCCCACGTGACGAATAAGGAAAGGAAATGAGTATTAGATCCACACAACTTCCACTGACCGGACGCTCCGGTGGCAACGACCGGACGCTGCCACCTGGAGTTCGGTCGACTACAGAGAGGTCAAAATCCCTTCAAGTCATGACCGGATGCGTCCGGTTACCATTGACTGGACGCAGCTAGAGTCCGGTCGATCATGTGTTCATCTTCTTCGCTTGATCGGACACCGGGACATCATCTGACCGGACGCAGGAAGATCACTATTTTAGCGTCCGGTCACTGCTTTGCGCTTCTGTTCACCTCCTGTGAACTGACCGAACGCTGGAATCCAGAGTCCGGTGCAGCGTCCGGTCACCATTTTTTTAGCGATTCTTCAAGGTTCCTTCGCGCTGCCTATTCTCAATCAAGTCTCAACTTCAATAAGACCCAAATAAACACCAATTGGGACTGATGTAAGTGACATCTCTCAAACCCTTAAAATTTTCAAAATATTTTGCCTTAGGCTATACTTCTTTTTAAGGAAATAGGCATTAAAAGGGTAATCGAAAGGAAACGACGAAACAACACACATGCATATGCGATGCAATACTTGAAAGTAATTCTATATGCTTGTCAAGTTTGATCCAAGGTTAAGGTTCTTCACATGTTTTTCGGCAGTTATCTTAACAATGTTAGACAAGCCCTAAATGCATTACCAAAAGTTAAACATGTTGTATATTACAATGCAATGCAAGGGACAACACAAGCTCATTTTCTAGTGAAGTTACTAAAATCAAGCACATTGAGCTCATTCCTCGAGCGACAAAATGTCGCCTTATCTAGCGGTTTGTGAAGATATCCGCCAATTATTCCTCGGTCCTTATACCTTCTAGTGATATATTATTTTTAGCAACATGATCTCTAAGAAAATAATGGCAGATATCTATGTGCTTGGTGCGAGAGTGTTGAACTGGATTATTTGCAAGTTTTACCGCACTCTCATTGTCACACAAAAGAGGTACCTTTTCTAAAACTAAACCATAGTCTAGCAAAGTTTGCTTCATGTAAAGAATTTGTGCACAACAAGCACCCGCGGCAATGTATTCCGCTTCGGCGGTGGACAAAGCCACACTATTTTATTTCTTGGAGGACCAAGACACTAGTGATCAAACAAGCAAATGGCACCCTCCGGATGTGCTTTTCCTATCAACTTTGCAACCGGTATAATTCGAATCGGAATAGCCAACTAATTGAAATCTAGCTCATTTGGAATAACAAAGACCAATGCTTGGTGTGTGCTTAAAATACCTAAGGATTCTTTTAACGGCAACCATGTGAGCCTTCTTAGGACTAGCTTGAAATCTAGCACACATACACACACTAAACATGATGTCGGGCCTAGATGCGGTCAAATATAATAAGCTACCAATCATAGCGCGGTATCCTTCTTGCTGTACTCCATCGATGGCTCTCCGTGCCTATCACACCATGTCGTCGCCTCTCAATCTCTAGCTCGGTGAGACCCATCCGTTCACTCCTAAGATGTACTCTGATATTCATTTGCTCCTTTTTCATTTGGTTTTCGACTTATTTATGAACTGAATCTTTGGGGAACGACCATCCCATCTTTCATTTTGTTGTCCATTCAATGATAGTTTAATTTGGTCTGGAGCCTGGTCAAGCGCAATTATGAATTTAGACGGCTTGAGGTAGTGCCGACAGTGGTACAAAATGGTCGCCTTGCCTTCTTTCTCTCCCTGTACCGCAGCTAGCATCTGCTCTGTGAAAATACGAGTGGCTCTGAGACAAAGTCCCATGTGGAATGCTCGCTTCTTTTATTTTTCAAGCGAATTGGTTTCTTTACCAGAAATCTGATCCTCTGTAGATCTGGAACTACCGAATCCGGTGTCACCAACCATTTAAGAGGTCATTTGCCATGTGGACTTACGAGAATATGCTTATAATTTATGTGGTCGTTCTTATTAAATGTCTTTCTTCAAAAATAATGTACTATGCTTGTACACATACTGTGCCTAAATTCATGATTGATCGTATCTTAACAGTAAGGGTGGGATTTATTCTGTTCATGCGGATGAAAAATTATTAATGCATCAATAACTCATATGAATGTGTGGTTTTAAATCAATAATTGTTTTGTGCAACAAATTGTGAAGACAAAATTTGTTTTATTCCTAGGATTGCTGTTAGAGTACATAGCGGAATCTGGCCCAGCCCGCTATACTACGAGCCAACGCCCCTCAGGCTCACAACATATCAAGACCTTGGGCCTAACTCAACCCAAAAGACTAGCCTGATAGGTGAGGGCTGCCCCCGTCTTATATGTTGTGCTCCCCCACCATTAATTACCGATGTGGGACTAAACCTAACAATCTCCCCAATCACATATCGGACCCAACTCTTCACATCACACAACCCGTGTGATCTCCGGAAGACATTTTTCAGGCCCCTAGTCCAACGCTCCATATCACACATAACCCCGTGTGACCTCCGAGACGTTGACTTTCTAGGTTTTTCTGACAATGGCTCCGATACAACTTGTTAGAGTGCGCAGCGGAATCTGGCCTAGCCCGCTATACCACGAGCCGACGCCCCTCGGGCCCAGGTCCACCGGAGCCCACAACATACCAAGACATTGGGCCTAACTCAACCCAAAAGACAAGCCTGATAGGTGAAGGCTGCCCCCGCCTTATAAGTTGTGCTCCCCCACCATCAATTACCGATGTGGGACTAAACCTAACAATTGCAAAATTGTAGGGAAAGAAACTAGATACATGCTTTGCGCAAAAAAAAAGAAACTAGATACATGCGCCATGTAATCAAGCTAAGGTTCCTTACCATCTAGATTTGTAGGGAAACTATTTTTTCCCTAGTATTCTTACAAGAAATCGCAAGGCACGTCTCTTCCCCGACAAAGTTTTCCCTACCTACGCACTTCCACGATGGTCTCCCACCCCGCTCAACTGGCAACGGACTTGGTTCCACTGCCACTTGAGCACGGTCAGTCTCAGGTCACGCCACCACAGGCGGCGCAGACCACCACCTCAGGAGCTAACGCGCCTACGCAGGATGAGGTGGGCAGTCCGCTTGGCTTCGGCCTGGCTGAGCCTACGGCGGATGCAGACATGTTTAGTATGCCGCCTCGGGAGGACCACACAATTGACGTCAGCGACACCTTCCCCGCACGCCGCCTCAAGAGTTTCACGCGTGTGCTGAAGAAGGTTGACTCTTCGCTTATTCGTGAGGCTCCCAAGTAGCCTCCTGCTAGGCCAGTGCTGCCGTGGTGGAGCAGGCGGTTGGCCGCCCAGAGCCTCTCTCGAGTACCTACTTCCAAGCGAGGTGAGGTGCTGATCATGCAGCGTATGGGCTACACCAAGGGTCCATCAACACCATCCGCATCGAAGCTGGAGGCCTTTGACAAGATCTTCGACGGCAAGCTGACTGCGTCCAACGTCGAAGCACTGGACGCGCTCTTCTCGGACGGTGGAAAAGGCTCATCTAGGCAGCCGTGAAGGCGTAAGGCCACCTCCTAGGTCGCACCGCTGCGTCGGTTTTGGTTGTTTTCCATTTATGTAATATCAAAACTAGAGGTCTTTTGCTAGGATGGTCCAACTACGGTTGTTTTAGGTCGACCTCCTTCGGCGCTCGATAGAAGCGCGTTGACTATATGTTTAAACTCTTCAGCTTAATACAATGATACGCATATCTTTTGTGTATTCGAGAAAAAAATCTTTCCGTAGTAAATAGTGTAGGGAAATTATTTTCCTACAATTTTTAGTTATTCCTAGTAGATTTGGTTATAGGAACATCGTCAATTATAGTACGTACTCCACCCTAATCTCCTCCACCTCGCTTGCCCTCCCTAGTCATGGCTCTGCCATATTCCTTCCATAAGTTGTTGCTAGGGGGCAAGCCTTAGTCGCACTCCCGACCACCACCTGAGATCCAATGCTTTGGGTCTCATGGCCCTGCTCCTATGGCCTTTGCTACCTTGGCCACCTGATTTATATGGCCATTGTCATTGAGATCTCGCTCACAGCAATGTTTTGGTATCCTTTGGGGAGGCCATGAGAGCAAATGGTTTCACAACTAAAATGATCCTTGGATGGCTAGAGGGGGCGGGGGTTGAATAGCCTAATTAATTTTTTTCTAGCAAGCACAAACACTAGGAAAACAGGTTAGAAAAAAATGCGGCGGTAATATCAACTACCTCTGACTATGTCTTGCAACTCTATGGTGATTAACACCAACAAGATTCTAGTACCAAGATATGGACTACACTATGTTACTCGAATTGTAAAGGCTAACTCGGTTTCCTCCCTAGGATGACAATTCTAATATCACTACTCTATATGAATTGATCAATGCAATGTAGAGAGAGAGAGAGATCAAACTATACCTTACAAGAGGGATGGCACAAGATATATCCCCACGGTTCAGTGACTTGCTAGTCACCTAAGTCCACATTGAGGAAAGCCCAAGGATGGCCGCTCCTCTATCAAGGCTACAACCCAACAAGGTTGGCTCCAACGTGAGCACTTGATCTTGAGCCTGCTCAATCACAAGGTGATATCCATGACCTGATTCCACTAGAGAGGTTGTTCACCTCCTCTAGCCGGGATGAAGCTAATAGCTCCTCACAATCAACTCTGAAACCTCACAATCTTCAATTGAGTGCTTCAACAGAGTATCGCTTCTTCAAGTAACAAACAAGAGTGTGCTTGGTAGAGCTTCTACCACAGCTTCACAAAGTTGTTTTCAACTTCTTCTACCGAACGGGTCTGGATAAAATAAGTTTTCTCTAAAAGTTGTTTTTCAGCTCCTCTCACATGCACGTATCTCTAGGTGAAGTTGTGTGAAGCTGAAAATACCAGCTTCTCTCACTTTTCTCTTTGCTATCTACCATGAGAAGCTGTTTATACCAAACATTTATGAAAACAGTTTTAGCTTCACGGGTGAAGCTACTTTATGGAACTGAAGCTAAAAAAATTGATTCACTGGCTAGTGAAGCTGAGCTGTACCTAACAGGCCCTAAACGTAATTTCTAGTGTCACTCAATGCAATCAATCAAGCCCCCAGTCTCCGCCCATGACTATGTTATTTCTAATTTCATACCGATTTAATGCATGCTTAGTTTGCACTATATCATGCATAGATATTACTTTTAACTTTTCATGTATATTTTTGGATTATTATAAGCTAAAGTTACTGTAATAAGTCTTTATCGATTACGATGATAATTTATTCTAGACACGCCCCTGAAGCCTGAGTACCAAGCGCATCATCAACTCCTAACGTAGATGTGGAGAATGTTTTTTTCTCTCGCTCGAATCTTGTTTCATGCGTTCAAGAAGTTTGGAGGTTTTGATTGTAGGTTCAGCCCGTGTGGTTGTAGATCGTGTTTCTACACACTATGTGGTTTCGTTCACTCCACAAATTGTTTTAGCAGTATAAGTAACCTGTTGCTTGAGACTTAGTCTCTGTTCACTGTATAAACTCCTCGCCATTCTTTATGAAAAATATATTTACAATGTTTACAAAGATTAGTGGACATGCACGTGCGTCACGCACGTATCTATAAAAAAAGTATTATTTGAAAAGAGGAACGTACTTGTTAGTGTCTAGACAGCCGATCTGAGTCGCTAGCGTCAAACGGTACCTGCTCAGCGAGCGAGCGAGCACCCCAGCGTGTCGGGCTAGCAAGCGAGCACCCCAGCAGCTGGCCCGCACCGCCCCAGACGTCACACGCATCGCCAGCCGCTTCCCACGCACATCCCATGTGCAACACCCGATTTATTTTGAAACATTCATATGCAACAGTTGTAACATACAAAAGAAGATAGATGAAACACTTTAAATATGCGTCTAAAACAGTTGCAAAAACACCTGAAAAAACACTTGAATACCATTGCAAACATATGCAATATTTAGATGAAACACTTGCAACAGATGTATGAAACACCCGAAACACTTGAAACATACACTTGTAACATGCATTTATATGCAACATCTAGATCTACTTTTGCAATATCCAGATAAAAACACTTGCAACATACGTCTGATACAGATGAAACATTCATTAGTATAGTAGAGCTCAGTACTGGCAGTTTTAAAGTTATTTCTACATGCGTCTGTTAGTACCGCCGGTGGCAAAGGCCATTGAAAATCGAGAACTTCACAAGCGTCTTCTAGAGAACCACTGCTACAAATGATTTACACTGGTTGTTTTTAAGAAAACTACCATTACAAATGATTTACACCGGTTGTTTTCTTAAGAAAAACCACCACTACAAATGATTTTCAAAAATTGGAAATCGGGCTCAAACAATAGCAAAAAAGATTTTTTAATCCGGGGAGGCCCCCACCAATAAACCTCCCCCTCATGCGATACCTCTTTAACCACTGCACCTCATACTCACTTATATCTATAATGGATTTTCTTTCTCCTCATATTATCCTCAATCGAGTTTAAATTGATTGTTTGAGACTCTAAATGAATTCAAATCAAAAAGTTGTCAACTACAAAGTTGCATAACTTTTCAAGATCTACAACTTTCATTTTGGTTATTTCCCCATCAGAGGTCATTTGAAAAAATTCAAATTTTAAATTTGAGAAATTTAAACGTAGTTTTCCTTGACAAGATGACTTTAAATGAAAAAGTCATCGACTATAAAGTTGCATAACTTTTAAGTTCTACAACTTTTATTTTGGTTGTTTCTCCATCCGAGGTCGTTTAAAAATTCAAATTTTGAATTTCAAAAATAAGAACTTCAAACAAGATTTTAAAAGCAACAAATGATTTCATTTGCAAAAGCTATCAACAACAAAGTTGTAGAACTCATCAAAGTCTACAACTTTTATTTTTGTCATTTCTTCATCCGACAAAGTGATAGTCTATATTGTTCACAAATTCATAAATCTCTCACATAGTTTATGAAACTATATAAGAGATATGTTATTTGTGAACAATGTTTACTACCACTTTATCGGATGAAGAAATGATCAAAATAAAAGTTGTAGATCTTGATGAGTTCTACAACTTTTATGTTCATGACTTCTTCAGCTGAAATCATTTGATGTTTCAAAATGCTGTTTGAGATTGTCATTTTTGAAATTCAAATTTTGAAATGTTCACAAGAAAATATGACCAAAATATTAGATGGAAGAACACAATAAATGAATAGAGCATGATTTTACAAAATTTTAGAAAAAAAATCAAGTAATTTGAAGATTGTACGAGGGAGAAAGACTAGTTACAAGTTTTAGCCAGAGATTCAAAAGAGATCAGAGTTCTTCAACCATTTAAAAATTAAATTTCAAACAACATTTTAAAACATCAAATGATTTTATATGGAAATATTATAAATAACATAGTTCTATAACTTTTCGAGATCTACAACTTTTATTTTGGTTATTTCTCCATCTATGGTCGTTTGAAAAATTCAAATTTTAGTACTTAATTTTTAATATTCGGCGTCTATTTATATTGACGCTAGGTTATGAAAACCGTCACTATAAATATATTTTTACTGGTTGTTTTCTTAAGGCTACCACCAGTAGAAATCATATATTTTTACTGGCGGTAAACATAAGAAGACAACCAGTAAAAAATGAATTTATACTGGCGGTTCATGATCTGGACCCACAATATTATTTCTAGTGGCGCCTGCTCTTTCCAAACCGCCAGTGAAAAAAAGGGTGGCGCCAAGAGAAAGCACCAGTGTACTAGTGATTTGCAATGTACACTTGAAACATATGTGCATAGCCATTGCAACATGTTCAACATCCTATCTACTTTTGCAACACCGATACGAAACACTTGCAACATACCACTGAAACTACTGAAACATATGTTTGCAACACGCGCTTTCAGTGCAACATCTCCTTGTTGCTTGTGAATGGAGGCTCGTCGGCGTATGGTGTTCGTGTTCACCAGTGTAGAGCTCGCGCTCTGGTGGAGAAGGCCGCGATATGTCCGGTGGAGAAGGCCATGACGGATCTGGCACGAGTTATCACCGCTTCGGTGGGGAACGGAAGCCTCCGTGTGTTGGAAGCCTTCCGGAGAACAGAAGCCACCGAGTATTGGAGAGGATACGACTGTTTGACCGTTGGGCTGGTGTCGCGGCCGGACGAATGGACGCCCTGAGCACAACATTTCCGAAAGAGGAATACAGATAAAATCTTCTAGTTGCAACTTACATCCAGTTTACTTTGATCTTTGTGAGTTTGTAGAAACTGAAATTTGCTCACCTTTTTTTACTACAATATATACGTATGTAAGCTTTGTTTAGCCCGTGTGGTTATAGATCGTGTTTCTACTCACTCTGTGGTTTCTTTGTCACTCCACAAATTGTTTTAGCAGTCTATAAGTAAATTGTTGCTTGTCTAGTCTATGTTCAGTGTATAAACTCCTTGCCATTCTTTATGAAAAATATATACTTAGCATTGTTTTCAAAAGAAAAAGAAACGAAAATATAGAGGAGCCACGTCTCTTCTACTAGTTTCTATTCATCTCGTAATACTTTTGCCCCAAATAAACGCAGCAATGAGCATTGCTACGCCGTCCATTGCTTCATCATGTAATTGCACCACTATCAGCCCATCGTATTTGTGGAAATATGAGTAAGTTGTCTATCTTTTTTTTTAGTACGTATAAGTTTTTGTCTTAAATCAATCAGAATATTTTATTTTAATATATGATATAAGAGCGAAAGGTCTTAGGTTCGAATTGTGTCAGATGTTATTAGATAGAATAATTCGAGGGGAGCGAGCTTGTACGTAAGGAAAGCCTGCGCATAAATAAAGCGTCTGCTTCTCCGGTCAAGTAAAGCTTTTAAATTATTGGGTTTGATAAACAAACGCGGAAATGCCAATGTATACGGGTACTGAAGCAAAAATTGAATGAAAGAGATTAAATAGACTTCTTATAGCTTCTACGTGGGCAGCTACGGTGACGGGATCGCCTTCGATGGGCTGCTCGGCGTACTCGGTCATATATGCCTTCTCCCCAAAGAACGGGCGCCTCCACCTCGATCGATGAGCAAACGGTGCACTCAGCTGTCGACTTGGAGTCTGTGGCCATGCACGAGATTGGGCGCATCCTCGGGCTGGGGCACTCGTCGCCACCCAAGGCGGTCATGTACCTGAGCCTCAGATTGCTGGAAAAGAAGGCGGAGCTCACCGTCGTCCAGTGGCTGTATGGCCCCCAAGTCCCCAACCCGGGATTCAGTCTCAGCTCGGTCTACCAAAAGGGAGTCCTCCGTGGCCTCCGGGAGGAGCAGTTGGCTTTCTTTCTTTTCCCGGTGTCTGAGCGTCCAGCCTTGTGTCGAGTGTTTTTCTTCCTAGCATTTTCTGTTTCTTTTTTACGTTTTCTTTCGGGAAGGCCTAGCGCCCGGACGTCCCGTCGCAAGAGGCATCTGGGTGCTGCTCTGGTTCTGAGCGCATCGACCGCGCCCCATCCCGTTCCCACGTAACAGAAGTGCGCCGGTAACCATGCAGCGCCGCAACAAAACAGGAGTGCGCCCGCCGCACCCGCCTGCGGATGCGCGTCGCGGAGGCATCTGCCGGCCTCAGACGCCCACACAGTAACCCACAGCGGCGCCCAAGCCGTAGCAAGGGGCTGGCAAGTGGGTCACATTACAACATGTGCAACACCCGATCTACTTTTGAAACAACCAGATGCAACACTTGCAACATACGTCTGAAGACAGATAAAACACATGAAACATGCATCTAAAACAGTTGCAAAAACACATAAAAACACTTGAAAACCATACGCAACATCTGGATAAAACACTTGCAACATACGTGTGAAGCATATACAACATCCAAATAAACACACTTGCAACATACGTCTGAAAAAATAGAGGAAACATTGGAAACAAAAACTTGCAACATATATACGTGTACAACCATTGCAATATATACAACATCCCGATTTACTTTTGCAACATCCATATAAAACAATTGCATCATACCTCTAAAACAAATGAAACACTTGAAATAGACGTTTGCAACAAGCGCTTTCAAGCGCAACATCTACTTGCTGCTTGGACAAAATGGAGGCTCATCGATGCGGAGCTCGATGCCGCGGAGTGGCAGGGGGATGCCAGTGGGCAGGCAACTGCACGGCCCCGGCATGCGGCTACGTGGCTCCAGCGATAGGGCGGGCAGGTGCGGTCCCCCGTGGCTAGGTGCCCCTGTGGTAGAGGCGACAGCGCTGCCCACACCGAGCCCTTGCACTTCCTACGCGGACCCCTGCGAGGTGCCCCTACAGTGGAGGCGGCAGCGCTGCCCGCATCGAGCGCATGCGCTGCCTACGGGGACCGCGGCGAGGCGCTCCTGCGTTGGAGAAGGTGAGCAGTGGGCGGGTGGCGCAGTGGAGTCAGACACAGAGGTCAGATAACGCAGTGCATAAGGCCTTCTGAACGAGGTCAATGATGCGTCCGGGCGGACGAACGCCCTATTCTAATCATTATCATTTTCTTTTTTAATGTCGAGCGTTTTTTCTAAGCAATTTTCCTTTTTTGTTTCGGATGTTTCCTGGTTTCTTTTACTTGGGGTTTTGGTTTCTATTCTTTTGGTTTTTGTTTTATTTTTCCTATAATAAATCTCTATCTCTGTTCTTCGTCTATCTATATATAATAATATATGTATGTATTTCTAATAATATTGTTATAAAAAGTGAAGGGTTTCTTCGGTTCTCCTATTTGAACTTTTCAAACTGCCCTTGCATAATTGTCAGGGCTTTGCTGACGGGCACATTCGTGAAAAAACTGCCCTAATATCTCCTCCTGCTGTTATACAAGTTAGGACAACTACTCGATATAAAGTCTGATTTCAAGACATGAAACACAATGCTGCAGAGTCTGATTCCCCAATATATATTGGAACAAAAGATGCAGCCATTATATAAATTTTCAAGCTATAACTCATGTTTCAGGTGGTCCTACAATAAGATATATATTCCGTTACAACGCACGAACACATTTGCTAGTCTCTACAATCTACAACAATACATATACAATACAACTACAACACTACAACACTACAAACTACATACAATACAATACAATACAATACAACTAAAACTAATTAAAATAAAACATATAAAAGTATTCCGTCCACCCGGCGACACTTCGCGTCGTTCGCTCCCAAGCCTCCCCGGGCGCGCGCTCAAATCATCCCCCGCTCGGTGTCTCCCCGGCATCATCCGTCATCTCTCTCGCAATCCTCGCAGTCCTCCAATCACGCTCCCTTCAATCATGCTCCCTTCAAATTGCGAGATTGAGTCCTCCAATCACGCCCCACACCATCGCGACCCTCTCCCCAATGCCCCTCGCCGATCGCACGCTCTTCCCTGATCCCCTCGCTCGCCGACACTCCTCACTGATTGGAGGCCACCGCGCCCGTTCTTCTTCAAGGAAGCACCGATCGCGTGCTTTTCCCTGATCGCGTCCTCCTTGCTAGATTACTGCAGTCGTGCATCGAGCAAGGATGTCCATCATGATCACACACCCACGCGGCCACGCCTACCCCACCGATGCCTTCCTTCATCGCTGCACGGACAATGAAGTGTTAGGACGATCTCCACCAGTTGGCCCAACGACCAATTGGGCCCTTGATCCGCGCCCTGATCGGGGGCGCTCAGCCGGTTCAAAGTGGCTGATGGGCCCCCGTCGCGCAGCACTATTAAAAGGACTGTGGGGGCTGGGGCACAGGATAGTAGATTTACCGCAGCCGCCAGCCCCACCATGATGTCCTAACCCCAGTTCGATCTAGAAGGGGGAGCTGTAAGCGACGGGAAGCGCCATCGCCTTCGCCGCTGCCACTAGCGCCGCGCCTGCACTGCTACTACCTACGATGACCTAGCGGGTGTGTCTCTGCTTCTCCTACTCCGACATGTCGCGGCCACTGTGACGGCGGCGCCATGGCAGCGACTGCATGTGGCGAGGTATATCACCAAACCTATCAAAGTTAAGCAATTTACCCACTGATCTGCACCTAGAGGTTTAAGAAATTCTATCAATGGTATCAAAGCGGATTTTCTTGTGTGTAGATCTAGATCGGGGTAGAATAGAGAGAAGCAAATAGAAAGAGAAGATTAACCCTAGCAAAGAAGAAAAGAAATGGGCGGGCTCACCTTGAACCCGCCACACCACTACCGCCGCCTCGCCGACGCGTGGGAAGAAAACAAGTAAGGAAAGGGTAGGGGTAGCAGCAATTAGAAGGAGGTGAGAAAGATCTGATTCGGATCGAAGTAAATGGTCCCTAACCCTAACCCTAGAAGGGGAAGAAGAACAGCAGAAGGGGTCTCGATTCGATTCGAGAAGGATACGATTCGGATTGAACACGAACCCTAACCCTAACCTAACCCGTGAAGATCCAGTCAGGGAAGATGAACAGAGACAGAGGGTTTGACCCGAACACTAACCCTAACCCTAACCTAGAATAAAGATGGGGGGACGGCACCTACCAGGGCTCCTCCGCCGCTGTCACCACCGCCGTAGCGTGAGAAGAAGACCGCGCCGCCGCTTCGCCGGCGCGTGAGAAGTGAGCCGAGCCGCCGCTCGTCGAACGTGTGCGAGCTCCGGCCAAGGGCACCGCCGCTAGACCGCTCGACGGCGGTGCGTTCACCCTACGGTGAGTGCGCACACCGGCGAAGGGACCGTCGGCGGTGCCAACACCTCCCTCGGCCACCGTTGCGCTCTGCCGCTCGCCGCGCTGAGAGAGAAAGGGGAGAACAGAATGAGCTAGGGTTTGGGAGCCGGCGCCGCGTCGCGGTTTTGTTCTCACGAGATCAGTGCGTGGTCGTCGATCTTAGATGGACGACGCAGATCAACCAGGCCAGATTTGGCCCAGGCGGGCACGCACAGAGGGCCACTTTGTCGTCCCAGGCCTAGGTTGCGGCCTGGGTATGCACAGCGGGCGCGCGCGCGTAGTTGGGCCAGGCCATATCGTCAGGCCGGGCCGAATGAATAGTAAACGCAGAGTTTTGAATCTCTGTCAAAATTTGAACCAACGAGAAATTTTTTTCAGAGAGTAGATGAGTAAAGTAAAATGCTTTTGAAAATTAGATAAAGAATTTTTTCATGTTTGCGCTGCAAAGTTTAATGTTTATTATCTTCTAATTAAATTTAAACCAACGAGAGAATTTAATTTGAAGAGTAGATATATTTAGTAAATTATGATTATGTTTATCCTCAAATTAAATTAGAACCAAAGGGAAATTTTAAATTAGAGGAGTAGTCCATTTTTTAAGTCAGATTATGGTATTGTCATTTTCTGACCAACGTTGATGATGACAATATTATAATGAGTTCAAGTTTGAGGTTTAAATCTCTGATAAATTTTACACCAACATGGTCAATTTTTTAGAGAGTAGATAAGGCCAAGAAATTCTCCTGAACTAAAAGAATGTATTTCATTATCAAGTTTCTGCTGCAATGATGTTGATTATCTTCTAATTAAATTCGAACCAACGGGAGAATTTAATTTTAAAGAGTAGTTATATGGATTTCAAGTTAATTTATGAGTTTTATGCATTAATTCTATTTTCTGTCCAACGGTAATGTAGAATTGATGCAGAAGCATATTGTATGTTTTATTTTTAACCGACGAGAGAACTCGGCTGCATGCCAACTGGCTGCAATACTGGGGTATGTGAATAAAAAGGCTTGAGTGAAAGCTCTAGTTTGGTTTTGGTAAATTGATGAAACCCTAAGTTCTAACCTAGTTTATCAAAGTGTTCATGAGATAGGTAGCACATTCCAAGCGGTGAAGCAAATGAAAATCATGACATGATGATGGTGATGCTATGGTGATGATCAAGTGCTTGGACTTGAAAAAGAAGAAAGAGAAAAACAAAAAGCTCAAGGCAAAGGTATAAGTGGTAGGAGCCATTTCGTTTCGGTGATCAAGACACTTAGAGAGTGTGATCATATTTAGGTTCGATATCACTTAGAGAGTGTGATCATATTTAGGTTCGATATCCGCACTATAAGAGGGGTGAAACTCGTATCTAAATATGGTTATCAAAGTACCACTAAATGTTCTAACTCATTGCATAAGCATTTAGGATCTAGTGGAGTGCTAACACCCTTGAAAATGTTTGTGAAAAATATGCTAACACACATGCACAAAGGTGATACACATTGTGTTTAGCACTTGGAAGCAAGGGTTCGAAACTTCACCGGTAGAGTGTCCTATATAGAAAAGACAGGTTGTCATAGAGTGCACCGGACACTGTCCTCATGGGACCGGACGCATCTGGTGGCTAAACCTAGGCGTCGGTCAGTCAGCAGAGACTGACCGGACTCTAAGAAGAAAAGTGACCGGACTCTAGCTGGACACTATTCAGCATCTAGTCCCGCTGACATGGCAGCACAGAGAAGAGGAGAAAGAACCGGACGCTGATGATGTGTCCGATCGTGACCTACCCAACGCGTCGAGTCGCGAATTTCCATCTCTGGAACCTTACTGGAAGTGACCGGTTCCTGGGGTCCTGCGTCCGGTCGTGATCAAACTGACGCGTCCGGTCGTAAATGGAACCTCTCTGGAAATGACCGGACTCAGCAAAGCTGCGTCCGGTCTTGGCACTATGCAGCGTCTAGTCATCACTTGACCATTGAGATCAAGCGACTAAGGTTGAATGGAGGTGACATGTGGTGTGCATCCATTTATCGGATGCTGGACCGGGTGCATCCGGTCGATCTGATCGGAGTGTTCGGTCACCTCGAGCAGTGCCTAGTGAAGGGGTACAACGGCTCTATTTCGTGGGGGCTTCTATTTAAGCTCCATTGCCAGCTCTAGCTCACACTCTTAGCCATTTGCATTGACATTACAACCTTATGAGCTTAGCCAAAGCCCTTCCACTAATCTCCATTATTGATTCATCATCTTTGTGAGATTGGGAGTGAATCCAAGTGCATTGCTTGAGTGTTTGCATTTAGAGGCACTTGGTGTTCATGTTTCGCTATGGGATTCGCTTGTTACTCTTGGTGGTTGCCGCCACCTGGATGGCTTGGAGCAGCGAGGATCGTTGAGCGGAGGTTGGTGATTGTCTTCAGCTTCGATCGTGGTGATTGTGAGGGGTTCTTGACCTTTCCCCGGTGGAGAGCCAAAAGGTACTCTAGTGAATTGCTCGTGGCTTGTGTGGTCCCCATCTTGTGTTGGTTGTGCGGCACCCTATTGAGGGTTTTGGCGTGTGATGCCAATTAGCGCGTGAACCTCCAAGTGAGTGAATCGTCACAACGAGGACTAACTTGCCAGCAAGCAAGTGAACCTCGGTAAAAATCATTGTGTCATCATTTGATTCCGAGGTGATTGGTATTCATTGGTATTCACTCTTGTGATTGATTGGTTCATTCCTCGACTCGGCGGTATAACCATCTTGCTCTATCTCTTTACATTACCGCAAACTAGTTGTCAAGCTCTTTAGTGTAGCTAGTCGTGAGAGCTTGTTAGTTTGGTTAGTGTGGCTCTTTAGTTAGCCTTTGAGAGCACACTAACTTAGTATAGCAACATAGTCATTGTGTGAATAGAGACTATAAAAACTAGAATTATGGTAGGTGGCTTGCATTTTTAGTAGGCTAGCGCAATACTCGCTTCGCCTCATATTTGTCTAACCGGTTTGCTAAGTGTTGTTGTAGAAATTTTAATAGGCTATTCACCCCCCACTAGCAATTAGGACCTTTCATTGAGTCAAGCCAGTTCAGGACAGTTTTTTGTTAGTTTATTAATTTTCTGATTAAATTGGAACCAACGGGAAGATTTAATTGAAAAATAAAGTATAAGTGAATGTTTTAGTTGTCATGACTAAGTTTTGTATAGATTTATCCCGCATGAGGAGAAGTTTTGGCATAGTACTTATGCTAGTCAATCCTGCATGGCGAGAGAAGTTTTATGATTATTCATATGTTTTTGTATCCCGCATAGCGAGAGAAGTTTGGATAGCTCTTATGCTATCTAGTATTAACCATGGCACAATAGAAATGCACCATCATGGTAAATACTAATCAAAGGACAAGAAAAAGATGCAAGCGTGACTTGCAAAAGTATAGTTAATAAAAGACCTCCTTGAGTTCTTGAAGTGAAATAAGGAAAGTGTACTCCTAAATGGATCAAGAAATAACTTTGTTTATATGACATAATCATATGAATGAAGTAAGTTATAAGTTTCTCCTCATTCACAGGCTTTCTAAATAGTTCTCGAAATTATGGTAGTAAACTTCATGCCATACTTCAAGAGGGAGAATATTAAGATCATTTAAGAAAGATACTCTTCATTAAGAGTGAGATAAAGATTAATTAAGATAAATGCGACCGTTGGAGGAGTACAACGGTCACAACAATGATACCCCTAAATAGAGAAATAGCTAAATTCCTGGACCTTTTAAAGTTCTGATAGGAAGATAGCGTAGTCAGCCTCAAAGATGTTAAGGTGGTGCTTAAAGTGCCATATGAGGTTTTAACAAATTAAACCCAAAATAAGATATTTGAAGATACATCATTTTTAGAAAAGATGAGAAGATCTAGGGGAGCATGGTATGTAGAGGTATGTAGAGACCTAAGACTTGAAGAGAAGAGGGACTGCGTGCCCACTCCAGTGACTCAGGAGCAACAAGTTTCTCAATACCTGTTGATGTTGTATGACTAATACAACACTATTGTTAGCTCTTCAAAGAAGATGAATAATGTTAACAAGGATCTTGTAATACAGGAGCATGTAGAATCAATTGCCTCTTGGCAATAAAGAGCAACAATAGCCCCATATGAAAGTGCCAGTAGCTGAGGACCTAGAAGGTCTCAAAGAATTAGTAAACCAGTTTTTCTGATGACTATGAAGTCTATGTTAGTAAAGAAATTCAAATGGAGGATCATCTCACCTCATTTGAAGAATCCATGAAAAGTGTTTACTCGTTTAAATGGCAAGCTATGAAAGTTGAAATAAATTCGATGAATACCAATGATGTTTGGGACTTAGAAGTAATTCCTAATGGAGCCAAAATAGTAGCCTGTTAATGGGTCTACAAGACAAAATGTGACTCCAAAGGGAATGTAGAAAGATATAAAGCACGACTTGTAGCAATATGCTTTACTCAAAGAGAATGAATAGATTACAATGAGAGTTTTCTCTCCAGTCTTATGCAAGGATTCTTTTAGAATCATAATGGCATTGTTGGCATATTATGATTTAGAGTTACATCAGATGGATGTAAAGACGACATTCCTCAACGGGGATTTGTATGAAAATGTTTACATGGCATAACCCAAAGGTTTTTGTCGTGGAAGAAAAAGAATGTATGAGATACCGCCTATAGAAATCCATTTATGGGTTAAAAGTAAGTCTCTAGATAGTGGTATTTGAAGTTGATGAAAACAATAAGAAAGTTTGAGTTTTAAAGAAAATGATAAGGACAATAGCGTTTATGCGAAATTCAAGAATGGAAAATTTATTTTCCACATCCTGTGAATAGATGACATTCTACTCACTAGTAGTGATGTTAATCTGTCATTGGAGAAAAAGAAGTTTTGTCCTCAAGTTTCAATGTGAATGATCTTGATGAAGCGTCATTGGTTCTAGAAATTAAAATTCACCAAGATAGAAGAAAATGGGGTATTAGGACTATCGCAAAAGGATACTTAGAAAAAGATTTTAAAGAAATAAAGTATGCATGCAAGTAAATATACGCCTGCTCCTATACTCAAGGGTAATAGATTTGGGAACTCTAGTGTTCCAGGAACCGATAAGAGATCGATCAAATGAACATGGTTCTAGATGCCTCAACTGTTGGAAGCTAAATGAGTGTACAAGTAAGAACTTACCCTGACGTAGCTCACGTATTTGGAATGTTTTGGCAGAAGTCCAGTCCAAATATAGATCACTAGAATGGAGTTAAGAATGTCTTGCAATTTTACAAAGTGTCATAGGCCTCATGCTGAGTAAGAAAGAACAAGTACTCTCAAATAGTTGTAGGTACAAATGTTAAACCTTGGCGAGATGTGTAGTCAAATCCACAGCAGTTGCTAACACTCATAGTTGGAGTCTTATTGTGGAAAAGCTCCAAAGAAACAGTTGTGGTGTCATCGGTGTTGCATACCATAGTATAGCTTGACATCAGGCTTAAGGAACAGGCAAAAGAGGTTAAGGGAATTTATACCCGGATTTAACAATGGTAGACAACAACAGCAACCATTTAAAGTAAGTTAACTCCTAAGACAACAGGTCAAGTGTGCTGCCAAACACATTGACACTAAGTTATATGTTGTAAAGGAAAAAATCCAGAATCATTTTAAAAGCATTGAGCATATAAGTACCAAGCAAGTACTTGCGGATTCGCTTACCGAAGGCTAACCACGCAGTGCGTTTAGAGAACACACAGTCGACATGGGTTTATAGAAAAGCCTATGATTTCTAGATACTAAGGGCCTAGTTGAGAATCTATTTCAAAAACAGAGAGGTGCATTGTAGCTATTTAATCTAATGGTAACTGACCGTGAGGATGAGGTACGCTCTATTTATTGATCTGCGATGGAATGGGAAAAAGATAAAGTTAGTTAAGTTTAAATCATAAGGTGAGATCAAGGGGAAAATTATTAGGATGATCTCCACCAGTTGGCCCAATGGCCAATTAGGCCCTTGATCCGTGCCCTGATCGGGGGCGCTCAGCCGGTTCTAAGTGGCTGATGGGCCCCTGTCGCGCAGCACTATTAAAAGGACTATGGGGGCTAGGGCATAG
This sequence comes from Miscanthus lutarioriparius, assembly GCA_904845875.1. Classification (NCBI taxonomy): domain Eukaryota; kingdom Viridiplantae; phylum Streptophyta; class Magnoliopsida; order Poales; family Poaceae; genus Miscanthus; species Miscanthus lutarioriparius. The sequence goes on along the minus strand of CAJGYO010000011.1, from coordinate 34,309,287 downwards.
GACAGAAGATTCACTGCAGCTGCCAGCCCCACCGTGATGTCCTAACCCTAGTCCGATCTAGAAGGGGGAGCTATAAGCGACAGGAAGCGCCATTGCCTTCGCATCTGCCACCAGCGTCGCCCCTGCACTGCTACTACCTACGATGACCTAGCGGGCGTGTCTCTGCTCCTCCTACTTTGACACGTCGCGGCCACTGTGATGGCAGCACCATGGCAGCGACTGCATGTGGCGAGGTATATCACCAAACCTATCTAAGTTAAGCAATTTACCCACTGATCTGCAACTAGAGGTTCAAGAAATTCTATCACAGAGATGATCTAAGGTGAAAACCCGCGGTGGCGCGTCAACGGCAAGCCACTGCTGCAACCGTCTTGGCCAATCAAGATCGTGGATCATTGACGTTACCATCCAAGGTGTGCCCTTTTCTATTTTAGTTCTTTTTCTTTCCATAATATCTAAGTACTGAGACGTCCAGATGACAAAGCGGCCATCACCCGACGGCCAGCGACCATCAGCAATAGGCAACGTCATGGAATAAAGAGGGGTGAGGTTTATACTGTCACCATCACCATCGTGCTCTGATCCAAGGTTTTGTAAAAATACTGAGATTTTTGGATCAGAACATATACATGTACAGTTAGCATGGTGTGGTTTTGATGCTTGCTGCTTGCATCTTAAGAACAGAACCTGGCCATGTGCCGAGCGTGAGATTGCTGCCCTGAACTACTATCAAGAACAAGCAGAATGCAATAGTTTCTACAATAAGCAGTTTGTGATTGAATTAATCATCGTTCTGTTTTAGCCTTGTTGTTTCAGTCAACTTCTATCTGAATGCCAATAATCTGAAATTGGCTCTTCTTCCTTGTTGTTTTAGCCTTTTGTTTTGGTCGACTTTAATTGTTTGCTGGTTTCAACTATCTATCACAACACTGCAGACGGCCCTAGGGGCAATCCAGGTTTTGCCTCTCTCCACTGTCCATGATCTGGCGATGAATATATACCTCTCGCTCTCTTTTTTGTTTGGTTCATTTTATGTGTGCCAACAATTCATAATAACTTCGGGATGGCATTTGCGATAAATTCATAGCTTCAGTGACTTCAGCGAGGGTGTGTATCAAAGCTTGCTTTCAAGTACAAGACGTTCCCTGTAGTTTTCAGGTTGCTTCTCCAGCTTCCTTTTTTTTTTGAGGGCTCCATTTTTTTCTCACATAATAAACTATCAAAATCCAATTAGGACACATATAACTCTATGCAAATATATATTTTTTGTGGTAGACAGACACATGCAAGACTGAGACCAATATCTTCAGATAAAAAATATGCAAAATTAATTTTGTCGGACAGTGAACAGTGATAGACAAAGGCATTTATCAAGTGAAAAATTTACTTGTACCATTTCATTTTTTCTTTTTGTTCAGCAGAACTGACAGGCCATAATAGATGATCAAAAGATGCCCACTTATTATGAACCCTATTGTGGCGTTTTTTTCTTACTCTTTCCAGGTTGTTCACTTTTGCTGTGGTTCAAATTATTTTAGCTTATTATTGATAGAAACTTTATAATCTTCTTGGAAAATCTGCTTCTACAAAAAATACGATCTCATTCAACCAAAGGTAGTATAACTGTTAATTTTGCAATGGCAAGTTTCCATTATGGTACATAATAGAGATGGCTTGAAATCGCTAATATCTAAGGAACAGAGGAAGCAAAGGGAGGCCATTGCGCATTCTGGTTCCACAGTAAAGGTATACTCTTGCACTTCATGAAGTACATTTTATTTATTTAAGACACAGTTAGTTGGCCATGTCAATACTAAATGTGAATGAGTACAATATTTGCTTTGGAGCAGCTTTCTTTTCCACTGAATTTGTGCTTAGGAAACAAATACAGCACCGGAAGTGTAACACCTCGGGTGTTAGCCTTGCATAACTTGACTTGCATAACATGAGCATGAGCATCAAGCATTCATAAATCATCATTTACAATTGAAACATGTGATCGAAACATATGAAACATTGCTTGTTATTTCGTGTTTCTTGGAACATATGCATATGATCATGTGCAAATGAATGCAAGTGGGTAATGTTAGTCACTAAAACACCTTAGCTACACTTAGGTTAACAAAAGGAACCTTGTTCATGAAGGTCACCTTTCATGATCAAGCACGTAAGTAATATTACATGTGTTGACCTGGATAGCTCTATGAGTGACTACTACATGAAATGCTTAAATGACCTTGCAAATTGCTTAAACATGCTTAGAGTATCATCATGAACAACTTTGGTATTTAGGGCTAGGGCTAGTTTGGTCATTAAGCCATGCTTTGATGTGTTTCATCATTCAAAAGTGACATGTTTGACCAAAGTTGAACTAGGTGTTAGAGACCTTGCATGGAGGAGTTCACTAAATCAAAGTTGTAGTGTTTGACGTAAGGAACAACTTTTATTTTTGGGTCATTGACTGATTTAGCTTCTAAAATGCTTGAATAGGTCCCACAAAAATCAGCAAAATCCAACTTTCAACACTTAAGAAAAATTTTCTAAGTCTGGATCCTTGACAGCCTGACAAGCCCACCTTGAGCACGTTTTTTCTCCGTTTCTGTTGCGAATCAGAGCTTACTCTCTTAATCAAAGTTGAAGCTGGTACATAGGGCTAGGATTTTTGTTAAGACGGTTTACGATTTGGAGCCATGGATTAGCCATTGTAGCAACGTGAAAACTCGGCGTCAGGCTCGGCTTCGGGTTGTATGAGCGAACTGAATCACGGCGTCAGTGGCCGACACCGGCAGAGCACGCGCGCCGCGTGTCCGCGGCGACGGCCGCGCGTCACCAGCACCCTGCCCACCGCGGCCAAGGCAGGCCGACGCGAGCCAGTAACCCCGCCAGCGCCTGCCCGAGCCATCCCGCGCCCATTTTCAATTTCCCGGCCTCCTCCTTCGCCCACAGCGCAGCCGCCGAGCTCCCGCAGCGCCGAGCAGTTCCGCCGTCGTCTCGCGTGCACTGCGTCGCACCACCACCGCCTCCATCTCGCCCATAGCTGCGCCGCACCTCCCTCCACCACCACGACGTGTTGATTGCTTCTATTGCGCCTTGGTGAGGGCGTATTTCCTTCTTCCCCTCTCGCTGGAACCTCGGCCGCCATGGCCGCCTCCACGGCAAGCTCGCCACTGTTCGGCTCGCGCGCGCTTCCCTTTCGATTTTGAGCGTTAGCATTGGGTTAGGATGTGTATTAGCCGATGCTATGATGTCACCTCGGTTGGTTGTCCCGCCGGTGTGGAACGTGACAACCAGCGCCGCCGCGCTCTAACCTCCGCGCCACCGCACCGTGGCCATGCGTCGTCGGAGCTTTGCGTGGAGCTTTTGTTGTTGAAATAGAGTCGCTAGGTCACCGTGGTACCGTTGCGCGCCTCGCCTAGTTTTCCCATGGCCGGAGATGGCGGCGCACAAAGATCGAGCGGCGCGCGTGCCGTGCCGCCATCACCGACGACGAGCATGCTCCACCCACCCTCACCCGCCACCACCTAGGTCGTTCGACGCGCGCTGCTCAGTAGAATGTGTCGTGAAGACCTCACCGCCGTGGCCTCGCCGTCGACGAGCCGCAGCCGCGCAGTGCCAAGCAGCGCCGCTGCCCTGTTTCGTGTCACTGACGCGTGGGGTCCCCTGACCAGCGGGTCCCACCGGTCAGCGACAGCAGTATTGAAGGATAGCTCATTTGATTCCAGTTTTTGATTTCTTTTGTGATTTTCATATCTTCAGTTTGATAGCTCCTAAAATTGTGAAATAAATTTGTGAGTGTTCCTTAGGAAAAGTAGTATTTAGGAAAAATATGTTCTTGACTTGTACAGTAGAAATTTTTGGAGATTTAAATAGGGATTTGAAATGTGCTTTTGAATGCATTCAAATTTGTTTATTTTATATCTAGAGTTCCTGTGCTCCAAAAATTATGAAATTTTTGTGGTAAGCTAATCTTAGCATATATGAGCTCTGGTAAAAATTTGGGGACCAGTGCATGGGTAGATTTATAGTTATAGATTTTTCTTTTATGGATAGTCAATCCTTGCATAAATTTTTATAAATTATTTATGAGTCCAAAATTCATGAAATTTATTGGAGGTAATCCTAGTACCATATGGATGCTAAGAAAAATAGTAAATCTATTGCTTGACACTTTTCAATAGGGTTTTCCATTTATGCTATTTCAAGCCTTGCTTTGCCTTGTCATTTTGCATAGGATGTTCTACTTGGTAAAATGACATGAAATTTTTATAGTAGTCCTTTGATAGCATTAGTAAGGCACTGTAAAATTTTGAGAATTTATTAAGTACTTCTGATATATATTTATTATTTAACCTAGATATATAAATAAAATGATAAAGGCAATTAAATAAATAGTTTGGGCTTCACCATTATATGATTCTAAATGTAATTGGTATGCTTAAACTGTTGGTGGATTCTATGTTGTCAAATTTTGAATGATTACATGAAGTAGAAGTATCGTTACTTTATGTTGCATGTTGAATAGTTTCCGGACTGATTCTAGAGTTTGATGAGTTGCATGTTGAAAATGATGTGTACTGTAAAAATGGTTAATAACAAAGTTGTAGAGAATTTGATAAGCTTTCCAGAAAGTCCAGGATCACTGGATTTGGATTTGTAGAACTCCCGTTATGAGTGAAACAAGTAGCTGCTATTTTATGGTATAATCGATGCATTATGGAAAGATAATTAAATAACCGAGAAGAGATATGCACCTACTCAATAAACATGATGCACTTGTTAACATATATGCATTCGTAATACTTATGCCATACTCATGCATCTAGGATCGGAGGAAGAGATCACGTTGCTGGAATTCGAAGAAGCAGAGAAAGGAACCGGCAGGAGGATCCGCAAGTCGCAGCCTCAAGAAGGCGTGGAGCGAGAACCTCAAGAGCTTCCGAGTGCCCGACCACCGCCCTACTTCCTTTCTGCGAGGCAAGCCCCGGAGCATTATAAGTCTCCCAGTAATTTACAAATGTTTACTTAAGTACTTATGATTGCTGCATTAGGTTATAAGAGTTGAATGAAACCACTTGATGCATGTACATTCCTTGTCCAGATATTACACCTTTAACCGGTATAGGTCCAGGATCGAATAAATGCTTAGCCATGCTTAGACCGGTAGAAGTCGGGTGATTTCCGGTCACCTGCGAGATATAGGTGGATACCGGAGCACGGTTGGTTAAAATTGCTATCGTGGAAAAGAACCATGGTTAATATAATTGGAGACCGGGCGAGATGTCGATAGAGAAGCAACAAGACATGGAGGTCTTGGGTGTGGATCTATCCCCATCTGTGTCGATCAAGGACCGTACCGTTGTTGGAACTTTTGACAAGATTGAACGCATGCCTCTCACTTAGCTGGTCGGATAATTCGATTCCGACCATGGCCGAGTAATTCAACTCGGGCCGGGAATCGTTCACAGCGCTCCTTCCGGGGAACGATCGATCGAGCCCAAGGGCGAGGCTTGGCTCTAAGCATCCCGGCATCTGGTGTTCCAGATTATGCGGTGCGATCTGGACCGCCAAATGAAATGTGTACCGGAGTTGTACCAAAGGTGACCTAAAGGCTATCGTGGGTGGTAGACTGGTTTGTGTTAGGAATAAATTCCAATTTGGTTGAAATCGATTTGAATCGCCGCCTCTCCCGGATAGTGAGAAACTTGGCTAGCTCCAACATCGTAGTAAGCGTGTTATGGAACATGATGGTTCGGATGAAAATGGAATTACAATACCGCTATGGTTACTATTGTATGCTTCTAAAGGATATACCACATGTTTGCACGGGATAGTTGCTAATCTAGAAATGGATAGTGATAATTAACTTGGTAAAGGAATCATAATTGTACAACGGATAGTTGCCTTTTTCGCAAAATATTGTCAAGTTACGTCCACTTATACTGACCTTGCATAATCCTTGGAGTCATTTTATTTACGGTTCATGACGGTAAGTCTAGTTGAGTACCTTCTCGTACTCTCGGGGTTTATTTTCCCATTGTTGCGAGATGGCACTATGTATCATGGTTATTGCAAGAGTTGCTTCTATCCCATTGTGGATGAGGAGAAAAGCCTTGGGCAGTGCTTCTTTAGTAATTCCTATCCTTGCTTTTGTGGACCGTGATCTAGCTTGACAACCTTCGTATCAAACTATGTTGGAAACTTTATCTTTGAACTTATTTGCTTCCGCTTTATTTATCAAACTCGGTTTGTAATAACTTTTATTCAGTACTCGATGATGAAAAGTATCTCGTGAACTTTATGTAATATGTGGCATGTATGTTGAATCCTGCACGATCTTGGTTGTTGTAAATCGTTTATCGAGACCCGTCGTGGTACTCGACGGACTACCGAGTTTATATGGGTTCAAGTATGACGGTCACGACCGCTATGGATTGCCATTGTACTTGTATTCTTATAAATTGGTCGGATTCTGCATGACGGTGGCATCGAGCAAGATTCAACGTTAATTGTCACAAGTGTATTTAAAACAAAAGTTTTTGTTTTCCGAAAACCCTTCTCTAGCAACTAATAGTTATAATAGGTATTTGAAATCTAAAGTGTGCCAATGATCACTTTCCTTATGCCCAAATTAAGGACTATTAGGTGGCTATTTAAGTACTAACATGGGGGTTTTTACTTCGTCGTCCATACGGCGTGCTATTGTATGGATGCCATTCACTTGAATGGTAATGTATGGATCAAATGCCTCTACGCCAAGGTAAGATGAGTGTATGACCGCAAGATGTGAGCATGCGGTCGGGAAGAGTTAGCTTTGGTACGGCTACGTATACATGCTTGCATGTGTATATGGTACGTATTTAATTGTGGGTTAAATTATTGTCGGGTAGATTGATACGGAAGTATATGTATGGGTATACATATATGGAAGTATTTACAATTATATTCTACATATTTATTATGGGTTTAGGGCTGAAATGAAATTTTGTGCAGGTACCCTAACAACGAAACATGTAGCTCGACTAGTTACGCTATGTATGAGAGAACGTATGTATGCCACCGTGTCTACCGCTAGAAACAAATTTTTCCTAAGTTTGTGAGGACGTACGGAACGAGCATGCATCATGATAATTACCATGCACATAATTAAATTGTTCCTCCCCTTATAAAATTCTTACTCAGTTATGTAACTCTTATCCATCATGGTCTTGTCTCACCTAGTGGTACATGTTAATGGTGCAGATGGCACGCACAAAGCAGACTGCTCGCAAGTCCACCGGAGGCAGAGCTCCCCGCCGTTAGCTTGCTCCACGTACCCGTCAACGTCACATGTTTCTTGGAGAGTTTGGGATGCCTACACTATTGTGGAGAGTGCTCAGCTATGTAGGCTATCCTGATGGAATGGAACCCCGCTATTTCTGGGCGAATGAGCAGTTGGGGGAAGGTCTCTTAGTTACTGTGGAGGCCATTGTTCATCCCCGAGGTGACGATTCGAGTGGACAAGGCTAGTGTTATGAGTCAACTGGCGAGGACTGCTGAAGAAGCACTGGCAGGGCAGCCTTTGGGATCCTAAGGGACATCATGGATCGTTTTCCTCAGGAGCTGGCAGCCGCTTTGGGTTGGAGTCTTTCCGAGGGTAACCCTCCACTGACTCATGGCAGCGAGAGCAAGAGGAAGATCTTTGGAGATTGGTGAAAAAAGGGCAGAACAGTGATAACCCTTCCATGAGCGCCATGTTCGCAATGATGAGAGTGTTGGATGGAGTTGAAGGTAGCCTCGAGACGTGTGTCGGTGCTCTTGGTCATGCCCGCGAGGACCGACGTCAGCTTCAGAGGGAGCACGACACCGAGATTGAAAGGCTCATGAAGAGATGACTCGGTTAACTCACCAAGCGAAATGTAGCTTGGTCCAGGGGAAGATGTCCTAAGAGCTCGACAGTTTGAGTGGGACAAGAAATCTGGACAATGCGGAAGAATACAATGATAATCTGCATGAAGAGGTTCATCTACTGAACAATCAGCTCCACCCTTATGTCCCACCTGGAGCCATAGAAATGGATCTAGAAGGGTACGAGGAAGGAGAAGAAGAAGTGGAGCCTGAAGAAGAAGTAGAACCTGAGGAAGGAGATGATCTTGCGTCTGACCTCGATAGTGATCATGATGAGGATTAGATCGCTTAGCACTTAGTGGAAGGACTAATGTATCACCTTTATTCATGTAATGGACCTGTAGTTCGAAGTTGGCATTAGTAACCAGACTATCATGTAATGTTGATTAAGTGCACCTTTGGTTGAATAGCAATGCAATTCCGTTCCTTGTTGGTGATCATGATTTAAATTTGCATGCGTTATGAGTGCGATAAGTGGTCAAATTGGGGGATGCCATGTTGCGAGAATGAATTGTTATGCCTCTGTTTTTATTGTGAATTTGAGAATTTCTCCAGTAATTTCAGTTTGGCATGATTATGATTCATCTGCAATCTCTTGACATCAACCAATAATCGCTTAATGTTGCAACTTCGCAGATGACGCGCACCCATGCTGGAGCTGGTAGCAGTCACGATGGCAATGGTGATGACTTACCACCACCGCCGCCGCCGTCTGCTCAGGAGTTCTTTGCTCAGTTCTTGGGGAGCCAAAGGACAATGGAAGAAGCTTTGCGCCTTATCGCGCAAAACACCGCTCGTGGCCACCCACAGCAACCAGGGGCCGAGCCAAATCAGCATAGTACATTCAAGGAGTTTCTGGACACGAAGCCTCCGATCTTCAAGGTGGCTGAGGAACCACTACAGGCCGATGAGTGGTTGAATACCATTGAGCAGAAATTATGTCTGTTGAGGGTCACGGAGCATCTGAAAGCAGAGTATGCTTCTCATCAATTGCAAGGACCAACAGGGATCTGGTGGACACACTTCCTATCGTCTCTGCCTGCTAATGCGCGAGTGACCTGGGAACAATTCAAGCTGGCTTTTAGGGGACATCATATTCCCCCGGGCCTGATGCGCATGAAAGCAGCCGAATTTATGAGGCTCACTCAAGGAACAAAGTCACTCACAGAGTATATGCACGCATTCAACAACTTGTCCAGATATGCTCCAGGTTTTGTGGATACCGAGGAGAAAAAGATAGAGAGTTTCAAGCGAGGTTTGGGTACTAAACTGATGAAGACCATGGCCAATTCTCGATGTGCCACGTACAACGAGTTTATTAGTGATGCCTTGACCCAAGAAAACCACAACAACATGCATGCAGTTGCTAAGGGTCGCAAGAGGACATATGAGGCTGGTGCCTCTGGATCTTTCCAATCAAAAGCTCTTATCACATCTAGGCCACAATTCCGTCCACCGGCACCCAAGTTTAGGCCTCCACCACCGAAAGCTCAGAATAACAGGCCACAGAAACCATTCCGTAAGGCGTTCACTATTGCCTTACCAAAAGGAAATGGCAATCAGGACAGCTCCACAGGATTCAGAAGTAATCAACCATGTTTCAACTGCAACCAACTGGGTCATTGGTCCAAGGAATGCCCCCACCCCAAGAGGAATGGCAACCCAAATCAGAGCAATCAGAGGCAGGTGAATGCCAGGGCATGTCAAGGACAAGTGCATTATACCGCTGTGGAGGAAATGCCCGCCGGAGAAGTTGTCACGGCTGGTATGTTTCTTGTCAACAAGTATCCTGCTGTTGTTTTATTTGATTCGGGAGCTTCTCATTCATTTATGAGTCAGGCATTTGCATCTAGACATGATCAAGAAATAATAGAAGTAAGCAAAGGGGGGTTTAACATAAGTTCAGCAGGGGGAACTGTTGCCACCAAAAAGATAGTCAAAAATGTGCTCATCTCGATACAAGGGAGGGAGTACACCACAGATTTGATAATATTGCCGGGGTTGTCAATAAGTGTAATCTTAGGCATGAATTGGATGAAGTATCATGGTGCTCTTATTGACACTAGCACCCGCACTATTATGTTGAGAGAACCCACGGGAAGGAATGCTTCTCTAGTCCCACTCTCCCGCGATTTCGAACCCCAACATTTAGCCTGTGCTATCCAAGCCACCACAATATGTGATATCCCAGTGGTTTGTGAGTTTCCGGATGTATTTCTAGAGGAATTACTAGGTCTACCACCGGATAGGGACGTGGAATTTAAGATTGAATTAGTGCCAGGTACCGCACCCATATCCAGAAGGCCTTATAGAATGCCACCCAATGAGTTAGCAGAACTTAAGGTTCAATTGCAAGATCTATTGGACAAAGGTCTTATCCAACCTAGCTCATCTCCGTGGGGATGCCCAGCATTGTTTGTGAAAAAGAAGGATAAGTCACTGAGAATGTGTGTAGATTATAGACCACTCAATGCTGTGACCATCAAGAACAAATATCCATTACCCCGCATCGACATCTTGTTCGATCAGCTAGCGAAGGCAAGGGTATTCTCCAAAATTGACTTAAGATCAGGCTACCATCAGATAAAGATCAGACCGGAGGATATACCTAAAAGCGCTTTCTCTACTAGGTACGGCTTATACGAGTATTTGGTTATGTCTTTCGGACTAACAAATGCTCCAAACCTATTTCATGTACCGATGAACTCGGTATTCATGCCCGAACTTGACAAGTTCGTGGGTCGTGTTTATTGATGATATATTGATTTATTGAGAAAATGAGACCGATCATGAGGAGCATCGAGGATTGTCCTATCCGCATCGAGGGAGCATAAGCTATATGCCAAGTTTAGCAAATGTGAATTTTGGATGAGCAAAGTACCTTTCTTAGGTCACATTTTATCAAGAGATGGAATCTCAGTAGACCCATCAAAAGTACAAGAGGTCATGGATTGGAAAGCCCCAACTTCGGTACATGAAGTTCGGAGTTTTCTAGGGTTAGCAGGATACTATCGTCGGTTTATTCCAGATTTCTCAAAGATAGCTAAGCCTATGACCAGACTACTTCAGAAAGATGAGAAGTACAAATGGACACCAGAATGCGAAACAGCTTTTCACACCCTCAGAACTTTGTTGACTACAGCACCTGTGTTAGCACAACCAGACATAGAAAAGCCTTTTGATATATTTTGTGATGCATCAGGAATAGGTTTGGGATGTGTGCTTATGCAAGAAGGGAGAGTAATTGCATATGCCTCACGGCAATTGAGAAAACATGAAGTCAACTACCCTACACATGATTTGGAACTTGCAGCCGTTGTTCATGCATTAAAGATATGGAGACATTACTTGTTGGGCAATGTCATCACATCTATCTCGACCACAAAAGTCTCAAGTATATCTTTACCCAGCCTGAGCTGAACATGAGACAACGAAGATGGTTAGAATTGATTAAGGACTACAATTTGGAAGTGCATTACCATCCGGGTAAAGCAAATGTAGTAGCCGATGCACTCGATCGGAAGTCCCATTGCAACACTTGTGGAAGCATTGTTGGAAGATGGATTCAACTTGTTACATCCTGCTGTACTACACAATATCACAATCAGTTGTTCACTTGAGGGCAAAATCATAGAGCTACAGCAGACAGATGTAGGAATAAGTCACATCAAGAGAAAAATGCAAGAGCAAGAAACCAAACATTTTAGGTTGGACGAAAGAGGTGTATTATGGTTTGAGAACCGGTTAGTGGTACCAAAAGACCGTGAGCTAAGGAATCAAATTTTAGAAGAAGCTCACTCATCCAAATTGTCTATCCATCCGGGATAGTAGTAAAATGTATCAAGATTTAAGAACCCATTTTGGTGGACTAAGATGAAGAAAGAGATCATGACCTATGTTGCTAGGTGTGATAAGCTGTAGTAGAGTAAAAGCCGTCCATATGAAAGCTGGCTGGATTACTTCAACCATTGCCTATTCCAGGATGGAAATGGGAGGAAATCAGCATGGACTTTATCACGAGCCTTCCAACGACGCCACAAGGTCATGATTCAATATGGGTTATTGTTGATCGTCTCACCAAATCAAAGCACATTTTGTACCAGTTCACACCACATATCACGTGGGGAAATACTACGAGTTATATGTTTCCCAGATCGTGAGACCGCATGGAGTACCCGGACTATAATCTTAGATCGAGGACCACAGTTCATAGCTCTCGTTTCGGGAGCACTTACACCAGGCTTTGGAACCAAGCTAATTAGAAGTTTAGCTTATCATCCACAAACTTCGTGATGACAGACAGAGCGAGTGAACCAAATCCTAGAAGATTTACTTAGAGCTTGTGTTATATCTTCAAAAGGTTCATGGGAGAAATGGTTACCTTTAGCTGAATTCTCCTATAACAACAAGTTATCAAGTTTAGTATCAAAATGGCTCCATTTGAAGCCTTGTATGGCGAAAAGTGCGAACTCCTTTGAACTGGATTGAGCCGGTGAAAGGACATACTTTGGTATTGATTTTGTAAATGAAGCCAAGAGCAAGTACGTATCATCCAACAACATATGAAGGCAGCTCAATCAAGATGTAAGAGTTATGCCGACAGAAGAAGAAGACCACTAACTTTTCAAGTGGGTGACTATGTATACTTGAGAGTATCACCCATGAAAGGTGTGAAAAGATTTGGGATGAAAAAGAAGCTTTCACCAAGATATGTAGGGCCATACAAAATTTTGGAACGAAAAGGGAAGGTTGCGTATAAGTTACAACTTCCACCAGAGATGAGTGCAATCTTTGATGTGTTCCATGTTTCTCAGCTAAAGAAATGTCTTCGAGTATCGGAAGAAGCTATTGCACCCACCAACGTGCAGCTTCAATCGGATTTGACCTATGAAGAAAAGCCAATTCGAGTATTAGAAGAAATGGAGAGAGTAACAAGGAGTAAGATTATTAAGTTCTATAAGGTGGTGTGGAACAATCATAGTGAACAAGATGCTACGTGGGAAAGAGAAGATTATCTACGAGAAGTTTATCCCGCCTTTTTCCAAGAATGGTAGGTCTTGCAAATCTCGGGACGAGATTTTTATAAGGGGGAGGGGCTGTAACACCTCGGGTGTTAGCCTTGCATAACTTGACTTGCATAACATGAGCATGAGCATCAAGCATTCATAAATCATCATTTACAATTGAAACATGTGATCGAAACATATGAAACATTGCTTGTTATTTCGTGTTTCTTGGAACATATGCATATGATCATGTGCAAATGAATGCAAGTGGGTAATGTTAGTCACTAAAACACCTTAGCTACACTTAGGTTAACAAAAGGAACCTTGTTCATGAAGGTCACCTTTCATGATCAAGCACGTAAGTAATATTACATGTGTTGACCTGGATAGCTCTATGAGTGACTACTACATGAAATGCTTAAATGACCTTGCAAATTGCTTAAACATGCTTAGAGTATCATCATGAACAACTTTGGTATTTAGGGCTAGGGCTAGTTTGGTCATTAAGCCATGCTTTGATGTGTTTCATCATTCAAAAGTGACATGTTTGACCAAAGTTGAACTAGGTGTTAGAGACCTTGCATGGAGGAGTTCACTAAATCAAAGTTGTAGTGTTTGACGTAAGGAACAACTTTTATTTTTGGGTCATTGACTGATTTAGCTTCTAAAATGCTTGAATAGGTCCCACAAAAATCAGCAAAATCCAACTTTCAACACTTAAGAAAAATTTTCTAAGTCCGGATCCACGACACTGACAAGCCCACCTTGAGCACACTTTTTTCTCCGTTCTTTCATTGCGAATCGAGCTTACTCTCTTAATCAAAGTTGAAGCTGGTACATAGGGCTAGGATTTTTGTTAAGACGGTTTACGATTTGGAGCCATGGATTAGCCGTTGTAGCAGCGTGAAAACTTCGGCGTCGAGCTCGACGCCGGGTTGTATGAATGAACCGAAATCACGGCGTCGATGGGCCGACACCGGCAGAAAGCACGCACGCGCCGCAGTGTGTCATGGCGCGACGTCGCGTCATCAAAGACACCCTGCCCACATGGCCAAGGCGAGCCGACGCGAGCCAAGAACCCCGCCAACCCTTGCCCGAGCCATCCGCGCCCATTTTCAATTTCTCGGCCTCCTCCTTCGCCACAGCAGTACCGCCGAGCTCCGCGGCCGAAAGCAGTTCGTCGTCGTCTCGCGTGCCGCTAATCGCGTCGCACCACCACCGCCTCTATCTCGCCCCCATAGCTGCGGCCAAGACCTCTCCTCCACCACCACGACGTGTTGATTGCTTCTATTGCGCCTTGGTGAGGGCGATTTCCTTCTTCCCTCTCGCTGGAACCTCGGCCGCCATGGCGCCTCCACGGCAAGCAAGCTTCGCCATTATTCGCTCGCGCGCTTCCCTTTCGATTTTGAGCGTTAGCATTGGGTTAGGATGTGTATTAGCCGATGCTATGATGTCACCTCGGTTGGTTGTCCCGCCGGTGTGGAACGTGACAACCAGCGCCGCCTCGCTCTAACCTCCGCGCCACCGCACCGTGGCCATGCGTCGTCGGAGCTTTGCGTGGAGCTTTTGTTGTTGAAATAGAGTCGCTAGGTCACCGTGGTACCGTTGCGCGCCTCGCCTAGTTTTCCCATGGCGGAGATGGCCGGCACAAAGATCAAGCAGCGGCGCGCCGTGCCGCCATCACCGACGACGAGCATGCTCCACCCACCCTCACCCGCCACCACCTAGGTCGTTCGACGCGCGCTGCTCAGTACAATGTGTCGTGAAGACCTCACCGCCGGTGAAGCTCGCCGTCGACGAGCCGCAGCCGCGCAGTGCCAAGCAGCGCCGCTGCCCTGTTTCGTGTCACTGACGCGTGGGGTCCCCTGACCAGCGGGTCCCACCGGTCAGCGACAGCAGTATTGAAGGATAGCTCATTTGATTCCAGTTTTTGATTTCTTTTGTGATTTTCATATCTTTAGTTTGATAGCTCCTAAAATTGTGAAATAAATTTGTGAGTGTTCCTTAGGAAAAGTAGTATTTAGGAAAAATATGTTCTTGACTTGTACAGTAGAAATTTTTGGAGATTTAAATAGGGATTTGAAATGTGCTTTTGAATGCATTCAAATTTGTTTATTTTATATCTAGAGTTCCTGTGCTCCAAAAATTATGAAATTTTTGTGGTAAGCTAATCTTAGCATATATGAGCTCTGGTAAAAATTTGGGGACCAGTTCATGGGTAGATTTATAGTTATAGATTTTTCTTTTATGGATAGTCAATCCTTGCATAAATTTTTATAAATTATTTATGAGTCCAAAATTCATGAAATTTGTTGGAGGTAATCCTAGTACCATATGGATGCTAAGAAAAATAGGAAATCTATTGCTTGACACTTTTCAATAGGGTTTTCCATTTATGCTATTTCAAGCCTTGTTGCCTTGTCATTTTTGCATAGGATGTTCTACTTGGTAAAATGACATTAAATTTTTATAGTAGTCCTTTGATAGCATTAGTAAGGCACTGTAAAATTTTGAGAATTTATTAAGTACTTCTGATATATATTTATTATTTAACCTAGATATATAAATAAAATGATAAAGGCAATTAAATAAATAGTTTGGGCTTCACCATTATATGATTCTAAATGTAATTGGTATTCTTAAACTGTTGGTGGATTCTATGTTGTCAAATTTTGAATGATTACATGAAGTAGAAGTATCGTTAGTTTTTTATGTTGCATGTTGAATAGTTTTCGGACTGATTCTAGAGTTTGATGAGTTGCATGTTGAAAATGATGTGTACTATAAAAATGGTTAATAACAAAGTTGTAGAGAATTTGATAAGCTTTCCAGAAAGTCCAGGATCACTGGATTTGGATTTGTAGAACTCCGTTATGAGTGAAACAAGTAGCTGCTATTTTATGGTATAATCGATGCATTATGGAAAGATAATTAAATAACCGAGAAGAGATATGCACCTACTCAATAAACATGATGCACTTGTTAACATATATGCATTCGTAATACTTATGCCATACTCATGCATCTAGGATCGGAGGAAGAGATCACGTTGCTGGAATTGAAGAAGAAGGAGAGGAAGGAACCGAAGAGGAGGATCCAAGTCAGCAGCTCCAAGGCGTGGAGCGAGAACCTCAAGAGCTTCCGGAGTGCCCCGACCACCGCCCCTACTTCCTTTCTCATGAGGCAAGCCCCGGAGCATTATAAGTCTCCCGAAGAATTTACAAATGTTTACTTAAGTACTTATGATTCTTTGCATTAGGTTATAAGAGTTGAATGAAACCACTTGATGCATGTACATTCCTTGTCCAGATATTACACCTTTAACCGGTATAGGTCCAGGATCGAATAAATGCTTAGCCATGCTTAGACCGGTAGAAGTCGGGTGATTTCCGGTCACCTGCGAGATATAGGTGGATACCGGAGAACACGGTTGGTTAAAATTGCTATCGTGGAAAAGAACCATGGTTAATATAATTGGAGACCGGGCGAGATGTCGATAGAGAAGCAACAAGACATGGAGGTCTTGGGTGTGGATCTATCCCCATCTGTGTCGATCAAGGACCGTACCGTTGTTGGAACTTCTGACAAGATTGAACGCATGCCTCTCACTTAGCTGGCCGGATAATTCGTTCCGACCGCTGGGCCGAGTAATTCAACTCGGCCGGGAATCGTTACATTGTGCGCTCCTTCCGGAGACGATCGACCGAGCCCAAGGCGAGCTTGGCTCGAGCATCCCGGCATCTGGTGTTCCAGTTGTGCGGCGGTAAAGACGGACCCATGAAATGTGTACCGGAGTTGTACCAAAGGTGACCTAAGGCTATCGTGGTGGTAGACTGGGTTTGTGTTAGGAATAAATTCTCAATTTGGTTGAAATCGATTGAATCGCCGTCTCTCCCGGATAGTGAGAAACTTGGCTAGTTCCAACATCGTAGTAATCGTGTTATGGAACATGATGGTTCGGATGAAAATGGAATTACAATACCGCTATGGTTACTATTGTATGCTTCTAAAGGATATACCACATGTTTGGCACAGGATAGTTGCTAATTTAGAAATGGATAGTGATAATTAACTTGGTAAAGGAATCATAATTGTACAACGGATCAGTTGCCTTTTTCACAAAATATTGTCAAGTTACGCCCACTTATACGACCTTGCATAATCCTTAGAGTCATTTTTTTATTTACGGTTCATGACGGTAAGTCTAGTGAATACCTTCTCGTACTCGTGGTTTATTTTCCCATTGTTGCAGATGGCAATTGTGTATCATGGTTATTGCAAGAGTTGCTTCTATCCCATTGTGGATGAGGAGTAAGCCTTGGGCGTGCTTCTTTAGTAATTCCTATCCTTGCTTTTGTGGACCGTGATCTAGCTTGGCAATGTATCAAACTATGTTGGAAACTTTATCTTCGAACTTATTTGCTTCCGCTTTATTTATCAAACTCGGTTTGTAATAACTTTTATTCGTACTCTGATGATGAAAAGTATCTGTGAACTTTATGTAATATGTGGCATGTATGTTGAATCCTGTACGATCTTG
Source organism: Miscanthus lutarioriparius (assembly GCA_904845875.1). Lineage (NCBI taxonomy): Eukaryota > Viridiplantae > Streptophyta > Magnoliopsida > Poales > Poaceae > Miscanthus > Miscanthus lutarioriparius. Next base: position 34,291,857 of record CAJGYO010000011.1, on the reverse strand, counting down.
GTTGTTGTAAATCATTTATCGAGACCCGTCGTGGTACTCGACGGACTACCGGGTTTATATGGGTTCAAGTATGACAGTGCGACCGCTTGCGGATTGCCATTGTACTTGTATTCTTATAAATTGGTCGGTTCTGCGACAGGAAGATTGATAAATTAATTGCATAGGTCATTTGTCCTATTTGTTTCTGGAGGTTTCTTTAAGTGCATTCTTATAGTATTCCGTTTGAACTATCCTCCGTTGAACAAAAATAACATGGGTGATCTAAGTAACAATGATTATATTGAGTGTCTTCGCAGGTAAATTAATTTCTTTGATCATTTTGGTGCGATAAGTGATCAAGTACTATATTTTCTTGCAACCTTAGACATTAATCAAGGCATTTCAGCTCATGTATGTTTGCTCTTTGAATAATCTTTGGCGTGTAGGTGTGCCATGGACAATATTTGCTCTGGAGCAGCTTTGTTTTCCACTAAATTTGTGCTTAGGGAACAAATATAGCACTAGAAGATTGATAAATTGCATAGGTCATTTGTCATTTGATAAATTGCATAGGGATTTTCACTTCGGCTACTAAAAACCTGAAAAACGTCTGATTCAGAATCAAACATCACTTCAGACCTTAGAAGATCAGTGTGTCAGTGACATTGATACATGTGTAGGCAACTAGCCACAAACTGATGATGTCTTCTTTTTTTATTATTGTCTTATGTATTTAATAGCTAAAGGGAGGATGAAAATATTTACTTGAATATACACATGGACGATGAAACTCACTGCAATTTGTGTGTAGATGATCAAAAGGAGCTCATTCTTTCTCCTTGTATGCTTGGTGTTTTCCTTAGATGTTATTGGTGATGCTTAGCACACTAAAGAGAGCTTCTTACTTTCATTTTCAATTCTCCAGTGAGAGCATTACTTATTGATTTTTTTGAATGGTACAGTTTGTTAATTGCTTGTGTTGCCATTTGTTTTGGAACTGGGTCTTGTGGTCTGACAAGAATATGGATTTGATTATTTTAAAAATGTGTAAATTATATTTGAAGCATGATAGTACTTTCATTCTAAAATACTATGAAACATTATTATTTTCCTCACATGTTTACTTTTGTAAACAAAGGTGGTTTGTCTCTTCTGAGCTAGAAAGTTGTTTTCATATGTAGCTTATTTCCTTATAATGCAATCAAAGTATTCTGATGGTGTTTTAGATATTTTATTAAATGTGGAGATTTGGTATATGCTCTGTCTATAGCAATCTGAAATACCATTACTCATGGTAATAGCTTAAAAATTGAATGTGTGTAATAACTAACTGTTAATTATTGTTGTTTTGCAGATACATTTCTTATACTGATCTTTGTAGTGGCAGTAGCTCATCTACGATCTTTATTTTGAACTATGTACTTGAATTATGTGAATTTTTTGTTTCAGTATCCTTGTTACGTAAAATTGATGCTCATCTTTAAGCTATTGGCTCAAAACAACATTTTGCTAAGATAAAGTAGATTTTAGTGTCTGGTGACAAAACGTCAATTTCTTGATGCTCTTCATGTTGAAATTTCTTCAGCTCAAAATGTAAAATTGATGCTTATCTCATTATGGTTTTCATGTAACAGTGATGATTGGCTAAATAAAATGTTACTGAAATTATATCGTTTTTCTGGAACAATGAAATATCACAGTATTATTTTTCGCACTCCAAAGCGTATAGTCGACGACTGTCGATCTGTGTGTGAGTGTCTGTTGATCACGATTGTGTTTGTCACTGGCATTGCACGCGTTGAGATGGCCATGTATTATTTTGTTCCCGTTGCAACGAACGCATGATCCTAGTAAATATAAAATAACTTAGAGTGCGACGTGATTCATTGATTGCTGTGACTATGGATGAAAACGGTACGGATATTTATTCGACCGTCCGTTCGACCGAACAAATATGAACACTTATCTGGATAGTTACTTGGATATCCGTAATTTTTTTCGGATACGGATAATAAAACGGATATCTTAGGCGGATATCAAATACGAATGTAATATCATCGATATCCGGCGGATATCGGATAATCCGGTTAAGTATCGGATATATCCGGATATTATTCAAACGGATATTATCCGGATATTATTCAAACGACCTTGGATGGAGAAATTATCAAAATAAAAATTGTAGATCACAAAAAGTTATGAAACTTTGTTGTTTACAACTTTTTCGTTTGAAATCATTTAGTGCTTCAAAATTTAAACCGTCCAAACGTTCTCAAATGGAAAACTAGTTTATAGGTGTTAAAATTTAAAAATCATAAATTTGAACCATCCAAACTATCTCAAATGGAAAGTTGACCAAAACAACAATTGTAGATCTTGATGAGTTGAACAAACTTGGTATTCAAAACTTTTTAATTTGAAGTCATTTAGAGTTCATAATACTAGAGTCAAAGTGTTGTTTTTTCATTTGACCAAATTTGACTTGGTCAAACTTGCTCAAATGAGACACTAAATGACCTCAGATGAAAAAACTCTAAATACCAAGTTTGATCATATCAGCAAGATCTACAATTGTTACAAAGCTCATTTTCCCATTTGAGAAAGTTTTATCAAACACTAGTCACAAATTCTTGAATCTCATATAGACTTTCTGAAACTATGTCACACACTTGTGAAATTTGAACTATATTTTGTTTAAACTTTCTCAAATAAAAAAATGACCTATATAAGGATTGTAGATCTTGATGAGCTGAACAAACTTGGTATTCAAAACTTTTCAATTTGAGACAATCTAGGGTTCCGAAAACTAGTTTGTAAACGTCGAAATTTAAAAATCACAAATTTGAACCGTCCAAACTATCTCAAATGAAAAGTTGACTAAAACAACAATTATAGATCTTGATGAGTTGAACAAACTTGGTATTCAAAACTTTTCAATTTGAATTCATTTAGAGTTCATAATACTAGAGTCAAAGTGTTGTTTTTTCATTTGACCAAATTTGACTTGGTCAAACTTGCTCAAATGAGACACTAAATGACCTCAGATGAAAAAACTCTGAATACCAAGTTTGATCATCTCAGCAAGATCTACAATTGTTACATAGCTCATTTTCCCATTTGAGAAAGTTTTATCAAACACTAGTCACAAATTCTTAAATCTCATATAGACTTTCTAAAACTATATCACACACTTGTGAAATTTGAACTACATTTTGTTCAAACTTTCTCAAATGAAAAAAATGGCCTATATAAGGATTGTAGATCTTGAATCCATGACCATGACTCCATGAGACCCATGAAGCCATGAGCTTGGCTATTTCTACTCATGCCGTGAAGATTGGTGCTTGTATGATATTTGATGTATGATGTATCTGTATTTGTATCTTTATCTTATTTGTTGCTTTACTCTTTAGCCTTTCGGCTTAATCTAGATGGATTATGGACTCATAGAGTGGTGTAATAGTTTGCGCACGTATGATATATATATATATATATATATATATATATATATATATATATATATATATATATATATATATATATATATATATATATATGACTGCGCTAGTTAGTATCCAGGGTACTGATTATTATTCAGTACCCGAGGCCATCCCCACGCCCGCAGATGACGCACGATCGCCCCGCCTAAGTGATGCTCGTTGATTTTTTCGTGGCTGTTGCCTACTTACGCCTGTGTTTCTGGCCTATTTTTTGTTTGTTTTTTTATCCTTTGTGTGTTTGACCTGTTTTTTTTTTTGGTCGGACGTTTTTTTTTGGTCCGTTTTGTGTTTCTAGCTGATTTTTTTGTTCTTTTCGTGTACATGGACAAAATTCGGTTATGGGGTCATTTTTTCTGCTAGGCCTCCATGGATGCATATATTTGGCCGTTAATTTCTTTCTACACTGGGTTCCTTCTTTCTATACTAGGTTCCTTGTGATGAATTACTTCTCAACAATGATAATTCATTATCTAAGCTATAAATATTATTTTAATTTTACTAAGAATTGTGAATCGGTCCCAGGAGACAATGTTCTCGTAATATTTTACAATAGTACATGATGCTAATCACAAATAGTACCATTTCGTTCGTTATCATAGTTACAAAGATGATGCACAGACATCCATTTGTTTTTGTAGAACTGCAATGATGACGCACAGACATCCAAGTCTTTCATTCTGATGAACTGAAATCTGCATCATTGAGAGCTTTGGATGTCATTTGTAGAATGCAGCAATGCAACACAGCTTTTCTGGATGATGGCCTGTTATCATGTATATTTTCCTATCTGATTATATTATATGTCCCCATTCAGCAAACACTTGGGATGCTGCTAACATTGACCTTCATTTGCATAGCACCCAGACCCGACTTGTTAACACATCAATTAAGTACACAAGCACTATGACAGTCGCTTCTTAAAACACCTGCAATATAAGATACATGTATAAAATTCATGAAGTAATTGATTGCCTATCTCAGAGACAAATTCAATAGTCAATAAAAGCTAAGAAAATATTAGCTTGTATTTCTTTAATTTTTTTTCCATTGCTAATTTGATCTGCTTGTGCTGAAAAAGCTAGGGAGCCATAGAAACCTCAAATATTTGCAGCCAAACTAGCCTAGTCACAGATATTGTTATGTGTGGCCAGATAAGACTTCCATTATATTTAATCTAGCATAGAATTAGATTAATTATTGATAATGAATATGTACATGCAAAAACCTCTCTATCTTACATAATGAATTGAGTGAACCATAAAAGCCTCAATTGTATGAAATTATGATCAAACATTTGCACTTCACAGAACTTGATCTAAAGCAAGGCATTTTTCTTGTAATAGAACATGCACATATTCTAGTACGACACCAGCCTTAGCGTTACACTGAACCTCTAGCAGAACAAGGGAAACAGAGCTCATGAAATCTAACTAGTACCTCATCCAAAATTATATGACGTTTAGGCATTTCTAGATTCATAGCTTTTGCTATGTATCTAGACATAATATATATCTAGGTGCGTAGCAAAATTTATGACTCTAGAAAAGCCAAAACGTCTTATAATTTGGAATGGAGGAAGTACTAATTAGTAGCAGGAAACTTAGGAGGCATCCATGCTATATGTAAAACATGATGCTGAAAATGGCATGTGTGATATCATGGTGTCTTAGGTGGATCATCTTGGTTCTTACTCTGTTTTGTATATCCTTTGTGACATTGATGCCACACTAAACAGCTCACCACCAATTATTATTATCATTTCATTGGCTACCCAAGTGAGTACTAGTTCAAGTAAGCTGCCTAGATTTATTAGAAAAAAGAATCCATACATGCACTGTATGGTATGCATATGTACCATGCTGAATTGTTGGAAAGAAGGCACCTATGTTGGATCACAGTTCCAGATATTATAAGGCTTATACTGCCGTGACATATCAAGTAGTACTACTCCTAGTGTTACTGATGGTTATAGCTTCTTACCTTTCAGTTTTGGTATGCAAAAGATGAACAAATGGCTCTCTGATTCACACATAGACCCATATAAATTGCATTAGGGAATCACTTCCAAGTGCTGCTGGCACCATGGTACTTCTTAGGTCATTGTCATGTAGAGAACGCAAAATAGCAAGTTAAGGTTGTTACATTTTCTTAATGGTGAATATAGTGATGCAGACAAGCGGGAGAAAGTGCTCTAATTCCCACATTCGCAAGTTTTCAGTGAAAAGTGCCATCAGAGGATTTGGATCATCGTGCATGTAAACATCTGCTAACCTTCATAATTTGTCATAGAAAAATTATAGAGTATGTCAGAAAGGCTTATGAATCTGTGAGTATGATGAATGGAGAAAATTAGTAAAGATGCAAAGAGAGTGCAAGCATAAAATGGAATAGTTTCACTTGATCTAACTTTAGGGTATGTCAGAACTCTGAAGTGTGCACTCCAAAGCAACATGAAATGCTTTGCCACCCATAGAGCAAACAAAATATCATGCTGAAAAGGAAATGGTAAGCAGCGGAAGTTTACCATTAGGAAACTACTCCTAGACTCCTGACTCTGACAAGAATCAAAAGAAATTCATTGCAATAAGAATAATATATATTGCAATATAGCTTCCCATATGAGATTACATCCAGACAAACATTATTTATATAAGCTGAGAGTTCACGTATAAAGCAAATTATCATATAAATTTTTCATGATATGACATTTGAATATTGCATTGTGTAGCTGATTAGGTCTTAGCAACAAGGAAAAAGACAGAGAACAGAAGTACCGAGGGAAGCAGAGCAATTTGCAGATGGTATAAAAAAACTAAACATCAACATCATCCAAATTAAGGGAATATTTTAGGACCAAACTAACATGATCCAACAATGAGAGCACCTGAAATCACACCTTTTTTCATGAATCGATAGCAAATAACAAGTTCTCCACAACAAGCAGTCAAGATCCGGCTCAACGTCCAAAATTGTCCGCAACCAAAGAATAGAGCTCGCGCAGGACCACATCAGCAATAGGACAGGAGAAGGCATAGCAGATAATGCTCACGAAACGAGGAAAAATAATTTTGGAGGAAAATTATTTTTGGAACAAAGAAATTGATAATAGATGCAGAAAACAATTAGTGCTTGGAAAACGAACGATTATAGTTAAGGACAAATTATTCATAATGATTTGGGGAAGGGACATAGGAAATATGAACAGTGATTTCAACAATGAGATGTGATGGTTAAAATTCATCATGACTACAAATATTGGTGCTACAAATAGGTTTATATGGTTGCAACAGTACAAAGAGCTTTGGTGCGAACAAATGATTCTCAGCACAAAACTTAATTTTTACTCTTGTCACTCATCAGAATTCAGAAAACTAAGAAAAAAATTTAGAAAAATCTACTAGATATATTTGAGTACCTACACTCAAAACAGGGTAGCATAAAATGCAAATAAGTAGCAGAGACGACATTGCCAAGTTTTCTTTAACATATTTATGTTCACAAACATTGACCATAGACTCAGTCACTTGAATTTTCTCTAACTAGATTCTCCTTAACTGAAACCTAAACTTAATAGTGCAACAAAAGAAGCATAAACATAGACAAAAGTAGCACGCCATCTGAACTGATCCCTCTGGAACCTGAACAATAGACTGAACTGAAGCCAGTTCGATAATAGACTGAACTGATCCCCCTTAAAATTCATAGACTAAACTGATCTTAAACTACCAACTGAATCGAACATGAATATGAGTAGTAGTATACTGAACTGAATAGCAGTACACTAACAAAAGCAACAGAAGCATTAACTATTTAATGTCCGAGAATAGTGCAACAAGAGCAGCAGACAAGCGCACTGATCTGATACATTTCCAACAATAGTGAGCTTAAGTTATGAAATGCAACTGTGTTTTGATATATGAAATATTAATTCGTTGTTCAATATATTAGTTACTTAAGTTGTAAAGTGGGTTTTAATGAGTACTGTAGGTGCATGTTTTGATGGGGAGTAGATGGAGGAGGCTGCTTTGATGGCAAGCGCCCGTGATCTGCACTGATAAAAAGATGATAAATAACACTGATGAAACTATTAGCTCTAACCAGTAAGCATAATTAATAAATATTCAGAATAAATTGGATTTTGAAAACAGGATGGAGATCTCTGGGATCTGACATAGATTATAGGCAAGTAGAATTTATAGATGTGTACACAAGAAGGAAATTGATTTGATACTGCAATCTCTAATGAAACTGAAATATGAATCAACACAACCTGGGGACTGGATGCCATTGTGGTGGTGGGAGAAGCCAGTGATACAGCCAGACGATGGGAATCAGCTGCTCCGCAGGCCTACTGCGCCTGATCCGTCGCTATCGTGGGGACAAAGGCTGAAGTCGTCAAACATCGGGAAGCAGGATGGGGCGGAGGAGCGCTGCGGAGGGGCCCTGCGGATAAAGCGCCGCCGCCGCCTCCGGTGGAGGAGATGGATGGAGGGAGGAGGACAAGGAGGATCGAGGTCGGAGTGGGTGGAGCTGTATGGTACCGCCAGTTGCGGAGGGGGCGGAGGGCGCCCTCACCGAAGCCACATCCGCTGAGCAGAGAAGGAACTGGCGCTGCCCACGATTGGGAAAAAAGGAACACTCCACGACCGAAAAATAAAAGGGTGAAATGAAAAAAAGCGGAGGAAAAAACCAACGGGGGAGGGAACGTGGGGCGCCGGGATCGCGGCAAAAGGAAGGCGGGGGAGGTCACGCTTGGGTACTGAATATTATTCAGGTAAACATATGAACTTCCATGATAAAAGTTGAGGCAGATGTTTTCTATATTAGTAGATATTAAAGATAAGCTTCTTAAAGTGATTTCTTCGAATCTATGACAAAGTACATTCTAAAGCATAAAACATGAGACCAATCAAACCAATTAACAGCAAGTGTCCCTAAACGTAGTTTAAAAATGACATAAAAAAGACTACTGAGATTCGTAAGACATCACATGCTGCGCATATAACCAAATCATTTGAGGTTTGGAAGTAATAAAATACCCGAGATAAAAAAAGGTGGCTAGTTAACATAAACGAAATAATAAGCAAGAAAAAAAATCAATGATGTCAATTACCTCTGGCTGAGGAACAGATTGTCCCACCTGTGGCAAGAAACCACCATTTTAGAGTTCCATATTTAATAGTTTTTATATTCAGAAAGATGAGTCCGTTAAAGGAAGAATACCTCTATGTCTACCCCGGTCAGCAAATACTCATGTGTTGTTGGAGAATTTATCTGTGCAGCCTTCCTCCTAATTGACGTACGGCTATCCCCCTGAGCACCTCTCTTCCTTGGATCCGGTGTAGAAGTTTCTACCCAATGCAGATGACAACCTCTTGTCTTGACGTAGTGGAACCTCGAACCTAAAAAGAGAATCAACAGATCAACAGATTAACAAAAACCAAAAGGGCAAGGCAGGTCCAACACATGAAAAAGGCACAAAAAGTTTTAACATTTACCGACCTCTGTTGTGTGCTCTCTCAAATACAACCCTTTTTGTTGTGTGCTCTCTCAAATACAACCCTTTTTGGGTTATCAGGGATCTTATCGACCAATTCCATCCAATAACTGAACACATTTAGTCAAAATCATTTTAGAATACCACATTTCTGTCATGTACATCGTATATTTATGAATGCACTCAAAACGAGAATGCAGTTGCAACTGGCTCATTATGTATTCTGCAAATGAGAGTCCAAAAGGAAATCAATATAACAGGGCGAGATTGTGAAAGAAAGAACCTTTTGGATGAGTGTCCGGGGCCTTGTCCGGCATGCACATCATCTGTGGCAATGGTGGCAGTGACCGATGATCTACAGACGCATAAATTTAATAGCTTAGTAAAATTATAATTATGCCATAACTACTAACATAAGTCAAGGATCTCAGGAAAGAGCCACTGGCGCTAGGCAAACTATAGCATGGCAGCATGAACGTTAAATGCCACCATGTACCAAATATGAAATACCTATATACAAATTGATGTATATAGATATTTGGAACTAACGGGATCAGTCAGTCACACACTAAGTGGATAAGAAATCACTCCCTCTGCCCACATATGTTAATTAACAACTAGATGCACAAAACTGGTGTTTATGAAATAAGCTCTAAGCATCAGAATTGGAGGTGAAAAAATTCCATCTATGAATAAATTCAAAATAAATAATATGTTGGCATATCCATATATAATCTCTGATGTTTTTTTATGAATCTCTATAAAAAAGAGATGTTGAATCATCTGTACTATAGATAAGTAGACTAATTTATTTAATAATTATCACACAATGGCACTGCATATGAATTAAACAAACAAATAAAAATGATTAGATCTGTTAATGCACCATTATAACTCCCAGCTACGTATAGATGTAAATATGTAATGAAAAAAATATAAAAAGATCAATATCAGACATTGATATGAATTAAAGAGTCTTGTGATTACTTTCTCAATCCTATTCTGTAGCCTAGTGGCTTTGGAAAATTAGCAGATAATGCGAAAGTTAGAAGCTCTATGTTTGTCCCACTTCAATTCTGAACGTGCAGGCGGCACTACAGTAAGAACAGAGTCTATCGAGCCCTTCCGCAAAGCCACCATGACCGCCTTCACCTATGACTGAACAAGAACAAAATTATGAGAAATTACCATTTGGTAAGACCAATAGGATTGCCACAAATGACTAATCGAGACCATATTTAAAAGATGAGGGGAAGAGATAATTTCCGAAGACTTGATGTCTACCCAGTCTAGATGGAGAGGGGTGCCTCAGCATATGGATCTGGATCATGGGAGAGTTGCAGGAAACGACGATGTCAGATGAAGACGGGGGGGGGCTGCTTGGCCTCACCGGCATTGGACCAGATTGCCAAGGTCAGTCCCGGCACCTGCCTCCGGAGGGTGAGGGTGGCGCCGATGGGTGCAGGGTGGTGCCGCGCCGGAGGGGTCAGGGGCGCGGCGCCGGTAGGGTTGCGGACGGAGCGAGAGCTGTTTTTTTTGGTGAAATGCCGAGCTGATTGGAATTGAACCGTAGAGAACGTGGGCAGTGGGTTGGGGAGCGGTTCCAAAATATGATTGCGAGCCGGGCCGGGTCATCGAAAGGCCGGGCTAGGTGGCTGAGCCGGAAGGCCGCCCCAAACCCCTTGACGTAGGTGCCTGAGTCTGCGGAGGACGGTGAGCCAGGCGCGCGGTGGGAGGCTCGGGTACTGATTAATATTCAGTACCCAGGGTATAATATAGAAATATATATATATATATATATATATATATATATGCTGCTTTTACTCAATATCTGAATAGATATTTGTATCCGACCTTCTCCGAATCCGATTCATACCGTATTCGATACTCATTATTCGTATCCATAACCGAGTCAATCCGTATTCGTATATGTATCCGAACGCTATCCGTGTCCGAATTCGAATCCGAACAGAAATATGAAAACAAATATAATATGAGTAATATCCGTTTGTATCCGATCCGTTTTCATCCCTAGGTGTGACAGTAAATAAAACGAAATATACTACAAACACGTTGTCAAAGCGATGGCATCAGTTCGTCCGATCTGGAAGATCTCACACAATGCGCGCGTGATTCTCGGAGCCTCGGACTGGTGCATGATAATAAAAAAACGAGATACCACGTTGGTAAACCGATATGGAATCTGTTGAGAACAGTGAGGCACACAGGCATTGCCGGTTCGCCGCCCAAGGCATCAATGGCAGGGAGGACCAGCACCAGATCGACAGATCATAAATAAAAGAGCAAGTGACTGTTTAGTTTCTAAAATTTTGTAAAATTTTTCAAGATTCTTCGTCACAATGAATCTTTAGACGCATACATGAAGTATTAAATATAAATAAAAAATAAACTAATTACATAGTTTAGACGAAATTCACGAGACGGATCTTTTAAGCCTAATTAGACTATGATTGGACACTAATTGACAAATAACCACAAAAGTGCTACAGTATCATTTCTCAAAAAAATCGTCAACTAAACAAGGCCTAAAAGACTATTCATTCCACTGTTGATTGTTCCTTTCAGGCCGGCGGGAGTCGGAGTCCCTGAAGGAGGCATCTGGTCCGGGGTTCCGGGCAGCTCGTCAAGCTCAGCTACCGGCATATCGGCACGTCCTCCCTTGTATTTATGGGCATATACTCAATTTTAAGGTCAAATAAATAAACACAAATACATATGTGTGTGAGAGAGATGCATTATAACACTATCAAATATGATAGACACTAACATCTGTTTAAATATAATAATACAGTATGTCAACAAACACGGGAGAAAATGAAAACCACTACCAGGTTGAAGCTAATAAAATGGCAATAAGTACAATATACTCAAGGGGTAGTGACACTCACTAAGGCCTCGTTTGCTGGTCTGAAACGTGGCTGAAACTGGCTGAAAAACACTGTTCCGGCTGAATTGTTGTGAGAGAAAAACACTGTTCCGGCTAAAAAAAGAAGCCGAACAAGCCATTTTAAGACAAACGAATGGGGCCTAAGTCACTATTGGGTATGGTATTGATCTGGTAGTAAGACTCATGATATCACTGCCGGGTCATACTTCAACACGGCAGTGACACTAGTCATACCACTACCGGTTCATACTTTCACCCGGCAATGATATGATAGCATATTCCACTGTCGGGTTGGAAACTAACAGTGATATAGGCCACCCCACTATTATTGTCAATTGCCTTTGCGGAACCCAGTTCTGGCAGTGATGCGAGGTTTTGACTCGACAGTGAATGCATGTTCTGTACCGATGGATGTAAATTAAAGCTTAGAGTTAGACTAGCCACAATGTTACCGAGGTCTGAAACTTTTATCTGCATGCGATGCGAGAACTTGTTTCGGCTCCACAGCGTTCGGCATCGATTCTGTAGGGACCACTGAACATTTAAAATGCAAGAAACAATTCGTTTTACTCTACCTAGAAGACGCATGCAACTGCATATTAATGACCAAGCATCGAGGCATGTAGAATCACCGATGCTAGTTTTTTTGTATTCAGCATCGCCTCTCTCACATGCGTGCAAATCGATGCTGGTTAGAGAGAGAACATTTCAGCATCGGTTGGAAGGAGACACGCTGTGGGCAGTCTTAGGTATCATATTTTTATCGGTCCCAATCTAAACATCTAAATTCAGGAATTTCGACCAGAATTCCGATGACTTTTGAGAACTTTTAAGTATATAAATACAAGTTCATATATCAACAAAACTCTCGATGGTTCATCTGTCATTCCATTTGTATTTGCCTGTTTCATTTTTAGACAAATACTGATTCCGAAGATCTTGGCAGTAGGTGAGGCGGTATCACAACCCACGTGGATTCGTGTGAGAGTGCCTCACATGTCACGTTAACGCTCTGGTCGTTCTGGACTCGGGTGACAGGGTGAGCCTCCGCGCCGATGCATGTGGATTATTGTGGAATCTCTATGCATGTGGAACTGGAATCTCTATTATAAAGCTGTATAATAGCAGAGAAAAAAGAACCAGTTCCAACGACGCAAGGCTAGCTAGTTCTCGCGGCACACGCGACGCACCCAACGCAGCTCGATCGCGTAGAGACGAGAATGGGCTCGGTTGGCAACACGGCAGCGGCAGTGCCGGAGGTAGCCCTCCGGTTCGGCAACGCGAGGCCAATACCGGCCGTCGGCATGGGCACGGCGGTCTCGGCCCCCATGAATGCAGTGCTAGCGGCCATCGAGGTTGGCTTCCGCCACCTCGACACAGCCGCAATGTACGGCTCGGAGAGGTCGGTCGGCGAGGCCGTGGCCGAGGCGGTCCGCCGCGGGCTCCTGGAGTCCCGGGAGGAGGTGTTCGTGACGTCGAAGCTGTGGGTGCACGCAGTGCCACCCGGACCTTGTCGTCCCGTCCCTCCGGGAAACTCTCAAGTAAGCAGAGTCCCCTGGCCTCTCCACTAGGTAGCAACATCTAAACACATCGTATCATTTCCAACTAGACGTGATGATATCTTTGGTCGTTGTGCGTGGATCGCGCGAGCAGAAACCTGCAGATGGAGTACCTGGACCTGTACCTGATCCACTGGCCGGTGTGCATGAAGCCCGGGCCGATAGCGTTCCCGGCCAAGAAGGAGGACGCCGTCCCGTTTGCCTTCGAGGGCGTCTGGCGAGCGATGGAGGAGTGCCAGCGGCTGGGGCTCGCAAAAGCCATCGGCGTCAGCAACTTCACCACCAAGCACCTTGACAAGATCCTGGCTTTCGCCTCGATCCCGCCCGCGGTGAACCAGGTTGAGCTGAACCCGGTGTGGCAGCAGCGTAAGCTGAGAGCATACTGCGCCGACAAGGGTATCCACGTCGTGGCGTACTCGCCGCTGGGAGGGCAGGACTGGTCACGCACGGGGGAAGGCAACGGCGTGCTGGGATCCCAGGTGCTCGCGGAGATAGCCCAGCGAAGAGGGAAAACCATCGCACAGGTACGTGGCTATTAGACAGCTTTGATTAATTTCGTGCAACGTCATTTCTGACGTGCGTGCATGCGTTGATCTGGACGATCCATGGATGCTCGCTTTGATAGTTAGCTTGCCTTCCTTAGATCTGTCTGGGAACGCGGAATTTATGTTGTACGGTGGTTGGGAGTACGTGATATCTGATTCTCCTTATTATTTCCTTTTAGGTGTCGTTGAGGTGGATATATGAGCAGGGAGTGACTTGGATCGTCAAAAGCTTCAACAAGGAGAGGCTCAAGCAGAACCTGGATAACTTCGACTGGAAGCTGACCGAGGAAGACCGGCTCAAGATCAGCCAGATCCCGCAGAAGAAGTATGTCACGGCTGCAGTCCTGTTCTCGACGGAGGGCGAATTCACCTCGGTCGATCTAGCAGACATGGACGTTGTTGAGGAATAGTACCATTGGATCAGGACATGGTCACTGTTCCAAGAGAATGAGTGCAGCCTGTTGCCTAATGCATGTCTTCTACTGGAAATTTCGAGGAATGGGGATCTTTGCCAAATATGGATGGAGGTTTAACAATATATTAAGTTTATTATGTATTTCTTTTGCTTTATCTCAGCTGTTTGTTTGGCTGATGGGTGTGAATGCTACATAAGCGACAGAGTCTATCCCATAGTAAAACTTTGTAACAATTTACGGTCACAAGCATCTCACGATGTTGAGACCGGGATATTTTTTTATTTGCTTGATGAAATAAACTTCCCTTTATCTACAAAGGTCACCAGCGAAGCAATTAATGGTGTCTCTCTAATCTGAATGAATAAAGAAATCAGCGTCAAAGTCCAACGATCATTGAAAAAATAGATGCCCTTGCACTTCATCCTTCAGAAAAATTGTGATGCTGACAGTTCAATCAAGACCTGTAATCGTGTCAGCACATAAAAGTTCATGAGTTTGCCAATTTAGGACAATTGTCTCAGATTGATTTTCCTAACTCAGCCATAATACCAGTTGTGTACGTTCCTTTATTAAGTACGTGGACATGGCATATAAGACATGCTTATGTTAAAATGGATAAACTAAATAAAAAAGGCGTGTGGGGACAAAATGATGGGAGCGATGTATGGGGACCCACCTAGAGTTAGCACAGGTGCCCTTGTTTCCACTCCGCCATCAAATGCCCCCCTTGCCTTTCTCTTTCAACTCTACGCCTACAACATCCCCCGTTGCTCCCGCAACCCCTTTACCCAACCACTAGTGAACACTTTAGAGAACAGTGTCCTCATGTTGGCATTCTCGTTTTCTCTACCATTTTTTCCCTCTCTGCCTCCACTACCCTTTCAGCAATAGTAATCACTCCTCCATCCTCCACTCGCCAAGAGGGTTTCCTATGGAGGGAACCATCATTGACGTTGGCGTCAACCATCATCCTCATATGTGCACAACTCATGACCAGATCTAAGACAACTTGGGGTGGAGGCTTGTGTGGATTGTTGCCTTAGACAGTCGGTATCTACGACGACATCCCTTCCATGTTGTCATCAACATCTTCTCATCAAAAACACATCTTGACTCCACACGAATGGCGACAACATGGTCTTATTCGCTCCAACGGAACCTCCTCCACCACTGCCCCTCTCCTAGTCATCGCCCTGCCATTCCTCCCACGAGTTGTTGCTAGGGGCAAGCCTTAGCCACACCCCTGACCTCCACCTGAGAGCCAATTCTTAGGTTCCCATGGCCCTTCTCCTATGCCCTCTACAACTAGGCCAACAAATTATATATGGCCATGGTCACTAAGCTCTCGCTTGCAGGGATTTGCTGGTATCCTTTAGGGGCATGCACAGGAGAAGATGGTTTCACAACTCCTTGCCCAATCGAGGAGACTCCCTCTAAATAGCTTGTTGCAACAATGGAATACCATGGTACCATGATCCGTTGTAGTACCAGGATACCCCTCAGCTTGCACGCATGATGCACCACCCTAACTTCCATGCATCACTCTTCCCACACAGTACCAAACAACTAGCAATCGATGTCCCCATGGCCTTCATTGTCACCTGCTTCGTAGGGATGGGCTACTTTCGATTGTAAACCAATTACATTGCGAAGGAAGTGGTCTTTTGACTACATTTTGGCACAAGAAAGGAAGTCGTTTTTAGTAGTGGAACAATCCCTTCTTACATATCTGCAAGCTATGATCCCCATCCTGAAGGAAGCTATATTGAAGAGTCATCTCATCAAGGAGTTTTTTTGGTTCGTAAGACATCCATGACTACCATTTAGCACACTACTTGGAGCAGGCTGCTCCCACTAAGGCTAGGGCTAGTACCATGGCTAAGGCCTCACAACTTTTACCTTCGACTATGGTCAGTTAGTTGGTACACTTTTGGTGTCTTAGGTTGTTGTAAGACACTTTGGTTGATCACTTTGACGAACAAATGACTCCATCCCTCCAGCCACTAGAGGTTTTTATCCTTTTCAAGTCTTAGGGTTATTTTCCTTTTTTCTAGTCATATAATCAGAAACATACACCAAGCAGAACATTGTCATGCTTGCAATTCCAAAGAGCTTGCTCTTCCCTATTCTAGTTTTAATCATGATATTAATTATTTCTTTGACATGGCATCCCTGTTGATTAATGCATGTGAGCCTATCCCAAACGAAGGAGTCAATGAAAGAGACAGAGTTAGCAATACCATAGTCAGTGAACAATTTAGCAATGAAAAGGGATTAAATCAAGTATAATCTTTTCAAAGAGTATATACACTACTAGAGAACAGACTTTATAATGATGTCCCAATTTGGCATTAGCCTCGCCATTTTTTGCCGCCGGGACTAAAGGACCCTTTAGTCCCGGTTTGTAATACCAACTGGGACTAAAGGTCCCTGCCCAACGGTCGTCCGCATGACAGGGATCTTTAGTCCCGGCTAGTATTACCAACCGGGACTAAAGGTAAACCTTTAGTCCCGGCTGGGGACTAAAGGTTTTAGTCTCGGTTTGGGTGATACCCCGGGAATAAATATTAATCTTTAGTCCCGGTTTGGCCACCTAACCGGGACTAATTATGCCGGCCTATACACCGGCTCATTTCTTCCTCCCCGAGCCCGAGCCATTCCATTCAAACTCACTGCCTCTGTTCTTCAGCTTGCTGTTGTTCTTGCTCTCTCCCCCTCCATTGGTGTTGCTCTTCGATTTTGGAGGTAACAAACTTAATCCTCTTATGTTTTATCAGTAGCTTATCTCATTTTGCGATGTAGATGCGTGTGTAACTTTATATGTTGGACTTTATTATGATTTTCTATGTCATTTTTAGCTCAAAATCACATGATGATTTGCATATATGTTTGGATAAACAAAAGTTAAATTAGTTCATCAAAATCATGCTTTGCTCGTCCTCGCTGGAGCACGCGCCATCCTCATCCCCGGCGGCTTACGTGATCTTAGAATTAATTTTTCCATGAAATGAAAAACTTAGAAAATAGTTAGAAAATTATAGAAAATCCGTACTAGTTGAACTTGCGGACCGTGATCATCTCGGCGAGCATTTTCTCTGCCGAGCGGTAACGGACGTCAAGGAGGAGCTTTGATTCTACGAAGGAGAGCGGCAACGGTCATGGAAGACCATGTTCCCTTCCTCGTAGAATCGGAGCTCTTCCTTGGGCAAGTACAGTGTCGTCCGGTGGAGAAATGCTCGCTGAGATGATCACGTAAGCAAGGTCAACTAGTACGGATGGTTATTTATTGAAACATGTTTTTGAGCTATGTGATTTCTATATCATTTTTAGCTCAAAATCATATGATGATTTACAATAGTAAAATCACTTGACAGTTTGGTATTTTACTATTATACATAGTACATATTTCATGGTTTAGTTAGATAAATAAATAATTTTAGCTTTGTTTAAATATATTATTTTAGAAAATGTGAAATTTACAGTAGTTTGCAAAAATAAGTATAGAAAGTAGATGACAACTGGTACCGGATCCTCGGCCTCTCGTTCGGTTGCGAAACGCTGAGGCCAGAACTCCCTCTCATTATTTGCGGCAAGTGTAAGCAGAATATTATGATGGAGTACCGAGTCAAGAGACAGGGACCCAACAAGGGTCGTGTTTTCTACAAGTGCCCGGATCATAATGTGAGTTTCTTACGCATTTGATTATTATGGCTAATTGACCTGCTTTTCTTGAATATTTTTGACTAAATATTTTTTAGCTTTAATTTCAGTGGGAGGGCAATGGATGCGATGGTTGGTACTGGGAGGAAGATTATGCTACATAAATGCAGAAGAATTCGTCATTGCTTGCGATGAGGCAAAGTGAGCCGTGAGGAGAAGCTTGTTGATATTCAACGGAAGAATGATTTGTCTGTTTTAGTTGCGTACGATCACAAAATAATTATGTTACTGAAGTGCATTGTAGTTTTAGTTTGTTTAGTGATAGTTGGGATTGCTTACGTTGTAGCCATGCTTAGTTAATTAATCAACCGTGTGTGTGTCATTTATGTTGTGTAATAAAATACTTAATTATGTTCAAGGTTTTCATAATTTGTCGTGTAATACAGATTATGTCACGCCATTGGATGTACAATGTCGATCGCCGCTCCCAAGACTTTATTGAGGGCTTGCACTATTTCTTAGGTGTGGCCGAGGCAAATAAGCGGGATGGTTTCATGTGTTGTCCATGTGCCCTATGTAAGAATTTAAAGGAATGTTCAAGCTCAATGAGTCTTTATTCACATTTGCTTAAGTTAGATTTCATGCCAAACTATATATGTTGGACTAAGCATGGAGAAAGCGGGGTCATGATGGAAGAAGGTGAAGGAGAAGATTTAGACATTGATGATATTATTGCTCAGTATGGTGCCTTTGATGATACTACAATAGGGGGAGATGAAGAAGAGGTAGCGGTAGAAGATGATCTCGGTGATGCTCTTGGCGATGCCATTCGTGATGCACAACAAGAATGGGAAAGTGAAAAAGAGAAAGTTAAGTTTGAGTGCATGCTTGAGGATCATAGAAAGTTGCTATACCCGACCGCCGAAGAGGGGCAAAAAAAGTTGGGTACAACACTGGAATTGCTACAGTGGAAGGCAAAGAATGGTGTATCCGACAAGGCATTTGGGAATTTATTGAACCTCATAAAGAAGATGCTTCCGAAGCCAAATGAATTGCCCACCACTACGTATGAAGCAAAAAAAGTTGTCTGCCCTTTGGGATTAAAAATCCAGAAGATACATGCATGTCCTAATAACTGCATCCTCTACCATGGCAATGAATACGAGAATTTGGATGAATGTCTGGTATGTAAAGCATCACGGTATAAGATCAGGCGCGATGATTCTGGTGATGTCGAGGGTGAACAACGTCCTAGAAAGAAAATCCCTGCCAAGGTTATGTGGTATGCTCCTATAATACCACGCTTAAAACGTTTGTTCAGAAATAAAGACCATACAAAGTTGTTGCGGTGGTATAAAGAAGACCGTAAGGTAGACAATATGCTGAGACACCCAGCTGATGGGTCCTAGTGGAGAGCGATAGACAGGGAATTTCCAAAGTTTGCTAATGAGGCTAGAAACTTAAGGTTCGCCTTAAGTACAGATGGTATGAATCCTTTTGGAGAGCAGAGCACTAGTCATAGCACTTGGCCAGTTACTCTATGTATCTACAACCTTCCTCCATGGTTATGCATGAAGCGGAAGTTCATTATGATGCCGATCCTCATCTAAGGTCCGAGGCAACCTAGCAACGATATTGATGTCTATCTGAAGCCATTAGTTGAAGAACTTCTAGTTTTATGGAACAAACTAGGTGTACGTGTCTGGGATGAGTACAAACAAGAACACTTTGACCTACGAGCAATGTTGTTCATAACAATCAATGATTGGCCTGCTTTAAGTAATCTTTCAGGTCAGACAAACAAAGGATATAATGCATGCACACATTATTTTGATGACCTTGACAGTATATATTTGAAAAGATGTCGAAAGGTCGTGTACCTTGGCCGTCGTCGATTCCTTCCTTTGAATCACCAAGTAAGAAAGAAAGGGAAGCATTTTAAAGGTAAGCCAGACCACCGGAAGAAGCCTCATAACCGAACCGGGGAAGATGTACTCGCAATGGTCAAGGATGTGAAAGTAGTATTTAGAAAGGGACAAGGCAGTGAATCTGTTCCCAAAGATGCTAAAGGACATGCACCCATGTGGAAGAAGAAGTCCATCTTTTGGGAGCTACCCTATTGGCAAGTCCTAGAGGTCCGCAACGTAATCAACGTGATGCACCTAACAAAGAATCTTTGTGTGAACCTGTTAGGATTCATGGGTGTGTACGGGAAGCCAAAGGATTCACTTGAAGCACGCCAGGACTTGTAGGGCATGAAAGAACGAGACAACCTTCATCCAGAGAAGACAAATGATGGACGGTATTACTTAAGTCCTACTAGCTACACGCTTAGCAAAGAAGAGAGGGACAGCATGTTCGAATGTCTAAGCAGCATCAAGGTCCTATCGGGATTCTCCTCCAATATAATGGGTATAATAAATGTGCCAGATAAGAAATTCCTAAACTTAAAGTCCCACGACTGCCACGTGCTTATGACGTAATTGCTTCCAGTTGCTTTAAGAGGAATTCTACCTCCACATGTACGTCTAGCCACCGTGAAGCTATGTGCATTCCTCAATGCAATTTCTCAGAAGGCAATCAATCCAGTGGAACTAGCTACTCTACAGAATGATGTGGTTCAATGTCTTGTCAGCTTTGAGTTGGTGTTCCCTCCATCCTTCTTTAATATCATGACACACATCCTAGTTCATTTGGTGAAGGAGATTAGTATTCTTGGACCTGTGTTCTTACATAACATGTTCCCCTTTGAGAGGTTTATGGGAGTCTTGAAGAAATACGTGAAAGTCTGTTCTAAGCCTGAAGGAAGCATCGCCCAGGTCTATGGAACAGAGGAGGTCATTGAGTTCTGTGTTGACTTTATTCCTGACCTTGCCCCGATTGGCGTTCCCGAATCACGACACGAGGGGAGACTCAGTGGTAAAGGAACTTTAGAGAAGAAAACATATATCGGCATGGAAGACGATTATTTCAATAAAGCACACTACACAGTTCTTCAGAACTCGTCATTGGTGCATCCGTACATCGAGATACATAAGGGGTTCTTACGATCCAAGTTTCCAGGGAAGACTGAAGCTTGGATTAGGCGTCAGCACATGGAAAGTTTCAGTGGTTGGTTGCGAAAAGAATATCAAGGCGATGACAATATTGATGAGCAACTGTATTTGTTGGCTAGGCAGCCATCGTGGCATATCCTCACGTACCAAGGGTACGAGATAAATGGGAATACATTTTACATAGTTGCCCAAGATAAAAGGAGCACCAATCAAAATAGTGGTGTTCGCATAGATGGCACAGATCCAAATGGGAATATACAAACATATTATGGCCGCATAGAAGAGATATGGGAACTAGACTACGCACCTAATTTTAAAGTCCCTTTGTTCTGGTGCCAATGGGTGAAGCTGACCGGAGGAGGGGTAACAGTCGACAAAGAGTATGGAATGACAATAGTGTACCTCAACAATATTGGGTATAAAGAGGAACCATTCGTCCTTGCTGCCGATGTGAGTCAAGTGTTCTATGTGAAAGACATGCCTACAAAATCAAAGAGAGGAAAAAACGAAGACATCAACTCAATGATCAATGAGCCAAAGCGCCACATAATTCTTTCTGGGAAAATAAATATAGTGGGAATTAAAGACAAGTCAGACATGTCAGAAGATTACGAAAGAAATGTCCGAATTCCACCCTTCATAGTGAAGAAAGATCCAAGCATCATGTTAAATGATGAAGACACTCCATGGTTACGACAAGATCATAACCAAGGGTCATACGTCAAGAAGAAATTCACTATTGTGCCCGCATGATACAACGATGCATATTTAATATATTATGTTTTAGAGACGGATATTATGTAATATGTTATGACTTCACAATTGTAGATCTTGCTGAGATGATCAAACTTGGTATTCAGAGTTTTTTCATCTGAGGTCATTTAGTGTCTCATTTGAGCAAGTTTGACCAAG
This sequence comes from Miscanthus lutarioriparius, assembly GCA_904845875.1. Lineage (NCBI taxonomy): Eukaryota > Viridiplantae > Streptophyta > Magnoliopsida > Poales > Poaceae > Miscanthus > Miscanthus lutarioriparius. The sequence continues at coordinate 34,269,825 of CAJGYO010000011.1, read as the reverse complement.
TCAAATTTGGTCAAATAAAAAAACAACACTTTGACTCTAGTATTATAAACTCTAAATTACTTCAAATTGAAAAGTTTTGAATACTAAGTTTGTTAAACTCAAAAAGATCTACAATTGTTGTTTTGGTCAACTTTCCATTTGAGAAAGTTTGGACGGTTCAAATTTATGATTTTTAAATTTCGACGCCTACAAACTAGTTTTCGGAACCCTAAATTGTCTCAAATTAAAAGTTTTGAATACCAAGTTTGTTCATCTCATCAATATCTACAATCCTTATATAGGCCATTTTTTCATTTGAGAAAGCTTGAACAAAATGTAGTTCAAATTTTACAAGTGTGTGACATAGTTTTAGAAAGTGTGAGATTCAAGAAGTTGTGACTAGTGTTTGATAAAAATTTCTCAAATGAGAAAATAAGCTATGTAACAATTGTAGATCCTGCTGAGATGATCAAACTTGGTATTCATGGTTTTTTCATCTGAGGTCATTTAGTGTCTCATTTGAGCAAGTTTGACCAAGTCAAATTTGGTCAAATAAAAAAATAACACTTTGACTCTAGTATTATGAACTCTAAATGACTTCAAATTGAAAAGTTTTGAATACCAAGTTTGTTAAACTCAAAAAGATCTACAATTGTTGTTTTGGTCAACTTTCCATTTGAGAAAGTTTGGACGGTTCAAATTTATGATTTTTAAATTTCGACGCCTACAAACTAGTTTTCGGAACCCTAAATTGTCTCAAATTGAAAAGTTTTGAATACCAAGTTTGTTAAGCTCATCAATATATACAATCCTTATATATGCCATTTTTTCATTTAAAAAAGTTGTAGAATAAAAAATACTATATTTTCTTTATTTTTATAGGTTCAACAAAAATTTTCTATCAATTTTGGTCAAAAACCGAGAAAAAATTGAAACATTGACATTACAATAATGTGATAATAAATTTCCTATCGAATAATATTAGTTTTATTAATTTTAAGTTTCAAATATATTTTTACATTAACAAAATACTTAGTATTAGTAACATTTATATTCTATATTCATAAAAGAAATTAAAAACTTTATGTTACAAAATTTTCCTATTTACAATAAATAATTAGTTAATCAATAATATTTTTTAAAATAAATATTGTAAAGTATTGAAGTTGCTATGGAATTAATTGATTAACCTAGTATTAAACAAAAATCAAAATCCTAGGCGTTTCCAATTACGTTGGCGGGTTGCCAAAATTTTCAGGCCTTTAGTCCCGGCCCAGGCCAAGAACCGGGACTAAAGAGTGGGCGGCAATTTCGGTGCTCGTCCAAAAATACCTTTAGTCCCGGCCGGTAACATCAGCCGAGACTAAACCTTTAGTCCCGGTTGGTCTTACCAGCCGGGACTAAATGTCCTTTAGTCCCGGCTGGTGTGTTACCAGCCGGGACTAAAGGGTCCCGGCCTATATATATCGAACGTCTATTCTGTTCATCTTCGATCTCGCCTCCATCGCTCAGCCCTGCTCGGCCGCGCCATCCGCCGTCGTCGAGCTCATCTCTGTCGCGCCACCGTCGTCGTCTACCCCCGCCCGGCCGCGCCATTCTCCCAGCCCGCATCGCGCGCCGCATCCCGTCTTCGCCGCCGCACCCGACCCCACCCTTCGTCGCCGACGCTTCCCGCGCGCCCACCGTACCCTCCGTCGAACTCACGTGATCATCTGCTGCTCTCGATCGGCCATGTTTTTTAGATTTTTTTTACAAAGTCTCGGCTGTATGTTAAATTAAAATGTATTAAATTTTAATTAGTAGTTTATTGTTAGTTTTTTAGTTATTTTTTAGATAGTTTTTTATATATGTTAGATTTAAATGTATTAAAATTTAATTAGTATTTTATTTAGATAGTTTATTTAGATAGTTTTTTATTATAGTTTTTGATATATGTTAGATTAAAATGTATTATCTATTACTCAATCCATCCCAAATTGTAAGACGTTTGACTTTTTTGACACCAAGTTTGATCACTCATCTTATTCAAAAATTTGTGTAAAATATCACTTCTTTCGTCGTGGTTTGGTTTATTAATAAAAATTCTTCAAGAATGATTTAAATTTAACTATATTTGCATAAATTTTTTGAATAAGACGAGTGGTCAAACTTGAGGCAAAAAAAGTCAAACGTCTTACAATTTGAGATGGAGGGAGTACTAGTTTATCTAATTTCATGTTAGATTTATTTAATTGGATTTAGTAATTATATATTCTATCTCTCTATATATATCTAGAGAGAGATTCTATATGTATACATATGTACTTAATTATTTCTATATGTATATATACATGTACTTATTTTCATTTGTTGAGAGAGAGAGAAAATTGTATCTAGAGAGACATTCTATGTGTTATCACATGCATATCTAGAGATATAGACATATCCACTTATTTCTATGTGTTGAGAGAGAGAAAATATATTGTATCATTCTATGTGTATATATATACATGTACTTATTTCCATGTTTCTGGATCGAAAGTGTTTTTGATTCGATTCCAAAGCCTATGCCTTATTATTGTTTATCCTTATGAAATATTATGTGTTATTATATTTAATTGGATTTAGTAATTCTATATGTGTTATCACATGTACTTATGTTATGTACCATAGTAATTCTATCTATGTGTTATCTTGAAGATACAAATGGCTGCCCCGGATGATAACTTGAGTGATGACATAATGGCGGATATTATCAACGCCGACACCAATGTGGATGTAGATGACACGAGTCAGTACTTTGCTGATTATGAGGATATCCTGAATATGCTGGTGGTTGAAGATCAACAAATTGTCACGCAAGAAAATACTGGCGAGGTATATTCGATTATCTATTATCTCTTATAGATGCATGCGTACGTATATTTATTGTTAATCGTTGTGTTTCTACTCATGTAGCTGGTCTCTGGATCTACATCAACCACCAACAAAAGTAGGAAAGTCCGAGGGCCAAAAAAGCCATTAGAGGGCCGTTTCATAATATCAGAATTCGACACCGACACCGACAAACCATTGGGACCACATGCTCAGACATATGTCAATCAATGTGGGTTCATTGTAAGGGATAGGATCCCAGTTAGTGCTCATGAATGAAAGCAGAAGATATCCGCTCCTAATGTTAGTTTTGTATCTGATCGTGACAAGAACCTAGCTTGGAGAGATATCACTCAGCATTTCACATTACAAGCAGATGATGCTTTGAAGCAGCTAGTGAGGGATTGGACAATGAAGATGGCAACATTGTTTCAGAGTTGGAAGAAGACATTGTATAAAAAGTTTATCTTGAAGAATGCTACGCCGGATTTCAATGCTAAGGCGTTTGCCAAGTTGGAGTCCCATTGGGATGCCTTCGTAGAATACAAGACATCTCAAGACAGTGAGGAATGTGTGATGAGGAATTGGCAGAATGTCCGACAGAAGCAATACCATCATCGCATGGGATCAGGTGGTTATAGGAGTGCTATTCTCAAGTGGCAGAACCTAGAAGCAGAGATTACTGCCAAGGGAATCATACCTGAAATAATAGAGAAGAACTGGCCTCAATGCGCGAAAAATTGGTTCTACGCTCATGGGGGAAGCCTAGACCCAGACACTGGCAAGCTAATTTTTGGCCAAAAAATTGAGAGAGCAACATAGAGACTAGCTCGTGCTAGGGAAGAAGCTGATAGTGGTGTTTTCAAGCCCAACAGAGAGAAGGATGAATTGACATGTGCCTTAGAGAATCCCGAACACGATGGTCGAACAAGAGGCTATGGGGCGGTTCCGTGGCTACACGCATTCCCAGCAGACAAGGATACCTACAGAAGCCGCCAGGGAAAGAAGGATGAGGAGGCAGAACGAATCCATGCATTGGAGCAATTTATTGATGAGTCACGACAAGCATTGCTTGAATCACGTGAACGAGAAAAATCTCTTGAGGTAGAATGCAGGAGGAGATCAAGAGGCAAGTGCAGCTAGCAATGAGTCAAATGCAATCGCAATCAACGCCGGGAGTCACCATTAGCCCCGTTGGTCAGATGAAAAATAGTTGTGCTTCTACGGAGCTGCCAGTTATTCAAGACGACGCTGGGTTGCGCTTCCCTATTGATGACATTACCGAGCCTCTAACAACATGTGAGCTGCACATTCCAGATGGTAATAATGCATCAATCATGGTGGCCGTCGGGGTTGTATCTCTAATAGACCGAACGAAGACACCAAGAATCCATGGGTCAGTTATTCAACCTGGATATGCTAGCGTCTCGGTCGATAGAGTGCTCAAAGGTTACAGCAATGTTCCTCTTGACATTGAAGGCGGTGATGGGGAGAAGACACTAGGAGAAGCAGAGAAGACATTTATTCAATGGCGCAAACGCTTCATCATCATTCCTGGGGCGTCACCGCTTCCCCTACCTCACCGTAGGTACGAATGAAAGTGAATGAAATATTATTTTCCATTAATTTTCTATTGGCTTCAAAAATAATTGACACACAACTTGTTTTTGTAGCAGGGTCTCCCCCCAGCCTAGCCTAATCATTCATTCCCCATCTCATCACAGCGTCGCGGGGGGCGAGACGACTTCATCCCCACGGCGATAGCCAACTCCTACACCGGACCCATCGCCTCCACAACGATCTCCAACTCCTACACCGGCCCCACCGCCTCCACAACGATCTCCAACGCCTCCACGCCGGTCTCCACCAACACCAGCCTCATCGCCTCCACGCCGATCTCCAACACCGCCCCCACCCCTTCCACAGCGACGCACTACAAAGACGTCTAAGGTCCCGACGGCAAAGAAGACCCCGAGAAAAAGAGTTATTTCTCAAGAAATACTTCCTGAAAAGACTAATGAGCAAATAGCAGCTGAAGAAGACAAAAAAGTGAAAGATTTTTTTATAGATATAAAAAACAAGAGTCAAGCGAAGCTTAAGGAGAAGCCATACTTTTACATACCACGAGATGTGCTGAGGCAGAAGGTCGATGCTCACAAGAAAAAGATGATTGAACTTTGTAAGCCTTCGCCACTATCAGACTATGACCGCTCCCTCGTGAAGTCACATGATGCAGATAAGAAAAGGAAAAGAGCATAAGGGAAGGATGTCCCACAGCTCGGACAACAGAAGCAACCAATACAAAATCTTGTTGTTGCTAATGAATATGGTTCTAACATAGAAGTCTATCGACCAGACAACTCTGGAGAAGTGTCGGTTCAAGCCCTTAATGCTTTTTTTGAAGATACTGGTTTAACCTTGGATCAATTGACGGGCAAAGCTCCAATCCAGAACCTGAAAGTTGATATCTGAAAGACTTATAAATATGGCAAAAGTCTGTACAACCCTGCGGCTCTGAATGAATTGGGTATGCAAATATACTTGCTCAACAAGTGGTACATGCAGGCGTGTGGCAGGGGTGAGCAGTGGATCTTTGTTAGATTTAGAGACCATCATTACTTCCGTGGCGATGACATCTTACATATTAGTTTCGAAGAATTGCATCAACTATACCACATGGACGCTCTGGACAAATCAATCATTAGCTCCTTTTGTTTGTAAGTGATTCTTACTTTTATTTAATAAACTCACTTCCATGCGTACGTGTATATAATTATCCTCACATGTAACTTATATTTATATACAGATTCCAGATGTTAGAGCTCCAAAGAATACAAGACACCAGTGTTGGCTTCATTGATCCTTATATCGTATTCAAAACCGGTATTATTATCAAGGAGCGGTGGGTATCTGAAGCACAGGAGAATATCATGATGCTCTTCGTGAAGCAGCATGACAAGACAACAATATTTTTCCCGTACAACTTTGAGTAAGTGTTAATAATAATGTAGTCTACACATTTTATATAATATCAATACAACTTATATGCATGTACGTGTGTGTATAAACCAATGCAGGTTTCACTGGATACTCATTATTATTGAGTTAAACTCAAGTCGGTTAGTAATCTTTGACTCGTTGAGAAAAGAGCGGGCACTATACCAAGATATGATAGACATTATCCAGGGGTAATTTCGATCTCTCGCGCACAACTATTATTAAATAGACTTTGCCATAATTTATTAACGATCGTACATTATTGGTCGCATAGGGTTTGAAAAGAGTTTATTCGGCAATATCGCAAGGATTGCAAGGCACCACTTAATGTAGTTGAAATACCAGTAAGTTGTACTATATACACTTCCCCACGTGTTTAATTACTATATCGTACTTCAATTTACGTGTGAGATGATGAGAATAATCTTCTTCTCGTACAGTGGTATTTGCGGCAGCAACCAGGTAATAACTTGTGTACTACGTTTGTGAATTTATCACTGCGCACATAAGAAGAACTCCTAAAGATGTCCTCAGGAGTACGTATATATCAATTTTTTATTTATTTTTAAATGAATATATATATATATATATGTATTAATACTTTTCCTTTTATTTTAAATGCTAGACTGAAAGGTTGAAATGAAGGGTCATGCAAAAAGACCATCTGAAAGCAGTTCAAGAGTCAATAGCAGGATTTCTTCTAGAAAAAATACTAAATCCCAACGACGAGTTCTACTTTGATCCTAAGGAATAAATTGTGTAAATTAAATGTTTATTGATATCATTATTTTCGAGAACAATATTATGAAAGTGTTGTGTGTGTGTATATATATATATATATATATATATATATATAATATAGGTTCATACTTTATTCGAATATAATAATGCTCGAGATGAGAATTAGATGTAATTATATGCGTGCGTGTATTTATATTAGCAGCGTAGAATACGTACATAAAAACATATTATATATTAAACAAATACGTGTAACTGAACTGAAAACAAATTAAACAAAAAAAAAGAAAAGGAACCTTTAGTCCCGATTGGGGTTACCAACCGGGACTAAAGGGTGCGGCCACGTTTGCTCGGCTGGAGGGCCTTTAGTCCCGGTTGGTAACACCAACCGGGACTAAAGGTCCCTCTTTAGTCCCGGCTCGATGACCCGGGACTAAAGGTGACACCTTTAGTCCCGGGATCGTTGTCCCGGCGCGGTAACCGGGACTAAAGGCCGTTACCACCGGGACAACAAGTCCATTATGTAGTATGACAGTAACACTAAACCGTGTCGGCAATGAATTTATGAATGATTATGCCATTAGCTTTGTGGAACAAGAATTTCTTGGTTCAATATCAATGATGATATGGTTTGTGTTTACAAGATCACCACATAAAATTTATTGAGCTCAAACAATAAACCTAAATTTTTGGAAAAATGGGGTGATGGCTCGCTTTCAAAAAATGGATGGCCATAGCCGTGGAGTACAATTTATAGGAGGTGACTACTATTACGAAGAGTTTTTTATCACACTATGTTATTGCTACTTCCATGCATCCAGCTTTTATGCATGCTTAATTTGTAATATGTCAATATTACTTTTATCTTTATGCATATTGCTGGATTGTTATAAGCTATAAGTAACTGTATCTTTGTCGATCGCGGCGATAATTTATTTTAGATTTGCCCCTGGATATGTACCAAGTGCCATGGATGCATCATCAAACTCCAACCTCCATATGGGCAAGGGTTTAGCTCGTGTGGTCGTAGATAGTATATATTTCTACTCACTTTGTGGTTTCTTTGTTACTGGTCGGTCATTATCTTCCACAAGTTGTTTTAGCAGTCTAAGTAAATTGTTGCTCATCTAGTCTCCGTTCTCTGTAAAAACTCTTCATTTGTCATTCTTTATAAAAATATACTTAAACATGTTTTTAGAAGAAAAAGAAACAAAAAATAGAGGAGACACGTGTCTTCTACTACGCCGTCCATTGCCTCATGTAATGTAATTGCATCGCTATCAGCCCATCGTATTTGTGGAAATATGAGTAAACTGTACATCTTTTTTAAGTTTAAGTTTTTTGTGTGAATTAATCAGAGCGTTTTATCATAATCTTAATATATGATATAAGAGTAAAAGGTCCTATGTTCGAATTGTGTCAGATTTTATTAAATAAAATAATTTGAAGGAGCTTCCGTGCTTGTACGTAAAGGAAAGTGTGACTATAAATAAGTGTCTGGTTCTCCTATCAGGTTGAGTGGTTGACCTTTTAAATTGATTGAGTTTGATAAAAGAAATGCTGAAGTGTACGGATACTGAAGCAAAAAATGAAAGAGATTAAATATGAATTTAAAAGATCTCACAGAGTGCGTGCGTGATTCTCGGGGACTCAGGTTGGTGTATGACTAAAAAAACGAGATAACAGATTTTTCTTTTTTATAAAGAGTACTCCCTCTATTCCTATTTAATTGTCGCTACGAGAAGCCTGCTCGTTAATTTTTTTAAAAAAATTTGACTAGGCTTGTAGAAAATATTAGTAATATTTATATATTTATATATATTTATTATAAAAATAGATTTAATGATCTATCTAATGATACTTATTATGTATTATAAATATTAGTATTTTCTTATATATATTTGGTCAATGTTGAATATATTTAATTTTTGGAAAGCGAGAACAACAGTTAAACAGGAACAAAGGGAGTAGGACATGTATAACACACATTGGTAAACTGATATGGAATCAGTGGAGAACAGAAAAGCACACATGCATTGTCGGTATCTAACGGCAAGGAGGACCAGCATTATATCAACGGATCCTAAAAGATTCCATTGTTGATGTTCAGGCCGGCGGGCGTCCCGAGTGCAGAGTAAACAAACCCTTAACCGTACAAACCTTTGTAACAGTAAATAAATCCTTGGATGGTTTGGTTTGGGGATCAACTCATTGATGCATCGTAAGTTCATTTCTCAAATTTCCTAGTGGAATGACTTTATTTTTTTTGTCCTAGTATTGATTATTACCTTATTAAGAATGAGGTGGTAATGGATCAACCCACTCCATTATTCAAACCAAACAAAAAGCTAATGAATAAACAAAAAGGTAATGAGTAAGATGATGATGGACTAGTCTCAACCAATTCCAGTCATATACCTTTGAACCATAATATATCTATGTGAAACCGTACGGTAACTATTTTCATCACAACAGTAAAATCTCGAAACATGTTATATAGCACTTTCCCTCTCTCAATGTCTCTGTTTCATTTTTTTCAGATCCAGATCACTTCCTGGTGGTTGGTGGCTGGAGACCATTGATCCCAACTAGCGAACTGCAATACTGCATACTCCCTCCGTGCTAAAAAAAATAAAGTCATTTTGAACAAGGCTTGGATCAAATATTATGAATATAAATAATGAATAACTTTTAAGTTGTTGAGTTTGGAAATATGAAAGTCATATAAATAGATTTATCTTGAAAAATATTTTCATAAAAATTTACATATATCACTTTTTGATAAATATCTTTACAAAAATAAGTAGTCAAAATTATGCTTTAGAGACCGTGTCACTCTCCAAAACAACTTTATTTATTTTTTTAGTACGGAGGGAGTACCTGATAAGATGTCATATCTAGACTCGGAGGGTGGAGGTGTCGCCACTATATCAATCCTGGGGAAAAGGAAGCCTAGCTACGTTGCATTGGGTTGATGGAGGCTACTCCTCCAGTGGCAGCACATTCCTCCTCTCCCCCAACGGTCTCTCCTCGGGCATGGCGGCGCCACATCATGGGATCTGCGCCAGCGGTCTCCCTGCTGCCCTTCCACGCTTAAGGCATATCCGGTCAATTTGGAGCTGATCCGATAGATTGTGAGTGGCTAGTGTGTGTCCATTCAAACCCATCTTCAAGGCATCACCAACAACCAACGTACTCCTGGGTGATGTAGCCTTAGGCATTGGACTTGAACCCTTCGGGACTCTCACGTACAATTCCAAATCTAGTGACCTGTACAAGTGCGTGGTCACAACATCCATCAACTAAACTTTCAACATAAGTTAGTTGCCATAGAGATCAAGTATGTGAACACGACGCCACTTATGACGAGAGAGTAAATTTCACCACAATCACTTTTAGGTATATACGTGAACTTTTGTGCCACCATTCTTGCGTTATATTTACCACCTAGCCAAGCTCATTCTTCTTCGAAGGAAGAGCCATTTGCATCGTACAAAGATGACTTTGAGAGGTGTTGATTGAGACAAAAAAAAAACCTTTGTTTTACAAAGTGAGTGAAACTCATGTTTGGCACGGTTACAAATGCCTCCGGCTCCTTGCTATAGTGAGTGGAGGAGACGGAGCCGATGAAGTCAAAAATAGTGAAACTTTGCAGGTTCCTAGTTCATTTTGATAGAAGAATATATTTATAGCTCATGAAAATATCTCTATATGCTTCAATAAAATAGATTTGGCTCTATCAAAATGGAAAAGGTATATATAAAAATATAGAAAACTCCAAAAACATTCTAATCGGTATAAACATGTGTTAAAAATTTGCATGGTAAAAATATGAGTTGCCACTAGCATGCATTTGTGCTTATTTCTTATTAACTTTTATTGCAATAAATTTTTAAAACATGTTTAACATTGATTAGTATGTTTTGGAATCTTTCTAGATTTTCGGATATTTTTTCCATTTTCCTAGAGAAAAATCTATTTTTGGATACTTTCATGGGCTCTTAATATTTTATTTGGATTTGGCATATCCCAATCTATATTAAAAATTCCTTTCAGCGTTTTTAAAAGCTTAGAGATATTTAATGTCGTTTAAAAACCTTATCAAGTATTTACTGATTTTTTAACAAAAGAAGATAAAATCGCCTTCAAAACCCCTCCAAACTAGTGCAGGGAGATAATTTGAATGGTTTTGAGAGCGCGTGAGGGTAAGATGTCTGGTTTTAAAGTTTAAAGATGAAAATCATACAATGATGATAGTTCGGAGAGGTAGAATAGGCCTTTTTGCGTAATTGTGCTAGGCCTACGTGACTTTGGCACATACGTTTTTCATGCCAAAGTCCATCAACAAGGCCAGAATCTAGAACTGGGCTGACAATACAATTGTATCCCCCATGCTTGTTGGACTGGATTACGAACTGACCCAGTAGCCCACGTCCTATTATATTTTTCATTTAATAAGTGTACGCGTGCGTCACAAGACCTTGTTTGCTTGTTATCTTTTTCATTTTTCTACTGAAAAAAAAACACTTTGTGATCCTACTATATTCTTTTGACGTTGGAATTTGGAACTGTCGTTGTTCGCAAGCTGAACGACAAACCGCGGAATCGGCTTCTCACGAAAGCGGTGGAATCAGCGGATCTAGGCTCTGTTCGGCCGACCGAAGCTGTTTTTGTTTTTGTTGAGAGAAAAATATTATACTAGCTGATAAGTTGTTTAATAAGTTCAAACAAGCATGGTTTAATATTTATTTTTAGCTTTCTCTAACAATAAAATCCAAAAGATAACTTTTATTATAAATAAATTCTGAGAAGATAGATACTTAGGGCCTGTTTAGTTTCCCCAAAACTCAAAAAAATTTATATAGTATCCATCACATCAAATCTTGCGGCACATGTATGGAGTACTAAATGTAGATAAAAAAAACTAATTGCATGATTGAGTCAAAAATCACGAGACAAAACTTTCGAAATCCATAATTACTAAATATAAACGAAAGTAATACATAACCAAAACCCCAAAAAATTTTGGATGGGCCTTACATTACATTACATTTAGTTACGCCTCTCCTCTGACCAGCGGAGAATCGAACGGCACACAGGCAGCGCCGGCCATGGCATCACCAACAAGGAGGGTCGGCACCAGCAACTCGGAGATCCCAGAGTTCCCGGTGGGCCCCGCCGGCCGGCCGGTGCCGGCCGTGGGGCTCGGCACGGCATCGTTCCCGTTCGTGGAGGAAGACGTCAGGGCCGCCGTCCTCGCGGCACTGGAGCTCGGGTACCGCCACCTCGATACCGCTTCGCTCTACCGCTCCGAGCGTGCCGTCGGCGACGCCGTGGCCGAGGCGGCGCGGCACGGGATCGTGGCGTCCAGGGAGGAGGTGTTCGTGACGACCAAGATGTGGTGCTCGCAATCCCACCCGGAGCTCGTGCTACCTTCCCTCAAGGAGAGCTTGCAGTAAGAGTTTTTTTTTTTTTTTCAAATAGGATTTACTAGTGCTCTGCGATTGAAATTTTGGTTCTTGAAAGGACGAGTAACAACAATTTGATCTGGATCTTAGAAACTAAATTCTTCAATTTCAGTCTGCCAATTTTGCTGTAGCTGCAAGTACCAAACACATTAAAATCCGTGTCTTTTGGTGGCAAGCAAGATTCTTATCTCTTCATCTGTAGGAACCTTCAAATGGATTATGTTGATTTGTACCTGGTTCATTGGCCGGTGGCTGCAAAGCCCGGAGAGCCACAATTCCCGATTAAAAGGGAGGAAATCATGCCCATGGACCTAAGCGGTGTATGGCGTGCGATGGAGGAATGCCATCGGCTTGGCCTTGCTAGAATGATTGGTGTCAGCAATTTCACAACAAAAAAGCTTCAAGAGCTACTGGCCATTGCTGAAATTCCCCCGGCAGTAAATCAGGTCTGTGCAGATCATATGAGTCAGTGATGGCAATGGCAGTAAGCCAGTAACCTTTTCGATTAGTTGTGAGTCTTTGCTTTCAGGTTTTTGTAGTCCTTTTCTTAATGATTGATAAGCATGGTATACTCCACATATAAGTCATAATGGCAAAGCCAGTAACCTTCAATTTGTTGCGAGTCTTTGCTTTCAGTCTTTTGTCATCCTTTTCTTGAGGATCGATAAGCATGATATACTCCACGTATAAGGCCCCTTTTGGAACGGTGGACTCATGCATTATTTCTTGTGAAAAAAATGAACTGATTCATATAAAAATCCTATATAATTCATGTAAAATTTCTACGTTCCAAAGAACCATAAAGAAAGAACCAGATATTTTACTATATTTATTTTTCTCGAACATGCAGGATAGCTCTTTTCTTTCATCAAAGAAGAAAGAGTGTCCATATGGATATAATAAGAACATTAGAACTTGAAGGCGTTTTAATATTCATATAAATAGTTATTCAACGAAAAAAGGGGTTTTAGGAAATAATCGTTTCTGAAACAACTTTGTATATGGTATATCCTCAAGTATACCTACACCTTACACTGACATGTGAGATAACCTTGTGCAGGTTGAAATGAATCCAATTTGGCAGCAAAAAAGGTTAACCAAGTTCTGCAAAGATAAGGGTATTCATTTGACTGCCTATTCTCCCCTAGGAGGCCAAAGCATGTCTAAGGCCAATCCAGTACTGCAGTCTGAGGTTCTGCAAGAGGTTGCAAAGGCTAGAGGAAAGTCAGTGGCTCAGGTACCAACAATACACCTCAATATGTCTACCTTGAAGTTTAGCGGTTGTTGAAAATTCTCGTAACATTTCAATATCTTAAAGGCCTTTGGTATGTGCAGTTTGTATTCTTCAGAAAGGTTTTTGCAGTTTGCCAAAGAGCATGATGCGCTCAAATTAGTGAACTTCTTTTCAGCCAAGTGTAAAAGCACTAAGTTAGGAACCTTTTGCACAGCATGGAAAAACCATATGATATATGATAAAATATGAGTTAAAAACTGTCAACGTGTCATGTCTTCTAAACTTTTTGTGTGATGTTAACACTTATTGGCATAACAACCTCCCATTCTCCCCTAGATTTCGCTGAGATGGATCTACGAGCAAGGCGCTAGCATGGTTGTCAAGAGTTTCAAAAGGGATAGACTCAAGGAGAACATGGAAATCTTTGATTGGGAACTGACCAACGAAGACCGGCGTAAGATTAGTCAGATATCACAACAGAAGAGGGTCACGGTGTTGGGGATCCTCTGCCCAGATGGTGTCTCCAGCGTGGATCTTGCTGAGCTTGATATTGTTGAAATGTAGCAGAAATCTCCATCTATCTAGTTGTCGAGACTATAAATTTGGTGACTGGAGTCAGCCTTGATACCGCCATGTTCAATCAAGAATACAGTATTTGCTTTGATACCGCCATCTAGAATCAAGAATAAAAATTAGAGTGTGGTCTCTATACTTGTCATGAGGAATCATTCGGGCCTCAAAGTCTTAAAATGTATTTTTAGGACCCAGAACTTGTCTTGGTATGTCATAGTCCATAATAAATTTTTAAAATGCTATGTTTAGGTCATGTACTTGTCTCAGGGTGTCATCTACATCCCTAAGAGCAGCTCCAAGAGAGTTTGTAAAATTAGATGGCTAAATCAATGATTTAGCTCTTCTCTAAAATAGAAAACTAATTCCAAAAATAGATAAATCCAAGAGTCTTTCTAAAAATAGATAACTCCATGCTATATTCAGCTAGTAGGGGACTCTGTGGCGTGTCGCCATGCACACGGGATAGACATACTTGTGGGAAAAGGCTCCATGCGCGCGCTGGGGAAGCGGATGGCAAGCTGCGATGACGTGCTATATTCAGCGAGCGAGGATCCCGAGATAGCATACTTGTTATTTTAGAACGCCGGATAGAAGAGCTGTTGGAGGACTATTGTCGAGGTTATGATACCCCGGGTATCTCAAGACACTGATTAGATAGCTGCTCGAGCGATCCATGTAACACCCTAGGTGTTAGCCTTGCATAAATTGACTTGCATAGCATGAGCATCAAGCATTCATATATGAGCATTTACAATTGAAACATGAGATTGAAACATATGCAACATTGCTTGTTATTTCATGTTTCTTGGAATATATGCATATGATCATGAGTGAATACATGTAAATGATTGTGTGACCTTGCAAATAGCTTAAACATATTTAGAGTATCGTTATGAACAACTTTGGTATTCATGGCTGGGGCTAAATGGATCACTAAGTCATAGTTCATGAACAAGTCATCATTTGAACGTACTAGGTTTGACCATGTTTGAATCATATGATAGAGGCTATGCATGTTTGTGGTCACTAAAACAAAGTTGTAGTATTTGTCATGGAGAACAACTTTTATTTTTGGGTCAGGAGATAATAAAGTGCATAGCTTAGTCTTTTAGAGCTCATAAAAATCATCAAATGACTATTTTTTCATCACTTAGTGAAATCTTCTAAGTTCTTTTAAGCGACAAAGGTCTTGACATTTCAACTTTGAGATGATATAACTTGGTTTTGGTTGCGAATTAGCACGAGTTCATTGAATCTGAATTGAGCTGGTACATAGGTCTACCAATTCGGTTTAGGATGTTTGCACAACGGAGCCACGGATTTTCAGTTAATTCGATTGCAAAACCCGCTGTCAGGCTTGTATCGCGACTCTAAATCGAATGAAGCGAACGACGTCAGTGGCCGACCGTCGTCAGCCTCATGGCATGGCATGCGTGGTGGCCAACAACGGTCGCAGCGCGTCATGATCATCCGCCCAGTGTGGGCAGAGCTGAGCCGAGCCGGCTTTAACACTCCCAGCGCCCGCCCGCACTGAGCCGCGCCCTCATTTTCAATTTTTTTGCTTCCTCCTTCGCCGGCCGAAGCACCACCTGAAAGGTCCTAATGGCTAGAAGGGGGGTGAATAGCCTAATAAAAATTTCTACAACAACACTTAACCAAATGGTTAGACAATTATGAGGCGAAGCGAGTGTTGCGCTAGCCTACTCAAAAATGCAAGCCACCTACCACAATTCTAGTTTAGATAGTGTCAATTCACACAAGAGCAATGACACTACCCTATGTTAGCGTGCTCTCAAAGGCTAACTAAAGAGCCACACCAACCAAGCATGCAAGCTCTCACAACTAGCTACACTAAAGAGCTTGTCAACTAGTTTGCGGTAAAGTAAAGAGAGTGATCAAGAGGGTTATACCGCCGTGTAGATGAATGAACCAATCAATCACGAAGATGAATAACAATGATGACCAATCACCTCGGAATCAAATGATGAACACAATGATTTTTACCGAGGCTCACTTGCTTGCCGGCAAGCTAGTACTCGTTGTGGCGATTCACTCACTTGGAGGTTCACGCGCTGATTGGCATCACTCGCCAAACCCTCAATAGGGTGTCGCACAACCAACACAAGATGAGGATCACACAAGCCACAAGCAATTTACTAGAGTACCTTTTGATGCTCCGTCGGAGAAAGATCAAGAACCCCTCACAATCACCACGATCGGAGTCGGAGACAATCACCTCCTCCACTCAACGATCCTTGCTGCTCCAAGCCGTCTAGGTGGCGGCAACCACCAAGAGTAACAAGCGAAATCCGCAGCGAAACACAATCACCAAGTGCCTCTAGATGCAATCACTCAAGCAATGCACTTGGATTCACTCCCAATCTCACTATGATGATGAGTCAATGATGTAGATGAGTGAGAATCCTTTAGTTAGGCTCACAAGGTTGCTATGTCAATGAAAATATGCAAGCGTTCACCCTTGAGCCGGCCATGGGGCTATAAATAGAGCCCCAATCAAATAGAGCCGTTATACCCCTTCACTGGGCAAAACGCGCTCTGACCGGACGCTCCGGTCATACTGACCGGACGCTGGCCCTCAGCGTCCGGTCGCCCGATGGACGCCACGCGTCACCAGCTTCAAACGCTGTTCGTCAGATTTCAACGGCTGCGAAGCTGACCGGACGCTCCGGTAAAACTGACCGGACGCTGAAGCCCCAGCGTCCGGTCGTTTCCAGTAAGCTCCCCGAGGCATGTTTTTTCGACCGGACGCGTCCGGTCCACCTTGACCGGACGCAGCCAGCGTCCGGTGCTCAACCCTAGCCACTGTGCCGTCTGATAGCTCGACCGGACGCAGCCTTTCAGCGTCCGGTCGCTGAGTGACCCAGCGTCCGGTCAGTAGACCGACGCCAGCATCATTTCGATCAACTCCATTTCAACTCTTACTTCTTCACCCTTGCTCAAGTGTGCCAACCACCAAGAATTTTGCATCCGGCGCAATAGAAAATAGACATTTCATTTTTCCGAAAGCGCTGAATCAAGAATACATGAGTTGCTTTGATACCACCATCTTGAATTAAGAATAAAAAGTAGAGTGTGGTCTCTGCACTTGTTACGAGGTATCATTCGGGTCTCAAACTCTCAAAATATACTTTTAGGTCCTTAGTCATCTAGATTCCTAGTTATTATGAGATACCATCTAGATCAAAACGGGACCCAACTTGCTCCATGCTGTGATGCTGCTTGCCATGATGGACAGTGCCGGTCCTAGGATTATAAGGACCCTCTGACGATCTCGTCGCAACGGCCCCTCTTGACCATATACAAAATCTTATAATATATATGCGCTAATTTTACTTGCAAAACCAAAACAAATTCAATAACATATTTTTAATTGAACATGGCTAATAATTATCAAGAAACAATGTAGATTAAACAATATATTTATAGATGTATGATAATTATCGAGGAACAATATAGATTAAAAAATAATATATTTGTTTTTTTTCTCACCCATGACAAATGTTTCTTAGGTAACATTCTAAAATTCTAACACCTAAATTAGAAGAAAAATATGACTATATGGGTACAAAGTATTAGAAGTCTAGAATATTATACAAATAATTAATTTAGATTAAAAATAAAAAGAAAAAAATACCTTGGGCCTAAACAACTGATCGGTGATCGCAATTCATAAGAAGTAAAGAATCAAGATATCGTGGTCGTGGAGCCCTGCCTGGTCGTCGTCCTCGTGCGCCGTGTCCGTGTCTCCGGTAGTCTAGCTCTTCGCGGCGGCGCAGCTCGCTAGCTCCGCGTATGTAAGGCGCACGTCGCGAACTCACGATCATAGTGTGTTGTGTGTAGCGTGACTCATCGCCTCCTCTCTACCCGAGGGCCGTGGGAAAAGAAAACTAGAAAAAAAATGCTGATGTTGTCTTTTGGGCCGCCTGACTAGTTCTATGTCTCTCTTCTCATTAGTTTGCTAATACCTAATGGACTATATGACCTGAGGATTTGTATACCTAGGCTTGGACCCCTCTTTCGTTTGGGCCCTCGGCCATCGCACCTCGTGCCCTACTCCTAGGGCCAGCACTGATGATGGATTCCCTTTGGCTTAGTTCTTGACCAATAGGTCCCTCTCGCACTCCTTTGGCTTGGAGAAAGTCAATGACACATACGTTAGAGGAATGCAAACGGACGAGATACGGACGAATATCGTGGATATTACATTTGTTTTTATATTTTAATTTGTATTCGAACTCGAATACGGATAGTATCAACTATGTTAGATAGGATACGAATGAATATCGACATCATAAATATGTGATTTGAGTATTCAAATATCCAGACTTGGATACGGACGGGTCTAAACTCTTCTAAACATATTTGAACTCGAATACGGTCGAAAAATATCCATACCATTTGCGCCTCTCGTACTCAAGCCAGTGCGGGATGAGAACATAGAAAGGCATAGATATGGAGCGCTCTGATGTGATTTGAGCCAAGTCAAGACGTTTCAGGACCAGAAATGATGTTTTGAGAGTTTGACGTATAGGTGATACTTCTCCATAAGTTTAGAGACGTGAAATACAATTTGAGAGTGACATATCATGTCAAGACATGGATCTGCAGATCAAGGCTTGTTTGGACCTTGACAACACCTGTAATAAGTTCAGAGACCTGAAAACAATATTTTTATTACGGTCAGGACGAGACCCAGGACAAATCTAAAGATCTGAAGATAGGGTCAGTGGAAATTAGGGTTATGTTTACCGATCCTCATACGGATAATGAGAGCCACTACAACAATTTTCTAGGATTTTTCTGAGTGTCGAAGTATTTTTTTCATGATCCAAATAATAATTCTAGATTTTATATAGTTATTTTTATTCATGAAATTAATTAATTCTCATCTCAAGAATAGAAAACCATAACACTAATTTCTACTAACCTTGGGGGTATTCGCTTCTGATTAAAGTAACAGCCGAACATCCCCTTCAACACCCTTGTATAAATACATGGCGTTCCTCTCGTAAATCTGATGGCACTTGCTGATCGATGGAGGAAAGGTCTAAGAGGCCGACCAATCGATTTGGGAGAACATCCTGAGAACGATAAGATGTTGTCGTCTATCTCGATTATAGCGGTAGAATCAGCAGTTTTTAGACAACTGAACAAAAGGAACATAAAAAAATAGATTTGCTGACGATGAAGGGAGCCTATAATTTTAGAGGGCACATAATAAATAGTTAATTTTCTTGTCTTATGTGGCTAAATTTAAACATTTGGAATTTCTCTTTGAGTTTAGCACCTAGCTAGCCGCCGTATTGTAATTTTTTTTCTCGAATACGCACGAGAACTACGTATCATTATATTAATAGTAGAGAATAGTAATCACTTAATTAGGACGAGTAGTATGTTTGATTTTTGTTCGGTCACCTCACATGGAGCAGGACACAAGAAGGCAAGTCAATCCAATATGCGTTTTTTTCTTATTCCTACGACTTAAAATCCTACATCAAAAGTGGTTGTGTAATCGGCATCATACAACCACTTTGTGTTGGGTGATGGATCATTTCTTTTCTTTTCTTTTCCCCAAACAGCTTCAGGAGAACGGTTGACGAAGTTGAAGTGTTGACTGATATTATTACAAGCGTTTGGTCCTCGCCAACTTTTCGTAAAGACTAATAAAACAACTATACCATATATAAATCTATATCTATATACTAAATAAAAAGGCCTTGCCTTAATCAACGACTGGATTGATCATGGGTGTAAGGTGTTCGACGTCACCTGTTACGCATGCAGGCGGAATCTTTAAAAAAAAAATCACGTACAAAAGTTCCATTTCTTTGTAACAGAAAACGAAAGCGTTTATAAAGTGCAAGCGTAACTCGTGACGTCAAACTCCATACTAGTCCGGTGGCGTGGAGTTTTCGTGAGAAGAAGCGTCCCTATCCAGAACAACTTCCTATCGTCCGGTCGGTCTCCGACGACACAAGTGGTCAAGGAAGGAGGCATATCTAGCAGCCATACACGTCACCTGTCTACCGCCCTCAATAATGTACAGTACAATAAATCTTGAAATGTGTCCGTTCGTTACGCTCGAAACCTAATATATCTTGAAATTACTTAGAGTTCTTCCAACTTGTATGATAAAATAAAAAAAATAGATATAGAAACTCTTATTTTAATATTTTAGTGAAACAAAAAGATGAAAGAAGATGCATGACTATTTTTGCATGATTAATCCAGAGTCCCGTGCGATAGGTTGCGGGCCACGTGGACTCCGTCACCGCGATTGCTTGGTGCTCTGCTGCTCATTGCAGCCGAATAGGATGAAGCAATAACTGCTACCACCGGCCAACTCCTGTGGCTCGGAATCAGAAAAGGAAACACACACAAAAACCCAATCAGGAGTCGCCCCCGAGCACCTGAACTATGTATGATCAGACTATAACGTTGAACGTGTTTTTACGAATATATAATTTGTTCTGTGTTTGTATCCATCATTTTTTAGTTCTTAAAATGTCTTTGTGCTTCCCGTGTCTCGCATGTGCGGACTCACGACCTATTTTACAATATTTGTTAGTATAAAAATAATAATAGGAAGTGGGGATGCTGCATGGACGGATTTGAGAAAAAAAATGAGGAAGCAAAAACATAAAGGATTTTCTTGATGAGTGGTCTAATTGTTATGTTTAAGATTATCTTTCATTCGCGCCCGCAGCGGCCCCAACCTGGCCCAGCCACCTCCACCGCTGCCAGGGCCCTAAACCGCCCTGTCACCGTCCCCACCGCCTGGTCGGCCTTCCTCTCCCAGAACCCCCTTATATGCTCTCCGGAGATGGAGAAGAAGAGAGGGAGAGTTGGAGAGAGAGGGCGCACAGGGAGACGGTGCGTAGTCGTGGGCGCGGGCCACCGAAGAGAAGGGGGATGGCGCAGGCGGGTGGCACTCGGGGACGGGCTCGTTGTCAGAAAGTCCTCCAAATTTCTGGGGACCGAAATCTACGAGGTGTGGCAAAAAAAAAAAAAGCTAGAATGACTGTTTAGCGCCTCCCTGAGCGCCAGCGTTGTACCTGCCTAATTCCTAGCCAAGTGCAGAAAACGAAAACTTTCACCACCTGTGGAAGCGTAACTCGTGACGTCAAAACTCTAGACTAGTCCGATGGAGACATGGAGTGATGAGTCCCCGTTTGCAATAAAAGGCGAAGGAAAACGAGAGTTCAGGTCGCCTGCGCCATAAAGCGATCGGCACGCGCACTCCTGTCTTGTTCCGCACCAAGACGTGTAAGTTTGTGTAACTGCAGCGCACCACATCTGACCAGCAGGCGCATCAGCACGGCATCCACGGCACCAGCACCCCTGTCCCTGTTCCGCACCTAGAAGTCGTAACTGCAGCGCACCACCACATCTGACCTGCAGCCGCGTCAGCATGGCAACCACGGCGGCGGCGGCGGCGGCGGTGCCGGAGGTGGCCCTGCGCTCGGGCGACGCGAGGCCGATGCCGATGGTCGGCATGGGCACGGTGCAGTTCCCCCTGGTGCACGAGGCCACCAAGAACGCCGTGCTGGCGGCCATCGAGGTGGGGTTCCGCCACTTCGACACGGCCTTCATGTACGGCACCGAGAAGCCGCTCGGCGAGGCCGTGGCCGAGGCGCTCCGGCGCGGGCTCCTGCAGTCCCGGGAGGAGCTGTTCGTGACGTCAAGCTGTGGTGCTCGCAGAACCACCCTGACCTCGTGCTGCCGTCCCTCCGGGATACTCTCAAGTAAGTCCCACTCCCTATTGCTGGCAAATACTGCTATGTAGCCGGCCGTTCCAATGGTAAATGATTTTTCCTCAAATAAAAAATGATTTCTGCTGTCGCGTGCCGTGGGAGCAGGAACCTGCAGATGGAGTACGTGGACCTGTACCTGATCCACTGGCCGGTGTGCGTCAACGGGCCGCCCAGGTTCCCGAGCAAGAAGGAGGACGCCGTGCCGCTGGACTTCGAGGGCGTGTGGCGCGCCATGGAGGAGTGCCAGCGGCTGGGCCTCGCCAAGGCGATCGGCGTGAGCAACTTCACCACCAAGCACCTCGACAGGGTCCTGGCCGTCGCCACGATCCCGCCCGCGGTGAACCAGGTGGAGCTGAACCCGGCGTGGCAGCAGCGGACGCTGAGGGCGTACTGCGCCGACAGGGGCATCCACGTCGCGGCGTACTCGCCGCTGGGGAGGGCAGAACTGGGACGGGCAGGGCAACGCCGTGCTGGACTCCGTGGTGCTCGCCGAGATAGCCAAGGCCAGAGGGAAAACCGTCGCGCAGGTACGCTGTCCCGCGCTTCGACCGGCGTTTTCTGACGTGCGGTAGTGTCGTGGACGTTGGCCCGGCCGATGAGGTCTGGTTGATCACGTATTCGTCGTCGTCCTTTGCCACTCGTGACTGCCCGACGTCTACTCTCTGCTCTCCCCAACTATATTCAATGTCGTCTTGTCTTCTCTTATTAGGTGGCATTGCGATGGACACATGAGCAGGGAGTGACGTGCATCGTCAAGAGCTACAACAAGGAGAGGCTGAAGCAGAACCTTGAGATATTCGACTGGGAGCTGACTGAGGAGGACCGGCTCAAGATCAGCCAGATCCCGCAGAGGAAGGTAGTCCAGACGAGTAGTGGCTTGTTCTCGGAAGAGGGTGAGTTCACGTCTGTTGATCCTGCAGAACTGAATAATGTAGAGGAATAGGGACTGAAAAATGGACCGCCTTGGTGTTGCTGCATAGAGGACTGTTTTGTACCAGCTGTACATGAATAAGGCAGCGTTCGCCCTCAGTGTTTCTGTGTGTTGATGATGTTTCCCATCCCTGTTTAGTTCAATAAAGATTGGAACCAATCATAACATTCAGATGTCGCATACTCGAATCCAATCGAGGTTATCATAATTTCGCATAGCACAAAAGATCGGTGGCCATCATTGCTACTGATGCCATTCTTGTCTTCCTCAGTTGTCACATGTGCTGTATCATTTCTGAAACAAACACGTCACAGTGGATGGCAACTCTTCAACTGACTTCCTTTGGCAGGGGATGCGTAGCTTTCAGGGGTGTTAGGGGATGCACGCGCAAGCTTGCAGCACCCAGCAGCTGCCATGCAGCGGCAGCTCGAACCCTCTGCTTAAATCAGAAGCACTATTTTAGCCGAGGCCCAAAACCAGCCCAGCCAATTTGGCCTAGTTATACCGATCTAGGCTTGATATGGGTTTTTTTCTCAAGCAAAAAATGTAAGTTGACTTAGAGCTATAATTAACTTGCTAAACCAATAAAGTTAGCTGAGTTAACACCATAAGCAGTGAAAGGATCAAGATGCCCAAAAGAGGGTGAATTGGGTTAATCTTAAAATTCTTTGCAATAATTAAACTCTACGCTTAACCCACTTCACCTCTTGTGTCTAGAATGTGTCTCTATTGTTCTACCGCACAAAAATTTTGCAACCTAAGTTCCAATCCTACTATAGCATGGCACAATCTAAGTTATAATCCTACTCTCGCATGGCAATTCTAAGAATGTAAAGACAAGAAATGAATTGCTCAAATGTGAATGCTTAAAGTAAAGAGAGGGAAAGGAACGCGACGATGTTTTCCGAGGTATCGTAGAGTCGTCACTCCCCACTAGTCCTCGTTGGAGCACCCGCGCAAGGGTGTAGCTCCCCCTTGATCCGCGCAAGGATCAAGTGCTCTCTACGGGTTGAATCTTCGACACTCCGTCGCGATGAATCGCCCACAACCGCTCACAACTTGAGTTGGGTCATTCACAAGCTCCGCCGGATGATCACCAAACTCTCAATCACCACCAAGCCGTCTAGGTGATGGCGACCACCAAGAGTAACAAGCACAAACTCTCACTTGATCACAACAAGCCAAATTAGAAGGGTGGATGCACATTTGCTACTCTCCTTACACTAATGAGGCCTTAATCTTAGATTCTCAAATCTCAATCACCTCACTAGGCTCTTGCTTTCTTTTGCACTCTCAAGGGTCTTTCTCAGCTGAACAAATGGGAAAGAGACCTCCCTTGGATAAATAGAGGAAGTATTTATACCCCCTCATTCAAAACGAACCGTTAGGAGGTTGAGTCAGCACTCTGCGGGGTGGCTGGACGCTCCGGTCAAGATGACCTGACGCTCCGGTCAGTTATCCCTCCAAAGAGCCGTTGATCGGACTCTGACCTGCATCCGGTCAACACTGACCGGACGCATCCGGTTACAAAAATTGCTCTCTGGAACCTTACTGATGTTGACTAGACGCTAAAACCCAGAGTCCGGTCACTTCGCTATTCAGCGTCCGGTCAGCATTGACCGGACGCGTCCGCTCAGCATTGACCGGACGCGTCCGATCAGGAATCTCCCTCTCTGGAACCTCTCTGGAGTTGACCGAACTCTGGCACCCAGCGTCCGATCACTTTTCACTCGGCGTCCAGTGGCAACCAGACAGCTTCAGTTGATCAAATGAACTAACCGGACTCACCCTTCAGCGTCTGGTCAGTCATTTGACCCTCCTTTCACTTTCAACTCAAAATCATATGTGAATGAAGTTTGCTCCAATTGATCTTAGGGCTACTCCTGAGCTGCCTAGTGCTAGATTTGACAAGTGTGCACCACACCTAACCCACTAGACTCACCTAGATCAAGCTACTAGTCCATACTCCCCTTAATAGTACAGCCAAAGAAAAAAAAACAAAGTCCTAAACTACTCTAAGTGTCTCTTCAACACCAAACGACACTTAGAACTAGTCCATCCTTAACCTTGTCGTCCATCCTTTAAAAACCAAAACGATTTCCATCGTAGGGGCATGACAACCATGATTGCCCAATCAATTGCCATTACCACGACCTAACTCAATTGCCTCTGCAAAACACACGTTAGTCATAGTAATCTCGTATTGTCATTAATCACCGAAACCCAACTAGGGGCCTAGATGCTTTTAATCTCTCTCTTTTTGGTGATTGATGACAATACAACCTCGAGTATATGAAAGAGATGAGGTTTTCAACATGCTTGGTTCATATAAGCTTTTGACAATAAGAGCAAAGGAGTTAGACATGCTTATATGACCCAAACCAACATGGTGTACTCAATAGATATGAAATAAGCATGAGTACAAAAAACAAAGCTTATTTGAATCGGAGTAAAACGCGGAAGCAGAGCAAATGAGCATAACCAAGTGACATGACATATATAAATCAAAGTAGAGAGCACACATGTCACATAAGTATCACAATCATATGTATGTAGTTCAATGCATGAAAGTAAACGTGAATGCATAATGTATCACACATAAAGAGCCAAAAGAAATAAATCATAAGCTCCCCCTAGATATAACGCTTCCCCTAGATATAACATACTCGATCCCTCTCCGTCTTTGGCGTCAAGCACCAAAACCTAAAGGTCGGACGGCGGTGCAGGAGCAGACGAGTCGGGCACTGAGGTGCGGTGAGCGATCTGAAACTGTGTAGTATCATCCTCTGACCTAGAACTCTGAGCGGTCTGACCCTTTGTCGCTGGAAGAGAATGAGAAGCAGTCTAGGTCTGCTCTGGCGCTGCCTGTGACTATAGAAGTATCATAGTAGAAAGTGGAGCTACATCTGCCACTGTTGATGTCGCTGTGACTATCTGAGATGGCTCGGAGGATGCAACAGACGACGGGATCGTCTCTGTAGTTCTGATAATAGGAGCAACTGAGGTAGGCACAGGGACTCACAACTCTAGCGGTGTAGGCTACCCTATGAGCTCACTGAAAGTAGCACGTAGGCTCCTGGAGACTGGGGTGTCAGATACTAGCACTGAGGAGCTCTGAGGTGGAGTGAAACCCGTAACAATGGGAGTGAAGTGAGGACCCTAGGTTGTCACTGGTGAGGCAAACCACTAGGACACCTGCTCTATAGGTGAAGCAAACTGAGTAGCTAGCTGTCCCTAACTCTGAAGCCCACTGGGCTGTACAGCTAGAGTCACTAAAGTGGTGGCAGGCTGGCCGATCGGAGGTGTAAACTATGGCGGTGCAACCCCAATAGCAGTAACGACATGCTGCATAAAACTAAGTAACTGCTGCTGGATCAGGAGCTGCTGCTGCTGCATGGCCAGCTATTGCTGCTGTATGGCCTGCTGCTGTCTCTAGAACTCGTCCTGTCTAGCCTGAACCTATGCTAGTGTAGCTGCGGTCTCCTAGGCCTGGCGTGCCTTGTCCTGCCTCATTCACTCAAGTACTGCTAGAAGAGCGGGATATGTCTACGGTGGCTATGGTGGAGCTGAGCTGGAGCCACCGGCCTCACTGTCATGTGCATGAGGGGGCATCTATGGAATGGCCCTGATGATCTCATCCTGCTAGGCTACTGTCTCTGAGACCTCTGGGCGATGACTCGGCTGGCTAGGTGTCCTCGCACTACTATGGTGGAGCATCTGAGTCATGTTATATGGCAGAAACTCAGTAGTGGCACCAGTATACTCTGCCATCGTCTCAGGAGACTTCACTGTAACTGCCTTACGAATCAAGAATGTGATCCAGTGAGCATACGGCAGCTGTCTGTGACCTCTGAACCCCTCTGCAAGAATGTCGTCCATCTCTGATAGTATGACATCCCAAATATCAAACATTGTCTGCTGCACCAGAGAGTTCACTAGCCACAAGTGGATGCGAGTCAATCCCTCGTGATAACCCATTCTCGGGAGCAAAGTCCTCCTCATGATAGCATCAAGAAGCCGAGCTATAGGAGTAAGGTCCTGTGGTGTCCTACTCGACCCCTCGCCGAATGGCTCTGTGAAGCATGGTCGAACCAGATCTATGGGTGGCACAAGCCCACCGTGAGGGTGTCTAGGAGGCGTTGTCTGACCATAGCAAACCTCGTGAAGGTGAATGGGTGACTCTAGAATCCTGAGAATCTCTCTGACCCTTGAGCTCTACAGCCTGTAGTCACGGCCTTTGAATACAAAGTGTATGAATCTATGCCCCGGGTCAATCCAAAGTGAAAAGTAGAACTCATGGACCCATGATGGAACATATCGACCAGTCCGTTCAAGTAGGTCTATCAACCCTGACAGATATGATAGATGGAGATGAATCTGCTCGCCTGCTACTGCAACAAGTGACTCAATAGAGCAAACTCTCTGTGATCTTAAAGCCACTCCACTATTCAGATAAGCATTGTAGAAGTCCTCCTGCAGTGGTGTATAGAAGTGCTCTAAAGCACGCTCATTCTGCCTCAACGGAAATCAGTCCTCGAACTGCATGAAGCGAAGCTGCTGCACCTGCTTGGCTGTGGTTGCCCTCAGGTCAAGGTGAGTCACTGGAGGCGGACCCTGTGGTCTGGGAGGCGGGCGAGAACCCCTCCTATGTGTCTCAGGCCTCGGTGTCCCCTAGGTACAAGTACGACCAGAGCGTTGAAGCTATGGCTGTGGTACCTGCTCTGTCTCCTCGGTCTGCTCTACCTCCTGAGTCTGCTATGTCTGCTGGGTACCCTCTGACTGCTCTGCTGGCTGTGTCTGCTGCTTAATAGTCTCCCCTGAGGTTGAGTCTCCTCTAGAGATACACGCCGTCCTTTAAGCATGACAGTCCTAGCTGGACTACCATGACGTCTCTCGACCCTCTCGATGGCGGCCCTCTGTGCTGGTGAAAGCTATCTGCAATATGGACACCACTCTGTGCTCCTCCTCTCTCTGCACGCTCTGCGGCGGCTATCACTGCTGCTGCTCTCTCAGCCTCCACATCAACAAGCTTCCGCTTCTTTGTCGTAGTCTTCTTTGCCTTGCCTTTCACCTCAGCAGAGGCCTCGGATCCTCATCACCGGGACCACCTCCAGCATTCTTGACTCGTGCCATTGTTGGAGCTGAAACAAACTGCTACCACGAACAAGAATGAACTACCAACTGACACTTCTGAGGCTTGGCCTCGATCCGCACTCACGGGCTTGGCTCCGAGTTAACTGACCACTACAAAATCAACCTCAAGAACACCAACTCGCTGCACGATGGAATAGATATGATATATAAATAATCACAATATACATCTAGAGATGAAAAACCCTAAGAAGCAAGCAATAGATACGAAATTAGAGGTGATGGCTTGCTACCTGACGAACCAGTGAATCGACGACCAAACAGCAGAAGAACAAATCATGGGGAACCACCGGGTCGGCAATGGCTAGGGTTAGGATTCTAGCACGAAGTACAACAGCCAAGAAGACGAGGTGGCTAGGGCAATTGGCGGCATAGGTGAAGCTCGGCAGTGGATTTCCCTGGTGGCGACGCTGCTGCTGAGATGGGCACGGTGGTACGAAGCAAGGCGCGGGGCGGCAGCTAGGGAAGGCGGCGCGAGCACGACGCGAGCAGTGCGCGGTGGCGTGGCTAATGTGTGGGCCGGCGGTGCTAGGGCACGGCAGTACGGGAGCGGCACGGGCACGGCTATGCTGGAGCGGCCCGGGCGGTGCGCAGGCACAGGAGCTCGACAGCAGGAGCGGGCGCGGCTAGGGCACAGCGAAGTCGACGCGAGTGAAATTGGTACAGGTGGCGCTAGTGAAGATGAAGTATTTATGGTGGCCCCCACGTGACGAATAAGGAAAGGATATGAGTATTAGATCCACACAACTTCCACTGACCGGACGCTCCGGTGGCAACGACCGGACGCTGCCACCTGGAGTTCGGTCGACTACAGAGAGGTCAAAATCCCTTCCAGTCCTGACCGGATGCGTCCGGTTACCATTGACTGGACGCAGCTAGAGTCCGGTCGATCATGTGTTCATCTTCTTCGCTTGATCGGACACCGGGACATCATCTGACTGGACGCAGGAAGATCACTATTTCAGCGTCCGGTCACTGCTTTGCGCTTCTGTTCACCTCCTGTGAACTGACCGAACGCTGGAATCCAGAGTCCGGTGCAGCGTCCGGTCGCCATTTTTCAGCGATTCTTCAAGGTTCCTTCGCGCTGCCTATTCTCAATCAAGTCTCAACTTCAATAAGACCCAAATAAACACCAATTGGGACTGATGTAAGTGACATCTCTCAAACCCTCAAAATTTTCAAAATATTTTGCCTTAGGCTATACTTCTTTTTAAGGAAATAGGCAATAAAAGGGTAATCGAAAGAAAACGACGAAACAACACACATGCATATGCGATGCAATACTTGAAAGTAATTCTAGATGCTTGTCAAGTTTGATCCAAGGTTAAGCTTCTTCACACGTTTTTCGGCAGTTATCTTAACAATGTTAGACAAGCCCTAAATGCATTACCAAAAGTTAAACATGTTGTATATTACAATGCAATGCAAGGGACAACACAAGCTCATTTTCTAGTGAAGTTACTAAAATCAAGCACATTGAGCTCATTCCTCAAGCGACAAAATGTCGCCTTATCTAGCGGTTTGTGAAGATATCCGCCAATTATTCCTCGGTCCTTATACCTTCTAGTGATATATTATTTTTAGCAACATGATCTCTAAGAAAATAATGGCATATATCTATGTGCTTGGTGCGATAGTGTTGAACTGGATTATTTGCAAGTTTTACCACACTCTCATTGTCACACAAAAGAGGTAACTTTTCTAAAACTACACCATAGTCTAGCAAAGTTTGCTTCATGTAAAGAATTTGTGCACAACAAGCACCCGCGGCAATGTATTCCGCTTCGGTGGTGGACAAAGCCACACTATTTTATTTCTTGGAGGACCAAGACACTAGTGATCTAACAAGCAAATGGCACCCTCCGGATGTGCTTTTCCTATCAACTTTGCAACCGGTATAATTCGAATCGGAATAGCCAACTAATTGAAATCTAGCTCATTTGAAATACCAAAGACCAATGCTTAGTGTGTGCTTAAAATACCTAAGGATTCTTTTAACGGCAACCATGTGAGCCTTCTTGGGACTAGCTTGAAATCTAGCACACATACACACACTAAACATGATGTCGGGCCTAGATGCGATCAAATATAACAAGCTATCAATCATAACGCGGTATCCTTCTTGCTGTACTCCATCGATGGCTCTCCGTGCCTATCACACCATGTCGTCGCCTCTCAATCTCTAGCTCGGTGAGACCCATCCGTTCACTCCTAAGATGTACTCCGATATTCATTTGCTCCTTTTTCATTTGGTTTTCGACTTATTTATGAACTGAATCTTTGGGGAACGACCATCCCATCTTTCATTTTGTTGTCCATTCAATGATAGTTTAATTTGGTCTGGAGCCTGGTCAAGCGCAATTATGAATTTAGACGGCTTGAGGTAGTGCCGATAAAGTGGTACAAAAAATCGTCGCCTTGCCTTTTTCTCTCCCTGCACTGCAGCTAGCATCTCGCCTGTGAAAATCTGAGTGGCTCTCGAGACAAAGTCCCATGTGGAATGCTCGCTTCTTTTTTTAATTTTCAAGCTTAATTGGTTTCTTTACCAAAAATCTGATCCTCTGTAGATCTGGAACTATGTGGTAATCGGTGTCACCAACCATTTAAGAGGTCATTTGCCATGTGGACTTACGAGAATATGCTTATAATTTATGTGGTCGTTCTTATTAAATGTCTTTCTTAAAAAATAATGTACTATGCTTGTACACATACTGTGCCTAAATTCATGATTGATCGTATCTTAACAGTAAGGGTGGGATTTATTCTGTTCATGGGGATGAAAAATTATTAATGCATCAATAACTCATATGAATGTGTGGTTTTAAATCAATAATTGTTTTGTGCAACAAATTGTGAAGACAAAATTTGTTTTATTCCTAGGATTGTTGTTAGAGTACGTAGCGGAATCTGGCCCAGCCCGCTATACTACGAGCCAACGCCCCTCGGGCTCACAACGTATCAAGACCTTGGGCCTAACTCAACCCAAAAGACAAGCCTGATAGGTGAAGGCTGCCCCCGCCTTATTAGTTGTGCTCCCCCACCATCAATTACCGATATGGGACTAAACCTAACAATTGCAAAATTGTAGGGAAAGAAACTAGATACATGCTTTGCGCAAAAAAAAGAAACTAGATACATGCGCCATGTAATCAAGCTAAGGTTCCTTACCATCTAGATTTGTAGGGAAACTATTTTTTCCCTAGTATTCTTACAAGAAATCGCAAGGCACGTCTCTTCCCCGACAAAGTTTTCCCTACCTACGCACTTCCACGATGGTCTCCCACCCCACTCAACTGGCAACGGACTTGGTTCCACTGCCACTTGAGCACGGTCAGTCTCAGGTCACGCCACCACAGGCGGCGCAGACCACCACCTCAGGAGCTAACGCGCCTACGTAGGACGAGGTGGGCAGTCCGCTTGGCTTCGGCCTGGCTGAGCCTACGGCGGATGCAGACATGTTCAGTACGCCGCCTCGGGAGGACCACACGGTTGACGTCAGCGATACCTTCCCCGCAAGCCGCCTCAAGAGTTTCACGTGCGTGCTGAAGAAGGTTGACTCTTCGCTTATTCGTGAGGCTCCCAAGCAACCTCCTGCTAGGCCAGTGCTGCCGTGGTGGAGCAGGCGGTTGGCCGCCCAGAGCCTCTCTCGAGTACCTACTTCCAAGCGAGGTGAGGTGCTGATCATGCAGCGTATGGGCTACACCAAGGGTCCATCAGCACCATCCGCATCGGAGCTGGAGGCCTTTGACAAGATCTTCGACGGCAAGCTGACTGCGTCCAACGTCGAAGCACTGGACACGCTCTTCCCGGACGGTGGAAAAGGCTCATCTAGGCAGCCGTGAAGGTGTAAGGCCACCTCCTAGGTCGCACCGCTGCGTCGGTTTAGGTTGTTTTCCATTTATGTAATATCAAAACTAGAGGTCTTTTGCTAGGATGGTCTAGCTACGGTTGTTTTAGGTCGACCTCCTTCGGCGCTCGATAGAAGCGCGTTGACTATATGTTTAAACTCTTCAGCTTAATACAATGATACGCATATCTTTTGTGTATTCGAGAAAAAAAATCTTTCCGTAGTAAATAGTGTAGGGAAATTATTTTCCCTACAATTTTTTGGTTATTCCCTAGTAGATTTGGTTACAGGGAACATCGTCAATTATAGTACGTACTCCACCCTAATCTCCTCCACCACTGCCCCTCCCCTAGTCATGGCTCTGCCATATTCCTTCCATAAGTTGTTGCTAGGGGGCAAGCCTTAGTCGCACTCCCGACCACCACCTGAGATCCAATGCTTTGGGTCTCATGGCCCTGCTCCTATGGCCTTTGCTACCTTGGCCACCTGATTTATATGGCCATTGTCATTGAGATCTCGCTCACAGCAATGTTTTGGTATCCTTTGGGGAGGCCATGAGAGCAGATGGTTTCACAACTAAAATGATCCTTGGATGGCTAGAGGGGGCGGGGCTTGAATAGCCTAATTAAATTTTTTCTAGCAAGCACAAACACTAGGAAAACAGGTTAGAAAAAAATGCGGCGGTAATATCAACTACCTCTGACTATGTCTTGCAACTCTATGGTGATTAACACCAACAAGATTCTAGTACCAAGATATGGACTACACTATGTTACTCGAATTGTAAAGGCTAACTCGGTTTCCTCCCTAGGATGACAATTCTAATATCACTACTCTATATGAATTGATCAATGCAATGTAGAGAGAGAGATCAAACTATACCTTACAAGAGGGATGGCACAAGATATATCCCCACGGTTCAGTGACTTGCTAGTCACCTAAGTCCACATTGAGGAAAGCCCAAGGATGGCCGCTCCTCTATCAAGGCTACAACCCAGCAAGGTTGGCTCCAACGTGAGCACTTGATCTTGAGCCTGCTCAATCACAAGGTGATATCCATGACCTGATTCCACTAGAGAGGTTGTTCACCTCCTCTAGCCGGGATGAAGCTAATAGCTCCTCACAATCAACTCTGAAACCTCACAATCTTCAATTGAGTGTTTCAACAGAGTATCGCTTCTTCAAGTAACAAACAAGAGTGTGCTTGGTAGAGCTTCTACCACAGCTTCACAAAGTTGTTTTCAACTTCTTCTACCGAACGGGTCTGGATAAAATAAGTTTTCTCTAAAAGTTGTTTTCCAGCTCCTCTCACATGCACGTATCTCTAGGTGAAGTTGTGTGAAGCTGAAAATACCAGCTTCTCTCACTTTTCTCTTTGCTATCTACCATGAGAAGCTGTTTATACCAAACATTTATGAAAACAGTTTTAGCTTCACGGGTGAAGCTACTTTATGGAACTGAAGCTAACAAAATTGATTCACTGGCTAGTGAAGCTGAGCTGTACCTAACAGGCCCTAAACGTAATTTCTAGTGCCACTCAATGCAATCAATCAAGCCCCCAGTCTCCGCCCATGACTATGTTATTTCTAATTTCATACCGATTTAATGCATGCTTAGTTTGCACTATATCATGCATAGATATTACTTTTAACTTTTCATGTATATTTTTGGATTATTATAAGCTAAAGTTACTGTAATAAGTCTTTATCGATTACGATGATAATTTATTCTAGACACGCCCCTGAAGCCTGAGTACCAAGCGCATCATCAACTCCTAACGTAGATGTGGAGAATGTTTTTTTTTCTCGCTCGAATCTTGTTTCATGCATTCAAGAAGTTTGGAGGTTTTGATTGTAGGTTCAGCCCGTGTGGTTGTAGATCGTGTTTCTACACACTATGTGGTTTCGTTCACTCCACAAATTGTTTTAGCAGTATAAGTAACCTGTTGCTTGAGACTTAGTCTCTGTTCACTATATAAACTCCTCGCCATTCTTTATGAAAAATATATTTACAATGTTTACAAAGATTAGTGGACATGCACGTGCGTCACGCACGTATCTATAAAAAAAATATTATTTAAAAAGAGGAACATACTTGTTAGTGTCTAGACAGCCGATCTGAGTCGCTAGCGTCAAACGATACCTGCTCAGTGAGCGAGCGAGCACCCCAGCGTGTCGGGCTGGCAAGCGAGCACCCCAGCAGCTGGCCCGCACCGCCCCAGACGTCACACGCATCGCCAGCCGCTTCCCACGCACATCCCATGTGCAACACCCGAATTACTTTGAAACATTCATATGCAACAGTTGCAACATACAAAAGAAGATAGATGAAACACTTGAATACCATTACAAACATATGCAATATTCAGATGAAACACTTACAACAGATGTATGAAACACCCGAAATACTTGAAACATACACTTGTAACATGCATTTATATGCAACATCTAGATCTACTTTTGCAATATCCAGATAAAAACACTTGCAACATACATTTGATACAGATGAAACATTCATTAGTATAGTAGAGCTCAGTACTGGTAGTTTTAAAGTTATTTCTACATGCGTCTGTTAGTACCACCGGTGGCAAAGGCCATTGAAAATCGAGAACTTCACAAGCGTCTTCTAGAGAACCACTACTACAAATGATTTACACTGGTTGTTTTTAAGAAAACCGCCATTACAAATGATTTACACCGGTTGTTTTCTTAAGAAAAACCACCACTACAAATGATTTTCAAAAATTGGAAATCGGGCTCAAACAATAGCAAAAAAGATTTTTTAATCCGGGGAGGCCCCCACCAATAGACCTCCCCCTCATGCGATACCTCTCTAACCACTGCACCTCATACTCACTTATATCTATAATGGATTTTCTTTCTCCTCATATTATCCTCAATCGAGTTTAAATTGATTGTTTGAGACTCTAAACGAATTCAAATCAAAAAGTTGTCAACTACAAAGTTGCATAACTTTTCAAGATCTACAACTTTCATTTTGGTTATTTCCCCATCAGAGGTCATTTGAAAAAATTCAAATTTTAAATTTGAGAAATTTAAACGTGGTTTTCCTTGATAAGATGACTTTAAATAAAAAAGTCATCAACTATAAAGTTGCATAACTTTTTAAGTTCTACAACTTTTGTTTTGGTTGTTTCTCCATCCGAGGTCGTTTAAAAAATTCAAATTTTGAATTTCAAAAAATAAGAACTTCAAACAAGATTTTAAAAAAGCAAATGATTTCGGCTGCAAAAGCTATCAACAATAAAGTTGTAGAACTCATCAAAGTCTACAACTTTTATTTTTGTCATTTCTTCATCCGACAAAGTGATAGTCTATATTGTTCATAAATTCATAAATCTCTCACATAGTTTATGAGACTATATAAGAGATATGTTAT
This sequence comes from Miscanthus lutarioriparius, assembly GCA_904845875.1. Lineage (NCBI taxonomy): Eukaryota > Viridiplantae > Streptophyta > Magnoliopsida > Poales > Poaceae > Miscanthus > Miscanthus lutarioriparius. The sequence goes on along the minus strand of CAJGYO010000011.1, from coordinate 34,234,880 downwards.
TTGTGAACAATATTTACTACCACTTTATCGGATGAAGAAATGATCAAAATAAAAGTTGTAGATCTTGATGAGTTCTACAACTTTTATGTTCATGACTTCTTCAGCTGAAATCATTTGATGTTTCAAAATGCTGTTTGAGATTGTCATTTTTGAAACTCAAATTTTGAAAAATGTTCACAAGAAAATATGACCAAAATATTAGATGGAAGAACACAATAAATTAATAGAGCATGATTTTACAAAATTTTAGGAAAAAAATCAAGTAATTTGAAGATTGTACGAGGGAGAAAGACTAGTTACAAGTTTTAGCCAGAGATTCAAAAGAGATCAGAGTTCTTCAACCATTTAAAAATTAAATTTCAAACAACATTTTGAAACATCAAATGATTTTAAATGGAAATATTATAAACAACATAGTTCCATAACTTTTCGAGATCTACAACTTTTATTTCGGTTATTTCTCCATCTATGGTGGTTTTAAAAATTCAAATTTTAGTACTTAATTTTTAATATTCGGCGTCTATTTTTAGTGACGCTAGGTTATGAAAACCGTCACTATAAATATATTTTTACTGGTTGTTTTCTTAAGGCTACCACCAGTAGAAATCATATATTTTTACTGGCGGTAAACTTAAGAAGACAACCAGTAAAAATGAATTTATACTAGCGGTTCATGATCTGGACCCACAATATTATTTCTAGTGGCGCCTGCTCTTTCCAAACCGCCAGTGAAAAAAAGGGTGGCGCCAAGAGAAAGCACCAGTGTACTAGTGATTTGCAATGTACACTTGAAACATTTGTGCATAGCCATTGCAACATGTTCAACATCCTATCTACTTTTGCAACACCGATACAAAACACTTGCAACATACCACTGAAACTACTGAAACATATGTTTGCAACACGCGCTTTCAGTGCAACATCTCCTTGTTGCTTGTGAATGAAGGCTCGTCGGCGTATGGTGTTCGTGTTCACCAGTGTAGAGCTCGCACTCTGGTGGAGAAGGACACGACATGTCCGGTGGAGAAGGCCACGACGGATCTGGCACGAGTTATCACCGCTTCGGTGGGGAACGGAAGCCTCCGTGTGTTGGAAGCCTTCCGGAGAACAGAAGCCACCGAGTATTGGAGAGGATACGACTGTTTGACCGTTGGGCTGGTGTCACGGCCGGACGAATGGACGCCCTGAGCACAACATTTCCGAAAGAGGAATACAGATAAAATCTTCTAGTTGCAACTTACATCCAGTTTACTTTGATCTTTGTGAGTTTGTAGAAACTGAAATTTGCTCACCTTTTTTTACTACAATATATACGTATGTAAGCTTTGTTTAGCCCGTGTGGTTATAGATCGTGTTTCTACTCACTCTGTGGTTTCTTTGTCACTCCACAAATTGTTTTAGCAGTCTATAAGTAAATTGTTGCTTGTCTAGTCTATGTTCAGTGTAAAAACTCCTTGCCATTCTTTATGAAAAATATATACTTAGCATTGTTTTCAAAAGAAAAAGAAACGAAAATATAGAGGAGACACGTCTCTTCTACTAGTTTCTATTCATCTCGTAATACTTTTGCCCCAAATAAACGCAGCAATGAGCATTGCTACGCCGTCCATTGCTTCATCATGTAATTGCACCACTATCAGCCCATCGTATTTGTGGAAATATGAGTAAGTTGTCTATCTTTTTTTTTAGTACGTATAAGTTTTTGTCTTAAATCAATCAGAATATTTTATTTTGTCTCAGATGTTATTAGATAGAATAATTCGAGGGGAGCGAGCTTGTACGTAAGGAAAGCCTGCGCATAAATAAAGCGTCTGCTTCTCCGGTCAAGTAAAGCTTTTAAATTATTGAGTTTGATAAACAAACGCGGAAATGCCAATGTATACGGGTACTGAAGCAAAAATTGAATGAAAGAGATTAAATAGACTTCTTATAGCTTCTACGTGGGCAGCTACGGTGACGGGATCGCCTTCGATGGGCTGCTCGGCGTACTCGGTCATATATGCCTTCTCCCCAAAGAACGGGCGCCTCCACCTCGATCGATGAGCAAACGGTGCACTCAGCTGTCGACTTGGAGTCTGTGGCCATGCACGAGATTGGGCGCATCCTCGGGCTGGGGCACTCGTCGCCACCCAAGGCGGTCATGTACCTGAGCCTCAGATTGCTGGAAAAGAAGGCGGAGCTCACCGTCGTCCAGTGGCTGTATGGCCCCCAAGTCCCCAACCCGGGATTCAGTCTCAGCTCGGTCTACCAAAAGGGAGTCCTCCGTGGCCTCCGGGAGGAGCAGTTGGCTTTCTTTCTTTTCCCGGTGTCTGAGCGTCCAGCCTTGTGTCGAGTGTTTTTCTTCCTAGCATTTTCTGTTTCTTTTTTACGTTTTCTTTCGGGAAGGCCTAGCGCCCGGACGTCCCGTCGCAAGAGGCATCTGGGTGCTGCTCTGGTTCGAGCGCATCGACCGCGCCCCATCCCGTTCCCACGTAACAGAAGTGCTCCGGTAACCATGCAGCGCCGCAACAAAACAGGAGTGCGCCCGCCGCACCCGCCTGCGGATGCGTGTCGCGGAGGCATCTGCCGGCCTCAGACGCCCACACGGTAACCCACAGCGGCGCCCAAGCCGTAGCAAGGGGCTGGCAAGTGAGTCACATTACAACATATGCAACACCCGATCTACTTTTGAAACAACCAGATGCAACACTTGCAACATACGTCTGAAGACAGATAAAACACATGAAACATGCATCTAAAACAGTTGCAAAAACACATAAAAACATTTGAAAACCATACGCAACATCTGGATAAAACACTTGCAACATACATGTGAAGCATATACAACATCCAAATAAACACTCTTGCAACATACGTCTAAAAAAATAGAGGAAACATTGGAAACAGAAACTTGCAACATATATACGTGTACAACCATTGCAATATATACAACATCCCGATTTACTTTTGCAACATCCATATAAAACAATTGCATCATACCTCTAAAACAAATGAAACACTTGAAATAGACGCTTGCAACAAGCGCTTTCAAGCGCAACATCTACTTGCTGCTTGGACAAAATGGAGGCTCATCGATGCGGAGCTCGATGCCGTGGAGTGGCAGGGGGATGCCAGTGGGCAGGCAACTGCACGGCCCCGGCGTGCGGCTACGTGGCTCCAGCAATAGGGCGGGCAGGTGCGGTCCCCCATGGCTAGGTGCCCCTGTGGTAGAGGCGATAGCGCTGCCCACACTGAGCCCTTGCACTTCCTACGCGGACCCCTGCAAGGTGCCCCTGCAGTGGAGGCGGCAGCGCTGCCCGCATCGAGCGCATGCGCTGCCTACGGGGACCGCGGCGAGGCGCTCCTGCGTTGGAGAAGGTGAGCAGTGGGCGGGTGGCGCAGTGGAGTTAGACACAGAGGTCAGATAACACAGTGCATAAGGCCTTCTGAACGAGGTCAATGATGCATCCGGGCGGACGAACGCCCTATTCTAATCATTATCATTTTCTTTTTTAATGTCGAGCGTTTTTTCTAAGCAATTTCCCTTTTTTGTTTCGGATGTTTCCTGGTTTCTTTTACTTGGGGTTTTGGTTTCTATTCTTTTGGTTTTTGTTTTATTTTTCCTATAATAAATCTCTATCTCTGTTCTTCGTCTATCTATATATAATGATATATGTATGTATTTCTAATAATATTGTTATAAAAAGTGAAGGGTTTCTTCGGTTCTCCTATTTGAACTTTTCAAACTGCCCTTGCATAATTGTCAGGGCTTTGCTGACGGGCACATTCGTGAAAAAACTGCCCTAATATCTCCTCCTGCTGTTATACAAGTTAGGACAACTACTCGATATAAAGTCTGATTTCAAGACATGAAACGCAATGCTGCAGAGTCTGATTCCCCAATATATATTGGAACAAAAGATGCAGCCATTATATAAATTTTCAAGCTATAACTCATGTTTCAGGTGGTCCTACAATAAGATATATATTCCGTTACAACGCACGAACACATTTGCTAGTCTCTACAATCTACAACAATACATATACAATACAACTACAACACTACAACACTACAAACTACATACAATACAATACAATACAATACAATACAACTAAAACTAATTAAAATAAAACAAATAAAAGTATTCCGTCCACCCGGCGACACTTCGCGTCGTTCGCTCCCAAGCCTCCCCGGGCGTGCGCTCGAATCATCCCCCGCTCGGTGTCTCCCCGGCATCATCCGTCATCTCTCTCGCAATCCTCGCAGTCCTCCAATCACGCTCCCTTCAATCATGCTCCCTTCAAATTGCGAGATTGAGTCCTCCAATCACGCCCCACACCATCGCGACCCTCTCCCCAATGCCCTCGCCGATCAGACGCTCTTCCCTCGATCCCTCGCTCGCCGACACTCCTCACTGATTGGAGGCCACCGCGCCCGTTCTTCTTCAAGGAAGCACCGATCGCGTGCTTTTCCCTGATCGCGTCCTCCTTGCTAGATTACTGCAGTCGTGCATCGAGCAAGGATGTCCATCATGATCACACACCCACGCGGCCACGCCTACCCCACCGATGCCTTCCTTCATCATTTGCACGGACAATGAAGTGTTAGGGACGATCTCCACCAGTTGGCCCAACGACCAATTGGGCCCTTGATCCGCGCCCTGATCGGGGGCGCTCAGCCGGTTCAAAGTGGCTGATGGGCCCCCGTTGCGTAGCACTATTAAAAGGACTGTGGGGGATGGGGCACAGACGGAGAGATTCACCGCACCGCCAAATCACATGATGATGTCCCTAACCCCGATTCGATCTAGAAGGGGAGTCAGAAGCGACGGAAGCGCCATCGCCTTCGCGCTTTGCCACCAACGGCAGCTGCTGCTGCTACTACCACGATGACCTAGCGGGTGTGTCTCTCGCTTCTCCTACTCCGACATGTCGCGCCACTATAATGGCGGCGCCATGGCAAATGATCGCATGTGGCGAGGTATATCACCAAACCTATCAAAGTTAAGCAATTTACCCACTGATCTGCACCTAGAGGTTCAAGAAATTCTATCAATGGTGTCAAAGCGGATTTTCTTGTGTGTAGATCTAGATCGGGGTAGAATAGAGAGAAGCAAATAGAAAGAGAAGATTAACCCTAGCAAAGAAGAAAAGAAATGGGCGGGCTCACCTTGAACCTGCCACACCACTACCGCCGCCTCGCCGGCGCGTGGGAAGAAAACGAGTAAGGAAAGGGTAGGGGTAGCAGCAATTAGAAGGTGGTGAGAAAGATCTGATTCGGATCGAAGTAAATGGTCCCTAACCCTAACCCTAGAAGGGGAAGAAGAACAGCAGAAGGGGTCTCGATTCGATTCGAGAAGGATACGATTCGGATCAGACATGAACCCTAACCCTAACCCGCAAAGATCCAGTCAGGGAAGATGAACAGAGACAGAGGGTTCCTCCGCCGCTCGTCGATGGGGGCAGCACCTACCAGGGCTCCTCCGCCGCTGTCACCACCGCCGTAGCGCGAGAAGAAGACCGCGCTGCCGCTTCGTCGGCGCGTGAGAAGTGAGCCGAGCCGCCGCTCGTCGAGCGTGTGCGAGCTCCGGCCAAGGGCACCGCCGCTAGACCGCTCGACGGCAGTGCGTTCACCCTACGGTGAGTGCGCACACCGGCGAAGGGACCGTCGGCGGCACCAACACCTCCCTCGGCCACCGCTGCGCTCTGCCGCTCGCCGCGCTGAGAGAGAAAGGGGAGAACAGAATGAGCTAGGGTTCGGGAGCCGGCGTCGCGTCGCGGTTTTGTTCTCACGAGATCAGCGCGTGGTCGTCGATCTTAGATGGACGACGCGGATCAACCAGACCAGATTTGGCCCAGGCGGGCACGCATAGAGGGCCACTTTGTCGGCCCAGGCCTAGGCTGCGGCCTGGGTATGCACAGCGGGCGCGCGCGCGTAGTTGGGCCAGGCCATATCGTCAGGCCGGGCCAAATGAATAGTAAACGCAGAGTTTTGAATCTCTGTCAAAATTTGAACCAACGAGATAATTTTTTCAGAGAGTAGATGAGTAAAGTAAAATGCTTTTGAAAATTAGATAAAGAATTTTTTCATATTTCCGCTGCAAAGTTTAATGTTTATTATCTTCTAATTAAATTTGAACCAACGGGAGAATTTAATTTGAAGAGTAGATATATTTAGTAAATTATGATTATGTTTATCCTCAAATTAAATTAGAACCAAAGGGAAATTTTAAATTAGAGGAGTAGTCCATTTTTTAAGTTAGATTATGGTATTGTCATTTTCTGACCAACGTTGATGATGACAGTATTATAATGAGTTCAAGTTTGAGGTTTAAATCTCTGATAAATTTTACACCAACATGATCAATTTTTCAGAGAGTAGATAAGGCCAAGAAATTCTCCTGAACTAAAAGAATGTATTTCATTATCAAGTTTCCGCTGCAATGATATTGATTATCTTCTAATTAAATTCAAACCAACGGGAGAATTTAATTTTGAAGAGTAGTTATATGGATTTCAAGTTAATTTATGAGTTTTATGCATTAATTCTATTTTCTGTCCAACGGTAATGTAGAATTGATGCAGAAGCATATTGTATGTTTTATTTTTAACCGACGAGATCACTCGGCTGCATGCCAACTGGCTGCAATGCTGGGGTATGTGAATGAAAAGGCTTGAGTGAAAGCTCTAGTTTGGTTTTGGTAAATTGATGAAACCATAAGTTCTAACCTAGTTTATCAAAGTGTTCATGAGATAGGTAGCACATTCCAAGCGGTGAAACAAATGAAGATCATGACATGATGATGGTGATGCTATGGTGATGATTAAGTGCTTGGACTTGAAAAAGAAGAAAGAGAAAAACAAAAGGCTCAAGGCAAAGGTATAAGTGGTAGGAGCCATTTCATTTCAGTAATCAAGACACTTAGAGAGTGTGATCATATTTAGGTTCGATATCACTTAGAGAGTGTGATCATATTTAGGTTCGATATCCGCACTATAAGAGGGGTGAAACTCGTATCTAAATATGGTTATCAAAGTACCACTAGATATTCTAACTCATTGCATATGCATTTAGGATCTAGTGGAGTGCTAACACCCTTGAAAATGTTTGTGAAAAATATGCTAGCACACATGCACAAAGGTGATACACATTGTGTTTAGCACTTGGGAGTAAGGGTTCGAAACTTCACTGGTAGAGTGTCCTATATAGAAAAGACAGGTTGTCAAGAAGTGCACCGGACGCTGTCCTCATGGGACCGGACGCATCCGGTGGCTAAACCTAGGCGTCGGTCAGTCAGCAGAGACTGACCGGACTCTAAGAAGAAAAGTGACCGGACTCTAGCTGGACACTATTCAGCGTCTAGTCCCGCTGACATGGCAGCACAGAGAAGAGGAGAAAGAACCGGACGCTGATGATGTGTCCGATCGTGACCTACCCAACGTGTCCAGTCGCGAATTTCCATCTCTGGAACCTTACTAGAAGTGACCGGTTCCTAGGGTCCTGCGTCCGGTCGTGATCAAACTGACGCGTCCGGTCGTAAATGGAACCTCTCTAGAAACGATCGGACTCAGCAAAGGTGCGTCCGGTCTTGGCACTGTGCAGCGTCTAGTCATCACTTGACTGTTGAGATCAAGCGACTGAGGTAGAATGGAGGTGACACGTGGTGTGCATCCATTGATCGGATGCTGGACCGGGTGCATCCGGTCGATCTGACCGGAGTGTCCGGTCACCCCGAGCAGTGCCCAGTTGAAAGCTCTAGTTTGGTTTTGGTGAATTGATGAAACCCTAAGTGCTAACCTAGTTTATCAAGTGATCATGAGATAGGTAGCACACTCCAAGTGATGAAGCAAATGAAGATCATAGCATGATGATGGTGATACCGTGATGATGATCAAGTGCTTGGACTTAGAAAGAAGAAAGAGAAAAACAAAAAGCTCAAGGCAAAGGTATAAACCATAGGAGCTATTTTGTTTTGGTGATCAAGACACTTAGAGAGTGTGATCACATTTAGGATTGATAGCCGTACTATTAAGAGGGGTGAAACTCGTATCAGAATGCGGTTATCAAAGTGCCACTAGATACTCTAACTCATTGCATATGCATTTAGGATCTAGTGGAGTGCTAACACCTTTAAAAATGTTTGTGAAAATATGCTAACACTTGTGCACAAGGTGATACACTTGGTGGTGTTGGCACATTTACAAAGGAGGTGGTGTTTGCAGTGTTGAGATGGATTCGGCGCTGTCGGGAATGCCTATTTTCTATTGCACCGGATGAAAATTCTTGGTGGTTGGCACATTTGAGCAAGGGTGAAGAAGTTAGAGTTGAAATAGAGTTAGTCGAAATGATGCTGGCGTCGGTCTACTGACCGGATGCTGGGTCACTAAGCGACCGAACGCTGAAAGGCTGCGTCCGGTCATGCTGTCAGACGGCACAGTGGCTAAGGTTGAGCACCGGACGCTGGTCTATGTTCGGTCAAGGTGGACCGGACGCGTCCGGTCAAAAAAATACGCCTCGGGGAGCTTACTGGAAATGACCGGACGCTGGGGCTTCAGCGTCCGGTCAGTTTTGCCGGTGCGTCCGGTCAGTTTTGCCGGAGCGTCCGGTCAGCTTCGTAGCCGTTGAAATCTGACGAACAGCATTTGAAGCTGGTGACGCGTGGCGTCCATCGGGCGACCGGACGCTGAGTGCCAGTGTCCGGTTAGTATGACCGGAGCGTCCGGTCAGAGCGCGTTTTGCCCAGTGAAGGGGTATAACAGCTCTATTTGATTGGGGCTCTATTTATAGCCCCATGGCCGGCTCAAGGGTAAACTCTTGCACATTTTCATTGACATAGCAACCTTGTGAGCTTAGCCAAAGCCCTCCCACTCATCTCCATCATTGATCCATCATCATTGTGAGATTGGGAGAGAATCCAAGTGCATTGCTTGAGTGATTGCATCTAGAGTCACTTGGTATTCGTGTTGCGCTGCGGATTTCGCTTGTTTCTCTTGGTGGTTGCCACCACCTAGACGGTTGGAGCAGCGGTGAAGGATCGGCATGAGTTGGTGATTGTTCGTGGCCGCCTTCGGTGATTGTGAGGGGAGTTGTACCTTCCCCGGCGGAGTGCCGAAAGGTAACTCTAGTAAATTGCTCGTGTCATTGAGTTACCTCACTTGTGGGTCGGTTCTTGCGGTGTCCTATCATGTGGACGAGGTTTGTGAAACACCTCTTAGCCGCCGAACCACCAAGTGTTGGTCGACACAACGGGGACTAGCGTGTTGGCAAGCACGTGAACCTCGGGAGAAAAATCGGTTGTCTCTTGTCATTTGCATTCTCCCGGTGATTGGCTTAATCTTCATCTTGTGATTGGTTCATTCCCTACACGGCGGTATAATCACCCTACTCACTTATTTATATTCTTACAAACTAGTTGATACAAGCTCTTTAGTGTAATTAGAATTGAGAGCTTGCTTTATTATTTATATTCATCAAGTTGAGCTCTTTAGAGTAGCAAGATTGAGAGCTCTTAGTGAGTAGTTACATAGCAAGTTTGGGTGCCTAAGTAATCATTGCAACTAGAATTGTTGGATAGGTGGCTTGCAACCTTTGTAGAGCTAGAGCAAGTTTGTATTACGCTATTTGTCATACTAATCAAATTGCTCTAGTTGACTTGTACAATTCTAAATAGGCTATTCACCACCCCTCTAGCCATATTAGGACCTTTCACCAGTGAAGGGGTACAACGGCTCTATTTCATGGGGGCTTCTATTTAAGTTCCATTGCCAGCTCTAGCTCACACTCTTAGCCATTTGCATTGACATTACAACCTTGTGAGCTTAGCCAAAGCCCTTCCACTAATCTCCATCATTGATTCATCATCTTTGTGAGATTGGGAGTGAATCCAAGTGCATTGCTTGAGTGTTTGCATCTAGAGGAACTTGGTGTTCGTGTTTCGTTATGGGATTCGCTTGTTACTCTTGGTGGTTGCTGCCACCTGGATGGCTTGGAGCAGCGAGGATCATTGAGCGGAGGTTGGTGGTTGTCTTTGGCTCCGATCGTGGTGATTGTGAGGGGTTCTTGATCTTTCCCCGGTGGAGAGCCAAAAGGTACTCTAGTGAATTGCTCGTGGCTTGTGTGGTCCCCATCTTGTGTTGGTTGTGCGGCACCCTATTGAGGGTTTTGGCATGTGATGCCAATTAGAGCGTGAACCTCCAAGTGGGTGAATCGCCACAACGAGGACTAACTTGCCAGCAAGCAAGTGAACCTCGGTAAAAATCATTGTGTCATCATTTGATTCCGAGGTGATTGGTATTCATTGGTATTCACTCTTGTGATTGATTGGTTCATTCCTCGACTCGGCGATATAACCATCTTGCTCTATCTCTTTATATTACCGCAAACTAGTTGTCAAGCTCTTTAGTGTAGCTAGTCGTGAGAGCTTGTTAGTTTGGTTAGTGTGGCTCTTTAGTTAGCCTTTGAGAGCACACTAACTTAGTATAGCAACATAGTCATTGTGTGAATAGAGACTATAGAAACTAGAATTATGGTAGGTGGCTTGCATTTTTAGTAGGCTAGCGCAACACTTGCTTCACCTCATATTTGTCTAACCGGTTTGCTAAGTGTTGTTATAGAAATTTTAATAGGCTATTCACCCCCCTCTAGCAATTAGGACCTTTCATTGAGTCAAGCTAGTTCAGGACAGTTTTTTGTTAGTTTATTAATTTTCTGATTAAATTGGAACCAACGGGAAGATTTAATTGAAAAATGAAGTATAAGTGAATGTTTTAGTTGTCATGACTAAGTTTTGTATAGATTTATCCTGCATGAGGAGAAGTTTTGGTATAGTACTTATGCTAGTCAATCCTGCATGGCGAGAGAAGTTTTGTGATTATTCATATGTTTTTGTATCCCGCATAGCGAGAGAAGTTTGGGTAGCTCTTATGCTATCTAGTATTAACCATGGCACAATAGAAATGCACTATCATGGTAAATACTAATCAAAGGACAAAAAAAAGATGCAAGCGTGACTTGCAAAAGTACAGTTAATAAAAGACCTCGTTCAGTTCTTGAAGTGAAATAAGGAAAGTGTACTCCTAAATGGATCAAGAAATAACTTTGTTTATAAGACATAATCATATGAATGAAGTAAGTTATAAGTTTCTCCTCATTCACAGGCTTTCTAAATAGTTCTCGAAATTATGGTAGTAAAGTTCATGCCATACTTCAAGAGGGAGAATATTAAGATCATTTAAGAAAGATACTCTTCATTAAGAGTGAGATAAAGATTAATTAAGATAAATGTGACCGTTGGAGGAGTACAACGGTCACAACAATGATATCCCTAAGTAGAGAAATAGCTAAATTCCTGGACCTTTTAAAGTTCCGATAGGAAGACAGCGTAGTCAGCCTCAAAGATGTTAAGGTGGTGCTTAAAGTGCCATATGAGGTTTTAACAGATTAAACCCAAAATAAGATATTTGAAGATACATCATTTTTAGAAAAGATGAGAAGATCTAGGGGAGCATGGTATGTAGAGGTATGTAGAGACCTAAGACTTGAAGAGAAGAGGGACTGCATGCCCACTCCAGTGACTCAGGAGCAACAAGTTTCTCAATACCTGTTGATGTTGTATGACTAATACAACAATGTTGTTAGCTCTTCAAAGAAGATGAATAATGTTAACAAGGATCTTGTAATATAGGAGCCTATAGAATCAATTGCCTCTTGGCAATAAAGAGCAACAACAACCCCATATGAAAGTGCCAGTAGCTGAGGCCCCAGAAGGTCTCAAAGAATTAGTAAACCAGTTTTTCTGATGACTATGAAGTCTATGTTAGTAAAGAAATTCAAATGGAGGATCATCTCACCTCATTTGAAGAATCCATGAGAAGTGTTTACTCGTTTAAATGGCAAGAAGCTATGAAAGTTGAAATAAATTCGATGAATACCAATGATGTTTGGGACTTAGAAGTAATTCCTAATGGAGCCAAAATAGTAGCTTGTTAATGGGTCTACAAGACAAAATGTGACTCCAAAGGGAATGTAGAAAGATATAAAGCACGACTTGTAGCAATATGCTTTACGCAAAGAGAATGAATAGATTACAATAAGAGTTTTCTCTCCAGTCTTATGCAAGGATTCTTTTAGAATCATAATGGCGTTGTTGGCATATTATGATTTAGAGTTACATCAGATGGATGTAAAGACGACATTCCTCAACGGAGATTTGTATGAAAATGTTTACATGGCACAACCCAAAGGTTTTTGTCGTGGAAGAAAAAGAATGTATGAGATACCGCCTGTAGAAATCCATTTATGGGTTAAAAGTAAATCTCTAGACAGTGGTATTTGAAGTTGATGAAAACAATAAGAAAGTTTGAGTTTTAAAGAAAATGAGAAGGACAATAGCGTTTATGCGAAATTCAAGAATGGAAAATTTATTTTCCACATCCTATGAATAGATGACATTCTACTCACTAGTAGTGATGTTAATCTGTCATTGGAGAAAAAGAAGTTTTGTCCTCAAGTTTCAATGTGAATGATCTTGGTGAAGCGTCATTGGTTCTAGGAATTAAAATTCACCAAGATAGAAGAAAATGGGGTATTAGGACTATCGCAAAAGGATACTTAGAAAAAGATTTTAAAGAAATAAAGTATGCATGCAAGTAAATATACGCCTGCTCCTATAGTCAAGGGTAATAGATTTGGGAACTTTAGTGTTCCAGGAACTGATAAGAGATCGATCAAATAAACATGGTTCCAGATGCTTCAACTGTTGGAAGCTAAATGAGTGTACAAGTAAGAACTTACCCTGACGTAGCTCACGTATCTAGGATATTTTGGCAGAAGTCCAGTTCAAATATAGATCACTGGAATGAAGTTAAGAATGTCTTGTAATTTTACAAAGTGTCATAGGCCTCATGCTGAGTAAGAAAGAACAAGTACTCTCAAATAGTTGTAGGTACAAATGTTAAACCTTGGCGAGATGTGTAGTCAAATCCACAGCAGTTGCTAACACTCGTAGTTGAGTCTTATTGTGGAAAAGCTCCAAAGAAACAGTTGTGGTGTCATCAGTGTTGCATACCATAGTATAGCTTGGCATCAGGCTTAAGGAACAGGCAAAGGAGGTTAAGGGAATTTATACCCGGATTTAACAATGGTAGACAACAGCAGCAACCATTTAAAGTAAGTTAACTCCTAAGACAACAGGTCAAGTGTGCTACCAAACACATTGACACTAAGTTATATGTTGTAAAGAAAAAAATCCAGAATCATTTTAAAAGCATTGAGCATATAAGTACCAAGCAAGTACTTGCGGATTCGCTTACCGAAGGCTAACCACGCAGTGCGTTCAGAGAACATACAGTCGACATGGGTTTACAGAAAAGCCTATGATTTCTGGATACTAAGGGCCTAGTTGAGAATCTATTTCAAAAACAGAGAGGTGCATTGTAGCTGTTTAATCTAATGGTAACTGACCGTGAGGATGAGGCACGCTCTATTTACTGATCTGCGATGGAATAGGAAAAAGATAAAGTAAGTTAAGTTTAAATTATAAGGTGAGATCAAGGGGGAAATTATTAGGATGATCTCCACCAGTTGGCCCAATGGCCAATTAGGCCCTTGATCCGTGCCCTGATCGGGGGTGCTCAGCCGGTTCTAAGTGGCTGATGGGCCCCTGTCGCGCAGCACTATTAAAAGGACTGTGGGGGCTAGGGCATAGGACAGAAGATTCACTGCAGCTGCCAGCCCCACCGTGATGTCCTAACCCTAGTCCGATCTAGAAGGGAGAGCTATAAGCGACGGGAAGCGCCATCGCCTTCGCATCCGCCACCATCACCGCCCCTGCACTGCTACTACCTACGATGACCTAGCGGGCGTGTCTCTGCTCCTCCTGACACGTCGCGGCCACTGTGATGGCAGCGCCATGGCAGTGACTGCCTGTGGCGAGGTATATATCACCAAACCTATCTAAGTTAAGCAATTTACCCACTGATCTGCAACTAGAGGTTCAAGAAATTCTATCACAGAGATGATCTAAGGTGAAAACCCGCGGTGGCGCGTCAACGGCAAGCCACTGCTGCAACCGTCTTGGCCAATCAAGATTGTGGATCATTGACGTTACCATCCAAGGTGTGCCCTTTTCTATTTTAGTTCTTTTTCTTTCCATAATATCTAAGTACTGAGACGTCCAGATGACAAAGCGGCCATCACCCGACGGCCAGCGACCATCAGCAATAGGCAACGTCATGGAATAAAGAGGGGTGAGGTTTATACTGTCACCATCACCATTGTGCTCTGATCCAAGGTTTTGTAAAAATACTGAGATTTTTGGATCAGAACATATACATGTACAGTTAGCATGGTGTGGTTTTGATGCTTGCTGCTTGCATCTGAAGAACAGAACCTGGCCATGTGCCGAGCGTGAGATTGCTGCCCTAAACTACTATCAAGAACAAGCAGAATGCAATAGTTTCTACAATAAGCAGTTTGTGATTGAATTAATCATCGTTCTGTTTCAGCCTTGTTGTTTCAGTCAACTTCTATCTGAATGCCAATAATCTGAAATTGGCTCTTCTTCCTTGTTGTTTTAGCCTTTTGTTTCAGTCGACTTTAATTGTTTGCTGGTTTCAACTATCTATCACAACACTGCAGACGGCCCTAGGGGCAATCCAGGTTTTGCCTCTCTCCACTGTTCATGATCTAGCAATGAATATATACCTCTCGCTCTCTTTTTTGTTTGGTTCATTTTATGTGTGCCAACAATTCATAATAACTTCGGGATGGCATTTGCGATAAATTCATAGCTTCAGTGACTTCAGCGAGGGTGTGTATCAAAGCTTGCTTTCAAGTACAATTCCTGTTTGGACGTTCCCTGTAGTTTTCAGGTTGCTTCTCCAGCTTCCTTTTTTTTAGGCCTCCATTTTTTTCTCACATAATAAACTATCAAAATCCAATTAGGACACATGTAACTCTATGCAAATATATATTTTTTGTGGTAGACAGACACATGCAAGACTGAGACCAATATCTTCAGATAAAAAATATGCAAAATTAATTTTGTCGAACAGTGAACAGTGATAGACAAAGGCATTTATCAAGCGAAAAATTTACTTGTACCATTTCATATTTTCTTTTGGTTCAACAGAACTGATAGGCCATAATAGATGATCAACAGATGCCCACTTATTATGAACCCTATTGTGGCGTTTTTTTCTTACTCTTTCTAGGTTGTTCACTTTTGCTGTGGTTCAAATTATTTTAGCTTATTATTGATAGAAACTTTATAATCTTCTTGGAAAATCTGCTTCTACAAAAAATACGATCTCATTCAACCAAAGGTAGTATAACTGTTAATTTTGCAATGGCAAGTTTCCATTATGGTACATAATAGAGATGGCTTGAAATCGCTAATATGAACAGAGGAAGCAAAGGGAGGCCATTGCGCATTCTGGTTCCACAGTAAAGGTATACTCTTGCACTTCATGAACTACATTTTATTTATTTAAGACACAGTTAGTTGGCCATGTCAATACTAAATGGGAATGAGTACAATATTTGCTTTGGAGTAGCTTTCTTTTCCACTGAATTTGTGCTTAGGAAACAAATACAGCACCGGAAGATTGATAAATTAATTGCATAGGTCATTTGTCCTATTTGTTTATGGGGGTTTCTTTAAGTGCATTCTTATAGTATTCCGTTTGAACTATCCTCCGTTGAACAAAAATAACATGGGTGATCTAAGTAACAATGATTATATTGAGTGTCTTCGCACGTAAATTCATTTCTTTGATCATTTTTGTGCGATAAGTGATCAAGTACTATATTTTCTTGCAACCTTAGACATTAATCAAGGCATTTCAGCTCATGTATGTTTGCTCTTTGAATAATCTTTGGCGTGTAGGTGTGCCATGGACAATATTTGCTCTGGAGCAGCTTTGTTTTCCACTGAATTTGTGCTTAGGGAACAAATACAGCACTGGAAGATTGATAAATTGCATAGGTCATTTGTCATTTGATAAATTGCATAGGGATTTTCACTTCGGCTGCTAAAAACCTGAAAAACGTCTGATTCAGAATCAAACATCACTGCAGACCTTAGAAGATCAGTGTGTCAGTGACATTGATACATGTGTAGGCAACTAGCCACAAACTGATGATGTCTTCTGTTTTTTATTATTGTCTTATGTATTTAATAGCTAAAGGGAGGATGAAAATATTTACTTGAATATACACATGGATGATGAAACTCACTGCAATTTGTGTGTAGATGATCAAAAGGAGCTCATTCTTTCTCCTTGTATGTTTGGTGTTTTCCTTAGATGTTACTAGTGATGCTTAGCACACTAAAGAGAACTTCTTACTTTCATTTTCAATTCTCCAGTGAGAGCATTACTTATTGATTTTTTTGAATGGTACAGTTTGTTAATTGCTTGTATTGCCATTTGTTTCGGAACTGGGTCTTGTGGTCTGACAAGAATATGGATTTGATTATTTTAAAAATGTGTAAATTATATTTGAAACGTGATAGTACTTTCATTCTAAAATACTATGAAACATTATTATTTTCCTCACATGTTTACTTTTGTAAACAAAGGTGGTTTGTCTCTTCTGAGCTAGAAAGTTGTTTTCATATGTAGCTTATTTCCTTATAATGCAATCAAAGTATTCTGATGGTGTTTTAGATATTTTATTAAATGTGGAGATTTGGTATATCCTCTGTCTATAGCAATCTGAAATACCATTACTCATGGTAATAGCTTAAAAATTGAATGTGTGTAATAACTAACTGTTAATTATTGTTGTTTTGCAGATACATTTCTTATACTGATCTTTGTAGTGGCAGTAGCTCATCTGCTATCTTTATTTTGAACTATGTACTTGAATTATGTGAATTTTTTGTTTCAGTATCCTTGTTACGTAAAATTGATGCTCATCTTTAAGCTATTGGCTCAAAACAACATTTTGCTAAGATAAAGTAGATTTTAGTGTCTGGTGACAAAACGTCAATTTCTTGATACTCTTCATGTTGAAATTTCTTCAGCTCAAAATGTAAAATTGATGCTTATCTCATTATGGTTTTCATGTAACAGTGATGATTAGCTAAATAAAATGTTACTGAAATTATATCGTTTTTCTGGAACAACGAATTATCATAGTATTATTTTTCGCACTCCAAAGCGTATAGTCGACGACTGTCGATCTGTGTGTGAGTGTCTGTTGATCACGATTGTGTTTGTCACTGGCATTGCACGCGTTGAGATGGCCATGTATTATTTTGTTCCCGTTGCAACGCACGCATGATCCTAGTAAATCTAAAATAACTTAGAGTGCGACGTGATTCATTGATTGGTGTAACAGTAAATAAAACGAAATATACTACAAACACGTTGTCAAAGCGATGGCATCAGTTCCTCCGATCTGGAAGATCTCACACAATGCGCGCGTGATTCTCGGAGCCTCGGACTGGTGCATGATAATAAAAAAACGAGATACCACGTTGGTAAACCGATATGGAATCTGTTGAGAACAGTGAGGCACACAGGCATTGCCGGTTCGCCGCCCAAGGCATCAATGGCAGGGAGGACCAGCACCAGATCGACAGATCATAAATAAAAGAGCAAGTGCATGTTTAGTTTCCAAAATTTTGTAAAATTTTTCAAGATTTTTAGTCACATCAAATCTTTGGACGCATGCATGAAGTATTAAATATAAATAAAAAATAAACTAATTACACAGTTTAGACGAAATTCACGAGACGAATCTTTTAAACCTAATTAGACTATAATTGAACACTAATTGCCAAATAACCACGAAAGTGCTACAGTACTATTTTCTAAAAAAATTCACCAACCAAACAAGGCAGGCATAAAAGACTATTCATTCCACTGTTGATGGTTCCTTTCAGGCCGGCGGGAGTCGGAGTCCCTGGAGGAGGCATCTGGTCCGGGGTTCCGGGCAGCTCGTCAAGCTCAGCTACCGGCACATCGGCACGTCCTCCCTTGTATTTATGGGCATATACCCAATTTTTACGTCAAATAAATAAACACAAATACATATGTGTGTGAGAGAGATGCATTATAACACTATCAAATATGATAGGCACTAACATCTGTTTAAATATAATAATACAGTATGTCAACAAACACGGGAGAAAATGAAAACCACTACCAGGTTGAAGCTAATAAAACGGCAATAAGTACAATATACTCAAGGGGTAGTGACACTCACTAAGTCACTATTGGGTATGGTATTGATCTGGTAGTAAGACTCATGATATCACTGCCGGGTCATACTTCAACACGGCAGTGACACTAGTCATACCACTACCGGTTCATACTTTCACCCGGCAATGATATGATAGCATATTCCACTGTCGGGTTGGAAACTAACAGTGATATAGGCCACCCCACTATTATTGTCAATTGCCTTTGCGGAACCCAGTTCTGGCAGTGATGCGGGGTTTTGACTCGACAGTGAATGCATGTTCTGTACCGGTGGATGTAAATCAAAGCTTAGAGTTAGACTAGCCACAATGTTACCGGGGTCTGAAACTTTTATCTGCATGCGATGCCAGAACTTGTTTCGGCTCCACGGCGTTCGGCATCGATTCTGTAGGGACCACTGAACATTTAAAATGCAAGAAACAATTCGTTTTACTCTACCTAGAAGACACATGCAACTGCATATTAATGACCAAGCATCGAGGCACGTAGAATCACCGATGCTAGTTTTTTTTATTCAGCATCGCCTCACACAGCGTGCAAATCGATGCCTGGTTAGGAGAGAGAACATTTCAGCATCGGTTGGAAGGGCACGCTGTGGGCAGTCTTAGGTATCATATTTTTTATCGGTCCCAATCTAAACATCTAAATTCAGGAATTTCGACCAGAATTCTGATGACTTTTTGAGAACTTTTTAAGTATATAAATACAAGTTCATATATCAACAAAACTCTCGATGGTTCATCTGTCATTCCATTTGTATTTGCCTGTTTCATTTTTAGACAAATACTGATTCCGAAGATCTTGGCAGTAGGTGAGGCGGTATCACAACCCACGTGGATTCGTGTGAGAGTGCCTCACATGTCACGTTAACGCTCTGGTCGTTCTGGACTCGGGTGACAGGGTGAGCCTCCGCGCCGATGCATGTGGATTATTGTGGAATCTCTATGCATGTGGAACTGGAATCTCTATTATAAAGCTGTATAATAGCAGAGAAAAAGAACCAGTTCCAACGACGCATGGCTAGCTAGTTCTCGCGGCACACGCGACGCACCCAACGCAGCTCGATCGCGTAGAGACGAGAATGGGCTCGGTTGGCAACACGGCAGCGGCAGTGCCGGAGGTAGCCCTCCGGTTCGGCAACGCGAGGCCAATACCGGCCGTCGGCATGGGCACGGCGGTCTCGGCCCCCATGAATGCAGTGCTAGCGGCCATCGAGGTTGGCTTCCGCCACCTCGACACAGCCGCAATGTACGGCTCGGAGAGGTCGGTCGGCGAGGCCGTGGCCAAGGCGGTCCGCCGCGGTTTCCTGGAGTCCCGGGAGGAGGTGTTCGTGACGTCGAAGCTGTGGGTGCACGCAGTGCCACCCGGACCTTGTCGTCCCGTCCCTCCGGGAAACTCTCAAGTAAGCAGAGTCCCCTGGCCTCTCCACTAGGTAGCAACATCTAAACACATCGTATCATTTCCAACTAGACGTGATGATATCTTTGGTCGTTGTGCGTGGATCGCGCGAGCAGAAACCTGCAGATGGAGTACCTGGACCTGTACCTGATCCACTGGCCGGTGTGCATGAAGCCCGGGCCGATAGCGTTCCCGGCCAAGAAGGAGGACGCCGTCCCGTTTGCCTTCGAGGGCGTCTGGCGAGCGATGGAGTGCCAGCGGCTGGGGCTCGCAAAAGCCATCGGCGTCAGCAACTTCACCACCAAGCACCTTGACAAGATCCTGGCTTTCGCCTCGATCCCGCCCGCGGTGAACCAGGTTGAGCTGAACCCGGTGTGGCAGCAGCGTAAGCTGAGAGCGTACTGCGCCGACAAGGGTATCCACGTCGTGGCGTACTCGCCGCTGGGAGGGCAGGACTGGTCACGCACGGGGGAAGGCAACGGCGTGCTGGGATCCCAGGTGCTCGCGGAGATAGCCCAGCGAAGAGGGAAAACCATCGCACAGGTACGTGGCTATTAGACAGCTTTGATTAATTTCGTGCAACGTCATTTCTGACGTGCGTGCATGCGTTGATCTGGACGATCCATGGATGCTCGCTTTGATAGTTAGCTTGCCTTCCTTAGATCTGTCTGGGAACGCGGAATTTATGTTGTACGGTGGTTGGGAGTACGTGATATCTGATTCTCCTTATTATTTCCTTATAGGTGTCGTTGAGGTGGATATATGAGCAGGGAGTGACTTGGATCGTCAAAAGCTTCAACAAGGAGAGGCTCAAGCAGAACCTGGATATCTTCGACTGGAAGCTGACCGAGGAAGACCGGCTCAAGATCAGCCAGATCCCGCAGAAGAAGTATGTCACGGCTGCAGTCCTGTTCTCGACGGAGGGCGAATTCACCTCGGTCGATCTAGCAGACATGGACATTGTTGAGGAATAGTACCATTGGATCAGGACATGGTCACTGTTCCAAAAGAATGAGTGCAGCCTGTTGCCTAATGCATGTCTTCTACTGGAAATTTCGAGGAATGGGGATCTTTGCCAAATATGGATGGAGGTTTAACAATATATTAAGTTTATTATGTATTTCTTTTGCTTTATCTCAGCTGTCTGTTTGGCTGATGGGTGTGAATGCTACATAAGCGACAGAGTCTATCCCATAGTAAAACTTTGTAACAATTTACGGTCACAAGCATCTCACGATGTTGAGACCGGGATATTTTTTTATTTGCTTGATGAAATAAACTTCCCTTTATCTACAAAGGTCACCAGCGAAGCAATTAATGGTGTCTCTCTAATCTGAATGAATAAAGAAATCAGCGTCAAAGTCCAACGATCATTGAAAAAATAGATGCCCTTGCACTTCATCCTTCAGAAAAATTGTGATGCTGACAGTTCAATCAAGACCTGTAATCGTGTCAGCACATAAAAGTTCATGAGTTTGCCAATTTAGGACAATTGTCTCAGATTGATTTTCCTAACTCAGCCATAATACCAGTTGTGTGCGTTCCTTTATTAAGTACGTGGACATGGCATATAAGACATGCTTATGTTAAAATGAATAAACTAAATAAAAAAGGCGTGTGGGGGACAAAATGATGGGAGCGATGTATGGGGACCCACCTAGAGTTAGCACAGGTGCCCTTGTTTCCACTCCGCCATCAAATGCCCCCCTTGCCTTTCTCTTTCAACTCTACGCCTACAACATCCCCCGTTGCTCCCGCAACCCCTTTGCCCAACCACTAGTGAACACTTTAGATAACAGTGTCCTCATGTTGGCATTCTCGTTTTCTCTACCATTTTTTCCCTCTCTGCCTCCACTACCCTTTCAGCAATAGTAATCACTCCTCCATCCTCCACTCGCCAAGAGGGTTTCCTATGGAGGGAACCATCATTGACGTTGGCGTCAACCATCATCCTCATATGTGCACAACTCATGACCAGATCTAAGACAACTTGGGGTGGAGGCTTGTGTGGATTGTTGCCTTAGACAGTCGGTATCGACGACGACATCCCTTCCATGTTGTCATCAACATCTTCTCAACAAAAACACATCTTGACTCCACACGAATGGCGACAACATGGTCTTATTCGCTCCAACGGAACCTCCTCCACCACTGCCCCTCTCCTGGTCATCGCCCTGCCATTCCTCCCACGAGTTGTTGCTAGGGGCAAGCCTTAGCCACACCCCTGACCTCCACCTGAGAGCCAATTCTTAGGTTCCCATGGCCCTTCTCCTATGCCCTCTACAACTAGGCCAACAGATTATATATGGCCATGGTCACTAAGCTCTCGCTTGCAGGGATTTGCTGGTATCCTTTGGGGGCATGCACAGGAGAAGATGGTTTCACAAATCCTTGCCCGATCGAGGAGACTCCCTCTAAATAGCTTGTTGCAACAATGAAATACCATGGTACCATGATCCGTTGTAGTACCAGGATGCCCCTCAGCTTGCACGCATGATGCACCACCCTAACTTCCATGCATCACTCTTCCCACACAGTACCAAACAACTAGCAATCGATGTCCCCACGGCCTTCATTGTCACCTGCTTCGTAGGGATGGGCTACTTTCGATTGTAAACCAATTACATTGCGAAGGAAGTGGTATTTTGACTACATTTTGGCACAAGAAAGGAAGTCGTTTTTAGTAGTGGAACAATCCCTTCTTACATATCTGCAAGCTATGATCCCCATCCTGAAGGAAGCTATATTGAAGAGTCATCTCATCAAGGAGTTTTTTTGGTTCGTAAGACATCCATGACTACCATTTAGCACACTACTTGGAGCAGGCTGCTCCCACTAAGGCTAGGGCTAGTACCATGGCTAAGGCCTCACAACTTTTACCTTCGACTATGGTCAGTTAGTTGGTACACTTTTGGTGTCTTAGGTTATTGTAAGACACTTTGGTTGATCACTTTGACGAACAAACGACTCCATCCCTCCAGCCACTAGAGGTTTTTATCCTTTTCAAGTCTTAGGGTTATTTTCCTTTTTTCTAGTCATATAATCAGAAACATACACCAAGCAGAACATTGTCATGCTTGCAAAGAGCTTGCTCTTCCCTATTCTAGTTTTAATCATGATATTAATTATTTCTTTGACATGGCATCCCTGTTGATTAATGCATGTGAGCCTATCCCAAACGAAGGAGTCAATGAAAGAGACAGAGTTAGCAATACCATAGTCAGTGAACAATTTAGCAATGAAAAGGGATTAAATCAAGTATAATCTTTTCAAAGAGTATATACACTACTAGAGAACAGACTTTAGAACGATATCCCAATTTGGCATTAGCCTCGGCATTTTTTGCTGTCGGGACTAAAGGTCCCTGCCCAACGGTCGTCCGCGTGGCAGGGATCTTTAGTCCCGGCTGGTATTACCTAGTCCCGGTTGGTAATACCAGCCGGGACTAAAGGTTTTAGTCCCGGTTTGGGTGATACCCCGCGAATAAATATTAATCTTTAGTCCCGGTTTGGCCACCTAACCGAGACTAATTATGCCGGCCTATACACCGGCTCATTTCTTCCTCCCCGAGCCCGAGCCATTCCATTCAAACTCACTGCTTCTGTTCTTCAGCTTGCTGTTGTTCTTGCTCTCTCCCCCTCCATTGGTGTTGCTCTTCGATTTTGGAGGTAACAAACTTAATCCTCTTATGTTTTATCAGTAGCTTATCTCATTTTGCGATGTAGATGCATGTGTAACTTTATATGTTGGACTTTATTATAATTTTATATGTCATTTTTAGCTCAAAATCACATGATGATTTGCATATATGTTTGGATAAACAAAAGTTAAATTAGTTCATCAAAATCACGCCTCGCTCGTCCTCGCTGGAGCATGCGCTATCCTCGTCCCCGGCGGCTTACGTGATCTTAGAATTAATTTTTCCATGAAATAAAAAACTTAGAAAATAGTTAGAAAATTGTAGAAAATCCATACTAGTTGAACTTGCGGACCGTGATAATCTCGGCGAGCATTTTCTCTGCCGAGCGGTAATGGACGTCAAGGAGGAGCTTTGATTCTACGAGGGAGAGCGGCAACGGTCGTGGAAGACCGTGTTCCCTTCCTCGTAGAATCGGAGCTCTTCCTTGGCCAAGTACGGTGCCGTCCGGTGGAGAAATACTCGCCGAGATGATCACGTAAGCAAGGTCAACTAGTACGGATGGTTATTTATTGAAACATGTTTTTGAGCTATGTGATTTCTATGTCATTTTTAGCTCAAAATCACATGATGATTTACAATAGTAAAATCACTTGATAATTTGGTATTTTACTATTATACATAGTGCATATTTTATGGTTTAGTTAGATAAATAAATAATTTTAGTTTTGTTTAAATATATTATTTTAGAAAATGTGAAATTTACAGTAGTTTGCAAAAATAAGTATAGAAAGTAGATGACAACTGGTACCGGATCCTCAGCCTCTCGTTCGGTTGCGAAACGACTGAGGCCAGAACTCCCTCTCATTATCTACGGCAAGTGTAAGCAGAATATTGTGATGGAGTACCGAGTCAAGAGACAGGGACCCAACAAGGGTCGTGTTTTCTCAAGTGCCCGGATCGCGATGTGAGTTTCTTACGCATTTGATTATTATGGCTAATTGACCTGCTTTTCTTGAATATTTTTAACTAAATATTTTTTGGCTTTAATTTCAGTGGGAGGGCAATGGATGCGATGGTTGGTACTGGGAGGAAGATTATGCTATATACGTGCAGAATTTGGCTGCTGCTGATGAGGCAGTGAGCCAGCAGGAGAAGCTTATTGATATTCAACAGAACAAATGATTTGTCTGTTTTAGTTGCGTACGATCACAAAATAATTATGTTACTGAAGTGCATTGTAGTTTTAGTTTGTTAGTGATAGTTGGGATTGCTTACGTTGTAGCCAGGCTTAGTTAATTAATCAACCATGTGTGTGTCATTTATGTTGTGTAATAAAATACTTAATTATATTCAAGGTTTTCATAATTTGTCGTGTAATACAGATTATGTCACGCCATTGGATGTACAATGCCGATCGCCGCTCCCAAGACTTTATTGAGGGCTTGCACTATTTCTTAGGTGTGGCCGAGGCAAATAAGCGGGATGGTTTCATGTGCTGTCCATGTGCCCTATGTAAGAATTTAAAGGAATATTCAAGCTCAATGAGTCTTCATTCACATTTGCTTTAGTCAGGTTTCATGTCAAACTATATATGTTGGACTAAGCATGGAGAAAGCGGGGTCATGATGAAAGAAGGTGAAGGAGAAGATTTAGACATTGATGACATTATTGCTCAGTATGGTGCCTTTGATGATACTACAATGGGGGGAGATGAAGAAGAGGTAGCGGTAGAAGATGATCTCGGTGATGCTCTTGGCGATGCCATTCGTGATGCACAACAAGAATAGGAAAGTGAAAAAGAGAAAGTTAAGTTCGAGCGCATGCTTGAGGATCATAGGAAGTTGCTATACCCGACGGCCGAAGAGGGGCAAAAAAAGCTGGGTACAACACTGGAATTGCTACAATGGAAAGCAAAGAATGGTGTATCCGACAAGGCATTTGAGAATTTATTGAACCTCATAAAGAAGATGCTTCCGAAGCCAAATGAATTGCCCACCACTACGTACGAAGCAAAAAAGGTTGTCTGCCCTTTGGGATTAAAAATCCAGAAGATACATACATGTCCTAATGACTGCATCCTCTACCATGGCAATGAATACGAGAATTTGGATGAATGCCCGGTATGTAAAGCATCGCGGTATAAGATCAGGCGCGATGATCCTGGTGACGTCGAGGGTGAACAACGTCCTAGAAAGAAAATCCCTGCCAAGGTTATGTGGTATGCTCCTATAATACCACGCTTAAAACGTTTGTTCAGAAATAAAGACCATGCAAAGTTGTTGCGGTGGTATAAAGAAGATCGTAAGGTAGACAATATGCTGAGACACCCAGCTGATGGGTCCCAGTGGAGAGTGATAGACAGGGAATTTCCAGAGTTTGCAAATGAGGCTAGAAACTTAAGGTTCGCCTTAAGTACAGATGGTATGAATCCTTTTGGAGAGCAGAGCATTAGTCATAGCACTTGGCCAGTTACTCTATGTATCTACAACCTTCCTCCATGGTTATGCATGAAGCGGAAGTTCATTATGATGCCGATCCTCATCCAAGGTCCGAGGCAACCTGGCAACGATATTGATGTCTATCTAAAGCCATTAGTTGAAGAACTTCTAGTTTTATGGAACAAACCAGGTGTACGTGTCTAGGATGAGTACAAACAAGAACACTTTGACCTACGAGCAATGTTGTTCGTAACAATCAATGATTGGCCTGCTTTAAGTAATCTTTCAGGTCAGACAAACAAAGGATATAATGCATGCACACATTGTTTTGATGACCTTGACAGTATATATTTGAAAAGATGTCGAAAGGTCGTGTACCTTGGCCATCGTCGATTCCTTCCTTTGAATCACCAAGTAAGAAAGAAAGGGAAGCATTTTAAAGGTAAGCCAGACCACCGGAAGAAGCCTCATAACCGAACCGGGGAAGATGTACTCGCAATGGTCAAGGATGTGAGAGTAGTATTTGGAAAGGGACAAGGCAGTGAATCTGCTCCCAAAGATGCTAAGGGACACGCACCCATGTGGAAGAAGAAGTCCATCTTTTGGGAGCTACCCTATTGGCAAGTCCTAGAGGTCCGCAACGCAATCGACGTGATGCACCTAACAAAGAATCTTTGTGTGAACCTGTTAGGATTCATGGGTGTGTACGGGAAGCCAAAGGATTCACTTGAAGCACGCCAGGACTTGCAGGGCATGAAAGAACAAGACAACCTTCATCCAGAGAAGACAGATGATGGACGTCATTACTTAAGTCCTGCTAGCTACACGCTTAGCAAAGAAGAGAGGGACAGCATGTTCGAATGTCTAAGCAGCATCAAGGTCCCATCGGGATTCTCCTCCAATATAAAGGGTATAATAAATGTGCCAGATAAGAAATTCCTAAACTTAAAGTCCCACGACTGCCACGTGCTTATGACGTAATTGCTTCCAGTTGCTTTAAGAGGAATTCTACCTCCACATGTACGTCTAGCCACCGTGAAGCTATGTGCATTCCTCAATGCAATTTCTCAGAAGGCAATCAATCCAGTGGAACTAGCTACTCTACAGAATGATGTGGTTCAATGTCTTGTCAGCTTTGAGTTGGTGTTCCCTCCATCCTTCTTTAATATCATGACACACATCCTAGTTCATTTGGTGAAGGAGATTAGTATTCTTGGACCTGTGTTCTTACATAACATGTTCCCCTTCGAGAGGTTTATGGGAGTCTTGAAGAAATATGTGAAAGTCCGTTCTAAGCCTGAAGGAAGCATCGCCCAGGGCTATGGAACAGAGGAGGTCATTGAGTTCTATGTTGACTTTATTCCTGACCTTGCCCCGATTGGCGTTCCCGAATCACGACACGAGGGGAGACTCAGTGGTAAAGGAACTTTAGGGAAGAAAACATATATCGGCATGGAAGACGATTATTTCAATAAAGTACACTACACAGTTCTTCAGAACTCGTCATTGGTGCATCCGTACATCGAGATACATAAGGAGTTCTTACGATCCAAGTTTCCAGGGAAGACTGAAGCTTGGATTAGGCGTTAGCACATGAAAAGTTTCAGTGGTTGGTTGCGAAAAGAATGTCAAGGCGATGAAAATATTGATGAGCAACTGTATTTGTTGGCTAGGCATCCATCGTCGTAGATATCCTCACGCATTCAAGGGTACGAGATAAATGGGAATACATTTTACACAGGTTGCCCAAGATAAAAGGAGCACCAATCAAAATAGTGGTGTTCGTGATAGATGGCACAAATCCAAATGGGAATATACAAACATATTATGGCCGCATAGAAGAGATATGGGAACTAGACTACGCACCTAATTTTAAAGTCCCTTTGTTCCGGTGCCAATGGGTGAAGTCGATGGGAGGAGGGTAACAATCGACAAAGAGTATGGAATGACAACAGTGGACCTCAACAATATTGGGTACAAAGAGGAACCATTCGTCCTTCTTTGCCGATGTGAGTCAGGTGTTCTATGTGAAAGACATGTCTACAAAATCAAAGAGAGGAAAAAACGAAGACATCAACTCAATGATCAATGAGCCAAAGCGCCACATAATTCTTTCTGGGAAAATAAATATAGTGCGAATTGAAGACAAGTCAGACATGTCAGAAGATTACGAAAGAAATGTCCGAATCCCACCCTTCATAGTGAAGAAAGATCCAAGCATCATGTTAAATGATGAAGACACTCCATGGTTACGACAAGATCATAACCAAGGGTCATACGTCGAGAAGAAATTCACTGTTGTGGCCGCATGATACAACGATGCATATTTAATATATTATGTTTTAGAGACGGATATTATGTAATATGTTATGACTTCACAATTGTAGATCTCGCTGAGATAATCAAACTTGGTATTCAGAGTTTTTTCATCTGAGGTCATTTAGTGTCTCATTTGAGCAACACAATTGTAGATCTCGCTGAGATAATCAAACTTGGTATTCAGAGTTTTTTCATCTGATGTCATTTAGTGTCTCATTTGAGCAAGTTTGACATCTGAGGTCATTTAGTGTCTCATTTGAGCAAGTTTGACCAAGTCAAATTTGGTAAAAATAAAAAACAACACTTTGACTCTAGTATTATGAACTCTAAATGACTTCAAATTGAAAAGTTTTGAATACCAAGTTTATTAAACTCATCAATATCTATAATTTTTGTTTTGGTCAACTTTCAATTTGAGAAAGTTTGGATGGTTCAAATTTGTGATTTTTAAATTTCGACGCCTACAAACTAGTTTTTGGGACCCTAGATTGCCTCAAATTGAAAAGTTTTGAATACCAAGTTTGTTCATCTCATCAATATCTACAATCCTTATATAGGCCATTTTTTCATTTGAGAAAGCTTGAACAAAATGTAGTTCAAATTTCACAAGTGTGTGACATAGTTTTAGAAAGTCTATATGAGATTCAAGAAGTTGTGACTAGTGTTTGATAAAAATTTCTCAAATGGGAAAATGAGCTATGTAACAATTGTAGATCTTGCTGGGATGATCAAATTTGGTATTCAGAGTTTTTTCATATGAGGTCATTTAGTCTCATTTGAGCAAGTTTGACCAAGTCAAATTTGGTCAAATAAAAAAACAACACTTTGACTCTAGTATTATGAACTCCAAATGACTTCAAATTGAAAAGTTTTGAATACCAAGTTTGTTGAACTCAAAAATATCTACAATTGTTGTTTTGGTCAACTTTCCATTTGAGAAAGTTTGGACGGTTCAAATTTGTGATTTTTAAATTTCGACACCTACAAACTAGTTTTCGTGACCCTAGATTGTCTCAAATTGAAAAGTTTTGAATACCAAGTTTGTTCATCTCATCAATATCTACAATCCTTATATAGGCCATTTTTCATTTGACAAAGCTTTAACAAAATGTAGTTCAAATTTCATAAGTGTGTGACATAGTTTTAGAAAGTCTATATGAGATTCAAGAAGTTGTGACTAGTGTTTGATACAAATTTCTCAAATTGGAAAATGAGCTATGTAACAATTATAGATCTTGCTGAGATGATCAAACTTGGTATTCAGAGTTTTTTCATCTGAGGTCATTTAGTGTCTCATTTGAGCAAGTTTGACCAAGTCAAATTTAGTCAAATAAAAAAACAACACTTTGACTCTAGTATTATGAACTCTAAATGACTTCAAATTGAAAAGTTTTGAATACCAAGTTTGTTAAACTCAAACACATCTACAATTGTTGTTTTGGTCAACTTTCCATTTGAGAAAGTTTGGACGGTTCAAATTTGTGATTTTTAAATTTCGACGCCTACAAACTAGTTTTCGGCACCCTACATTGTCTCAAATTGAAAAGTTTTGAATACCAAGTTTGTTCATCTCATCAATATCTACAATCCTTATATAGGATATTTTTTCATTTGAGAAAGCTTGAACAAAATGTAGTTCAAATTTCACAAGTGTGTGACATAGTTTTAGAAAGTCTATATGAGATTCAAGAAGTTGTGACTAGTGTTTGATAAAAATTTCTCAAATGGGAAAATAAGCTATGTAACAATTGTAGATCTTGCTGAGATGATCAAACTTGGTATTCAGAGTTTTTTCATCTGAGGTCATTTAGTGTCTCATTTGAGCAAGTTTGACCAAGTCAAATTTGGTCAAATGAAAAAACAACACTTTGACTCTACTATTATGAACTCTAAATTACTTCTAATTGAAAAGTTTTGAATACCAACTTTGTTAAACTCAAAAATATCTACAATTGTTGTTTTTCTCAACTTTCCATTTGAGAAAGTTTGGACGGTTCAAATTTGTGATTTTTAAATTTCGACGCCTACAAACTAGTTTTCGGAACCCTAGATTGTCTCAAATTGAAAAGTTTTGAATATCAAGTTTGTTAAGCTCATCAATATATACAATCCTTATATAGGCCATTTTTTCATTTGAAAATGTTGTAGAACAAAAAATACTATATTTTCTTTATTTTTATAGGTTCAACAAAAATTTCCTGTCAATTTTGGTTAAAAACCAAGAAAAAATTGAAACATTGACGTTACAATAATGTGATAATAAATTTCCTATCGAATAATATTAGTTTTATTAATTTTAAGTTACAAATATATTTTTGCATTAACAAAATACTTAGTATTAGTAACATTTATATTCTATATTCATAAAATAAATTAAAAACTTTAGGTTACAAAATTTTCCTATTTACAATAAATAATTAGTTAATCAATAGTATTTTTAAAATAAATATTGCAAAGTATTGAAGTTGCTATGGAATTAATTGATTAACCTAGTATTAAACAAAATCAAAATCTCAGGCGTTTCCAATTACGCTAGCGGGTTGCTAAAATTTTCAGGCCTTCAGTCTCGGCCCAGGCCAAGAACCGGGACTAAAGGGTGGGCGGCAATTTTGGTGCCCGCCCAAAAATACCTTTAGTCCCGGCTGGTAACACCAGCCGGGACTAAAGGACATTTAGTCCCGGCTGGTAAGACCAACCGGGCCTTTAGTCCCGGTTGGTCTTACCAGCCAGGACTAAAGGGACCCGGCCTATATATATCAAACGTCTGTTCTGTTTATCTTCGATCTCGCCTCCATCGCTCAGCCCCGCCCGGCCGCGCCATCCGCCATCGTCGAGCTCGTCTCTGCCGCGCCGCCGTCGTCGTCTACCCCCGCCCGGCCGCGCCATTCTCCCGGCCCGCATCGCGCGCCGCATCCTGTCTCCACCGCCACACCCGACCCCACCCGACCCCACCCTCCGTCGCCGACGCTTCCCGCGCGCCCACCGTACCCTCCGTCGAACTCTCGTGATCATCTGCTGCTCTCGATCGGCCATGTTTTTTAGATTTTTTTTACAAAGTCTCGGCTGTATGTTAGATTAAAATGTATTAAATTTTAATTAGTAGTTTATTGTTAGTTTTTTAGTTAGTTTTTAGATAGTTTTTGATATATGTTAGATTTAAATGTATTAAAATTTAATTAGTATTTTATTTAGATAGTTTTTTTAGATAGTTTTTTATTATAGTTTTTGATATATGTTAGATTAAAATGTATTATCTATTACTAGTTTATCTAATTTCATGTTAGATTTATTTAATTAGATTTAGTAATTATATATTCTATCTCTCTATATATATCTAGAGAGAGATTCTATATGTATACATATGTACTTAATTATTTCTATATGTATATATATATGTACTTATTTTCATGTGTTGAGATAGAGAGAAAATTGTATCTAGAGAGACATTCTATGTGTTATCACATGCATATCTAGAGATATAGACATATGCACTTATTTCTATGTGTTGAGAGAGAGAGAAAATATATTGTATCATTCTATGTGTATATATATACATGTACTTATTTCCATGTTTTTGGATCGAAAGTGTTTTTAATTCGATTCCAAAGCCTATACCTTATTATTGTTTATCCTTATGAAATATTATGTGTTATTATATTTAATTGGATTTAGTAATTCTATATGTGTTATCACATGTACTTATGTTATGTACCATAGTAATTCTATCTATGTGTTATCTTGAAGATACAAATGGCTGCTCCGGATGATAACTTGAGTGATGACATAATGGCGGATATTATCAACGCTGGCACCAATGTGGATGTAGATGACACGAGTCAGTACTTTGCTGATTATGAGGATATCCTGAATATGCCGGTGGTTGAAGATCAACAAATTATCGCGCAAGAAAATACTGGCGAGGTATATTCGATTATCTATCATCTCTTATAGATGCATGCGTACGTATATTTGTTGTTAATCGTTGTGTTTCTACTCATGTAGCCGGTCTCTGGATCTACATCAACCACCAATAAAAGTAGGAAAGTCCGAGGGCCAAAAAAGCCATTAGAGGGTCGTTTCATAATATCAGAATTCGACACCGACACCGGCAAACCATTGGGACCACATGCTCAGACATATGTTAATCAATGTGGGTTCATTGTAAGGGATAGGATCCCAATTAGTGCTCATGAATGGAAGCAGAAGATATCCGCTCCTAATGTTAGTTTTGTATCTGATCGTGACAAGAACCTAGCTTGGAGAGATATCACTCAGCATTTCACATTACAAGCAGATGATGCTTTGAAGGAGCTAGTGAGGGATTGGACAATGAAGAAGATGGCAACATTGTTCTAGAGTTAGAAGAAGACATTGTATAAAAAATTTATCTTGAAGAATGCTACGTCGGATTTCAATGCTACGGCGTTTGTCAAGTTGGAGTCCCATTGGGATGCCTTCGTAGAATACAAGACATCTCAAGACAGTGAGGAACGTGTGATGAGGAATCAGCAGAATGCCCGACAGAAGCAATACCATCATCGCATGGGATCAGGTGGTTATAGGAGTGCTATTCCCAAGTGGCAGAACCTAGAAGCAGAGATTACTGTCAAGGGAATCATACCTGAAACAATAGAGAAGAACTGGCCTCAACGCGGGAAGAATTGGTTCTACGCTCATGGGGAAGCCTAGACCCAGACACTGGCAAGCTAATTTTCGGCCAAAAAATTGAGAGAGCAACACAGAGACTAGCTCGTGCTAGGGAAGAAGCTGATAGTGGTGTTTTCAAGCCCAACAGAGAGAAGGATGAATTGACATATGTCCTAGAGAATCTCGAAACACGGTGGTCGAACAAGAGGCTATGGGGCGGTTCTGTGGCTACACGCATTCCTAGCAGACAAGGATACCTACAGAAGCCGCCAGAGAAAGAAGGATGAGGAGGTAGAACGAATCCGTGCATTGGAGCAATTTATTGATGAGTCACGACAAGCATTGCTTGAATCACGTGAATGAGAAAAATCTCTTGAGGCAAGAATACAGGAGGAGATCAAGAGGCAAGTGCAACTAGCAATGAGTCAAATGCAATTGCAATCAATGATGGGAGTCACCATTAGCCCCGTTGGTCAGATGAAAAGTAGTTGTGCTTCTACGGAGCTACCTGTTATTCAAGACGACGCTGGGTTGCGCTTCCCTGTTGATGACATTACCGAGCCTCTAACAACATGTGAGCTACACATTCCAGATGGTAATAATGCATCAATCATGGTGGATGTCGGGGTTGTATCTCCAATAGACCGAACGAAGACACCAAGAATACATGGGTCAGTTATTCAACCTGGATATGCTAGCGTCTCGGTTGATAGAGTGCTCAAAGGTTACAACAATGTTCCTCTTGACATTGAAGGCGGTGATGGGGAGAAGACACTAGGAGAAGCAGAGAAGACATTTATTCAATGGCGCAAACGCTTCATCATCATTCCTGGGGCGCCACCGCTTCCCCTACCTCACCCTAGGTATGAATGAAAGTGAATGAAATATTATTTTCCATTAATTTTCTATTGGCTTCAAAAATAATTGACACACAACTTGTTTTTGTAGCAGGGTCTCCCCCAGCCTAGCCTAATCATTCATTCCCCATCTCATCACAGCGTCGCGGGGGGGGGGGCGAGACGACTTCATCCCCACTGCGATCGCCAACTCCTACACCAGCCCCATCGCCTCCACAACGATCTCCAACTCCTACACCGGCCCAACCGCCTCCACAACGATCTCCAACGCCTCCACGCCGGTCTCCACCAACACCGGCCTCATCGCCTCCATGCCGGTCTCCAACACCGCCCCCACCCCCTCCACAGCGACGCACTACAAAGACGTCTAAGGTCCCGGCGGCAAAGAAGATCCCAAGAAAAAGAGTTATTTCTCAAGAAATACTTCCTAAAAAGACTGATGAGCAAATAGCAGCTGAAGAAGATAAAAAAGTGATAGATTTTTTTATAGATATCAAAAACAAGAGTCAAGCGAATCTTAAGGAGAAGCCGTACTTTTACATACCACGAGATGTGTTGAGGCAGAAGGTCGATGCTCACAAGAAAAAGATGATTGAACTTCGTAAGCCTTCGCCACTATCAGACTATGACCGCTCTCTCGTGAAGTCACATGATGCAGATAAGAAAAGGAAAAGAGCATCAGGGAAGGATGTACCACAGCTCGGACAACAGAAGCAACCAATGCAAAATCTTGTTGTTGCTAATGAATATGGTTCCAACATAGAAGTCTATCGACCAGACAACTCTGGAGAAGTGTCGGTTCAAGCCCTTAATATTTTTTTTGAAGATACTGATTTAACCTTGGATCAATTGAAGGGCAAAGCTCCAATCCAGAACCTGGAAGTTGATACCTGGAAGACTTATAAATATGGCAAAAGTCTGTACAACCCTGCGGCTGTGAATGAATTGGGTACGCAAATGTACTTGCTCAACAAGTGGTACATGCAGGCGTGTGGCAGGGGTGAGCAGTGGATCTTTGTCAGATTTAGAGACCATCATTACTTCCGTGGCGATGACATCTTACATATTAGTTTCGAAAAATTGCATCGACTATACCACATGGACGCTCTGGACAAATCAATCATTAGCTCCTTTTGTTTGTAAGTGATTCTTACTTTTATTTAATAAACTCAATTCCATGCATACGTGTATATAATTATCCTCACATGTAACTTATATTTATATACAGATTCCAGATGTCAGAGCTCCAAAGAATACAAGACACCAGTGTTGGCTTCATTGATCCTTATATCGTATTCAAAACCGGTATTATTATCAAGGAGCGGTGGGTATCTGAAGCACATGAGAATATCATGATGTTCTTCGTGAAGCAGCACGACAAGACAACAATATTTTTCCCGTACAACTTTGAGTAAGTGTTAATAATAATGTAGTCTACATATTTTATGTAATATCAATACAACTTATATGCATGTACGTGTGTGTATAAACCAATGCAGGTTTCACTGGATACTCGTTGTCATTGAGTTAAACTCAAGTCGGTTAGTAATCTTTGACTCGTTGAGAAAAGAACGGGCACTATACCAAAATATGATAGACATTATCCAGGAGTAATTTCAATCTCTCGCGCACAACTATTATTGAATAGACTTTGCCATAATTTATTAACGATCGTACATTATTGGTCGCACAGGGTTTGGAAAGAGTTTATTCGGCAACATCGCAAGGATTGCAAGGCACCACTTAATGTAGTTGAAATACTAGTAAGTTGTACTATATACACTTCCCCACGTGTTTAATTACTATATCATACTTCAATTTATGTGTGAGATGATGAGAATAATCTTCTTCTCGTACAGTGGTGTTTACGGCAGCAACCAGGTAATAACTTGTGTGGATACTACGTTTATGAATTTATCACTGCGCACATAAGAAGAACTCCTAAAGATGTCCTCAGAGTACGTATATATCAATTTTTTATTTATTTTTAAATGAATATATATATATGTATTAATACTTTTCTTTTTATTTCAAATGCAAGACTGAATGGTTGAAACGAAGGGTCATGCAAAAAGACCATATGAAAGCAGTTCAGGAGTCAATAGCAGGATTTCTTCTAGAAAAAGTGCTAAATCCCAACGGCGAGTTCTACGAGCATTCTAAGGAATAAATGGTGTAAATTAAATATTTATTGATATCGTTATTTTCGAGAACAAGATTATGAAAGTGTTGTATATATACATATATATATCTATAATATATATAGGTTCATACTTTATTCGAATATAATAATGCTCGAGATGAGAATTAGATGTAATTATATGCGTGCGTGTATTTATATTAGCAGCATAGAATACGTACATAAAAACATATTATATATTAAACAAATACGTGTAATTGAACTGAAAACAAATTAAACAAAAAAAAAGGAACCTTTAGTCCCGGTTGGGGTTACCAACCGGGACTTAAGGGTGCGGCCACGTTTGCTCGGCTGGAGGGCCTTGAGTCCCGGTTGGTAACACCAACAGGGACTTAACACCAACCGGGACTAAAGGTCCCTCTTTAATCCCGGCTCGATGACCCGGGACTAAAGGTGGCACCTTTAGTCCCGGGATCATTGTCCCAGCGCGGTAACCGGGACTAAAGGCCGTTACCGCCCAGGACAACAAGTCCATTCTGTATGACAGTAACACTAAACCGTATCGGCAACAAATTTATGAATGATTATGCCATTAGCTTTGTGGAACAAGAATTTCTTGGTTCAATATCAATGATGATACGGTTTGTGTTTACAAGATCACCACATAAAATTTATTGAGCTCAAACGATAAACCTAAATTTTTGGAAAAATGGGGTGATGGCTCGCTTTCAAAAAATGGATGGCCATAGCCATGGAGTACAATTTATAGGAGGTGACTACTATTACGAAGAGTTTTTTATCACACTATGTTATTGCTACTTCCATGCATCCAGCTTTTATGCATGCTTAATTTGTAATATGTCAATATTACTTTTATCTTTATGCATATTGCTGGATTGTTATAAGCTATAAGTAACTGTATCTTTGTGATCACGGCGATAATTTATTTTAGATTTGCCCCTGGATATGTACCAAGTGCCATGGATGCATCATCAAACTCCAACCTCCATATGGGCAAGGGTTTAGCTCGTGTGGTCGTAGATAGTATATATTTCTACTCACTTTGTGGTTTCTTTGTTACTGGTCGGTCATTATCTTCCACAAGTTGTTTTAGCAGTCTAAGTAAATTGTTGCTCATCTAGTCTCCGTTCTCTGTAAAAACTCTTCATTTGTCATTCTTTATAAAAATATACTTAAACATGTTTTTAGAAGAAAAAGAAACAAAAAATAGAGGAGACACGTGTCTTCTACTACGCCGTCCATTGCCTCATGTAATTGCATCGCTATCAACCCATCGTATTTGTGTAAATATGAGTAAACTGTACATCTTTTTTAAGTTTAAGTTTTTTGTGTGAATTAATCAGAGCGTTTTATCATAATCTTAATATATGATATAAGAGTAAAAGGTCCTATGTTCGAATTGTGTCAGATTTTATTAAATAAAATAATTTGAAGGAGCTTCCGTGCTTGTACGTAAAGGAAAGTGTGACTATAAATAAGTGTCTGGTTCTCCTATCAGGTTGAGTGGTTGACCTTTTAAATTGATTGAGTTTGATAAAAGAAATGCTGAAGTGTACGGATACTGAAGCAAAAAATGAAAGAGATTAAATATGAATTTAAAAGATCTCACAGAGTGCGTCCGTGATTCTCAAGGACTCAGGTTGGTGTATGACTAAAAAAACGAGATAACAAATTTTTCTTTTTTATAAAGAGTACTCCCTCTATTCCTATTTAATTGTCGCTACGAGAAGCCTGCTCGTTAATTTTTTTAAAAAAAATTATCTAGGCTTGTAGAAAATATTAGTAATATTTATATATTTAAATATATTTATTATAAAAATAGATTTAATGATCTATCTAATGATACTTATTATGTATTATAAATATTAGTATTTTCTTATATATATTTGGTTAATGTTGAATATATTTAATTTTTGGAAAGCGAGAACAACAGTTAAACAGGAACAAAGGGAGTAGGACATGTATAACACACATTGGTAAACTGATATGGAATCAGTGGAGAACAGAAAAGCACACATGCATTGTCGGTATCTAACGGCAAGGAGGACCAGCATTAGATCAACGGATCCTAAAAGATTCCATTGTTGATGTTCAGGCCGGCGGGCGTCCGAGTCTGGAGTAAACAAACCCTTAACCGTACAAACCCCACTGTAACAGTAAATAAATCCTTGGATGGTTTGGTTTGGGGATCAACTCATTGATGCATCGTAAGTTCATTTCTCAAATTTTCTAGTGGAATGACTTTATTTTTTTGTCCTAGTACTGATTATTACCTTATTAAGAATGAGGTGGTAATGGATCAACCCACTCCATTATTCAAACCAAACAAAAAGCTAATGAATAAACAAAAAGGTAATGAGTAAGATGATGATGGACTAGTCTCAACCAATTCCAGTCATATACCTTTGAACCATAATATATCTATGTGAAACCGTACGGTAACTATCTTCATCACAACAGTAAAATCTCGAAACGTGTTATATAGCACTTTCCCTCTCTCAATGTCTCTGTCTCATTTTTTTCAGATCCAGATCACTTCCTGGTGGTTGGTGCCTGGAGACCATTGATCCCAACTAGCGAACTGCAATACTGCCTACTCCCTCCATACTAAAAAAAATAAAGTTATTTTGAACAAGGCTTGGATCAAATATTAGGAATATAAATAATGAATAACTTTTAAGTTGTTGAGTTTGGAAATGTGAAAGCCATATAAATAGATTTATCTTGAAAAATATTTTTATAAAAATTTACATATATCACTTTTTGATAAATATCTTTACAAAAATAAGTAGTCAAAATTATGCTTTAGAGACCGTGTCACTCTCCAAAACGACTTTATTTATTTATTTTAGTACGGAGGGAGTACCTGATAAGATGCCATATCTAGACTCGGAGGGTGGAGGTGTCGCCACTATATCAATCCTGGGGAAAAGGAAGCCTAGTTACGTTGCATTGGGTTGATGGAGGCTACTCCTCCAGTGGCAGCACATTCCTCCTCTCCCCCAATGGTCTCTCCTCGGGCATGGCGGCGCCACATCATGGGATCTGCGCCAGCGGTCTCCCTGCTGCCCTTCCACGCTTAAGGCATATCCGGTCAATTTGGAGCTGATCCAATAGATTGTGAGTGGCTAGTGTGTGTCCATTCAAACCCATCTTCAAGGCATCACCAACAACCAACGTACTCCTGGGTGATGTAGCCTTAGGCATTGGGCTTGAACCCTTCGGGACTCTCACGTACAATTCCAAATCTAGTGACCTGTACAAGTGCGTGGTCACAACATCCATCAACTAAACTTTCAACATAAGTTAGTTGCCATAGAGATCAAGTATGTGAACACGACGCCACTTATGACGAGGGAGTAAATTTCACCACAATCACTTTTAGGTATATACGTGAACTTTTGTGCCACCATTCTTGCGTTATATTTACCACCTAGCCAAGCTCATTCTTCTTCGAAGGAAGAGCCATTTGCATCGTACAAAGATGACTTTGAGAGGTGTTGATTGAGACAAAAAAAAACCTTTGTTTTACAAAGTGAGTGAAACTCATGTTTGGCACGGTTACAAATGCCTCCGGCTCCTTGCTATAGTGAGTGGAGGAGACGGAGCCGATGAAGTCAAAAATAGTGAAACTTTGTAGGTTCCTAGTTCATTTTGATAGAAGAATATATTTATAGCTCATGAAAATATCTCTATATGCTTCAATAAAATAGATTTGGCTCTATCAAAATGGAAAAGGTATATATAAAAATATAGAAAACTCCAAAAACATTCTAATCGGTATAAACATGTGTTAAAAATTTGCATGGTAAAAATATGAGTTGCCACTAGCATGCATTTGTGCTTATTTCTTATTAACTTTTATTGCAATAAATTTTTAAAACATGTTTAACATTGATTAGTATGTTTTGGAATCTTTCTAGATTTTCGGATATTTTTTCCATTTTCCTAGAGAAAAATCTATTTTTGGATACTTTCATGGGCTCTTAATATTTTATTTGGATTTGGCATATCCCAATCTATATTAAAAATTCCTTTCAGCGTTTTTAAAAGCTTAGAGATATTTAATGTCGTTTAAAAACCTTATCAAGTATTTACTGATTTTTTAACAAAAGAAGATAAAATCGCCTTCAAAACCCCTCCAAACTAGTGCAGGGAGATAATTTGAACGGTTTTGAGAGCGCGTGAGGGTAAGATGTCTGGTTTTAAAGTTTAAAGATGAAAATCATACAATGATGATAGTTCGGAGAGGTAGAATAGGCCTTTTTGCGTAATTGTGCTAGGCCTACGTGACTTTGGCACATACGTTTTTCATGCCAAAGTCCATCAACAAGGCCAGAATCTAGAACTGGGCTGACAATACAATTGTATCCCCCATGCTTGTTGGACTGGATTACGAACTGACCCAGTAGCCCACGTCCTATTATATTTTTCATTTAATAAGTGTACGCGTGCGTCACAAGACCTTGTTTGCTTGTTATCTTTTTCATTTTTCTACTGAAAAAAAAACACTTTGTGATCCTACTATATTCTTTTGACGTTGGAATTTGGAACTGTCGTTGTTCGCAAGCTGAACGACAAACCGCGGAATCGGCTTCTCACGAAAGCGGTGGAATCAGCGGATCTAGGCTCTGTTCAGCCGACCGAAGCTGTTTTGGTTGAGAGTAAAATATTATACTAGCTGATAAGTTGTTTAATAAGTTCGAGTGAGCATGGTTCAATATTTATTTTTAGCTTTTTCTAACAACAAAATCCAAAAGATAACTTTTATTATAAATAAATCCTGAGAAGATAGATACTTAGGGCCTGTTTAGTTCCCCAAAATCCAAAATTTTTTGCGCAGTATCCATCACATCAAATCTTACAGCACATGTATGGAGTACTAAATGTAGACGAAAAAAAACTAATTGCACAATTGAGTGAAAAATCATGAGATAAAACTTTTGAATCTAATTAGTCTATAATTAGACACTAATTGTTAAATACAAACGAAAATACTACAGTAGTTGAGACCTAAAATTTTTTAGATGGGCCTTACATTACATTACATTTAGTTACGCCTCTCCTCTGACCAGCGGAGAATCGAACGGCACACAGGCAGCGCCGGCCATGGCATCACCAACAAGGAGGGTCGGCACCAGCAACTCGGAGATCCCAGAGTTCCCGGTGGGCCCCGCCGGCCGGCCGGTGCCGGCCGTGGGGCTCGGCACGGCATCGTTCCCGTTCGTGGAGGAAGACGTCAGGGCCGCCGTCCTCGCGGCACTGGAGCTCGGGTACCGCCACCTCGATACCGCTTCGCTCTACCGCTCCGAGCGTGCCGTCGGCGACGCCGTGGCCGAGGCGGCGCGGCACGGGATCGTGGCGTCCAGGGAGGAGGTGTTCGTGACGACCAAGATGTGGTGCTCGCAATCCCACCCGGAGCTCGTGCTACCTTCCCTCAAGGAGAGCTTGCAGTAAGAGTTTTTTTTTTCAAATAGGATTTACTAGTGCTCTGCGATTGAAATTTTGGTTCTTGAAAGGACGAGTAACAACAATTTGATCTGGATCTTAGAAACTAAATTCTTCAATTTCAGTCTGCCAATTTTGCAGTAGCTGCAAGTACCAAACACATTAAAATCCGTGTCTTTTGGTGGCAAGCAAGATTCTTATCTCTTCATCTGTAGGAACCTTCAAATGGATTATGTTGATTTGTACCTGGTTCATTGGCCGGTGGCTGCAAAGCCCGGAGAGCCACAATTCCCGATTAAAAGGGAGGAAATCATGCCCATGGACCTAAGCGGTGTATGGCGTGCGATGGAGGAATGCCATCGGCTTGGCCTTGCTAGAATGATTGGTGTCAGCAATTTCACAACAAAAAAGCTTCAAGAGCTACTGGCCATTGCTGAAATTCCCCCGGCAGTAAATCAGGTCTGTGCAGATCATATGAGTCAGTGATGGCAATGGCAGTAAGCCAGTAATCTTTTCGATTAGTTGTGAGTCTTTGCTTTCAGGTTTTTGTAGTCCTTTTCTTAATGATTGATAAGCATGGTATACTCCACATATAAGTCATAATGGCAAAGCCAGTAACCTTCAATTTGTTGCGAGTCTTTGCTTTCAGTCTTTTGTCATCCTTTTCTTGAGGATCGATAAGCATGATATACTCCACGTATAAGGCCCCTTTTGGAACGGTGGACTCATGCATTATTTCTTGTGAAAAAATGAACTGATTCATATAAAAATCCTATATAATTCATGTAAAATTTCTACGTTCCAAAGAACCATAAAGAAAGAACCAGATATTTTACTATATTTATTTTTCTCGAACATGCAGGATAGCTCTTTTCTTTCATCAAAGAAGAAAGAGTGTCCATATGGATATAATAAGAACATTAGAACTTGAAGGCGTTTTAATATTCATATAAATAGTTATTCAACGAAAAAAGGGGTTTTAGGAAATAATCGTTTCTGAAACAACTTTGTATATGGTATATCCTCAAGTATACCTACACCTTACACTGACATGTGAGATAACCTTGTGCAGGTTGAAA
Source organism: Miscanthus lutarioriparius (assembly GCA_904845875.1). NCBI lineage: Eukaryota > Viridiplantae > Streptophyta > Magnoliopsida > Poales > Poaceae > Miscanthus > Miscanthus lutarioriparius. The sequence continues at coordinate 34,192,704 of CAJGYO010000011.1, read as the reverse complement.
TGAATCCAATTTGGCAGCAAAAAAGGTTAACCAAGTTCTGCAAAGATAAGGGTATTCATTTGACTGCCTATTCTCCCCCTAGGAGGCCAAAGCATGTCTAAGGCCAATCCAGTACTGCAGTCTGAGGTTCTGCAAGAGGTTGCAAAGGCTAGAGGAAAGTCAGTGGCTCAGGTACCAACAATACACCTCAATATGTCTACCTTGAAGTTTAGCGGTTGTTGAAAATTCTCGTAACATTTCAATATCTTAAAGGCCTTTGGTATGTGCAGTTTGTATTCTTCAGAAAGGTTTTTGCAGTTTGCCAAAGAGCATGATGCGCTCAAATTAGTGAACTTCTTTTCAGCCAAGTGTAAAAGCACTAAGTTAGGAACCTTTTGCACAGCATGGAAAAACCATATGATATATGATAAAATATGAGTTAAAAACTGTCAACGTGTCATGTCTTCTAAACTTTTTGTGTGATGTTAACACTTATTGGCATAACAACCTCCCATTCTCCCCTAGATTTCGCTGAGATGGATCTACGAGCAAGGCGCTAGCATGGTTGTCAAGAGTTTCAAAAGGGATAGACTCAAGGAGAACATGGAAATCTTTGATTGGGAACTGACCAACGAAGACCGGCGTAAGATTAGTCAGATATCACAACAGAAGAGGGTCACGGTGTTGGGGATCCTCTGCCCAGATGGTGTCTCCAGCGTGGATCTTGCTGAGCTTGATATTGTTGAAATGTAGCAGAAATCTCCATCTATCTAGTTGTAGAGACTATAAATTTGGTGACTGGAGTCAGCTTTGATACCGCCATGTTCAATCAAGAATACAGTATTTGCTTTGATACCGCCATCTAGAATCAAGAATAAAAATTAGAGTGTGGTCTCTTTACTTGTCATGAGGAATCATTCGGGCCTCAAAGTCTTAAAATGTATTTTTAGGTCCCAGAACTTGTCTTGGTATGTCATAGTCCATAATAAATTTTTAAAATGCTATGTTTAGGTCATGTACTTGTCTCAGGGTGTCATCTACATCCCTAAGAGCAGCTCCAAGAGAGTTTGTAAAATTAGATGGCTAAATCAATGATTTAGCTCTTCTCTAAAATAGAAAACTAATTCCAAAAATAGATAAATCCAAGAGTCTTTCTAAAAATAGATAACTCATGATATATTCAGCTAGTAGGGGACTCTGTGGCGTGTCGCCATGCACACAGGATAGACATACTTGTGGGAAAAGGCTCCATGCGCGCGCTGGGGAAGCAGATGGCAAGCTGCGATGACGTGCTATATTCAGCGAGCGAGGATCCCGAGATAGCATACTTGTTATTTTAGAACGCCAGATAGAAGAGCTGTTGGAGGACTATTGTCGAGGTTATGATACCCCGGGTATCTCAAAACATTGATTAGATAGCTGCTCGAGCGGCCCATGTAACACCCTAGGTGTTAGCCTTGCATAAATTGACTTGCATAGCATGAGCATCAAGCATTCATATATGAGCATTTACAATTGAAACATGAGATTGAAACATATGCAACATTGCTTGTTATTTCATGTTTCTTGGAATATATGCATATGATCATGAGTGAATACATGTAAATGATTGTGTGACCTTGCAAATAGCTTAAACATGTTTAGAGTATCATTATGAACAACTTTGGTATTCATGACTAGGGCTAAATGGATCACTAAGTCATAGTTCATGAACAAGTCATCATTTGAACGTACTAGGTTTGACCATGTTTGAATCATATGATAGAGGCTATGCATGTTTGTGGTCACTAAAACAAAGTTGTAGTATTTGTCATGGAGAACAACTTTTATTTTTGGGTCAGGAGATAATAAAGTGCATAGCTTAGTCTTTTAGAGCTCGCAAAAATCATCAAATGACTGTTTTCATCACTTAGCGAAATCTTCTAAGATCTTTTAACTGACAGTGCTGACAGCCCAACTTTGAAATGATATAACTTGGTTTTGCTTGCGAATTAGCACGAGTTCATTGAATACGAATTGGAGCTGGTACATAGGTCTACCAATTCGGTTTAGGATGTTTGCACAACGGAGCCACGGATTTTCAGTTAATTCGATTGCAAAACCCGCTGTCAGGCTTGTATCGCGACTCTAAATCGAATGAAGCGAACGACGTCAGTGGCCGACCGTCGTCAGGCCTCGCGCGCCGCGTGGTGGCCAACAACGGCCGCGCGTCGCGGCATCCTGCCCAGCGCGGCAGAGCCAGGCCAGAGCCGGCTTTAACACTCCCAGCGCCCGCCCGCACTGAGCCGCGCCCTCATTTTCAATTTTTCTGCTTCCTCCTTCGCCGGCCGAAGCACCACCGCAGCCGTCGAGCACCTCCTCGCCTCCGCCGTCGCCTCGCGTGCGCTGCACCACACCACCACCGTCTCCATCTCGCTAGTAGTTGCGCCACATCCACCTCCACCGCCTCGACGTGTTGGTTGCTTCAATTGCGCCTTGGTGAGGGCGTATTGCCTTTTTCCCCTCTCGCCGGAACCTCGGCCGCCATAGCCACCTCCACGGCAAGCTCGCCACCGCTCGGCTCGCGTGCGCTTTTCTTCCGGTTTTGAGCGTTAGCGCTTGGTTAGGATGTGTATTAGCTTGTTCTATGATGTTACCTCCGTTAGTGGTTCCGCCGGCGTGGAACACGTCGATCGGCACGCGCTGAGCAGCGCCGCCGTGCCGCCATGGCCGACACCGTCGCCTTTCGCGCCGGTGATCCGCCCGCCTAGCTAGCCCAACATGTGCGCCCGGTCGAGTAGGTCGTGTTGTGAAGATGCCACCGCCGGCGAACTCGCCGTCGACGAGCTCTGGCCGCGCATGGATTGTGCAGCGCCGCTGCTCTGTTCCGTTTCGCTGACAAGTGGGGTCACTGTTACGCGGGTCCCGCCTGTCAGCAACAGTAGTAAAGAAGCTAGCTCGTTTATTTTCTGTTTTATGTGCATCTTTGAAAATAGATAAGTGGAGCTGTGTAGATTCAAAAATTGTGAACTAAATTTTGTAGTGTTCCTTAAAAAGTGTAGTATTTATGAAAAATATTATACTGGCTTTTGTAGTAGAGTTTTTGGAGGATTTAAATGGAAACTTGAAATGTGTTTTTAAATGCATGTAAATTTGTTTATTTTATATCTAGAGTTCCTGTGCTCCAAAAATTTTGAAATTTTTGTGGTAAGCTGTTATTTACTAGTATAAGATCTGATAAAAATTTCAGGGTCAGTGCATGAGTAGATTTTTAGTTATAGATTTTCCTTTTATAATTAGGAGATCCTTGTATGAATTTTTATAAATTATTTATGAATCCAATATTCATGAAATTTGTTGGAGGATATCCTAGTACCATATGGATGCTAAGAAAAATATTAAATCTGTTGATTGACACTTTTCACTAGGGTTTTCTATTTATGCTATTTTAAGTCTTTGTGCCTTGTCATTTTTGCATAGGATGTTTTACTCGGTAAAATGGCATGAAACTTTTACCGTAGTCTATTGGTAGCACTACCAAGCCACTATAAATTTCTGAGAATTTATGATGTACATTTAGTATATGTTTATTATTTAACCTAAGTATCTAAATAAAATAATAAAGGCACTTAAATAAATAGTTTGGGCTTCACCATTATGTTTTCTTGAGTGTATTTGGTATGCTTAAACTGTTGGTAGACTTTGTGTTGTTAAAATTTGAGTGATTACATGAAGTAGAAGTATTGTTGCTTTATAATGCAAATTGGAATAGTTTTCAGACAGATTTGGTAGTTTGGTGTGTTGCATAGTGAAAATGATGTTTTCTGTAAACATGGTTAATAACAAAGTTGTAGATAACTTCTTCATACATCTTGTGTTAAAATTTCAGAACCATAGGCCAAAGGGTTTAGGAGTTACAGCTGTTTAAAGTTCGTATTTCTGAATTGCTTGCTCTCTGGAATTTCTACACAGCACTTATATGATTCTCTGTTTTGGCTAAGATAAGTTGTGAATTAGCTTTTGTGAATTAAATAAGAGTTGTAGATAATTTTATAAGCTTTCCAAAAAGTCTAGGATCACTGCATTTGGATAATTAGAACTCCAGTTATGAGTAAAACAAGTAGCTGCAGTTTTGTGATATAGTAGATACATTGTTGAAGTAGTTAATTAAATAATCAAGAAGAGATATGCACCTACTCAGTAAACGTAATGCACTTGTTGTTACTTAAACCATATGCTGTTAAGAATACTTACAAGAATGCATTCATCATGTATCATCATACTATAATTATCAGCATGTATGCATTCGCAATACCTTATGCCATATTCATGCATCTAGGATCGGAGAAAGAAATAACGTTGCTGGAAATCAACGAAGGAGAGGAAGGGGACCAGCAGGAGATTCCTCAAGCTGCAGCTCCCGAAGAAGAGGAGCAGATCCCTGAAGAGCTTCCGGAGTGCCCTGATCACCGCCCCACTTCCTTTCTGAAAGGCAAGCCCCGGAGCATTCTAAGTCTCCCAGTGTTTTACAAAATTTTATTCGAGTCCTTTTTTATTGATACATTAGGTTATAAGAGTTGGTTGTAACCAATTGCTGCATGGAACTACCTTGTCCAGATACATACACCTTTAACCCTATGTAGGTCTAGGATCGAGTATATGCTTAGCCCTGCTTAGACCAGTAGAAGTCAGGTGATTTTCTATCACCTGCGAGATATAGGTGGATACCGAAGCACGGTTGGCTATATTTGCTATCATGGAAAAGAACCATGGGTTAAAAAGTAAATCGAGGCCGGGCAGAGTCTATGGTAGGTTGACTCATGTGATAACGTCTGTGCTGATTAAGGACCGTACCGTTGTTGGCGCTATTTGACAAGATTGAACACATGCCTATCACTTAGCTGGCCGGATAACTCGTTCCGACCGCGAAGCCGAGTAACTCAACTCAGGTCGGGCCCCGTTCTGTTGTGCGCTCCTTGCGGGGGTGATCAGACTGAACCGAAGGGCAGGCAAGGCCTGAACGTCCTAGCATTTGGTGTCCCCGATTGTGCGGCGCGGTACGAACCCACAAAATGTGTACCTGAGTTGTACCAAAGGTGACCTAAGACTGCCTTCGCGCGGTATGTCTGGGTTTGTGTTAGGAATAAATTCCCAGCTAGTTGAAATCGATTCGAATCGCCGTCTGTCCCGGATAGTGAGAAACTTGGCTAGTACCAGCATCATAGTAATTGTACTATGGAATATGATGGTTCGAATAAACATGAAATTACTATACCTGCTATGGTTACTATTGTATGCTCTTAAAATGATATACCACATGTTTGGCATAGGATAGTTGCTAATTTAGATGAATAGTCATAATTAATTGATAACAGAATCATAATTATATAATTGAGTTAATCGCTTTTTATGCAAAGTGTTGTCAAGCTATCCCCACTTATACAGCCTTGCATAATCTTTGGAGTCAAGTTATTTCTGATTTATGACGGGTAAGTCTAGCTGAGTACCTTCTCGTACTTAGGGTTTTATTTCCCATTGTTGCAGATGGCACTGTGTATCATGGTTATTGCAAGAGTTGCTTCTATCCCGCCGTGGATAAGGAGTAAGCCTTGGGCAGGCTTCTTTATTAATCCCTCTATTTGCTTTTGTGGACTATGATCCTAATTCGACACTGTATTAAACTATGTTGGAAACTTTACTTTCAAACTTAATTTGCTTCCGCTTTTGATTATCAAACTTGGTTTGTAATAACTTGGTTTCGTACTCTGATGATGAAAATGTATCTGTGAACTTTATGTAATATGTGATATGTATGTTGAATCATGTACAATCTTGGTTGTTGTAAATCGTTTATCGAGACCCGTCGTGGTACTCGACGGACTACCGGGTTTATATGGGTTCAAGTATGACAGTGCGACCGCTTGTGGGCTACCATTGTACTTGTACTCTTATAAATTAGTCAGTTCTGCGATAGCCCACAGGCCCAACCGGTAGAGGCCGAGAAGCCATGGCTCACCTAAGCTGCAAAGGCCCCATGCCAAGCACCGAGCCACATAGTCTATCACGACCTCTCCTCCGTCTCGACCCCTGGGAAGGACGAGGAGAGGTCGAGCTTCATCAAGCACGCTCGCCCTGACAGGGACAGACACGCTCCACTCACTCCGCAAGGACTGAGGGGACAGCTATCCCCTCAGTCAGGACAGACGCTATTCCTACGCGACACTGCACGGACAAGACAATAACGATTGGTACGACGTCCCACCATCCAAACTCCACCCGACAAGACGGGCGTATGGCCCCACCCACTACGGGATGGGGCGCGTGACCCCGATCTTGACTTTCAAGGCTAGCCAAGCCATCAGGGACCTCAACCTCGCAGTGTAGGGTCGAGGCTACCGGCACCACGACCAGCAAAGGCGACCGACAACACGGGAGAGTGTCGACTAAATATCGTCAATAGTCCACGAAGAGGTATGCCCATGATGGTAGATTGTTTGGTAGAGGTGCGCGTGATCAAGAACTAGATGATAACAGAGATACAAAACACAATATTTATACAGGTTCAGGCCATCAAGATGACGTAAAACCCTACGTCATGTGCTTTGTTGGTTTGTATTGATTTGAATGACCATGTAGTTGTCGACTAAGGGACCCATGTCCCTCCTTATGTACTCTGGAGAGGTAGGGTTACAAGGAAAGTATCCTAGTCGGTTATATGACAGATATTCTATTTGGACTACAACTTTTATAAGAATCCTAGCAAATCATATCTTCGAGATATCTTCTAGATGTCTTGCGGTGCACGCCGACTAGTGCCGCCGCAAGTCTTGATGTTGTGGGCTGGACCATCCATAATGGTGCGGCCCATGTCTTGCGCCGTGGGTACCCGGGGTCGTACGGTGCGACTCGTACCCCCCACAGCTAGTTCCCGAGCGTCTTGTATCCACTTGGTGATGTCGTCTTGATCAAGTTCAAGAAGTCCAGCATGAAGCCGATCAGTCTAACTGATGACCTAGGCGGTGAAAATTGAAGCCGACCAGTTTAACTGGTGACCTGAGAGGTGAAAAATGGACGCCGACCAGTTTAACTGATGAGCAGACTAGTGAAAATGGCTGTCGAACAGTTTAACTGGTTAGCAGATCTCGGACTTAGCCATGTAAGGTTCACCAATAGGATGTAAGGGGTCAAGATAAATTTTGAAAATTCTTCACCTCAGATGAATTGTAGCCACTTAGACTCCGTTTGCGAGGTTGGATGATTATCATCCATGACTTAGTCAACAAGGAGGGTAAATTAAGAAAATGCACTACATTCATCGTCAGGTGAAGTGTAGTCACTTAGTCCCCAAGGTTGCATGGGCTAGAGGAAAGTCAGTGGCTCAGGTACCAACAATACATCTCAATGTGTCTGCCTTGAAGTTTTTTTTAACTGTTCTACCTTGAAGTTTAGCGGTTGTTCAAAATTCTCGTCACAATTCAATATCTTAAAGGCTTTTGAAGTGTAACTACCGAGTTTATATTAGCACCTTTAGCTTAATGTCTTGACTAAGTATGTGCAGTTTGTATTCTTCAGAAAGGTTTTTGCAGTTTGACAAAGAGCATGATGCGCTCAAATTAGTGAACTTCTTTTCAGCCAAGTGTAAAAGAACTAAGTTAAGAACCTTTTGCACAGCATGGAAAAACCATTGATATATGATAAAATATGAGTTAAAAACTGTCAACGTGTCAGGTCTTCTAAACTTTTTGTATGACGTTAACACTTATTAGCATAACAACTTCCCATTCCTCCCTAGATTTCACTGAGGTGGATCTACGAGCAAGGCGCTAGCATGGTTGTCAAGAGTTTGAAAAGGGATAGACTCAAGGAGAACATGGAAATCTTCGATTGGAAACTGACCAATGAAGACCGGCGTAAGATTAGTCAGATATCGCAACACAACAGGGTCACAGTGTTGGGGATCCTCAGCCCAGATGGTGTCTCCAACGTGGATCTTGCTGAGCTTGATATTGTTGAAATGTAGCAGAAATCTCCATCTATCTAGTTGCAGAACCAAAAATTTGGTGATTGGAGTCAGCTTTGATACCGCCATGTTGAATCAAGAATACATGAGTTGCTTTGATACCACCATCTTGAATTAAGAATAAAAAGTAAAGTGTGGTCTCTGCACTTCTTATGAGGTATCATTCGGGTCTCAAACTCTCAAAATATACTTTTAGGTCCTTAGTCATCTAGATTCCTAGTTATTACGAGATACCATCTAGATCAAAACGGGACCCAACTTGCTCCATTCTGTGATGCTGCTTGCCATGATGGACAGTGCCGGTCCTAGGATTATAAGGACCCTCTGGCGATCTCGTCGCAACGGCCCCTCTTGACCATATACAAAATCTTATAATATATATGCGCTAATTTTACTTGCAAAACGAAAACAAATTCAATAACATATTTTTAATTGAACATGTCTAATAATTATCAAGAAACAATGTAGATTAAACAATATATTTATAGATGTATGATAATTATCGAGGAACAATATAGATTAAAAAAATAATATATTTGTTTTCTTTTCTCACCCATGACAAATGTTTCTTAGGTAACATTCTAAAATTCTAACACCTAAATTAGAAGAAAAATATGACTATATGGGTACAAAGTATTAGAAGTCTAGAATATTATACAAATAATTTATTTAGATTAAAAATAAAAAGAAAAAAAATACCTTGGGCTTAAACAACTGATCGGTGATCGCAATTCATAAGAAGTAAAGAATCAAGATATCGTGGTCGTGGAGCCCTGCCTGGTCGTCGTCCTCGTGCGCCGTGTCCGTGTCTCCGGTAGTCTAGCTCTTCGCGGCGGTGCGGCTCGCTAGCTCCGCGTATGTAAGGCGCACGTCGTGAACTCATGATCAGAGTGTGTTGTGTGTAGCGTGACTCCTCGTCTCCTCTCTACCCGAGAGCCGTGGGAAAAGAAAACTAGAAAAGAAATGCTGATGTTGTCTTTTGGGCCGCCTGACTAGTTCTATGTCTCTCTTCTCATTAGTTTGCTAATACCTAATGGACAATATGACATGAGGATTTGTATACCTAGGTTTGGACCCCTCATTCGTTTGGGCCCTCGGCCATCGCACCTCGTGCCCTACCCCTAGGGCCGGCACTGATGATGGATTCCCTTTGGCTTAGTTCTTGACCAATAGGTCCCTCTCACACTCCTTTGGCTTGGAGAAAGTCAATGACACATACGTTAGAGGGATGCAAACGGATGAGATACGAACGAATATCGTGGATATTACATTTGTTTTTGTATTTTAATTTGTATTCGGACTCGAATACGGATAGTATCAACTATGTTAGATAGGATACGAATGAATATCGACATCATAAATATGTGATTTGAGTATTCAAATATCCGGACTCGGATACGGACGGGTCTGAACTCTTCTAAACATATTTGAACTCGAATACGGTCGAAAAATATCCATACCATTTGCGCCTCTCATACTCAAGCCAGTGTGGGATGAGAACATAGAAAGGCATAGATATGGAGCGCTCTGATGTGATTTGAGCCAAGTCAAGACGTTTCATGACCAGAAATGATGTTTTGAGAGTTTGACGTATAGGTGACACTTCTCCATAAGTTTAGAGACGTGAAATACAATTTGAGAGTGACATATCATGTCAAGACATGGATCTGTAGATCAAGGCTTGTTTGGACCTTGACGACACCTGTAATAAGTTCAGAGACCTGAAAACAATATTTTTATTACGGTCAGGACGAGACCTAGGACAAATCTAAAGATCTGAAGATAGGGTCAGTGGAAATTAGGGTTATGTTTACCGATCCTCGTACGGATAATGAGAGCCACTACAACAAATTTTCTAGGATTTTTCTGAGTGTCGAAGTATTTTTTTCATGATCCAAATAATAATTCTAGATTTTATATAGTTATTTTTATTCATGAAATTAATTAATTCTCATCTCAAGAATAGAAAACCATAACACTAATTTCTACTAACCTTGGGGGTATTCGCTTCTGATTAAAGTAACAGCCGAGCATCCCCTTCAACACCCTTGTATAAATACATGGCGTTCCTCTCGTAAATCTGATGGCACTTGCTGATCGATGGAGGAAAGGTCTAAGAGGCCGACCAATCGATTTGGGAGAACATCCTGAGAACGATAAGATGTTGTCGTCTATCTTGATTATAGCGGTAGAATCAGCAGTTTTTAGACAACTGAACAAAAGGAACATAAAAAAATAGATTTGCTGACGATGAAGGGAGCCTATAATTTTAGAGGGCACATAATAAATAGTTAATTTTCTTGTCTTATGTGGCTAAATTTAAACATTTGGAATTTCTCTTTGAGTTTAGCACCTAGCTAGCCGCCGTATTGTAATTTTTTTTCTCGAATACGCACGAGAACTACGCATCATTATATTAATAGTAGAGAATAGTAATCACTTAATTAGGACGAGTAGTATGTTTGATTTTTGTTCGGTCACCTCACATGGAGCAGGACACAGGAAGGCAAGTCAATCCAATATGCGTTTTTTTCACCTGTTACGCATGCAGGCGGAATCTTTAAAAAAAAAATCTCGTACAAAAGTTCCATTTCTTTGTAACAGAAAACGAAAGCGTTTATAAAGTGCAAGCGTAACTCGTGACGTCAAACTCCATACTAGTCCGGTGGCGTGGAGTTTTCGTGAGAAGAAGCGTCCCTATCCAGAACAACTTCCTATCGTCCGGTCGGTCTCCGACGACACAAGTGGTCAAGGAAGGAGGCATATCTAGCAGCCATACACGTCACCTGTCTACCGCCCTCAATAATGTACAGTACAATAAATCTTGAAATGTGTCCGTTCGTTACGCTCGAAACCTAATATATCTTGAAATTACTTAGAGTTCTTCCAACTTGTATGATAAAATAAAAAAAATAGATATAGAAACTCTTATTTTAATACTTTAGTGAAACAAAAAGATGAAAGAAGATGCATGACTATTTTTGCATGATTAATCCAGAGTCCCGTGCGATAGGTTGCGGGCCACGTGGACTCCGTCACCGCGATTGCTTGGTGCTCTGCTGCTCATTGCAGCCGAATAGGATGAAGCAATAACCGCTACCACCGGCCAACTCCTGTGGCTCGGAATCAGAAAAGGAAACACACACAAAAACCCAATCAGGAGTCGCCCCCGAGCACCTGAACTATGTATGATCAGACTATAACGTTGAACGTGTTTTTACGAATATATAATTTGTTCTGTGTTTGTATCCATCATTTTTTAGTTCTTAAAATGTCTTTGTGCTTCCCGTGTCTCGCATGTGCGGACTCACGACCTATTTTACAATATTTGTTAGTATAAAAATAATAATAGGAAGTGGGGATGCTGCATGGACGGATTTGAGAAAAAAAATGAGGAAGCAAAAACATAAAGGATTTTCTTGATGAGTGGTCTAATTGTTATGTTTAAGATTATCTTTCATTCGCGCCCGCAGCGGCCCCAACCTGGCCCAGCCACCTCCACCGCTGCCAGGGCCCTAAACCGCCCTGTCACCGTCCCCACCGCCTGGTCGGCCTTCCTCTCCCAGAACCCCCTTATATGCTCTCCGGAGATGGAGAAGAAGAGAGGGAGAGTTGGAGAGAGAGGGCGCACAGGGAGACGGTGCGTAGTCGTGGGCGCGGGCCACCGAAGAGAAGGGGGATGGCGCAGGCGGGTGGCACTCGGGGACGGGCTCGTTGTCAGAAAGTCCTCCAAATTTCTGGGGACCGAAATCTACGAGGTGTGGCAAAAAAAAAAAAGCTAGAATGACTGTTTAGCGCCTCCCTGAGCGCCAGCGTTGTACCTGCCTAATTCCTAGCCAAGTGCAGAAAACGAAAACTTTCACCACCTGTGGAAGCGTAACTCGTGACGTCAAAACTCTAGACTAGTCCGATGGAGACATGGAGTGATGAGTCCCCGTTTGCAATAAAAGGCGAAGGAAAACGAGAGTTCAGGTCGCCTGCGCCATAAAGCGATCGGCACGCGCACTCCTGTCTTGTTCCGCACCAAGACGTGTAAGTTTGTGTAACTGCAGCGCACCACATCTGACCAGCAGGCGCATCAGCACGGCATCCACGGCACCAGCACCCCTGTCCCTGTTCCGCACCTAGAAGTCGTAACTGCAGCGCACCACCACATCTGACCTGCAGCCGCGTCAGCATGGCAACCACGGCGGCGGCGGCGGCGGCGGTGCCGGAGGTGGCCCTGCGCTCGGGCGACGCGAGGCCGATGCCGATGGTCGGCATGGGCACGGTGCAGTTCCCCCCTGGTGCACGAGGCCACCAAGAACGCCGTGCTGGCGGCCATCGAGGTGGGGTTCCGCCACTTCGACACGGCCTTCATGTACGGCACCGAGAAGCCGCTCGGCGAGGCCGTGGCCGAGGCGCTCCGGCGCGGGCTCCTGCAGTCCCGGGAGGAGCTGTTCGTGACGTCCAAGCTGTGGTGCTCGCAGAACCACCCTGACCTCGTGCTGCCGTCCCTCCGGGATACTCTCAAGTAAGTCCCACTCCCTATTGCTGGCAAATACTGCTATGTAGCCGGCCGTTCCAATGGTAAATGATTTTTCCTCAAATAAAAAATGATTTCTGCTGTCGCGTGCCGTGGGAGCAGGAACCTGCAGATGGAGTACGTGGACCTGTACCTGATCCACTGGCCGGTGTGCGTCAACGGGCCGCCCAGGTTCCCGAGCAAGAAGGAGGACGCCGTGCCGCTGGACTTCGAGGGCGTGTGGCGCGCCATGGAGGAGTGCCAGCGGCTGGGCCTCGCCAAGGCGATCGGCGTGAGCAACTTCACCACCAAGCACCTCGACAGGGTCCTGGCCGTCGCCACGATCCCGCCCGCGGTGAACCAGGTGGAGCTGAACCCGGCGTGGCAGCAGCGGACGCTGAGGGCGTACTGCGCCGACAGGGGCATCCACGTCGCGGCGTACTCGCCGCTGGGAGGGCAGAACTGGGACGGGCAGGGCAACGCCGTGCTGGACTCCGTGGTGCTCGCCGAGATAGCCAAGGCCAGAGGGAAAACCGTCGCGCAGGTACGCTGTCCCGCGCTTCGACCGGCGTTTTCTGACGTGCGGTAGTGTCGTGGACGTTGGCCCGGCCGATGAGGTCTGGTTGATCACGTATTCGTCGTCGTCCTTTGCCACTCGTGACTGCCCGACGTCTACTCTCTGCTCTCCCCAACTATATTCAATGTCGTCTTGTCTTCTCTTATTAGGTGGCATTGCGATGGACACATGAGCAGGGAGTGACGTGCATCGTCAAGAGCTACAACAAGGAGAGGCTGAAGCAGAACCTTGAGATATTCGACTGGGAGCTGACTGAGGAGGACCGGCTCAAGATCAGCCAGATCCCGCAGAGGAAGGTAGTCCAGACGAGTAGTGGCTTGTTCTCGGAAGAGGGTGAGTTCACGTCTGTTGATCCTGCAGAACTGAATAATGTAGAGGAATAGGGACTGAAAAATGGACCGCCTTGGTGTTGCTGCATAGAGGACTGTTTTGTACCAGTACATGAATAAGGCAGCGTTCACCCTCAGTGTTTCTGTGTGTTGATGATGTTTCCCATCCCTGTTTAGTTCAATAAAGATTGGAACCAATCATAACATTCAGATGTCGCATACTCGAATCCAATCGAGGTTATCATAATTTCGCGTAGCACAAAAGATCGGTGGCCATCATTGCTACTGATGCCATTCTTGTCTTCCTCAGTTGTCACATGTGCTGTATCATTTCTGAAACAAACACGTCACAGTGGATGGCAACTCTTCAACTGACTTCCTTTGGCAGGGGATGCGCAGCTTTCAGGGGTGTTAGGGGATGCACGCGCAAGCTTGCAGCACCCAGCAGCTGCCATGCAGCGGCAGCTCGAACCCTCTGCTTAAATCAGAAGCACTATTTTAGCCGAGGCCCAAAACCAGCCCAGCCAATTTGGGCTAGTTATACCGATCTAGGCTTGATATGGGTTTTTTCTCAAGCAAAAAATGTAAGTTGACTTAGCTATAATTAACTTGCTAAACCAATAAATTTAGCGAGTTAACAACATAAGTAGCAACCTTAATTTATTTCTCTTTCGAATAGTTTTCTATATTAGCCTCCCAAACAATTTTGCATTGGCAAGCCCAAACTATTTCTAATCAAACAAACATCTTTTAATAGTTTCTTTTTCTCTTTATTTTCTTAATTTACTCATATGTTCAATATATTCCGATCAGCCAAGAAAAAACAGCGGATGGAAAGCAAATACAAAGTTCCTTTTGGCTGTGAAAACTTACGAGTGGAGAGGACATTTGATAATTTTTTATTTTAAATTAAGGAGCTCTTAGCTGAAGAAGATATTTGACAAATTTTTTATTTTAAGGAGCTCTTTTACCAAACCGTTGGAGAGAACTTTTTTCCTTTTACTAAAAAATCCAAATAGAGAGTTGTTCTACAAAACTCCTAACTCTTAGAAGTGTACCAAAACTAGGGACTAGTATACGTACGAGGGGTATAAATGCTAGGGGTATAAATAATACGTATATTTTTCGACAGACCGTCGAATGGCTTCAGTATCCATATGAAATATACTATATTTAAATCTAGGAATTTAGTATTCGTACCATGTCTATTCGCATACTCAAATTTAGATATATATGGTATCGATGTCCATTCATATCTTATTTGAACTACTCGTAATTGAACCCAAATCCGAGGAATGTTGTAGCCATATATATGTATTTGTATCCATATCCATAGATACATGTCAGTAACTGATCCGTGTTTACGGTTTACACCTCTACATATACGTCTACGATGCATACTTATGGTTGCCTATAAATGACTATGGGAACTGACCGGTCACAAATCCCAGGATTCCAAAACTGGACAAGATTAAGAGCCTGTTTAGGACTATTCCACTCTACCTTTTTCAGCCCCACTCCCAACTTCGCTAGTCAAATAGGGACAACTTTACAAACTCTACTCCTGAAAAAAGTGAAGTTGAGGGCCAACTCCAGGTGTTTTGTGAATCTTCTAAAGGGGTACTCTAGAAACTCTAGATTTTTTTATATAGCTACTCTATGGTGAAATTGATGGAGTACAGTTGGTTTTGGAGATAGGAGCAGTGCTAAACCGATCCCAGTAAAAAACCACGGTAGGATGGGTAAGAAGGTTATTTAGAGATGAAAGAACAATAACTAGTTGAAATGTGAGCTACTGTGCTAAGTCAAATGCTTAAATCTTTTTTTCTAGATGATAGAGAAAAATCTGGCCTCATCTAAACTTGAGAGTCGAGACATCTGACCACTTATTACAAGTTATTACTATTGCTCTAGACGTAAGCATCACATACTGTGATGACTGAATAAACCGACTAGAATAACACTACCTTGGCGCCTCCGTTTCATTTGGTTGGCCTGCTGTAACCACTTACAGCAAGTTATGGCCATAGCCATGAGCATCGCAAATACAAACTATGACAATTGAATAAACCAACTAAAACACCCCAACCGATGTCGAGGACAAACACATTTGTACTGGTGCTATATTGGGTACTTTCTCTTCGAGATTAGCTTAGGCTGTGTTTAGTTCGCGAAATAAATTTTTTTGATGTCACATCGGATGTTTCGGGGATATCGGAAGGGGTTTTCAGATACTAATAAAAAAAACTAATTACATAGCTCGCCTGGAAACTGCGAGATGAATTTATTAAGCCTAATTAATCCATCATTAGCGCATGTTAGTACTGTAGCACTTATGGCTAATCATGGACTAATTAGGGCATGTTTGTTCCAAATAAGTCACCTACTTATAAGTTAAAAAGTGAAAAAAGTGACTTATTTTGCCAAACACCATCAACTTATAAGTCACCCCTGCTTATAAGTTTTAAGTTGGTTCACCCCTACTTAAAACTTATAAGTCACCATTTTTCGCGTGGGGCCCACACCTTTAATGAGCTTATAAGTCATCTACAACCAAACATGCATGACTTATAAGTCACTAGTTTTCAGTCACCTGACTTAATAAGTCACCTAACTTATGGAAACCAAACAGGCCCTTAGTCTTAAAACATTTGTCTCGCGATTTCCAACCAAACTGTGCAATTAATTTTTTTCGTCTATATTTAATACTCCATGCATGTGCCGCAAGATTCAATGTAATAGTTTGGGATAAAAAATTTTAGGAACTAAACCAGGCCTTACATAGTTTCCTTTGGGGGTAGCACCAAGTTCAAGTCTTAGTAAAGACTTCCTAGAATGAAGTATTTCATTTGTACGGCCTGCCATAACATTGTTGGATTGTTGATGGCCTTACGCAACAATGCCTGCCTCACCCTGACCCCACAAATGTCATCTATATGATAAGGTGGAGGAAATCATTACACGTATTTTTGATATATTGTGTCTTTGACAAACAAACTTCGATATTATAGATGCTTCGATTTGTTGGCCTAATGCGGTCAGTGTTAGTGAGTCGACACCATCTATTGTTTCAAATTGTGTGGTCTAATGCATCACTTTTGATTGAGCCTGACAGCACAGCAGGGGTTTCCATCCGTTGTCATGCTGGCAGCATATTTCATTTCGAAACATCGCAATGACTGTGTAGGAGCCCTAGTGTCCCACTTCTTATTCAAGGAATTAGAGAAGATGTTGATCTTTGGTGCTCTACTGCTCTGTTCGTGCCACTTAATTGGAATCCTTCTAATCATGAGCTCACCTTCGTCTTGTTATTTTGATTCATTCGGTCGCTTCTCTAATTTCCTGGTTATGATCTTTATTTTTTTCTAGGGGGTGCTAAGTATTTGTGGGTGTGCGCTTAGGCCTTATTTGTAGTATATGGGTTTTTTCCTTAATATAGTTGCAGGGGCAAATCTAGATAGAGACTAGGGGGCTGCGGGTGCACCCACGCCAAAATTGAGAAACAGCAACTATCGTCACATTTTCGTCATACATGCACCTATATAGCAAAACTTTGTGCAACCATAAGGCAAACGCACCCCCTTCAAATTTGGTCAAACTCCGTCCCTATAAATTGGGAAGCTCACCTACCTGTTCAATAAGATTTTTTTTTAATAAAAAAAAACTCTAACTCCAAAGTTCGGCTGAGGGAAACCAACCAGTAACAATTCTTCTATTACTAAATCATGCATGTTGTTTCTGATCGTTATGCCATTGCTCCCATTTCCTTGTTCTCCTTATTTTGCATCCCTCTGCTTTTAGGTAACATTATGGTAGTCCACCAGATGGTTAAACCATGGACAAGGAATAAAGTTTTAGAAATACGAAAATCATTTACGGCGCCATCAGGTCGTCTTTTATGATTTCCTAGAAAGCCAGGTGGAAAGTCATCATATATTCCTATGCATGATGCACCGCAGCACCGGGCATATGTACATTCTCAGATTCTCTCGGGGATCTGGGGCAATAGTAATCGAACAATTAGGCAGCTCCCGGGGAAGCAAGTGAGGCCAGCAAGTAAAGCAGCAGCAGGCAAGCAAGCAAGGGTAAGACGTGCAAGCGAAGCAGAGTCGCCCGGCAGCAATACCATAGGACATGGACAAGCAACGCACAAAACACGCGCAAGCTTTCCGTCCTCTTGCAGTCTATATAATGTTCATAGATCCTACACAGAGAGAACAGAAGAGCAATATCGTCTCCTGTTCCTCTTGCAAGGAGAAAAAAAATAAGGAGGAGCAAGGAACGCGCTGACTGAGACATGGTTCTGACACACGTTCACGACCTCGACGACGCAGCGGCCGCGTCGGCCGTCGTGTTCGCCTCGAGATACGTGCAGGACCCGCTTCCAAGGTATGAGCTGGGGGAGAAGTCCATCTCCAAGGAGGCGGCGTACCAGATCATCCACGACGAGCTGCTGCTGGACAGCAGCCCGCGGCTGAACCTGGCGTCGTTCGTGACCACGTGGATGGAGCCCGAGTGCGACAAGCTCATCCTGGAGGGCATCAACAAGAACTACGCCGACATGGACGAGTACCCGGTCACCACCGAGCTGCAGAACCGGTGCGTGAACATCATCGCGCGGCTGTTCCACGCGCCGGTTGACGCGAGCGAGAAGGCCGTCGGGGTGGGCACGGTGGGGTCCTCGGAGGCGATCATGCTCGCGGGGCTGGCCTTCAAGCGGCGGTGGCAGAACCGGCGGAAGGCGGCGGGGAAGCCCTGCGACAGGCCCAACATCGTGACGGGCGCCAACGTGCAGGTGTGCTGGGAGAAGTTCGCGCGCTACTTCGAGGTGGAGCTCAAGGAGGTGAAGCTGCGGGAAGGCTGCTACGTCATGGACCCAGACGAGGCCGTGCGGATGGTCGACGAGAACACCATCTGCGTCGCCGCTATCCTCGGCTCCACGCTCACCGGCGAGTTCGAGGACGTCAAGCGCCTCAACGACCTCCTCGCCGCCAAGAACAAGCGAACAGGGTCGGCCTGTTGCATGTCACCATAAATTCCTCCTCAGAGCTCAGACAGAGCAAGTGAGCAACCGTGGACTGATCTGGCTGCGTGATGTGATGCATGCTGGCACGCAGGTGGGACACCCCGATCCACGTGGACGCGGCGAGCGGCGGCTTCATCGCGCCGTTCCTGTACCCGGAGCTGGAGTGGGACTTCCGGCTGCCGCTGGTGAAGAGCATCAACGTCAGCGGCCACAAGTACGGCCTCGTCTACGCCGGCGTCGGCTGGGTGATCTGGCGCAACAAGGAGGAGCTGCCCGAGGACCTCATCTTCCACATCAACTACCTCGGCGCCGACCAGCCCACCTTCACGCTCAACTTCTCCAAAGGCACGGCCATGGAGATCATGCTCATACTCATGCCTGCCAGTCTGCC
The DNA here is from genome assembly GCA_904845875.1 of Miscanthus lutarioriparius. Lineage (NCBI taxonomy): Eukaryota > Viridiplantae > Streptophyta > Magnoliopsida > Poales > Poaceae > Miscanthus > Miscanthus lutarioriparius. The sequence goes on along the minus strand of CAJGYO010000011.1, from coordinate 34,173,899 downwards.
ACTGCCCTGTGTCACAAACATTATAAGATCATGAGCTCTGACATGTTGTTAACTCTCTGCAGGGTCTAGTCAAATCATCGCGCAGTATTACCAGCTTCTTCGATTAGGCTTCGAGGTACGTACCACTTTCTTGCTTTGCACCATAGTTTTATGAATCGATTCCCGGAAAAACGAGCTACTCTGTTCTTGCAGGGGTACCGCAACGTGATGGAGAACTGCATGGAGAGCGCTCAGACGCTGCGGGAGGGGCTGGAGCGGATGGGCCGCTTCACCATCATCTCCAAGGAGCAGGGCGTGCCGCTGGTGGCGTTCACGTTCAAGAGCAAGGACGAGACCTCGCTGGCGTTCAAGCTGTCGTCGGAGCTGCGCCGGTTCGGGTGGATCGTCCCGGCGTACACGATGCCGGCGGACCTGGAGCACATGGCCGTGCTCCGCGTCGTGGTCCGGGAGGACTTCGGCCGGCCGCTGGCCGAGCGGTTCCTGTCCCACGTGCGGATGGCGCTGGAGGAGCTCGACCACTTGGCAAAGGGCGGGCCCGTGCCCAGGATGCGGGTCACCATCGAGCTGGGACCTCCCGCCAGGGGCTCCGGCGAGGAGGCCTCCGCCAGGGTCGTCAAGCGGGAGGCCGTCGTGCCGGTGCACCGCAGCGTGTCGCTCGCCGGCGGGAAGACCAAGGGCGTCTGCTAGAGCGGCCGATCAACCACTAGCAGCCCGATCGCTGGTTGGTTTTAGTCAGGGTTATCAATCGGTCAATATTATTTTTCTCTCGTAATAAATCAGCATCAGCCGCACTTATCAACCCAGAAACCAACAAGCAAACAGGCTCTAGAACTCTCCACGTAGTGGTATGGAATACTGAATAAACGGATGTATCGACAAAAGGCACCCAGTGATACAAAGCTAAAACTTATGTAAAAACTCCCATGGATTGGAAATTTAGTACTGCTAGGGCCTAACATCCGGACTGACATACGCCCGCGGCTACGGTCAGTTTCCATGGCCCTATTTTGTGCGTCCACATAGGGCCCGCGCGCGCCTGTGTTTCGCACACCCACACGGGCCCGCGCCATCCAGACGTCATATGCATGGCGACAGCTCGTGCCCCCTCTCGCTTCATACGCGCATCCTATGTACAACACCTGATCTATTTTTGAAAAATCCAAATACAATACTTCTAACATACAAAAGAAGACTTATGAAACACAAACACTTGCAAAAACACCTGAAAACACTTAAAAATTATCGTAAACATACGCAATATCCAAATAAAACACTTGCAACATATGTGTGAATCATATGCAACATCTAGATAAACACACTTGCAACATGGGTCTGAAAAATAGATGAAACATTGGGAACAGACGCTTGCAACATACATGTACAACCATTGCAACATCCCGATCTACTTTTGCAACATCCGTATGAAACACTTACAACATACCTATGAAACATCTGAAACACTTGAAGCATACGCTTGCAACATTCGCTTTCAACGCAAAATCTCCTTGCTGCTTGGGAGAATGGAGGCTCGTCGGCGTGTGGAGTTCACTGGAGGTAGCGGCCCGGCGGCGATGAGGAGGCAGCGGCCCCACGACTGGGAGAGGACAGCCGCACGTCGCGCCTGGCAGGGCCGGCAGCCGAGCGCCGCGACTCGGAGTCGAGCGATGTGCCTCGAAGGCGGCAGAATGGAGTCTCGTCGGCGTGTGGAATTCACTGGAGGCAGCGGCCCGGCGGCGATGGGGAGGCAGCGGCCCCACAACTGGGAGAGGACAGCCGCACGTCGCGCCTGGCAGGGCCGGCAGCCGAGCACCGCGACTGTGAGTTGAGCGCTGTGCCTCGGAGGCGGCAGGCAGCGCCGCTCCGCACCTGGGTGATGGATGACGCTGCGGGTGCCTCACGCCTATGGATGAAAACGGTACGGATATTTATTCGACCGTCCGTTCGACCGAACAAATATAAACACTTATCTGGATAGTTACTTGGATATCCGTTTTTTTCGGATACGGATACTAAAACGGATATCTTAGGCGGATATTAAATACGGATGTAATATCATCGATATCCGGCGGATATCGGATAATCCGGATAAGTATCGGATATATCCGGATATTTAAAAACGGATATTATCCGGATATTTATTCAAAATTTAAAAATCATAAATTTGAACCATCCAAACTATCTCAAATGGAAGGTTGACCAAAACAACAATTGTAGATCTTGATGAGTTGAACAAACTTGGTATTCAAAACTTTTCAATTTGAAGTCATTTAGAGTTCATAATACTAGAGTCAAAGTGTTGTTTTTTCATTTGACCAAATTTGACTTGGTCAAACTTGCTGAAATGAGACACTAAATGACCTCAGATGAAAAAACTCTGAATACCAAGTTTGATCATCTCAGCAAGATCTACAATTGTTACATAGCTCATTTTCCCATTTGAGAAAGTTTTATCAAACACTAGTTATAAATTCTTGAATCTCATATAGACTTTCTGAAACTATGTCACACACTTGTGAAATTTGAACTATATTTTGTTCAAACTTTCTCCAATGAAAAAATGGCCTATATAAGGATTGTATATCTTGATGAGATGAACAAATTTGGTATTCAAAACTTTTCAATTTGAGACAATCTAGGCTTCCGAAAACTAGTTTGTAAACGTTGAAATTTAAAAATCACAAATTTGAACCATCCAAACTATCTCAAATGGAAAGTTGACCAAAACAAAAATTGTAGATCTTGATGAGTTGAACAAACTTGGTATTCAAAACTTTTCAATTTGAAGTCATTTAGAGTTCATAATAATAGAGTCAAAGTGTTGTTTTTTCATTTGACCAAATTTGACTTGGTCAAACTTGCTCAAATGAGACACTAAATGACCTCAGATGAAAAAAATCTGCATACCAAGTTTGATCATCTCAGCAAGATATATAATTGTTACATAGCTCATTTTCCCATTTGAGAAAGTTTTATCAAACACTAGTCACAAATTCTTGAATCTCATATAGACTTTCTGAAACTATGTCACACACTTGTGAAATTTGAACTACATTTTATTCAAACTTTCTCAAATGAAAAAATAGCCTATATAAGGATTGTAGATCTTGATGAGCTGAACAAACTTGGTATTCAAAACTTTTCAATTTGAGACAATCTAGGGTTCCGAAAACTAGTTTGTAAGCATCGAAATTTAAAAATCACAAATTTGAACCGTCCAAACTATCTCAAATGGAAAGTTGACCAAAACAAGAATTGTAGATCTTGATGAGTTGAACAAACTTGGTATTCAAAACTTTTCAATTTGAAGTCATTTAGAGTTCATAATACTAGAGTCAAAGTGTTGTTTTTTTATTTGACCAAATTTGACTTGGTCAAAGTTGCTTAAATGAGACACTAAATGACCTCAGATGAAAAAACTCTGAATACCAAGTTTGATCATCTCAGCAAGATATACAATTATTACATAGCTCATTTTTCCATTTGAGAAAGTTTTATCAAACACTAGTCACAAATTCTTAAATCTCATACAGACTTTCTAAAACTATGTCACACACTTGTGAAATTTGAACTACATTTTGTTCAAACTTTCTCAAAATGAAAAAATGGCCTATATAAGGATTGTAGATCTTGAATCCATGACCATGACTCCATGAGACCCATGAAGCAATGTGCTTGGCTATTTCTACTCATGCCGCGAAGATTGGTGCTTATATGATGTTTGATGTATCTGTATCTTTATCTTATTTGTTGCTTTACTCTTTAGTCTTTCGGTTTAATCTAGATGGATTATGGACTCATAGAGTGGTGTAATGGTTTGCGCACGTATGATATATATATATATATATATATATATATATATATATATATATATATATATATATATATATATATATATATATATATATATATATGCCGCTTTTACTCAATATCCGAATAGATATTTGTATCCGACCTTCCGAATCCGATTCATACCGTATTCGATACTCATTATTCAGATTATCAGAATCGAAGTCAATCCCAGATTCATTATATATGTATCCGAACGTTATCCGTGTCCGAATCCGAATCCGAACAGAAATATGAAAACAAATATAATATAAGTGATATCTGTTCGTATGCGATCCGTTTTCATCCCTACCCACGCCTGGTTCTCGTGGTGACCATTGCCCCTGGAGCGGATACGAGCGAGTGGACGAGCGGATAGGTGCGACTAGACACGGAGGATTTTTTATGACAAACTTCCGAGAGGGTAGTTGGACAGCGTCGTAGCCCACCAGATTGTTGGCGTCCGCTTGCCAGCATTACCTATTGGAAATTTAGAGTGAATCCCGGCCCATTACACAGACGGGCCGACGATTCGGGCCACGCAGAAGAGAATCTTGCGGGATAACGACATCCACCTGGCCCGTCCAAATCGAGTATTGCGTGCAGTCTAGGACTAGTGCTCAACTGCTCATTCTCGACTTGCGTGGGCGGAAAAGGGGTGTTTACTTGAGTTAATGAGCTTGATCCGAAGGTGGGGATGAATGACAGCGCAGCTGTGAGATTAATTACTGTATGATGGCCGCAAAGCACACTCCTTGGATTGGATAGCTTCACGAGGCCGACAATCTTGAGCGCGCAGCAACTGCCCGTAGCACAGCGACTAGCGCCTACCGGTACAAAAGCAAGGAATAAAGCATGTCGATCGCAATGACGAACAGATTAGTTTATGAGTTTATTCATATGGTCCTTCATTCCTTTACGATCAGATTCAGATCCTATAAACACAAATAAATTTCATGGAAATGATACGTGCCAAACTCTTGTGAGCTCTTTCCTTATTTTTCTATTCTATGAAAAACTTCTTTTCATTTCCTCTCGTAAACTAGTTAACTTGAAATGATTGTTTGCATAAAGTGTCTGAATTTTTGCCATGCCAAAGCTGTCCTTGGAAAGGAAACTAAACGTGGATATAACATAACTGTATAAAACTCACAAACATAAACGTGAGTTTATGACAGTTTTTTTTTCAGCATACACCATCTATCCTGAAATATAAGGGATCTAGAGTTCAAATTTTATACGAAAATATAAGGTATTATAGGTGCTTAACTACCTCTCTCCTCTATTTTTTTGCAGGAAATATTAAACTTGGTCTCAACCAAAATAGACAACCTGTAAATAAGGAAATAACAATTGAACTACTCCCGCAGTCCTAATTAGTGAGGGGCAACGTGGTCTTTTGTTAGGTTTTTTATTTTATTTAAGAATTGCTTAAATACCTTATATTTCAAGATGGATGAGTAACATTTTGTACTCCTTTCGTTTTTACATGTCATATTAACTTTGTCCCAAGTCAAACATTACTATCTTTGATCATCCATTTAAAAAAATATATAGTTTCACAACATATGAATTATATATTATGAAAGCATTTCTTATAAATCTAAAAACATAAATCTTATACCATGAACCTATATATTTTTTTAAAAAATGATGATCAAATATACAAATGTTTCACTTACGACAAAACAAATACGACACGTACATAAAAAAAAGAGGGAATAGAAGATTTAATTAGGAAGAGTCTCATCCAACACGAATTTACCTTTAAAGACGTGTACCCTCATGTGTATTCACCATTGGATGGATATGGGCCATATGCCCTTAAGGCAAGAACAGCATTATGGTCTCTCATTCTACTACAATCCATGAGCATGGTCCGCCCGCGTTGGCTGAGTCCTATCCCATGACCTAGCGAGAGCAGCCACCATTGTTGTCATCGTCGCCCCCGCCTCCATCATCGCTGGTCCCCCTCTGGCATCTCACTGGAGGACGGAGGGAGTGTGAGGATCCATCGCTTTTAATAAGTTCCTAGTAGATCAAGTCCTTTAGGGTTAGGGTCTCTTCATACCAAGTTTCTTAGTATTAGGGATTTATCTCCTCCTTTCCAGTGATGGCGAGTGGGCAGGATGGATTCATTTTCTCCATGGCGGCTCTGTTGAAGATGATGGCGACAACTGCGGCGTCGGCAACTTCCTCGCATGACGACATGGAGACTTAGTTTTCCGAACACCGACATCAAGGCAAAGATGATGTCACCGCCATGGAATAACTTTCTACGGTCTCTTCTCCGTTTTGTTGTGGTTAGATCTGATCATGATGAAACACTAGGGAGAATAAGTTTCAGATCGGTCTTCTTTATTCTTTGGTGGCAGAAAAAGGAAGGAAGACACAAGAAAGAAGATGTTTCTCAACTCCGCGTGCACAAATGTTGGTCTTGGGCATGTGTTCTCTAGCATTTTATCGACTATTTGCCTGTGCAGTCATCCATACGAAGCGTCATATAGGTCTAGATTTGAGATTTGAGGCTATACAAAGCATGGGTACAATATAGATAAAGATCCGTTTCTGGATGTACATAGTATATTCCAGAGTACTTGTACCATTATGATGTACTCGGCTATGATATAATATAATTCTTCTCTCGTCTAAAAAAACATGAGCATGGTCCATGTGCTATCAAATGGAGTTTGCATATCTAAAAAAACTAGAGTTTGCATGCATGCAAATAGGATATTTTTTGGCGGATTATAGAAAAAACCCAAAAATAGCTTACTAGCATATTTGTGGGTCCTTAGACAGTCCCACTTGTATCCCTGGACCCTAGGTGTGTTAGCTAATTTAGTTGGAAACTCATTTTTAAATTGTACTAAATGATACCGTACATGCATGCTCAACTATGCAATAACGGGACTGACATGATTGTAGGATCTGTATGAACGGTTGTGTGCGCGGGTTATTTCTATATTCCATTTACGAGGAAGAAGAAGAAAAGATGACGTAGAGCCTATTCTTTCTACTTCTTCCGTTTTGTAATATAATGTATTTAAAAAATAAGACAACTTAAAAAAAAATACTCAAATGACACTTTTACTCATGGATTGAACCCCAACTAAAAAGTTTCTCGTCAGATTATAGCTTCATTTTCAATAAACTTTCCTAAATCTAAGTACCAACACAACATAGAATACCTTATATTTCTGTATTTTAAAAGTCATAATGTTCTATATTTTAGGACGGAAGGAGCATGAACATCTTAACTACATTGCAATCGAGTACCAAGCGAACGATTGAGATGAAAACAGCCCAATATGTACACAGCAAATTATACAGATCATCTTTTTGCAATGTGCTCACTATTGCACCAATATTCTTTGAACAAAGCACAGGGGAAAGGAACACACTTATTACATACACTCTACAATAATACAGTCACGCATGCTTCCCCGTTTGGTGCTTTAGGATAGATGGCTGGTTAATTACACATTTACACGCATGCATGGCAGCCAAATCACAAAGCCACGCACTTCGACCAACTTGCTCGCTCAACCCAGCTGCTTGCAAGAGAAGAGGGCCGAGCAAACCTCGTGGAAGGCCTGGAGGATGGCGGCGCGGTGCTCGCGCGCGTTCACCGAGACGTAGCAGTTGAGCAGCGCCCGCAGCTCCGCGGGCTCGGTCATCCGCTTCGCCGCGATCACCTCCGCGATGGACCGCCGGAACTCCTCCCGCGGGTCGTGCGTCCTCCGGTCCTCCGCGAGCAGCACGACGCACGTCGTCCGCCTGGTGGCCGCCGCCTGCTCCCGGACGCCCTTCTCGTAGCAGGCGCCGCCGCGGGCCCACGCCCGCGGGAGGCCGCGGCGATGCCGCTCGGCGAGCTCATCCGTGCGGCGCGCCACCGGCGGCGGCCGACCGCCGGCCTCTGCGGAGTCGATCATGGACTGCAGCCGTGCCTGGACCATCCCGTGCGCGAGCCTGGACAGGCCGCGCGGCTGCGTCGTCGTCGTCGGCGGCGGCGGCAGGGGAAGCGGCTCCGGCGCCGCGTCGGTGGACGAGCACGACGCCGCCGAGGACACGCTGAGCCGGGACGCGCCGCAGCATAGCGCGCGGCACTTGCCACCCCCCTTGCTGTGCCGCGTCGTCCCCGACACGGCGTGGCACTTGCCGCCTCCGCCGATCTTGTGCTCCTGCTTGCTCCGGCCAGAGAAAAGCTGCATGGCTGATCTCGCGCCACCCCTGATGCAGCTGCGGCACGCGAGTGGGGGAGAGGGCAGTGGCAGCAAGCAACTGGCAAGTTGATGCAGAGCAGCTCGCGCGGGGTGCACTAGAAGAGGACAGTGCGCCATTGTAAAGCGATCAAAGGCGGGTGGGCGCCGCCTTTTTGGTTCTCTGATTGAGCAAATTTTCAAGTCATGGGAAAGAGATGGTAGGATGGCTAATTGGCTATACCTATACGTAGCTGGCTTTAGGATGTAGCCGGATCATGCTGTCCCCTTGCTAGCAGCAACTTGGGGCATCTCCAGTATGCTGCCATCGCCTTTGATGCCCAATTCTCAATTCGGATTAGCTAGCTTGTCAAGTTAAAAACGTGATTGGCTGCATATTAAAAATCCCAGGCGTCAATCATGCTTCGTAGTCGTCATTGCTTAGTTTAGTGCCAACACATCATAATTACAGCGACACGCGGTTGGGTTCTTTTAATCGGATGAATTCAGAGCTCAGCTTTTCGGTGAAGAGAGGATTTAGTGCTGGATCCATCCAACCTACAACCAGCTGTTTACAGGACTGGATAATCTGTTATTAGGCTCTTAGCAGCTCTAATGCCAACCAGAAAAATGCTTAACCCTGCTTCAGAATTCAGGTTTCCTCAAAACAGCATGGGGCAGTTGGCAGGAAATCTTTCAAATCTGCCCAACTATTTTCTGGTGTTGCTGACAATGTGTAGCTAGTTCGCTCAACTCTGCAACACTAGTTTCCTTCAAAAAAAAAAACTCTGCAACACTAGCAAAGTGTCCATGAGAAAAATAAGGTTCACCAAATCAATCCCAAAAGGGAGACAAAGAAGCCTAAAGAATCAAAAAGCAAGGACAGGATTCCAGCTGGTGTAGTGGCCGTCATGTGGCTATCATCAAGCTTAACCATGGTCAACAGCTTTAGCAAGCTCTCGTCTCCCCTTTTCTTATCGTGTTATTAGCACTTCTTTTCCTGTTTCCTTTTTTGGCAAGCTGGTTGGTTGTGTGTCGCCAACCATGCCAAATCAAAATGTACTGCCTTTGCGCCCAAATATTAAAATGTACATTTCTTGCGCCCAGATATTTTTCCTAAAAAGATAAGCTATGGCACACGATTAATATGTCTCTTAAATTTTGTATTATTTTCTTGATCATGTGATAGATCTCAAATAGAAAAACTTCAAAACAAAAAACTTGTAGATCTCATCGATGGCTACAATTTTAGTTAAAAAGTATCTTCATTTGACACCTTTGAAGAAAAAATATAATTTTCAAGGGGCAACAAGCTCGGGAGCACGATTAATATGCCACTGAAATTTTATATTATTTTCTCGAGCATCTTAACTATCTCAAATGTAAAATATCAAAACTACAAAATTCTAGATCTCTTTGACACCATACAAAAAATATACTCCCTCCATTCTAAATTATTTCTAGATATATTGCTTTTAGTATGTATCTAGACATAATGTATATCTATATGCATAGTAAAAGCTACGTATCTAGAAAGGAAAAAAATGTCTTATAATTTGGGACGTATTGAGTATTATTTTTCTAATGCGACGAGCGCTAGTACGCAGTTATTATGCTGCTGAATTTTTTTTAAACATCTCACATCCTCAAATGAAGAAGCTTAAAACTAGAAAGTTATACATCTCGTCGAGAGCTGTAATTTTTATATAAAAATTATCATCATCCGACATTATATCGAAGAATTATGATTTTTCTAAAGTAAGTCTTGTCACGCCACTCCCAATGATGGCGCGACAAAACAATACTGTCACACCAACGGGAGTGGCGTGATAGTTTTCCACGTAGAAAACGCTGATGGCCATGGCGGATCTTGCCCACGCCAACGCATATAGCGCGACAGCGTTATTTGGTCACACTAGCCGGACTGATGCGACCAAAAAGGTTAGATCCATAAAAGTTTTTTAGGCACAGTTATTATTATTAAAATATATAATAAAAAGGATTTAAAATATTAAAAAACCCTCTATTTCATGTGTTTAGTAGCTGAGTGAGGGGGGAGTTGTAACTAGGTTTGAGTCCGCCTCCTTTTATTTTAAGTGCATGTTTCGCGTAGGTTTTTCTAAGTGCGACAATGCACAAACTCAAGCTATGTTTAGACGCACCTAGTTAGAGCATCTCCAAGAGTTCCCTAAATATTCCTCCTAAAAAAGTCTATGTTTACCCACTCTTAAAAAGGTTTTAGGAGGAAAAAAAGAAGTTCATCTCCGATAGTTTATAATATTTGACTTCTAAAAAATCAAATGCTGGTCCCATTTGACTTTTTTCTGCAGTCTTCTTTTTTTCCACGCGAACCTCTTCGTCGCCGCGCGTATCCACGCCGCCGCCGCCTGCTGCTGCTCTTCTTCCCTTCGCTCCTACTCTTCCGCTGCGGCACGCCGCCGCCGCCTCCTCCCAGTCCCAGGTGTGCATTTTGATTTGATGGACTTGGATGAGGATTCTGGTTTCCAACAGTATGTTGCTGTGAAGCTTGATTGGCACGTTCTACTTGGTCGATTTATGGCGTGGTGAACAAGTGTTACCACACGGCAACGGGCATGTATAGGCCCTGTATGTATGTGTTGGTACCGTACGTCCGCAAAGGAGGCTGGCCGGCCGACCACACTTTGTAGTATGTATGTATGTATTGTCGTATTTCATTCTGAGTTGCTAGGACTAGGAGCGGTAGCTAAGCCATGGCGCTCAACTACATGGGCGTCGCCGCCATCAACGTCGTGGCCGCGCTACTGTCCATCCCCGTGATCGCCGCCGGCATCTGGCTGTCGACGCAGGCCGACAACGCCTGCGTCCAGATCCTCCAGTGGCCAGTGATTGCCCTCGGCGCGGCTGTCCTCGCGGTCGGCCTCGCGGGCTTCGTGGCCGCCTTCTGGCGCCTGCCGTGGCTCCTCCTCGCCAACCTCGTGGCCACGTTTGTCGTCGTCGTGGCGCTGGCCTGCCTCGCCGGGAGTTCCTCGAGTACGACCTAGACGACTACTCGGGTTGGTTGCGCGCCCGCCTAGACGCGCCGGGACGCTGGGACCGGATCAAGGCCTGCCTGGCCACCACGCCCACCTGCACTGACTTCAACGGGACGTACGACACGGCGCAGGACCTGTTCACGCCGGCCCCGAACAGGATGACCCCTCTGCAGTCGGGGTGCTGCAAGCCTCCGACGAGCTGCAGCTACACCTTGGTGACCCCAACGTACTGGATCAGCCTCATCAGCGCCACCGCCGACCCCGACTGCGCCGCCTGGAGCAACGAGGACGCCAAGTTCTGCTACTCGTGCGCCTCCTGCAAGGCCGGCCTGTTGCAGAACCTCCGCAGGGAGTGGCGCCACGCCGACCTCATCCTCGCCGTCGCCGCTGTCCTCCTCCTCGTTGTCTACGCCATGGGCCGTGGAGGAACGCCATGGCCATGGACGACCCCGCCGTCGCGCCGTGCCTCTCCGACCAGCTCCGCGTCGTCTACGACCCCGCCGCCCATGACTTCCGCAACGTCGAACGGCGTCTCTGAGCGTGGCTTCGTCCACGTAAAGTTACGCGAAAATGGAAGGAATTTCCCAAGTCCTAAAAGATTAGGAGTAAATATTAGGAGTTGTTGGAGAGTGTTTTTTTCTCAATCTTTCTAAAAAACAAGGATTAGAAGGATGTTTAGGGAACTCTTGGTGATGCTCTTAATAGTTAGCTACTCAAGTGCTCGGGTGGATCTAAACAGGCCAAGCTAATTGTTAACTCACTAATACATAAACGATTTTTTTAGAAATGACTCTATTAAGAACCGACTCTAAAAATAGTTTAAATCAATTTTAGAGAGAAAAGCTAGAATGTCCAGCCACACGTAGAAATGCCCCCTATTTTTAGAGGCTACTGGAAAGTCCAACCGTCTCTAGAATGAAATTTCTAGAGGAGGCTATTTGTAGAGAGGGTTGGAAATTTCACCCGTCTCTAGAATAGATTTCTTAAGACGGTTGGCAATTTGGCTCGCCTCTAAAACTAGATGCAGCACAGTAAAATCTATAACCTTTTCAAATCAAGTCGGATGAAGAAAAACTATATCAAAGTCATAGTACACGAAGAGATCAGCAACTTTATAATTGACTACTTTTTCATTTAAAATCAATTAGAGCCAAAAAAATAGATAAAAAAAAATTCAAAGTTCATATTTTCCTAGAATTTTCCAATGGCCTTAGATGAAGAAACGACCTACACAAAAGTTGTAGTACTCCAAGAGGTATAGAACTTTTGAGTTTAAACCTTTTTTATTTAAATTCATTTAGGGTATCAAATATGCATTTTAATATTCAGTAAAGTGATACAAAAGGATTATATGAACCACTTAGTCATAAGTCTCTAAGGTATAGCGGTAGTAAGCAATCATCATGTTCGCTTGATCGTATCAGCCATGCTTATCAATCATGATACAGTGTTTTTCTCTCACAACAAAACAGTATCAACCGGCTTATAAACCACAGAAATAATCGAGCGAACGGGGTGAATGTACGAGGCTACTGGTCTTTAGTTTAATCCCCATGGCCGCACGCGCACGAAAATCACATGACTTGTGAAACACAGCTCAGGAGATTGGTTGATGTGCTTCTCCTGAGATTTATACTTTCTTTTTGCTATTTTCCCTCCGATTTGTAAATTCTATAAAATATAGTTTTAGAGATGGTTGAATACCTGTCTCTAAAAATCATTGAATTCTAAGACATATTTTCAAGGTGGGCCAAGCAGCTACCTAGACAAACCCATTCTAACCACCTTTAAAAAAAAGTTTTTCGTAAGTAGTGACTGAGCCCTTAGCTAACAACTACTGTATCTCCCTAGCTATCTCAACTCAGCTAATAAATTCTAAGAAGACAATTTTGTCATCCTATCTACCTGTATCCACGTACGCAACCAATAACAAATAAAAAATGAAGAGCATTACTGACAAACCGTGGATCCAGCTCGGTACTGTTTGGACTCGAGCTAGTAAATCCAAATAGTACCAAGCAAATGGATCCACATTACAAACGAACTGCTACCACCGTCTCAAAATAGTAAATCATTTCATAGAATCACAATAAATCAAACTATCTTAGGTTTAACCAACATTAAAAAAAAAGTAATAGCATCTATGACACCAAATAATTATATTATAAAAATAGTGACTTCACTCGGCTTCGTCTCGCCCTGGTGGACCCTGTACGGGTTCTGTAAGAGCATGTTTTACGAAGCTCTATATGTGGAGATGTTTTGTCAAACGGTTTACCAAAAACGGCTTCAGCTCCATCGATGAAGCTATTTATGGAGCTGAAATAAAAAATAATGGCTTCACTAGTGAGCTAGGCAGAATTGATCTCGGGCCTTGTTTAGATTGCAAGTTTTTTCACTCTCTCTTCATCACATCAAATCTTTAGACACATGCATAGAGTATTAAATGTAGATAAAAAAAATAACTAATTACACAGTTTGATTGTAAATTACGAGACGAATCTTTTGAGCCTAGTTAGGCCATGATTGGACAATAATTGTCAAATACAAACGAAAGTGCTACAGTGTCAAATACTGATTCCTAAACCTGAACAAGACCTCGCTGTCACTCTTCCAAATAGACAACCGAATTCCATTTTTGTAATTGACTGGCAAGTGACAATGCAGGGAGTAGGGACACAGGTGAACGTGGATGTAATTATCTCACTGCTCAATGCATACCTGCGTCATGTTTACACCAGGCAGAATGGCTTTGGACGCATTGCAAATTTCGGGACCAGCCGTGTGCTGACAGGTCTCTCTCGTATGAGTTTCGCGTGAATTGTGCACTGCATGCTATTGCTGCTGTACAATATGAACTCAGAACGGCACCGAACAGCATGGTACTCCACAGTTTGCGTGCAAAAACCATGAAACGGGTGGATGCATGGTTGAGCCGTTGAGGAAAGCTCCGAGTGCTAGCTGTGCTGCGGTGCTGCCCGACATTAATGGAAGTTAGATCATGGAAACATTAAGAAAAATATGTCATAGGCGTATGTTCAACGGATGCCAAACTGACAGCTACAAACATTTCCAAAAATTTGAGATTCCAGTCAGGTGCTCAGCTCGTCGATCGCAGCTAGCAACAGCCAGCAAGATGATTCATCATGGCTTACGAAATCTCTCGCCCTCCATAAATCATCCATCACAGGCATGCGCTAGCATTAGCAATACCTTCCCCCGAAACACCAGGGCGACCATCGAATTAAACGCGAGAGCCATTCGAGGATACGAGGAGGCAGCGGCAAGAAGGAACGCGAGGTCCAAGAAACTGCGGCTAGCGATGGCGGACACGCCGTCGCCGTCGCCGAAGGCGGCCGCCGCTGCGGAACCGGGGTCCACGTCGACGCCGCTGCTGCGGCGGCGGGGCTCGTACGCGCGGTCCATGTCGCACGCGCGCGACGAGCTCAGCAGCTTCCGCTCCGGCCTGCGGTGGATGTGCATCGACCACTCGGACGCCGGCGCCAGCCCCGCGGTCTCCTGGCTCGTCTTCGCCGCGCTCGGCGTGGCCGTACCGGCCGCCGCGCACGCGGCCACGCCGCGGCGCGCCTACGACACGCAGGTGCAGGTGTCGCTCACGCTCTCCGCCGCGCTCGCCTACGCCACCCTCTACTCCCTCGTCCGGCGCCGCGGCCTGCGCCGGCTGCTCTACCTGGACCGCCTCCGCCACGACTCCCAGGACGTCCGCGCCGGGTACATCGTCCAGCTCGCCGGGTCCTTCCGCCTCCTCGCCTGCTTCGTGCTCCCCTGCTTCCTGGCCGACGCCGCGTACAAGGTCTTCTGGTACTGCGCCAACGCCCCCTTCCCGCTCTGGTGGTCGGCCGCGGCGTGCGCGCTGGAGATGGCGTCGTGGATGTACCGCACCGCTATGTTCTTCATGGCGTGCGTGCTGTTCCGCACCATCTGCTACCTGCAGATCCTTCGCATGACGGGGTTCGCGCGGGACTTCGGCCAGTGCGCCGACGTCGCCGCCGTGCTGAGGCAGCACCGACGCATACGCGTCCAGCTGCAGCGGATCAGCCACCGCTACCGAAGGTTCATACTCTACTCCCTCATCCTCGTCACCGCCAGCCAGTTCACTGCGCTTCTCGCCGCCACCAGACCCCACGCGCAAGTCAACTTCGCCACCGCCGGCGAGCTCGCGGTGAGTACCATTGACGATGCTCCCCTGCATGCTCTGCTCAGAACGATGATCTTTCTTTTATCGTCACATGCTCATCCATGCGCCTGCTGCTGCAGCTCTGCTCCGTGAGCCTCGTCACGGGCCTGCTCGTCTGCCTCCACAGCGCGGCCAAGATCACGCACAAGACGCAGGCGATCACCAGCGTCGCCGCGGCGTGGCACGCCGACGCCACCATCAACAGCCTGGACCGTGACCAGGAGAACCCCAGGACGCCCAGCAAGGCGTGCCTGCAGCAGCACGCGCCCACGAGCCCCTTCCCGATGGCGAACGCGTCGTCCGGCGAAGAGTCCGACGACGACGAGTGGCGGAGCGAGGACAGCGTGGACACCTCAAGGTTCACGTCTTTCCACGCCACCAACGTCTCCTTCCAGAAGAGGCAGGCGCTAGGTAAGCATGCGCACGTGCACGTGCTCTGGCTGTGTTTGTGTTCAGTGTTGGTGACACGCTGTAGCTGATCATGGCGTTTTCGCAGTGACGTACTTGGAGAACAACCGGGCGGGGATCACGGTGTTCGGTTTCGTCGTCGACCGGACATGGCTGCACGCGCTGTTTATGATCGAGTTCTCGCTGGTAATGTGGCTGCTAGGGAAGACGATCGGCATATCTTGATTCTTGAGAAGGAGATGTATTTCCTTGTGATGAATGATACAATCAAGAATTTATCACTCTGCCCTTTACTGTAAACTCGAATTTATCACTCTGCCCTTTACTGTAAAGTTCCAAGTAGATTATGTCATTACGAATGTACAATGGTCCCCAAGAATATCGACTCGAGCAGTTACAAGCGTGACAAAACCTTGGCTTCTGACAATCTGCTTCGTGGTAGCAAACCCAGTAACAAAGAGTGCCGAGAACAAAAACAGTTTAACAACAAAGTAAAATGCCCACTGGGACAATTGGAAAATATATATATAATTACTGTTTAAAGATAACTGAGACTGATATTTACAGAGTGGTTTTGTTCTCTTCTCTAGCAAAATGATGCCGACTTGACCAGACTTCTTCCATAAAGATAACCTATTCCTAATTTTACTTTATGGAAAAGGAGAATGACAACCAGATGATCCATCACACACCCTTTGCTCCCCCTTCATCCTAATATGCACAAGGGCACATCAAAGGAAGGAACATGGTCCAACAAAACCAACAAAAAACTCAACCCATGTTTGCCAGATCTGCAGAAGAACAAACTAGAACAAATCCATATCATCAGCATCAGCTTCATAATAGTGTTACTGTTATCTGCCTCCTCAGTCCTCACATTAAGATAGTGCATAAAAAATAGAATTGATCCAATTTCCCAACTGTCATGTCCTGATATTAACTGTTGCGTGGCTGACTCAGAGATCTGTGGACAAAACCAACCCGCAGTGGCCTCCGAGGCAGTCCCCCAACGTATGTGAGACTGCGACTTGGTCTTTCCCCATTTCTCCTATAAGCTCTGTCTCTGTGGACAGGATCACTATCATAAGAACCTTCGTCATCACTATCTGAGAATGTGGAGTCACCGAAATCATCTAAAGAGTTGTCGCTGTAAGGATCGCTGATGTCGCTATCAGGATCAATGATGTAGTCCCCCATGATAACAGACCCTGGATTCAAAGCACTGACAATGCTAATTGCATCTTGCCTCTCCTTTTCATTTTCAAACTCCTCCCATTCAGCCAAGCGTGCAGGGTCAACTTCACGAGGCTTTGATGAACGATGCTTGGACTTCACATGCTTTTTGAGTCTCTTATACGTCCCGACAAATGAGCAATCCTCATGCATACAAGCTCTCCTTTTGCGGTTCAGAAATCGCCGCGCAGACTTGACCACTGTCCACCCTTTAACTTCCCCACGGCAGATAGGGCACGCAAGCAGCATTGTCTTTGGCTTCTGGTTACTTGGTTCCACTGCAGTTGAGATTTCGCATGCTGATTTCTCCCTCGAATAAGCATTTTTAAACAGCTCAAGACAATTGGAATGTTTATAATTGGTACCACACATGTATGGTCGACAACCCTTGTTATGAGACGAACAAAGGAGCAGGACAGCATCATGAGGGCGTTCCAAGCATATTGAGCATGTGGCATTTTCCCAGTCCTTTTCCTCTGACGTTGATCGCAATTCGTTTTTCCTGCCTGACCTTTTTGTTTTCTTGTAGTTCTTAGGTACAGCATGAGAGGCTGACCTAACATCATGAGCTGCCAGCTTACGCTTTCTTCGACTCCTTGCCATGTCTCCAGAACACTGGGAAAAAAGACCTGGAAGAATGGTATAAAAACTATATTACATTAAGCTAAGATCTTAAGGACAGAAATCTCATTGCATTCTCACAAAACATGTAAGGATTAATCCATACTTCTATGCAAATCACATCATAATACAAATGGAGCAATACTCTTTTGGATGTTTTATGATGTATCGTAGTCTTGTGGCTGTGTAACAAACATGAATCCAAACAAAAATGGTTTTTGCACGCTTGCATGTTTGTATGTGACCAAGGTGAAGGCTGACAAATTATTTTGCAAAATCTAGGTTTTGTTTCTCCACCATTGATTAGCTTAAGGATACCTTTGAGGCTTTGAAAGTTGAAATCATGTGATGTCGAAGATGATTCGGATTGTTTACCCTAGGATATTCCAAGCATAAGTTAACATTTACATAGCATGACGAAAATCAAGTGAAAACTTCAAGTGGTTTGATTTTATCTGCCGTAAGTTCTCCAACTCCATTTACTGAGTATTGCCATATTCAAACTTGTAAAATACTAACGATTCCAAATTTTGCACAGATGCCAGATAAGACTATGTTTGCCATTGAGATGACCTTTCAAAACCACTTCTTCCCTTAGTATTGAATGCACCAATTAGTTAAAGCAATTCTTTAGATGCTTACACGAAAATCTGCTGAAATTAGTGAATGCTCTTAGTATAGTACAGCAACTGCACAGGCCCTTAATAAGGACAGAAAGGAACCTGTGAAGTATTGGGGCTAAGCATCAGAATCCTAAATTTAAATGAGCAGAAATTAAAAACATGCATATCACCATAATTATGGGATCGCCGCAGTTTCAGTACAAGTTACATATAACTATATAAGCATCAAAAGCACAATACATTCAGTGGGCAAAACTAACAGACTGGATATTTTAGTAAAGCAAACAATATCAGACAGCCAAGCATGCTATATATGATTCAGCAAAAGTCAGCAAGAGCAGCTCTGGAAACTAATAACATTTTAGCATACATAACAACTGCACCAGACACTGAAAAATTCTCTGATTTCCAATTTGATATCACACAAAGTTAAAATATCTCACTTATAAATGCAACTCAGGATTGAATAACAAAATTCAACTCATCAACTCTAAATATGTGAGGCATAACCACATAAGGAGGATATTCTTTACAATGAGAACAACGCTGAGGTCAGGTCAATTTTGTGTGCATACATAAACACAAAAACCAACATGCAAGCAGCAAAGCTAGTGGAAGTGACTTAGTCTATCGTTAGTCACTTATGAGAATTTTGCTAGGCTCCTTGGCATGTATGATTTTAGTCGCATCCAACAAGGTAGAATGTGAATCAAACAATGTCAGAAGTATTTTCTATGTAATTCTATAGAGGAAGCTAAGAACACTAGCCAATGTAAATGTGAAGGACATGGCTTAGTCCAAATGCTGACATCACAAAATTTGGACTTCCGTTTAAGGGGAGTTTGCATCTAAATCTAATAGAACCCTACCAACCAAGCATTCTGCTGAGCTCTACATAATTCAGAGACGGCCATTTGTGTCTCTATAAGAAAATACAGAAACTTTGTGATGGACGTGTGACCATGGGGTATATATAAGATAGTGTACACAATGATATGGTAACACAGCCACAGCAAGGCGACATTTCTTCCATCACGTTTACATATACTGCAGTTCAAAAACAATAGCAAGCATCCAGCTGATCATGTATTCGGGTGCAGACTTAAGTCTTAACGCAAGGAATGGGGAGCACTGATTAGGTTACACCCCAGGTTTGGAAGACCAAGTGGACCAACACGGCAACACCTCAGGTCCAGTCGTATATATATCTCAACTGAGATCAATCTTGCTCCCCTAAATAAGGCACTAACTGGACCACATCAAAATGACCAACAAATAGATGGATTCAAGGGCGGATAAAGTATAGAACATGGGCGTACATATCTACAGCCGATAAAAAAAAATTTCATAAAAGGAAAATCGAAGTTACTGGGTATTATGCATATGAATGTAATGTAATTGGGCAGAACCAGATACAGATAGCTTACATTAGGGTTTGGGGTGCTCGCTTTTGCACAGCGGGAAGGGAAGGGAATGGCGTACCAGGTGCATACTCGTCGCCGGCGAAGGGCCCGGCGAAGAGGGCGGCACCGCTCGGCTAGCTGTCGCCGCCAGGAGAACAGCCACGACAGAGGGAGAGAGCAGAGAGGAGGTAACCGGCGGTGGCCGGTGGAGGCGAATGGGAGGATGTTCCCTATGGGAGAGATCTATATAGGCCCAGCAGAGAAGCAACGGGCCTACGGATGAAAACAGCCCAGCTCGTGGGAATGAATAAGCCCGCATTCTTTTTCTTTCTTCTATTTTTTCTTCTTGTTTTACTCTCTACTTTTAGGGTGTAGCTACTCTCATGTGCGTATCTCAATATTAAGGTGGATATGACCCGATTGAAGTATATATATACCTAGTATGTGATCATACTAGACTATTTGGAGCAATATGTATGTAAGTATATAGGATGAAAACAAATCAGAGCGGAGCGGATAATGCCTTTCTCATATCATAATCTACTTTTCTTTGTCGGAGTCGGATAGGATCAGAACTGGTACGGATATGGAGCAGAAATAGATCGGATACGAATTTAAATAGTCGAGTAATATGTGCATACTTAGAGAATCTTATACTTGTCAAAAATATATTTGTAAAGATTTAACAAGTACTAGGCAAAAATCATATATTGCATTCCATGTTGTGGCTATCACACAGACAGAATTAACATTTAACAAGTTATCCTCACTCATAAATGATAAGTTATTAGCCAATATGTAATTAACAACAAGCAAGATCTCAATTCAAAATTTATAACATCAAACAATGACATCACAAACTAAGAGTTCTCAACTAACAAAAACTTTTTTAAATCCCGAATTCCTCTAGGTTTTAGTCTAGAAAGAGAAATTGTCAGATATCCTATTCTAAACATCATATAATCCATTTAGAATTTGCGGGTGATCCACGTCCTCCAGATTTTGCCGATCTCATATCCTATTCTGCATCCGCACATAATCGGATTAGGATTATCCATATCCGCGTTGATATTAAAAGTTCTTCTCCGTATCCTTAAAAATAACAAAGTCGTCAACGAGAGTTTCCATCTCTATCTCATTTAAGTTTTCGCATTTAATTTGTGTATCTCTAAGTAAGCTTGCTAGGCTAGTTGATAGGATTGAAACCTAAATTGCATAACTCTTTTACGATAGAGATAGCAACATACCTAACAAAACCTTAATTGCACATCTACATAATTGTTTTATTGCATATGTTTTGACTAGGTGAAATTAGAGGCCATTGTTTTAGAAGCACATTTTTAGAAAGCCTAATTCACCCTCCCCTTATTAGGCGTCACAGCCCCTGCAAATAAGATTGTCCTTAACTTTTGGCGAGCCTGACAACTTCCGCAAGGAACCACCCACCTTCGAGTTGGTGGACTTCCTAGTAGGCACGTACCATGCCTTGCTATGGTGACCATGTTATGTGAGTTCATGATGGTTCTCAGCTATACCTACCTCAAGCTCAAGATGCCTAGCCTAAATAGGGTTACAACCATCGGCACCAGCTTCTAATGGGTTTACCTCTGTGAGCAGGAATATGTGGCACTTGTAGGCATGATCACTGGCTCCGCCGGCCACGCAGACATCTATCAGGAAGGAGGCGGCAAGGTCCCTTATGTGAAGATAACCAAGACGATTGCCCTGCCCCAGCGGGTTTCCACTAATCGTCAGCCCGATCATGGGCAACATTCGCCTAACCGAGGTGCTCATGGACGATGGGAGTGGCCTTAACATCCTCTACACCAAGACTCTCGATCAAATGAAGATCCTAAGAAGCAAGCCAGAGCAAGGCACCGTTTTATGGGGTCGTCCCGTGCAAGCAAGCGGTGCCTCTCGGACAGATCCGATTGCCCGTAACTTTTAGTGAGCCTAACAACTTCCACAAGGAATCATTCACCTTCTAGGTGGTGGACTTCCTGAGCACGTACCACGCCTTGCTCGGACAAGTATGTTACGCGGAGTTCATGGTGGTCCCCAACTATACCTACCTCAAGCTTAAGATGCCTGGCCCGAACGGGGTTACAACCGTCGGCACTGACTTTTAGTGGGTTTACCTCTGTGAGAAGGAGTGTGTGGCACTTGCGGTTGTGATCACTAGTTCTACCAACCATGTAGATGTCGATAGGGAAGGAGGTTGCAAGGTCCCATACATGAAGAGAACTAAGACAGTCGCCCTGCCTCAGTAGATTCTCCCGCTTGTCGTCAGCCTGATCGTTGGCAATGCGCGCCTCACCAAGGTGCTCATGGAGTGTCGTGGCATGATGTCCTACTGTCAAGTGCATTTGGTCCTCTGTGCGGGCATGATGCCACAATGCGATGTGTGTCTCTAGGCTTTTTGTGCAGGTGTGGCTACTAGCATGCATGCCTGCACTTAGGAATGGTCCTTGGAGGGTCATCTCGATGTTGTTGGATGGGATTAGGAGGTCTAGTGAGAGCGGGGGTCGTTGAGAGGAGGGCGGGAGGGGAGGTAACAACAATGTATTTCCTCTATTGCCTGAGGAGTGGCCACGAAGCGTCAAAGCAACGTATGTGTGGTGTGATGTGTTGTTCCACAAGGGATAAGGTTAGGGAGCAACCGAGTGTGTGTGTGGAGGGGGGCTTGAGATTCTAGGGTTTTCATTGGGCCAGGTTTGTTTTGAATGATTTAGATCTAGAGGTATTGCTAAAATTCTGAGTACCTGATAGGTATCCAATATGATTTTTCTCGCTTGTACCCTATTTGCATAGACTTGTGGGTGAGTTTTATCACATGTATGCACACGCATCGGGTAACCTATAGGTCGGACTGTCAAGGTACTGAACCCAAAATATACAAAGTTTTTTATTCTTATGCCACATAAGACACAATCTAATAAACTTTCTTCTAAAAGAAAATATATTCAGCTTTATGTTTTAACAAAAAAAACATTTCATTGGAAAGCTTCAAGTTGTTGAAAATCCGAAACTTCACGCCTCCTCTTCACTTTTTTTACCTTCTTCGCACCCATCGAGTGAAGAGGAGACGTGAAGTTTTTGTCGCTTACCCATCCTCATCGTTTTTGTCTTGTCACTACTGGTACACTTTTTTCCTTTTCACGAACACGCTTGAACGCGCGTATTTCATTAATAGGAAAGTCGCTACTGGTACTTGAAATCCAAGACGGCTCTTGTGTTTGTTGTCAGTTTTCTACTAGACATGCCAACTTTTTACAAGTTACGATGCAACAACTGTTGTTATCCATATATATATTGCTCAATAATATGTCAAGGATCAGACGACAATATTAAGAAAAAAGCTGTCTTGCATGTCTTTGTAGCAAAGCAACATAGTATCACTGGTTTTATTTATGGAGCCTAGAGAGAAAATAAATTTTATTTCATTGTCTTGTTTTCAATATAAGAGCAACCACAATGTATAAAAAAACGTCCATAAGCATTAAAGTATTTCTTACAACCTACCTGAAATATTGTGGGAACAGTCTATAGTGAAACAACAACAAAAGTCATCCATAACACTATGGACTGAGTAAAATATTATTCATTCTCTCACTCCTCTCTCTCACCATCGAGCACTTGGACCTGCTGCGGGACTTTTTTTTTGTGTGTGAACCGACCATTACAACCTACCTGGGTATGGTGTTAAATGGGCAAGGGCCGGGTCGGCACCCCCTTGGTGACGCGCAGTGTCGCGATCTGGGCATGGTGTCAAGTGAGCAAGGATCGGGTCGTCGCTTCCTTAGTGGCGCGCTACATCGGCGCCCGGGTGTAGTGAAAAATGAGCAAGGGTCTTCATATCTGAGTCGACGGGTGTGAAGGGTAAGGAAGCTAGTCGAACCAACTAGGATCCGTTTAGGTAGTTGAAATGTAGGGTCGCTTATTGGTAAGTTAAGAGAATTAGTTGATACCACGACTAGGAGACGTGTAAATATATTATGCGTTCAAGAGACTAAATGGAAGAGTCAGAAGGTGAAGGAGGTGGACAATACATGTTTCAAGCTTTGGTACATAGGGACAGTCGCGAATAGAAATGGAGTAGGAGTTTTGATTGATAAGAGCCTCAAGAATGATGTGGTGGGAGTGAGAAGGCAATGAGATAGGATTATCTTAGTCAAGCTTGTTGTTGGTAATATGGTCTTGAACGTAATTAGTGCGTATGCCCAACTAGACCTCGACGAGAGTGCTAAGAGACAGTTCTGAAAAGATTTAGATGGTCTGATTAGAGCTGTATTTAGTAGTGAGAAGCTTTTTATAGGAGGAGATCTTAATGGGTATGTAGGTGCTATAAGCGTAGGTTTCGAGGCAGTTCATGAAGGTTTTGGGTATGGTAGTAGGAATCAGGAGGGGGAGGGAAGTTCTGGACTTCGTGGTAGCTTTTGACTTGATGATAGCCAACACTTTCTTTAGAAAGAGAGAATCTCATCTAGCGACCTTCAGTAGCGGACAACACTCTAGCTAGATTGACTTTGTCCTCGCAAGAAGAAAGGACAAACGAGTATGCTTGGGTTGCAAGGTAATACCAGGAGAGTGTGTTGTTTCTCAACATAAGCTTTTGGTGGCAGACTTTCATTTTCAGGTGCGTGCCCGTAGGGATAAACAAGCTAAGATTGAAAAAACAAAGTGGTGGAAACTGAAAGGGGAGACGTCAGAGGTATTCAGGGAAAGGGTTATCAAAGAGGGCTCTTGAAGAAAGAAGAGGACATAAATAACATATGGGAGAAGATGGCAACCAACATTCAGAAGGTGGTCTCAGAGGTGTGTGGAGTAACCAAAGGAAGTGGAGGTGAGGCTAAAGATACTTGGTGGTGGAACGAGGAAGTCCAAAGGACTATTAAGGAGAAAAAAGAATACTATAGACGCTTGTACCATGATAGGAGTGTGGACAACATAGAGAAGTACAAGGTTGCAAAGAAGACTGCAAAGCGAGCTGTAAGTGTGGCAAAAGGTAGAGCGAACGAGGATCTTTACCAACATTTGAGTACGAAGGAAGGAGAGAAGAACATTTATAGGATGGCTAGAGTTCGTGAGAGAAAGACAATGGACTTCAACCAAGTTAAGTGCATTAAGGATGAAAGAGAGCATCTCTTGGTGAAGGAGGATGAGGTCTGACATCGATGACAAGAATATTTTGATAAATTATTCAATGGTAAGAATACAGACATAACCTTTCAGTTGGATGACTCTTTTGATGACACAAATATGCGCTTGTGTGGAGAATCTAAGAATCTAAGGTCAGAGAGACGTTGAAAAGGATGAAAGAAGATAAGGCGATGGGACCGGATGGTATCCCAATCGATGTGTAGAGATGCCTTGGGGACATAACTATAGTATGGCTAACCAAGCTGTTCAACCATATTTTTCGATCGAACAAGATGCCTGACGAGTGGAGAAGAAGTATATTGGTACCGATCTACAAGAATAAAGGGGATATTCAAAGTTGTACTAATTACCGGGGAATTAAGTTGATGAGCCATACTATGAAGCTATGTGAGAGAGTTATCGAGCATCGCTTGAGAGCAATAACACGGGTCTCTATGAACCAATTTGGTTTCATGCTCAAAAGGTCAACCATGAAAGCTATTTTCTTAATAAGACAAGTTATGGAGCGGTATAGAAAGAAGAAGAAGGACCTACATATGGTTTTTATTGACTAAGAGAAGGATTATGA
This sequence comes from Miscanthus lutarioriparius, assembly GCA_904845875.1. Taxonomy (NCBI): domain Eukaryota; kingdom Viridiplantae; phylum Streptophyta; class Magnoliopsida; order Poales; family Poaceae; genus Miscanthus; species Miscanthus lutarioriparius. The sequence continues at coordinate 34,148,644 of CAJGYO010000011.1, read as the reverse complement.
TAAAATATCAAGGAATATTATGTGATGGGCTTTGGACAAACATAAAGTCCCAACGAAGTACGTTGGGCTCATTAAGGACATATACAACAATGTTGTGACTAGTGTTCGAACAAGTGATGGAGACACATATGACTTCCCGATTAGGATAGGACTACATCAAGGGTCAGCTTTGAGCCCTTATCTGTTTGCCTTAGTGATGGATGAGGTCACAAGGGACATACAAGGGGACATCCCTTGATGTATGCTTTTCGCGGACGATGTAGTGCTAGTTGATGGAAGCCGGACATGAGTAAATCAGAAACTGGAGTTATGACGGGAGACTTTGGAGTCCAAAAGTTTTAGACTCAGTTGAACTAAAACTGAGTATATGAGATGTGACTTCGGCACTACTACTCGGGAGGAGGAAGATATTAGTTTGGAAGATCAAGTAGTGCCTAGGAAGGATACCTTTCGATATTTAGGATCAATGCTACAGAGAGACGGGGATATTGATGAAGATGTTAGCCATAGAATCAAAGCAGGGTGGATGAAGTGGTGCTAAGCATCTGGTGTCATATGTGACAAAAGGGTACCACGGAAGTTAAAAGGCAAGTTTTATAGGACGGCGATTAGACATGCTATGTTGTATGGTGCAAAATATTGGCCTACGAAAAAACGATATGTTCAACAGATAAGTGTCGTGGAAATACGTATGTTGTGTTGGATTTGCGGTCATATAAGAAGGGATCGAGTTCGAAACGATGATATACGTGATAGATTAGGGGTAGCACCAATTGAAGAAAAACTTGTCCAACACCGGTTGAGATGGTTTGGACATGTCCAACGGAGACCTCTAGAGGCACCGGTGCGTAGTGGAATCATAAGCCAGGATAGTAACGTGAAGAGAGACAGAGAAAGACCGAAGTTGACTTGGGTAGAGGCAATAAAAGGAGACTTGAAAGGATGAAATATACCCAAAGACTTAGCCTTAGATAGGAGTGCTTGGAAAACAGTTATTCATGTGCCTGAACCTTGATTGCTTCTGTTGGGTTTGAACTCTAACCTACCCTAATTGTTTAGGACTTAAAGACTTTGTTGTTATTGTTGTTGTTGTTGTGAACCGACCATTACGAGGTTTGCCATAACTATTAGTGACTGTGGTGGGATCCAACCATTCGGACTGGATAGTCTACATACACTGTTGTTGTTCTAACAGTATACACATTAGTATGCCGGTTCAAACATCCTTTTTAAGAAAATATATAGTCATGGTAGGGCCTTTTCATAGTAATATAGCTTATCATCATCATCTAAAGCTAATAAAGCTAGCATATACTCTAAAGCTAGGATATAAGACATAACTATTTTTTTCTTAGTCCCATAATATAAGGCGTCTATACTTTAGCTCCTGCATGCAACAACTAATGCAGACCAAATCTGACTCCTGGGCTCCCTCAGGAATGCATTTGTGCAGCATGCATGCATGAATGCTGGAAGCTAATTGGCTAGACCGTTTCTACATGCACGCACGCAGCATCACAGTAAATTGGATGGAGAACCAAAACATTTTTAATGTATAGGAGTTAATTTACTTATTGGTCTTGATGTCTAAGGAAGTTGCGCCTTCTATCTCAGACGGAGGGAGTAGAATTTCATTCAACAATATATATCCTACCGAGAAAACTCGACTACCAAAAATGTACAGCGCGCTGCGCGCCCACTATCAAGCTGATGAAGAGATAAGCCCAAATGGAACGGACCACTCGTAGGGAGAGACAGAGCGACACGAGACTACTAGGAGAGGAGGAGGGAGAGAGAGGGCCGGACCGGACCGGAGGGGCGCTGAAAGCCACAGTTTGCTTTAGGGTTTCTCTCCCCCCACGCCGAGATAGACAAGTACACCGCCACACACACGCGCCCCCCCCCACGAAATTCACAAACCCACCGGAGGCACAGAAAATTTCCCAGGGAAGGAAAAATCCCGTCCGAAATCCAGCGCTCCAAATCCGTTCGTCCCCTAGGCGCTCCCCCGAACCCGTCCCGAATCCCGCAAATCCTCGCTGAAATTCCCCAATCCTCCGTGCTCGCCGCCGCCTCCCTGCGACCGGCCGCCCCGCCTCCTGTCGCAGCCGCTGCCGCGGATTTCCACCCGACGAGGGTTTGCGTCTCGCTCTCGCTCTCTCCGCGCTACTGCCGCCACAGATTGGCGCGACCGACCCGTCGTCATCCAGGACCCTTCTTCCGCCCGCGAGGCCGGGGGTCCCCTCCCGCGGAAATTCACTCTCGTCCAGAGGCGGCGGCGCTCTCCTCTTCATCGCCGCCCCCCGCCCCCGCGCTCTGCTGGTACTCGAGTGGCGTGGGGTGGAGATCCACCAGGGCGTGGATCGATTCCTCTTCGTTTCTTCGTTCGGTGGTGAGTAACCCTAGCTTGTATTGTTCAAAGGATTTCCTTTGTTTTCATGTACCTAAGGATTTGTTCTCGACGTGATAGCCGGCTAATACAATCTAATCTTTGCATGGCTCGAATAGGTTTTTATCCGTAAGGCGTGGAATATCAATCTATATAGGTGCACGAGGAGTTTATATATCCCCAATTTTTCGGGGGTTCAACTGAACCCCCATGCCCCACGCTAAGTCCGCCCCTGGTGGTGGTGGACTGGATTGGTGGACGCTGCTGATTTTGTCGTGGGCATGGAGCGAAGTGAGCCCTCGTTGAAGCCGGAATGGCTGCTGCGGCCCACAGTACCGGCCACTTCGCCCCGCGCAGGTGAGCTTGCCATCTAAATCGCTACTGTCTGTTTATTGCTATGGATAGCATTCGTGTGGGATTCATTGCAGTTCACATTTATGGATGTTACGGCGAGAAGTTGCAACGGATAGGTTTATAGTATAGTGACACCGGATAGTATAGTATTACACAGTGGCCGTTATCCCATCGGTGCCTAGATTTATACGTGCCAATTGGTGCCTTTTTTGTGCATGGTAGAAACTAGCTCAATTCTATGTCGAGAATTTGCTACCCCAAATTCCATGCTAGTTTCTTTAAAACAAGCTTTCCATGTACTGTTTTATTCTGTCATTGCGGTATATCAGCAATATTTGTCTGGCAACTGTTCTATTCATTATGCTGCATGTAAATCAGGATGGTTCGTGGCGGTGCACGTTATATTAAAGTTTTGCTAACTATGGTAACTATTGGGGGAAGCTGTTAGGGAGTCATTGCTTTTGATATCACTATCAGCCTTGCCTTGTATATTGTGAAACTGATGTTTCTCGGGTTTTTTTTGTGACAATGTAACTGCACTAACTTTTGTGAAGTTTGGGTTTCTTTGTAAGGAAAATTTTCTGTTAGTAGTAGTTTGGGGTCTTCGTTATAATCTTGGAGGTGGTTCCAAGCGTTGTTTTTTCACTTGTCTGTTAGCCCTGTTTTGGTGATGCTTTTGTGGTCCGGGTAGCGGCAATCCATCGACCTCTTCTTTGGTGTGACGAAGGGTTACTGACAGCTGACACACGATTTTGCCTCTGTGAGGATACACTTGAGCTCCAACCATCAGTGTCGTAAATCACATTAGTAGCCTGCAAGATGATCATCTTGTGCTTTCTGTATTTGGATTTTCTTCATATATTCTTGTCTGTCGTATACTCGTATTATGTAGTGCCCCTTTATACATGCAATTACATTTACTAAGCGAAATCAAGGTTTCATAGGTGGATTAGACATGCCTGGATTAGACATGCCTGCTGGGTTTGCTCATTTACTTTAAAAATACGTTATGGACCAGGTTAGGATGGAGGACCTAGACAGCTTTCAATCAATCATTAAATGCTGGGTGTATGGGTGAGCAGTGCAAGATTAGAAGCTAGGGTGCTTGGTGTAGAGCTGTAGAAATAGAGAAGATTAGGGATTTCCAAGTCTGATGCCTTGATTTTCCACCTGCAATGCAACACTAAGCAAATGGCGAGCATCTGGATTAAACATCAATTGATTACTAAGTAAGCCAGTTCACACCATCTCATGCTTTACACAATTGAGAGCAACTCCAAGAGCCTCTATGTCCGATTCATAGGAATGGAGATCTTGGTGAAAAATAGTGGTCCCCAACAGCTTCTTTAGCTAGATCTCCAAATATTGCCATCCTCTCATTTATTGCTAGCCAAAGATGTGGATTAAACATAAATTGATTACTAAGTAAGCCAGTTCACACCATCTCATACTTTACACAATTGAGAGCAACTCCAAGAGCCTCTATGTCCGATTCATAGGAATGGAGATCTTGGTGAAAAATAGTGGTCCCCAACAGCTTCTTTAGCTAGATCTCCAAATGTTGCCATCCTCTCATTTATTGCTAGCCAAAGATGTGGATTAAACATAAATTGATTACTAAGTAAGCCAGTTCACACCATCTGATGCTTTACACAATTGAGAGCAACTCCAAGAGCCTCTATGTCCGATTCATAGGAATGGAGATCTTGGTGAAAAATAGTGGTCTCCAACAGCTTCTTTAGCTAGATCTCCAAATATTGCCATCCTCTCATTTATTGCTAGCCAAAGATGGAGAGCGGAGTTGGCTCTCTAGAGTGCGCACAAGATATAGAGAACCTATTGGAGGGTGAAAAGATATAGAGAGCAATTTTTATTCAAATGGCTCTCCAAATGATAGTTCAGAGAGTGAGTTTAGGAAATACTCTTGGAGATGCTCCGATGCGAGCAATTAGCCAATTACAGATATGTTGCTTTCTTGGCACCACTGGCTTGGGCCTGGTCTGCATGAAGTGAGGCTAAAGTTTGGAGCCTGTTTGCTTGGAGACATTCTTCAACTTAACAAAGAGTGATTGATTGTCCTGCTACAAGGATGCAGAGGTCTTGAAGTTTCTGGGTACAAGGTGAAATAATGGGTCCTGGGGCGGATGTGTGCACACCCTTTCAGTTATAACTAGTGTGTTGTTTGAGATCCTCATGTGCCTGTACGTTTATTTTTCTGCTTGTGACTTGGCTGCTTATTGGTGATCATAGTATAAGGATTATATCTTTATATTTTTGTGCTGATTAAAAAATAATTCTGCTTATGGAATCTCTTGTCCTTGCGCATAAGAAAAATTCTTTATGTAGTTTACGACATGTCTTTTGTTCTTAACAAGTATTGTTTTCAATGTGACAATGCTCTCTTACCATGTAAACTATTTAGTAGTTTATTAATGCTCAGTTCACAATTTACATTTATGTGCATGAATTGTTCTTTACTTGTCAGTGACACTAATGCACATCATGATACTTCTCTTTGGCATTATGTACTAAGAAGCTCTTTGTTGGATGATTTTAGATGATCACGGCAGGGGTGCTTCATCAAGAAATCGTTCATCAGGTCGAGATCGTGATCGGAGCTCCCAACAGTCCTCATCTCGGAGAGGTTCAAACTCTAGTGGTTCAAGGCGGAATGATCAAGATGGTACTGGGAAATCAAGAGGCTATGGTAATTTTGGAAAGCACAGCAAGGAAAGGATACAAGAAAAGGACCTGGATTTTCGTGATCGGGAGAGTAGGTTGGTTCATCCAGATGATCCTTTACGTGATGGGTTTGAGTCCTTTAGCTCATGCAGATCTGAAAAGGACAGGCTTAACCGTACTCGTTCAAAGGTGGCCATATCCAATCGGGCAGTAGGAGTAAGTTTAGACAATGGTAATATATCTAAAAAAGATAATGGTGTCATCTCCTTTGAGAGAGAATTCCCACACCTTGGTTCTGAGGACAAAAATGGAAAGCAAGACATAGGTCGAGTTCCGTCTCCTGGAATTAGCACCCCAATTCAGAACATACCATTGGTAGTGTCTGATGGCTGGAATTCAGTGCTTGCAGAAGTACCTATGGTAGGGGATCCAAACATTAACTCTGTTTCCTCTTCTTCATCACCCGCTGGTTCTAGTAAACAGATTGAAGTGTCCAACTCTGGGAGTGCATTAAGCATGGCTGAAACAGTGATGCAGTCACCGTTAAAGATTTCTACCACACCGCAGGTTGTTAATCAGTATGGGGTTTATGTTTCCCCATTTGCATTTCACTTCTTTTTCTTGTTTTGAATATTGTATTATTGTTTATGGTTTTTTTGTGCCATATTGATTGTTCTTTTTATTCAGTTATCAATTGATGCTCAGAAGATTGAAGAAAGAACTATGAGGCAGTGCATTCTAAGACCCCTTACACCATCATCAAACAAAATATCTGTGAGTACCCTATTTATTGCCTTTGTCGCAGTGAATGCTTAATATCTGTTGTGCATGCCACTTCATGGATATGTTATAAGCTCATTAGTCTCTTCCATCTTGTTTGATCATTATTATGACCTTTTGAGGAAAGCACAAGCAATTTACGTAGTACAGTTATGTTCCAAGAATTCTTGAACTCTTAACACTTATCTTTTTATTTAGTGAGCTAACCTTTGATATTTATGTCTTTACAGCAGAATATCAAGTTATGTAGTTTACTATCACGTGATCATATTTTGCCTATGCTATTAGTTAACGATCATAGTCAAAATAATAGTGTTTGACCCCTGGCCCATTTGATTGCCTGCTGTATTATTTTTGAACTAAGATTTTCCAATGTATTATTTAATCTTCAGTTCACCCATGACATAGTTGTTGGCAATTACCTTAGGAGCTCTTAGAGCTGTCTTTTTATCAGCCACTTATGCAAATGAAGTTACTGGAGTACTGATTGCTTGGTTGTTTAAACAGACATGTTCGGGATTGGATCTATGTATTTTTCCTGTTTTAAAAATATAAAATCCTGAATATTTTATGGCATCTGTTATTTAAATTTGCTAAATTTCATATCAACAATTTTGCAAGGAACGTGTTTCATCAACCACTTCTATCAAAATTAGAAAGCTTTTTTGTCTGTTTAGCTGTTGCATTAGGTCATCAAACTGTGTTGAGACTGCTTTGCCAATTTGACTCGGACAATTAAGGATCATAAGGGAAACCAGAAATATACTTTGAAACATATGTGTTCCTGATTACTGATTAATCACAACTCCCCGATATGTACTCTGTCACAGTCCATCCTGACATGGACTTCGTTTTGTGCTTGCAACATTTTCATTGGCACCAATTAACTAACATCTGAAAAGTTTGAGTGGTACTTAGCTTTCAGTTGTAGTTGGTACTCTTTTGATTGAAGCAATGCTTTTGTGCTTTGAGCTTAATATTACTATTGTCAGAAGCTGTGATCCATTTCTGCAAGCATTTGATCTCTTGTAACTACTTATTGTGACTATTCCACCTAGTCTAAGCTGGCTATATTCATCTTGTAGCTACTTATTATGACTATTCCACATAGTCTATAGACTATAACTCATCAAAATCTTCTGAAACGAGCTAATTTGGAGCAGGATCCAAGTCTCATGAAAGGAGCTAATTTGAAGCAGGATCTTGTTTCCATACCTTTTTGTGCTATCAATAGTCTGTAGTTGTGGATGCTTTAAGTAGCTGTGCATATTATTAATTTAGCGGGCAACTGAATCACTTGGCTAAATGATTCTGACAAAGAGATTATTAGATCAAATTCTAAATCTAAAGCAGGTGGTCAATATTATTGCTTATCTAAAAACCATCTGTTTATTATTGTATTTCATCATCGGCATTGGAATGTGAATATATTTCCTATCTTCACTCTTGCAGAAGATAGCTATGTTTGGGTGAATATCTGTGTTTCTTTGTTAGTTTCACATATTTGTCAAGTAATATTCTCTTTCGCTGAATAATGTAATGTTGGTTTGAACTAATTCGCTCAGAATACTGTGCAGGCATCTAATTCTTTGGATAAGTTATTAAAATCCAAAGGTGCAAGAGCTGGAGAGTCTAATGGTCCTATCAAGGTTGCTCCACAACTGTCAATACAGCCATCTAGCAGCTCTGTTCGCACTCCGGCCAAAACTGAGCTCGTAAAGCAATCTCAATCAGGCAGCCTTCAAGTCCTTAGTCGTGAGCAGAATGGTACTGTAAACACTGTTGCCAAAGACAGCACCAGCAATCCTGTGAGCCCTGTTCTGGGTCGATCTTCTTCAATGGAACCTATGAGAAAGTCTATTGTCAACCCAAAGCTTAAGGTTGGCACTAATGGCCATTCTTTGCATCCACTGCAAGGTTCATTTGCTGACAGAAAAGCAAGTGCAAAAGACAAGTACAAATTTTTTGAGTTGTTGCGGAGCAAGTCTGTAAATGGTTCAAGCACTGCTATTGAGTCTCCATCTAGCCTGACCGATGATCAGCAGAACTCTAGTCTGGATTCACCTTTCAAGTTTATTGAAAATGGGAGCAGTTCCTGTGAAGAAGCAAATTCTTGTGAGGGTTCTCAGCGACACTTGTCGGACAATGAGGAAATCATTCCACCTTCAGAATCTCATGATGTTTTAGATGAGGGATCTCTGGGGATTCAAGTTGACGACAGGGATGCCAGCTCTTCACCAGTACTTGGTGACACTGAAGATATAGCTTCTAAGAAGCTCCCGCAAGACAATGTTGATATTGTGCCCATCATACCTTCTTATGTAAATGATGGTTCTGTGATGCCCAATTCTGTTGACAATGAAGCAAGTTTGCTGTTGGAGGAAGCCAATCCTGCTCAAGTGTTACAGCACATTGGAGTAAGGGAGGAGAATCCCTGTCCTGCTCAAGAGTTCGAGTCCATTGGGGCAGGTGGGGAGGAAGAGTTGAACCTCCTGAGATCTATGGGCTGGGATGAGAACGAAGATGTTCAGCCTCTTCAGCAGGAGGAGATTGCTGATTGTGTAAGTGTTTGATACATTCTCTAATCCAGCGGCCAAAATTTATTATCATGCCATATTGGTTCCAGAGTTTAGGGATGATGACCAAAATTTATTATCATCCATCGGCCAAAATTTATTATTATGCCCGAACAATCTCATAGTTGACATGGTACTTGGTAGTGCATATTACTGAAGCGATGATGACTGCAGCTGTAATCTTACCATTTCCCCCACCTTTTTTTTTGTAGCTAAGGCAGAACGCGAGGCTGCAGCAGAAGCTTCAGGAATGCAGGGGCTGATCGCCGATGGAGCAACGCCACTGTGCGTCACCATACTGAGAAGATGCGGGCGTGGAGCTGGGTTTTGGTACCTTCCGGTCAACCAATCAGGGAATGATTGTCTAGCTTAGCAAATGGAGAGTTTTGTTTTTTGTTAATGCTTGTTCAGCATTGTGGGGGGAGGTTTCATGGTAGAGCTGATAATTTTCCCCCATTGAAAAGAGGTTTTAGGGTTTTTCTTCCTCATTTTCCCAGAAGGAATACACCAAATGGAAGTCTTGTCTGGTGTTGGAGGCACATAGGTGTGCGTTGCTCTGAAAGAAGAATAGGTTGTCTTTCTTAATTTTTCGTCGCCATCTTTTTTTTTCGAAAAAGAAGGGAAAAAAAGAATGATCGAGCTTAACATGAAAAAGGTGCACAGGAATTACCTTATCTTTAATCTTGCTTGCCTTACCTTTTTTTTAGAAGGATTCATTTTGCTCTCTTTGTATCGACCTCTTCGATTTAGCCTCGTTACCTTAGGTTTAGTTTCGACTTGGAACAAATTTTGTGAAGGCTATAGCTCTAATCTGATGGGTAAGATTAAGCTCTATTTTATTCCTAGTGCGATCGAGACCGTTGAACATCTTTCTGGGCGCTTGTACACGTTGCTCTCTGTTAGCCCACGAGCGTGCGCGAGGGCATGTGCCTTTATGGAAAAAAAAAAAACCAAGCCCACAAGCCATCACGTTTGTCAATGGCATTCTCGTTATCCAGTCGTGTGTCATAAGATTTTACAGTGACACGGAATCTTACATCATATGTTTTGGGCACCTGCCCCAGCTGGATTACTACGGGGGTCAGCAAGATGGAGTGATTGACGGCACTGATCTACGTAACAGATTCGTAGGACCAGTCGTCAGTCGTCACGACAGAAATAATATGAAGTACTCTATTTGCTTGCAGGTAAAATGTTGCTATCTCACCTACACCCGTGGACGACTCTCAGAAGAAGAATAGCAGCTCAGAATTGCTCACCGAACCACAGAACAGCTTCGTGATAAGCAGCTCCCATAAAAAGTAGGCCACTCATTGTTCACCTCGTTTGCTAAATTTCTGGGAACGTTGATTTGGGGATGTGCTCCATGTACGACTGCTTTGTACGTGTGGCAAGTTTTGGCTCCCATAAACCAGTCGTCAATTTCTGATGTTTTGAAAATTGGGTGATTGATGCCTACTGTACTTATGCCGCTATGGCAGTATTCAGAAAAGGCAGCCATACTCCGATACTCGTACGGATGGCATGACTCGTCGAGTTTAAAATGATGTTTTCAAGTTGATTTGGACGGTTCGGCGTAACTGCGTATGCATTGCAGTATTACCATAGCGTCGACGCACATATACGTTAGTCGCTGTTCTTACTGTTGTTAGCAGCAGAATTCTTACTCATCGAGAGAGGATGACATTAGGAGTTGGGGTAATTTTCTAGTTTATTTCTCACACAAATGTCATGTCAACTTGAGGGGTTAGGAGTACATATTTATAACCTGCTAGCCAGCTAAACACATGCCAAGATGCTAGTCTAAGATGCTGTCATAGATGCTAAGATGCTGTCCTAAATGCTAAGATGCTGTCATCTAAGATGATGTCCTCTAGTCTAAGATGATGTCCTAAAAACAGACCATACAGCCACAAGGACCATGTGACCAGCACAGCCCCACAAAGACCAGCCAACACATGAGACTTATCCCATCATTCTCCCCCTAAATCTTATGCGTCGTCTTGTGGGAAAGTTGAACTATCCCGGTCCTAGAGCAGAGCTCAAGGAACTTGATCCTTCCAAGGGGCTTGGTGAGCAGGTCCACAAGCTGGTTGTTGGTGTTGATGTAGCTCGTCTTGATGCTCTCTTCCTTCAAACAGCCTCGGATGAAGTGGTATCTCGCCCGGATGTGCTTGCTGTGTTCATGAAAAACGAGGTTATTTGCCAGGGTCAGAGCGGACTTACTGTCCACCCTGAGCTCCACCGCTCTAGTGTCTCTGATGAGAAGATCACCAAGCAGTCGAGCGAGCCAGAGCGCCTGAGTCGAAGCGGTGGAGGCCGCTATGTACTCGGCCTCGCAGCTGGACAGGGCCACCACCTGCTGCTTGACCAACTGCCAGTTAACGAGACACTTGCCGAGTAAGAAGAGGATCCCGCTCGTGCTCTTGCTGGTGTCGATGTCGCCGGCATGGTCGCTGTCACTGTACCCGACGAAGTGTGTCGCTGAAAGGTCCTAATATGGCTAGAGGGGGGGTGAATAGCCTATTTAAAAATCTACAATTCAACTAGAGCAATTTGATTAGTATGACAAATAGCGTAATGCAAACTTGCTCTAGCTCTACAAGGGTTGCAAGCCACATATCCAACAATTCTAGTTGCAATGATTACTTAGGCACACAAACTTGCTATGTAACTACTCACTAAGAGCTCTTAATCTTGCTACTCTAAAGAGCTCAACTAGATGAATGTAAATAATAAAACAAGCTCTCAATTCTAATTACACTAAAGAGCTTGTATCAACTAGTTTGTAAGAATGTAAATAAGTGAGTAGGGTGATTATACCGCCGTGTAGGGGATGAACGAATCGCAAGATGAATATATAGCCAATCACCGGGAGAATGCTAAAGACAAGAGACAATCGATTTTCTCCCCAGGTTCACGTGCTTGCCAACACGCTACGTCCCCGTTGTGTCGACCAACACTTAGTGGTTCGGCGGCTAAGAGGTGTTTCACAAACCTCGTCCACACGATAGGACACCGCAAGAACCGACCCACAAGTGAGGTAACTCAATGACACGAGCAATTTACTAGAGTTACCTTTCAGCACTCCGCCGGGGAAGGTACAACTCTCCTTACAATCATCGGAGATGGCCACGAACAATCACCAACTCGTGCCAATCCTCCACCGCTGCTCCAACCGTCTAGGTGGTGGCAACCACCAAGATAAACAAGCGAAATCCGTAGCGCAACACGAATACCAAGTGCCTCTAGATGCAACCACTCAAGCAATGCACTTGGATTCTCTCCCAATCTCACAATGATGATGGATCAATGATGGAGATGAGTGGGAGGGCTTTGGCTAAGCTCACAAGGTTGCTATGTCAATGAAAATGGCCAAGAGAGTGAGCTTGAGACGGCCATGGGACTTAAATAGAAGCCCCCACGAAATAGAGCCGTTGTACCCCTTCACTGGGCACAACGCGGGGTGACCGGACGCTCCGGTCATATTGACCGGACGCTGGACCTAGCGTCCGGTCGCCCGATGTAAGCCACGTGTCATTCTGAGTTAAACTTGAGCCGCCAGATCTCAACGGCTATAGACTAACTGGACGCTCCGGCACAAGTGACCGGACGCTCAGACCCCAGTGTCCGATCGTTTCCAGTAAGCTCCCAAAACCGACTTTTGCCGACCGTACGCGTCCGGTCAAGCTTGATCGGACACAGCCCAGCGTCCAGTGCTCAACCCTAACCACTATGCCGTCTGACAGCTCGACCGGACGCAGCCTTTCAGTGTCCGCTCGCTGAGTGACCCAGCGTCCGGTCAGTAGACCGACGCCAGCATCATTACGACCAACTCCATTTCACTTCTAACTTCTCCACCCTTGCTTAAATGTGCCAACCACCAAGTGTATCACCTTGTGCACATGTGTTAGCATATTTTCACAAACATTTTCAAGGGTGTTAGCATTTCACTAGATCCTAAATGCATATGCAATGAGTTAGAGCATCTAGTGGCACTTTGATAACCGCATTTCGATACGAGTTTCACCCCTCTTAATAGTACGGCTATCAATCCTAAATGTGATCACACTCGCTAAGTGTCTCGATCACCAAAACAAAATAGCTTTTATCATTTATACCTTTGCCTTGAGCCTTTTGTTTTTCTCTTTCTTCTTTTCCAAGTTCAACCGTTTGATCATCACTATGCCATCACCATTGTCATGATCTTCGTTATTGCTTCATCACTTGGAGTAGTGTTACCTATCTTATAATCACCTTGATAAACTAGGTTAGCACTTAAGGTTTCATCAATTAACCAAAACCAAACTAGAGCTTTCAGCCGCCCCAGGGCACCTAGGGTAGTAGAGGCCGTGGTCGAGAGCCCCCGCAACGTAGCGGATGATCCTCTTCACAGCCTACTGGTGATCCGTCACCGGTCATTGCATGAACCGACTAACGTAGCCGACGGAGAATGCCAAGTCCGGCCGTGTGTGGGTGAGATAGCGAAGGCTCCCCACAAGACGCCGGTACTACGTAGCGTCCACCTCCTCTGTCGTGCTGTCGTGGCTCAGCTTTAGCCTCTCCTCCATCGGAGTGAGAGCTGGGTTGCAGTCGGTGAGCCCAGCTAGCTCAACGACGTGCTTGGCGTAGGCGGTCTGTCGAAGCGTGATCCCGGAGTCATCCTGGTGCACCTCGAGTCCTAGGTAGAAGGAGAGAGGCCCTATGTCACTCATCTGGAAGGTGGCCTTCATCTCTTCCTTGAATGCCGCCACCTCCGCATCCTTAGTGCCGGTGATCACCAAGTCGTTGACGTAGACACCCACCAGCAGAGCATTACCACCACTGCCCCATCGATAGATGGCCGCCTCGTGCAGGCTTTGCTCGAAGCTCATCCCCTTTAGCATGGAATCCAACTTGGCATTCCACGCCCTCGGTGCCTGCCGCAAGACATACAGGGCCTTGCGCAGGCGAAGCACCTTGCCCTCCTTACCGGGGATCGCAAATCTCGGCAGCTGGTGCACGTAGACCTCCTCCTTCAAGTCGCCGTTAAGGAACACCGACTTGACGTCCATGCGATGAACACGCTAGCCCTCTTGGGCAGCTAGCGCAAGGAGGAGTCGCACGGACTCTATCCGTGCCACGGGAGCGAAGGCGTTGTCGAAGTCGACCCCCCTCCTGCTGCACGAAACCTCGTGCCACCAAGCGAGCCTTGTGCTTGACGATGGCGCCGGCTTCATCCTCTTCAGCTTGTACACCCACTTAAGGGTGACGTGCGGTGACTACGAGGAAGGTCAGCAAGCTCCCAGGTGCGGTTCTTCTCAACCGCATCCATCTCCAACTGCATCGCGGCGCGGCATGCCACGTGTTTCTCAGCCTCTGCAAACGACCGAGGCTCGCCGTCGTCACACGCAAGGTGCAACTGCGCCTCTAGGTAGTGAGGCACCAGTACCGGCACTGGCTGATCGCCAAGAAGGTTCTCCACCGTACGGTACCGCAACGGCTCACCGTCGTGGTACGCGTCGATGCGCTCCTCATCGTGAGAGAGCGGAGTAGCGAGCTCAACCAGGCTGTGCTCGACGCGAGCTGATGTTGGAGTAGATGTGCCCAGAGAGGTGCCTGTCGGTGCTAGAGTACGTGGCGGTGCCAGCTATGGTGGAGCCGGTGAAGAACTCATCGTAGCCGAGGTCCTGGCTGAAGAGCGTGGTGCTGTCGGAGTAGCAGGCGCCGGGGTCGGTGGAGGCTCGGGGACTAGGGTAGACGCGCTCGTCGAAGAAGAGCTTCCTACTCCCCTAGCTCCCTAGAAGTGGACGTACTCGACAGTGAAGTCGTCGTACGTCGGAGCCGAGCTGTCGTCCACCGCCTTGTCCCACGCCCATCCTCGCCCTTCGTCGAACACAATGTCGTGCGCCGTGCGCACACGCTGTGTCTTCGGGTCAAGGATGCGGTAGGCCTTCGAGCCCTCCGCGTAGTCGATGAACACTCCCGGAGTGCTCCTGTCGTTGAGCTTGCTAATGTGGCTAAGCTCCTTGGTGAACGCGAGGCAACCGAAGACCCGCAAGTGGGAGACCGCCGGCTTGCACCCATGCCAAGCCTCGTACGACGTCCTGCCATCGAGCGCCTTGGTAGGCGAGCGGTTGAGGATGTAGACGGTCGACACCATCGCCTCTCCCCAGAATACAGCCGGCATCCCCCTCTGCTTGAGAAGGGCCCGAGCCATCCCCACAACCGTCTGGTTGCGCCGCTCAACGACGTCGTTCTGCTGCGGGCTGTACGACGTGGAGTAGTGGGGCTGAATGCCCTCATCAGCACAGTACGACTCGAATTCGCCACCATTGTCGATGCACAGCACGAGCAGCTTGCAGCCGCACTCCGCCTCCGCAGCAGCCTGCGAGCGTCTGATGGTGTCCACAACCTCTCCCTTGCTGCCGAGGACCATCACCCACATATAGCGGGAGAGGTCATCGACAAGCAACATGAAGTAGCGTCGTCCCCCCGGTGTGGCCGGTGTCATCGAGCCACACAAGTCCCCGTGCACAAGCTCGAGCCTCTCCTTGGCTAGAAAGCTCGCCCGTTGGGGAAAGGGGAGTCGCCTCTGCTTCGTCAACACGCAGACGTCGCAGAGCTGCTCCACATGGTCGAGGCACGGCAGGCCTCGCACCATCTCCGTGGCACTGAGCCGCTTCAGGGCCTCGAAGTGAAGGTGCCCGAAGCGCTCGTGCCACTGCCACGCTTCGTCGTCCCGACGAGTAGCGAGACAGAGGGGTTGTGCCACCTGCACGTTAAGGACGTAGAGTCGATTTGCGCTTCTGGTCACCTTAGCAAGAAGGCGACGACGGCGATCCCAAATCCTCATGACTCCATCCTCAACCACCACGCGCGAACCGTTCTCATCCAGCTGTCCCAAGCTAATGATAGAGTTCCTCAACGCGGGGATGTAGTAGACTCCGGTGAGTAGCATGTGCTCACTAGACACGACGGTGAAGATGATGGAGCCGACGCCCTTGATCTCCATGCCGGAGGCATCCCCAAACTTGACGGAGCTTCGGACGCTAGAGTCAAGCTCGGTGAAGAACTCCCATCGACTGGTCATGTGATGGGTGGCGCCGGTGTCGAGGCACCACCCGTCAGTCTTATCGTTGCCGGAACCATCGCCGAGGAGGGCGTGTGATTTTGGCTCATCAAGGTGGAGGAGAGCCGATGCTGCCGGTGCCGCTGGAGGTAGCTCGATGCTTGCATGTGCCATGAACAGAGCCAGCTCCTCCTCCTCCGCCTGTGCGACATGGGCCTGGCCACGTCGTTGCTATCGATAGTCCTTGGTCCAATGGCCAAGCTGGCCGCAGTTGCGGCAGGTGTCGTCTCGTGCCGACTTGTGCCTACCGGTGCCGCCGCCCTAGGCGCCTCCGCGGGTATCACCCTCGGCACATCCTCGCGCCTCGACCGGGGCATCTCTGCGCGCCTTGCGCGGCTTGCCATGCTTGTGGCCGCCTGTCGTGGAAGAAGGCTCACCCTTCTTCCGGTCACCTTGGTTGGCAAGTCACTGCTCCCGAGTGAGAAGGAGCTTCCTGCCAGTGGTGATGGGCCCCGAGAGAGACTATGGCTCATCAGCTGTCGATGACCTTGAGGCGACCTATCGCCTCCTCGATCGACATCGTGGAGAGATCCAGCAGTGACTCGATCGAGCGAGCCATCTGTTGTACTTCTTGGGGACGCAGCGGAAGAGCTTTTCGACAGCTCTCTCCTCGCCGTAGGTGTCATCGCCGAACTGCACCATCTTCTACAATAGAGTGTTGAGACGGAGAGCAAAGTCATCAACGTCCTCACCTGGCTTGAAGGCTAGGTTCTCCCACTCCTTGCGAAGTGCCTGTAGTGTGGACTTGCAGGCGCGGTCGCTGCTGATGCGTGCCGCAACGATGGCGTCCCAAGCCTCATTGGTAGTTCACTTGTTGGTAAGCGAGAACTGCATCTCGGGTGGGACTGCAGCAATGAGGGCATCCAGCGCCCGTCGATCTAGGTCGTTGTCGACGTTGCCGTACCGGACTACCTCCCACATGTGCCGCACCTAGAGCTTTACCGTCATCACCGCAGCCCACTCGACGTAGTTGGTCTTAGTGAGAGTAGGCCACCCACCGCTGGGGCCGACGTCCCTGACAACAGCCTGGAGCCCATGGTAACCACGGTACCGATCCGGGGAGAGGGAGCCACGCTGCCTGTGAAGGCTGCGCTCTCCATCGACCCGTCCGCCACCGTCGCTGTGCACGCCTCCTCTAGGAGTGCCGCCGCCGTGCGCGCCTCCTCCAGGAGCGCCGGCGGCGTCCGCGCCTGTCTAGGCTGCCGCCGCGCTCGTGGGCGTGCGCGGCTGCCCACTGCGCCGCCCACGCTCGTCCTGCCTCCCTCCCCAGCAGCTCGAGGTCCGTGTCGGCGCTGTCGTCAGCAGAAATAGAGCTGTTGATGCTGCCGCACAGGGCCTCGACCTCTGCTGCCGCCGCACGCGCTGCATCCGCCGCCGCCGCTGCTTCCCCCTCCGCTCTGGCTGCTGCCAGCCTCGACGCCCTTGCCGCCGCCGCAGCGGTCTCTGCCGCCGCTCGCTCGCGTTCCTCTGCTGTGACAAGTTCGGCCTCCTGCCGATGCCGCATGCTCGTGGCGACCGAGCGCTAAGACTGTCCTGCGGACATGACGCGCTATTGGGGGCTGCTGCGTGGGGAGAGGGCTGCTTTAGACGAGCTGCGCAGAGGGAGAGGAGTGAGCAGGAGCGGCCGAAGCTGCTGCTGCTCCTAGCTGGGGTTGTTGCGAGGCTGGAAAAGAAGATGAGCAGGAGATGCTCAGGCTACAGGATAATACGGCTCTGATACTACTTGTTAGTCGCTGAATTCTTACTCTTGGTAGTAGCAGAATTCTTACTCTCATCGAGAGAGGATGACACTAGGAGTTGGGGCAATTTTCTGGTTTATTTCTCACACAAATGTCATGCCAACCTGAGGGGTTGGGGGTACATATTTATAGGCTGCTAGCCAGCCACGCATATGCCAAGATGCTAGTCTAAGATGTTGTCCTAGATGCTAATATACTGTCCTCTAAGACGTTGTCCTATATGCTAAGATGCTGTCCTCTAGTCTAAGATGTTGTCCTAAAAACAGACCATGCAGCCACAAGGACCATGTGACCAGCACAACCCCACGAAGACCAATCAACGCATGAGACTTATCCCATCAATATATATTCTTGGAAAGAGAAGTATACACGGGACAGATGATAATTGTATGATCAGTGCGCCTAATCACCCACAAACAAGTGCCATCACAATCATGATTTACTTGCAAGGGAAACAAACCGATCGGGGTAGTAGGCCACTCCTGATAGAAGAACATGGTCAGGGGCCAAGCAATCAGTAATCTAAAAGTCCCAATTGGACCGCCCGGTTGCTCACCAACTTGGGCATCATATATAACTACATATATGTTGGCTACCTAGCCACCTTTCCTTTTTTGAAAGGAGTCAAACAATGACATATAGGAGTATATTTCGTTTTTGAAAGGGAACAATGCCATCTATATACGGAATACTTTGTTCATCACAAATGATCGAGCCACACGGCTTTAGTAGACTGGTTGTATGAAAACACATGTCATATCGTAAATGCGTTTAAGCTTGAAACGTTTTTGCTTCTAGAGAGCATGTGGAAGCAAAAACTTGCAGGAGCGAACGTTGTAAAGTGAAACGTATGGATCAAATTCGTAACAGTCTGGACCTAAAAGGCCATTCTCTCGACCATCATCAAAGGAAAAAGCGCCAAGGAGAAGCTTGCCGTGCGATAAAGCAGGCACCTCTAATTAGGTCAAAATCCACATACCAGTCTCCTTCACGACTGCTTCATCACTGATGGGCTTCCACACCTTCTCTATCGCATCTCTTTCCACTTCTCTGTCCTTGTACTCTTGTTTTCTCTTTCTTGAGAGCTTGTATTCTACACTTGTTTACGATGAGACATTGAGACCAGGTAGCCATCGTCGTTTATTTGCATAACATGGTGGTCACAGAGACCAAACCTAACTATAACTACCAAATCGTATATATATATTGACATATTCGTGGTGACAAATATAAGTATGGCACACTCGTCTCACCCAATAGAAGAAGAAGAATTAAGCACACGCACGCTAGCGGCTAGCCTTCTCTTGTTGCTGCCCTTCCAAAGGCTCCAAGCCAAAGGATAGAATAGATGGAATCAGTAGCACGGCTGCTTCTGCTGGTGGCCGTGGTGGTGGCCGCGGCCAGTGGCGCCACCACGGGCGCCGTGGCCGCGACCGCGACGCCGACGCCGCACCTCAAGCTCAAGGGCGGCCTGCGCGTGCGCCTGACGCACGTCGACGCGCACGGCAACTACTCGAGGATGCAGCTGCTGCAGCGGGCGGCGCGCCGAAGCCACCACCGCATGTCGCGGCTCGTCGCGCGTGCCACCGGCGTCAAGGCCGCCGCCGGGGGAGGGGACCTTCAGGTCCCCGTCCACGCGGGCAACGGCGAGTTCCTGATGGACGTGGCGATCGGCACCCCCGCGCTGTCCTACGCGGCCATCGTGGACACCGGCAGCGACCTGGTGTGGACGCAGTGCAAGCCGTGCGTGGAGTGCTTCAAGCAGAGCACGCCGGTGTTCGACCCGTCGTCGTCCTCCACCTACGCGACCCTCCCTTGCTCCAGCTCCTTCTGCGGCGACCTGCCCACCTCCACCTGCACGTCGGCCAACAAGTGCGGCTACACCTACACCTACGGCGACGCGTCGTCGACGCAGGGCGTGCTGGCCAGCGAGACGTTCACGCTGGGCAAGGAGAAGCTGCCCGGCGTGGCGTTCGGCTGTGGCGACACGAACGAGGGCGACGGGTTCACGCAGGGCGCCGGGCTCTTCGGGCTCGGCCGGGGCCCGCTCTCGCTGGTCTCCCAGCTCGGCCTCGACAAGTTCTCCTACTGCCTCACCTCGCTCGACGACGGCGACGGCAAGAGCCCGCTCCTGCTGGGCGGCTCCGTCGCGGCCATCTCGGAGAGCGCGGCCACGGCGCCCGTGCAGAGCACCCCGCTGGTGAAGAACCCGAGCCAGCCGTCCTTCTACTACGTGTCCCTGGCGGGGCTCACCGTGGGGTCTACACGCATCACCCTCCCGGCCTCGGCGTTCGCGATCCAGGACGACGGCACGGGCGGCGTCATCGTGGACTCCGGCACCTCCATCACGTACCTGGAGGTGCAGGGGTACCGCGCGCTGCGGAAGGCGTTCGTGGCGCAGATGGCGCTGCCCACGGTGGACGGCTCCGAGATCGGGCTGGACCTGTGCTTCCAGGGCCCCGCCAAGGGCGTGGACCAGGTGCAGGTGCCCAAGCTGGTGCTCCACTTCGACGGCGGCGCGGACCTCGACCTCCCCGCCGAGAACTACATGGTGCTCGACTCCGCCTCCGGCGCGCTGTGCCTCACGGTGGCGCCGTCGCGGGGGCTCTCCATCATCGGCAACTTCCAGCAGCAGAACTTCCAGTTCGTGTACGACGTCGCCGGGGACACGCTCTCGTTCGCGCCCGTGCAGTGCAACAAGTTGTGATGACGTGCCGCCGTACGTACGTGTATGCTTGTAGGCGATTGTATTTGGAAGGACCGGTTGGTCTTCATGTGACGACGGCCGGGTGGTTACTGGTCAGTGATCAATATATTGACGTGTAGGTATCATGTTCGTGACGCGCTGTTTTTCGCTTCTTCTTTTTTTTTTACACCGCTGGTACAAGAACAATGGGTGCGCTTGCTTTATGCTTTGGTTTGGAATTGCTGGGAAAGTCGCAGAGAGGAGAGCTTCTAGGACGGAGACGGAGACCCATTTGGTCCATGTGCTGGCCGCCAATTGACTTGCGAAATCCCTGCGTTATCAGACAACCATCGACAGCGTTTAGACCTCGCGAAGGTAGCGTTCTCAGTCTGCTTTGGCTGCTTTACCAGGCTATCACTATCGGCCTCGGAGCTTTACCGCTTCTGAGGTACATCTGGGAAACTACGGACTGGATTGATACGACTCTCAATAATTGCTATAAGAAACTCTTTATATCCTTTGGTGTCGATAGAAATATAGATTTGATGCAAAATATTCCCCTTCAACGGCTTTTTTTTAACTAGAACTCCAAATATTCTCATGGTTTATTCCTGCCTTGTCACTCACAAAACTTATTTTTCCTCCAAGAAAAATAAGAAGTTTCTTAGAGGTAATCTCCTCCAGAATCCCTAAAAGAGAAGATGTTATACTTCTTTCTATAAGATTTAATGAAAATTAATAAATCTAACATAATTGTTGTGCTTTAGTGTGTGACTCGGGTATTTTTTTTCCTGTAGGATAAAATGGAGATTGAAAAAGAAAATGGCTAAACCCTACTAAAAATTCAGATTAGCTAAGAGCAGCTCTAGCAGGAGCTCTCAAATTATGGCCCCTACTTTTGTTGAGGGTTCTCCCTCGTTTTTTAGGGTGTGATTTTTTGCATCTACTCTAGTAGAAACTCTCAAGCCAAAGCCCTCAAATCCTTTTTTACAGACACTAACATAAGGGGGCCCACTTGTCATTCTTTGTTCTTCTCATCCTCAATCGCTCCCGTGGCAAGAGATCGTGGCGGCAGGAGGAGTATGGGAGCCGCATCTGACGAGTGGAGGCAGAGTTGCCCTCGCCAAGAGGAGTTGAGCAGCGGCTCCCATTGAGAGAGGAGCCACACCCTCGTTGGCACAGCGGCCGAGAATCTCGCTGCCCGGGAGAAGAGGAGGTGCAGGCGCGCGGTCGATGTCGTCAGCAGAGGACAAGAGGAGGAGCTGCATGTGGGAGGAGCTTGCCGGAGAGGATCTTGCCTAGGAGGAAGAGGAGCCATGTAGCCGGGAGGAGTGGCCAGGACCTCGCCGCAGAGGAGAGGAGACACCTAGGAGGGAGAGGATGGCCTGGCTAGAGGACCTCGCCAACCGAGGGAGCTTGCCGGAGAGAGGAGCTGCATAGTGTCTAGACCTCGCCGGGGAGGAAGGGGACGTCGTCGGGAGCAAGAGGCAGGAGTCGCGGGAGGAGGACGTCGTGGCGGTGCAAAAGAAACTGTGGGGGAGGGGGGGCGGGGGGGGGGCGAGAAACAGCGATGTAGAACAGGCATCGCGTGCATGAAAACTACCGAAACAAAAATTTGAGGGCTCCAACAGGCCCCAAGAATAAGGGGTGGGAGGAGGGTTTGAGGGCCCTGGTAGAGATTCTGTTGGACCTTATATTTAGTTTTGTGGACTTAAATAGAGGATCTGTTGGAGTTTGCTCGGGCAAGCCGACCCTGCAGCCTAGAAACTACGTGCTGCGGCTCAAGATTGCCGCCTGCATACTCAGTTTTTCTATGGTCCAAACGTCGCAAAACCGCTGGCAGTCTGGCACAGCCCATGTTGCTCAGTGCGGTCATGTTGAGAGCCTCCGCGGTCCGCGCATTTCGGCCGTGCATTCTCCACTTTCGTCCTGGTGTTTTCAGCTCGCTTCTCTCTGGGAATTTGGGGAAAATAGCCTTCTGGTCAGTGGTCTCGTGCTCCTGAATCCCCATCAACCCAAAAGCCGAACGTTCTAGCAGTAGCAGAGCATTCAAAAAAAAAAAAGGCTCGTGTTCTTTGAGAAATAGCAGCGCGTACGTACGTACACAAAAGAACGCAAAGATGTCATGCCGTGGCCGTGCGATTCAATGCTAACAGCAGTGCCGGTCTTAGTTGTAGGGCACGAGGTGCGACAGTCGAGGGTCTAAGCGGAGAAGGAGCCTAAGCGTAGGTATACAAACCTGTAGGTCTTTAGTAAACTAATGAGAGGAAAGACAGAGAACTGGCCAGGCGGTCAAAAAAAAACAACATCGACATTTCTTTTCTAATTTTCTTTCCCCACGGCCCTCGGGTAGAGAGGAGATGAGGAGTCACGCTGCACACACACTTTGATCGTGAGTTCACAGTGCGTGCGTCTTACACACGCGGAGCTGGCGAGCCGCGCCGCTGTGAAGAGCTAGACTACCGGAGACATGGACACGGCGCACGAGGATGACGACCAGGCAGGGCTCCACGACGACGACATCTTGATTCTTGTCTTCTTACGAATTGCGATCACCGATCAGTTGTTTAGGCCCAAGGTATTTTTTCCTTTTTATTTTTAATCCAAATTAATTATTTGTATAGTATTCTAGACTTCTAGTACTTTGTACCCATATACTCATAATTTTCTTCTAATTTAGGTTTTAGAATTTTAGAATGTTACCTAAGAAATATTTGTCATGGATGAGAAAAGAAAACGAATATATTGTTTTTTTAATCTATATTATTCTTCGATAATTATCATACATCTACGAATATATTGCTTAATCTACATGATTTCTCGATAATTATCAGACATGTTAAATTAAAAATATGTTATTGAATTTACTTTCATTTTACCAGTAAAATTAGTGCCGATATATTATAAGATTTTATACATGGTTAAGAGGGACCGTTACGTCGAGATCGCTAGAGGGTCCTTAAAATCCTGGCTAACAGCAACCAGCTCGCCTTTGCCGCGCCACCTTTGTGTGGCCGAGGAAACCGGTCGCTCGTCTACTTAGGCCCAGTCTAGATGTGAAATTTTTTGCAAAATGCAACTGTAGCGCTTTTCGTTATTATTTGGCAATTAGTGTCCAATCATAGTTTAATTAGGCTTAAAAGATTCGTCTCGTGGATTTCGTCTAAATTGTGTAATTAGTTTTATTTTTTATTTATATTTAATGTTTCATGCATGCGTTAAAGATTCGATGTGATGGAGAATCTTAAAAAATTTGGCAAAATAAGGTGGAACTAAACAGGGCCTTAATCCATTTTACTGTCAAGCAAAGGACACATGCTGCGTTCGTTCAAGGACCTGTCCTGTGCTCGCCAAGCCAAAACAAGATACAGCATAGCCTCAGCCCTCAAACCGCCGCCATGGAGCTGCTGGTGCTCCTGCTCTTCCTCGCCCTCCCCGTCCTCCCGGTGCGCGGCGGCTCGTTGGTGCCTCCGCGGCGGTCGCTCCACCTCGAGCTGGCGCGCGTGGACGCCGCGGCGGCCGCCAACCTCACGGACCACGAGCTCATCCTGCGCGCCGTGCAGCGCAGCCTCGACCGCCCGGGGATCGTGGCGCGCTCTGGCGGCAGCCGCGGACGGGGCGCGCAAGGCCGTCGCGAGCGAGGCCCCGCTGGTGCCCGGTGGCGGCGAGTACCTGGTCAAGCTCGGGATCGGCACGCCGCAGCACTTCTTCTCGGCGGCCATCGACACGGCCAGCGACCTCGTCTGGTTGCAGTGCCAGCCCTGCGTCAGCTGCTACCGCCAGGTCGACCCGATCTTCAACCCCAAGCTCTCCTCCTCCTACGCCGCCGTGCCATGAAGCAGCGACACCTGCGCACAGCTGGACGGCCACAGGTACCTACTTGTACTCAGCGATGCACTGCACCAAGTTTAATTACTACGTATATACAACCGAGAGACGCAGCAAACGTACTGACACGCAAATGCATGTGCATATGTGACGAGTACACCTACAAGTACAGCGGGAACGCGGTGACGAAGGGCACCCTGGCCATAGACAAGCTGGCCGTCGGCGGCGACGTGTTCCACGCCGTCGTCCTCGGCTGCAGCGACTCCAGCGTTGGGGGCCCTCCCGCGCAGGCCTCGGGGCTGGTCGGCCTCGGCCGCGGGCCGCTCTCGCTGGTGTCCCAGCTCTCGGTCCGTCGGTTCATGTACTGCCTGCCACCGCCCATGTCCAGGACACCGGTAAAGCTCGTGCTCGGCGCGCGCGCGGACGCCGTCCGGAACGTGTCGGACCGGGTGACCGTCACCATCGTCCAGCACGCGGTACCCGTCCTACTACTACCTCAACTTCGACGGGCTGGCCGTGGGCGACCAGACCCCGGGCGGCCGGGCACGATCAGGAGGCCAACGTCGCCGCCCACGTGTGGTGGTGGCGGCGGCAGCGGCAGCGGCGGCAGCGCAAACGCGTACGGGATGATCGTGGACGTCGCGTCGACCATCTCGTTCCTGGAGGCGTCGCTGTACGATGAGCTGGCGGACGACCTGGAGGAGGAGATAAGGCTGCCCCGCGCCACGCCGTCGCTCCGCCTGGGTCTGGAGCTCTGCTTCATCCTGCCGGAAGGCGTCGGGATAGACCGGGTGTACGTGCCGACGGTGTCGATGTCGTTCGACGGACGGTGGCTGGAGCTGGACAGGGACCGGCTGTTCGTGGAGGACGGCAGGATGATGTGCCTAATGATCGGCAGGACGAGCGGGGTGTCCATCCTTGGGAACTTCCAGCAGCAGAACATGCATGTCCTCTACAACCTGCGCCGGGGCAAGATCACCTTCGCCAAGCCCAGCTGCGACTCTTTGCCATAGATAGGCTCCGCATGGACTGGAATCTTGGTCTCATGATCTTGTACTCCGTGCCAGCATTTTACCGAATTTGCACATTGAGAGATTAGATATTTGTCAGAAATTTCTGAAGTGTATATGCAGAAATGTGTGATCATTCACTAACCAGAGTTGAAAAAGAAGTGAACATCGCTCGAGTAGAAGCTCTAAAACTTGCTGATAAGATTGTGGTCGATTTATGAAATCCGTTTATTAACACTGATAGTGATAAATTGTCCATCGTCTCTTTGGTTCTTTCATCTTTTTCTCTGGTTTGTTGCTCATTGCTAGAAGTATGCAAAGCAAAGGATTGCTCTCCTTCTAGCTCAGAAAAAGTGGAAGGGAAAACCAACACATTTTTGTAAACCACAGGTGCACTGGAATATAGCCATAATGTAGCCACTCAAAAAGCAGCTTACAAGAATATATCGATGTCTGGGCATGAATGAATTCTAACTTTATTCATAAATCTCTACCCTCTAAACAAGGGGTGAATGTGATTTTTTTCACTTAGATAACTCGGTGTCAGAATGCTCACGCACAGCATTCGCCAGTTCTTGGACATGTTGGTCTACAGCTCCTGACAAGAAATATTTGAACTTTGTAGTCCATGCTACATATTGTACTATTGTCAATAAAAAATCTATAAAAGAGTAACCTTACCTAATTTGTTTAAGGCATCCTCAAGTTTGAACACATACTCTCTGTTAGGTCCAGATGGGCCTTGAGCAAGGTAAATTTGCCTAAAAACGGCAAGAGTTTTCTTAGGGAACTAAACAGGGCACAAGTTATACCATAAGCTAACAATAGTTTCAGTTGCACAATCTAGTAATGCAAAAATTAATTAATGGGATGTCATACCTGGCCATTTCATCCAGAGGTGCAGGACCAAGATAGTTTTGATTGCTCTCCTTATTCGCGGTGGCGAAGTATCTGTTATCCAAGTACTTATTCAGTTGTCAGTGAAATTTTAGTATGTTGAAATGCTTATTTAAAATTACAGGACCACTTACACCATCACATTTTCGACAGCTGGTACTTTGGGCGATGAATCCTGAAAGTTATTACAACTTAAACTCCGCAGTAGTTACATGTGGAACATTATCGAAAGGGAAATAGATCCAGCCCTCATATCTTACAGTATACAAGTCAAGGTAAACCTTCTCATCATATTGCTTCTCCCTGACTTCAAGATACTGCAATTCAAATCTGAAGATAAATGCCAATAGAAGCAATATAAAGCTGTAAGCAACATAATATCAGTTTGTGCAGAGACTTGCTGCTAGATATACCATCACGTCAACACAGAAAAGTTCATATATACCGAAATTTCATAGGCCCGTTCATGACTTAATCATCATAGTATCTAAATTTAATCAGACTGTAGGAAAGAACATATGAGTTTTGGTCCATCGACCAATATCTACATCTCCATAATGACAAGTAAGTAACACCAGCTTTATCCCAATCATCAAACATCAAACAATTGAGTATCATAATCATGGGACAGTTGTGTGCATTCAGTACTAGTAGCATATCTGCATGGCTTGCAATAAACATACCTCCATAGCTATCTCCTTATCTTCCTCCTTTATTCTGTAAGCAACTCCCCACTAAAAGATGTAAAATAGACAGATTAGCTCGCAGAATCAACCGCATGAACTGTGAAGGAGTAACATCGACCATGAATTTACTAATCCATTTGGTTTGCGCATACTAGTAATCAGGCCGTTCTTAGCAGTTATAATAACAGAGGAGGAGGGTGGACAAGAGAAAGGGCGTACGCAGGTCGCTCCGGGCTGGTGCTCGAGCGTGACGGTCCTTCCGGGGAACTGCGGCGTGCCCCTGTGGTCCGTGCTCCCTGTCCGTCCACCGGCCGCCAAACGAAGGAAGAGTAATTTGAGGGCGCGGCCGTGAAGACGGACGGATTGCAGGCGGGGGTGTGAAGGTTACCCTGGTAGAAGACGCGGCGGTAGTCCGTGACGAAGCCGACGAGGCGGGCGTCGTAGGCGAAGCCTGGGTTCCACATCAGCGAGCCGTACCCGAACACCCAGATCGGAGACATGGCCGCCACGCCTCCTCCCCCCTTCTCCCGGCGTCTCCTTTCCCTCCGGTGGAATCGAGGATGGTTTGCGCAAAGCGCACGGCCACGGGGAAGGGCGGCGAGAAGGCCCACCCTCCTCTGGTTGGTGTGTGCGCGAGTAGCAGCAGGCAGCCGGAACCGGAAGGCAGGCAGGCGAATCACGCAGAAATCGAGAGGCAGACAACTTGCTAGTCATATTCTCTCTTTTATTTATTCCTTTTTTTATTTTGTCCCAACGTGACAAGTGGCTAGAAATGATTTTTTTTTTGTTGCTCACGTTTGTGTTACGGCATTATCTGCTCGCACCTCGTGGATTTGTACCTACTAAAATCCATTTTTTTCAAGAAAAATTGCACATGTTAAAGTTAAACCTCTTCACGTAACAGACTGAAAACACCTCCTCTTTCAAGAAAGAAGAAGACCATTTCGGTCACACCTGGAGGGGGGGGGGTAACAAAGCATAGCAGATACGCAGGTAAACAATCCATAAACCACTCATCAGTACAGCTTCCTCATGCAAAATGCCATCAGGCACAAGACAGAAACACAGGAGACAGATGCTGCGGGTGAGAAACACAACCAAGTAGTAAGTGAAGAATGCACAAGAACTATAAGTATTTGAATAGATGTTTCAGATGACAAGTAGTAAGCGAATTGGTACAAGAAAGTTATGCACAATGTGAAGAATGCGCTACCAAGTAGTAAGCCAAGAACAGAATTCAGTAGACAGTGTCATCAATTCCCGGCAAAACATATTTGAATAGATGTTTCAGATGACAAAAGCTACCACAAGAGCATTCAGAAATTGTCTCATGTCAGCAACCACCTTTATTTTCTCCAGTACCCCTATATTTTACTCGTCTACTCTTAACTAAAGCTTATTTACTTCTCTGCATAAGCATAAGCAGAATCACTATAACGTAGGGTATGTATTAGCAATGGTCATGAAGGATAGACATGCCGGCAGGCAACAAACAACAATACTGAAACCACCTCAGAATCATCGACTGAAACCTGAATTGATCACAACTTCAACCCCCCCTGAAGTTCTGAACAGACTCTGTCAATCATCACTATCAGCATCATCGACCTCGTAGTCACCGCCACTGCTTGAGTCGGTACCGTACTCAGGCTCCCATGGCTCCCTGAATGACTGGAGCGCGCAGCACCTCTCCTCGATGTCGCCTTCAAGCCGGACGTTCCAGCAGCCAAGTATGTCCAGGGTCCGCAGCAGCTGACACTTGGTAAGAATGGCGTTGAGCCCAAGGTCACTGAACAGGCCATAGGCAAGCTCAAGTTGTTCTAGCATTGGCATGGTGTTCGCGACTGCCAGTGCCTCTTCTTCAACCACCTTATTAGCTGCTGTGTTGAAACCCTGAGGAAGGTCTGGAGGGGGCATGTTCCTCTTCAGCTGAACGAGCAACGTGCAGTGCCGGCCTAGTGCCTCGATTCCTTTGGGAGTGATATTCAGGCAGTTACTGATGTCCAGCACATTAAGTACAGGAAGGCATTCTGCATGCTTCTCCACGGCTGATCAGTGATCTCGCGCATTGGGATCTGGAGGACATTGAGCAACTTACCCCTGTTCAACAGCAGCAAACACCAAACATTATATTGTTGAAACTATGTCAGATTCAGATACCATATTAACAGAGTACAAAGAACTAAAAAAATTAATAGCTATAAGTAACTAAATGCACATGAATAGAGAAAACACGGTATCACAAAAACAGTGTTTTCTGGCAAGTTCATATCCTAGTATATGATGATAAGATATCCTATAGTCATTATTCTAAAGTCCTTAGTGAAGCAGTACCGCCATAAGCAAGCCATAGATCAAGTAATACGTATCATCAATCAAGATGTTGGAAAGCATTGCCATGTTAAGAGGCCTATGGAAAGCCAGAGCTTCAGCCAGCATGCCTAGTTTGGTTCTCAGCTTCACTTAAAGAAACAACAACATGATTTGGTATTAAAGCTGAAAAATGTCAGATAATAAGTTTCACAGAGGACAGAGTAACATAGGCCGCATTACATTGAGACCATAAAAATCTTCACTAAACGCAAGGTGATGTGAACATACAGATCAGTGTGGATCATAAATATCCAAGATAGCAGCTGCCAAATTAATAAATATGAGCTACAACCACCAAATTTTGTCCATTAAAGGAATCTTTATATGAATCAAATTTTACAGTGTGACGCTCAAAACGGACAATGTCTGGTAACAGGATCGTAGCAAATAGCCAAATAGCCGCAGGCAATGATGAATTCTACCCATCACTAGTAGTAGGCAGTAAACATCAGAATCGGCAACACTTAAAGCTTTCATAAGAGATCATTATTACACTATGTTTCTATTAAAGCTCCTTTGGCACGGCTCATCCAAAACGGCTTCACTCGTGTCAGGTGAATAGACAGTGATTAGTGAAAGAATTTCAATGTTCAAGTGGCAGGGGGCTGCATGTCAACACATCATTCTAGTGAACTTTCTCAAGCCAAGAGCGAACATCTCAGGCACGCAGCACACCAAGGGTCCCCAACGCGGTAGGCAGAGAGCCTCCGAAGCGTGCCCTGCGCACGGGCGACGAGTCGGCGCACGGCGGCGTCGGCCCTGGCGCGGCAGTTGACGCGGCGACACCAGGCCTCGATGTCCACGTCCCCCCACATGTCCGGCGACGCCACGGCCTGCGTCCACGCCCTGCAAACCTGCGCCGCGCCCCGCGCCACGTCGTCCGCGGCGACACGCCCGCGGAGCACCAGCGCCAGGATCTCCGGGCTCACCGCCTCCGTCCACCTCCACTCGTACGCCACCACCTCCTCCTCCTCGTCGCCACCCGCGTCTCCTTCCCCGTCGCCGCGAGGCCTCGCCCTTTTCGCTTCGGGCTCCGGCCAGCCCCACACCTGCGCTCTCTTTCCCCCGCCGGCGGCCGTACCCGCCTCCTTCGCCGCCGGCGCAGCCGCCTCCGACCAGCTCGTCCAAAACCCTCCTCCGCTCCCGCAGCTTAGGCTACCAAGCCCCGGCGCCTTTCCCGGGCCCAGGATCCCCCTCGACCCCCCTCCTCCACCACTAGCGACGACAGCTTCGCCTCCACCGGAGGGTTTCTTCTTCATGGCCTCCGCGTGTGACCACCTGAGCACGGCCTTTATATAACCAGGCTGAGCTCACGGACTCCACCAACTTCGTGTTGCGGAGGAATGGGTGCATCACGCGTGCCTCATCGGGCGGTTGGAGTTGGGGAACAAAATTCGGTGTTGCCCGGATGCAAAGCGCATCCAGTGCCCACCCTTCCACCCGGTCGACGCGTGGAGACACAGGGAAATCTGACGGTCGCGTGTCTGGGAAGCTCCTAGCGGCTCCGAACGGCTCGCTTGCCTGGCTCCTCGCGCATCTGCATGCATGGCTCGGCATCGCGGCTGCATGCATCGCGAGGCAGCGAGTTGGAATAGGCGCGGCCGAGGGTTTGGGTTCTGGCAACGCACTGCCGCCGCCGCCTGTTCCAATCTGGGCCGCTGCCGTCGCCACCTCCATCTGGCTCGGCGGACCAGCGCCGTCGAGGCTCGAACACCACGCCGCCGCCGCCTCCTCCTCCATTTGCCCGTCGTCGTCTGAGGCTCTGAGCTCTTGGGAGTGGAAGGCTTCTTCTCAAATGGATTCTTCTGCGTCGACTCTTCTCCCGGCGGATCCTTCTTGTACGTCTCGAAGAACTCCCTGTTCTCCTTCTCCAGCTCCTTCCAAACTATGAACACAAAGAAGAAATAAATCAACAAAGCGCATGATACAGGCTCACAGCAGGCAACCTCAGATGCGCATGAGGATGATGCAATCGTTGATGGTGGTCATGGAGTCGACAGAGAGCAGCCATCACAGGTAGGGTCATCGCATGTTCATTTATACGATAATGCAGAAACATCGCATGTTACTCATCTATTTTGGTACGATCATGCATAACATGACTGAATAATTAATCATCATCTCATTTTACAACAGGTGGCAGATAAAGTTGGGATCACTCCTAAAGTTGGAATGCATTTTGAATCAGAGGAAGAAGCCTTTGAGATATATAACACATGCCGGTAAGGTTGGGTTCAGTGTTATAAAGAGCAATACAAAGCGTCGAGTGGATGGTAGTATATCTCAGAAATATATAGTTTGCAGTAGCCAAGGACATCGACAAACCGAGTCATCAAAAGACACTACAAGGACAGGTTGTGATGCTCGTGTTCAGTTTAGTGTCAGCAGAGAGGGGATTTGGACAGTGCAAAAGATTGTAACTGAACATAATCATTATCTTGCTAGTCCAGATAAGTTGCATAAGCTGAGATCCCAACGGCGTGTCACTGAAGCAGACATGATGCTAATTGGCCAGATACGAGAAGCCGGGATGAAGCCAGCCCAGGTGTATGAGTTCATGAAGCAGTTTTATGGAGGAGCCGACAAAGTGCCATTCGCAAAAATGGATTGCAATAATGAGATTGGACGCGAGCGCAGAAAGTACTTAGAAGCCAATGATGTACAGACATTGGTCGAATACCTGAGAAACAAGCAGTTACAGGATCCTACATTTTTATGTCGTTCAGGTAGATAAGACAGATGGTCGGATAGCAAATTTTTTCTGGGCAGATGGTCAGTCTATTATGGACTACAAATGCTTTGGTGATGCTGTGTCATTTGACACTACGTTTCAGACTAATAAGTTTGAGATGCCTTTTGCTCCAATCCTTGGAACAAACCATCACAAGCAGACGATAATCTTTGGGGCTGCATTAATATTTAATGAAACTATTGAATCATTTGTTTGGCTCTTTGAAACCTTCCTAAAAGCAATGTTAGGCAAGCATCCAAGGACAATTTTCACTGATCAAGACGCGACCATGGCTGGAGCAATTGCTTATGTATTCCCAAATACAAGCCATCGCCTTTGTTTGTGGCACATTTACTTAAATGCTGCTAAACATCTCGGGCATGTAATTCACAAGTCAGATAACAAGTTTCTTACTGATTTTAAGAGATGTGTGTATGAAGATAGATCGGAGGCTTACTTCATCGAGAAGTGGAATGAGTTGTTATCTGAATATAAACTAGATGATAACTCTTGGATGAGAAACCTATATGATTTGAGGGCAAAGTGGGCAGCTGTGTACCGTTGATCCAAGGTGGATATGGTAATGCGACAATGCCACACTTTAATATGATTGGGAATTCTTCTACCATGTCTGCCCCATATATACAAGAAGGATATACGAGTTTGTTACTTGGAGTTGATCAAGGCGACACATTGCAGTCAGCAGTTAGGAAATTACATTTCGCTGGAGGATCCAATCATGAAAACATGTAACTGTGCTAAGCTGTTAAAGTTTACACTTTGCATGCGTGATTTTATTATTTGCCCTAGATTTTATTATGGTGTAATAATGAATTTAATCTTTTAACTGTGAGGGCGCCATATGATTTTTGTTTGCAGTTGAACCCTCTTTTATCTTTTAAATTTCAGTCTCCATTATTGGTCACGCTTGACTGTAGCTACCATACTGTACTAAACGCTACGTGATCTTTGGGCCAATCACACCACGTAGGCAAGGCACGGCAGCATGCTGCATGCAGGTCCTCGGCCCGTGGAGGCCTATTCCAACTCCCTGCCTCGCGATGCATGCAGCCGTGATGCCGAGCCATGCATGCAGATGCACGAGGAGCCAGGCAAGCGAGCCGTTCGGAGCCGCTAGGAGCTTCCCAGACGCGCGACCGTCAGATTTCCCTACGCCTCCACGCGTCGACCGGGCGGAAGGGTGGGCACTGGATGCGCTTTGCATCCGGGCAGCACCGAATTTTGTTCCGGAGTTGGAGATACTCCGCCTTTTCCACGTCCTTCTGAAACTACTATGGGTGCAAACGTATCGAGCATCTACGGTAGTTCAAAATGATATAATTGGTAAATCAATGAACTTTTTAAGTGGCTAAAAAACTTAGAAGTATATTTGTTAGATTATTACTTTAATTGTTTTTAATTCATGCTACTAAAATATAAAAGATAATTTCGCACCTAGGAACCATTTGTAGATCACTTTAAACTTTTATATTTTCTCTCATGTATATTTGCATTTCCTTTTACCTCTAGATTGACAGATCGATGCGCTCGCATATATTTAGGCCCGATTCGATCGATTTTCTCAAGTGCAAAAAGATTAGGAGCTGAGATAGGAAGTTGTTGGACAACATTTTTTTTAATCTTGCCAAAGAAGGTTAGGAGTGGGTTTTCAAAGTTCTTGGAGATGCTCTTACTAACTCGAGCTAAATTGTCATTAAAGGTTTTAAAGTTGAAATCTCGATATGCATATATGCCTTAGACAGTGGAGGTTTCACAGGGGTTTTATTCTTATTTAAAACTAAGACACATCTACTCAGTTGGTATGGTATTTATAAGAAAAGAGAGAAATAGAGTTTCGTTAGGATAAATCATCTATCACGTTTATCAATACAATAAAACACAATGAAACCTTTACTGAGACTAATTTGTTTTACTCTCCCATGCTCTCGAGGATCTTTCGCGATGAGATAAGGAAAGATTATTATGCAATTGCAAGGTTAAATATTTTATATGCCATATTTGATCATAACACCATGTAGCAGTTAAGTAATATGTCTAGCTAATAAAATTGTGTCATGAAACTACGCATTGACATAGACTATTTCATTCACTTGTAAAGCTAATGCCGCACTCGTAATAAACGTGCATTCAAACTCTGTATTCAGACATCTTAAAAAAAATACATAGGGAGTAACAGCTAACATCTTGCTTAGAGGTGGGTTCAAATCATGTGAGGTCAAAGACTAACAAGAAGCCTCTCTGAATTTGCCTGCCTCTATACTACAAGAGCCACAATTTTTTATGCCGTTGGCCTCCTTAGTGCATGGAAGGGAATTTGAATCTAGTTGTCCAATTATATGAGCATGTCGGGCACAACTTCATGAGCCGTTTGAAGTTGTTTTTTTTTGCCAAACTAGTCTTTTGTAAATAGCTTCACCAATGAAAGCTCCTTAAATTACGCTCTCACATAGAAATAGGATGGGATGAAACTGAAAATAGTAGCTTTTCACAGTTTCACCTCATACTTGTGGGTCCAATATGTGATTCTGTGAGAACATGTGTTTAAGGAAATCTACATGTAGAGCTGCTTTGTTAAATGATTCACCAAAACAACTTTAGTTTTATTGGTAAAGCTGCTCATAGAGCTAAAGCCAAAAAAAACTAATTCATTAGTGAAGTTGAATTGTGCCAAGCGAAGCCTAAATTAGCAATCGTTCACTGAACTTAAACCAGCCAACGAAAGTAACCATACAATTTTTCTTTTTGAATACACGGTTCTTGTAATTTTTTTTAAAAAATATAAATTTATATTCATGCCTTTTTGTGTAATATATTATATAGCATAACTTATATCCACAACTTCTAATAATATTTTTACAATTTTTTTTTGAGATTTTGTAAACAACTTATTATGACAACATTTTTCTACATAACCTTTTGAAAGCTCTAGTTTGGTTTTGGTGAATTGATGAAACTCTAAGTGCTAACCTAGTTTATCAAAGTGATCATGAGATATGTAGCACATTCCAAGTGGTGAAGCAAATGAAGATCATGACATGATGATGGCGATGCCATGGTGATGATCAAGTGCTTGGACTTGAAAAGAAGAAAGAGAAAAACAAAAGGCTCAAGGCAAAGGTATAAATGGTAGGAGCCATTTTTGTTTTGGTGATCGAGACACTTAGTGAGTGTGATCACATTTAGGATCGATAGCCGTACTATTAAGAGGGGTGAAACTCATATCGAAATGCGGTTATCAAAGTGTCACTAGATACTCTAACTCATTGCATATACATTTAGGATCTAGTGGAGTGCTAACACCCTTGAAAATGTTTGTGAAAAATATGCTAACACATATGTGCACAATGTGATATACTTGGTGGTTGGCACATTTGAGCAAGGGTAAGAAACTTCATCGGCGGAGTGTCCACTCGTAGAGTGTGGACAGTCCGATGGTGCCACTGGCGCCCTATATAGAAAAGACAGAGGTCACTGTAAGTGACCGGACGCCCTATGATCTAGATTGGACCAAATTTAGGAAAATGATCCTCACCCCATTGATTGACATTGATAATTTCAACCTATCTATATTTTGAACCTTTGTGGTCATTGATGACAAAGGGGGAGAAAAACAAAGATATTAGTGATATTAGTACATGGGGAGAAAAACAAAAGATATTAGTGTACTAAGATGGTGAAAAGACAACAAAGGGGGAGAACTTGACATAGAGGGAGAGATATGACAAAGAAAAAGGATCAATTAAAATTTTGAGCACACAAGTAGAGGGAGCAAGCTCATGAACTTGTATGGTGCATTTGAATGTGCATTTCATATGTTTGCTTGCATGACACAAGTTTTAAATTTCAATATCTATGCTTGTGTGGTGTATGCTAGTTGTAGGTTTGAACGATGAAATGAAAATCTAGCATGCATAAGTAATCTAGCGATTTCATTTTCAAGTGGTATCGAGCTAACCATGGTGCTAAGGATGGTAAAATAGTGCACTCCGATTGGTATCATGCTTCAAATGTCCATTTTTATACCTTAGCATCATTTGGTAGACATTGTCTCCTATATTTTTTATCTAAGCATATGTGCAAGTTTCAATCCAAACTCTTAGCACATATGTAGGGGGAGCAATTGCTATCATATGGAGTTCATCAAACTTGTCCATATCCTTTTACACATAATAAATATGCTTGGACAAGCAACATGGATTCAATTGAATTTCAATTGATATCTTTGTGAAAGGGTTGTCATCAATTACCAAAAAGGGGGAGATTGAAAGCTCTAGTTTGGTTTTGGTAAATTGATGAAACTCTAAATGTTAACCTAGTTTATCAAAGTGATCATGAGATAGGTAGCACATTTCAAGTGGTGAAGCAAATGAAGATCATGACATGATAATGGCGATGCCATGGTGATGATCAAGTGCTTGGACTTGAAAAGAAGAAAGAGAAAAACAAAAG
The DNA here is from genome assembly GCA_904845875.1 of Miscanthus lutarioriparius. Classification (NCBI taxonomy): domain Eukaryota; kingdom Viridiplantae; phylum Streptophyta; class Magnoliopsida; order Poales; family Poaceae; genus Miscanthus; species Miscanthus lutarioriparius. The sequence continues at coordinate 34,112,332 of CAJGYO010000011.1, read as the reverse complement.
GCTCAAGGCAAAGGTATAAGTGGTAGGAGCCATTTTTGTTTTGGTGATCGAGACACTTAGTGAGTGTGGTCACATTTAGGATCGATAGTCGTACTATTAAGAGGGGTGAAACTCATATCAAAATACGGTTATCAAAGTGCCACTAGATGCTCTAACTCATGGCATATGCATTTAGGATCTAGTGGAGTGCTAACACCCTTGAAAATGTTTGTGAAAATATGCTAACACACATGTGCACAAGGTGATACACTTGGTGGTTGACACATTTGAGCAAGAGTAAGAAACTTCACCGGCGGAGTATCCGCCCGTAGAGTGCGGATAGTCCGATGGTGCCACCGACGCCCTATACAGAAAAGATGGAGGTTACTGTAAGTGACCGGATGCTGGTCTCGGTAGGACCGGCACGTCCAATCAATGGTAGTGTGAAGACGCTGGCGTCGGTCTTTGACCGAACGCTGGGTCACTTAGTGACCGGACATTGCCGGGGTGCGTCCGGTCCTACTGATGTGGCAGCACACAGAGGAGACGCCGAGTGACCAGACGCTAGGTGAGTCCGGTCGAGCATGACCGGACACATCCGGTCGTGATTTTTCGCTTCTGGATGCTTACTGAAAACGACCGGACGCTGAGGTCCTACGTCCGGTCACTTCGCAGCAGCATGTCCGGTCATCACTTGACCGTTGGGATCGGGCGCTCAGTATTTGAAGAGAGGGGACACGTGGCGTGCATCGCACGACCGGACGCTGGGGTCCTATGTCCGGTCGATATGACCGGAGCGTCCGGTCACCCCGTGTTGTGCCTAGTGAAGGGGTACAACGGCTCTATTTTGTGAGGGCTTCTATTTAAGCCCCATGGCCGGCTCAAGCTCACTCTCTTGGCCATTTACATTGACATAGCAATCTTGTGAGCTTAGCCAAAGCCTTTCCACTCATTTCCATCATAGATTCAACATCTTTGTGAGATTAGGAGAGAATTCAAGTGCATTACTTGAGTGTTTGCATCTAGAGGCACCTGGTGTTCGTGTTTCACTGCGGGATTCGCTTGTTACTCTTGGTGGTTGCTACCACCTAGATGGCTTGGAGCAGCGAGGATCGTCGAGCGGAGGTTGGTGATTGTCTCTGGCTTCAATCGTGGTGATTGCTGTAACACCCCGGTGTTATGACCAACATTTAGGCACTGTAAATCATACATATCATGCATCATCAAACATCCTAATCATACATGCCTAATCATGTAAATAATAACTGAAACCCTGCTTCGAAACATACAAAATATGCTCGTGAAACATGAATGTTGCATACACTTGTTTAGAGTTGTTTTGCCATGATTATGCTTGCTAGGTTAGTAAAACATGTTTGACTATGATTGTAAATCATCTAGAATTATTTAGCGCAATTTTTGGAGCAAAGTTTGTATTCAAATTATTGCCAAATTTTGCTTTAAAAATAATTCTCCAAAAATTAGGGTTTTGAGTTAAAATTGACTTTAATTTTATAATTCAAAATCTATCAAGAATTGAACTTTGGTCATAAAAGCAAAGTTGTAGAGGACTAAATTCTAAGCAACTTTTATTTTTGGGCCATTTTCAAAAGAAGTCATTTTCTTGCTCAAAATGGTACTTGAAAACTGATATTTGAAAATTCATTGAAAATATAATTAGAAAAATTGTTTATCTCTTTTAACGGGCCGCCGCCTCACTTCTGGCCCATCAGACGAAGCCGACCCAGCGATCCTCACGCTAGCGCGCGCGCTTTTCGCTTCAGCCAGCCCGCCATTGTCTTCCTTTTCTCTCCTCACAGCACAGACGTCCGTCTGAGCCGCGTCAGCATGCACAGGCCAGCGTGTGAGCGCGATGGCGGCGACGCCCGGTGGTGGCCCCGTGGCCCCCGCAAGCAAGCGCGCCTCGCCGTTTTCAAGCCACTGCAGCTCCGCTTCTCCCAGCACTTCTCATTTTCCTCTCCTGCGCTGTGTCTCTACCTCGCCCCGCACCGAGCTCTGCTCGTGCCGCCATCGCCACCGCAGCCCCGACGGCAAAATTCGCCGCCGGTGGTCCACCATTGCCCGCAATCGAGCACACGTTGCTCCGCCTCGCTCCCCGGCACCTGGTGCTCGCTGCAGGGACACCATTTGAGCAAGGTATAGCGGCCTTGCGCGTTTTTGCCGTCGTCGGTCATGGCGCCGCCGCGCTTGACCTCGTCGTGGAAGGGCTTCCCCTGTCCCTTCTCTATCCCCTTGAGTGACCTGCTCGGGTTTGCCATCTTCTTGTGGACCCAGCGCGCACGCCTGCTTGCCCGGTCATGGCCAGCAACGGCCGTCGGCCCGCTCGCAGCGGCCGCACCACCATGGCGCCTGGAACGCCGGCGTGGCGTGGCCGTCTCGCCTCGGCCTTGCTGGGCCAGGTCGGCCTTGAGCCAGAGCCCCGAGCCAGGCCATCGCCTTTCCCTCCGCTCGGTTACGCAGGCCAAAAGCGGCCGTGGGCCAGTCGTTCCCATGGGCCGGCCCAGTAGTAATAGGAAAAACGTTTTCGGTTTTTCTTTATTATTTGGGAAGAGATACTTTGGAAAATGTTTGTGTACTCATTTTAGCTCCAAATTTGTTGAAACAAATTTTGTTGTATTCCTTGTCACCAGATCTACATGGTAAAAATATTGCATGTCATTTTTGAGATACTTTTCTGTAGAGCTTTATTTAATTCTTGATATTGCTGATATCTTGTAAAATGTGCAGAAAAACCTATAGGCTTCAGAAAAATATGATTCCAGGTTTGTTAATCTTCTTATGTAATGTGCTTCCTAGAAAAAATATGTGTCATGCATGTGCTGTAGAAAATTTTTGAGGTGTAGTTCAAGTGCCTTTAATGGCTGAATTCTGTTAATTTTGCTAGAGAGCAAAATTTTTATAAAACATGCATGTGATAATTTTTGTACAGTGATTATTTGCTGTGTAGAACATAGGAAAAATATTTCCTCTGTTTTTTGACACTTTTCACAGTACAAAGTATTTTCATGTTCATAATCATGCCATAGCTTGTTATTTTTGTGTAGGCTAATCCACTCATTCAAATACCATGAAAATCTGATGGTAGACTACTTAGGGTAGTACTGTGCTATGGTAATTTTCTAAGATTTTTCTAAGCAATAAAAAATACATGTTGCTATTCAAACCTATTATTATTAATTAGGGTTTAATCAAGTGTTGCTTTATGTGTGATTAAGAAATTAGTGAAGCTTTGGTGTATCTTTGAAGCATTTAATAAGATGTGTTGACTTAGCATATTAGTAGTAGAAGAGAAGGCAGTAGATGACATGTGCTTGTAGTATATGTTTTTGGATGATGTTGACTACCTTGCATTCAAGCATATCCATTGTATTCATCTCATCCGATGCACTGATTGCATAAGCACTTACGCACATTGCATTATACAGGATCGCAAACCGAGAACCCAGTTGTCATACCCGAGGAGCCCGAGGAGCAGCTCGAGATGCAACCGCAGGAGGTGCCCGAAGCCGATGAGGAGGACGTTGAGGAACTTCCGGAGTGCCCCGATCACTGCCCAAGCTCCTTCGAGAGAGGCAAGCCCCGGAGCATTTTCTCCCCGGTTTGCAATTATTAATTAACTAATTTACTTTAATTGATGCATTACGTTTAGGAGTTGTTTGCAACCGTTGCTGCATTATACCTTGTTTACCTTTGTTATACCATATCCTTGTTACCCTGGTATCCGTAGTCGAGTCAATGCTTAGCTGGCTTAGACCGGTAGAAGTCGGGTGATTTCCTGTCACCTGCGAGCTATAGGTGGTTATCTGGATCTGCTTGGATAACTATGTAGTCATGGTATAACTAAGTGTTAAATGAAGTTGAGATCGGACGGAGACTTATAGAGTTTTGAACTGTAGTGCTTTCCGTCTGTGTCGATTAAGGACCGACCGTTGTTGGGCCTCGAGTCATGTTGAACGCATGCCTTACATTTAGCTGGCCAGATAAAATACCTTCCGACCACGAAGCTGGGAGATTATTCGGGCCGAGTAGATTGCCCGCAGCGCACTGTGCCGAAGCAGGTGTGGTAGGACAGGGGGCGAGATGATAAGACCAAAGTGCAGTCGATCGGCCCCTGGGTACATGTGGTTCCTGGCAAACTCGAGACTCCTAGATAGTTGACTCGGTGATCAATACCTCACTTTAGCAGGTGAGTGAGGTTTGTGTAAGGAATAAATCACTAGCTGGTTAGGAATCGATTCGAATCGCCATCGCTCCTGGATAGTGAGCACTTGACTTGAGTGACTTCATCGTAGTAATGTTGATGGAACACTTGGACAGTTATAATGGATATGACATTATGGAAGTTGTTAATGATCATTGGTTATCATTATTTGCTTAATCATGTTTGCTCTAGTGTAGGTGTAAATGTAGTCGACAGGTTAATAATAATTAACTTGACAATAATGCTTTTGGAAAGGTTCTTGAAATACTAAAAATGCCTCTTTTTGCAAATGAGTCAGCTACCCTACTATAAAGACCTTCATAATTCTTGGTGTCACTTTATTTTCGGTTATGTTGGGTAAGTCTAGCTGAGTACCTTCTCGTACTCAGGGTTTTATTCCCACTTGTTGCAGATGGACAGATGTATTACGGCTACTGTATCAACTGCCTTTATCCTGCGATGGGTGATGCTTAGGACCATGGGCATGGTCATTCCTTACGTCTCGTCTGATGCTTTTGTTGGAGATGATCATTAGCTGGCACTGTATTTGAACTCTGTGTGAGTGTGTGTGGTTTTAAACAAATGGCTTCCGCTACTTTTATTCGAACTCATTTTGTAATAACTATGTTTAAACTCTGATGTATCTGTGATGCGAACTTTTATGTAATATGTGATGGTGACCGCTAAACTTATTACGATCGTGGCTGGGATGTGAGTTGGTTTGAAATCCTTCGTGATTTCACGAACTACCGGGTTATACGGGCTTAAGTTTGCTAAATTGTCTGCTCTGGCGGATGATTTTCTTACTTAATTTCGTATAATTGGTCGGTTCTGTTATAGTGAGGGGTTCTTAACCTTTTCCCGACAGAGAGCCAAAAGGTACTCTAGTGATTTGCTCGTGGCTTGTGTGATCCTCATATTGTGTTGGTTGTGGGGCACCCTATTGAGGGTTTGGTGTGTGATGCCAATTAGCGCGTGAACGTCAAGTGAGTAAATCGCCACAACGAGGACTAGCTTGCCGGCAAGCAAGTGAACCTCAGTAAAAAATCATTGTGTCATCATTTGATTCCGAGGTGATTGGTCTTCATTTATATTGATTCTTGTGATTGATTGGTTCACTCCTTGACTCGACGGTATAACTATTTTGCTCGCTCTCTTTATATTACCGCAAACTAATTGTCAAGCTTTTTAGTGTAGCTACTTGTGAGAGCTTGTTAGTTTGGTTAGTGTAGCTCTTTAGTTAGCCTTTGAGAGCACACTAACTTAGTGTAGTGACATAGCTATTGTATGGATAAAAACTATATAAACTAGAATTGTGGTAGGTGGCTTACAATTTTAGTAGGCTAGCGTAACACTTGCTTCGCCTCATAATTGTCTAACCGATTTGCTAAGTATTGTTGTAGAAATTTTTATTAAACTATTCACCACCCTCTAGCCATTAGGACCTTTCACCTTTGAAACTTAATTTTTTACAACAATTCTACAGTCGTGGTATCAGATACAATAGATTTGTCCCGTTTCTCACTCATTTTCCTTTTCCTTTCTTTTTAAACTTTTTATATTAAACTACCCATCGTCTTCTATATACTATGAATAACTATTTTATGATAGGGACAAGTTGTGTATTTAAAAAAAACACTAAACAACAAAAGTTGTGAGCATAATTTACACTATTTATAAAAATCTATTATATAAAAATATAGATAGAAAACTTATGTTTAGAATAAAAAATAGGTTACAAAGGTCTTGTCAAAAATTTGTCATGATAAGTTATCTACAGAATTATATAGAAAAATAGATTAAAAAGTCAATGTGTTGATACGTTTTGTTCTACAAAATATTATATACATGAGTTGTGAGTATAAGTGTATGACTTTATAAATTTCTAAAATTAGAAAGTTGCAGAATTTTTTTTTCCAAAAAAACATGGAGGTTTATCTTTTAAATCAATCGAACATTCACTAATTAGTGAAGTCGATATCACTGTTTGTTATAGATATTAGAGGAGTCCTAATAATAAGGTTTTCTCCAAGGTGGTTTATCCGCTTGACTTTGTTTTTTTAAGAGTTAAATACACCAACGCCCCTTGAACTTGAAAACATGTGCCACGTAGATCCATAAACTTTAAAAATGTATTTTTAGGTCTCTAAACTTGTTAAGTGGTGCACCACAGTTCTATGCCAGCCATGTGGACAATTTTTGTTGGCATGGCATGCTAGCATAGCATGAATTTTTTATTTAACCCCTCACAATTATTTTTCTCATAAAAATAGACCATTCTTTCTCCCTCATCTCCCATGGCAGCGGCATGCCAATCACTCCGCCTGGAATAGGTGCCCGCACGTCGGCAACTACGGCACCATCTCATCAAACTGCTCCGCGCCTAAAAGGTCCCAAATAGCTAGAGGGGGGTGAATAACCTATAAAAATCTCTACAAAATCGCTAGAGCAATTTGTTAGTACACTAAATGGCATGAAGCAATTTTGCTCTAGCTCTAAAGGATTGTAAGCCACCTACCCAATAATTCTAGTTGTTATGATCACTAAGCACGCAAAAACCTATGTCACTACTCTCTAAGCTAATATACTCTCAAAGACTAACTAAAGAACCACACTAACCAAACTAACAAGTTCTCACAACTAGCTACACTAAAGAGCTTAATACTAGGCAAGAAAGTAAGGAATGTAAATACAAGAGAGTGTGTAAGGTGATTATACCGTCGTGACAAGAGAGATGAACCAATCAATGAATACCAAGTCAATCATCAGGAGAGGTCCAATGCATAAGAGACAATCAATTTTTCTCTCGAGGTTCACGTGCTTATCGACACGCTAATCCTCGTTGTGTCGACCAACATTTGGTGGTTCGGCGGCTAATTGGCACCACACCAAGCCTTCACTAGGCGCCGTAAGAACCTACCACAAGTGAGGTAACTCAATGACACGAGCAATTCACTAGAGCTATCTTTTGGCTCTCCGCCGGGGAAGGTACAAGACCCCTCACAATCACCGAGAGATGGCCACGAACAATCACCAACTCGTGCCAATGCTTCTCCGCTGCTCCATGCCATCTAGGTGGCGGCAACCACCAAGAATAACAAGAAAACTGCAACCACAATGATCCCCAAGTGCCACTAGATGCAATCACTCAAGCAAATGCGCTAGGAATCACTCCTAATCTCACTATGATGATGAATCAATGATGGAGATGAGTGAAAGGTGTTTGCTTAGGCTCACAAGGATGTCAAAAATGTAAAAGTACCAAGAGACTGAGGCTCAAACTGAGCAACAACTATTTATAGAAGCCCCAAGACTCAGAGAGCCGTTGGAGCCTCGGGACATGACCGGACGCACTGACCGGACGCACCCCAGTGTCCGGTCGGCCAAAGTCCGGTCTCCCTCGGCCGTCCATGTGTCACCCTTTGAATCTCACGCGTCGATCTCCAACAGTCACTAGCTGATCACTCGCGCTGTTAAAGTGTGACCGGACTCGACGAGGAAATGATCGGACTCACGAGCAGGGTGCGTCCGGTCAAGTACAGTAAGCATCCAGAGAGGATTTTTATTGACCGGACACGTTCGGTTAGAGGTGACCTGATGCGCTCGGGCGTCTGGTCCACACAGAGCCCATACATGGTGCCAACGTCAGCGTACATCAGCCGTGACCTAATGCACCAGCATCGCGTCCGGTCGCGCTGCTTCTCTAGCGTCCGATCGAGGAGCCGAGCCACACCCTCTCTGGACCGAGTGACCAGACTTAGCCCCGAGTCTGGTCCCAGCATTCGATCACACCACAACCTCGATCTCGGCCAAGTGGTGGAACTACTGATCGGACTCAGCCTGCCTGGGTCCGGTCCTAGCAGAGCCAGCGTCCGGTCTTGTACCTTCACCTTCTTTTTTAACTCCTCAACCGCTTCACCCTTGCTTCCAAGTTGCTATCCACAGTGTGTACAACTCATGTGCTTGTGTGTTAGCATTTTTCAAAGTATTTTACAAGGGTTAATTGTTAGCACACTAGGTTCCTAATGTATATGCAAGAATCATATCACCTAATGGCACTCGATAACCGCTTAGCCAAAGATTTTTCCTCTATATAGTACGACTATTGATCCTAAACACACTCACATCCTCTATAATGTCTTTAGTGCCAAAACAAAAATCTATTTGATACATTTGCCTTGATCTCCTTGGTTTTTGTTTTTCTCTTTCTTTTTTTCCAAGTTGGAGCTTGATCACCATCATCTTATGTCCATCTCCACCTCCAAGGACTTCTAACTTGCTCCATCACTTGGTGTGTACCAACCTAACTCATGATCACACTTGATGACGTAGGTTAGTACTTAGGTATCATCAATGATCTAAAACCAAACTAGGGCTTTCAGCGCCGAATAAGACTATGGCCACCCCGCCGATCCTAATGGCGCACAGGTATATGCCGGCAAAGAACACTAGCCATTGGTGTGGAGTCGCCAGGGGGCAGTACGTGCCGTGCGCATCGCGGAGGCCTCAAAGACGACAGCGTAGCCGATGTTGTGAATTGTGATCACAACCATCCCTTGCTTTCACATGTTCGTCAGAGAAGCAGCTGCCAGTTTTGCCTGCCTAGAATGCAAATAGGAGTACCAAGTTGCGGAGAGGATGAGAGAGAAGAAATGGTTTATTTTTTATGAGATAAATAAATGTGAGGGGTTAAATGAAAAATCCATGCCATGATAGCATGCCACATCAGCAAATATTGTCCACATGAGTAACATGGACCTGTGGTGCACCACTTAGCAAGTTTAGGGACCTAAAAATACATTTTCAAAGTTCATGGACCTATGTGGCACACGCTTACAAGTTCGAGGGCCGCTGGTGCATTTAACTCTTTTTTTTAAATACCATGGCAAATAGATGTTTATTGTAAAATCCATAGTTCAAAATGCAGTGGATTGGTCAACCCTTCAAAGTACCGTGGATTTATCGAGAACTAGTTAAAGTTTGACCAAGTTTATAGGAAATAGTAATAGCATTTATTTCTTCAATAAATATATTATGAAAATATATTATATAACTAATCTAATGGTATTTATTTTGCATCATGAATTTTAGTATATTTCTGTATAACTTTGGTCAAAGTTAAAACTGTTTGACTTCTCGAAAAATGAGAATTGCATTGTTTTGTGGACGGAGGGAAGAATACACATCTCGCTTCTAAGGAGTCAAACTTTTTAATATTTAACTAGAAATATAGAAAATAGTATCAATATTTATATTTCCAAATAAGTTTACTACGAAATACTACTTCATTTTTTTGAGCAACATGAAATACTACTTCATGCTCAACCTTCGTGTGATGGGCAACATTTGTCCTCTAGGCTTGGCATTTTAACTGGGCTGGATGAGTTACGTTTCGGCTCAATATTGGGCTGGCCAACTTGGGCCCATCGAAACACATTTTCATCCGCGTCTCGTTATAAAAGCCCGCCCCTCTCTGGTGGCGCAGAGGTGGGGGGTTGCCCTAATAACCCGGGCAGCCGCCGGATGTCTCCCTCCCTGGAGCGAGTGGCGGCGGGCCTCACGCCCGCACGTACAAACGCCGCGCTCGCTCGCGCTGCCCCGATGAGCGTCCATCCCACCGAGCCCCCAGGCTTAGCCGCGTCCCTAGCCGTAAGGAAATCGCTCGAACCGAACCCTGAGCCTGCCCCGGCGCCATGGCGGTCTCCGAGAGCTCGCGGAATGCGCTGCTCCCTAGCTTCCTTTTTGCGGCCCCGGCCACTGCCTCCCCCTTTGCTGCCGCCGTCGCTAGCGTGGGCGGGCAAACGGTCGCCGCGCCATCTGCGGCGGCGGCGCGGCCCGCTATTTGGGCGAGGGCGCCGAGCGAGCCGGGCCGGAGGATTGAGATGTACTCGCCGGCATTCTACGCGGCGTGCACGGCCGGCGGCGTCGCCAGCTGCGGGCTCACGCACATGACCGTCACGCCCCTGGACCTCGTCAAGTGCAACATGCAGGTGAGCGTCTCGATGCTGGCTCGATTTGGATAGATGAGTTATTTACGCGAGGTGTCCCATTTCGATTGGTAGGACTATTCGTGATGCGATCTCTATTGTTAGAGTTATTAGAAGGTTGTTTGATGCCGGTACATCATTCTCGAACCAGGCAACCAGCTGCTACCGTACGTAATGCTCTATAAATATGGTATCACATTTTCATTGTCGTAGTAGCCTGCACTGAAAGGGGTAAACCTCACAATGATTACATTCCTGCTTCTTGTTTATGTTCATTTTCAATGAATAGTTGTCGTTATGAACTGATTGCTAATGAAAACTTTTATTGTCTGATTTCTCGGATCGATCCAGCCAAGTACAAGAGTATCTCATCTGGTTTTGGTGTTTTGTTGAAAGAGCAAGGGCCCAAGGGCTTTTTCAGGGGCTGGGTACCTACCCTACTTGGATACAGTGCTCAGGGAGCATGCAAGTTCGGTTTCTATGAGTTCTTCAAGAAGTATTACTCGGACATTGCTGGCCCTGAGTATGCCGCCAAGTACAAGACTTTGATTTACCTTGCGGGTTCCGCTTCGGCTGAAGTGATTGCAGATATTGCCCTCTGCTCCATGGAAGCTGTTAAGGTCCGTGTGCAGACGCAGCCTGGCTTTGCAAGAGGTTTATCAGATGGCCTTCCAAAGTTTGTGAAAGCTGAAGGCTATTCTGGGTGAGTTGAGGTTTGCCTACTTTATTTCTGTATATCCATGTCTTCACTTTTTTTAACACATAAAGTAATTGTTCCACTCTGGGGCTGACAAATTCCTAGTAAGTACCTACTTCCTGCTTGTTGTCAACTGTCACATAAATTTGAATCGCTTTCCTTTCTACTTTTTTACTATACTATGTTTGTGCCCCTTAAGAATCAACTGTTGAAATAAATGGTATGTAAGCTTTGAAAAAGTAGATTTTGTATTGCTAAGATGATCAAACTTATCTTGTTTTTCAAAAGGGTTGCTACTCTAGCGTTAAGCATGTTTTGTGATTGTAATCTCAACTATGATGTTAATGATGCAATGAAATAAATGGATGGTATCTTCTTTAGTATTGGTGATTCAACTTCACTCATGCTACGTGATTCGTGTACATATTTAACTCACCGAGCGTGCAACAAATTTAGTGTTGTAGAATTCATGGAACGGCTATGGATACTGGTCTCAGTTCTCACTGATGACAATCTTCATTATCATTTATACTTGTTGATATCTTTGTTTTTTTATTAGCACAAAAATTAGTTTTGCTAGAATATTAGTTCTGGTGCACATAGTTCTTCTTGAAATCGTATAATGATTTTCAAGATTTTATGTGTGCATATATTGATATTCCACGCTGCTTGAGTCATCTCCACTGTGACATGGACCTAGACTCCAATGAGATGGTGTATATTTCTTAATTACTAAATGGATTTTATGCTTTTGGAGTCACACTGACCATCAGCTTTGAAAATGGTGCCCTTTCTTACTCATCATAAGTCTTATAATCTCACTTCTTGACATTTCGTTTTATTATTATGGTGTAAATGTTAGTTTTACTAGAATGTAGTTCTGGTGCACATAGTTCTTCTTGAGATCTTGTAACGATTTCCAAGATTTTATGTGTGCATATAAAGATATTTCCACACTGCTTGAGTCATCTCCATTATAACTGGACCTAGACTCCAATGAGATGGTGTATATTGGTTAGTTGCTCAAAGGATTTTCATGCATTTGAAATCATTGACTATCAGCTGTAAATAATAATATCATTTCTTTAGGATGACAAGTCTTGTTGGCACTCAATTGTTTATCTCTTTTTAATTATGTATAAAATATGGTCGCTATAATATTAATTTCGACGGATAGTTCTTGAAATTGTGTATGGTTTCAAGAATTTTTGTGTGCAGTTAAATTATCCGCACTGCTTGTGTTTTCTCTGCCATTCTAGAGCTGGACTCCTTTTTTTTTTTGAAACCAGAGCTAGACTCCAATTTTGTGTACATTAAAAAACATATCAGGTTTATGTTGTAGAGGATAGAGGATTTGACACTAATTAATTTTAAATTTATGTATTTGATAATCATCTATGAGCAATTGGTGCTTATAACTATCTAATATCACGCATTTTCTTTACACATAATTATCTCTTGTTGTGTTTAACTTATGTACCTGCATGCTAAGACATGCATTTTCATGCACATAGTTCTTCTTGAAATCACACTATGATTTTCAAGATTTTATGTGTGCGTATATTAATTTACCACACTGCTTGAGCTATCTCTGTTGCTATGGAGCTAGACTCCAATGAAGTGGTGTACATTAGTTCATTAATCAAATGCTTACAGCTAGTACTCCCCGAGTGCATACCCCGCAAAGGGAAAACGTGACCATACTGCACACATGATTCTTGGGTACTGGTTGTGGATGCCTCTATGCTCATAATGATATTATTTAGCCTGCTTGTCTCAATTATAGTGGGAGCTAAACTCTAATTACTTGTGGGGAATGGACATGGGAATTTTTATTATTAGGCCCCTATTTTGCTTGCGTTGCTACATCAATGACTAACATATTAGATTTCCTTCACGGTGTACGGTGTGAACTAATTTTGGAACACATGAGCTTGCTTTCTACCAAATTTTATTCTTTTATTTTGCTTTGATATTTAACCTGAAGGACTGTCCAGCATCTTATGGTTTTACTAAATGCAGACACTATGATGAAATTTGCCTCTTTCGAGACTGTTGTTGAGATGATCTACAAGTATGCCATCCCTGCCCCCCAAAACGAATGCAGCAAGAATCTCCAGCTTGGAGTGAGCTTTGCTGGTGGCTACATCGCTGGGGTGTTCTGTGCAATTGTTTCTCACCCAGCTGACAACCTTGTTTCCTTAACAATGCCAAGGGGGCAACGGTCGGCGATGTATGTTTTCTAGACAATTAGATATTATTTTCTTTGTTTACCTTGTTTTTTGCACTTACCATTTGTGTAATGCTTGCTCAGGCTGTGAAGAAGATTGGTCTAGTGGGGCTATTTATGCGTGGGCTCCCGTTGCGTATCGTGATGATTGGTACCCTCACCGGTTCCCAGTGGGGTATCTATGATGCTTTTAAAGTCATGGTTGGACTGTAAGTATTTCTATTTGCTTGATACTGGTCCCTTGTCAACATTAACCTGTAGGATTTTTGTTCATTATCACTTAATGGCGGCTATTTTTCAATCCTCCAGACCGACTACTGGAGGCGCTGCTCCAACACCTGCTGCCACTAAGGCCTGATTCCACACAGCCAAACTTCAGACAAAAACTGGCGCTACCCTTGATGACCAAATAGCTCCTTTTTCTTAGGAGCAATTCTTTTATTCTTTTAGGAACTCTAAAATGATAAATCTCAGATGAGTCTCAAGCTCATCCATGCTAATTAGAATGCAAGAAATTTAGGAAGATGTTCACTAGATAATCAAGTGGTTCACGATGCCTGGAAACCATGGCATCTTCATCAATGCTAAATAGAATACAAAAAAAAAAAAAGGAACAGGTTTACTAGATAATCAAGTGCCTCATGATAACTGGAAACCATGGCATCCTTTTTTTTTTAAATTTATGATTGTGGAAGTACATAACTATATACTCGCCCATGGGCCATGGTTAAAGCTAATATTTTGCTGGTTTGATTTGTCTAATTTTCCCCGGTATATTTTTGGGCAAGTAAATGAGAGCATGTCTGTGACAGAGCGTGAAGTTCTTGCTGTCTAATATATGCTGCCTGTTCATTGCTATTTCTGGCTACATCCTTTCTTGTGTACTGAACAAACCTATTCCTCCTGCCTTTTTGTTTGGTCTATGCCTATGCTTTGTCATCGATGTCAAGCAGATTTATGAAGGTCTTAAGAATTAAGATGGTATTGCACTATTGCTGCAAGTCATTTTTTTTTTGCTGTTTTTAGATCGTGACGAGGAAAGTTCAAGTTCTCATTATAAATATCTTCGTACGGTCGCTCTCAGCAACCGAGTCCAACAGGGCTTCAGAGTGGGCGAAAGATAAAGATCAAAGCTCGCCTATGACGTAACAACTTGCCACGTCTCCGCGCGTGCTTCTCTTGTTGTATGGCCGATCTTTTATGGAAGCTCAATGCTACATAAATGTTTGTGGCAGTTAAAAGCATCTCAGTGAGGCTCTTTATAACGCAGAAATTTTATCGAAATTGTATAGAAATTTAACAGGAATTAGTTTATTTTTCACACGAAGGAACAATAAAAAGAATTCATGTTCTAAAGGGGGCCTAAAGGTTGCATGAAAATTTTGGTAGGGTTTCAGTTTCTTTGGAAAACTGTCTCTTTCGAGAAATGTCACTTGAAATGCTAGAAGCTACTGTAAGATTTTGCTGTTTCTCGAGAACAGAAAAAACTTTGGTTGGTTTGAATTTGTGTTTCCTATCGTTAACTATTTTTCTCTTTTACGTCTGAGAAAACGAATATAGAAACTCAACCAAATAGGATATAACAATCTCTAGCAAAATCTCTACTCCATCTTAAAAAACAAGCGACTCTAAAAAAGTCCCAATCTCTATTGTGCTCAATTGCTCGTGCAGCCCTAACTTCCATCCCGGACCCAATTGGAGAAGAAGATAAGGGTAAAGTTTAGGGTTCTAGTTCTACTCGGCGGACCTAAAAGAGGGTTTGGGAGAGGTGGCTGCGACACAGTGGTGACCCGCGCGGTGCAGTGAGGTGGCAAGGACACTGCCAAAGCCGCGGGTGGCAGGAGGATTGGCTGGGACGGTAGACAAGGCTGGCGATGGCAGCGTCGCTCCTCGACTGGTTAGAGGAGAGCAAGTGCTTATGGGATGTCGGGGTCGAGGTGGCGGCAACAAGAGCTGTCGGTCGCCAGTGGAGGGAGGGAAAGGGTCTGAGGCACCTAGAGGCCTCGAGACTAGTCGCGGATGACGAGAGCACTGGCGAGGCGGCGAGGGCAAGGGCACCGCTGCGGAGGAAGACAAGGTTGCACGCTTCTCAATCGCACTACCAATCACGCCTTAACCTAGCCCCTCAAAAATCCCATTAAGTTCTCGCTCCAATGGACCCTATCAAGGTCCTTAAACTCCTACCTAAAAAAAAGGCATGATCTAAGATCGCACTAGCTAGTACTCAACCAGTCACTACTTACCAATTTTACATAGTAACCTATAGTACCGCTCACTAAGGTTCTGACTGATTGTTTGCATTAGTCTGTATCTAGGCTTGTACAGTACAATTTGTCCATGTTTGGTTATTTGCATAGGCTCTTTTGCAGATTTACACAATGCTCAAAGCATGTCAATACATTGTTAACTAGTATGCTACTTTTTTTTATTAGATTATGTAGATTTGATAAGCCAATAATATCTCTTCTCTTCTCTACACCTAAAAAAACACTAAAGTAATTATCTACTTGGTGATAAAAAAACGTATACGATCCGTTCACAAAGACTACCAAATACGTGTACTATCCGGCCACGTTCCTGGCTGACGCGTGCGTTCAATATGGTCATCTCACGTTAATGTGTTATACTCAAACGAGCTTTAAATCTTGTAAAAATCTTATATGCAGGACGACACTTCCAACACGATTACGTTTCAACATAGCCAGGACAAGATGTGGTAGAATAAGTAGTATAATGAACACGGTTGTTAAGGTATGAAATAAGATCTTTCAATTCCATATCGAAACTTGAATACTTGGTCAACAACGATAATTGTGTAAAAATAGATTGTTGCGAACATTCAAAACATAAATTATCGTGATATTATTTCATTCCCGTGCAACGTACGGGTATGATTCTAGTAAAATAAAAGAGTTCTAAAACGTGTTATAATTTGAAACGGAGTTACTTAACCCGTGTAGCCCTGTGCTACCTACTGTTGCACGGTGTGGTACAGAGTTGCCGCCACAACGTGTCCGCAGAGGATGGTGAGGACATGGCAAGATATAATCCTGGTCCCGCAAGATCCGTTCTTCCAAATGGGATCAGGTGATTGGCTCTAGTTCCTCCTCCCCTCAGCACCACCAGTCCACCAGTCCCCTCCAGCTCCCCTCTGCTCCCTTTCACAGCCTCAGCCCTCAGCCCAATGGAAGTTCTAGAACCAGAGTTGCACGGGCAGCACGGCATAACACCTCCTCCCTCCACTGATCCAGTTCCACTCGCCCAACGTCTTCTCCTTCGCAAAGCAAAGCTTCCTGTTCAGCTCAGCTGCGGCCTGCGGGTCGCCGTGCTCGCGCGCCCATGGCGCTGCTCTCCGCCACTTCACCCGCAAAGGCGCACTTCTCGGCGCTCCTCTTCTGCCACGACGAGCCGCGGCAGCACCAGCACCAGCACGCGCTCCCGGCGCCGCACCCGCAGTGCTTCGGCGGCGGCAAGGCCAGGCAGCGGGCACGGGGCAGGTGCGCGGCGGCGTCAATGCGGCCTCCCGACGCGGCCGTCGCTCCCGCGGTCGGCGAGGCGCGGCGGAAGAAGCCCCGGGTGCTGGTGGCCGGCGGCGGCATCGGCGGGCTGGTGTTCGCGCTGGCGGCGCGGCGCAAGGGGTACGACGTGACGGTGTTCGAGCGCGACATGAGCGCGGTGCGCGGGGAAGGGCAGTACCGCGGGCCCATCCAGGTCCAGAGCAACGCGCTGGCCGCGCTGGAGGCCATCGACATGTCCGTCGCCGAGGAGGTCATGCGCGTCGGCTGCGTCACCGGCGACCGCATCAACGGCCTCGTCGACGGCATGTCCGGCTCCTGGTACGCCCATCCATTCCTCCTTCCTTTCCTCCTGCAACTTGCCCTCTAGTATGTCTCGGATTCGGATGGCTTGCCCTGTTTCTGCGTGCGCTGTGCTCGCGCGTCTTTGCGGCTCTGTTCGGCTGATAAATAAACTGGCCTGCCGAAGCTGTTTCGTTGCCACGGCTGAAGCTGTTGTAGTTGATAAGTCGGCAAGCGAATAGGGCCGCACATCTGCCGCCCTAGCGAGCGCCGTCTGGTGCGCACCGGCACCGCTACGCTATTGGAAACGTGGTACTCCAAATTCGATTATCCTGACCAGATTATACGCACGAGCATGCCGCGCAGCAAAAAATCAATTCGCTGCCGCGGCAATCTCATCCGACCACGTCACCTGTGCCAGCACGCTGCCGACCTCGGCACGATCGCCGCACCACGTTGGGCTTGTTTGTTTGCAGCCCTGAATCATTTGCCTGAAGTGAGATGCTGCCTATGGCCTTGTTTAGTTCGGTCCGAATCGGCATTTGCACAGTGTTTGATGGGATGATAAACACGGTAGCAATTTCGTTTGTATTTGTGAATTATTATCTAAACATTGACTAATTAGGCTCAAAAGATTCGTCTCGCAAAGTTCAACCAAACTGTGCAATTAGTTTTTGATTTCATCTGCATTTAGTACTCCATACATGTATCGTAAGTTTGATATGACGGGAAATCTTCTTTTTATATAGTGTTAAAGTTGGGAGTTTGGGAAAACTAAACAACACTATATGTTGCCTGCAAATCCATTCGATTTTGCCTGGTCAGGCAACCGCATGGGTGACTGTTTGGTTGAAGCTACTGCCTGGAAAAGAGAGTTGTGGGGCCTAAAGAGTTTTCACGGTGATTAAAGTCCAGGCAACTGCAAGCAACAGCCAGACAGTCGATTTTGGTTGACTGGGGAAAAAGCATCTGCCTTGCCCAAGCTGCTGCCCAGGGCTTCAACCAAATACCTTTCGGGCGGATCACAGGCAACAGATTTTCCAGGCAAAAGGGCTGCATCCAAACAGACCCCATGTGGTGCGCGCGGCGCACAATGCCGATAATGGTCAACCAGCAACCAGGGCCAGGGAGGAAGCGCCGTGCCGCCCACGGCGGGAGGGGCGAGCCGACGCGACCCGCCCCGCCCCGCCCCGCCCCACCCGGCGGGACCAAACCATCGAGTTGCCTGCTTCCTGCTAGGAGCCGTAGGAGTAGGGGTGAAAACGGTACGGATATTTTCCGACCGTATTCGAGACCGAATCTATTTAGAGGAGTTCAAATCTGTCCGTATCCGAGTCTAGATATTCAACATCCGATACCGTATCCGTATTCGAATAATCAAATCGTATATTTATGATGTCGATATCCAATCATATACTATCCGTTATGATTGACAATATCCGTATTCGAATTCGAATTCGGACAGAAATACGAAAACAAATGTAATATCAGTCATATCCGTTCGTATCCGATCCGTTTTCATACGTAGGAGTATGGGACTATGGAGCATGGCGCGCCCTGGTCGCCTGACCTGGTCGGCCGGTAAAATGGTGCCTGTTTCGTTTTCTATCCGGGGTACCCCACCTCGCGTGGTCTGCGCCGCGCGGCAGGCAACCCACGGCCGCCACGTCCAACCGACCGCCCAACCGCACTGAGGCAAAGCTTCCACCAATCCACCACCCCCTCCCTCCTTCCTGCACTAGAGGCCGAAAGCGAGACCGACCGCAGTTTCGGTCTCCGCTCCACTCAGCTGCAAATTCCATTCTTCTCCGGCCCCGGTCCTGCCACCCCCATAAAATTCGCTATCTTGGCAGGCGCGTCCATTGAAGCACCCTTCTGAAGTTCTGATCTAGAGCTTCACAGAGACAACGAGCTTCCTCTTCCAGTTCCCAGCTCTCCTGTCAGCCCGATAACCAATGCCAAATCGAAAACACACTCAAGTCTCGAGCTAGCAGAGTCCTCAGCTGAGGTTTGACTCCAGCTATTGCCTCACTGACGGACCGCCGATAAAGTAGTAGCAGTGTAGCACAGCATACCAGCTGCTCACTCATAGCAAAGCTTGCATACCACGACCATGCTGAGCACAGCGCGGGCATCGCCGAAGGCGATCTCCCTCCCCTCCTCTCGGGCCTCTCAGACGGCGATCCGGCTCCACCCCTTCTCCAGCCGCAACCGAGCGCTTCCCTCCCCGTCCGCGCCGCGGGAGAGGCGTAGGCGTAGGCCCGGCGTTCCTCCTGCCCGCGCGGGGCTCGTCGCCACCGCGGCAATGCCGGCAGCGGCCGAGCCCAAGAAGGCGCGCGTCCTGGTGGCCGGCGGCGGCATCGGCGGCCTGGTCTTCGCGCTCGCCGCCAAGCGGAAGGGGTTCGAGGTGCTGGTGCTGGAGCGGGACATGAGCGCCGTCCGCGGGGAAGGGAGGTACCGCGGCCCGATCCAGCTGCAGAGCAACGCGCTCGCCGCGCTCGAGGCCGTCGACGCCGCCGCGGCCGACGAGATCATGGACGCTGGCTGCGTCACGGGGGACCGCGTCAACGGCATCGTCGACGGCGTCTCTGGCTCCTGGTAAGGGAGGCAGTGGGGGTCGTTCCCGCGCCAGAGCAAAATTCTTGCACCAAGTCACCGTGAATTTGTTTGTTTTTGACGCTACCTGGAGAAAATTTTGACTTCCTTTGGCCGGTGCTAGTGGAATTTAGTGCCACAAGGGTTCATTTGTCTGCAGTGTTGGCAGTTAGTACGAACCAATTGGTGGTTGGCTAGTCGTTATGCTCGCCTGTTTCAGTTGATTGTAGTAGATACTATCGTTAACACGCAAGTCTCTTATTACTACTAGATCTAAAGATATATATAGCTGCCGAAATTTTCTTGGTGCTTATTTTACAGCTTTTGTTTGCAAATTTCCATGGCGTGTCTCTTTTTTTGCGTGGTTAGCTTTAAGATAGATATTCCTTTGCTGGAGGCAGCCATTTGACAGTGCCAATTGGATTCAGGTACATCAAGTTTGATACGTTTACTCCTGCAGCTGAGCGGGGGCTCCCAGTCACAAGGGTCATTAGCCGCATGACTCTGCAACAAATCCTTGCTCGAGCAGTCGGCGATGATGCTATATTGAATGGAAGCCATGTAGTCGATTTTATAGATGATGGCAGTAAGGTGAATGAGCAAATATGTTTTTGTGGCCATGCCAACTTAAATCTGGCTGCAAGAGTTGCCATTGCCTGTCTCTAAACTTGCAGTGTTTGTCGATTGGGAGTAGGTTACTGCCATATTGGAGGACGGTAGAAAATTTGAAGGTGACCTTTTGGTTGGTGCCGATGGAATATGGTCAAAGGTAATACAATTAATTCTCCTTTTGGTCAGAAACAAGCACAAACGGAACCTGATTTGCTTGAAGTTTCCTTTTCTGGATAGGTGAGGAAGACACTATTCGGGCATTCAGACGCCACCTATTCAGGTTACACTTGCTACACTGGAATTGCAGATTTTGTGCCACCTGATATCGATACAGTTGGGTATGTTACATGGATCATGGAATGATGGGTGTGATTTTCAGATTGACTGAAATTTCGTTGTGCCATGACCATGTCCTCCATTTTCCTCTGTTGCAGGTACCGAGTATTTCTTGGTCACAAACAATACTTCGTCTCTTCAGATGTCGGTGCTGGTAAAATGCAATGGTATGCTTTTCACAATGAAGAGGCTGGTGGCACTGACCCTGAAAATGGTGAGTCCTTACAGAAGTTTTCATGCTTAATTCGTGAAATAGATACTGCCTCATTGTAGGTTGTGATCAAAATGAGAACAATACTTCTGATATGCCCCACACAAGCTTTATCATCTGCTTAATGTTAACAGGCAAAAAGAAAAGATTGCTTGAGATATTTGACGGATGGTGTGACAATGTCGTTGATTTGATAAATGCAACTGATGAAGAAGCGGTTCTTCGCCGGGATATATACGACCGCCCACCTACTATTAATTGGGGGAAAGGTCGTGTCACCTTGCTTGGTGATTCTGTGCATGCTATGCAGCCAAATCTGGGTCAAGGTGGCTGCATGGCTATTGAGGTATGCAATTTCTTAGCCTACCATGGATATGTTCTGGTGTTGATATCTATTACGTAACACAATAACCACCTTGTATTTGTTTCCGTAGGATGGTTACCAGCTGGCTGTAGAGCTAGAGAATGCCTGGCAAGAGAGTGTCAAGACTGAAACTCCTATGGACATAGTTTCCTCCTTGAGGTGGTAAGTTTTTCTAGCTTGTTTAGTAGTATAAAGATAGTGTTTCTTGAAACATCCACTGGATTTTATTTGAATGCTTGAATTGGCTCCAACTTCAAAGCAATCCTGTTCTTGCATGGATTTTAAACTCTGGTCCATACTATATAGTAAGTTGGCTGAAAAGCAAAATATTCGTTTGCATATTGTGCCTGCAGTTATGAGAAAGAGAGAAGGCTGCGTGTTGCTATTATACATGGACTGGCAAGAATGGCAGCAATCATGGCTACCACCTATAGACCATATTTGGGTGTTGGTCTAGGACCTTTATCGGTATGTGATAAACACACACATTTTTTTTGTTATTCAATGCACAGATCTCATTCTCTTTTCAACAAGATTTAAATTAAAGTATGTCACCATCAATTTTATTGGATTTCTGAAATAAGGTTCAGAAATCGGAACTGTATTATCTCATTACCATCCTCCTAAGAGCATTACTGAAGAACTCTATACTGAAACTACTTGAACTGCATACTAAAATTATTTACCTGTAGTTTTTGACCAAGTTGCGGATACCACACCCTGGAAGAGTTGGTGGAAGATTCTTCATCAAGTATGGAATGCCTGCGATGCTGAGCTGGGTGCTTGGTGGCAACAGGTGCATACCAAAATAATTAATTACTGTCATGTGTTCCCATTTCAAGCACATATGCAAGTAATAGGTTTCCATTAGTTTAAATGTCCCACGCAAAGAAATAAACACCACACAGGCTCTCTTAGTTCCCAATTACCATATCCGTACTCATCATGCAAATGGAACTTTTCATTGTGTACAGCTCAAAGCTAGAAGGAAGACCTTTAAGCTGCCGACTTTCCGACAAGGTACGTTGTCATAGACTCATAGTAACCGTGAATTTGATTTAGTACCAGCATTTAATATTTACTGACATCTAGCATCATTCTGAAGGCAAATGACCAGCTTTATCGATGGTTTGAGGATGATGACGCGCTGGAACAAGCTATGGGTGGAGAGTACGTTCTTTGTTTCTTCTTTAATTTCATTTCATTTTGTTAAACAAGTGTTTGATTTATTACTTTATTTCAGTACTTTTGAACCAAAAAAAAAATCATTCATAAAACTATTTGCAGATGGTACCTCTTCCCAACAAGTGAAGGAAACAACAATAGCTTGCAGCCCATTCGTTTAATTAGGGACGAGCAGAGGTCACTCTCTGTTGGGTATGCCTAAATAGCAAATTCATTTCTGCCCTAATTGCACTCAATCGAGGCTTTATGGAACTAAACAAATGCATATTGTTTTGCAGAAGTCGGTCAGATCCTAATGACTCAGATTCTTCCCTATCATTGTCGTTTCCACAGGTTAGTTAATCAAAATGATAACAGGGTTTTAACAAACTTCTCATGTGTTGCATTGTACAAGGCCTTCTATTCATAAACTGCTTGTACCAGTCTTCAGTTTTCTGAACTTCATTGCAGATATCAGAAAGGCATGCTACTATCACATGCAAGAATAAGGCTTTCTATCTGACTGATCTTGGGAGTGAACATGGTACCTGGATTACCGAGTAAGCCCTGAAAGAACCATGGTTCTATGCCCTTCCTTGAGAATTTCAGTAGCAAGATTTTACTCACTGATCTTCATGTGATTGTCCAGCAATGAAGGTAGACGTTACCGCGTGCCACCAAACTTTCCAGTTCGTTTCCGTCCCTCCGATGTCATTGAGTTTGGTTCCGATAAGAAGGTAGCTATATTACCGTCCTTTGCCTTTCATTTTTTCTTCACATTTGGTTTGCTCCTCTTATTTAGCCAATTGTTCATCTTATCGCGTTCATCCCTGAATTTCTGTGAAACCTTTTCTTCTGAATTATGATCAACTTGTGCAAAACCTACAGGCTATGTTCCGGGTGAAGGTGCTGAACACGCTCCCTTACGAATCCGCAAGAAGTGGGAAGCAGCAGGGGCAGCAGCAGCAACAGCAAGTCCTTCAGGCAGCATGAATGGAGACACCAGTCAGTCACCACTCCTATCATCAGCCACACTGTACTGTACAGCATCCGGTAAGGACACGACTCTGCATCACAGAAAGGATATAGGAGATGCGTCAAAGCAGATGTTATTTTTGCATCCATGCAGATGCCAAACAGGCGCCCTGTTCGTTGGCTGATAAGCCATGGCTATAAGTCAAATACGACCAAGCGAACAGGCTGAGGATTTTGAATACTACTAGCACCTAACGGATTGAAACGATGAGATTGCAGTTCTACGAGAAGAACTGAGTTGTACAATAGGGATAGGCAATTTAGCTATTGTCGGACTGTGTACATCGTTGTTGTTGTACCATCACCGAAAATATTGTAGACCAAGAAGCCATATTGTAATTACGGCACGAGCACAGTAACACTTTGATCATGTGATATAGTGTATAGTTATTTAGCTCAGAGTCAGATAAGATATTATTTGTTCTTCCACCAGCGCCAGCTCCTCGAACTGCTAAAGTTTCGTTGAAATTTATGCAAATTGAAAAAAAAAATCCTAATTTCAGGATCCATATGAAATTTCTACATTCCAAACGTTTTGGAGGGGGTGGGCGGTTGCCTGCGAGGCTGCAGCTGCAAGAGATGCGCCCCCGGGCACCCCGCGCGGCATTTTGAACTACGAAATCACCCACCGGGAGTCAGGGGCCGCCGCCGCGCCTTCCCGTCGTCCGGCATCGGCCGCCACCGCGCCTTCCCGTCCTCCGGCATGGCCGCATGGGGAGTCCGTTGGATCACTTTTGCTCGGTCCAGATTGACACAGATTGGGCTTTTAGAAAACGCAGGCCACGCAGACCACTAGCTTCCCTAGTCCCAGGCCGAGATGGCAGCCCACACCGAGGCCGCCGCCGGCGGCCGCGGGGCCCTTGCCAAGGTCTCCCTCTCGTCGGTCTCGGCCGCCATGGCGGAGGCCTCCACCTACCCCTTAGACGCAGTCAAGACGCGCCTCCAGCTCCACCGCATCCCCGGCGGTGCGGGCGGGCGCGGCGTAATCCGGGTCGCGGCCGAGCTCGTCCGCGATGGCGGGGCTTACCGGGGCTTCTCCCCCGCCGTCCTCCGCCACCTGATGTACACCCCGCTGCGCATCGTGGGGTACGAGCATCTCCGGTCCACCCTCGCTAGCGAGGGGCGGGAGGTTGGCCTTTTTGAGAAGGCGCTCGCTGGGGGACTCTCCGGCGTTGCCGCGCAGGTAAAATTTTCTTAGGCACAAGTAACCTTTTGTTTTGCTTGTTTTTTTTTTGTTAGACCAGCGCCCAATTAAGCAACCGATTGATGTACATGCAAATACAGTGGTTACGAATGTGACTCGTGAATACCAAATCTGTAAGTCGACATGAGATTTGCAGCTAGGTTGTGACTCGTCATTCTCACAGTGTAATTAGTGCGAAATTTACAACTTATTTTGGGCTAGGTTGGCAAAATGTTGATCCAGACCATACTTGATGTATATTTCGACTTATGAATTTACTCTTTTGTTGGTCTACCTATTAAATTGCACATGGCCAAGCATCTTAGCCAAAAATGAGAGACACTTTTAACTGATCTGTCATCAATTCATCATCAGTCTCAATATTTAAGTAGTGTGGTGGATGATAAAGCAACACACAGTTTTTTTTTTTTTTTTTGCTTTTTTTGGGTTCAATTGTTTCATGGCATGATGAACCAATGGCTTCATTGAGCAGCAGCAACAGTGAGACGCCACTTCAGTGGCCCCGTTCGGCTTCGGCTTTTTTTTCCAACTGGAACAGTGTTTTTCTCTCACAACAATTCAGCCAGAACAGTCTTTTTCAGCCAAAATTCAGCAAGCCAAAATCCTTCACCTCTGTAGCATGACCAATTGCTTCCAACACATCTGATCTTCCTTAACAGTTGCCAGTTGCTGATAGGGCCATAGTGGCAAAAAATACTTATCTGAAATGATATCCTTGTCCACTGCTGACAAGGTGCTGGTGAACTACCAGATCTAGATCAAAACGTGTAAATAGCACTAAGGGGTGTCAGGAACTCAGGATCCAGATCTAGACTTAAGCTATGCACCGACATGACTCATACCTACCGTTGGATGGGATGATACTGGAGCAGCTGGTGACACCCATTTTGGTGAGTGAATATGATTACACAAAATACAGAAAGATGGCTTGACTAACACTTTTGTTCAGACCTACTAGGTTTACAAATGAACAAGGAAATCAAATTAGACATCCTAAAATAGGTCCTATATGTGGGGATCTGTCTTTCGATTGATTGAGAACAGATAGGACTGCAGATCAGAATATCCACAAGTCATCTATGCTTGATTAGTCTTTTTCACAGAGTTCCTTGCAAGCTACTGGGTCAATCAGCATATTCAATTTTTGCAATGGTAAAATGGTACTGTATTAGTAGAAGGTGATGCTCTAAAGTCAATATTGCATGGTATTGATGTTCCCAAATTAATTCCTTTTTTATGTTTGAAGTAACTATTTCTTAGCCCATTGAATTGCTATGTAACACCGGAAGTAATTTTCTTCCTTCTTTGCAGTGCAGGTGGTGTCAAGCCCTGCTGACCTCATGAAGGTAAGGATGCAAGCAGACAGCAGGATATTGAACCAAGGCATTCAACCACGGTACACTGGAATCGCAGATGCTTTCACTAAAATCATACGAGCGGAGGGCTTTCGGGGACTTTGGAAGGGGGTTGTTCCAAATGCACAGAGGGCATTTCTTGTCAACATGGGTGAATTGACATGCTACGATCAGGCAAAGCGTCTCATCATTCGCAAGCAGATTTGCGATGACAATCTTTATGCTCACACATTGGCCTCTGTCGCGTCGGGGCTGTCTGCGACAACCTTGAGCTGCCCAGCGGATGTAATCAAAACAAGGATGATGAACCAAGGGAAGGAGGGTAAAGCTATGTACAGGAGTTCTTACGATTGCTTGGTCAAGACTGTCAGACATGAGGGCGTAACGGCACTGTGGAAGGGTTTCTTGCCTACATGGGCAAGGCTTGGCCCATGGCAGTTTGTGTTCTGGGTTTCCTACGAGAAACTGCGCCAAGCATCAGGTATTTCATCATTTTGATAATGGAGGGTGTGTTCCATTCGAGAGGCTTTTAGATTACAGAAATGTTCATTTCTGCAACTTAATTGTGGCTTCATATAGGGATAGAACCCTTTTTATGTTCATTTACTTGACCGTGGGCTTTTATCCTTTGTTGTTTCCAAGGGAAAACACAGATGAAGTTGGTATGCCTCACATTGTAATTTGACAATATACAAGACTCACTCCAGAGAAAACTGAACACTCTCATCCATGCTCCCTTGTTCCCTAACAAAATTGCTTGCCCAAGCTATATTTGTGACTTGTTGGCTCACGTGAGAAGTTATATATGTCGTCCAAAATTTGTCATCAATAAGTCTTTATTCAGAACTTTTTAATCACAGTATAAGGAGGAAAAAAAGATTTGAATATGTGAAGTATACGAACTAAATAATAGTAGCTCATGACTGCAGCAACTGGACGCCCTGTGGGAAGTCCTCGCAGTGCCGGATGTGCCGGACCATCCTGCCGGTGTCACCACTGGCCTTCGCCCGGCAGTCGTAGTTGGGCGGCGAGTGAAAACACGGCTCAATTGTGGGGGCCAGTCGGCACGGCGTGTCGGGCGCCTTTCCATGGTTAGGGGCCATAAGCACCCACGGTCTCAGCCCGGCCAGCCCCTGGCTGACGTACCCGAACGTCGAAACGCCGGTGGTGACCAGCACGTCCGCGAAGCTGAGTAGCACCATCTCCGCGAGCGCCTTCTGGTCCTGCTGCCGGTCACCGAAGCGTTGCTCGCCCAGATGCGTCGGCTGGAACACGCTCACCGCCTCCCCGCCTGCCACGCCGCCGTGCTCGTGGTACAGTTCCCCGAGCTTTTCAGAGTACTCGTTGTATAGGGAAACGACGACCACCGCCTTGCGTTTGGCCGGCGCCTGGGTGCCGGAGCCCACGGCGGCGGTGTTGGCTCTGGTGGGCACACTGACGCCGGGCAGGATGTTCTCGTGCTGCGCGCAACTGAGGATCTGGCCGTAGAGCTCGTCGGTGGAGATGGGCGCCCACTTGAACACGCGCACCTGGATGCCGACGCGCTCGTCCGCCTGGGCGAAGTAGGAGGAACCGTGGTACCGCGTCACCATGCCCCACACCGTGTTGCTGGGGTGGAAGAGGTAGCGGCCGAGGTGGTGGAACACGGCGTCGCGACGCGGGAACATGCGCGCGAGCTCCCGCTCGTGCCGCGGGATCAGGAACAGCGCCGGCACGAAGTAGTTGTCCGCCTGGAACACGAGCCAGGGCACGCGCGCCAGCTCGGCCTGCACGTCGTCGCAGAAGAAGAGTTTGTCCTGGGCGTAGTAGTTGTGCAGCAGGTGCACGTACAGCCACGGCGCCCCGCCGAGCGCCTCCCCACGTCTCAGCGTATTCCCGAGGCTCTCGTTGGTGCGGATGCCGAGGCCCTCTTGGCCGGGGAGGTCTTTCTCCGGCAGGATCCACGTGGACCCCGGGAAAGGCTCGCAGAAGAGGCCGTCCAGGTCGTGGCGGCTGCCGCTGTGGAGGAGCAGCACGCGGTCGGTGAGCAGCGCGTAGAGGAAGCCGGAGGCGATGGAGAGGATGCGGTTGCCGAGGCCGGCGTTCGGTGTCCACACCAGGTAGTTGCACCGCGCGCCAGAGGGGTCAGCGCCGTCGCCGGCGGAGGCGTTGGGAGAGGCGGCGCGTAGGCGTTCGACGGCGCGCGCGTAGGCGGGAGTGCCCGGGGCGCAGAGGCGGTGGAGGGACTCGTACCGGCGGAGGGCGGAGACGAGGTGCGGTGAGAGCGCGTGCAGCGACGCCTGGCGGTAGAGTGAGGCTCGGTACCGGCTCAGGCAGGAGCTGTCGTCGAAGTCCGGCGAGAGGAGACCGCCCAGGAGCCGGTCGCCGGGGTTCGGCACCGTCGCCAACGGGATGCCGCCCTTCTCAGACACTGCCGCGCACAAAGAAAACTAGTCGCTTGTTATTACGGAAAAAGGAATAACTATAGTGACACTGACGGGACTGTTCGAGAACATACTGGCGCTCATGACCACGCGGACTCCGGCCGAGACCCATGTCTGGGCGTCGCTGGAAGGCGTCCACCGGGTCTCGAAGAGGATGGCGGCCGTGAGAAGGACGGCCGCCACGCTCGCCGCGGCCACCAGCAGCTTCGGGATCTTGCCGCCGAGCTGCCACCGTGCCACCATGCTGCCACGAATGGGCCTCTGGTCGTCCACCAGGAGGAACGTGTGGCTCCGGCAGTTCCGAGCTTACTGCCGCGGCGAGCAGCCAAGCCATTAGCTTGCTAATTATTGAAGTGCGACGACGACGACGACTGTAGTTTGCAGCTTCATGACGCAAGGTGGTGCCGCACGCAGCACGCTGGAGTGAAACAGGGGAGCGTAGCAGGGTTGCAGGGTCAATGCTTCGATCGTGGCAAAGCCGGTGGAACTACAGGCCTAGACTGTAAAGTTACGCTATCTGAGCGTAATTTTAGCAGCTTGCCGAATCGGCAAAGAAACACGTAAACCATTTCCTCGTCTTATCATCATAGTTCTATGTCTCGTCCATATTGTCAAACCTCGAGAGACTTGAAACCTTGAAAATGAGGGCAAGATCTCGACGAAACTTCTTCGCTCGTGAACAATGCACCTTGACTGAACTTTCACTGCCCAGCCTTGCATAGTTGCATACCAAATGCTTGGTGAAGCATAAAGATGGGCGTGATTCGTTTTAGCCCATATAGCGGTCCATCCAACCGAGCCGATACCTAGATAGCAGCTCAGGGTCAAGCAGTTCAGTCCACCCCTTCCCTTCGTCCGGCAGCGGCGGCGGCACCGGCCCTATCACCCGAGCCTTGTGCCGTCCCGTTCCGGCATTCCTCTCCCGAATTCCCCGAGGCGAGGACGACCCTCCGCACAAGCCTTCACCGTTCGCGCTCACTCCGTCTTGGGATGGCACCGTCAGACGGCGGCACGGTCATCTGCACAGCCAACAACCACTGCTCTGCGATGGCATCGATCGGCACCGCGCAGTTCCCCCACACCTCGGCGCGCGCCGCGCGAGGCGGCCACGACGCACCGGACGCCGGCGACAACGACCCTCCCCTGCCGGCGCCGCGTCCTGCGCGTCGCTTTCATGCACCCAGAGCACAGCAGCCGCGGCACCAGCGCCGTCACCAACGGCAACAGGAACGCCAACGAGGCGCCGAGCCTCCGCGTGAAACTGCTCTTCTCCGTGGACGTGCGGCGGCGCGCGTGAAGCCCGAGCTTCCCCGGGGCTACTACGGCAACGGCATCGTGCATCGTGCTCGGGGTGCTCTGAGTCCACGGCGGCCCAGCTGACCTCTTCATCCTCCTCGGCCGCGCGCTACGGGGTACGGCTGGAGCAGGAGGCCAAGGAGTGCGTGGACGATGACTACGTCCGCTCCATGGCGGACCTCCTGTCCTGGAGGAGCGGCCCGGCGACCGGCCGGATCTGGCGGCGATCCTGGTGATCTCGGTGTGGACGCGGTGGACCTCGGCTCTGGGAAGGCCGCGCACATGGGCCCGGTCACTAGCGAGAATGCGAGATCCTTCCATCCCCTCCCTCTTCTTCTACTCGTACCTCTCCCATGGCAAAGCTTCGTTGCTTGCTTTGCCTAGCAAGCTGCGACCTGGGTCAGCAGCTAATAGAAATGGAGCAACCGATGCTCCTATACTAATTAGATAGATCGATAGTTCTGCTACAGTTCGCTCCATGGATCAACCGTCCCCAACTTTAGTGAAACAGCAACAAGCAGGTTAGCATAATCTGGCATATCAGCATATTTTACATTGTGCACATCGGCAGATCGGTTCTAGCGATTACTTTCTTGTTCATGATCCGGACTTACAGCCCGTGCGCATACAAATTACAAAATCTAATTCTAAGGGCATGTTTACTTGTCTCATAATCCGTATTTTTCAGCTTCTTTTTCCAATCAAAATAGTGTTTTTCTCTCACAATAAATCAGCCGGAACATTCGATTGTAATGTATGGACATCGTTACGAGTAAAACAAAAATCCGATGTTTAGTCTTCTTAGAGAATCCTCGCCATTGCCAAAATGAAGATGTGAGAAATAACACAAGATACACTATCATCAAAGTCATGGACGACATCGAATATCTAATACCTCATCAGGAGATCTGTTCTAGCGTTCATGGAAAACAAGGGGAGTGTTGCAACCGCTGGTGCGATGTTCTTAGCCTAACCACACGTCAAGCTTCTTATATATCGTCAGAAGACCCAAATTGTACGAAGGTCCAAATTGTCCTCGTCGAGACCGACGAGAGGATCATCAATTTCCTCCTTGCCTCATTCATATGGAAAGCTTTTTTTTAGACGCATTCATATGGAAAGCTTATTGTGCAATGGTGGACTATCTGACATGGCCAACCAAAATACCGATCTCTCCGTCCTAAAATATAGTGCATTGTGACTTCTAAAATTTATACTAAATTATAGTACATTCTACATATGTCAATGACTAGATTTGGCAAAGTTTATTGGAAAGGAAACCATAATTTGAGGAGAAACACCTTAATTGGTATCAATCTATGGGCACATGCGTCATTTGAGGATTCCCTTAAGTTGTCCTAAATTTTTTGGAATGTACTATATTACAGGATAGAGGGAGTAAACCCGTTGAACAGAGAGAGATCATGGATGGTTTGTCTGGGGTTGCGGATCATTTGACGGGGCACAACCAACACCCCAAGAGGCCACCCGATATGATTCTGGATGACTCTAGTCATCGATTTGGATGGAGTTTGTAGTTATGGCTTTTTAAGGATGTGGTAAAATTGTTGGGCACCACAGACCCTCCGTTAGGTCGGGCGTCAGATCGGTGAATGGTCAGTCTGGACTTAGCAAAAATAGTGTAAGTGTTGGTTCACATGGACTATCTGTCTGGTTAATAGTGTATGTTTTAATTGGGTTTTTGCAATGGTAATTAAAAAACCCTAAAACTACATAGAACATCTATGTGAAGGATTGCATGTACGCATCCCCAAGATCTATTCAAGCATGACACTAATGTTTTGGCACATCCATAAGAAACCTTCGAAGCACTTCAAATCCCCATGCCACACCTCCACCCCCTCTACTGGAATAGGAGTGCCCAATCTTTCTTTCTTTCTTTTGAAACGGAACCGGCAGGAGAGCTGCCTATTGTATTAAAAAGAGGGAGCCTAGAAAGGCACAGTACAACCATATACAGCAATGTACAAAACGAAGCCACAACTCCAGAGCCCCCATCTCAGAAGCAGCTTACTTCAAGCGTGCAAAAGTAAGTTAGAAACGTGTTTTGCTCCCGCCATTGTCCATAGACTTGCTTGATCCTTGATTTTCTGGAGAAGCCGTGTTGACACGGATTCCTTGCACTAAAAAATTCTTGCATTTCTTTCCTTCCACACCTCCCAACAAACGTGAATGATGATTGAGCAAAGACCTCGTCTTGCCATCGATCCATGTTGTCCCACCAAGTGTGTATTGAGTCTCCTGGCACCCAGGCTGAAGGTCGCAGCTGCTCATTACCTAACCAAATTGCAATGTCCTCCTAGACACGCCTAGTATAGCGACAGTATTGGAATAGGTGGATGCCGGATTCTTGACTGCGCCTGCATATGGGGCACACTCCATTGTTCGGCCATCTCCACACTTCCAGCCTATCCACCGTCCAGATTCTGTTTTGGATGGGCAGCCATGCAAAGAACTTGCATTTTGGCGGTGCCCAGACTTTCCAGATGAGCTGTTTGAAATTTGTCATCGTTGCTCCAATGAATTGCACGTGGTAGGCCGATCCTGTTGTGAATTTTCCATCCAGGTTAAATTTCTAAACGATGCTATCCTACCTCACTGAATGTAGCTGGATGTGACTAAGAGTGTTCCAAAGCTGGACATACTCCATGAAGTGCTAGGAGGTGAAGCTTGCATGTCGCAAGTCTATGTCCCTAATCCACGCTCTGTTTTGCATACCCTTAATGAGTGACTTGTTTTTGTTTTTTGAAATTCGGAAGGTATTTGGCGCTAAGTCTTGGGGCCTTTGACCTTGGAGCCAGGCGCTACTCTAGAAAGATGCTCTCATGCCGTCTCCAATTGTGATTGAAGTTGCTGCAGCGAATAGTAGCCTATCAGTGGTGTCACACATCGTATCCGGGTTGTTCAACGTCCTTCCTTCTTCCTTCCATTCTTTCCACAACCATCTGAGATGTAGTGCTCTTGCAAATTTTCAAAGATGAAGAATGCCTAGACCCCCAGATTCAGTTGGTCTTGTGGACCGTGGCCAATTCACTTTGCATTTCCCTCCAGTTAACTTCTCGAATCCAGCCTAGAGGAACCGCTTTCTGAGGTTGTCAACTTCCTTCAACGTGGCTTTAGGAGCTCTTAGTGATGTGAGGCAATATACAACTTGTGAGGTGAGTACGGCTTTGACCAAAGTGGACCTTCCTGTATGATTAATATTCTTGCCATTCCAAACAGTGAGCTTGCTCACAGCTTTATTAACAAGAGGCTAACAATCCTCCGCAATTTGGTGCTTGATAGAGGTAGACCCAAGTATTTAGTTGGGAAATGCGCTCGTCTTGCAGGGAAATCACACAGGACCTCATCTAGATCGATGCCTTGACATCTTATGGGGATGACAGATGACTTCTGAAAATTTGTTTTGAGTCCTGACACTTCGTCGAACTTAGCGAGTGAAAGCATCTAGGCCCCTAGTTGGGTTTCGGTAATTAATGACAATACGAGATTACTATGACTAACGTGTGTTTTGCAGAGGCAATTAAGTTAGGTCATGGTAATGGCAATTGATTGGGCAATCATGGTTGTCATGCCCCTATGATGGAAATCATTTTGGTTTTCAAAAGATGGACGACAAGGTTAAGGATGGACTAGTTCTAAGTGTCGTTTGGTGTTGAAGAGGCACTTAGAGTAGTTTAGGACTTTGTTTTTTCTTTGGTTGTACTATTAAGGGGGGGTATGGACTAGTAGCTTGACCTAGGTGAGTCTAGTGGCTTAGGTGTGGTGCACACTTGTCAAATCTAGCACTAGGTAGCTCAGGAGTAGCCCTAAGATCAATTGGGGCAAACTTCATTCACATATGATTTTGAGATCGAAGTGAATGGAGGGTCAAATGACTGACCGGACGCTGGTCTGGTTGTGACTGGACGCTGAAGGGTGAGTCCGGTCAGTTCATTTGATCAACTGGAGCCGTCTGGTTGCGACCGGACGCTGAGTGAAAAGTGATCGGACGCTGAGTGCCAGAGTCCGGTCAACTCCAGAGAGGTTCTAGAGAGAAAAATTCCTGATCGGACATGTCCGGTCAGGATCCAGTAACTGACCGAATGCTGAACAACGAAGTAAGGTTCCAGAGAGCAGTTTTCGTGACCGGACGCAGGTCAGAGTCCGGTCACAACTTAATGGCTCTATGGCGGGGATAACTGACCGGAGCGTCCGGTCACCCCATAGAGTGCTGACGCAACCTCCTAACGGTTCGTTTTGAATGAGGGGGTATAAATACTTCCTCTATTCATCCAAGAGAGGTCTCTTGCCCATTTGTTCAGCTGAGAAACACTCTTGAGAGTGCTTAGGAGAGCAAGAGCCTAGTGAGATGATTGAGATTTGAGAATTCAAGATTAAGGCCTTATTAGTGCAAGGAGAGTAGCAAATGTGCATCTACCCTTCTCATTAGGCTTGTTGTGGTCAAGTGAGAGTTCATGCTTGTTACTCTTGGTGATCACCATCACCTAGACGGCTTGGTGGTGATCATCTGGTGGAGCTTGTGGATGACCTAACTCAAGTTGTGAGCAGTTGTGGGCGATTCACCGCGACAGAGTGTCAAAGAATCAGCCCGTAGAGAGCACGTGATCCTTGCGCGGATCAAGGGGGAGCTACACCCTTGCGCGGGTGCTCCAACGAGGACTAGTGGGGAGTGGTGACTTTCTGGTACCTCAGCAAAACATCACCACGTTCCTTCTCATCTCTTTACTTTAAGTATTTACATTTGAGCAATTCATTTCTTGTCTTTACATTATTAGAATTGCCATGCTAGAGTAGGATTGGAACCTAGGGTGCAAAATTTTTGTGCGGTAGATCAATATAATCACATTCTAGGCACAAGGGGTGAAGTGGGCTAAGTGTAGGGTTTAATTATTGCAAAGAATTTTAGAATTAGCCCAATTCACCCCTCTCTTGGGCATCTTGATCCTTTCAATTGGTATCAGAGCCTCGTGTTTAAGTATTTAGGCTTAACCGCCTAGAGAAAGATGTCCCACGAGGATGGACCTCCTCCCATCTTTGAGGGAGATGATTTTCCTTATTAGAAAATCCGCATGGAGGCGTATTTAAAAGCTCTAGATGTTGGAATTCTTAGAGCCGCCTCCCAAGGTTTCCCAAAACCCAAGGATCCCGCCAACCTTCAAGGCGATGAAGTAAATTACAAAAAATAGAATGCAAAGGCTAGAAACACCATCTTTAAAGGCCTTTGTAGAGATGTGTTTAATCGTGTGCGGAACCACAAGGACGCCCATGCACTACGGTCAGACATTTTTACGCTCCATAAGGGAACAAAGAGCGAGCGTGAGAAACACTATCATCTTGTCATGAAAAAGCTTAATTCCTTTGAGATGCTTCTGAAAGAAAGTGCTAATGAAATGTACTTATGCTTGAATGTTCTTGTAGAGGAAGTCAATGGGCTTGGACTCACACAAATGCAACCATCCGATGTTGTACGAAAGATCTTGAGTGTCCTCTCCATTGACAAATATGGGCATATTGTGACCGTGCTTTATCAAGGTGATCTTTTCACCGCTACACCAACTCAAATCTTGGGAAAGATCAATGCACATGAGATGTATATGCACATCACACCATAAGATGGCTCATCTTCCACCAAGAAGAAAGACTTGGCATTCAAGGCTAGCCAAGAGAAGGGCAAAGCAAGAGTTGAATATGAGAGCTCAAGTGATGATGAAATTGATGATGCAAGTCTTGCTCTCATGGTGAGAAGAACCACCAAGATGCTAAACAAGCTCAACAAGAATGGTGTCAAGTTTGATGGCAAGAAAAAGAAGTTCTTCACTAGCAATAGAAGGAAGCCAATCTCTGAGATGGATTGCTATAATTGTGGAGAACTTGGTCATCTAGCACATCAATGCCCCAAGCCAAAGAAAGACAAATACAAGAAGAAGAACAAGGGCAAGAAAGATGACTCAAGTGATGAAGATGAAGATGAGAAGAAGAAAAACAAGCCATACAAGAAGAAAGATGGCAAGAAGAAG
This sequence comes from Miscanthus lutarioriparius, assembly GCA_904845875.1. NCBI lineage: Eukaryota > Viridiplantae > Streptophyta > Magnoliopsida > Poales > Poaceae > Miscanthus > Miscanthus lutarioriparius. The sequence goes on along the minus strand of CAJGYO010000011.1, from coordinate 34,076,784 downwards.
AATTTCCACAAGAAGAAGAAAAATAGCAAGGTATACATCGTCGGTGATTGGCTCACGAATATTGATTCATCAAGTTGCTCATCCGATGATGATAGTGAGAACGAGAAGGTGGCCGCCATTGTGATTGACTATTCACTATCTTTACCGACACCACCGCCATCATCCTATACACGCCTATGCCTTATGGCTAAGGGTGAATAAAAGGTACAAAATGATGATGAGAGTAGTGGTAATGATCATGCTAGCGATGATGATAGTGATAGTGACGATGAATTTGAATCACCTTCCTATGATGATCTTGTCAAGTTGCTTAACCAATATGCTAAAATCATTAGAAAGACAAGAGCTAAAAATGAAAAGCTAGAACTTAATAATGATTTACTTTTAGCTAAATGTGACATAGCGAAAAAGGCTAGTGTTGAGCTTAGAGAAGCAAATGAAGCTATGTCATCTAAACTCAAGGAGCTCAAATCTTCTAAGAAAGAGCTTAAAGAAAAACATGATAAACTTGAGGGAATACATAATTAGCTCATCACTAGCTACAATATACTAAAAGAAGAATATACAAATCTTAAGATCAATCATGATAATCTTGTTGTCTCTAATGAGCTATTATCCAATGAGCCACATGATGCTACTAACCATATTGTTAAGATTGATATAGCTACATCATGTGATGATTTGATCATTGAGAGCATTGAGCAAGGTTCTAATAGCAAAGGCAAGCAAGTGGTTGAGTCCAACAACTATGATGAGTATGTCAAAATCAAGAATGAGAATGAGAAGCTTAAGAAAGATCTTGAAAAGCTATCAACCACAAACACTATTGTGATAGAGAACCTTGACCATGATAGTGATCTAATTCTTGAGAATGAGAAGCTCAAAGAAGAGAACAAGAGACTCAAGAAGGAGAAAAATCATGATGAGCTCAAAGAAGAGAACAAGAAGCTCAAGTTAGAAAAAGAACATCTCAAGACCGGGTTGAGCAAATTCATAAGAGGTCAACATCTTCAAAGTGAGCTACTCATGAACAACGTCATGAAGATGGATAGAAGTGGCATTGGGTACTTGGCACATCAAGAGAAGAAGGCTCAAGCTCAACACCAACAACAACACAAGTCAAAGCCAAAGCCAAAGAGGTGTTTTGAGTGTGGACAAGAAGGTCACTTTGCCCATGAGTGTCAAACTCCTCCACCACAACCCTTGCCCAAGCATGGTAGACCTTTTGCTTTCAATGCTCATTACATACTTAGAAAGGACTCTAGTGGAAAAATGACAGTCATGTTCTTAGGACCACCCAACAAGAATAGGCCTAAGAAAATTTAGGTTGCAAAGTCACTTGTTGAGAAAGTCAAGGGTCCTCAACAAGTTTGGGTCCCTAAACAAGCTTGATCTCTTGTGTGTAGGTGAACTACAAGACTGGTGGAAGTCATTGGGTAATTGATAGTGGTTGCACTCAACATATGACCGGTGATCCTCGCATGTTCACCTCACTAGATGAAAAAGTTGATGGTCAAGAAAGAATTACATTTGGTGACAATTCAAAGGGCAAAGTCAAAGGATTGGGCAAAGTGGCAATATCAAATGATCATTCAATCTCAAATGTGCTATATGTTGCTTCTTTGAGTTTCCACTTGCTATCCGTTGGACAATTGTGTGATCTTGGCTTGCAATGCTTGTTTACCGAGAAGGAAGTGGTTGTATCTAAAAAAGATGATGATCAAGTTATATTTAAGGGATTTAGATACAACAACCTATATCTAGTGGATTTCACCTCCGAAGATGCTAACTTGAAGACATGCCTATTCACCAAAACATCACTTGGGTGGCTATGGCATAGAAGACTTGCTCATGTTGGGATGAGTTCACTCAAGAAGCTTATGAAGAATAAATTGGGGAGAGGGTTGAAGGATGTGAAATTTGAGAAGGATGTTGGGATGAGTTCACTCAAGAATCTTTATTGTCTTGTGATTGTTTATGACTACTCTAGATATACATGGGTGTTCTTCCTTCATGACAAGACCGAAGTTGCATCATGTTTCAAGAAGTTTGCTAAGAGAGCATAAAATGAGTTCGAAGTGAAGCTCAAGAAGATAAGAAGTGATAATAGAAAAGAGTTTGACAACACAAACATTGAAGCTTATTGTGATGAAGTTGGGATCAAGCTTGAGGTCTCAGCAACATATACTCTAAAACAAAATGGTGTAGTTGAGAGAAAGAACTGGACACTTATCACACTTGCAAGAACAATACTTGATGAGTACAACACACCCGAAGCTCTATGGGCGAAAGCTATCAACACCGCATGTTTTGCATCCAACCGCCTATTCCTTTAAAAGTTTCTTGGGAAGACACCTTATGAGTTGCTCAATAAGAAAAAGCCGGACGTCTCATTCTTCCAGGTGTTTGGTTGCAAACGCTACATCTACTAGAAGCGGCAACACCTAGGGAAGTTTTCAAGACGTTGTGATATTGGCTTTCTTGTTGGTTACTCATCAAAGTTCAAAGCATATAGAGTATTTAATCATGTCACCGGCTTGGTTGAAGAAACATATGATGTGGAATTTGATGAATCTAACGGCTCCCAAGGAGCACATGAGAATCTTAATGATGTAGATGATGAACCATTGAGGGGGGTTATGAAGAACATTCCGGTTGGAGATATAAAGCCTAAAGATGATGAAGATGATGTACAAGTGATTGATCCACCTTCTTCATCAAATGTGCCACAAGATGGTGATAAAGATGGAAGAGTAGAAAATGAAGATACTCATGTCTCCCATGATCAAATGGTGGCACAAGCTCAAGATGTTGATGCTCCACAACCTCCCCCTCAAGTGGTTGATAGAAGAAATTCACCTCTTCTACAAGCTCATCTACAAGATCTCATCATAGGGAATCCTTCAAAGGGTGTATTGACTCGATCTCAAAAACTTGCTTCATTCATTGAACATCACTCTTTTATCTCTTGTGTTGAACCTAAGAATGTAGAAGAAGCTCTTCAAGATTCAGATTGGATAGTCATGTATGAAGAGTTGAACAACTTCACTCGCAATAAAGTTTGGACTCTTGAAGAGCGCCCACAAGGTGCAAGAGTTATTGAAATAAAGTGGGTGTTCCGCAACAAGCAAGATGATCAAGGCGTTGTAGTGAGGAATAAGGAAAGATTAGTTGCAAAGGGGTTCTCTCAAGTTGAAGGGTTGGATTTTGAAGAGACCTTTGCACCGGTTGCAAGACTTGAAGCCATTCATATCCTCCTTGCATATGCATCGTATCATGAAATAAAATTATATCAAATGGATGTTAAAAGTGTATTTTTAAATGGCTTCATAAATGAACCAGTCTATGTTGATTAACCTCCCAGGTTTGAAGACCCTAAATATCCTAATCATGTTTATAGGTTGTCTAAGGCGCTATATGGGCTTAAGCAAGCCCCAAGAGCGTGGTATGAGCACCTTCGGGATTTCCTTATTGAGAAGGGCTTTACCATTGGGAAGGTCGACACCATACTATTCACCAAGAAGATTGATGGAGAAATCTTCATTTATCAAGTATATGTTGATGATATCATCTTTGGATCATCAAATGAAGATTATTGCAAAGAGTTTGATGAATTGATGTCAAAGGAGTTTGAGATGTCTATGATTGGAGAGCTCATATTCTTTCTTGTTTTTCAAGTCAAGCAAATGAGAGAAGGGATTTTCATCTCTCAACAAAAGTATTCCAAGGATCTTCTCAAGAGGTTCAATATGGATGAATGTAAGCCAATCAAGACACCAATGCCATCTAATGGACATCTCGACCTAGATGAGGGAGGTAAAACGGTTGATCAAACTCTCTACCGCTCTATGATTGGTAGCTTGTTATATTTAACCACATCTAGGCCCGACATCATGTTTAGTATGTGTATGTGTGCTAGATTTCAAGTTAATCCTAAGGAAGCTCATTTGGTAGCCGTTAAAAGAATCCTTAGGTACCTTAAGTACACACCAAGCATTGGTCTTTGGTATCCCAAAGAAGCTAGATTTCAATTAGTTGGCTACTCCGATTCGGATTATGCCGGTTGCAATGTTGATAGGAAAAGCACATCCGAAGGGTGCCATTTGCTTGGTAGATCACTTGTGTCTTGGTCCTCCAAGAAGCAAAATAGTGTGGCTTTGTCCACCATCGAAGCGGAATACATTGCCGCGGGTGCTTGTTGTGCACAAATACTTAACATGAAGCAAACTTTGCTAGACTATGGTGTAGTTCTAGAAAAGGTACCTCTTTTGTGTGACAATGAGAGTGCGGTAAAACTTGTTAATAATCCAGTTCAACACTCTCGCACCAAGCACATAGATATCCGCCATCACTTTCTTAGAGATCATGTGGCTAAAAATGATATTTCACTAGACCGCTAGATGAGGCTACTTTTTGTCGGTTGAGGAATGAGCTCAATGCGCTTGATTTTAGTAACTTCACTAGAAAGTGAGCTTGTGTTGTCCCTTGCATTGTATTGTAATATACAACATGTTTAATTTTTGATAATGCATTTAGGGCTTGTCTAACATGGTTAAGATAACCGCCGAAAAGCGTGTGAAGAAGCTTAACCTTGGATCAAACTTGACAAGCAACAAGAATTACTTTCAAGTATTGCATTGCATATGCATGTGTGTTGTTTTGTCGTTTCCTTTCGATTACCCTTTTAATGCCTATTTTCTTAAAAAGAAGTATAGCATAAGGCAAAATATTTTGAAAAATTTGAGGGTTTGAGAGAGATCACTCACATTAGTCCCAATTGGTGTTTATTTGGGTCTTATTGAAGTTGGGACTTGATTCGGAATAGGCAGCGTGAAGGAACATTGAAGATTTGCTGAAAAGGGGTGATCGGACGCTGCACCGGACTCTAGATTCCAGCGTCCGATTAGTTCACAGGAGGTGAACAGAAGTGCAAAGGAGTGACCGGACGCTGAAATAGTGTTCTTCCTACGTCCGGTCAGACGGTGGTCCTGCGTCTGGTCAAGCGAAGAAGATGTACACAGGACCGACCAGACTCTGGCTGTGTTCGGTCAAGGGTAACCGGACGTGTCTGGTCATGACTTGAGGGGAGTTCGACCTCTCTATAGTCGACCAGACTTTGGGTGGCAGCGTCCGGTCGTTGCCACCGGAGCGTCCGGTCAGTAGAAATCGTACGGGTCCAGAACTCTTTCTCCTTTCCTTATCTGTCACATTGGGGGGCACCATATAACGTCGTCGTGGTTTGACCTAATCCCCACCAAGCAACTGCGCCCACGCCGACATCATCGGATCCCTAGCCACCGCGTCGTGCCTGCTCCGTCCTAGCCATCACACGAGCCCGTGCCCTTGCCACGCCACTGCCACCGCGCACTGCTCGAGCCCTGCCCGCGCCGCCAGCCCTAGTCACCACGCCATCTCACCCACGCCACACCTTTCTCCATGCCACCGTGTCACGCAGCAGCGCCAAGCGCCCATGCCCTAGCGCCTCTGCCTCGCCGTGCCATCACAGTGCCGCCGCCAGCAACATCTCCATTGTCGCGCCTGCATCTTCATGGCCCATCCAGCGCCGCATTCCCTCACCAAACCCTAACCCTAGCTTTTGCCGATTCTGGTGGTGCCCCATGGTTCTTTCCTCTGCTGATTCATCGTTGGGTCGTCTGAGTTCGTCAGGTAGCAAGCCATCGCCTCTAATTTCATATCTATTGCTTGCTTCTTAGGGTTTCGTATCTCTAGATGTATATTATAATTATTCATATATCCGATCTATTCTATCGTGCAGCGAGTTGGTGTTTTTGAGGTTACTTTGGCTGTTGTCAGTTAACTCAGGGCCAAGCCCATGAGTATGGATCAAGGCCAGGCCTCACGAGTGTTAGTGGTAGTTGATTCTTGTCCATGACAGCAGTTCATCTCAGCTTTAGCAATGGCACGTGTCAAGAATGCCGGAGGTGGTTCAAGTGATGAGGATCCGAGGCCTTTGCCTCGCTTGACTGCTCAGGAGAAAGGCAAGGCCAAGAAGACCACAACAAAGAAGCAGAAGCTTGTTGATGTGGAGGCTGAGAGAGCAGCAACAGTTGTAGCCGCCGCAGAGCGTGCAGAGAGAGGTGGAGCTCAGAGTGGTGTCCGCATTACATATCAATTTTCACCTACACAAAGGGCAGCCGTTGAGAGGGTTGAGAGTCTTAATGGTAGTCCAGCTAGAACTGTCATGCTTGGAGGACGACATGTTGCTATAGAAGAGAGTCAGCCTTAGGGGGAGACTGTTGAGCAGTAGGCACAACCAGCAGAGCAGTCAGAGGGTACCCAGTCGATAGAGCAGACTCAGGAGGTAGAGCAAACCGAGGAGACAGAGCAGGCACCTCAGCCATAGTTACGACGCTCTGGTCATACTCGTGCTCAGGTGACACCGAGGCCAGAGACACAGCGAAGGGGTTCTCATCCGCCTCCTAGACCATAGGGTCTGCCTTTAGTGACTCACCTTGATCTGAGGGCATCCACAGCCAAGCAGGTGCAGCAGCTCAGGTTTATGCAGTTCGAGGACTGGTTTCCGCTGAGGTGGGATGAGCGTGTCTCAGAGGGATTCTATACACCACTGCAGGAGGATTTCTATCAGGCATATCTTAACAGTGGGGTTGCATTCAGATCTCAGAGGGTTTGTTCTATTGAGGCATTTGTAGCAGCAGCTGGCGAGCAGATTCGCCCCCACCTATCTTATCTACCAGGGTTGATTGATCTACTTGGATGGACTAGCCAATATGTTCCATCATGGGTCCATGAGTTCTACTCTTCACTTTGGATTGACCTAGGCCACAGGTTCATACACTATGCATTTAGAGGTTGTGACTATAGGCTGTAGAGCTCGAGGGTTAGAGAGATCCTTAGGATTCTAGAGTCACCCATCCGCCTTCACGAGGTTTGCTATGGTCAGAAAAAGCCTCCCAGACGCCCTCACGGTGGTCTTGTGCCTCCTACAGATCTAATCCAACCTTGCTTCACAGAGCCTTTTGGTGAGGGGTCGAGCAGGACACCTAGAGACCTTACTCCTATAGCTAGGCTGCTTGATGCTATCATGAGGAGGACTTTGCTCCTGAGGATGGGTTATCGTGAGGGATTGACTCGCATTCAGCTATGGTTGGTGAACTCTATGATCCAGTAGACAATTTTTGACATTTGGGATGTTATTCTATCAAAGATGAAGGACACTCTTGTAGAGGGGTTCAGAGGCCATCGTCAGCTGCCTTATGCTCACTAGATCACATCTTGATTCGCAAGGCAGTTACAATGAAGTCCCCGGAGACTATGGTTGAGTACACTGGTGCCACTAAAGAGTTCCCTTCTTATAACATTACCCAAATGCTCCGTCACAGCCATGTGAGGACACCTAGCTAGCCGCGTTGTCGCCCAGAGGTGCCAGAGACTGTAGCCTAGCAGGATGAGATCATCAGGGGCGTAGCAACGACAGAGGAGGAGCAGCTAGATGCTCAGTAGGAGGGTATGGTCGAGAGCGACCCTAGTGATAGTTCAGATGATGATTATCAGGCTATCCCTCAGATGCCTCCTCGATGATATGATAGTGAGGCCGGTGGCTCCAGCTTAGCTCCACCACAGCCACCACAGACAGACCCGCTCTTCTTGCTATTCTTGAGCGGATGAGGCAAGATTAGGCACGCTAGGCCTAGGAGACTGCAGCTGCCCTTGCACAGGTTCAGGCCAGACAAGATGAGTTCTAGAGACAGCAGCAGGCCATATAGCAGCAGCAGCAAGCCATGCAGCAACAGTAGCTCCTGATGCAGTAGCAGTTACTTGGATTTATGCAGCATGTTGTGACTGCTATTGGGGTTGCACCGCCACCGTCTACACCTCAGCTCGGCCAGCCTGCCACCACGTCAGTGACTCCATCTATACAGCCCAGTGGGCTTTAGAGTCAGGGATAGCCAGCTACAGAGTTTGCTTCACCGATAGAGCAGGTGTCCCAGTGGTTTGCTTCACCGGTGATAGCCCAGGGTCCGTATTTCACACCTATTGTGACGGGCTTCACACTAGCTCAGAGCTCCTCAGTACTTGTGACTAACACCCCAGTATCCAGGAGTCTTGGTGTGACATTCAACGAGCTTATAGGGCAGCCTACACCGCTAGAGCTACGTGTCCCTGCTCCTACTACAGTTGCTCTAGTTAATAGGACTACAGAGACGCTCCCTTCATCTGTTGCATCATAAGAGCCAGCTGCTACAATGATACCTGCCGAGTCACAGGCCACGCCAGTCCGAGAGCAGACCCAGACCGCTTCAACTTTACTTCCAGTGACAGAGGGTCAGACAGCTCAGAGCTCTGGATCAGAGGATGATGCTACATAGTTTTAGATCGCTCACCGCACCTCAGCGCCCGACTCGTCTGCTCCTGCCCCGCCGACCGACCCTTAGGTTTTGGTGCTTGATGCCAAAGGTGGAGAGGGATCGAGTATGTTAGATCTAGGGGTAGCGCTATATCTAGGGGAGCTTATTTATTACTTTTGGCTTTTTATGTGTAATACATTATTATGCATTCATGTTTACTTTCATGCATTGAACTACATACGTGTGATTATGATATTTATGTGATATGTGACATGTGTGCTCTCTACTTTGATCTTTATATATGTCATGTCAATTGATTGGGAAATTAAGTTAGGTTATGGTAATGGCAATTGATTGGGCAATCATGGTTGTCATGCCCCTACGATGGAAATCGTTTCGGTTTTCAACAGATGGACGACAATGTTAAGGATGGACTAGTTCTAAGTGTCGTTTGGTGTTGAAGAGACGCTTAGAGTAGTTTAGAACTTTGTTTTTCCTTTGGCCGTACTATTAAGGGGGGTATGGACTAGTAGCTTGACCTAGGTGAGTCTAGTGGGTTAGGTGTGGTGCACACTTGTCAAATCTAGCACTAGGTAGCTCAGGAGTAGCCCTAAGATCAATTAGGGCAAACTTCATTCACATATGATTTCGAGTTCGAAGTGAATGGAGGGTCAAATGACTGACCGGACGCTGGTCTGGTTGTGACCGGACGCTGAAGGGTGAGTCCGGTCAGTTCATTTGATCAACTGGAGCCGTATGGTTGCGACCGGACGCTGAGTGAAAAGTGACCGGACGCTGAGTGCCAGAGTCCGGTCAACTCCAGAGAGGTTCCAGAGAGGGAAATTCCTGATCGGACGCGTCCGGTCAGGATCCAGTAACTGACCAGACGCTGAACAACGAAGTAAGGTTCCAGAGAGCAATTTTCGTGACCGAGCGCAGGTCAGAGTCCGGTCACAACTTAATGGCTCTATTGCGGGGATAACTGATCGGAGCGTCCGGTCACCCCACAGAGTGCTGACGCAACCTCCTAACGGTTCGTTTTGAATGAGGGGATATACATACTTCCTCTATTTATCCAAGGGAGGTCTCTTACCCATTTATTCAGCTGAGAAACACCCTTGAGAGTGCTTAGGAGAGCAAGAGCCTAGTGAGATGATTGAGATTTGAGAATCCAAGATTAAAGCCTCATTAGTGCAAGGAGAGTAGCAAGTGTGCATCCACCCTTCTCATTAGGCTTGTTGTGGTCAAGTAAGAGTTCGTGCTTGTTACTCTTGGTGATCGCCATCACCTAGATGACTTGGTGGTGATCGGGAGTTTGGTGATCATCCGGCGGAGCTTGTGGATGACCCAACTCAAGTTGTGAGCGGTTGTGGGTAATTCACTGCGACGGAGTGTCGAAGAATTAGCCTGTAGAGAGCACTTGAACCTTGCACGGATCAAGGGGGAGCTACACCCTTACGCGGGTGCTCCAACGAGGACTAGTGGGGAGTGGCGACTCTCCGATACCTCAGCAAAACATCGCCGCGTTCTTTCTCCTCTCTTTACTTTAAGCATTTACATTTGAGCAATTCATTTCTTGTCTTTACATTATTAGAATTGCCATGCTAGCATAGGATTGAAACCTAGGGTGTAAAACTTTTGTTTTATAGATCAATTGAATCACATTCTAGGCACAAGGAGTGAAGTGGGCTAAGTGCAGGGTTTCATTATTGCAAAGAATTTTAGAATTAGCCCAATTCACCCCCTCTTGAGCATCTTGATCCTTTCAGCGAGAATATTAGCGAGCGCAGTGACATCCTTCTTATATGGCTTGACGAAGATTGTCGTATCATCCGCATATATGGATATCCACATGACAGACTATTTTCCCCTGAATTTTGTCAAATGTCGTTCTTTTGTCGCAAGGTCTAGGATTTTTTTGCAGCGGGTCGATGGCAATGACAAATAGCAATGGTGAAAGAGGATCGTCCTGGCGCAATCCCCTGCCGTGTTTGATTGGTGCATTAGGGACACCATTTAGCAGGATTCGAGAAGATGACGTTGACAACAGGGTAGCCACCCACTCTCTCCATTTTCGAGGGAAGCCAAGCCTGCTCATCATGGTGAGTAAGTACTCCCAACGGACTAAGTCAAAAGCCTTTGAGATGTCGAGCTTGAAAAACAGGGCAGGTGTCTTGGATCTATGGAATCGACGCACAATACATTGAACAGACATGAAGTTATCATGGATGCTTCTTTTTTTAATGAAGGCGCTCTGGCTCTTGGAGATCAAACTGCTCATGTGGGGTGCCAGGCGCAGTGCCATAACCTTTGCAATGATCTTCGCGAAGGAGTGGATTAAGCTTATGGGCCCGAAATCAGAGATCGACTCAGCCCCATCCTTTTTTGGAATGAGCCTAACGTACGCTGTGTTGAGAATAGCTAAATTGGAGGTGCGCAGCCGGTGGAAAGTATTGGCCGCGTTCATGACCTCCATTTTTATAATATCCCAACATTCTTTGAAAAAAAAGGCCTGTGAAGCTATCCGGACCCGGCGCCTTATCAGAAGGCATCTGATTTATGGCACACTTGATCTCGGATTCTGTGAAATTGTCGGCAAGCATGTCAAGATTATGTGGCGAAATTTGCAACCGCTCCCAATTTAAATCAATTTGTCTTTGCGACGCACGCTTCATAATATTTTGGAAATGTTCCTGGACCACCGTAGCTTTGTTTTAACTGGGGTTTTGCAATGGTAATTGAAAAACAATAAAACTACATAGAACATCTATGAGAAGGATTGCATGTACGCATCCCCAAGATCTATTCAAGAATGACACTAATGTTTTGGCACATCCATGAGAAACCTTCGAAGCACTTCAAATCCCCATGCCACACCTCCACCCCATCTACTGGAATAGGAGTACCTGATCTTTCGCATGTGAAGATAACTCTTGAACTCCAAGTAAGATGGAGGTCCAATCCATATCAAGATTTAGTCCATCTTGGATCAGACTCTAGGAGCGGATCACACTAAAATGAATGCTTAGATTGTATACGGACTACGAGTTCGACATTATACAAATGCACATAAAGCTAGGAGTTAAGCTTTCCAACGCCACTCATCCCACATAAAAAATCCCTTTAGAGTTAACAGAAATCGTCAAACAAGTTGGCGTCCAAAATCTGTCATGGTGTTATGTCACTGTCTTTCGAGCTGTTGGGTTGCGTATCATGTTGCAGTTCGTTAGGGACGCATTAAGAGGTCCTTGGACACCACTTAGACTATATATTCAGTGGTCGTCATCCAAATTGGAATTTGAATTTTGCTTAGATTAATCTGTTATCAAATAGTTTCGTCGTCCATCGGTCTGAGACCCCAACTTATAAGTTTCATCTATATTAATTAGCAATATTTCTAGATTGTGTGCTTCCTTTGTTCTTCCTTTGTTCTTGATTCGTAGGCAAGGATTAGCTATCGTGGCGAGGTCAACCTGGCAGTGCACGATTGCTAATTAGAGAAGTGGTGTTGCGGTTGTAGGGTTCGGGTCTTTGCATCTGAAGTTAGATCATGTGTGTCAAATTTCCTACCAATCATGACTTACCTTCACCTAACAGAAGATTGGACACTCCCACTCCCACCACCCTCCTTCATTTCCGATGCTCTACACCTTGCCATCCCAACATGTATTCTTGTCTAGTTGCTCTTTACCCGTTGTTTTAGCTAGAAAGTTTTGCATACTGACGTTTATAAAGGGGAAACAACCAAATGGAACATGTTGATTTCAACGGTCTAGATTTAAATTTGGAAGTGACCTGGAAGAGTAATAGGCTTCGACGGCCAGCATTTTGACCAAATCAAAAAAATCGTACCAACATTTGATGTTTTATGTGATATTGCTCCATTGATTCCTAGTGCACATGTGTGAAATGTTTGAAAGTTTGAGGACAATGCAACAAGTACCGTCCATTTTTTTTCTTCACAAGAAGATATCACAAGTGGAAACAAATGTGGTCATGTCATGTCTAAAAACAATGCGATGGAGTGGTATGGGCAGACCTAATATCAAATCACCAGTGATGGCTCATGATTTCTTTTAGAAGACTTGAGACATCGATGGTTGTTGGCACGATGAAAGGTTGGTCAGTGGCTGCTTGATGAGGCAATAATGGTGCTCCAATAGGCATGAGTAGCATTGTGATGGATCCAACTATGTTTTTAGATCTTATCACCAAAAAAAACTATGTTTTAGATATTATCAGAAAAAAACTATGTTTTAGATCAAAAAGGCAATTATGAATCCGCAATCGAATGTACAAAATGTTCTAAAATTTTAATTTAGAAAAAGGCTAAGAAATTGAACAAATTCTGAGTGACTTAGGCCGTGATTTTCTTAAGTACCGGAGCACACCAAAACGAAAATAAATACTACCTTCATTTGGCCGCCGCGCGGCATCAACATAAATCGCATAACCATGTGATTGGGGTGGGAAAAAAGGAAGACACAAGAGAGACGATAATAGGTTTAAGCCAAGGTCTTGATCGGCAATAGCTAGAAGTTTGTGCCTATAAGTATAACAGAAAGGCATGGAGTAAGAACCCATATAATGAGACAAATTAAAGAAACAAAACTATTGACAAAAAGTATTTTTAGTGTAAAAATACAAATGGTATAGTAGAAAAATGTAGCTTCCCACGCCATTTGCGTGGGTCAGCTGACTTAATTGTTTTTTTACAGTAACCTCTCTTAGATTGAATGCTGTATTTATTCTCACAATTAATCATAATATAACGAGAAACTGGTGGCGCCTGGTGGCTTCCTAACCGCCGATGTGACAGCAGTTCATCATTCCACCAACTGCACACCCCGCGGGAAGTCGTCGCAGTGTCGGATGTGCCGCACCCTCCTGCCGGCGTCACCTTTTGCTTTGGCCCGGCAATCGTAGTCCAGCGGCGCATGGAAGCACGGCTCGATGGTAGCGGCGCGCCGGCACGGCGTGTCGGCGGGCGCCTTCTTGTCCACGGGGCTCGTAAGCACCCAAGGTCTCAGCCCCGCGAGCCCCTGCCCGACGTACCCAAACGTCGAGACGGCGGAGGTGACCACCGCGTCCGAGAAGCTGAGCAGCACCATCTCCGCCAGCGCCTTCTGGTTGTGCTGCTGCTCGCCGGAGCGCTGCGAGCCCAGGTGCGTGGGCTGGTACACGCTCACCGCCTCCCCGCCCGCCGCTCCGTGCTCGTGGTACAGGTCCCTGAGCTTCTCGGAGTACTCGCCGTGCAGGGACACGACGAGCACGGCCTTCTGTTTCCCAGGCTGGCCTCCGGCGGTGCTGCCGCCTTTGGCCGTCGCGGGAACGCCGCCGGCAGCACCGGGCAGGATGTCCTCGCGCTGCGTGCAGTTGAGGATCTGGCCGAAGAGGTCGTCGGTGGAGATGGGCGCCCAGTAGAACCTGCGCACCTGGATGCCCACGCGCTCGTCCGCCTTGGCGAAGTAGGAGTCGTGGTACCGGGTCACCATGCCCCACACCGTGTTGCTCGGGTGGAACAGGTAGCGGCCGAGGTGGTGGAACACAACGTCGCGGCGCGGGAACATGCGCCCCAGCTCCGCCTCGTGCCGTGGCATCAGGAACAAGCCCGGCACGAAGTAGTTGTCCGACCGGAACACGAGCCACGGCACGGTCCCCAGCTTGGCCTGCATGTCGTCGCAGAAGAACTGCTGGTCGCGGTTGTCCTTGGTGTAGTCGTGCCGCAGGTGCACGTACAGCCACGGCGCCACGCCGGGATCCTCGCCGCGCCGCAGCACGGAGCCCAGGCTGTCGTGGTGCCACCAGTCGGTGAGCTTCTCGATGCCGCGGATAGGGAAGTCGTCCTTGTTGTCCTTGTCCGCCGCCGGCAGGATCCACGTCGAGCCCGGGAACGGCTCGCAGAAGAGGCCGTGGAGGTCGTCGCCGCTGCTGTGGAGGAGCAGGACGCGGTCGGTGAGCAGCGCGTAGAGGAAGGTCGAGGTGATGGAGAGGATGCGGTTGCCGAGGCCCTCGATCGGGGTCCACACGGCGTAGCTGCACGATGATCCGGAGGCGGCGGCGGAGGACGACGAAGTAGCAAAGGAGGCGTTCGCGCGCAGGAGCTCGACGGCGCGCGCGTAGGCTGGAGTGCCGGGGCCGCAGCGGCGGTGCAGCGACTCGTAGCGGTGTAGAGCGGAGACGAGGTAGGAGGAAACGGCGTGCAGTGACGGCCGGCGGTACAGCGCGGCGCTGTAGCGGCTGAGGCAGGAGCTTTCGTCGAAGTCCGGCGAGAGGAGGCCGCCCAGCAGCCGGTCGCTGGGATCCGGCACCGTCGCCAATGGACCACGACCGGTGCCTTGGTCGGACACTGCCATGCAATGCATGCAGAAAATTAAAGCAGGTGCTCCCCTTAAATTATTTCGTGCACATGTATATTATTGTTGGCAGGGATAAGATTATAGAAATGATTAGCACCAACTGCTTGTCATGTGGTTGCATGCTAATAGTAAGCTAGCGAGCCATGCATGTGCATGCATGCATGACACCGTGGGAGAGTACGTACGTACTCCTACGTACGTACCGGCTTTGAGGACGACGCGTACTCCGGCCGAGACCCAGGTACTGTTGGCGCCCGAGGGCGTCACCCGGAAGCCGAAGAGGACGACGGCCAGGAGCAGCGGGGCAAACACGGTCACCGCGATCACAAGAACGGTCGTCGGCCGCGCGGCCGCCTGACACCACCGCCGTCGCGCCGCCAATCCACGCCACGGTGACGAGTGAGACCTCATGACCTTCTTCTGATCCATCACTCGATTGGCTGCCTAGGACTAGACAGGAACGAACTTTGCTGCCTAGCTATTTACCGTGTGGCTCGGCCTGCTCCGTGCGCTAGCGATGGGCTTGTTTATTAAGCTCGATAGCTTAATAAGCTTGCAGCTTGAAGGCGCAACAAGCCAACAAGTAGGACAGAGACTTGCTGGGTCAATGCTTCGATCATCGTGCCAAAGTCCATGGCGCTAGCCAGTCAGCTGGGCATGAATGGAGGCACACTATCCTACTGTCGTGTAGGCTTTGGCTTTCCATGCATACAAGACCGCCCGTAAAACAAAACCCAGGCCTTGTTTAAATTGCAAATTTTTTAATCCGGACACTGTAGCACGTTTTGTTTGTATTTGACAAACTTTGTCCGATCATGGACTAACTAGGCTCAAAAGATTCGTCTCGTGATTTATAACCAAACTGTGCAATTAATTTTTTTTTACCTACATTTAATTCTCCATGCATGCGTCCAAAAATTGATGTGATGGAGAGAGAGTGAAAAAACTTAGAATTTTGAGACAATCTAAACAAGGCACAAGTGGGTTCGGTGCAATTTGACCTTCCGAATGAAGCAGCTTGGCGATTCAGCAAAGAGGCACGGAGACCTCTTCGTCGTTTTATACCACTGTTAACTGCTGCATATATACAGTCAAGCCTCCGGAAGCTCAGATTCATACTCAAACGTAACAGTAGGCCATCAAGGGAAAATAGAGGAAGAGATGATAGATAACGATGAACTGCAGATCGTCTGCAGTCAAAGAATCCCGGTAGGAGCAGCACCTTTGCTGAACTCGCACGGCTTAACTTCACATAGCCACATCACTACGGCCTGGAATATCACTATAGTATTTACAACTAGCCAAATAGGGCCGGGTAGTAGCTAGCATTTTCTCATTATAGAATTAGTGTTTTTCTTACTTGAAAATATCCTTTTGTAGTAATTGTGTTTCTTTGTTTGATTATATTGATTCCCTCTTCATGCACCAATGTTGCATCCATCCGCACGGACTCCATGTAGCTATATATTGTCAATGAATTTTTTTAGATTAAAGCTATTTCTGTCTCTCTCTTATCTTCTTTTTTTTCCCAATATATATTACCATGTGGTCATACAATTTCTACAGCCGCCAAATCAATGTAGGTTTCAGTTTCTACTCATTCTCAGTAAAGAAAATTGTTGTCCAAGTCTCAAGAATTGTTTAGCTCCTTGGTCTCTTTAGAATTTAATTTTTGGATCACCTTGTACCACTGGTGATCTGTTGATTTCATGTGTACTACGTACCCATGCCACTCTAACATGCCATTATCAATCATAATATGACCATATTTATTCCGCTTGTGACTAGTTTCTTAAAAAAAACAAATAATGTTCATTTCTCTATTATGAGCTTCTCACGCATACACATCATATAATGATATGACAATCACACATAAGCCCCTAGGTAACTGCCATTAAAGTTTGGAGATTTGAGTAACGATTGCTAGAATTGACACATTATTATGTTTGGTTGTTTCTCATTTGTCCATGTCAATAAAAATGAATGTGGTAGACTAATAGTTTTACTTATTAATAAATTATTTTTTATTTAGGTACTTTTTCACATATGAAAATTATTTTTTTCCTACAAATTTTAGTTTTTAGTTTAGCTATATTAGTCATTATAATTTATGTAGACTCTTTTTTCTTTATGTTCATTTGAAAATCAAAACATTAACTTTTTATAATTTTTAGTAAAATTTTTGCCTTTAGAAAATATGTTTTATATGAATCTATATTTAGGTATTTTTCTTTTCAACTCGTACGGAAATCAAGTTATTACTTTTATTAATTTGTTTATTCTTTTGAAATTATTTTCTATTAATCGTATTAGGCATGAACTTTTTTGTTAATCTAAGCCGTCAAAACATCATGAAAGATTAAAATATAACAACATAGGTAATTATATTTCCGATTAGTCCCGTAATTGTATTAGGCATCGACTCTTTGATTGATCTAAGGTGTTAAATCATCATAAAATCCAATGATCTAGGGTCTTTTCTTCTTCTCTGTTTTGGATTAATCTCACAATGGCATGGGTTCATTGATTTAATCTAAACTGTTATACCATCATAAAATCCAACAATGTAGGGTATTTTTTATTATTATAATCTTACAGTTATATTAGGCATGGACTATTAGATTTCATCTAAGATGATAGATTATCATGAAATCCAGCGGTGTAGCATGTTTTTTTGGATTGATCCCATGATTTTTAAGCCATTATTGCTTTTTTTTGTTGGGCAAATACTAAGATAATATATGCTTGTTGTCGTGGCCTACAAACTGACCTTCCTACCTCATGTCATCTTCTATGGAAATTTGATGATCAAGTCGATCAGATTCTTTGATAGCTGCCGACAAATGCAATGGGAAGCTACACTAGTTTTTAACAAACTAAGCACTGAAGATTATGTCGATCAAGAAAAAGCTTTAAATTGGACTAACAATAACCTCAGAAAAGTTAACAATGGACAAACAACATCTAGCATGACTAACTGAGACAAGTCTAGTACCAACAATACGCTCTCAACATGCGCCAACAACAACACTGAAGACAAAACCTAGCGAAGAGGCTAAGAAACCTCAAATAGTAAGTCCAAGAAGGCATGACTTTTGAAACTATGAGTGGCTTGAGGAGGTACGGCAGCAAACACTGCACCATGCAAGGCGGGCACATCAACGTCTTGTTGTGGCGGTCGCTAGCGAATAGGAGGTGTATAGGAGGACATGTAAGGTCCTCACTATACCACATCCTATCTATAGCGTCCTACGGAGGGTCGGTATAAGTGGGTATAGCGACCTACGGTTGGTCGGTATAGATCTGTACTGACCGACCCTTTATGTCGCTGATAGTGGCGTCAGTATAAACTTATAGCGACCGACCCACCTATACCAATTGATCGTTGGACGGTATAGTGTAGATATACCGACGCATAGTTTGACTCCAATTGTAAACTTATACCGACCATGGTGTGACTGTATATATTTATAGCGACCAACTGTCGACGCTATCCATACAGAAAAATAACCACATAATATCATTTGTTTATACATTAACCTTAGAATCAATATTAATCATACAATCAATATTAACCATACAATCAATTAACCGTACAATCAACATTCCCCATTTTGGACAATACACACTCATGACACATAAGCTGATCATAGCTCACAATTATATTATATCCATAAGCATTTGTTATACAAAAGTGATTACAATGTCACTTCACATGGGACTAGTCCTTGTTCAAAGGTATATGCGTTTAGCTGATGATCGAAAGCAAGTCTAATCCTAGCTTAACATAGCACGTGTTGTCCACTAAAACCATCAGACATTGGGCCAAAGCTCAAAGTCCACAACCATACAGTTTGGTTGCACATCCATTAGCACAATGATCAGGTTCTTGTTGACAAGTGCTAGCAGCATCCAAAAGTTTCTGAAAAAAAGTGATAGAATGAGTGGTATAAACGAAGTACAACTTCCAATGTACATCTTACAAAGAGAATGAGATGACACAGTATCACGATTCAATTTGCCTCAAAAAACCGTCCAGTGCTTACCCCTTAGTTGTTTGTATGTTTTATTTTAAGCAATTAAGCCTTCAATACTTGAGTTTATTGTTTCAGACTTTTCATGTATTGGTAGGAAAGCCAAAATCAAGATCAGGATAGCTATATTACATACGACTCCAGTCTCCCATTCATTCTGATGTGACAGAATCATAGCTATATTACACATGTTTATTGAAGTTTCTAGCTCAATATGGTAAAAGTGTACTTCGAAAGCAAACACAGAATGTGTAAAGCAAGATCAGCATGCCACATGTGTAAAGCCCATAAAGGGTCATACAATCAAATACAGAAGCTCAATTCAGTGGCGAAAGCGTACTTCAAAATCACATAAAGTGGTGGAAAGGGTAAATTGAGAACGGATTTTGACCATGCTAAAATAGATTCATGGACACAAAAGTGAGTTAACA
This sequence comes from Miscanthus lutarioriparius, assembly GCA_904845875.1. NCBI lineage: Eukaryota > Viridiplantae > Streptophyta > Magnoliopsida > Poales > Poaceae > Miscanthus > Miscanthus lutarioriparius. The sequence continues at coordinate 34,057,633 of CAJGYO010000011.1, read as the reverse complement.
GAGGCCCAAGTTAATTAAATCTGAAGTAAAGTCATCCTAATTAACAGAGGCTAGCGTGCTCGCTGTGGGGCGGGTGGCGGCGGGGGTGGGAAAGATGAAGATGCAGCAGGGTTTTTCCAAGCTGTTTACACCAAAATTTGGAAGAAGGGTCACAAGGACTCGAAAGCTCTCAAGATCATGTCATTAAGAAATCAATTGCGTATATATCAGAACCAGCTGATTCAAACAGAAAACTGGAATCGGTTTTCTTCAGATAGCGCCAGCGGATAATGACAAAGGTTATGATCGGCGCTAGGACGAGACATGTTGGACTCTAAAAAAGAGAAAGATTAGAGTCCAAGTTATCTTAAATTAGGAATGTTTTCTCTAGGGTCAAAAATTATAATGAGTCGTGCTTAGACAGGAGTCATGCATAGGGTCCGGGTATAAATATCAAACCCCGGCTATTGTAAAGGACACAATCAATCCAATATATAAGTTATTTACTTTTTCGGCTCCGGACACCCCTTAGGAGTAGGAGTAGAGTAGATCTCAGCGAGTTCTTCAGCAAGTACGGCCGCATCGATCCGGTCGGCCTCTACTGCTTGTTGTAAGTACCGTCATGGCTTATACCTCTGTTCGTACGGTTACATCGATCCGGTCGACCTCCACTGCGACTCTGGGATAAGTTAGTTATCGATTCTTGCCTAGTTCAAGTATGGTTGCATCGATCCGGTCGACCCCCACTGCATGAACTAGATCAAGGTCAAGTTATCGGCTCTACCTTAGAATGGCAGTCTCTGGTAGATTCATTAAGTTACCGATGTTGCTTATTGCTTTCATTATTTATCTAAATTACAGCAATATCACTCTGCCCGATTGGGATTGATCTAGATCGGCCTTATATCTTGTTTAGCCCATCGTTTGTTAATCTGAAACTAATCTAATCTACAAATTAAACGATGAGTTACGTTTTATCGGCTGTTTTACATCAATCTTGATCGTGCATAGCATACGGTTAAAGCATGTTGCGTCTTGAGTAGATTTATTGGCTAGCGAAAACCGTTCCATAGCCCGTTATCACGGCCTGTGTGATTCTGCCTCACACCCCACTATTAGCACCGTGGAGTGAGGATCGTTATTTGGTAGATCTATTCCTGATAAGGCATGACTTTAACTGTGCGTTATGTCTGAATCGGCTGTTTTAGCTGATATCGAGTGCTTTTCACGAACAGTTCGCATCACGAGACCGTTGAAGTAAAGATAGGTTGAAAGATGTGTTAGCCCCATGATCTTATTATTATATTACGGTCTGCATGATTCTGCCTCATGCCCAACTGATATTAGTAATAAGTTATGGTCGTCGAGTCTATTGTTATTTCTACGGCCTACATGATTCTGCCTCATGCCCCACTGATCATAGCGATAGATGAGGTCTAACATGTTTATTAGATTTATCTTTATTAAACGGTTAAATGGTGTTAAATTGTTTCTTTATATGAAAAGAGGTTCGGTTACCTGTAATCATTGGCTTAGCATAAATCAATCATTGTTGATATCGTATTGCCATTGATTAATATTTGTTCAAATAACGACATTTATTTTGAATGATAACCGATTCTTCTTATACAACTCAATGAGTTTTAACCGATTTATTCTCACGAATATGTTGGAATCGACTGTTTAGTCGATCTCCTTTCATATCGGCTCTCAGAGCCCTTAATTACTGATAAACTTTCTCTGCTTGTCAATTACAGGGTCAACCATCCATGTGCTGAAGCTAGGCGGATCTACATCTCCATCGAGCAGATCCTTCCGGCTTGCTGCGTGTGTCCTCAGCACGGGACGAAAATTCTATGTCGACACAAGCCTAGATGGATGTAAGAGCTGCACAAACTTTCTGACAGGTGGGCTCCGGTGAAATTTAGGTGCGAATTGGGTTCCCCACATGCGCTCAAAGCCTAATCCAATGTTCCGACAGACCGGCGGACCTTAATAACAAGATATACCAACCGACCGTCCACTAGAAAACCAAAATAAAAATACCGACCGACCTTCGGACGAGGAAACAAGAAATAGTGACCGACTGTCTGTCAGTAATCTTTGACCATCGGTATTTTAGTATTTTTACCGACCCTATGTCCGACGCTAGTGCCTCACCCTTCCTAGATGTGTTGTCCAGAGAGATGATGCCTCTAGAGGTGGACCCTTAATCATACACGGCTTTTATGCCTTGACCGGAGCGGTACAAACGGTTAGTATTCTTCAATTGTCACATGTGTATCTGAGGCATCTTCTTCGTCATCAGATACACCCTCCACTAGAACAACATCCTCAACAAAGGTTACCCATGTGATAGAACATGTTTGATCATCAAAACAATGGAGGTCCTAGAGACCACTTCAAGGGCATGCTCCATGGACATCTTTTGGTTAAGTTTTGTGTCAAGCATCCTCTTGTTCGTCTCTGTGAATTTCCTTAACAGAGGCGAGGATCAATGATGTCAGGGAGCGCCAAATTGGAGAAAGGACCGGAGAGCTCAACCATGTCAACGATGAAATTATACGCTCTCCACGTGGCTCTGTATGCTCCATATGGTTGGCCACCCACGGTATCCACAACTTGATGACAGAAGTCTCTTCGCGCGTCACTTCCTCGAGACCAAATGCAATCAAGTGCTCCATTTCATAAAAGAACATTGGAGACTAAATTTTAAAGTAAATAAACGTTAAACTATTAGAGCAAGACTAATAATACAGCCGACTTACATCCCTCTCTCACTCCACCTAAATAATAATTAGCTTTCACTATTAATATATGGTCCACTTGTCTCTCTCACAAGGTTTGTTCTTGTGCCTAAACTGGTTGTAAGTTTACAGTCTGCTTCTATTCTCTCACCTCTCCTCTCTTTTCTACCTCAATATCTCTACTATAATGAATCAATTAAAATTATGCTCAGTCTACTCAGAAAAATACCCCTGCTGCTGAGAGCCTTCGACCATCGTACACTCGAAATACAGACAGAAATTCATGACCGTTAAAATCAAGGACTAGTGCGATGCAGGCTTCTCACGCCGGCTTCAAACGCACCCGCACCCGCACGGCGCCCGGGCGGCGAGGGTTCGATTCCTGTCCCCATGCCCCCATTTTCTCTCTTTCGTGGAAAAATAGAAACATCAGGCCGCCTCCTTTGATGCTGCCGATTCCACCTTGCGCGTGGGATTCTTCCCCGACGCGGGCTGCCGCATCCCCCGCCGCCGCGGCCATGGCCGCCGGGCGTGGGCTGCTGAGGGACATACCCGCACATGCGGCCGCGGGTATGTAGCGTGGAGCCACGAAGCCTGAAACACCGCCACGGGTATGTCGAGGGAGACGCAGCGGCGGGGGCCCTGCACCGAGCGGCGACGGGCTCAGGCGCGCCGGCGCGAGGAGGCCTCATCCCCACGCCGGCGCGAGCAGGCCTTCGCTCCAGCGTGGCTGCAGGGCCTCGACACCGACACGACTAGGTCGCATCAGGTCGTCAGTTCGTCACTCTCTCTCTGTCCTCAGAGGTCTGGGGCTCCCGCACGGAGGTTTCCGTTCGAGCAGGAGGAGCACCACCGTGGAGGATCAGCGTGGACTAGCTCGCAATGCTGCGGCGAAATGTGAAACTCAGAGCCTGAGGTTTGTAGCTGATTTGATGATTATACTATACTCGTGTAATGAATTTTTTTTAGGACTTGAGTAATGGTTTGAAGCAATAAGGTACCACAGATAATACAACATGTGCTTCTCGATATGCCCAGGCTTCCGTTCTTCATGACATATGCGCTTTTTAGTGCTCTTCTATGCAGAGATTTATCGAGCACCTCTTTTTGTCTCTGTCAGACCTCAATATATATTGCTTTGTCAATGTTATTTCACCTCTTAGTTTTTGTTCCTGATCCCTAGGCATGTGCAATGTCGACTGGTGGGCTAAAGACCAACTTTCTATTGGATCAATGGCGTGGTCTATGCAATTCTGGTGATAAACTTGTCATTTAACTCATATTCTAGGTTGGACTTCAGAAAGATATATACTGTGGTAATTTAATACTACATATGCCAACAGCCCATGGATCTTTGTCGATTTGCAAATGAGCCACTATGTTAGTTTCTGCCAAGTGCGCATAACCATTTGTGTTGTATGTATGGAATAGGAGATGTCAAATTCTATTCCTGTTGGCATACAAGAGACCATGGTCCATTGGAATTATGTATTGTACTTCCAAGTATTAACTTGGGGGATTTGTTTGTGGACACCCCATTTTCGTTAGCTGCAGTGTTGCCTTTCAAACTCAATTTGTTCGAAGTGATTTGGCTTCACTTGCGTCAAATAACTGTTATGTCAGAATAGCTGCACAATTGGGAAGCCTATGTTTTTTATGCACACAAGCTTACCGTTGCTTTTTTGTTCATGTATAATTCATCCACATGCTTTCCTATGCACTGAGGTTTGACATCTGTCTTATGCTTATTTATATAGATAAATGAATTTAGCCGTGTGATATGTGCAGGTAAGAGCAAAACTTGACACAAGCTCAGAGGAGGGGAGAGTCTCCAAAGACCATGATGGTTTCTGATGTCTCAGGTCTCTCTTCAGCATCATCTTGGGATGAGATTGCAACTCAGAGATCTAATTCTACACCGAGGAACTGCACTGAAGTTTGCATCATATCCCTACCTGCATGCCTACCTGGAAAATCACTATATGGAGGCATCTGAGAGACAACAGCTAAGAAGGAGAGGCCCAGCACATGATCCTGACCACAAAAAAGGCCAAAGGTGAATGGTAGCACCTTAGGGCAGCAGGCCAAAAGATGAATCAAAGCGATTGACACAGGTTGGTTCCTTCTTCCATCATTCTTTCTCTCATGCAACTGAGGTCTGACATTTCTTTTTTTAGAAGAAAGGTTTCCCCCACTTTTATATCCCCAAAAAAGTACAAACATGAAGTTCAGCGTTTAGGCGCCCCCGCCAGTAACTAAGTTGCCTTGAGGCCAGAGCCTAAATCTTATTACAGATAGTGATAGGTCTGACATTTCTGCTTTATTTTGTTTATGAACTTACGGGATTTTGATCAGTGTTATGTGCAGGTAAGAGCGAAACCAGACAAATGCTCAGACGAGCAAGAGTTTCCAAACGCTAGGCTTCTTTCAGACATTTCAGTGCTCTCTTCAGCATATTTAGATGATAACGCAAATCAGAGATTTAATTCTGCGCCTAGCAACCGTGTTGATTTGTACGGACCTGTGTAGACCCACCTACCTGGTAAATCTCAAAATATGGAAGCACCTGACACAAATGTGCATCTAAGAAAGAGAGGCCAACCAGAGGGACCCAATCCTTCTTCAGAATTCGCCAAAAGGCCATGAATGGATCTAACACCTCATGTATCAATCTAAAAGCTGACTCCGGAAAATTTTGTTTTGAGTTGTAACGTGAATATGTGATATTCATTTAGTTACTTTTTTAGATCTTTGATCATTTTGGTGATAGCTGCATCTCTTTGCAAGCCAATCTGGAAACTACTGTGAGCAAATTAATATTTTATGAGATGAATAGGAAGGACATAATATCTTGTGACATATCTCTTGTACTAATGGAAAAATATTAGAGGAGGCCTATTTACTTTCAGTGTTCTCCGTTCCAAGAGATGCATCCTTTAGAATATTTGTTACTTTGTACTGGAGTATTTAATAGTTCTGATCTTGGATGTCACTCAGAAACAATATTAATTTTTTGATATGATGCTGTAAGCCTGACCGCAGTAAAGTTGACAAAATTCTTTGATGGAGTTGATTTTGTATAGCATCAGCTGAATCATTAATTATGCATACACAAATGTTTTTATCTGATTGGCAATCACAGTGTTTGGAAGACATCATGGTAGCACAGACCAAAATGTTGTCGGTAAGAGGGAGGTGAAATGATGACATAAAGCTATGTACAACATGAAGCTTCTCTGCTGCATATATGAAAGATTGTTTTTATGAAGATTGTTTTATTTTTATCTCTTCCCCGTCTTGCTGAAAGAAAATGGAGCTTCCTTACATTTCAAATGACTGGAGATGCACTAATTGATTAAGGCTTTTAGAAACGTATGTGAGCACCCTTCTTCCAGCTATTCTGTATGCAGTGACAATATTTTCGGTCTCTGTTTTCTTTCTACTCACGTGCTTTGATTGATGATGACCATGCCATTACTTAAGCAATTCATAAATTATTTATAGTATGTGAGATATGACTTTATTATGCCTTGTTATGCATGAGTGTTTTTTGGATCATATACATAGTCGTATACAATTATATAAGACAAACTATGAAAAAATGTCGTTGTTTAGTTGTTTTCATGTGCATCTCTGAAATGAAGCCGTGGCGTTAGCACGGGCACTATACTAGTATAGCCAGCTTATAGCCTGCTATTATACTTGCTCTTGGAGACCTAGTTCTTGTGTAGGTACAAACACAGTAAATGAGGTTGCATGACACGGGGACTCTTTCTTTATATTGCCTTCTAAATTTGTATGCGGGCAGATTGCAACACGGAGTATGGTTGCATGATCCTTTACCACGAATTACCATAAATACATTCTTGTTGCAATTTTAGCTATTTACTTGTATCTGATATAGATTCTTTGTTCAGATATTTTACTTTGCTATCTGTATGGTAATCAAACTACAAAGTTAATCCCTTTTTCAAATTTAGTTATATGATGATAGCATATTTTTTTTATGGATTCTTTAGGCTAATCTAAACCGTTAGATCATTATAAAATCGATCAGCGCTTTTTTTTTTCTTTTCGGTTTATCTCATAATTTATAGCCTCTCAATAAACGTGAGGCTTCTTTTAACACTTAGTATATATATAATATTTTTTTTCTCAAAAATACAAAAGAGCTGCACTTCATTATATTAAGATAAGATAACACGGGAGGAAGAACCCAAACACCCACACACACTCTACACATGCAAAACTAAAGCTTTAGATTACATTCTCGCCTGCTAGACATAAAAAGACGACCACACAATCAAACAACCAGTACACCCTAAGGTAAAGGTGCCGGTGCAGTCAGGGAAGTGTCACATGTAATAGCCTATCCCACCGAAGAATCACGGCGGTCTGCAAAGATCTTAGATTTAATTACAGCGTTGAATCATGAAGATTGTAGGGCAAGATACATTCTACAATAGGCCAGGCTACGTGGTTGACCTTTAGTTTGAGGTCTGCCCAGACGAATTACAGGGTCTCAATACCTAATCCTAGTTGAGAATTACAAAACCGTGGCTATTTGTCACTTGCACCTCTATAGGATGAATAATTTACATGACTATTGGCCACTGTCGACATTCTTCACTAACAATCTCTTGCCATCATTACCTGCATGAGATACTGCCACAAGCCCTGCCGAAGACGCTGGTGTGGTATCTAGAGGCGATTGAATTTGGTCTACAGTCCAGAACCGTATAACTCCAGCATATTTAGGCATGGCACCTTCCAACATGTGTCTCTATCCAATGGTAATTCCATGTAATAGAGGAAGTGCTGCAAGAATGACAACTGCAACAAGAATTAGCTCGTCACACCGCTAGGTGGTTCCCTCAAGATGACTCTTGGCTTCAGTCACTATTCACTTGACCCGCTATTTCTTGACGAGGAATCTGCAGATGTAAGAATGTAATGTTTGATTTGTCTCTAATGCACTATGGATTTGGTAAGCTGTATGAAAAAAGAACTAGGGCAGTTTATAGAAATAGAACTAGGACAGTTTATACCTCGTGAGTGACGCTTCCCCTCCATCGCCTCTTTCTTTTCCTGGCAACTGTGACAAAGGAAAGGGCCATCCCAGGGATGCAACTTTCCTGGCTTTGACAAACCCTCGTGTATGGATATGCCTTGACCAGATTCCAAGTCAATTTGACAAATTGCACATGCAAAAAGTTTGAACATATCTCGGACAGGATATTCAGAATTAAGCCTGCATTCATCGGAAACCAAATGTCAGACATAGCATCATGATCTAAAGTTTTGAATGCTTCTAGAATCCAACTCCATATTTTGACAAAACAAGCTTGTTTTCAACATTTTATGATGTCATGGCTTTCTCACAATATTGCCATGATCGATAGTTCTTGATGAGATCTTGTTCCTTCCAACAAACATCTACTTCTATTTCGAGACATGAAATGAAAACACTACAGAAAACAGTTACATTTTGGGGTTGTCCTAATTCAACCATTTCAAAATTTGATTGAATATTACTTTCTATGTGTTGAGTTTGGATATTTGAAAAAATGATGAGTATTGTCTCAGAAATGTGGTTTAGTAAAAGTATTCCTTTTACTATGTTGAATATAAATACTTCTGTAAGAAAGGACACTAGTAAAAGTATTGCTTTGGAGACCAGGTCAATGTCCAAAATGTCACTTATTTGTGACTAGAGTAATTGATTACTGTGTGAGGAACTACATGGTTGATTAAGTGTTAACATAACAGCATGCACTTAATTAATGAAGACAACCATAGCACATAGTCATAAACTGTAATACTATTGACTTCCCTTTAGAAATTCAACCCAAGAATGCAATACCCTGGTTTTTTTTAATATTTTGTGAAGGAGTTATATACTCCTACTTGACAACAGCATTCATTATGCTCTATCAGGAATTAAACTTTTGTAGACAAGGTATGGTATCCAGCACTATCAAAAAATACTTCCAGGTCAAGTGGAATCACGTTAGCAGCAGGAAACATCATACTTCTTTATTGGAGTAGTAAATACAAGTATCTTTGAACCAGTATTGAAACAGTGCTCCACAGATGACAGTACATTTATTAATTGGAAAGCATAAGTTTACAGTATAATTATTCACCAGCTATTATGCATCCATAATCAAGATGAGGTAAGGGTACAAACCTCCTTGAAAGGGATGGGCATCCGTCCTCAAAGACCTCCTCCACTAAACCTGGCTCAGGATAATTATCCGTATCAGCGAGAGACAACGAGTCAGATGCCGTTTTCCTTAAAAAGAATTTTTTTAGAAGTACAAGGCCTTTTCCTGGCGTTTTTGGAGATTCTATAGTGCATTTTGGTTTCTCTGGTGGTATTATGTCAATGACAATGCAAGTTGTATCATCTCTCAATCCTTTTGATTCAACTGCTTCCTGCAAACAGTACACCAGTTAGGAACAGTACAACTGAGGATTTCAGACCTTGTGTTAAAATGGGTGGGGAAGGGTATTAGTATTGTACTTTAACAATTTGCTCAGCTGCAGCCTCAGGAGGAAGCCCTCGTGCACATCTAAAAGCCATGTCCGCAGTTAAAGCATCCCAAACACCGTCGCTTGAAATATTAAGACGGCCTCCAGCATTAGACAGCTACAAGCATTGCAATACACCATTATTTTTCAAAATATGATCAGATTAAAATGAACAAAGAATCACTTCAGAGAAAATCACAGAATAATCCTCTCAGAAAAGAAAACATAACTATAGTTGCGTATAACAATGAGCAAACTTTGCAGACAAAGGAAATAAGAACGAAATCTGGCAGTCAGTTTATAAATACTGGAAAATATATGTCTAGACAAAGTGATGTATCATCTGAATAGTCAGGTAACAGGTACAGGATAGAATACAGTTTGGCCTCAAACATTACAGTTAATTTACAAGGATAGGTTCATATAACGACAGAAAATTCAGATGATAATGATAATGAGAATATCCAAACAGCAGAACTTCTGGTACTTGAATGTGATATCACTACAGTGAGAGTTTACAATTCAGTTTTCTCCAGAAATGGTGTAAAGTGACTTTCCAGCAGTGTACCTTAATTTGCTTCACATAAGGAACCGGAATGATAAATTCACCTACGTCCTGATCACCAATCGATCTTGAGAGGCATAGACCACCTGGCCAACATCTAAGGGGACCAATCTGGATGGATAAAAAAAATGGAATTAAGGATCAAAGGGGTGTGAATCACATCTACAAACCAAAAGATAGGACTCTAAAGGAAAACCTATGGAAGATGTCCAACATACAACAGGTATTAAAATGTTCAAGCCGGTACTCACATACAGTTTGATACATCAGTCACATAGATTAAAATAATAAAAATAAGCAGAATTGAGAGTTGGTGGCTAAGTTGCACAAGCATAATTTCTCAGTCAATCCAAGAGCTCCATCCAGCTAATCTACCACCTAGCACGACTTAAAGCCCCACTTACCCAATGAAAATACTATACGTCTAATAGCTTGCTATACACCAAATCAGTCACTGACAGGAAGCAAACTGCCAAAGCCTTTTTTCAGAACACAAAAAACACCTTTAAAAAACAGTTACCTGCCTCAGGAACTTTAACAAAAAAAAAGAGTATTAAATATTTCACCAAAAGACAAAAAAATAAAAGCGCGTTAGCTGTTTTTCAATAATAAAGAAACCTCTTTTTTTTTTTGCTACCAACTGCATAAATTAGATGGAAAACTTTGGGGTGAGTGAAAAGGCAAAGAGCAACCTCAGCACCACCGACGACATTTAGCCTTCCAACTTCACCTCCGCATTCGGTTACACGTCCAACCCTACAAATCAAAAAAACTAACAAGTCAGAAGAGCCAAACGTGTAACCAACTATAGAACAACAGTACACCATGAGAAAGCGGTCTTACTCCTCTTCATTAGCGTCAAAGCGATGGTCAGCCGACAAATAGTAGATGGATCCCTCAGCTTCAAGGACGCAACGTGAATCACCAACGGATGCAACAGTTACAACGGAGCCATCAATTATGGCAAGAGTCACGGTTGTCCCCGAAGAATGAGCTGAAAAAATGTACAAGGAGCAGGCAAACGGGGCTCAGCTATCTTACTGCAGGGTGTATCACCAAACCATTTACACGGTAAATTTGAATGAAACAATCACCTAACGCCTGGCCATAGAGATGCCAGGTTGGGCAACAGATGTACTGGTACTCTACTCAACTAGTAGTACGGCGGGGTAGTACTTGCTATAGTTGCTAGGGAGGGCAGGCACCAATCAATTTATTTCCATGAATGGAAGGAATTCCCGTTACCTTTGGTTTGGAAATCCTTGTCGGTCTTGACGAACCCCGCGACGAGCGCCCTCGGGAGCGCGGCGAGCCACTCGTCCCTGCTCAGATCGGTCGGGACGCAGCCGAGCACGTTGCCGAGGAGGTGCTCCTTGGCGTACACCGCGGCGGCGCTCCCGTTGTGCCCATCGAACAGCTGGCGAGAACGAACGAGACCAGACACCGGCGCCGGCGGGGGGCGCCCTCTCAGAACGAACCCGGAGCATAGTAGTAATACTACTACCATTCATTGGGAAATCGAAGACGGTCGAGGAGGGGAGGTGGGTGGGGAGCGCTTACGGCGAAGGCGGAGAAGGAGGTGGACGGCGCGCCGGGGCGCCGGTCGCAGGCGGGCTTGAGCAGCGCGAAGTCCTCGCCCTTCTTCGCCCGGCAGGCCTGCCCCACCGCGACCGAGGGCCGCCGCTCCCGCTCGCCGTCGCCGTCGCCTCCCAGCGCGGCCCGCTCCGCCGACGCCTCCCGCCGCAGAAGGTCCCCGAGCGCCACGCTCCCGGTCCGCCGCCTCCCGCTCCGCGACGCCGACGACATCCTTATTAATCACAGCCAGATCCCAGCGGCGGCAGTGGCTGTAGTAGTAGATCGGCGGGCGAGCATCGCCTCGCCACTCGCCTTGCTGGCGCTAGCGGCTAGCGCGCTGGTCTAGTCTGGTCGGGGAGCCCGAGCACGAGTGCGCACTGGCCTTTTCCGCCCGCAGCCCGCTCGCTGCCTGCCTGCCTGCCGCGCTCGCGGCCTCGGCTTTCTGGGGTGGGAGGGGAGGGTTTGGCTGGCCGGGGACCCCGCTCGCTGCCCGCTCGGCGCGTTGCGGTTGCTTTGCGGGACGAGAGAGGGAGGGAGCGGCGGGGGCAAGCGAGCGACCTGTCACATGGGGCGCTCGGTACAGGACGCGCAAATCCAGCCCGCTCCCACGCGCGCCGGCCTCTCTCTCGCCCGGCCACCCGCCCTCGAGTGAAACGAAACGAAATGAAATCCCGAAAAGCGAGCGGCAGGAGGGAAGAGGGGAGGGAGCGCGCGGCCGCGGCGCACTAATGACTGGGCGGGGGCGCGTGTGCGTTTTTAACGCCGGGACGCGGCACTGCGGCAGGCGGGTGGGTCAGGTGGGGTGGCACCTGACCTGAACCTGACCGGGCAGTGGGAGCGCGGGCGCAGCACCAGTTGTCTTGTTGGACGGGATGAATCTGGTTCGTCCGCAACCGTATACCGTTTTTTTCCTAATGTTTTCGTTTTTTCGGAATAAACGGAAATGGAACCGAAAATGAGACAGAGTGAAACGGAACCGGGACCAAAAACGACAGATCGTTTATCCATCCGTATTTGTGGTATCCCGTTTTCGACCGGGATATCCTATTTTGCATCCCGTTTTTATTAAATCCGGAATAGGCCTGCTAAGAACTTAGTCTATCCATAGAGTTAGCCCAACTTGACCCAAGACACAACACCGCACCCGCACCGCACGCTGGGCACAGGGCGACGCGGCCTCCTCCGCCCGTCGTCCTCTTTCTCTTCCTCCAATCCTCCGGTGCCAGACGCTAACAGCCGTGCCCTCGGACCGGCTTATGTCGCGGGCTGGAGGACGAGTAGATCGTGGTGGCTGGAGCAGGTGGCCACCGCGCTCGGCGTGGAGCTCGCCGCCGGCCGCGCACACTGCGCCGGCTCCGACAGCTTGCTCACCACCGACGTGCTCATGGCAATGCTGAATCGCTTCTTCACGAGCGTCGATGTGCTCACGCACACCATAACCATCGTAGGCCTAGCGTAGTTTGCACTGCAGCCTGCCATGCAGTGTCCAACTGCTAATTTGTACAAATTGTTGTTAGAAAGTTATTGATTGGAGACTGCTCTGCATTTGATTATGTGTTTTCATATCGATTATTATTAATCTGAACTTTCAAGCATTCAAGTAACTGGTTCGGTATAGGCACGACCTGAACAAATTTTGCTACTAAGTATTGTCTGACAGTATTCGTTATTTGACCATAGCGGAAACATCAATCAATCAGAAGAATTGGTTTGCCGTGATTCAGTGATCAGCTTGCTGCCTGAAGTACTTATGACAGCAGAGAAACAATGTAATAATATTTATGTGTGGTTTATTAGGTGTATTATCTATTTACTAATGCACTTTGGTTTCTATATTTGAGCTATCATATGCGTCGTGCAATCCCGACTTAAGTTTCCATTTACCGTTTGTTTCCGTCTATTTTTCGATCGTATTTACCTGTTTTCGTATTACCGTTTATCTCGCTACCGTTTTCGCTCCTGGCTGTCCAGCTCCCGCTCCTGTTTTCATAAAAAAATATAAAAACAAAAACAATAAAGCTATTTTCCGTTCGTTTTCATCGATGGTCTTGACCGTAGACCAAGTCGTGTTTTTTTAAGGCTCTTCATTCGTTCACCCAGTCGTCCAGGTCTTCGGCAGTGTCCTGTAGCTGTACATCAACAAGAATTTTCTGCCACAGCATGTGGTTCTGAAAGCATTACTGTCCTACGTGGCAGGATCTGATGTGCATTTAGACACCCGGAACCATTTTTCCAGAGTCCAACGGTGGCGTTGGCGTGGGCCTTCTCCACTGCCCGATGCACAGACTAACTGACATGGCATCCTCAAACCACCCAACATCACTGGACAAGTCGACATAAGCTGAGGAGAAAGAGGAACCGATTTATATTTGAGAACCGACTCTTGGGTTATGTTTAGGTGCACAAAAATATAGAGAAATTTTATAGGAATTAGTTCATTTTTACAGTAAAAACACACGAAACATGAAAGTTTTTCGTGTTCTAAAGGGAGATAGACAAAGGTGGAAAGGTTTTGCCCCTAATTTTGGCAATAAGATTGTCCCATCTCAACGTTTAATGAGCGCATACGAATCTGTCACTAGTTTGTGTTTGGTTAGAGGATATTAAGGGTGCGGTTAAACGTTAAAAATGTTTCATATCCTTAAGTGAACCTCATGAATCTCTGTCAAACACTCTATTTAGCGAAGCGATTCTTTGTAGAACACCCATTGTATAAATGTTTCTCTGTTTTGAACTAGGAATGAGAATTACCCAAATAGATGTTTTGCAGTGATTATAGTCCAATTCAAGAAGAATCTTGATCAATAGCCAAATGGTTTCATTTATTCTTGTCAAGTAATTCTATTTCAACAGAGAAACGTTTATAGAGAGAATTTGGATTTGCACATTTTTAGGAGAATCTAGATCCCTACTAAACACACCTTGTTCCCTTAGAGGACGACCCTTCTATGTCTCACAACTATCCCACTTCATTCGCCACTATTGTTAGTGCCACTGTCATTAACTTAGTAACGCTCTAACTTGCATTTAAATTACACACCCTTCTATGTCTCACAACTATCCCACTTCATTCACCACTATTGTTAGTGCCACTGTCATTAACTTAGTAACGCTCTAACTTGCATTTAAATTACACACATACGTTATTATTAAAATTAAACTAGTTTTCTAAATTTGGATCTAGAGTGTCTTCCATCATAAAAAAATAACCTAAAGCAGACATGGCTTGTATCTAACCATTGAAAATTAACTTAAAGGTAAATCCTAAATCAACATCTAAATTATGTACTCATTTTGTCATTTCTAAATTAGCGGGATCCGGCAATTATTAGACCTTTGTTGTTTTACTTTGCATATTTGCACTTTGTAGGTTACAATCTGCCAAATGAAGCAAATTGGCTGTAGATTGTAACAATCCATATGCCAATAATTGCTACAATCCAACAATTTGTTTCTCTCTAGCACAATGGTTCTTAAAAATAGCCTAGAAGAACCCCAAATATGCATTGCCTACCTCTTATATTTGTAAAATATATCCTAAAGTACTCTACACATGCTTATATATAACACACATCTCCCACTGCCAATATATACAGAGAGAAAACTAAAGCCAAAGTGTACGTGCTCGATGCTTGTCACAACGTCCTTGTATACATGTGTATGCATGAAGCAATGGGCATATTGGTTTTCATAAAAAATAAAAACATGTAGCTCAAACTAAAGTTTCAACTAAACATATGTCAACACACATGGAGGTGCCATGGAAAGGGAAAAACTATAATAGGGATGGAAAATCGCATAGAGTAAATGGTTACTAAAGTCTATCACAACTAGATGTAATACATAATAAGAAAGTATATGTATGAGTATGTTTGGTATACATATACGATGCCTTCCACCAAATAGACCAGATATACATGCATGGGAGAGAAATGAGCATGTCATCAATTTGAATTTCCTTTATTCAGCAAACACGATAGATGTTTTCTGAATGATTTACATATTAAATAATAGTAGCAATGATGTTGCATCTTATTACTCCCTCTGTTCTAATCTATACGTCGTTTTGGCTTTTCAGACTCAACTTTTATTATGTATCTAGACGTATTGTATATTTAGGTACATAACAAAAACTAGTATCTAGAAAAGCCAAAACGACCTATAATTTGGGACAGAGGGTGGTAATGAAGTATCTTAGTTGCTTCTACACGTAGATTTATTGTATTTCGACTAAAAAATCATAACATATATGCTTTGATAATTCAGTTATAAACAATACAGATTTTAAGAAAGATATATGACTAGTTTATTGATAAAGAAAATTCAGCACCCGTGAACTAGGTTAACTGTTAAGGATGAAAGCCAGCGTCAACGGGAAATATTTCCTGATTTATTCTAAGACTTGAAAGCAAAGGCCAAAGGGTAATCAAGAAGAGCTTTCGTTCGGCGGCTTTCTTTGAGAGTTTGCGTGGATGCAACCAACCGAGACTGACTCGACTTGTTTCCTGCCTCGCGTCAATTTGCGGGATCGACGCGAGCTGCTGCCTCCATGACTGATGACTCGATCCAAAACAGCAACGTTTTGTGCCATTCCTTGTCACCTCACTTTCGAGGTCGGGACTGATTAAAACCCTCTTGTACATGTTCTTCCAAGATGAAAGGGCCCTGCTGTGTGTTTTATATACTACTAGTTCTTGTTAGTGTCTCTGTTTATGACCTGGTGGTTGTTCTCCATGGTGGGTGGAGAGACGACGGAGCCCGTGGCGTGGGAGGCCGGCCGCCGACTGCAACGACTGCGGCGGTATAGCAAACATTTGGGACTCGCGCTGCCATGGATGCGACGACCGGACCGACGAGAGTCACGAGACCTCGTCGCCTACTGTCACTGTGCTGTACTGTCGCCTGAGAGGCGACGACGGACGACGGACTCGACTGAAACACATTTATTAGTGACAGCAGGCCGGGCATTACCGCGAACTATGTGTGATCAGAATAATCACAGTTTCAGGCACCAGTTTCAACGACAAATCCGAGATGTCCAGCTGGTATCACTGTATCAGCAACGCAGCTGGTACACACCTGACACCTCAAATGGCCGGGCCGGGGCACACAAGAAAGTTGTGCTACCAGACGAGACGAGTCAAGGACAGACGGGCTTAATCCCCGTGAATCTCGCCGGGATTAGCCGAGAGGAGGAGAAAATCTGGGTGTTTATACTTTATAGCCAGGAACGGATGAGGCTGATCTGGATTACTGGATGGCAGCTGAGCTGGATTACTTCCAAGTCGGGGCACGCTTGCACATGCCCAAGATTTTGATTGGTTTCAGCACCGGCAGCCGGCAGACAGCAGACTCTACGACTACTACGAATTCTCGCTTGCTGCTGTAATGCCAGGTGCCACCGTGCCAGCTTTCGACAGGGACTCGATGAACCGTGTGACAAAAGGCTGCACAGCTTTGGAAGAGATACAAAAGAACAGCACATGTGCATTGGATCGACAGGCTATATACAGTACAAAAGAAAATGTGTACAATTGAGCAGTGCAGCGGCTGACTTATGTCTGAACTCTGAAGCTTTGGCACGTGAACACGCCTGATCAGCATCTGCAATGGACAATGGAGCGCCTATCTCCTAGGCTTGAAAGTTGAAACACACGAAGGCACTGACAACGGTGTGCGAAAGATATTTACTGAAGGGGGACGAAAAACCAAAGGAACTGGAGCTACATGATTCTAGAAACAGCTTAATTACAATTGGAGATTGCTTGCTTCCCAAATTACACATCCAGCTGTGTTATCTCAAAGTAAGAGACCGAGTGCCCTGAAGCCGACGAGCTTTCCCTCTCGATGGAGTAGGCGATGAGCAGCTTCACAACGTGCCTGTATCTCCTCCTGTACGTCGGGAACTTCGACAGGCTCCTCACAATTCCAACCAGCCTGCAAAAGAAACCGGCAGCATTTAGAACATGGAGAAATGGCACAAACTTCAGCACACAATGTTATGAAGAAGTGGATGTGAACAGTTCTACTGAAATGAGCAGAAACCATTGTCCTCATTCAGCACGCACAGGAAGAAGATGCAGCATGCATACCTTCTACTAATGGCCTGAATCTGTGCCAACCTCACAGGATCCTGGGGCATCTCGGCGCCATTATCCCACCCACCAGTGCTAGCGGCGTTGCCAACGAAAACAGTCAGCTTCTCCAGGAACCTCACTTCCTCCTCGGTCATCCTCAGCGCCTGTATCTGCTCTTTCAGCACCAGCACGGGGTGGAAGAACCAGTCCAGCAGCCGGTCCTGGGGCCTGTTGTGCTGGTTGACCTCGAAGTTGCCCAGCACCAGCCCACCGGAGCCGGCCTTGATCGATTGCAGCACGGTGCACAGCAGGTTGTACGAAGGCAGGCCCAGACTTATGGTCTCGTGGCCGCTCTCCTTTGCCCTTAACCACTCTGTCAGGCCAGCGGTCGTTATGACATTCAGGTTCAGAAGGTCCCTGCCCCTCTGTTCGCATGACTTCATCATGTTTTCATATATCTGCAAAGCAAGGAACCAAATTAGGACTTCAGGCGTCTTTTAACTCGATGAAATTCCAGGCGAAGCACGACGTGGAATTGTAGATTGACTGTGTTATTGTCTCTCTTCATGTAGAGTAAGCCAAAGTGCTTGTTACAGTTCTTTACAGTTAGCTACAGTATAAAGCAAACACACATATAAAATGCACAGCAGTTGCATCTCTTGTGAGGTTCCTTTCATTGGTGAATCATGATATTGCTTCACTTAGAACTAGCTCGCCTAATCTATACTCTATGGTACCATCAATGCAACAATTAAACTGTCTACCTGTACCTACTCTTTGCATGCCCATATCATTTATCCCATTTCCTGAACTAGAACTGGTTCACCTACCGACGAAAGCGTGACAACAGCAACGCAAATTTGTCTTGCTATCCCCTACTTGGAGCATTATAGTTCCATTCATGAAAATAACTTTCTTGGATACAGAAGATAGCATGGACACAGCTAGAAAAAAGGGTGTGTCTTTATTTTGTGTCGTTAACACACATAAAGTACTGCAGAAGGAAATAAGGAATGTGCCCTTTGAAATCTGTCAGCACTGTCTTTACTCTGAAGACAGGGGAAACATTGAAAGGGTTGGAGCATTTCCCTCTTCAAAATACGCTGGAGGACTACTGAATATGTTAACTCACTAGTCACAAAATGACTGAAATACAACTACCGGATAGTTACACAGGAGGACATGGAACATGCGCTTTTTTCCAAGTTTGCAGTGAGTATTACAATTTTTTCTAAGGTGAAAGTGCGAATCAAGGATGTGTCTGAAAAAATTTCATGCAGACTGTAGACAAGCTGGGAAATGGAATGACATGAAAGGAACATACCTGGACCATTTTGACTTCCTGTATAGCCTCTCTTACTGATCTTGCAGGAGCCAAATTCGGAACCAACATTGCCGGTGCTTCACTGGGACCAGTTCCTTTGACAGAGGCATTTGTTCTGACTGAGAATTCTGTGGAGTTGGATGATTTTCTCTTTCTATAGGACGGCCTGTTTTTTTTTTTTTCCAAAACACAAAAGGTTAAACAATTGCACAGCGAGGAAGCAGCACATGATAAAGGACATCAGGATTGTCAGATTGGAACAATCAAGGGGAAATGCAGTACTTTGGGAGAACTGTTCCTTCGCGGAGGTAAAGCCAATCATTGGTGTACTCATCAAACTCCGCAACCATGGCCACAACATATGAAACTCCCCTTTGGAAGGACTTCTCCTGCGACAGTAAGGTACAAAAATTGTAAGTACTTGCATCATAAAATCATTCACACAAACATTGCGAGTTTAGCAAATTGTTAATAATCTAGCAACCTGGAAAACGATGACTGCTCCGTAGAGCCCCACGAAAATGCTTGAGACGATAGCCAACAGAACGCTCCCAACCACCACCAGTGGCCAGAAAAGGATAGCCAGGCCAGCGATTGGCACGCAAACTGTTTCAAGGAACGGGCCTTCTCGGCTTATAAGGTCATGCAGCAGCCTCTGCCAGCCTTTGAAGAGCATATAGGGGCTCTTGATCAGCGCAATCACTGTGTAAAGCGGTATGTCAACGACTAGCCCCAGGAGAGCAACAACTATACATGAGGGCACATCAAGCAACCTACAAGAACAACATTAAGAAGATTGTTATACCCATAAGACTCTAATATAATTCACAGTGATCTCTTGCCATCCTTTTGAAAAAAATAGCATCCACAACCAGCAGTACATTTTATTTTATTGTGGTAATCTAACAATTACAATGTTAAGTTTCAATTTCAAGCAACTGCAGTGTGAGATCATGCCAAAAAAAAATGATTCATAATGATAGAATTTGTAGAGAATATACTTAAGTAACACTAACACGACACATGACACACTGCCAGAGCAGGGTATTTTATGGCAAAAGGCTAATCACGTCCTTGTCATGACAATCCCATCCTTGTCACAAGGATTACACAGCACAGAGCTAATCCTAAAACAACCGAAAGAATGGTGGCTAGTGGGAGGACAGATAGATACCTTATCGAATGGGGCTCACGATTCTGGCAGCACTCGCGCAGCTCCTTGAGGTAGATGGGGTAGGAGTGGAAGCATATGTCGGCGAAGTCCCTAACCACCGTGCAGCTGCCCTTGATCGTGCCCCACGTCCCGTCCTGCTCAAACCAGAACCATCTCAGACAGTGTTGTTGGGAGGCATGGTTAACAGCTGCGGGGACCTGAATATTTTGACCTGCGTCGTGCAGGAGATGATCTGATGTCTGATACTATGTCTTACCACAATGCCGTGCACGAACTTCTTGGCCTCGCTTTCCTGCCGGAACGCCTCGAAGGTGGAGATCCACGGCGTGAAGAAGCCGTAGCCGAGAGCCACCAGCGCGCTGCCGAAGATGCCGAGCCCCAGCCAGAGGCCGAACAGCACGGGCAGCGCGAAGAGCACGGCTAATTTCAGGCCCGCGTTGATACGGTCAGTCCTGGATTGCGAATGCAGATTGCAAGGCAACAACGATCAGTCAAACAGTATGACCATCTATTGGTCTCGAGAAGATGCAATTGGCGAGAGAAGGAATTTTGGAAAGAAATAAAAGTGCAAGAAAATCAAATTTATTATTCATCAGAAGTATCGAACAGGAAAAAAACAACGGATTTTGCTGGAATGGAATGGAGTAGATAATCAAAGCAAGAACACAAGGACTAGTTGCTGGCCGCCTTACTTGACGAGCGAGTAGATTGTCCACCAGACGTGCGCCGGGAAGAGCACGAGTATGACGCCGACGTTGCCCACTATCATTAGCGCGGCGGCAACGGGTCCGACCACCATCGCTGCACATCCATTTGAGAAGGCGGCAACAAAAATAAGAACACGCTCAAGCAAGCAAAGCAAGGCTCCAAATCAGAACATGGCAAGGCAAGACGCGATTGATTACAAGAAAGGGCGTGCCTTTGATGCCGCCGAGGAAGAAGGCGGCGCAGAAGGAGAAGACCACGTAGGCGACGCGCAGCGAGTGCTGCATCGACGCCATGGCCTCCGCGTAGTTGGCCGCCACCCACCCCTTCACCGACTCCATCGGTCGGCCGCCGCCGCCGTCGGGGTCGGGCCGACGGACGCTCTGTCCGAATCCGAGGCCGCGCGCGCGCGCGCCCTCACATGCACGGCCTCCTCCGCCGCCGGAATCAAGAAACGAACAGCGATTCCCAAACTATCTTCGCGGGCCGCTTTTGCCGGAACGGACGGAGAGCACGAGAGACAAGGACAGGGAATGAGAGAAAGAAGCGTACTCCGCCCGCCGTCCGGTCGGTCCCTGGCTTTCGAACGCGGGAATCTGAGACCGAGGAAGCAGGCGGAGGCAGCCGGCGCGGGAAACTCGAGCGACTTGCGTGACAAGACGTTCCCGGAGAAACCGCTTATAAGCACGCGGGCGGGTCAAACCGGCTGCCGCGGCCACGCTCCCGCTCGAGTTCTTGCGGGAGAAGGAGGGGGAGGGCGGCGGAAGGAGGAGGGGTTTTCGCTTTTGCCTCTCTTTTTTTATCAGGATTTTTTTTCTGTTGTTATTATAACTGCCAAGCTGCAAGTAGCCTTTTGGCTTGGGCTGGCTAGTGTTTTTTTTTTATTTGTCTGTGCCTTCGGTGGGCCCTGGGTGAGTGACGGGCTGACGCCTGACGGCGTTCAGCGAGACCAAGAGAGGTCAGAGTTAACGGCACGGCACGGCAGGTAAAGGTTGACATGACACGATCGCCAGGGTTTATCCACAACGGGCCTCGTTTAGATCGTAAATTTTTGCAATCTGGACACTGTAGTACGTTTTGTTTGTATTTGATAAACTTTGTCCGATTATGGACTAACTAGGCTTAAAAGATCCGTATCGTGATTTACAATCAAACTGTATAATTAGTTATTTTTTTATCTACATTTAATGCTCCATGCATGCTTATAAAAATTGATGTGGTGGAGAGAACGACGCATGCGATGGGTGAATTGACAGGCATGCTCATAATGCGTGCTGGGATTAATCTCTGGCTCTTGTCTTCGAGATTCTCCTAATTTTCACTGCCTCTAGAGCGTTGACGAAAGTGGCTAGGGGTGTTTGGTTCTTTAGCCGTTTATAAAATTCATGTCACATCGAATATTTAGATATTAATAAGGAGCATTAAATATAAATTAATTATAAAACTAATTATATAGATGGAGGCTAATTTCCGAGACGGATTTTTTAAGCCTAATTAATCTAGCATCAGCACATGTTTACTGTAGCATCACGTTGTCAAATCATGAACTAATTAGGCTTAAAAGATTTATCTCGCAAATTAGTCGCAAGTTGTGCAATTAGTTTCATAATTAGTCTATATTTAATACTCCATGTACGTGTCCAAACATTCAATGTGACAGGAATTTTAGGAAGTGTCTAAAGAACCAAACGGGGCCTAATTTTCTTTACGGCTTTTAGAACGTAAAAATTTTACAGGAATCAGTTTGATTTCACAGGAAAAAAACATAGAAACATGAAAAATTTCCCGTGTTCCCAACAGGCGCTTATAGCATGCACACCAGTGTACATACTAGAACCTGTATGGGTGTGTCCAACCACACGTACGTGCACGCATACATTTTTTTTAAACGCATTCACGCATACATATTTTCTGCCAAAATTGACATTAAATTATCGAAGCAAATCTAATGATTTTATTAAAAAAATCCCTATCTAATCCAATACTCTCACCTCTAAAATAAGTGTATCTCATTCTCGAGTAGTTGAATGTTTGGAAGTTTAACCAAATATACTAATATTTCTGATACGTGATAAGTATCGCTGAATTAATCGTGGAATATATTTTTCATAATGAACTTATTTGGAGATACAATTGTCGGATACCATAAAAAGGGGTACCCTAAGTAAGAACCGAAAAAATTGCTTAGACCTTATAAATATCAAAGCCAAGAGACAACCACGAGGCCTCGGCCGATTCTCCGATTCGCCCGAGGCCCACGCCGCAAGGCCTCGGACGAGGCACCAACTCTCCGTCTCACCCGAGACCTCGGACGAGGTACCGATTCTCCGCCTCGCCCGAGGCCCGCTTGAAAAAGGCCTCGGACGAGGGACCGATTCGATTCGATTCGAGGAGGCCCCGCGCCACGAGGCCTCGGACGAACTCTCAGTTACCGACTCGCGCGAGGCCGGCTCGACATCGCCCCCATCACCGCCGCCTTGACCAATTTCCCTGACAGGATGTACCATCCAACCACTCCCGCAATGTCGGCCAGCGCGTCAGCGATCTGACAGAGTGGTCGACGGACGAGGAGTCACATCGGCGCCATGCATCCGGGGACGACAGACGGGAAGGGTTATTCTTGGTCGGCTGTGCTCAACACTATGCCCACGACTGGCACCCATGCGGCACTGTGCTACCTAACCCCACCTGCTCCGACGACAGTGCGGCGTGGAGAGTCATGTTCGGGCCCCTATAGCCTCAGAATCAGCATAAAAAACCAACTGTTCCCTCCGAGCCTCGGCTATTCGCTTCTGGGCTCCTGTAGCCTCGGGACTCGCGCCCGTCGAGCCCCCCACGACGGCCCAGCCTCTGCATCGACTGGGCCTCGGCTCTCTACGTCGTCAGCACTCCGGGCCTCGGCACATCGCTCGCAGAACGCGCCATACCCTGCGTCAGGCTGCAGGAGCTCCCACATCGCGCACAGGGCCGAGCTCCTGTGTCCTCGGAGTCAGCACACCCGTGCCATCACATCAACCCGGCCTCGGCACTCCGCGCCGGTCAAACATGCAGCGACCCGCACGCCTCCAACAGAAGAAGGTACGCCTGCCACCACAGGAGCTCCCACGTCGCGCAAGACCAGGCGTGACTGGCGCGTCGCTCCAGAGTACTAAGGACAGGACCGCTCCATCGACCATACCGCCACAATAACGAGCTGCAGGGCTCGGACATACCGCTTCCGCTCACAAAACACCACGCAGCGAACGCATGTACCGCCCCTGTCCTCTCCTTCTACTATAAAAGGGCGTGACCGGGGCCATTTCTGGGAGGACGAACGGACACACCCAACACACTCACGGAGACATCGCTCAGATAAACACACATGCAAGCAACGAGCAACACTCTGTAATACGCACGCTCCCTCATTGCAAGAGATCAACATCTCAAGCAACCCACGCCGCTCCACGCAAAGACCTGGGACTAGCTCCCTCTCTCGCCCTGCTTGTAAACCCCTACTATGAGCACCTCGGCGCAAGGAATACAAGATCGCTCTCCCAGACTAGACGTAGGGCACCTATTGCCTGAACCAGTATAAACCTTGTGTCTCTTTGCATTACCATCCGGGATAGGGACACGCAGTATATTTTCACTCGTTGGTTGAGGACCCGCTAGTTCGAAACACCGACAACAATGTTGATATTATTTTCTATATATCCAGTCAATTTTTATTTTAAAAGAAGACTTTTTAAGGAACAAAATGTGCAATTATTTTGAAATAGAGGGAGTATATTATATTCTATAGTGTGTTCCAATGGATAGACTTGAAAATCTCAAAATTCAAGAGAATCTAGATAGTGGTTCTCAAATTCCCTATCCAACCTAAACAAGATCCAAGTGGATAAAACTTCCCGCTAGAATCCTTGTCGGTGTTTCGTACAAGCACCGATAAGTAAATTTATAGTAATACGCGTTAGGCTCGGATGGTGTGCTAAAGTACACAAGATTTATACTGGTTCGGGTTGAATATCCCTACGTCCAGTTTGTTGCTGCTCATGTTATTAGCACCGTGAATGGTTCGTAGTAGGGGATACATACGATCGAGAGAGGGACAGGTCCCAAGTCTCTGATGGAAGGGTCGAAAGGAAGCCAAGAGCTTGGTAGCAGCTTGACTATGTGTGTGTCTGTTGCGTTGTTTCGGTTCCGTCCCTCTAGTGGGGAGCCCTGCCCTCCATTTTATAGACCAAGGGGGGAGCAGGGGTTGCAGATGGGAGAAAGAGGAAAACACCAAGGGTATAGAAGGTCCTTCGAAGGATTCGGGTCTTCCTTTTTCCCAGTACCGCCTCAGTATAACATGATGATGACAATGTTCGAAGTGTTGTGTTATTTGATCTTCGTAGGCCATGCCCAGCCTCTTGTAGCAAGTGGGTGCATCCCATCCGCTTCTACGGGCGGCGTGTCGGATATAAGTTCTTTGAACCCCGACCCCGTGAGGGAGCGGATGTCATGGATTGCTTGTTACGCCATTGTAGAGGACATGAGTACATCCTTGGAGCGTAGTGGTTGTCGTATGTCCGTGTCGGGTTCTTCGCCTGGTGGGTTGAAGGCGGCGCCTACAACACTGTAGGGCGAAGAGTACGCGTCTGCAACACTATTCAGGCTCTGTTATGCCTGGAAGGGTCTAAGCACCCGTCCTGTGAAAGTGCATCTAGCCCTTTAGTGAGTTTTGGATGATTGAATGACAACACGATTAAAGGACTAACATGTTTGCTAAGTGTTAGACAGGAAGTTGATTATCTCACAGATACTTGATGAAATTGTATAAAGCCAAAATGATGTATTGTTGTATAAACAATCTAGTTCAAGCACAAGACAACAATGCAAATGGAATTCATGCAAATGCTTATTTATTGTGGGATTTCAATGATCTATGTGAAAGCAAGCACGATAAGAGTCAATTAATGAGACATAAGGGATTGCATATGGAATGGTCTCATATTTGAAGCTTGCTAAATTGAAATGAAAAAGATGACAATACATGAATGGATGATTCAACACAAGATGTGACTTGATGGCTTGAGATGGTGAAGATAGCAAGGAAAGGCTTCGAGGTACTAAGCAAGGGTGAAGGGCAAGCGACGGCTTGGCGGCCGAAGAACCTAGCTAGGGTGAAGAAGGAAGTACTTGCATTTAGTTGAGGTACTAATCAAGCTATGATGGCCATGTTTATGTGGAGGATCAAATCACTATTGGAATGTTTGATAGAAGTGACTTGATACTTTTTGGAGTTATTCATATTTGATGAATGGAATCAAGTCACGTGCTCAAGATGGCTATGCTCAAGTGACAAGATCAATATTGACATGTTGGCACCCTCACTTGATGAAGATTGAAAGACACGGCATCAATTTCAAAGAAGATCAACTCAAAAGGTTTAATTCCGTTTTTCTTTTGATCTTGAGTTAATAGGTATGCCGTACTATTAAGAGGGATGCAAGTTTAGGTGGTATGAGGAAGATAGAGTGCTCAAGCATAATAATTAAATCAAAAGAGAGACACTCTAGCACTTCACGAGCACATAGAATAATTTACATCAGGATCGATTGTCGGAAGTCCCGACGTAAGCCGGAACTCCCGACAGTCGGAAGTCATGACTCTTGCCGGAAGTGCTGACTCCCAGTCACAGCCTGCGCGGTGACTGTGGTCGTCGGAAGTCCCGACGTGTGTCGGAACTCCCGACAGTCGGAAGTCCCGACGTAAGCCGGAACTCCCGACAGTCGGAAGTCATGACTCTTGCCGGAAGTGCTGACTCCCAGTCACAGCCTGCGCGGTGACTGTGGTCGTCGGAAGTCCCGACGTGTGTCGGAACTCCCGACAGTCGGAAGTCCCGACCCAAGCCGGGAGTCCCGGCATCGATGGTTCTACTGACCTGCTGACTGTGTTCGTCGGAAGTTCCGACGTTGGCTGTCTCGAGTGGACTTTGACCTCGCATGAACAGTGTTTTCTTCATACGTCGGAAGTCCCGAGATCTGCGTCGGAACTCCCGATGTAGATCTGAACGGTTAGATTTTGCCTTTGTGTATATATACCCGTCTCCTTCATTCTAACTGTTGCCCACTCAATTTATTGCGACGAACACTCGGCCAAAACAGCCCCCAAGCATTCTAGGCTCCCCTCTCTTCACTCCTTTGCTTCCAGCTCCGATACCAATTGAAAGGACCTAGGATGTTGCCTAGAGGGGGGTGAATAGGCGTTTCTGAAAAATCAACACCTTTAAAAGCGGAAACGATTAGTAATAGGAGTTTCCAAAATGGAAACTCCAAATCAGAGTAATACCACCCCTCACAAGTTAGCCACAAAGTATATAAAAGATACTAGATAAACCTAGGGAGCCAAACAATGACAACCAAAGAGTTGAATCAAAATGCATCTGATGCATGTAATAATGTCGGAAGTCCCGACGTTTGGGTCGAGAACTTCGACGTGTCGGAAGTCCCGACGATTGGTCGAGAACTTCCGACGTGTCGAAGTCCCAACAGTTTGAGTCGAACTTCCAACATAAGCTAAACGTCAACTTCGACCCCTACGGAAATGAACTACAAGTGCTAAAATGAACTTTGTGATGCCGATAACTTACAAACCCACTTCCTAGTGGTAAGGTAAGGTGTTGGGTCACTCTCTTGACGTTGATAAGCCACCAATCCGTAGATCGAGTCCCAAACCCTAAGAAATAGCTAGAGAGAGGGAGACAACCAAATACAAGTAATTTCGAGCAAATCACAACAACAACAAGCACGCGGGAGACAAGAATTTATCCCGAGGTTCGGCAGCCCCACAAAGGAGCTCCTACGTCCTCGTTGTTGAGGTGACCACTTTGGTCGGAGTCTCTTCCACCTCCTTGCCTCACTCAAGGATACCACAAAGGTCACTTGAGTTTCTTCACTAGAAAACAAGGGTAATACAAACTTCCCAAGGCTCTTCCACAAGATGGAAGCTCTTGGGCGACGCCTAGCCGGCTAGGGGAAAATCCCCAAGAGTAACAAATGCAAATCAAACCGGCTTGACGAAGAAATCAAGTGCTCAAGCTTGCTCAAAGTGTTTTTCTCACTCAATCTTGAATGACAACACGATTAAAGGACTAACATGTTTGCTAAGTGTTAGACAGGAAGTTGATTATCTCACAGATACTTGATGAAATTGGTATCAAAGCGAGGTTCTCACCTAAAGCTTCACCGCCGTGAGAAAAGGATGTCGACGCCTATCGAGTTGGAGCCGGTGCTTCTCCAAAATAATGGTTCAAACTTTCTACCTTGGTCAATTCATGTACTCAATGCTTTTAGAGATATTAGTCCTCTTGTTGAGCATATTGTGTTTGCAAGCATACCTCTTCCTATAGTTGATTGGAGCAACTATAAGAATTTATCAAAAGAGGAAGAGATATGCGTGCAACTCAATGCTCAAGCTATTAATATCATTTTGAGTACATTGAGTGCAGAGGTTCAAGATGAGGCAATATTCAATGGACAACCACCTCCGGAGAGTGCTCATCTCATTTGGATCAAACTCGTTGAGTTATATGGAAAATCCAAATGCGATGATGCACTTGAGGTCGAAAGTCAATGGAAAATATGTCCATTATGTCTTCATGCAGCAAACAAAGAAGCCTCACAAGACCTCAAGAGCGCTGAGCCGGAGCAAGAGGCTCAAGCCCGGTGGTGGCCAAGTGATGAGTCAACCTCAGTATCTCATGATACTCATCACTTGTGTCTCATGGCCAAGAAAAGCAAGAAGAAGGCTAGCAAGAAAGATCAAGCCAAGGAGATAGCACGAGTAGATGATCAAGAAGAGAGTGATATTGAAATTGAAGATAGCTACACTCTTGATCATCTAAGCAACAAAGACAAGCTCATTCTCATGAAGCTAGTTGAGAAGAATGATGAGCTAGAGGAAGAGAATGAGAAACAAGAGCAATCACTTCAAAATCAAGAAAAGTTTCTTATCTCCAAATTGCAAGAGCTAAAGGCCATAAATGAGAGGTATGAGAAATTATCAATTGAGCATGCTTTAGTTACTAACTCCTCTTCTAGTGTTTCACAACTAGAGAAGGAAAACTTTGAGCTCAAGGCAAAATTAGATGAACTCTCAAGCAATTATAATGTGCTACAAGCAAACTATGTTCATCTCAAGTGCTCTCATGAAGAATTAGTAGAATCAAGCATTATGCTTGAGGTGGCTCATGAGGTTGTGATTACAACGGTAAAATCATCACAACCTCCCACTCACACACTCACTTGTACACACTCTCAATTGAATATTTCTTGTACTAATGAGTGTGCTTCTCAACAAGCCAATCTTCGATTGAGCAAAATTTATAGAAAATGTAGAAAGCTTAAGGAAGAAGTGGAAAGGCTAAGAAATGATGTGATTCGATTGAAGGGTAAGGAGAGAGCACAACCTTCTCAAGATAACCGTGTTAACATGGTGAAGAAGCTTGAGAAGGGTTCAAACCTTGCTTCCTCCAAATCCCAACAAAAGAATCACATTTCAAGCAAGGCCAACACAATCAAGAGCAAGAAACATGAAAAA
The DNA here is from genome assembly GCA_904845875.1 of Miscanthus lutarioriparius. Taxonomy (NCBI): domain Eukaryota; kingdom Viridiplantae; phylum Streptophyta; class Magnoliopsida; order Poales; family Poaceae; genus Miscanthus; species Miscanthus lutarioriparius. The sequence goes on along the minus strand of CAJGYO010000011.1, from coordinate 34,028,391 downwards.
AGACTATGCTATGGTTGTGGAGTGAATGGACATGAGTCGGCTATGTGTCCTCACAAGAGTTGGGCCGACAAGGTTGAAGCCGCCTATCAAAAGGCTTCTACCAAGGAGGCCAAGCAAATGAAGAGTGATGGACAAAGCGCTTGTCTCATGAGCAAGAAATTGGGGCATCCTACCAAGAAATGCCCAATGTACAAAGATGCAAGAAAGGAAGCCCAAGTTGCAACAAGAAGATGCTATGGATGCAATGAGATGGGCCACAAGGTTGATAGATGTCCATACAAGCAAAACAAGCATAAAGCAAGCAAAGGCCGCATATGCTATGCTTGTAAGAGAAAGGGCATCTAAGTTATGATTGCCCAAATGGTAACATCCCTAAGCCAAACACATTTGTTTATGATAATATGCTTAGGAAGACCACAAACGGAGTTAACACTAGCAAGGTGATGTGTTCACCACAAACTAGTGCTAAAGCCATTTGGGTGCCTAAGCACTTGTTGACTAACCTAAAAGGACCCAACAAGAGTTGGGTACCAAAGTGTGCTTAGGTTAATGATGTAGGTACTTGGTGATGAGATGGAAGCTTGGGGTGGTTGAGCAAGTAAATTAAAAATATTCACTCAATCTATCAATCAATTTTTATCATAATCTCATATATGGTTGACCCAAAGATAAATCAATGACCATATCATTTACTTCATCTCTACCATTGGTAACAAGTACCTAAAAACCTTATAGGATAGCCACTTTGTGTTTAGTGCTAAATGGCTCACAAATAAGTATATTTATGAAATAATTGGAAGTGGCTAATCAGTTTCATTTAATAATTATCATGTTTGCCATGTGATGCTTTTAATGGCTCTCTAGTAGAGCAATGCAATTGTTCAGATGCAAGCATACAAGAAGTACTAGAGCTAAAACGAAGAATCACAAGTAGCGCTTCAATTGTTTTACATCTGCGCCTACCGAGACATGTCCCGGTATGGCCAGGCGAGAAAGGAAAAGTGTTTATGTTCTTCACATGCCGGACTTGTTCGATATGTCTCTGGGGACGATGTCTGGTATGGCAGGAACCAGAGCACTAATTGGAATGCAATTGAGGTTTGATCCATATGATTTCATATATCCTTAATTTGCTCGAAGCTTGTGATCTATCAAACCTAAGTGGGTTGTGAGTATGTCTCAACGAAATTTAAATATGGCAAATTACTTTGTGTTGGTCAAAATAGAAAATTGACTCCCAAATTCTTAAAAGAATAAAGTGCTTGTTGAAAGTCATTCAAATTACTTGTGGTACTTATTTAGGGGGAGCTCAGTTTCTATTTTGCACCATTGTGGACTAACAAATTTATCTAGTATTATTTGTAGTCTTTTAGATGAAAATTGATTTCATATATGGTATGATTATTTGACAAGTAAGGTCAACATGATGTTGTCATGCCATGTATTATCTCAGTGGTGATATTGTGGACTAACAAATTTATCTAGTATTATTTGTAGTCCTTTAGATGAAAATTGATTTCATATATGGTATGATTATTTGACAAGTGAGGTCAACATGATGTTGTAATGCCATGTATTATCTCAGTGGTGATATTGTGGACTAACAAATTTATCTAGCATTATTTGTAGTCCTTTGGATGAAAATTGATTTCATATATAGTATGATTATTTGACAAATGAGGTCAACATGATGTTGTCATGCCATGTATTATCTCAATGGTGATATTGTGGGCTCAAGGCAAAGGTATGTATTTACATACATGCATTGTAAGTGCATCTAAGGCCCTTTATATGCTAGTGTGTGTGCATTTGTGTGATATAGGATAGATGTTTTACAAAATCCCTAACTAGCATGTGTAGGTGGTGTGGTTTTTGAAAATCATGTGGTTTTTGGGTCTTTGTGACCTAGTCATGTCATATTGTGATTGTTGCTACCCTTGGTTGATTATTTGCCTAATCACATGTGACATGGTTCTCTTAAGTCTATAAATATCCCTATGTCCCACTAAAATCTCTCAAATTTTGAAAATCATAAATTTGCCAAATATTGAAAAAAGAGAAAATCAATTCTTGGCTAATTCATGTCCCTAAGTGAGAATCCTAAGCCTATTCCAATTAATGCAAATATTATGCCTAGGAAGGTTTGTCATGGTACCCTATTGGTTAGTATTGCAAAAATATTCCGCTATTCATACTAAGGCTATGCCTAAGTATGTTGTGTCTAACATGGGAGGACCCAAACTAGTTTGGGTACCATCGAAAAAGTGGATGATCGTTTGTAGGTACCATGGCATTGGAGACTTGATTCAATGGAATTATTATTGTTCATCTTATGTTGAGTCAAGTATTGAAGCCTAGTGCAATTCTATCCCAATGCCAAGTCAAAATTGAGTGAAGTCCATATGCTATCAACATACAAGTGTCATATTCAAGTTGTAGGAATTTATTGATATATTTGAAGGCATGCAAATAAGTGGAGTTGAAGCTTGCAAAGATGATCATAAGCTATCAAGGTATATCTCTTGTTGATCAAAGTTTATTTGGGTGCATATGAGTTAATTGAATTGGATATATATGCATATGTTGCTTGCTATGAGATGTTTGAATGGATTAAATGCTTAAGTAATCAAGTTTGAAGTTGGTTTGATTGGATATGTTCATAAGATTTCTTCTAGTAAGTGGTTTGAATGGACATATGTCTTGTGAGAGTATTCAAACAAATTGATTTCAAGTTTGGTTCAATTTGGAGAAAAATGGCTCAATTATTGAAATCTGTCCAATATTGAAAATCTGAGCTAGCAGTGATCATAGACATGTTTGAGTAATCAAATCTATTTGTATTGGCTTGAAATTTGGTCTGCATGCTCTACACTTATGGTATTAGTTGCTGTGCAAATTTCATGAGATTTGGATAAGTGGTACTTCGGATTTGGAGTAGATCTTGTCAGCTATAGTGCAGCAGTTTTCAGCATGTACCTGTGTGGAAAGATATGAAATCTGGTAGCAATATAGAAGTCCAAAGAAGCTCAAATTTTTACAGCTACTAGAAGACTTAGTGTGTCACATCTTCACCAAATTTCGTGGTTTTTGGATATGTACTTTGGGAGATATGATTTATTCTTTGAAGAGTACAGAATCTGCCAGGAAAGTGACAATTATCGGATTGATCAAAAGTCACTTAGATTCAAAGGTCCGCAAATTAGAATCATATCTATAAGTGATTGAGGTACCTATGTTTTGGTTTTGGTTTGAGATAGAAGCATGACAAATGATGAGTACAAGACAATTTATTTGAAGAGTGTATCTAGTACACATTTGGTACTCAAGCTAGAGATCAAGACCAAGATCAAGATGAAGATGGAGTTTAAATTCTAGTGATAATTGGAGATCTTTTGATAGAAAGAAAAGGACTTAAACAAATAAAAAGAAAAGGACTTAAAGAATGATTTAAAGTTATTCATCAAATTAAGTCCAACAATATGGATCAATCAAACAAAATCTTTCAAGTGGATCAAGTGATTTTCTTTCAAGTTATTTCAAGTGAGTATCAAGGATGGTTCTTTGGAGAGAGGTCACTTCGCTCTAGGCTTGGATGGCTAAAATCTAAGTGGTAATCTAAAAGGGACATTTGAGGTACTTGGTTGAAGAAAATCAAGAGATTGGTCTAAAAAGCAAGCAACACCCAAAAGAGAACAAGTCATAAAATTTCAAGTGGTATCATGAAATTTCAAGTGGTATTACAAGTGGTGCATCTTTCAGTTCTCTCAAGCAAGCAATGATCAAAGAAGAAGAAAGCCAACCACAACAAGAAAAGTGCACTTGATCATTAGTGATTCTCAATTCATATGGGTGAAGAATAGGAATTCAAAGAATTGGTATCTATTGGTCTTCACCAAGCTTATAATTGGACTTCATGGTGCTACTGGAGAAATGAATTGAAATCTATATGACTATCTTCCTCTCCAACATAGCAAAGGTATCATTGTATTGTGCATGATCATTTTTCATCCCTTACTAGTATGCGGTTAGTGCATATAGTACATGCTTATAGGATCATACACTACAAATGAAAATTTTAGATTCATAGACTACCACTATTGCTGAATGATTATATGATCTAGTGGTTAGTGTATGAGTTTGTTCATGAGCTAGTAAACCCATGTACTTGATCTATTTTGAATTGTAAACAAGTGACAAGTACAACCTCTTTAAGATGACAAAGGGGGAGAGGTTAATACAAAGAGGGAGAGATTAGTACAAAGTTTTAACCTTAAGCACCCTTTGTGCTTTGTGTGACCCTTTTTGGCGATAGATGACAAAGGGGGAGAGATATGATTAAAGCTTAAGGAGGAGAGAGATGAAAGCTTAAGGGGGAGAGATATGACTTGAGAAATCTTTGTGATGAGTGCTATGTGTGTGATATATATGATGTATTTACTTTCATAAGGACCATGCATGTTTTAGAGTGACTTTGTATGGTGTGATGCTTTTTGTTTAGTCTTGTGTGATATATCATGTCATATGCATCATGGTTTTATTTTTTGACACACTTGCACCCCCACGGATGCAATGATTTAAGGGGATCTCCTATGTGTTTTAGTGTGTGCAAATTGACATTTGAGGTCATTTATGAATTCAATTCATATTGCACACATTAAGGGGAGCCTCTCATAAATCATTGAATCCAAAAGCCTAATTGTTTATATCTTTTTGTAAGCTTTAATCGGGTTGTCATCAATCACCAAAAGGGGAGATTGAAAGTGCATCTAGCCCTTTAGTGAGTTTTGGATGATTGAATGACAACACGATTAAAGGACTAACATGTTTGCTAAGTGTTAGACAGGAAGTTGATTATCTCACAGATACTTGATGAAATTGTATAAAGCCAAAATGATGTATTGTTGTATAAACAATCTAGTTCAAGCACAAGACAACAATGCAAATGGAATTCATGCAAATGCTTATTTATTGTGGGATTTCAATGATCTATGTGAAAGCAAGCACGATAAGAGTCAATTAATGAGACATAAGGGATTGCATATGGAATGGTCTCATATTTGAAGCTTGCTAAATTGAAATGAAAAAGATGACAATACATGAATGGATGATTCAACACAAGATGTGACTTGATGGCTTGAGATGGTGAAGATAGCAAGGAAAGGCTTGAGGTACTAAGCAAGGGTGAAGGGCAAGCGACGGCTTGGCGGTCGAAGAACCTAGCTAGGGTGAAGAAGGAAGTACTTGCATTTAGTTGAGGTACTAATCAAGCTATGATGGCCATGTTTATGTGGAGGATCAAATCACTATTGGAATGTTTGATAGAAGTGACTTGATACTTTTGGAGTTATTCATATTTGATGAATGGAATCAAGTCACGTGCTCAAGATGGCTATGCTCAAGTGACAAGATCAATATTGACATGTTGGCACCCTCACTTGATGAAGATTGAAAGACACGGCATCAATTTCAAAGAAGATCAACTCAAAAGGTTTAATTCCGTTTTCTTTTGATCTTGAGTTAATAGGTATGCCGTACTATTAAGAGGGATGCAAGTTTAGGTGGTATGAGGAAGATAGAGTGCTCAAGCATAATAATTAAATCAAAAAGAGACACTCTAGCACTTCACGAGCACATAGAATAATTTTTCATGGATTTGTCGGTGTCGGAAGTCCCGGCGTAAGCCGGAACTCCCGGATACCGGAAGTCATGACTCTTGCCGGAAGTCTTGACTCCGATCCACGACTTCTTGCATGATCGTGGTCGTCGGAAGTCCCGACGTGTGTCGGAACTCCCGACGGTCGGAAGTCCCGCGTGGCCGGAACTCCCGACGATCGGAAGTCATGACTCTTTGCGGAAGTCGCGACTCGATCCCGACTAACAGTGGTGGATTTGTGGTCGTCGGAAGTCCCGGCGTGTCGGAACTCCGGCGATCGGAAGTCTCGACCCAAGCCGGAGTCCGGCATCGATGGTTTCTGACCGACTGCCGATCGTGTTCGCCGGAAGTTCCGGCGTTGGGCATCTCGAGTGGACTTTGACCTCGCATGAACAAAGTTTTTTTCTTCATCGTCGGAAGTCCCGAGATCTGCGCGTCGGAACTCCCGACGTAGATCTGAAACGGTTAGATTTTGCCTTTGTGTATATATACCCGTCTCCTTCATTCTAACCGTTGCCCACTCAATTCATTGCGATTTAACACTCGGCCAAAACAGCCCCCAAGCATTCTAGGCTCCCTCTCTTCACTCCTTTGCTTCCAACTTCGATTCCCAAAGGGTTTGAGTGATTGGAGAGTGGATTGAGTGAGAAAAACACTTTGAGCAAGCTTGAGCACTTGATTTCTTCGTCAAGCCGGTTTGATTTGCATTTGTTACTCTTGGGGATTTTCCCCTAGCTGGCTAGGCGTCGCCCAAGAGCTTCCATCTTGTGGAAGAGCCTTGGGAAGTTTGTATTACCCTTGTTTTCTAGTGAAGAAACTCAAGTGACCTTTGTGGTATCCTTGAGTGAGGCAAGGAGGTGGAAGAGACTCCGACCAAAGTGGTCACCTCAACAACGAGGACGTAGGAGCTCCCTTTGTGGGGCTGCCGAACCTCGGGATAAATTCTTGTCTCCAGCGTGCTTGTTGTTGTTGTGATTTGCTCGAAATTACTTGTATTTGGTTGTCTCCTCTCTCTAGCTATTTCTTAGGGTTTGGGACTCGATCTACGGATTGGTGGCTTATCAACGTCAAGAGAGTGACCCAACACCTTACCTTACCACTAGGAAGTGGGTTTGTAAGTTATCGGCATCACAAAGTTCATTTTAGCACTTGTAGTTCATTTCCGTGAGGAAGTCGGAATCTTGACGGTTTGCGTTGGAAGTTCGACTCAAGCTGTTGGGACTTTGACACGTCGGAAGTTTCGACCCAATCGTCGGGACTTCCGACACGTCGAAGTTCTCGACCCAAACGTCGGGACTTCCGACATTAATGCAACCGATGCATTTTGATTCAACTCTTTGGTTCATTGTTTGGCTCCCTAGGTTTATCTAGTATCTTTTATATACTTTGTGGCTAACTTATGAGGGGTGGTATTACTCGATTTGGAGTTTCATTTTGGAAACTCCTATTACTAATCGTTTCCGCTTTTAAAGGTGTTGATTTTTGAAACGCCTATTCACCCCCTCTAGGCAACATCCTAGGTCCTTTCATCCTGTCATGTCCTGGCGGTACTTTCCTGCAGGGGCGTAGGACATGGTCTTTTGGTGCCATGGTTGACCCAAATGTCTTGTCTCACCTTGTGCCTATCATCATGAGGGAGCGGGGTGCGGTTGTTAGGCGAGGCGGAGCCAATCCTTGGACATCGGGCGGGACGAGGTCCGTCAGGCGAGACGGAACCTAGCCTTTGGGGGTCGGGCAAGACGGAGCCTAGCCCTCGGGGGTCGGGCGAGATGGAGCCTAGCCCTCGGGGGTCGGGCGAAGTGGAGTCTAGCTCTCAGCCCTCGGGCGAGGCGGAGCCATCCCCCAGCCGTCGGGGGAGGCAGAGCCGGCCGCCGGGCCTCGGGCGAGGCGGAGTCTAGCCCTTGGGGGTCGGGCGAGGCGGAGTCTAGCCCTCAGCCCTCGGGCGAGGCAGAGCCGTTCCCCAGCCGTCGGGGAAGGCGGAGCCGGCCGACGGGCCTTGGGCGAGGCGGAGTCTAGCCCTCAGCCCTCGGGCGAGGTGGAGCCGTTCCCCAGCCGTCGGGGGAGGCGGAGCTGGCTGATGGGCATCGGGTGAGGCGGAACCAAAACTCCCGTCGTTCGGACAAGAAGCGCAGCGGTGCTCTTGTCCGTTCGGGAGTTTTTAACGTTCGATGGTTATTTAGTTATATCTCCTTGGGTACCCCGGTATTAGGTTCCCGACAATCCTACTATCAGAAAATACAATTCTATCTGAAATCATAAGGTATTCTATATTGCTCAACCTATATGTGTTTGCCTTTTAAACAATTAAACCTGATACATGCATGTATTTTAAACAACATTTTGTGCAAAATGACTCTTGTAATTGGTAGCCGAAATCGGTGACATATATGCATGCCTTTTTAAGTTATGTGTTACTAGGAAATTAAGCAATAAGTTGACAGCCAAATTAGTGAAGATAAGCTAATCTTTTATCATACTCTTTAGTTGGTCCTTAAATGTTCGAATATCTTGTGTTTTAGGATGGAGGGAGTAGATAGCCGAGCTACGACGGAACCAAGAACTTCAACGACCATGTGTTAAGGCATTGAGGCATAGCCTTGTTCCCTCATGCTTCGAGGAAAATAGCAGGTAGTAAATGTCTACACCATGGGAGTGAAAAAGCTTCTTAAATGAGTTTTGATCTTTTCATAGAGGGAGTTGGATAATAAACTGTCTAAAACATAGTACTCACATTTTCCAGTCGAAATGGGGCTCTTTCTTTTTGTCTTGGCAAGAAAATAATCATTCCGGTGTGCAGAACCCGAATCGTAGTAGCTCGCTAAAAGAAGCCTCTAGGTTGAAAGGACACACGTGATTCTTACTTATTATATTATTTTATAGGCATGTCCTAAGGCTAAAAATAATCTGAACTAACAACAATTTAAAGAGCTTGAAAATCACCGCAACACCATTATTACTAAAAGTACCGCGTATATCCGACTTATTTACCACTAATGACCCAATGGGTGACACACACACACACACACACATATATATATATATATATATATATATATAGGCGTCTTGATACATGGTGGCACCATGAGAATAAGTTATTTTATGACCACTTTGAGTTACGATAATTACTATATTAATTTATGAGGTTATGGTAACTCCACGATAAAGTGATTTACTATAGCATTATGGTAAGTATCATCTTGAATTATAGTAACCCATGTATCGTAAATGTGTATTGTCATTATCGTGAAATTGGTACAAACATTATGTAAAATTAAGGTGGTCATAGAATAAGTTATTCTGTGGCCATAGAATAAGTTATATATATATAGACACTACATAATAATTTCATAATAATTAACTTATATACGTGGAGTGTGATACGGAGCATAGGGAGTGGTTGCTTTGTCATTACCGCAGCCCGGGGCCCGGGGCAACCTCATCAGCGCGCCGGCGGTAGCGGGTAACGGCGTCAGGCGGCACGTCGGCCCCCCGCGCCCGCGTCGGAGACCGATTTGTCCTGGCCTCGCACGCTTTCTTGTTCGCTTCCCTGGACTCTGGCTGTGTGTCAGCCTCCGCTGCCGCTACCAGGTGCTGGTGCCTGGTGCAGACGTGCAGTGCTGCTGGCCCTTACCCCAGTGGCCACCGCAGTGCTCCTCGACCTCTGCAAGTCCTGCTACACTCCCACAAGCGGCTGACACGTGCATACGACAACTGTGCCTGCAGTCCGTGGCTCCGTGCCGCTGTGCCTGCAGTCCGGCACTGCAGCATGCCTCCATCACGACGGAGGCAGGAGTACTACGAGCGGCATGTTTGATAGGATTCTAAAATTCGAATTCTAGATAAAGCGCGTGTTCAGTTTCACCCTAAATTCTCAAAAGGTGCTATAGTACCTATCCCATCGAATGTTTACGGCCCGTGTATGGAGCATTAAATATAGAAGAAAAAAAACTAATTGCACATTTTGGTGGGAAATTACGATACGAACGTTTTGAGCCTAATTAGTCCATAATTGAACACTAGTTGCCAAATAAAAACGAAAGTGCTATAGTAGCCCCAAATTCTAACTTTCTGTAACTAAACACGCTCAAAAAAAAAATCTCGGATGTTTCTGGCATTCTGTGCATGTGTGCTATGTGCTAGAATCCTCTAGAATGGGTCTTTGGATAAGATTCTAGGATTTTGTGATTTTTTCTATCCGGATTCTTAAAATCGCTCTGGATCCAAACGAGTACCGTGGGGGCCATGCCTGGTCATGAGGCTGCATAAACTAGGGGACCCCAACGCCGATTGGAACCTCGATAGGTTTTGTTGCAAAATGCTAAACTCAGAGTGTCTTTGGTCCCTAGCCTCACTTTGCTATCAGTGATTATGACGGTGCCACACTTGTAGTGAACTTTACTACGGCCGTCGAACATGCGCCATCAACCAATTAGAAACATTGATAAGGTGTGGCAGTCATGGATGTGGCACGGCGCGTGAAGACCACAGGTAACATCATCCCTTCATAGAGGAAAGCGCAAGTAAACACATACTCCTATATCCTGACATCAGAGTATACGATCGTTATAGTATCTTACATGCAGCTGGTTCGACAGGCCGTAAACGATCGTGGATTATTTACTGCTGGCTGGTTTGGTATGAGAGAAAAATACTATTGTGACTAAAAATTTACTACCATTTATAATCAAACGAACATGCTATATGGTCACAGCTCACAAGTCACACGTGCTATTGCCTACTGGCCACAGCCTTTTTTCCCGCTCCGTGGGAGTCAAGACTCCGCAGCTCACTGTACCCGTTCTTTTTTTTTTTAGAGAGAGAGAGAGAGTCACGGTACCCGTTCTAGAAGTAGAACCAATGATGCGTAAGCGTAACCACCAGAGTCAGTTCCGGATAAAATAAACTGCCGGCTGCGTCAGCACACAGAATTGAGCCCCAACAGCAACAAACGGTTCGCTCGCGTAACCAACAAATTAACGGATAGGAGTATGTAGCACTAGCCACTAGACCAATATTTGGAAATTTCTCCGGCTGCTGCTCCTGTCACAGCTCACGGGCGGCGCAGGAAGAAATAAATCTCCCAATTGCGGAGAAGCTTCCACGGAAACATCTGCCGATTCGCCCTCCAGAAACTTGAGACGCAAATGATGAAGAGAAGAGGGAGAGAGCTCGCGGTCGCTGCCTGCCGCTGCTGACTTTGTTGGGTTTCGGTGAGAATGTGGGATGAATAAAACCTTTGTGAAGAGCACAGTTATCCCCTTTGTTTTTTCTTCCGTCCCCTTGGCAATGGCATGTTCAGAGTTCAGACACGATGCCATCCTTCCTTTTTTACTGGGAGTACTCGCTCTGCAGGTTGACGCGCGTACGCGAGTCACACCTTGTTGGTTTATGCTGAAATTTGACTTATACTGATACTTAGGGCGTGTTTAGATAGAAAAAGTTTGGGTTTTGCCATCTTGAAGACTTTCGTTTGTATTTAGCAATTAGTGTCTAATTATAGACTAATTAGGTTCGAAAGTTTCGATCTCTCGCGATTTCTCACCCAACTGTGCAATTAGTTTTTTTTATCTACATTTAGTACTCCATGCATGTGCCGTAAGATTCGATGTAATGAGTACTGTGCAAAAAAATTGGGAAACTAAACAGACCCTTATGCTGAAATACTGTGAGAAAAAGACGTTGTTCCGTGACTACGAACAGGGCCTCAGACGCTCAGACCAAGGAGAAGGCAGTGGTGTCGTGGGATGACTTGTCGAGGCTGCCTTGCTGCGCACTCTATAAGCCTCCTGCAGGCATTAAAGAACTCCATGGGCGTCGTCATCCGATGATCAATTGGCATCCATCCAAGCATGCACTCCATGCATCAAGCACACGGAACCTGGTTATCTTCTGTTAATCTTTTACGAGTAGTATATTTGCAAATTTGCTGACTTGCTGCTGATCATTCCATCCGGTGTCTGCCTTTTTCTACTGGTGCTCAGATTATTGCTAGCGTCGCCAAGCGAACTAAGGCCCTGTTTGATTGAAGCTGCTAAATTTTAACCAGCTAAACCAGCTGCTAAATTTTAGTTATCCCTGTTTGGTTTGGTGGGCTAAAAGAGACTTTTTAGTTCCTCTTTTAGTCAAGGTGTTTGGCTACGAAGTAACTAAAAGGTGAGGCAACCTGACTTTTAGTCCAGTTTAGCTTCCCCTTGTTGACTAAACTTTGGCTCCCTTTTAGTTTCATTTAGTCTATGTGTTTGATTAAAAAGTGACTAAATAGACTAAAATTTAGCTAGCTAAAGTTTAACGGACTAAACCAAACACGCCCTGGTTACACAGCGAACCGAACAAAAGGAAATTCCCTAGCGGGAAAGTCAGCAAATGCATCGAATTGTGATCAGCTCAGCTGAAGTCGTTGTGGGGGACAAACTGCGCATCACACCCGTAGACAGATTAGACATAAAACAAGTCCGTATTCCGATTCCAGACAGCTGCTGGTGGGCCTGCATGCAGGCCCATCACCGAGCCTTCCCTCTCCATGCAGTCCATTCCATTGCTCGCTCTAGCTAGACCCCGCTGGCTGCGACGACAGGCGCAGGTTGCCAACCGACCACGCCAGATCGATTGCTTGCGTAGCGCTATCTTGGCCGGCCGGCAACTGCGATGGAGAAAGGCAGAAAGCATGCATGGGGGTGACATGATCGGTGATCCTGATCGATCCGTCAATCACAGTTGAGAAGAAGAAGAGAGGAAGAGGATGCATGGCCCCGTGACAGGGGAATTAGGCCTCTTTGGGACTACTCTGCTCCATCTTTTTCAGCTCTGCTCCACAAACTTCACCATAGAACAGCTCCACTGTGGAGTTTCTGGAGCAAGTGGACCTGTTTGACATGCAGTTTAGCTTCAGCTCTGGAAACATGAGGTTTCTATAGGAAAGGTCTACTATGCCCCCGATCGATGTTTGGTGTATGTTCTGTTGTATGCAGAGCATGTGTAATTGAATATTTTTTTACCAATTCAAATATTGTGTAAATATTATAATCTCATTTAATTTATTGGAGAAGTAAAAAACAAATATTTCGGCCAAATAATTCCATACTTTTGTCACGTAAATTTTAAAGCGCTTGATGGATAATCGACAAAGCTAAAGATGCAATTTTACGGTTCATGCGTGCTGTCTAGATAGGATGTTGTGTAGTTTTCAAATCATTTGCTGGAAATACATCAAGGAGCGGCGAGTTGAAAGTGTCACGTGGAGAGCTTCAGGAATCAACACACAAGTGATGCAATTTTCAGGTCATGGTTGCAATTGACATGGTTATTATGCGCAGAGGTAGAATAGCAGGAAAATTTGTAACCATGATTTTCAGTTCCTGACTGAAATCTAAAATCTGCATACATTGACTGTTATATTTGATCTATCAGGGTCAAGGTACAAAGTAAAACAGCATCATCCGTTCTTGTTATCACCCCATACCCATAGGGATCAAGCTGGTGACTAGACAACCGATGTCACTCTGCAAAAATCATTCAGCAAGTTGCAAGTTCTGAAGCTGAAAGACCAGTACAACTACAAACTGTTTCCCATCAGAAGAAGGCATCAAACCTAACTACAGAAAACAACAGAGCTGCTGAGTTTCTCTGAAACTATCTGAACACGAATGAAAAGAGAGCCAATTCTCATGTCGGTGTTTCTGGAGCAGCAGCACTTTTGAATTCTGAAGAGATGAACTGTGAAGGGGTTGTCAGGAGTCCTGCCCTCATACACCTCTTGGGTTTACCATCGGGAACCGCAATTCCTGAACAACTGAATTCACAAGGGAACAAGTAAGAAAATAAGGCAGTTACACAGCTTAGCATGGGTAAACAACTTTTGCAGCAGTTCACTTTCAGTAATATTATTGTCTGACAAGTAAAACAGCTGAAACTTTCAGAAAACCAAGTATTGGCCAAAATTAAATTTAAAGAACAACTTCTGAACTGTAAAATATGAACATATGGAACCTGTAATTTCTATATCTATACCGTTTTAGCATCTGTGGAAAGGACTACAGACCCACTAGGAACTGTAAATGCAAGTATACTACAGACCTGATTTTGTTATCGTTCAACCGTTTCTTCCTATCTACAACATTTTCAGATTAATGCAATATCAACAAAACATGGAATTCTCTTCAAATAAGCATAACTTGATACTTGCATATATAAAATAATAAATACTAAGAAAATGATGCTGAATGCAGCTGCTATTCTACTGATCTATTTGCACCACAAATTAGACCTGCAGAGTTACTGTGAGCTATGCTACACATTATCCAAACTATGGTTTGTACCACATCAGTATGATCTACTGAACCTCTGTCACCATACAACCACTGGAAAATGCAAAGATCACTCACCCTGTGTCCCGATGATGAGGACGATGATGTCCACGGTCTCCTCGTTGCGAGGCAGGTCGACGAGCAGCGGGGTCAGCCGGCCGTAGCGGCCGCCCTGGACGCACATCAGGATGCGGAAGAACAAGAACGCATTGCCCGTGCGGCGCGCCACCTCCCCTCTCAGCTCGAACACGGAGCGGCCTATGAACTGGAACGTCCTGTTCGTAGTCGCCCAGGTCGACGCGGAGGCCGAGGTGGCCCGGCGGCGCCGGGTCGTTCGAGGTGGCGAGGTACCGCCCGTAGACGGCGCTGTGGAGCCCCCACCCTAGGCGCCGGCGAGCTTCCTCGACCCACGGACACGCCGGCAGCAGCTTCATGCGAAGTTGGGGGAGGGAAGACGGAGGGGATTTGGGGGTAAGAAAAGAGAGGATCCAGTTCAGGATCAACGGATCTATCTTCTCCGTCCATCACCTGCCCGGATGTCTTGCCGTGGCGGCCGGAATGAGCGGCGGCGTCGCTAGGGTTTGGGGAGGACGGGCTGGAGCAGAGGAGAGAGGCGACGAGAGTAGAGGAGGATGAGGGCGTCGGGTGGGGGGCGACAGGAGGAAATAGAACGAAACGGTATTTGCGTAACGAGTGGCAATTGCGGGTAATTACCTCCAACTTCACGAGGACATACGAAACGCTGGTCTGTGGAGTACCCTCTGAAGAGCTCCGCGAAAAACATAGAGTTGGACAAAAACTCCATCTTTTTTTGGGAGCAGAGTTTGTGGAGTTAAACCTGTTTGGCAGGAAAGTTTGGAAGCAGAGCTACAAAAGATGAAGCAGAGCAGTCCTAAAAAGACCCTTAGGCACGAGTTTGGGGCGCGCAGGTGATGGCCAGTGGAACAGGAGAAGTGGCCCATCGAGATGTGGTGTGGAGCGCTTGGGACACCTTGCATGTCCATGATCCATGGATCAGGCGATGGAGGAGGGTTTGTTCACAGGTCACAGGTAACGCGAGTCTCGATGCCGACGTGGCACTATGTTTGTTGGTGCTAGTAGTAGCCCAATTGGGTGGATGTCACTGTCACAGTGTCACTGCGGAAAGAGAAAGGATGGGCAGCCTAGTGTCACCGCTTCCATCACCCGGGACGAGAAAATATGGGATGGTGATTTCTTTTTTTTTTGGTCAGCTGCAAGAGATGAGACGTACGTGTACTCCCCGTGGTTGCGTGCGTACGTGTCATGTAACATAAGGTGAACGTTGTTTGTAATAACCAACAAAGATCAGTTGTAAGTAGTTGGTAGTACCTTGTACAGTTGTACGGGGCGAGTCAATGGATGCGTTTCGTCGTATACATACACACGCCGCCGATCGATGGAGAGGTGAGAACGATCGAACACGGGTGTCAGGGTCTGCATCACAGCCACAGACATCCGTCGTGCACTCATGCTTCGACAGTTCGACTGTTCATCAAGACCCAGCACCCGCCGTGTAAGACTGTCAGTGTCAGGGCATGTGCGATCGATCGCAATTCGCAAACAACTGCCGGTCACCCTGGGCCCCGCAGGCCCGCATGCGTATGCAGACTCGGGATGTGCGAAGGATAAGCGTCCCGTTGATTCGGGTTTGTTTGCATATAAGTCATGACTGAAAGTGTTATTGGTTAGTTTGGTGTGCGAGAAAAATAATATTCATTGGTTGATAAGCCATGGCTTATAAGTCAAATACGACCAAACGAATAGGTTAAAGGATGCCAGCCCGTCAAAGTATGTCCAGAAGAAAAAAAAATTGGGTGAGGACCATCCTTGCCAGGAGCCTGTTGGCTTGCTCTTATATGGCTTATAAGCCATAGCTTATTAACCAACAAACATTATTTTTCTCTCACACTAAACCAGCCAATAGTACTTTCAGCCATGACTTATAAGTCAAATCAGCCCAAATGAACAGGGCGTAGAACGTGGTGCGGATTGTTTAGCTGATATGTGGGCGATCGTATCATTCTAACCGCATACATGATAAATCAGATGCTTCATGGTCCACACGTAAGCTGTTTTGATGAAGACCATCCCTACGGAAATTTTTTCTGTCCAGAAGCCCCGGTGCCGCCCAGCAACTCAGGAAGCCAGCTGCAGCCTGCAGGTGGGTTGAATTTCATCGTTCTTCTAGATGCGCACGGCACGGCGCACCAACGGCTTGTCAGTGCGGTGGAGAGAACGCACGGTCATCAGAGGGTCACTATACGCCACCTGGCAGCAGCCACCTAGCAGGTGTGTGCAACCGAGCAGGCAGCTCCTGTCTCGGTCATGCAGAAGAGTCATCGCCGACTTCGCAGACGAACCAAAACTGACACACGTGAGTGAAACGTGGCCCGAACGAAATAATCGAGGCGCAAAATTAGAAGCGGAGTCCTAGGGTCCTTATTCTCCACGCATGGGCCTCGGTTCTGGGAGACGGGCTTGAACAAAATCACGGCTTCATCGACGCTGCTATTAGATCCCCTAAAAAAATCAACGCTGCTGTTAGAAATAGACATCGTTTTTATTTAGAGATAATAGAGAAGTTCTCGGACCTTTTATGGGAAAGGGCATTAGCCCAGAAAGATTACACACCAACACAGATGGCAGCATTGGATCCTCCCCCTTCCACCCCAAAAAAGTATTAATACAAGGACGCACTAACCTCATCGCCATCGCGGTGCTTGGCGCCGTCCTCGTCGCCGACCAAGGCCAGCGGAGGGATCCGCGTCCAAATAACCCCACTCTACGGGTTCTCGTGCTTGCTTGCCATGCTCACTTCCAGCACCACATGGACGACGCCAACCACCGGCACCGCGCTCCCTCCCGCGGCGGTGCTGGCGTGCGTCTCGCCTCCAGGTCGCGGATATGACCTGGCCCCTTGTCGACCCTCCCACGGCAGGTGCAGAGAGCGATGACGATAAGTCCTCCGACGCAGACTACACCACAGACGATAGCAATCGCCACTGGCACATTGATGTTTAAGGACCTCAGTATGTTTCCCATGTCTCATAGGGTAGAAGGAAGGGGGAATTGCAATGCAGAAGCAGGGGTGGATCTGCCACCGGGGCTAGGGGGGGGTTTGAGCCCCCTACCCTGGCCGCACATGTAGACCCCCCTCAGCCCCCATGAAAATATGTAGCAACGGAGATAGGGAAGGAGGGGCTGGAGACCTGAAACACTTGTTTGCAGTCATTTTCAAATCTTGGAGCATTCAGCAAAGGGAAGATTGCCGGCTACAAGCTGTTCGAGGTGATAAGGCAGAGGCCAAAGATAGTTCAGGACACGGCTGATGGGAGGTGCCTTGATGAAGTTCATGGCAACATTGAGTTTGAGGAGGTGGCCTTCATCTATCCTTCCTCCCCTGATGTCATGATTTTTCGCGATTTTTCTCTCTTCTTCCCCGTTGGGAAGACTGGAGCGGTCATTGGTGGCAGTGGCAGTGGGTCTGGAAAGAGCACGATTGTTGCTCTCATTGAGCGGATTTACGATCCTAATCAGGGTGAGCAAATGAACTGTTCACCTTATGTTGTTGTCACTTGTCGGTCTATTTATTTTTTAATAAGTGGTCATGATTGTTGGTGCAGGACAAGTTTTGCTGGATAAAGTGGACATCAAGACGCTGCAATTGAAGTGGCTCAGGGACCAGATTGGTCTGTGAATCAGGAACTTGCACTTTTTGCAACTATAATTCTTGAAAACATTCTTTATGGCAAGCCTGATGCCACAATAGCAGAGGTTGAGGCTGCGACTACTTCAGCCCAATGCCCATATACACTACTACAGAATTGATAATCACCGCTGCCACTTTCACCGCCAGTTTAGAGCGATTTGCTCTAAACCGGCGGTGATACTCATCACCGCTAGTTTGTGTTACGAACCGTTGGTGAAAATAAGGGCGATTAGCACCAACTGTTCGTAACACGAACCGGCGGTGATAACCTATCACTACGCCGGTTTGTGTTATGAATCGTTGGTGTCGATGTTTCGAGTTACTACCGACGAGTAAATTTCTAGTATTGCACGTCTGGAACGGATGGTGTGCTTAGAAGACATGAGGTTTATACTGGTTCGGGTAGAAAGTCCCTACGCCCAGTTCGTCGCTGCTGCTCGTGTTACTAGCCCTGAAAGTTTGTAGTAGGGGTTACAAACGGGCGAGAGAGGGAAGAGATCCTAAGTCTCTGGTGGAAGGAGTGAGTGGGTGCTGAGAGCTCGATCGCTGCTTAGTCGTGCGTTCGTGTCATGCTCTTGTGCGGATTTGGCTCGATCTGTCGATGGGTCGATTGGATCGGGTCCTCAATCGGATCCCTTTCATGGGACGTCCTGCTTTTCCTTTTATAGGCCAATGGAAAGCGCGGGTTACAGTGGAGAAAAAAAAGAAAAACGAGAGAGAGAGAGAAGAAGACCTTCAGGATCGATGGGTCCTTCTTCTCCTTCATGCGGGTCCCACCGATCATGTAGACGTCAATAAGGACAGCTCCATGTCGTGACCCTATCCGTTACTGGCGTCATGCGCAGGCGTCGTCTGCCGGTCATGGCATTCCATCCTGTCCCGGCGGACGTCGTGGCGAACTGACGCGCCTGTCATCGTTCGTACGAGGGTTAGGCAGAACAGCACCGGTACGCCCAACGCTGTTCTTGATGTGAACCCTCAGGTATGGCCACGGGTTACATCGAGGCGTGCCAGTCTCTTCCCTGGTGTCAGAGTTTTGATCCAGGCCCATACGCTTGGACATGGATTCATTGGCGGCGGTATGGGTCCCCATCGGGCGAAACGGAACACGAACCCAAGGGTTCGGACGAGGCGGAGCCCGCCCCAGAGGTCGGACGAAGCGAAGCCCGTGGCTCGGGGTAGGGCGAGGCGGAGCCTGCCCCTAGAGGTCGAGCGAGACGGAGATCGCGATCTTGAGGTCGGGCGAGGCGGAGCCCGCCCCAGAGGTCGAGCGAGGCGGAGCCCACACACCTAGGGGTCGGTTGGTGCTGTAGTCGCGCTCTTGACTGCTTGGATGAATCAATATTGATGACCATTAGCTCCTCCTCTTCGGGTACCTAGTATTGGTCCCTGACAGTTGGTGATGGTCGCTCCATTTTCAACGCCGTTTTGTGTTACGAACCCGCTGTGAAAATCACTTTCACCGACGGTTTGATCGACTTGTGCTGGAACACAATAAAATTCATAACTTTTTCAAACAAAGTCAGATGAGAACAAACTTTATATCAAACTTATAGATGTCGATGAGATCTACAACTTGTAGTTGATGGCTTTTTCATTTCAAATCGTTTACGGTCCTAGAATTCTATTTGAAAATTCAAATTTTTCAAATTGTACAAACAACCTCGGATGAAAAAAATGTTCAAAAGAAAGTGGTAGATGTTGATGTGATATATAACTTTGTAGTTGACAACTGTTTAATTAGAAATCATGTAGGGTCTCTAATTTGTATCTGAAGTTCTAAAATTTTGAAATATAAAATTTTCAAACGACCTTGGATGAAAAAACAAACAAAACCAAAGCTGTAGATCTCAATGAGAACTACAAGTTTGTAATTGATGACTTTTTCATTTGAAATAATTTAATGACCCAAAAGTATGACTGAAGTTTCCACACTTTGAAATTCAAATTGGTCAAATGACCTCGGACAGCGAAATGACTAACATCAAAGTTGTAGAATCCAATTAGAACAACAACTTTGTAGTTGATGACTTTTTCATCTGTAGTCACTTAGTGTCAGATACCATAGAAAGGGGTACCCTAAGCAAGAACCGGAAAAAATTGCTTAGACCTTGTAAATATCGAAGCCAAGAGACAACCACGAGGCCTCGGCCGATTCTCCGATTCGCCCAAGGCCCACGCCGCAAGTCCTCGGACGAGGTACCAACTCTCCGCCTCGCCCGAGGCCTCGGACGAGGTACCGATTCTCCGCCTCGCCCGAGACCCCGCCCGAAAGGCCTCGGACGAGGTACCGATTCTCCGATTCGCTCAAGGTCCCGCGCCACGAGGCCTCGAACGAACTCTCAGTTACCGACTCGCGCGAGGCCGGCTCGACATCGACCCCATCACCGCCGCCTTGACCAATTTCCCTGACAGGATGTCCCATCCAACCAACACGTCCAACCACTCCTGCAACGTCAGTCGCACGTCGGCGCAGTACAGCAGAGTAGCCGACGGGACGGGAGTCACATCGGTGCCATGCAGTCCGGGACAGGATGGGGTAGGGGTTACTGGCCGCCGTGCTCGGCACTGTGCCCACGACTGACACCCATGCGGCACTGTGCTACCTAACCCCACGTGCTCAAGGACAGCGCGACGTGGAGAGTCAAGTCCAGGTCCCTGTAGCTTCAGAATCAACGAACAAGACCAACTGCTCCCTCTGAGCCTCGGCCATTCGCTTCCGGGCTCCTGTAGCCTCGGGACTCGCGACGGTCGGGCCTCTGCATCAACTGGGCCTTGGCACGTCGCTCGTAGAACGCGCCATACCCTGCGTCAGGCTACAGGAGCTCCCACATCGCGCACAGGGCCGAGCTCCTGTGTCCTCGGAGTCAGCACACCCGTGCCATCGCATCAACCCAGCCTCGGCACTCCGCGCCGATCAAACATACAGCGACCAGCACGCCTCCAACAGAAGAAGGTACGCCTGCCACCATAGGAGCTCCCACGTCGCACAAGACCAGGCATGATCGGCGCGTCGCTCCAGAGTACCAAGGACAGGACCGCTCCATCGACCATACCGCCACAGTAACAAGCTGCAGGGCTCGGACATACCGCCTCCGCTCACAAAACGCCATGTAGCAAACACATGTATCGCCCCTGTCCCCCCCTTCAACTATAAAAGGGAGTGACCGGGGCCGCCCCTAGGGAGGGGCACACACCCAACACACTCACGGAGACATCGCTCAGATAGACACACACGCAAGCAACGAGCAACACTCCGTAATACGCATGCTCCCTCACTGCAAGAGATCAACATCTCAAGCAACCCACGCCGCTCTACGCAGAGACCTAGGACTAACTCCCTCTCTCGCCCTGCTTGTAAACCCCTACTACGAGCACCTCGGTGCAAAGAATACAAGATCACACTCCCAGACTGGACGTAGGGCACCTATTGCCTGAACCAGTATAAACCTTGTGTCTCTTTGCATCGCCATCCGGGATAGGGACACGTAGTACATTTTCACTCGTTGGTTGAGGACCTACCGGTCCAAAACACCGATAGCTGGCGCGCCACGTAGGGGTCATACTGCGTGTTAGCTTAATCGTCCCAACAAGTCCCGGATGGCAGACCCCGTACGACCACTGCGTCTCGGCACGATGATCTGGTTTGGGAGCCTAGAGTTCATGTCTCTAGGATACGAGTACGACCTAGTACTCCTCCCATCCAGAGCCCCGTTGGCCGACGATGGCATCTCGCACCAGCAGCCCAGGCGCAGGCGGCGCCTGGGCCGCCGCTCTCGTCGCGCTCGCCAGGCACGACGCGAGCGGAACCACCCCGACACCCTGCGAGCTCAGGGCGACGCACCGCGCTCCGCCGATATCCCACACCCGACTGTTGGTACAGAGTCCCTAGTTGGGGACCTATCCAGCTTAAGCCTAGGCAAGGGAAAGACGCCGGTGGTGTGCAGCAACGCCTCGTCATCAAGCTCTGCCCCGCCACCTCCTGAGGCATTGACTCCGGCGGAGCAGAACCCGGCGATGGCACCATCCCCCTACCCCTTCGGGTTGAACAATGCCACCGCCGCCTACGCTTCCGCTCACGCGGAGCCCTCAGGACGCCACCAACGTTTCGCCCTCGACCTCTTCACCACAACCTCGACCCACACCCACGCTGACTCCTCGGAGGAGGACATGGCGTGGGCCGGAGCGGACTTCTTCGGGTTTCACGACCCTGAAGCCATGCGTCGCTTCATGGCCGTGAGCGACTACTGCTTTGGCTACTCCGACTCCGATGACGAAGGCACTTATGACCCCACTCGTGAGTGCTTCGTCGTCGAGCTCAGGATGCCGAGAGCGGGCAATGAAGGCGAAGGGGTAGGCAATCGCTCCTCGCCAGCGAGGGGGCAGGCAACGCCACACCTCCACGCGTCGAACCCCCAACAGCGCGGAACGAGAACCCCGCCCACGAGGAACTTCAAGGCCTTGACTTGGAGCAGTTCCGTGAGCTTCAGGCCAAGGTCGAACAAGACTGACTCCTTCTGCAGCAGCTCCGAGACACTCTCGAGCGAGAGCAGCGGGGTCATAGTGATGGCAGAGCAGCCCAGCGGAGGGCTCATGATGTCTACCACCGCATCAACAACGATGAAGGGTGCGAGCAGCCCCCTATCTTCAATCGCGCTAGCCAGAACATTGCGGCAGCGGCGATGCTACTCCGAACGATGCCCGAGCCATCTACCTCGGAGGGGCGATGGGTCCACGGCGAACTCCGAGACCTTCTCGAGACCACCGCGGTACAGTAGGCCGAAAGCTCCGTGTCTCGACGGTGCGGGGACACCTCAAAACGGCCCACGGCGCCACCTCGACAAGATAGAGACCCCTCGGTGCACGACCACCTCAAGGCCCCCTCGGTGCACGACCGCCTTGGGGCCCCCTCGGTGCACGACCGCCTCAGTGACCGACGCGAGGCGCAAGGCGACCACGATGTGGTCAGCAGGTGACGGCGCCACGACAACGATGGGCCCGCCCGAGGCTACCACCCGCACTAAGGTGGTCGCTACGACAGTGGGGAGGACCATAGTCCTTCTCCTGGGCCGCCTGGCCCTCGAGTCTTCAGCAAGGCCATCCACGACGCTCACTTCCCTGCCCGGTTTCAGCAACTGGCCAACCTCGCAAAGTACAGTGGCGAGACCAATCCCGAGCTGTGGCTGGCCGATTACCGCCTGGTTTGTCAGCTAGGCGGTGCGAACAATGACCTGCTCATCATCCGCAACCTCCCCTTGTTCCTGTCGGACTCGGCGCGAGCCTGGCTCGAACACCTCCCTCCCTTGCAGATCCACAACTGGCGCGACTTGGTAAAGGTCTTCATCGGGAATTTCTAGGGAACATACGTGCACCCCAGGAACTCCTAGGACCTCAAGAGTTGTCGCCAGAAGCCAGACGAGTCTCTCCAAGACTTCATCCGACGCTTCTCCAAGCAATGCACCGTGTTGCCCCGTGTCGGCGACTCAAAAATTGTCCAAGCATTCCTCTCTGGCACCTCCTACCCAGACCTGGTCCGAGAGTTAGGCCGGAACGTACCGACCTCGACGGCCGCGCTCCTCGACATCGCCACCAACTTTGCCTCGGGCGAAGAGGCTGTCGGGGCCATCTTCCCCAACAACGACGCCAAGGGGAAGCGGAGGGACGAGGCCATCGAGGCCTCGACCTCCCGTTTCTCCAAGAAGAAGAAAAAGGGGCGCCAGGGGAAGCAAGAGGCCCTCGAGGCCGATCTTGTCGCAGCCACGGATCGCAAGAATCCCCAAGGCCCCGCCGAGGGCCCCGGGCTCTTCGACGACATGCTTAAGAAGCCATGCCCTTACCACCAAGGCCCGGTGAAGCACACCCTCAAAGAGTGCACCATGCTCCGACGTTACTATGCCAAGCTCGGGCTCCCCAACGATGATGCCAAGAAGAAGGGCGCCGGCAATGGAGACAACTACAAGGACGATGGGTTCCTCGAGGTGTACAATGCCTTCATGATCTTCGGCGGGCCTTCAGCGTGCCTCACGGCGCATCAGCAGAAGAGGGAACATCGGGAGGTCTTCTCGGTTGAGGTAGCCACTCCCCAGTACCTCGACTGGTCTTGGGAGGCGATCACCTTCGATCAGGAAGACCACCCCAATTATGTCCCAAACCCCGGGCAGTACCCGCTTGTCGTCGACCCGATCATCGGCAACACCCGGCTCACCAAGGTGCTGATGGACGGAGGCAGCGGCCTCAACATCCTCTACGCCAACACCCTGGAGCTCCTGGAGCTTGATCAGTCACGGCTCCAAGGCGGTGCCGCACCCTTCAACGGCGTCGTGCTAGGGAAGCGCACGCGACCCCTCGGGCGCATCGACTTACCCATCTGCTTCGGCACTCCCTCCAACTACCGCAAGGAGACCCTTACCTTCGAGGTGGTTGGGTTCAAGGGGACTTATCACGCTATCCTAGGGCGCCCGTGCTACGCCAAGTTCATGGCGATCCCAAACTACACCTACCTCAAGCTCAAGATGCCGGGCCCCAACGGCGGCGTCACTGTCGAGTCCACGTACGAGTATGCATATGACTGTGACGTCGAATGCATCGAGTACGCCGAGTCTATCGTGGAGGCTGAGGCCCTCGTCGTGAACCTCAACCAATTCGGTAGCGAAGTGCCTGACTCCAAGCGTCGTGCCGGGACTTTTGAGCCCATAGAGGCCATCAAGCTCGTCCCGGTCGACCCCACCTGCTCCAACGGCCGAACGCTGAGGGTCAGCGCCACCCTCGACAACAAATAGGAAGCTGTGCTCGTCGACTTTCTCCGCACGAATGCTAATATGTTCGCATAGAGTCCCTCGGACATGCCGGGCATACCGAGGGAGGTCGCCGAGCACACCTTGGACATCTGGGCCGGCTCTAGACCGGTGAAGCAGCGCCTGCGCCGATTCAACGAGGAGAAGCGCAGGGCCATCGGCGAGGAGGTGCAGAAGCTTTTGGCGGCCGGATTCATCAAGGAAGTGTCCCATCCAGAGTGATTAGCTAATCCTGTATTAGTTAAGAAGAAAATTGGGAAGTGGAGGATGTGTGTGGACTACACCGGTTTAAATAAAGCATGTCCAAAGGTCCCATTTCCATTGCCTCGAATCGACCAAATCGTTGACTCCACTGCAGGATGCGAGACCCTATCTTTCCTTGATACGTATTCCGGTTACCATCAAATCAAGATGAAAGAGTCCGACCAGCTCGCAACTTCTTTCATCACCCCATTCGGCATGTACTGCTATGTGACTATGCCATTCGGTCTTAGAAACGCAGGGGCCACGTACCAGCGGTGCATGACCCAGGTCTTTGGCGAGCACATCGGGGGAACCGTCGAGGCCTACGTGGACGACATCGTGGTCAAGTCCAAAAAGGCCAGTGACCTCATCGTTGACTTGGAAGTAGCCTTCAAATGCCTTAGGGAGAAGGGCATCAAGCTTAATCCCAAGAAGTGTGTCTTCGGGGTCTCCCGAGGCATGCTCTTGGGGTTCATAGTCTCAAAACACGGCATCGAGGCCAACCCGAAGAAGGTCTTGGCCGTCACCAACATGGGGCCAATCCGAGACCTCAAGGGAGTGCAGAGGGTTATGGGATGCCTCGTGGCCCTGAGCCGCTTCATCTCGCGACTTGGCGAAAAAGGCTTACCTCTGTACCGTCTCTTGAGAAAATCCGAACGCTTTTCTTGGACCCCCGAGGCCGAAGAAGCCCTCACCAAGCTCAAGGCACTGCTCACCAACCCTCCCTTCCTGGTACCGCCAACCAAGGATGAAGCCCTCTTACTCTACGTCACCGCAACAACCCAAGTAGTTAACGCGACCATTGTAGTCGAGAGGCAGGAGGAGGGGCATGCTCTACCCGTCCAACGACCTGCTTACTTCATCAGTGAGGTGCTCTCTGAGACTAAGACACGCTACCCCCACATCCAGAAGCTAATCTACGCCATAGTCTTGGCTCGATGCTAGCTGTGTCACTACTTTGAGTCCCACCCGGTGACCGTGGTGTCGTCTTTCCCTCTGGGAGAGATAGTCCAGAACTGGGAGGCCTCGGGTAGAATAGCCAAGTGGGTCGTTGAGCTCATGGGGGAAGCCCTGTCTTTTTCGCCTCGGAAAGCGATCAAATCCTTGGTCTTAGCCGATTTTGTAGCTGAGTGGACCGACACCCAGCTGCCCCCTGCTCAAATCTAGGCAGAATGCTGGACCATGTACTTCGACGGGTCTCTGATGAAGACCAGGGCAGGCGCGGGTCTGCTCTTCATCTCACCCCTCGAAGTGCACATGCGCTACATGATCCGGCTTCACTTCGCTGCCTCCAACAACATGGCCGAGTACGAGGCCCTCGTCAATGGCTTACAGATCGCCATCGAACTTGGAGTACGACGTCTAGACGTATGGGGCGATTCGCAGCTCGTCGTCGATCAAGTGATGAAGGAGTCAAGCTGCCATGACCCCAAAATGGAGGCGTACTGCGAACTGGTACGCCGCCTACAAGACAAGTTCGACGGCCTCGAGCTCAACCACATTGCGCGAAGATTCAACGAGGACACGGACGAACTGGCAAAGATGGCGTCGGCGCAGGCTCCGGTTCGCCCGAACATCTTCGCTAGAGACCTCCACAAGCCCTCTGTCAGCTACGCCTCGACGGCAGAAGAGGGCCCACCGGTCGAGCCCACCATAGGGCCCGAGGCCCCCTCTGCCACCGAGATCCCGGCGGCCGAGCCCGGGGCCATGGAAATCGACGCAGGGCCTCCCGAGGCCGACCAGGGTATGGACTGGCGAGTCCCGCTCCTTGATTGCCTCGTTCGAGGAGTGCTTCCTGCGGACAGGATCGAGGCCCGATGGCTTACGCGATGAGCCAAAGCTTACGTCCTCAGCAACGGCAAGTTGTACAGGCGAAGCCCATTTGGTGTCCTCCAGTGGTGCATCACCACCGAGGCTGGCCAAGCCCTACTTTGGGACTTGCACGCGGGAGCCTGCGGGCACCATGCTGCGCCTCGGACGCTCATCGGAAACGCCTTCCGCTAAGGATTCTACTGGCCAACGGCGGTTGCTGACGCCACGAAGCTGGTATGCTCCTGCGAGGGATGCCAGTACTATGCACGACAGACGCACCTCCCGGCCCAAGCTCTCCAAACCATCCCCATCACGTGGCCGTTCGCCGTGTGGGGGCTGGACATGGTTGGGCCTCTGTAGAAAGCCCTCGGGGGCTACACCCACTTGTTGGTAGCTATTGACAAGTTCTCCAAGTGGATCGAGGCTCGTCCGATCACCCGAATCAAATCCAAGCAAGCAGTGTTGTTCTTCACTGATATCAACCACAGGTTCAGGGTTCCAAACACCATCATCACTGACAATGGGACACAATTCACCGGCCACAAGTTCCTGACGTTCTGCGATGACCACCACATCCGTGTGGTCTGGTCGGCCGTAGGACACCCTAGGACAAACAGTCAAGTAGAATGTGCCAACGGCATGATCCTACAGGGCCTCAAGCCAAGAATATACAACCGGTTGAAGAAATTTGGCAAGAAATGGCTTGCCGAACTCCTGTCAGCCATCTGGAGCCTGAGGAACACTCCGAGCCGAGCCACGGGGTTCACACCATTCTTCCTGGTCTATGGAGCTGAGGCCATCCTCCCCACTGACTTGGAGTACGGTTCCCCAAGGCTACAGGCCTACAACGAGCAAAGCAACCGCACTGCCCACGAGGACGCCCTCGACCAACTGGAAGAAGCCCGAGACGTTGCGCTGCTACATTCGGCCAAGTACCAGCAAGCCCTACGACGCTATAAAGCCCGGTGCATTCGGAGCCGAGACCTGAAGGTGGGCGACCTGGTGCTGAGACTGAGGCAGAGCAACAAGGGCCGCCACAAGCTGACCCCACCATGGGAAGGGTCGTACATCGTCACCCAAGTGCTAAAGCCTGGGACCTACAAGCTAGCCAACGAGAAGGACAAAATCCTCACCAACGCTTGGAACATAGAACAGCTATGTTGTTTTTACCCTTAAATTTCCAAGCATTGTATACATTATTTCTCGAAATACAATAAAGAAGCGTTCTTTAGTTGTTCTAATTTTTCGAGAAATCCCCCGAGCCCATCGATGGGGGATCGGTGTTACAATAACACTACAAGGGAGACTCGGCTCTGCCTCTACAGAGGTGCCCACCGCGGGGCTCGAACAAGACTTGACTCTGCCTCTGCAAAACCGAGCCTCCCTCGGGGGCTAAAAGGGGTGGGACCCCCTAAGTCCCAGGATCCATTTTTCAATCGTTTTGTGAAAAAATTTCTACGCTAAACTCTCTCGCGTGCTCTAACAAGTCGATTGTAAAAAACCTAAGGACCGAAAGTTCGCCTCGAGGCCAAAAGGTCGGCCGAGCCGCGAGACTGCCTAGGCCTCTGGGCTATGGCAACTCCCTCACCACCTTTCGCCCGCAGGGCAGCTTAGGCTCCGAGGAAGTTTTTTTGCAAAGGACTTGTATAGAAACGAGACAGAGGGCAGAGGCTCGGAAATACAATAAAAATGATTAAAAAGCGTATACACACGAGTACTTTAAAAGGCCTCGATGGCCACAAGCGTTATGATATGATAACATAAGTCCTAATCTGTTTACATGACCCCTTTGGGCCCAGGTCAAAACTCAGGGTTGCCAGCGTCGGCGGACAGCGTGGGAGGAACCACCTCCTCTTCGAACAAATTGGCCAGCACCGTGCCAGGGGCCCCAGCCGCCTCCTCTAGCTTCATGACCTCCTCATCGGCCTCCTCGTCATCCTCAGCCACGACGTAACCGTCACTGACGGCCACGAGGTCGATGCCGGCGTAGTGGGAGGAGACGATGGCTAGGGCGCGCTTGACGCCCGTATGCAGTGCCCCTCGAAGCCGCTCGCGGACTTGGCTGCTCAGCGTGGTTAGGCGGCTCCTGAGGGAGCTGCCCGGATCGACCCCCCCGACCTCCAGGGCCTCGCAGGCGGTACGGGCGGCGCTCTGCAGCGCGTTGTGCTCCCGGATCTCAGCCTCGAGCACCGACTGCACTTCCACGGAGGCCTCGGCTGCCCGGGACACCTCCTTCTCTAGTTCTACACCCAGATAGGAGGGATGTTGTTAAGAACGGAAGAAAAACAAATAAAACAAGGGGCGCGGTTTAACAGGACTCACCCTCGGACTTTTTCTTCTAGGATAAGACCTTAACCCGGGAGGCCTTGGCCACCTTGAGGGCCTCTACCAGGGCACCCCTTCGTCAGCAGATGCGCACCCTGCTCCACACCCAGCTGCCCAGCGGTGGCCTTGGCGGAGGCCATCGCTTCTTTAGCCCGAGACCTGAAGGAGTCCCGCTCACCGGCCACCCGGGTCAGCTCATCCTCCAGCTCCTCGATCTAGGCCAACAAAGGGGCGACCTGCTCCCGAGCCATGGCCGCCTCGACCTTCATATCAGCACAGCGAAGGCGGAGGTCCTCCACCTCCGCGCTCCGCGTCGATAGAAGCTTGTTGGCACCGGCAAGCAGATCCGTCTGCTGCCGGAGCTAGTCCCAGACATCCCTCTCCTGCCGAAGGAATATCGACTTCCCGAGGGACCGGGCCCCGAGCTCCTGGGTAGGCAAAATAGGGGTCAAGTACTACGAGAAAACTCAGAAAAAGACGACACAGCACCGGGAATGAAAGCGCGCACCTGGGCAACCCTGGGCAGATCGTCAGCCACGACGAACAGCGCTGTCCGCAGCGACCGCTCCGCCAGCTGGTGAAATTGCTCGAAGGAGCCCCGGCGCCCCCCTCGGTCGCGTCCTCAAGGGCGAACAGAGGCTCCCCCTCAGGGTCGTCCCGGCTCCCCCACCAGACACGCGGGTGATCCCACCCGCGGGGCTCGGGTCGGACCCAGACAAGGGCTGAGCTCCGCTCAGCAGGAGTCGGGACTAGCTGCTCCGCGGTGCTGGCCGCCTCGGCGTCCGCCACATCCTTCCCCTAGGAAGTATCGGTGGAGGACATTGTCTGAACCGCCTGGACGCTCTCCTGCGACGGCGGCAGGTCTTGGACCGGGGGCGGTACCGAGGCTTGCTCCGCCTCCACCGCCGCATCCTGGGCCGCCAGCTCCGCCGCGCCCGCCTCCACCACCTCGACCTCGGTGGTCCCGGGAGCCCCGGTGTTCGCCACCTCGACTTCAGGAGCCCTGGCCTCGGAGGTCCTGGGCGCCCCCTCCCCTGCCTGCTCTGTGGCCGCCTCGGCAGACTCTCCTTGGGCGACCGGCTCCTTTGGGTCCACCCTTGCCGACGCCGCGCCACGTTGTATGGCGGCCTGCGCCTCCACCACCCATTGAGCGGGGGAGCAAGTGCGCACCTTGAGCGCCTTACGTGGCACCAGGGCGGGCGCCTCCGCCTGACGCTTCCGGCTGAAAGCAAAAGCACTCGCAAGATCAGCATACGACCAAGGGGCGAGCGGGAGATGCTGACAAAACACTCACCTCGAACGGGGACACAACTGCTACGGCACTACGCCCCTCGTCCTCTACAACAGCGGTGGAGGCGGCTGTGGTACGACCTCCGTGTCCGCCGGTGTCAGCCGGCCCTCGCTCGACTCCGACGCTCCCTCGTTCCTCTACGGAGGCGGTTGAATCGCCCACGCCGTCGCCCGCTCCACCTTCGGCATCGGGTCCCTCGGGCTGACGGCGCGCTTCCCCGACGCCCGTGCCTCGGGCGTGTCGGCCTCGGCCCCAGGGCGGGCAGTCGCTAGCCTCGAGACACCCTCTCCTCCTCCTCCTCCTGGAGACATCAGGCCGCTTGCCGACGCCCCAGGCACCGCTCCCCTGACGTCGGGGAGGTGGTCTAGGGGACCCCGCCCCTCCTCGACCTCGTCGTCGCTCGAAGGGTCCAACGACGACGATGACGGCTCTTCCGGGAGACCGTCGTGACTCTATTGCCGACGATGTTTCTCCAGCTCTTCGCACTCGAGGCTCTTCCTCTTATGCCTTGCGTCCTCGGTGTCCTTTCGCTCCTTATGCGCCTCAGCGTGTGCCCTGTTCCTGGCTCGCCGCTCCGCGTCCTCGGGAACGGGCAGCGGGGAGGCTCGCACATCCCTCATCCCCTACAGGAATGGCAAAACACAATAAGGGATCGGACTGAAACGTAAGAAGCAAGAAGGCCTCGGGGGCCGCAGCAATGCGCAACTCACCAGAGAAATGTAGCCCCGCGACAGGCGCATCGGGAACGGGGTCAGACCACTGCTCCTCAACCGCGCCTCCACCCGACGCAGAATTTCCTCGTCGGCAGGGCGACGGCGGACATTCGGATGCCCTCGATCGGCTCATCCGGTGTCATCTCAAATAGGCGCCACCGTCGAGCCATCAGTGGCAGCACCCTCCAGCGGTGGAAGGCCGCCACGACCACAGCTGCCGTAAGGTTGCGGCCACGCAGCCTCTCCAGCGCCTCTAGAAGCGGCTGCAGCTTGGGCTGGTCAGCCAACTGGACGCCGTACCTCCACTTCTCTAGCTGGCTCTCCACGATTCGCCC
Source organism: Miscanthus lutarioriparius (assembly GCA_904845875.1). Lineage (NCBI taxonomy): Eukaryota > Viridiplantae > Streptophyta > Magnoliopsida > Poales > Poaceae > Miscanthus > Miscanthus lutarioriparius. The sequence continues at coordinate 33,997,192 of CAJGYO010000011.1, read as the reverse complement.
GATATAGGGGGGAAACCCACCGTCACCATTGCGGAGGTAGAACCAGCTATTGTACCAGCCGCGGTTGGATGACGCGAGCTGGCCGGGATGTAGAGGTGCTGCCGATCTTGGCGCACTTGGAGAGTGCAGCCGCCGGCCCTCATCGCCTTTCGCGTGCCCGCCGTGCCCGTCGGCTTGGTGGTGAGCCCCGCCCGGAAGAGGTGGAGCCACAACTCCCAGTGGGGGGCAATGCCCAGGTAACCCTCACAGACGGCGACGAAGATTGCCGCCTGTGCAATGGAGTTGGGGTTGAAGTTGTGAAGCTCCACGCCGTAGTAATGCGGGAGCGCCCGCATGAGCCGGTCAGCCGGCACGCCGAGGCCACGCTCGTGGAAGGACACGAAGCTCGATATAGCCATCACATGGCCTCGGCTCCGACTCGCTCCCCGGAGCAATCCACTCCGGCCTATTGGGGTCGGTGACCGGGCGGAGGAGGCCATCATCGACGAGTGACTGCAGCGTCTCTGCGGACACGTTGGACGGACCCCAAGGATCCACCTGGAGGACAACAGCGCCGCCAGCCATGAGTGCGGTGGAGAACGCGAATACGGTGGTAACACATGCTCTCGCTTACTCTCTCTCTCTCTCTCTCTCTCTCTCTCTCTCTCTCTTCTCCTCCCCCTTCTCCCTTCTTCTCCCCGGCGCTCTCTTCTGCTGTCCTTGACAACCGCTCGAGTGCAGAAAGCGCGAGTGTAGGCGAAAAAGGTAAGGAGGGGCAGGGGCGTGGCTCGTCGCATATTTATGAGGGCGGGAAGGGGGTGAAACGGTCTGGTGACGAAACCGGGAAAGGAAATTTTCTAGATCTGGCGCAGTTAATGCGGAAACGATTAAACCGCCCATGTGTCCACCTTTTTCTCATTAACCGCACACGCACAGTAACGTCCCATCTGCAGACATCGCGTCGCATCTGACCACAGCAACAGCAGGCGCCGTTCCGTCTCCCCAAGAAACCACCTCAAAAGGTGCACCCATCGTTGTCAGCCGATGGAAAGGGAATATCCCCCACCCGATTCCTTTCAGGCTAAGGAACTGGGCACCGAGCCCGTTACGGTCCAGAGGTTCGAAGGCTGGGCCCCCGAGGGTCTCGACAGCCGCCTCAGGACAAACAAAGTCAGGGATGACTATGGGCGAGCCTGTACATGGCCGAGGCCCAAGCAAGCGATAGCTTGGGATGCCCTAAGTTGTGTCCGAGACCGGTAGGGAGGTCTCTGAATGGGATCCCACCGTAGGGAGGCACCGAGCCCCCAGAGCCAATCAGGCGGCCCTAGGACCCACTAGAGAAGATCTCTGGTACTTTTTGGAGTGTGTCTCTGGACCGCTAGCCGACCCCTATCGAATGGGGCACGGGCCTCCACTTGGACTTACCCGATAACAGCTCACCAGAGGTGTCACTGCTCGCGCCCACCGAGGGTAGCCTGGCACACTCCACCCCTCCTTCCGCACAAAAAGGATGCACGAGGGCCGCACAAAAAAGACAGGAGACTCCTGATCGCCCTCTTGCTCCGTGTAGAGGCTCGGGGGCTCTTCCTGCAACCAAGCTGATTCCTTTCAGGCTAAGGAACTGGGCACCGAGCCCGTTATGGTAAAGAGGTTCGAAGGCTGGGCCCCCAAGGGTCTCGATAGCCGCCTCAGGACAAACAGAGTTAGGGATGACTATGGGCGAGCCCATACATGGCCGAGGCCTAAGCAAGCGATAGCTTGGGATGCCCTAAGTTGTGTCCAAGACCGGCAGGAGGTCTCTGAATGGGATCCCACCGAAGGGAGACATCGAGCCCCTGGGGCCAATTGGGCGGCCCTGGGACCCACTAGAGAAGCCCTCTGGTACTTTTTGGAGTGCGTCTCTGGACCGCTAGCTGACCCCTATCGAATGGGGCACGAGCCTCCACTTGGACTTACCCAATAACAGCTCACCGGAGGTGTCACTGCTCGCGCCCACCGAGGGTAGCCTGGCACACTCCACCCCTCCTTCCACACGAAAAGGATGCGCAAGGGCCGCACAAAAAAGACAGAGAGACTCCTGATCGCCCTCTTGCTCCGCGCAGAGGCTCGAGGGCTCTTCCTGCAACCAAGCTGATTCCTTTCAGGCTAAGGAACTGGGCACCGAGCCCGTTACAGTCCAGAGGTTCGAAGGCTAGGCCCCCGAGGGTCTCGACAGTTGCCTCAGGACAAACAGAGTCAGGGATGACTATGGGCGAGCCCATACATGCCCGAGGCCCAAGCAAGCGATAGCTTGGGATGCCCTAAGTTGTGTCCAAGACCGGAAGGAGGTCTCTGAATGGGATCCCACCGAAGGGAGGCGTCGAGCCCCCGAGACCAACCGAATGGCCCTGGAACCCACTAGAGAAGCCCTCTGGTACTTTTGGAGCGCGTCTCTGGACCGCTAGCCGACCCCTATCAAATGGGGCACAGGCCTCCACTTGGACTTACCCGATAACAGCTCACCGGAGGTGTCACTGCTCACGCCCACCAAGTGTAGCCTGGCATACTCCACCCCTCCATCCGAACGAAAAGGATGTGCGAGGGCCGCCCAAAAAAGACAGGGAAACTCCTGATCGCCCTCTTACTCCGCGCAGAGGCTCAGGGGCTCTTCTTGCAACCAAGCCAAGACCCAGCGACCCGAACTCGCACTTAGGGGCTCGGCAAACACGATAAAACCCCTCACTCAACAGTGAAAAACCCCCTGGAGGAGTAAATCCACTCCTCCAGGGCCTCGGAGGCTACACCCGGCGGGTGCACTCGCGCGCACCCACCGAGGCCTCGAGCACGAAACACAATCCCGATAGGAGCTGCTACGAGCCAAGTCTCGTCAAAACCTCAGGGAGAGTGTCCGCACTCCCCCCGAGGCTTGGGGGCTACTGGTGGATACCATAGAAAGGGGTACCCTAAGCAAGAACTGGAAAAAATTGCTTAGACCTTGAAAATATCGAAGCCAAGAGACAACCACGAGGCCTCGGCCGATTCTCCGATTCGCCCGAGGCCCACGCCACAAGGCCTCGGACGAGGTACCAACTCTCCGCCTCGCCCGAGGCCTCGAACGAGGTACCGATTCTCCGCCTCGCCCGAGACCCCGCCCGAAAGGCCTCGGACGAGGTACCGATTCTCCGATTCGCTCAAGGCCCCGCGCCACGAGGCCTTGGACGAACTCTCAGTTACCAACTCGCGCGAGGCCGGCTCGACATCGACCCCATCATCGCCGCCTTGACCAATTTCCCTGACAGGATGTCCCATCCAACCAACAAGTCCAACCACTCCCGCAACGTCAGCCGCACGTCGGCGCCGTACAGCAGAGTGGCCGATGGGACGGGAGTCACATCGGCGCCATGCAGTCCGGGACAGGACGGGGCAGGGGTTATCGGCCACCGTGCTTGGCACTGTGCCCACGACTGACACCCATGCGGCACTGTGCTGCCTAACCCCACCTGCTCAAGGACAACGCGGCGTGGAGAGTTAAGTCCAGGTCCGTGTAGCCTCGAAATCAACGAACAAGACCAACTGCTCCCTCCGAGCCTCGGTCATTCGCTTCCGGGCTCCTGTAGCCTCGGGACTCGCGCCCGCTGAGCCCCCCACGACGGTCGGGCCTCTGCATCGACTGGGCCTCGGCACGTCGCCCGTAGAACGCGCCATACCCTGCGTCAGGCTGCAGGAGCTCCCACGTCGCGCACAGGGCCGAGCTCCTGTGTCCTCGGAGTCAGCACACCCGTGCCATCGCATCGACCCGGCCTCGGCACTCCGCGCCGGTCAAACATCTGACTACCAAGACGCCGCCAATGAAGAGAAGGTACGCTGCCACCACATGAGCTCCCACGTCGCACAAGACCAGGCGTGATCGGCGCGTCGCTCCAGAGTACCAAGGACAGGACCGCTCCATCGACCATACCGCCACAGTAACGAGCTGCAGGGCTCGGACATACCGCCTCCGCTCACAAAACGTCATGTAGCGAACACATGTATCGCCCCTGTCCCACCCTTCAACTATAAAAGGGAGTGACGGGGCCGCCCCTAGGGAGGGGCACACACCCAACACACTCACGGAGACATCGCTCAGATAGACACACACGCAAGCAACGAGCAACACTCTGTAATACGCACGCTCCCTCACTGCAAGAAATCAACATCTCAAGCAACCCACACCGCTCTACGCAGAGACCTGGGACTAACTCCCTCTCTCGCCTTGCTTGTAAACCCCTACTACGAGCACCTCGGTGCAAGGAATACAAGATCGCACTCCCAGACTGGACGTAGGGCACCTATTGCCTGAACCAGTATAAACCTTGTGTCTCTTTGCATCGCCATCCGGGATAGGGACACGCAGTACATTTTCACTCGTTGGTTGAGGACCCGCCGGTCCAAAACACCGACACTTAGGATCCTAAATATTCATTTTAAAATCTTGAGAAGTGAATACGAAGGGAATAAATATGCCATATGGACACAAGTGACTTAGGGGTGGAGTGGTTAGAGCAACTACGCGTGAGGACACAAGTTTTAGGTTCAAATCCCAGCAGCACGCAACACCTAGATTTTTGCGCGAAAAATCGTTTGATTTATAACTTGTGACTGCTTGCTGGTATTAAATCAATTTTTTGCTATTTTTTACAAGAATTTTGAAATTTCTAGAAATCCAAATCAACGCCGACCGGTAACACATAGACTATTGGTGATGACCATCCGTATCATCAATGACTTTCACAAGAGCCAAAACAGGCGGTGGTGAGGGGTGTGGAACCGGCGGTGATGACCACTATGGCTCCGTTCGGCTTGTTGAAACTTGTCTGAATTGGCTAAAAAATACTGTTCTGACTGAATTGTTGTGAGAGAAAAGCACTGTTCCGACTGAAAAAATAAGCTGAATAGTGCAGATTATGAGGTAAGCCGAACGAGGCCTATATAGTAGTGATGGCTTCATTGCTCTTCTTCCTAATGGATACAACACTCATGTGGGTTCTAATTATATTTCATTCTAAATTCTAATGACATTTGCACTTCATTTCTGTTTTGATTTCAAAGCACTCCATTTCTTGTTTTGCAATTCTCGTAAACACATTTGCAATTATATTTTTCCTGTAACAAAATAGTCCTATTGGTTTTGTCTTCGTTATCGCTATTCTGTTTATGGTAGATAATACTGGCTTCTTGAATGCAAACCCTTTGCTGGGGGGGGGGGGGCGCTAACAGCCCACTAAACCTTCAATCTATCTACTTCTAAAAATTTCCTATGATTACCTTCTGCTGCCCCTCTAATCTCCAGAGCTTAAACATACTCTGCTCCCAAACGAATCCCAAACGGAAATCACGGCCTGCCCCGGCCGGTTGGCAACATACGGTCGAATAATCAAATTAGGCTTCGTGTGTTGGGCCAGCCCAATTGTGGGAATCATGGAACACCCACGTCCACGGCGCTCCTTTCCGACACCGTTAAGGCAGTCCCAACGTGACATTAATGATAATTTCTATCTATCTTAATTAGGGTGATAGCTAAGCAAATTATTGAGGTGGCAATAAATTTAGAGTCTGTCTACCCAACAACCATGTGTTTTATGCAGTTTCAACACATGAATTTTTTTACACCGTAGAATTAAGATCCAACATCTTTCAGCCTTCTTCTACCTCCAGACAATCATAAATCACAAAATTATAGATCCACAAATCAAAAAAACAATTTTTTCTATGCAAGGATAAAAGAACAAATTGGCCATCATTAATCGAGCTCTGCCGCATTAATCAGGGAGGGGAGAAAAACTTGCGTTGGCTAGCTGCTGATGACCGGCACCTCTCACTGGACGGGACGGCCGGCTCGCCACGGTCCTTCCGTGGCCACGATCCGTCCGTCGTCGCTGGCCCCTGCTGCATTTTTTGCGTGGCGGAGGGGCGTTCTCCACTCCATCCCGGCACGGAGAATCTGCAGCCTTTGTTGCGACTCCGGTGTCACCATTGATCCGGCGCGCACCCGCTGATCGATGACGCCGCGAAAACAACCGCACGGCGTGCGTACGTGCCGTCGGATCACGAGATCGGACAGCAGCAGCAGGACAGCCCGGTGGAAAAAACGAGAGAGAGAGAGAGAGAGAGGGAGAGGGAGAGAGAAAATTCATATATTGTATATTATTTCTGTAAATTTAATATGGAATGAGAATTCAAATCAGAGAAACCGTTTCTACATGAGGACTCGGCGTCGTCCCGCCGACCAAGACGCCAAGAAACGAGCAAAACTGCATTGGGAGGACTCGACTCGTTTCTTCTGTCTTCAATCTGGATCCTGTGCGCCGCCGCCGCCTCGCCAACTTCCCCGCGCGCATGCCCTTCTCCCGCGGTCGCAGCTCCCGCGCTCGCATCTTGTTGCTCTGACGCGCTGAAATCCCCAATCTCTGCTCCGGCGTAGCTCTCTCCAAATCCCCCCTCCCACCCTGTCGATGCCTGTGGATTTCCCCCAAATTTCCATGGAGTCGCTGCTCGCCACACGCAGTGGCTGCTGGAGGCCGCTTACCTCGCACGGCGGTGGAGCGCCTGCTCGCTGCTGAAGGCCTTTTGCCTCGCACGGCAGGGAGCCGCTGCCCGCTGAGCACGCCGGCCGCACGTCACCGGACCACTATGAGCACTGGATGCAGCAGTAGCTTGTTTGGTTGAGATTTTTGGCGACGACGGATGGGATGGAGCAGTGCTTGCTTGAGATAAGTTCGGCAGTGTGCGGATGATAATAATGTGCGATGCAGGCTCCTTCGGATCATGGCATTGGAAAACATGGGAAAGGAAAAATGTAGAAATATGATACGATTGCATGTGCAAAATTAAGGATTGAAAAGCACAGGAAATTTGTTGGAGTTGTTATTTGGGTGGACACAGAAAGTTTGTAGGAATAGCAACCTTAGGAAATGTCTAATCCTTTCAGGTTAGTTTAATCAACTGTAGGCATACATTGCTTTTGTACGGAGTATTAGTTGCTTCAGCTATTTTTCTCTGAGCAATCATGTTTTTACTTCTGACTTGCCCCGATCCTATGGAAAAAAAGAGATCCAAGTGGATGTTTGTTTTCCTATGTTTCACCTATGAAACCGGTGGCAGATGATTCTTTCCTCCAAAATTTCTACAGCTCAATCACGTAAACCAAAGGCTGCTACAGTAACCATTCCTGTGGAAATCACAATTCTACATTCCTCCTGTGAAATTCCTTTGAACCAAAGGAGCCCTTTAACAGGTTGTTTCTTCTCTTTCTTTTTTTTTATTAGTTTGTAGGACCTACGCTGTAGTTCTACCTCAACATCGCCAGCGGATTGCGCCTTTTATGCAGTTGTGCCTGTGCGTATATCACAGGATGGATATCAGAGTTGATCTCGTTGAACACGAGTTGGAGATTAATTTGTGGCCACGTGAGTGTTACATATATCCTTGCTACAACTGATCATGCTCTCTTGGTAAAACATGCACGTGTTCATTAACTCTTTTTTGCCTTAGAAACTACTAATCAAACCATGCATTGAAACAGTTGTCTATAGGGCAATTTATTGCTCTTGGAAACTACGCTAAAAACTGTATTCCCAATGAAAAAAACTAGTAGTTTCTATAATATAGGATACCGCATAAAAAAAAAAGTACTGCTTTTCAACTCATGGTTTCTATGAGTAATAATTATTTTCTTTTTCTCTCTCCCAACTCTATCTTCTTTCTCCAATAGGAGTGCGGCACGAGCCCCCTAGAAACGAGTGGTTTCTCTCCAATGGCGATTTCATGGTTTCTTGGTGCATTGGGTAAAAGAAGACCTGATTTCTTTATGAGGAAACCATTTCTAGGATTTTTGCTCTCTTTCTTTATTAATTATATTATCATGTCAGCGTTTTATCTACGTGGCAAGTCATTTAATGAGGATAAAAACCATCATCAATGCACCGTTGGGACTGACCTTATGCCCTTTGAGAGAAGCAACTCGGTGGGAGTCGCGGCTGTTCATCCTACCGAGAGTCACACTCCTACGGGTAACTCCCTCCCCGTAACCCAAGATCGAGGCGGGCGGCCATGGAGGCGGGCGTCGCGGCCTCGCAGCCGGGGGCGCGGCGTTGGTGGCGGCCGGCGCGACCACGGAGGAGGCCTTGCAGGCGTTCGACGCGAACATGGGGGCGGGCGCCGTGGCCTCGGGGCTGGCCGTTGTGGACACGGGGCGGGCGCCGCGGCCTTGGGGCAGCCGTCGCGGACATGGGCGCAATCAGCGCGGATAAGGCGTGCGTGAGCAGGGCCGGCCTCTCAGCCTTGGTGGCGGCCGGCGCGACCACGGAGGCGGCCTCACAGGCGTTCGACGCGAACATGGGGGCGGGCGCCGTGGCCTCGGGGCTGGCCGTTGCGGACACGGGGCGGGCGCCGCAGCCTTGGGGCAGCCGTCGAGGACACGGGCGCAGTCAGCGCGGATAAGGCGTGCGTGAGCAGGGTCGGCGCGTTCAGGACACAGCACCAACTCACAGAAGGCTGCCACGCCTGCGAGCTCCGGCGAGGCCGCGCCCTGTCCCGCGCCTGACCACGGACGCGGCGCTGCCCTGTCACAGGCTCCCCTTGCCCGCGACTGCGCAGCCGCGGCCGCGAACCCTGAACAGCCGGCCGCGAGCTGTGCTCTGTTTTGCCCCAGTGTTCCTTTGCTTGATGTCATCATGACGTCATACACGCTATATGGCCATTTTCCTTTAGAAAATTAGTCTCATAAATAAATTCATTATATTATAGGAATACACGTATACGTGTCCCACACCAGCAGCAATACGGCTGAGATTAAAAGGATTGATATTGAATTGAATATAATTATAAGTAGTTTTATATGTAATTGTATTTATAGATTTCTTAGGCTAGACAAAAAATCGAGGCCTCAGTGCAATGCACAGACATATATCTAGTAAGTATTTAAATATCAATGCTTATATTAGTTAGTTTATGAAGGCTGCCCCCCTTCAATTGGAGCCAAACAATAAGTGATTGCAGCCCACTATTGTTCGGCTGATGGTTTTTAGGACCGATAAGACGATCGACGATGATGTTTTGTTGTGAAAGAAAAATCTATATCATACCATAAGCCGGGCTGATAAGTTCAAGCCAACAGCAGCGTTGCTGCTGAGTTCCATACGCCGCGAAGCGTGACTCTTCGTGCTCCAATCCGCAGTCGGCAGTCTGTATTGATCATGTTCCTTGACTCCTTGCTGTGCATCTTCCACATGCAATAGGCAGCAGCCAACAGGACGAGCAGGATGGCAGGAGCATTGGCTCCATCGAGACGGGCAGACCGCAGACGGCAAGACTCCCGCCTCCGCCTCCGAGTCATCGCGAGTTTGCGAATCGCGACGTCGATGTTGTCGGCGCCGTGCCCAGATGGCCAGACGTCCACGCCAGGCATGCTGCCTTTTGCCTCCACCCTCCCCCTTTGTCTTTTGTCACTTTGTGTCTTTTCTTCGGTTCTTCTTTACGGTAGAATACAACCTCTTTTTAAATAGCACTTGTTTACAGTGCCTGTTTAGTTTTCAAAATTTTGTAAAATTTTTCAAGATTCGTCTCGTGAAAACATAAATAAAAAATAAAACTAATTACACAGATTAGACGAAATTCACGAGACGAATCTTTTAAACCTAATTAGACTATGATTGGACATTAATTCTTAAATAACAACGAAAATCTTACAATATCATTTTCCAAAAAAAATCGTCAACTAAACAAGGCCATGGATCATTTAATCTAATCACTTGATCTGTATCTCAAATAGTCGAATCCTCTTTTCGATTAGGTGATATGAAGAAGACAAAACAATTCATAGTTTCTTTAATCCTGTTGGTTCAAGTGCTGATTCTATTCAAGCTAAAAATCTTAATGTGGCAACTCCTAATGTGGAGGTGGAAACTAATGCTGACACCCTATCCCCAGTTCCTGGCTCCGCCAGGGAGAGAGAGGACTTCAGCTCTCTGGTGGTCAGAAGCAACGCATTGTCATTGCCCGTGCGATGCTGAAGAATCCAAAACTCCTACTACTAGATGAGGCCACTAGTGCACTCGATGCTGGTTCAGAGAGTATCGTTCAAGAAGCCCTTGATCGATTGATGATCGGCACGACGACCGTTGTGGTTGCCCACAGGTTATCAACCATAAGGCCTTCCGCAGTGTGAAGTAGAGCCAGAAAAAATAAGTGGGTCCGACGATAGGAAAACAAGCATCGTTTCTCATAGCTACTGTGTGTAAAAGAGTTAGCACCGATGCTATCTTCTATCATGCGACGGTATGGGTGCTGCCTATTGGCTTTCATCTGACACCAACATATGCTCTCCTCTCACATAACACAAGAAATATTGTTTTTAAGTCCTCAGGCAACGCTGCCTCTACTTGCTCCACTCCAGAATCTTTGAAAGTTGGCATTGGTAGCTGCAGTGTAGAGAGTGATGCCTGGAAGGGAGAGAGAAGGTTTGGGCATCACTCTAAGAGCACATTGCGGAGGGCCTAAGGTGTGTTGACATGATTTCCATGATCCAGGCAGCAAGCAGGCCAGAGGCCACAGCCACAGCCCGCAGGGCAAAGGTCGGCACTAGGCAGCAAACACTACCAAAATGGTAAAATTCTCCTAGTGTTTTTAAGTAGTACTAAAATACTACCACTAGTCATAGCACGTAAGAATCTCACTAGGAGGCATTTAGTAGGAAAAAATTATACTAAATTTTAAATGCCGAATCACTAGGGAACCCCACCTCACTAGAAGAAATTTAATATTCTGGTTATGAAAAGGCAGTAGCCCAGAGGTATATTATTCATTTCTGATCTTTAGATTTGATTTTCTTACACATAATTAATTGTTTAAAATTTTATTAAGGATAAATTGTAGATTGTTCAAAATGTCCAAAAGAACATTGCACACATATTTTTATAGTTCAAGTGGTACATCAACAACTCCAGGCACTAATGACAGCACAAATCAACGAAAGATACGTGGAGTGGAGTTTAGTCAATCTGATGTAGTTGGTGATCTTAAAAATCGCAAACCAATTGAAGAATATGTACATGAAATTAGAGACCAAGTAAGAAGGGCGTATGCTTTGAGAGGTCCAGCCTAACCTCGTAATCTTACCTTTGTTTCTAAATGGCAAAGTAGTCAATGAAGATCATTTCAATAAACTTGGTTTGACGAGTTTGATTGGCTTGAGTATAGTGAGTCCAAGGATGTAGCTTATTGCTTATATTGTTATCTTTTCTTTTGATCCAGGAATGTCTAAAAAATTTGGTAGTTCTGTGTTTGCAATGAAAGGTTATAGTAATAGGAAAAAAACTAACGAAACTTTTGATCGTCACACTACTTGCAAGACTCATATAACAGCCTTGGTGGTACACCCTAAACAAATTACTAAAACATGTCATGAGCATCATGTTTATGTGATAACGCATGTGGTAGAATGCGTGAATGAATTTTTTTTGTAACTGAAGATTATCAATAAAAATATTAAATGAAAAGCTACTACATTATTCATGTATATCAAGTAGGGTTGAAAACTAATTTTTATTGAACAAAAACACTATAGAACATATATGTAGTACTTAAATAAAGTTTGGAGTATGGACTTTGTAGATGACAATAAAATCCTTGCTGTTGAAAAATAACTTCGCTAGCTAATGCTTCTAATGGCCTAGAAATGCAACTTGGAATCAAGTTCAGCTCAAAGACAATATTTTCAAATTTATAGACAACAAGACAATGTTATGTTTGGTAATTTATTTTGTGAAATCGAGTTAAGGGATGGTGTCGTGTTTTAGCTCAGGTTGATAGCCTCATATGCCATCTTGAGCTTGTAAAGACGGTTTAGGTCCAGAAGCAACCGTTTAGTTGTTATAGGCGCTTTAAAATTCATAAAAGACGTGATTTTGGGCTAGTTCAACGAGTGAGCGCGGTCACCACGTCTCGAGGGCGCGACGTCGCCACGCCGGCTCGGTCTGCGCGTGCACGCGCGCTGCCGTGCATGGCCGACTGCGACTACCCTATCCTAGCTACCACTGGCTTTGCCGTGTGGAGCCGCCCCTGCTGCTCGCGCAGCCGAGCGACGCGGTCGCCTGCCTCGCCGCCCTGCCGACCCGCCTCGTGCCGCGACACAGCCGTTGCAGGTGTCGTCGCCTCACCGTCACGTCCGTGCCTCCCTCTGCACCCCTACCCTGCTGCTGGCCCAGTTTGGTGCTCGCCGCTACCGCGCGCACGTGGTGGAGCTCACCGTCGCCTTGCCATTTATGGCACTGCGGCCATGCAGGCCATGTCGGTCAATGGATGCACGTGCTTGTCCGATTGCGTCTGCGCGTGTTATGCCCTGATCGCGCCGATCACATCCCGCCAAGGCGAGGCCATGCTGAGCCCACCTGCCGGCCCCGTCTCCCTCTTCTCTCTGCTGACCACCGTCGAGCCGTGCCACCAAATTACCCAGCGATCGATCACCTCCATTCAATTCATCGCATCCACAGCTTCACCATCACGTCCTCTCGCGGTCCGACCCCACTCAGCCATGAGGAAGGCACTACCAAGCTCCAATTTGGAGCTTTTCCCCGCCACCGTACCATTAAAGCCGCGCTTGGCCATGGTCGAGGGCAGCCCTCCTACCGCCCATCCCAAACCAATTCACCTGCAGCACTAGCTTCGCCTTGACTCCCTCTTCACCCTGCGTGCCTTAGCTGAACCGCTACCACCTCCCTGTCGTCACTAACGCGACCGTGCCGTGGCGGTGCGTCGCCGCACGGCTCGTCCGCACGTGGCCAGCCCTTCTCCGTCACCCTCTTCTCCACCCACCACCTTGGCCAGGTCCACGGTAGTCTCCTGATGCTCACTCGCTAGCCTGGTAGGTCCTTAGGTGCTCTGGTTCGCTGGGGCAGTCGCGCCACCATCGTGGATGGCCGCGCCCCGCCGCAACTAACTCTAGCGCGTCCCACCGCCCCGCGTTGCTGCTCGGCGTAGGCGGTGGGACCATAGTTGAATGTCGTCCTAACCGATGAGCCAGTGTGGGTCTCTGGTGGCCAGCATGGCCACCCCATGCCACCGCTCGCCGCGCCGCTGGGCACGGGTTAGCCGGGGGTGCGCGCAGGGGAATTCCAGGGAAGCCGGGGGATTAAGTGAAAAGGTCTACGAGAGGAGAAAATAGTATTAGTACTTAGTTGTAAATTGTGAGGAGTTCAAGATCTCTTTTGCAAAATTGCCAGCGCGCGCGGGCTTTCCCCGCCACGGGCCGCACAGGAGATTCACTTATCCTTTTTTCTAAGGAATTAGAAATGGTTTTCTAATTTAATTTTTGAGCTGATCTTTGATAATTATTATAAAATCATGTAGGTGTCCAAAATAGGTTCCTAAGGTTGTGATCTATCTGTTGGTGTATTTAGTTCATACTTATATGTGTTGATATTAAGAGTTATTAAATCATTTGAGAATGCTTAATAATATTAAGTTAATTATTGTATGAATTTTTGTGGTAAATTGGTGGTAGATTGAGTCCTGGAATTTTTATGGTAGCTTCATTGTATTATTATGTGCTCACTGTAATTTATAGCCTTAGAATAGACTAAGCATTAGGGTAGTTAAATGCTCTTTGTTTCAATATACATTAAATCACTAGTGGAAATAAATATATATCCTTAATTTGCCAGGCTAAGAGTTTGTTAGTTGAACCCAACACTTCGCTTGATGAAGATGATAGTTAGCTTAGTATCTTAGTCATTAGAGTAAGCTTAGTAGCTTGTGAAAGGTCCTAATGGCTAGAGGAAGGTGAATAGCCTATTAAAAATTCTACAACAACACATAACAAAATGGTTAGACAATTATGAGACGAAGCAAGTGTTGGTCTAGCCTACTAAAAAGCAAGCCACCTACCACAATTCTAGTTTATATAGTTTATATCCACACAATAGCTATGACACTACACTAAGTTAGTGTGCTCTCAAAAGCTAACCAAAAAGCCACACTAACCAAACTAACAAGCTCTCACAACTAGCTACACTAAAAAGCTTGACAACTAGTTTGTGGTAATGTAAAAAGAGTGAGCAAGATGGTTATACCGCCATGTCGAGAAAGGAGCCAATCAATCACAAGAATGAATACCAATGAAGACCAATCACCTCGGAATTAAATCATGAACACAATGATTTTTTACTGAGGTTCACTTGCTTGCCGGCAAGCTAGTACTCGTTGTGGCGATTCACTCACTTGGAGGTTCACGCGCTAATTGGCATCACATGCCTAACCCTCAATAGGGTGCCACTCAACCAACACAAGATGAGGATCACACAAGCCACGAGCAATCCACTAAAGTACCTTTCGGCTCTCCACCAGGGAAAGGTCAAGAACCCCTCACAATCACCATGATCGGAGCCGGAGACAATCACCAACCTTCGCTCGATGATCCTCGTTGTTCCAAGGCGTCTAGGTGGCGGTAACCACCAAGAGTAACAAGCGAATCCCGCAGCGAAACACGAACACCAAGTGCATCTAGATGCAAGCACTCAAGCAATGCACTTGGATTCTCTCCCAATCTCACAAAGATGTTGAATCTATGATGAAGATGAGTGGAAGGGCTTTGGCTAAGCTCACAAGGTTGCTATGTCAATGCAAATGGCCAAGAGAGTGAGCTTGAGCCGGCTATGGGGCTTAAATAGAAGACCCCACGAAATAGAGCCGTTGTACCCCTTCACTAGGCACAACGCGGGGTGACCGGACGCTCCGGTCATATCGACCGGACGCTGGACCTCAGCGTCCGATCACGCGATGCGTGCCATGTGTCCCCTCTCTTTAAATGTTGATCGCCCGATCTCAACGGTCAAGTGATGATCGGACGCAGCAGCTCAAAGTGACCGGACGCTGAACCCCAGCGTCCGGTCATTTCCAGTAAGCATCCAGAGACGACTTTTCACGACCGAACGCGTCCGGTCATGCTCGACCGGACACACCCAGCGTCCGGTCACACGGCGACTCCCCTGTGCGCTGCCACATCAGCAGGACCAGACGCACCCCTCCAGCGTCTGGTCACTAAGTGACCCAACGTCCGGTCAGAGACCGATGCCAGCGTCCTCTGCTGCCACTGACCGGACGCGCTGGTCCAACCGAGGCCAGCGTCCAGTCAATTTTAGTGACCTCCGTCTTTTCTGTATAGGGTGCCGGTGAAGTTCATAACCCTTGCTCAAATGTGCCAACCACCAAGTGTATCACCTTGTGCACGTGTGTTAGCATATTTTCACAAACATTTTCAAGGGTGTTAGCACTCCACTAGATCCTAAATGCATATGCAATGAGTTAGATCATCTAGTGGCACTTTGATAACCGCATTCCGATATGAGTTTCACCTCTCTTAATAGTATGGCTATCGATCCTAAATGTGATCATACTCGCTAAGTGTCTCGATCACCAAAATAAAATGGCTCCTACCATTTATACCTTTGCCTTGAGCCTTTTATTTTTCTCTTTCTTATTTTCAAGTCCAAGCACTTGATCATCACCATGGCATCACCATCATCATGTCATGATCTTCATTTGCTTCACCATTTGGAATGTGCTGCCTATCTCATGATCACTTGATAAACTAGGTTAGCACTTAGGGTTTCATCAATTCACCAAAACCAAACTAGAGCTTTCAGCTTGGTGTGCGTATTCTTATTTTAAGAGTTGTTGTTGCCTAAATGCTAAATGGTTGCACCATCAACGCATGCATGTAGAGAACGTGTTGGTGGAGATAGTGACCACAGACGATCGTGAGTTCAAGGAGATCGTCGAGGAATACGAGGAGGAGGTCCTTGTGAGGGAGGAGGTCTCAGAGCCACCACTGACTGACTCGGCTGACACCGCGCCTGCCCAAGGCAAGCCCCGGTGCATAACCCTTATTTTTTATAATCACTATATGTATATATGTGATGTGCATTTACGTTACAGGAATTTTATGGAAACCACATGTATAGATATATCTGTCCTATGAGTATTACTAGTGCAGGTTCGAGTAGCTGCTATGCTTAAGTTTTTGGTAGCGTGAGTAACCTGCTGTTACTCATAATAGGTAATTATTATAATTACTCCCATGATAAAAATGACGAAAGGAAAATGGAGACCAAAAAAGGATATGGTATGGGTATTAGTGGTTGTAACGAGTTGTGTTCCGTGGCCACGGGGCTTAGCTTGGTTACACTATTTTCCCTGTCCGTGTTGACTGAGGACCGTCCGCTGCTGTGGATGGTAGTCAGGTCACAGACTTATTATCCTGAGCACATACTTGCTTATGGGAGCGGAAAGGCTCAATACGCTCTTGTCGTGGGTTCCGGCTCTTTCCGGACCGACTGATTAGAGGCGGAGAAAGGTGGAGGTCTAAGCACCATATTGAGACCAGGTCTCAAGTGTGGGGGCTTGGAGTCCAAGTTTGGACGGGGACCTTGACCCCTCGACAAGAGTGAAATGGGTTGGTCTCGTTTGTGCCTGGGGTACAAGCGAGGCATGTGTTTCGGGGTACCCAGCTGGGATACATTGGTTCGCGAATCGTCGTTTCCGTGAGACGGTATGACTTGGCTATGGTCTAGCACCATAGTAAGAACTGGAATATGAAAGATGGTAAAATGGTTCTGATTGCTCAACACTTGCTTGAAGGTAGAATAGGTGCTTACCTAGAATGGTTAGCTAATAAAGTAATCATGACTGCTAATAAAACTTGACCTTAAGGATGCAATATTAGTAATGCTTTCCGCAAACAAAAGAAACCAATAGACCATATTGCCTATCATATCCTTGAGAGTCGGGAAACTATTCCCACTAGTCGGATAGGTCTTGCAAGTACATTGCGTACTCAGGGTTTTTTTTGACCCTGTTGCAGGTGCAGCTTGAGGAGTAGCTCTTGTGTGGAGGATTTTTCTGGTGGGCATAGATGGATCCTTCTATCGTTTCCGCTAGATGTTTATTTTTATTCCGCTGTTTAATTATCGCACTCTGAACCTTGGTATTGTAATAAATAATTTCCAAGAACTCTTGTTATATGAAATAGACTAAGTATTGTAAGCTCGAACTCATTATTGGATTCTGGAGGTAAAACGTGGATTGATTCGAGTTCTCCCATGGGGCGTGCTCGATGGAACTGTCCGATGTAGCTAACTTTCGGGGTGCTTAGTGTCTAGTGGAAGACGAACGCCTCCGAAAGCTTGTTATTTCGGGCAGTTCTACCACAACTCACAATGATGCTAGGCTAAATTGTGATGACTATGAACCAAAGAACAAATGTGGCTAGAAAAACTAATGCAATTAGCAAGGAGGAAGAGAAAAGATATGAGATTCGCTTGACATCTTCTTTAGATGTAGCAAGATTTCTTATAATGCAAGGTGATGATTTCTATGGGGGTCGCCGCTATATTGCCACCACGAGGCCCCCAGGAGCACACGTAGCAACTCCTCTTCAGGATCTTTGTGTTCACACACATTCCCGATGCATGGCATACCGAACAACTCAATCGGTTACACACTTAAGTCTCCAACACTTAAGCTGAAACATTATTAATGGTAACATAAGATTAAAACAAGAAGCTACTTTTAACACTCCCTTTCTATTTTAAATACAACCTTCTAGCTAGGTTACACCTCATTTCACTCTTCTACACATCGGATTATACGCAGCTCATCTTGGAGAACTTCCAAGGTCTACTAACCGTCGCACTCCTCGAAGATAGTCTCGAAGGTAAACCTCAACAACCTGTAAAACAACTTAACGGCAATGCTGTGAGTACATTTCATACTCGCATGACTTAATTCCAACATATAGATATTTGGTGGATGCAAAGGTAATTTATCAGGCATTTATATATTTGCAGAAAAGCAATGGCGTTTATTAAGAGTATGTCATGCTATGTTCCAACAACTAAAACAAAAGTAGTCCTGTTATCGTATATAAATCAGGACGATCATATTCCATCAATCGCGCTACCATGGGAATAGAAAGTAGGAACAACCGAATGGTTCTGTCCCAAAGGACTTTAGGCTTTCAAACTCTGCAGAGGTGTACAACTATACCCACACAGAAACCAGGATGAACCACCATACTCATGCCCGAGTAAGGATTGCCTCACGTCCCAACCTTTCCCTAATCCAGCTTGAGTGTCCCAGACATTCCCGACCGACGTCACCCCCTTGCCAGTTTCATGGATAAACCGGTCGCTATTAGTTGCTTGGTTTGTCGACCCCATCCATGACATGTGGTTTGTACGGGTGGTTACTCGAACTCACGTATCCCAATAAATAGTCCTTAACTGTTCCACGAGCTACGTCGTTTGAGATCCCACACTCACAACGACCTACCCCTCGCACGAACGAAGTTGCCAAGGTGTTGTCCAAGTTCATAGCTTTTAGTGATATTATTCCTTAGCTAGATTAGTGAAGTAAGTCAAGTTGTACCCTCATTAGTTTTAGTGATTGATTATTCAAGTGTAACATCCTACACGCGCGAGAATGAGTTCCCTTCTCATACTCGACTTCTACCGTTACTAAGTAGCTAAGCAATAAGCAATTAAGCGTTTCCATTCCCATTGTTTAGATGAAAGGCTTCTAACAGATTAATGAGTGATTCTAAGTGTAGAGTGTACAGGTTTATTAACCAAAACTACATGAAATGCATAACTCATAATGAAACGACGTAAGTATCCAAAATAGGGTTTATAGTAGTGGGGTGCCTGCCTGATTGTGCTGTCGATTCCTAAAGATCCGGTTAGCAGTGACGACTCGCACACGGTTCTCACAAGACGAGATAACCGAACCTGAAAAGATAGGATCCAGTGATTGGAGACAATTACGCTATAGATAAAGGCATTCGGAGTTGATTAGGAACTTAGGAAGAGACTTTGACTATGGCTCCACTATTGTGCTATCAGTAGCTAAGCTCTTTAGGTAGCGGTTGGCCCCTTAGGTAGGTTTCCTAATCAAACTCACATTCTTAGTGACTAGCGGACACTCTGCCCCAAGTGACGGACACTCCGCTGTGTAGGGTTCTGAGGTGAGGTGCCTTTGTCTAGCTCTATACGGGTTAACGGATACTCTGTGGGAGATTACGGAGGCTCTGGTAGGTTCAAGACTTAATCGGTTCTAAGGTTCTCTGCTTCCTTCAGATGGCCCGGCCTGCTGATGGATGATCTAGTTTGAACTGGGTACTCTCGGGCTACTGGATGACTATTCCTTTTAATTCATCGAACGCTCCACCGTGAGTGACGGACGCTCTAGTACGAGATGAGTGCTCTC
This sequence comes from Miscanthus lutarioriparius, assembly GCA_904845875.1. Classification (NCBI taxonomy): domain Eukaryota; kingdom Viridiplantae; phylum Streptophyta; class Magnoliopsida; order Poales; family Poaceae; genus Miscanthus; species Miscanthus lutarioriparius. Next base: position 33,977,938 of record CAJGYO010000011.1, on the reverse strand, counting down.
GGGTTCTCTGGTTGTGTACCTCTATAATTCAGTGGACATTCCGCCGTGAGTGGCGGACACTCCGCTATGTCGCTCAGAGAGAACTTAAGCTGTAGGTGACTAAACTTTGGGAATGATAGACGCTCTGTCCTAGTGACGGACACTCCGTCAGTTGGGCGACAGAACCTATGCTCTTGGGTTCTTGGTGAAAGTCTTGGAGTTCATGCCTAGATCTTAGGTTGAGGTCTTCAAGCATGTGCATGACACCCCTAGTGTAGTTTAGGTGGGTAACTAGACTTGGGACCCTTATGGTTTGGCTTGGGTTAACTAGTGCAACTAGTGATTCCTTAACTAAGAGAAAACCCTTAGGATATAGAGAGATTGAGCATGACAACTTAGCTTGGGCTCTTGATGAGTTCCTTGTCATCAAGGTTGAAGATCCACACTTGCTATTCTTGCTTCCAAGCTAGAGAGATTTCTTACTTGGATTGCTTTCCATCAAGAGATCCTCATGATCCATTCAAGCAAGAGAGAATTCTTGAGTTAGGGTTTGAGGATTGATCTCTAGATAATGAGAAGGAATCCTTGAGCTAACCATGAGATGAGAGATTGTGGGAGCCCAAGTGCTTGATCTAGATGTTGATCTTGCTGCCCTTTGTAATCTTGGTTCTCTTATCCACCTTCTTCTTCTTCACTTTCTCACTCTTGTTCATCCTTTCTTTCTCTTGTTCTTCCTTCTAGAGAAAGAGAGTGTGTGAGGGAAATGAGAGGAGAGTGAGTGGAGCTGAGGTTTAGGTGTTGGAAAATATCTCCAACTCGTGTTGACATGTGGGCCATGCCCCTTAATGGATAACAGCTCATTTCCTACTCAATTTGCAGTCTCTGTACTATTATCAGATGGTCCGAAACACATGGCGGCTATCCGATAGACTCTGGTTTCGCCTATCCAAACTTAAGAACCTAATCTCTTTGACCTTGAGTCCATGTTGAGGCTTGCAATGGTTTTACTCACTCCTTTGGTGAACACAAATGTCTTAAGCTATGTTCTTCGATCAGCGTCCTTCTTCGACGGTCGCTTGGTTGACTTGGTTGACCAATAGTTGACTTGCGTGTTGTCATGTAGTTGGTTACTAGAGCGTAACATTTCTTTGGCTTGGGCCGTTAAGGGTGTCTATGGAAGTCTGATGGGTCGTGTCTCAGACATCCAAAAGTGAGACCCTAGGGTGTAACGAACTCGGGTCATTACACTTTCTGTGGACACGATGAGTCCTCTACTTCCAACAACAAGGGTACATTCAGAGAGATGGTTGTTCGGTACAAAGATAAAGTTGAGATTGTTAAGGATGCATATGATAAAGGTGCAAAAAATTGCATAATGATATCTCAACATTAATTCTTCCTGTCGGTGTTTTGTCACCCGACGAGTGAATTTATATGTATGTTGCGCTGCTCTAGGAAGACGATGGTAGCATCCAAAGACACAAAGAATTATACTGGTTCAGGCCAGAGCTCTACGTCTAGTCTCAGAGAAAGATCGAGTGCGTGTTCCTTAGTTGAATGCTCTAAAGTTCCTACAGTGGGGTATGCAAGAAGAGTGGAAGAGGTAGAAGAGTGAAGAGGGACTGCCTGGATGAAGTCTCGAGAGTCCGTCATTTTGGAAGGGTGCCCTGACTGCCCTTATATAGAGTCCGAAGCCAGGTCACGTACAAAGAGTTAGGTTCTTCCGACCAAGCGGTCGTGAGCCTGAAGGAGGGGAAACTAGCTATCTTGGCTTACAATGAAGGTCATCTTGTCTTGGCGTCAACATATGTCCGAACATGGTTGTCGTCATGGTCTTGTGCCCACGTCACGGCATGGGGTGGCGTGGTGCTATAGTGCCGGTCGTGGCGGCTCTGTTGGCACGTCGGTGGTTCGCTAGCCATCCTGTGCGACGTATTCTCGCCCTGGCCTTTGTCATTGTTTTCTGGTCTCCCGCGGGCATCGTATAGGAGTAGGTAGCCGCTCCTGGGTTGCCAGTTATCTTGCTGGTTGTGAAGCCGATGACCACGATCGTCCCGAGCTTTGGGGTCGTGTCCTTCGTTGGCTCAGTTGGCCTTGAAAGTCAAGGCCGTAGTCGTGAGCCCCATCCCGTAGTGGGTGGGGCCATATGCCCGTCCCATCGGGCCGTATTTGGACGGTGGGCTACCATACCTGTCGTCACCGCTAGGCGGTCCTGTCTTGACTGCGGCGTGGCGCAGATATGGCACCTACACCGAGACGACTATCCCTTTGGTCCTAGCAGACTGAGCAGGCGTGCTTGTCCCTATCAGGACAGTCGTACTTGGTGGAGCTCGACCCCTCTCCGTTCGTCCTAGGGATCGGGATGGAGGAGAGGTCGTGCGGAGGTGGGAAGCGTGTGGTGAAGGAAGAAAAAAGAGGTCGTGACCGACTCCCTATCCCAGCACTTGGCCCAGGCCTATATAGCTTAGTTGGGCCACGGTTGCTTGGGCTTATACTAGCTTGTGTGTCGTGGGCCGCCCAAGTGGTTGACTAATCAATGTCTTGAGATACCCCGGATATCATAACCCAGACACTTCCGGTGGCAATGGCTTCAGTTGAGAGGATATTTCTGCTATGTCTATTGTAAAGAAAGATTTGCGTAACAAAATGGGTGATGAATGGCTCAATGACTTAATGATATGGTACACCAAGAAGGAGATATTTAGAAGCATCAAGAATGACAAAATCATAAAACGGTTTGAAGACATGAAAACCCGGCGTATGTTAGTGCCTCGAAACAGTTTAGTGGTATGATATATGTTCTCTTCTACCTTCAAAACTTTGATGTTAAATACTTGAAATTTGTGTGACTAATTTATTTTTTCTTGTATATAGATTGCTTCTAATGATTCGTGAAGAATATGACATCGTGAATGTGTGTCGTCATCGATCTTTTGTTGGTTAGTTATAAAATTGTATCTTTTACATCTTATATCGTTTTATGATGCACTTTCAATTATTTAAGTTGTCATGTAAAAGGTTTAAAACTGCTATATGTTAGCTTTGTATTGGATATAATTGAGTTAAGTTGGTCTAGCTCTCTTTATTGACCCCCTGAATATTTTTTACGGATCCATACTTTGCCAATACTAGTTACTAGCAAGCACACTAAGAGTTCAAGCAATCTTGATGTGAAAATAAAAGGACATCAATTCAAGGCACAACTTTTGCCTCTAATAATGATTGGCATACTATAACTATCTTCTCTTTCGTAGCATATATATCCTTGCACGGCAACTGGGTCTAAATTGAAACCAATGCGGTAATGCGTCCCTAAAATGACACCCAACTCAATTGAATTTCTCAGTTCTAGACAAACGTCAATTATCACAAGATTATATGACTATTGAGATCTGAGAGAGATTTTTTTTGTTTTTTTTATTGAGACCTCGCAAGGACATCTGAGAGAGAGATTTATGACGTGATGTGCTGCTGGTATCGCTTACGGCATTTCTCAATGACGCGGGTCAAACAATTCCTCGAACATTATATACAGAGCATAAAGGAAACAAAGCCCAATACGAGGAGTTCATTGCGTTCTTTTTTTATCCTAGTCCATGGGCCTCAATTCTGGCTTGCATAGTAGTAGTGCAGACAGGCTTAATAAATTTTGAAAAGTACTCAAATTGAGGCATCTGGTTTTATGTAGTACAAGGCATAAACTAGGGCAGATTGGCTTAAATTTTGAGAAGTACAAGGCCTCAAATTTTGAGTAATGTACTATCGCCTCAAATCTTCTTTCTTCTACCTACACCTAAAAAATCACTGATGTTATCGTCGGATTAATTAATTAATCGCTCTGCCCTTCCCACGTGGGTTCCCCAGCACGCTTTGCCAGGCTAACCAATCACGTGTGAGTCCGACACGCTCTGCCCGGCTAACCAATCACGTGTGAGTCAGACACGCTCTAACCAATCATGTGTGAGTCCGAGTCCGGTACGTGCACAATCCCGCATCGCCACGCTATTTGTCATTGTTTGCCAATCCTCTGGATCCCTTCGACGCCGGGTTATATATATTATTTAATTCCCAAACAAATCAAACACGTACGGGCGTGCCAGATTCAAATCAACTAAACGGACGGAAGCAGCCACCTCGCCTAAACGGACGGAAGTAGACATGTCGCCTAAACGGATGCAAGCAGCCACATCGCCTGTTAGTATATTAGTTAATTCCAAAACAAAGGGCGTGTCTGGAGAGGTGGCCCGGCTGCGTCCGCGAGCTGCAACTCCCGTGTTTGGGGCCGTCGGGCCACTCCTAAGCCAGGCCAGCGGGAGCCAAAAGGGGCAGCTCCACCTGACGCCCAGAAAACGAAGCTAGGGTTCGTTTTTTTTTAGGCTGGCTGCGAGCGGCACGCGGCGGCCGAATTTGAGGTGATTTGGGCGTGGCGGCAGGTGGCTCTTGCGGGCTCGCGCAGGAAGCGAAAAGGTCCGCGCGCCCTCCCCACTGGCGAAATCTTCCACCTTTATAAGCGGCCGTTGTCCTCCGCTGCATCTCCTTCCTCATCTCCGTTTCCTTCGTCTCCTTCCCTCCACCCACGTGAGAGACCGGCAGCGGTGGAGAGTGGTGTCCGCCGTGGCGGCTTCCTCTCCGTTCCCCCGCCTTGGACCTACTTGTACAAGGCGCAACTCCGTCGACCGCTGGTACTCCATGGAGGCCGCCATCTTCTTCCATCTTCTTCTGTTGGTGCGGTGTTGATGTTGGTGTTCCCCTAGTCGGATCTGCTTCCTCTCCGTCTAGATCTGCTTCCTCTTTATCGCCGGTCCTTCTTCTTCTCCCAGTTGCGCCGCTCCTTTGCTCCGACGACCACCCGAGGTGAAATCGATCACCAATCCCCCCTCTCTATTGATGACGATGATGCTAGGGTTTGTTATCGCACTTGCAGTTCACTGTTCGTTCGTTTGTTTTCAATAGAAGATGTTGTTTCATGATGGATTAGGGTTTCATTTGTTATTGAATTGATGTTGGTTGTTACAGTAGCTTGTTCTATCTGATGATGCCCTATCTATTTACTGTCCATTTTGCACCTGATGTGTTTCATGGTTGTGATGGTTGCCTGTATTTTCTCTTGCGGTCGATGATGTTGTCCTAGGCACTTGGGAGGCATGTTTTTACATGCAGTCGTGCTGAATCTGCTTCTTTAATCATTGTACATTCATGTTGAAGCCAGGCAGGGTATGATGATCTGAGTTCCTGTTTCTTTGTTATATGCATGTAGATGGATCCCTCTAATAGCCGTGAGATGATGTGTAAACAAGCAACAGCCATGGTTGTAGTTATGGTTTCCTTTGTCACCACTAGGCTTAAAAGGAAAAGGCCTGAACCTAAAATTGAACCTAACCCTCTACTGTATGCACTTAGAAATGAAGCTAAGCAGCACAGGCAACAGACCCAAAATGCTATCTATAACTCCACTGATGGAGAGTGCCTTTCCATGCTTAGAATGACTAGAGCTCCCTTTTTTGCTTTATGCAATCTTTTTAGAGAGGGGAGCCTTGTATGTGAAAGGGAATGATGCACAATAGAGGAACAGGTTGCAATGTTCCTTCATGTTGTAGACCACAACCAAAGGTTTAGAGTTGTCCACTAGTCATTTAGGAGGTCCATAGAGACAGTCCACAAGCGCTTCCATCAGGTCTTGTATGCTGTTGGTGAACTTAGGAATGAACTGATCAAGCCTTCTAGCACTGCCATTCACCCAAAGGTACTTGGAAGCCATAGATGGAATCCATTTTTTAAGGTAATTGTAAAGCACATGTTCCTGCATTAGGTAGATGTACATATTCACATGTACTGCTATCTCACTTGTATGGTTTTTAGGAATGCATTGGTGCAATTGATGGCACACATGTGTTGGCAAGGGTGCCTAGACACACGCAAGCTGCTTTCAGGGGTAGGAAACACAACCCCACATAGAATGTCATGGCTACTGTGGACTATGACCTCAAGTTCACTTATGTCCTTGCTGGCTGGGAGGGCTCTACGCATGATGCACTAATCTTGGCTGATGCCATTGAGAGGGATGATGGGTTCACTATCCCACCAGGTAACAGCACTACCTAGTCAATGCACTTATGTCCTTGCCCTTGGAGACTCACAGTAGATGTCTACCAATTGTAGGTAAATTCTACCTAGTAGATGCTGGGTATGCATGACAAAGTGGCTTCCTACCCCCCTATAGGGGGTTAGGTACCACTTGACAGAGTATGGGAACAGAAATCACTCAACCAATGCAAATGAGCTTTTCAACCTAAGGCACTCATCACTAAGGGTCACAGTGGAGAGGGCTTTTGGTGCTTTGAAGAATATGTTTCGTATCCTAGACAACAAGCCCTTCCACCCATACAAGACACAGGTCAAGCTTGTGTTGGCCTGTTGTATTCTACACAATTGGATCTTAGGTTTTGGCATTGACCAAGTAGTGCCACCTGAGGAGGGTTTCACTAGCACCCAACCTAACCCACTTGACACCTAGCCTGAGAATGAAAGCTAGTCCCAAGAATCCAATGTCATGGCTCTTAGGAGGGATGCCATCTGCAATGCCATGTGGGAAGGGAGGGGAACCTCTAGGATCTAATCATGTAGTAACTATGTTCTTTAATTCAGTTTGATTACCCTGCATGGAACTCATGGTTGTGTAATAGTTATGTTATAATTTGTTGGACAAGGCTGAGACCAAGTTTTTTTCCTTGTCAATTGGTTATTTGTTTGGTTCATGTTGAGTTTTCGTCATCTGTCACTGCTACCTGTTCTTTGGCCATGAAACTTAGCCATACAGGGACAAAGCTTATGTGATATCTGTTTGTTTGTACTGATTATGATGTTACTGTACTACTATTTACTTGGGCAACCAATATAGGATGGCTTCAGTCCCTACTGATGTGGTTGGTGGTCATAGGGGTTTTGTGGTTGCTGCTGATGTACTGAATGGTTTTGCTGGGGGTGTTGTTGCTGCTCCTGCTACAGCTGGTGCTGGTGCTGCTGCTGTAGCTAGGGCTGGTGCTGCTGCAGTAGCTGGTGCTGGTGCTGGTGGTGCTAGGGCCATGAGGTGGAACAACAACACCTCTGGTTTTGTTCTTAGGAGGATGGCCCAGCTTGTTAGTGATGGTAGTAGGCCTGACAAGGTCTTTAAGGACAAAGATGTTAACTATATGGCCAAAGCACTTAAGGAGTACAGTGGGGAGGCAATGAGCCCAACTTAGGTGTACAACCACTTGAGAAAATGGAGGCAAAAGTGGGCTAAGATCTCTAAGCTGAAAGACCTGAGTGGTGCTTTATGGGATAGTGATGTCAATGCTATCATGCTTGACCAAGAGCACTACCAAGGGCACTGCAAGGTAGATCATGGTTTCCTTTCCTATTTCCACCACTTGACCTATAACTTTCTATTAGTTGACTAAAAATGTACCCCCTACTGCAGGACCATCTTAAGGATGCAGAATTTCTACACTACCCTATAAGATTCTACACAGAGACGGAGTCCATCTTTGGCCATGGCATGACCACTAGTAGGTTTGCACAAGGGTCAGGTGAAGCCCTAGGGGTGAACCAGGCAGATAGTGTTGCTGCTAAAGCTGAGGGTGCTCCCTTTCCCCAAGTCCCTGCTGCTAAGACCCAAACTGAGGCTGGAGAAGGCAGTAAGGCAACATAGCTGGTGTCCTCTGTTGTTGATGGAAAGAGGAAGAGAGGTAGCTTTACTGAGGATGAGATGCTTATGTTGACAAACATGTCTGATGCTGAGGCCAATGTTTTTTAATAATGCATGTGATGTCATACTTATTGCTCTAAACCTAATGATACTGGTCATCAGTGAGGGACTTGAGATCAATAGTTTGTTGCTTCACAAACCGTAGATCTTTAAGTTCCGCACTCATGGCAAGCATTATTCATTACATTTGACTGAGGATAAACACTCTTTTCTGTTCACAGAAATGGGCAAGTACTATGTGGTTTTTTAGGGGGAGAATCCTAGGATTTATCTCAATTGGCATGAGTGCAGTAAACAAGTCCTTGAGATAAGAAATTCTATATACAAGAAGTATAGTACCTATGAGCAAGCTCTAGCAGCTTATCAGACAGCTTTGAGAGATTTCAATACTCCTATGGCATCAGCACCTCCCATGCTCCCCTGATCTACCCCAAGAAGTTTTCCTAGGTATTCCATCGGCTTATGGTAAGGCTGGTTATTGAAAGATTGTGTTAATCATGTCACTTGTTGTTTTGCTGTTTGGGATATGGATAGAGGTGACCAAGATTGGACACCACTCCTGCCCCTCTTAAATGCTGCTATTTGGTTGAAGCTGGCCCTCTTTTGCTGATGGTTTTAGGCCGATGAAGACAACCTTGACAAGTTAATTAGCTAGCTCCATGTGATGTTGTTTTTCCTAATCCATGACTATAATATGTCGATCTCCTTTGCAAACTTCAGTTGGTTGTTCCTGTTCTCTGTTCTTACTGTCGTTTTTAGCTTGTAATTACTTGGAGCTAGCAGTGGTTGTATCTGATGTAGTAATGAGGTCTGAGGCCTATTAGTGGCATACTTAATTTATCTTAACTGCTGTTATTGCATTGGAACTCAGTTACATATTGAAATGAACATGTGCTGATTGCTTTGCATTATTGTTCCTTGCTTTCGACTGGGCTGACACTTTGCCACGCCAAACAGAATCTCACTTTAGCAGTTGGTGGTAGTTGGGCTTTAGCTGGGCTCCCAACTGTAAATCAAACACCCTCCCTATTTGAGCTTGTTCTCAGTGGTACAGAAAACCAAACAAGGGGTTGCTTCCCTTGAGCCAGGCCTTGGCTGGCCTGGCCTGGCCAGGCCAGCCACATACATGCTAGCAAACAGACCCAAAAGAATCACGTACGGCCGTGCCAGGCGTGCCAGTGCCGTTGCCGTGCGTCTTCAATTCGTTTCATCCAAGCAACCTGCGTGCTACCTCCACGTTTGAACAGCGAACAACATCTGCTTTCATAACCTTCACCGGTAATATATTTCTATTATTTTATACAAAAAATTTTCTTTCACAATGGTTCTTTTTTCAACGTCTTCTATTATTTTGCACAAATATTTTTCTTTGACAATGGTTATTTTTCCAATGTCTCTTATGCCTCCTCCATAAATAATAAAACTATGGTCCTAGGATATTACCTCCTACTCCGTAACCGTAATATATACAGGCAGGAGAAGAGATTGTTATTATCTATTGTATTCCATTACACCTAAAAAATTACTAACGTTGTCGTCGGATGAGGAAGTTAAATCCGGTTGCCGCGTGTCCCATAGTCCGTTGGCTGTTCTGTTCTTTCCACGTATACACGTATAGGCGTCCTTTAGGATGCGTTTGGTTTGAGGATAAAGTTAGATGGGATATGATGATCCACGGATGTTAGGATAAAGATATCCATAATGCATATTTGGTTGGATGGATTGGATGAGCTATTTTTCTATTTGGTTGAATGGATAAAAGTGGATGGGATAAGAATAGTTCACTAATTATATTTATTATTTTAAAATAATAACAACTAATTAGACCCTGATAAATATGCACTAATACTAATTTTGTCATGATAATCACTAATTTAAAATAAATTATGTTAATTAGCACCACTAACATCCTAATTAGCAAACGGAACATGCACTAATCAACGTATTAGCACTTATCAAAACTAATCCTACCATCATAATTACTAAGTAATAATATAACATACTAATAATTCTTAATTTATTTACTAATAATAGAGATCAGAAGACTTGGATAAGCTGACCCGCGAGATTTTTACTAAACAAAAAATCTAGCATCTTGTGGTATATTCTCTTTCTAGAGATTTTCTCGTCCCAGTGATCCAACAAACCAAACACTATCAATCCATGGATGATCTCATCTTATCCATGTAAATCCAACCAACCAAACTCAGCTCGCCGTGGACAGGAGTTTGAGCGGTGGATCACATATTCACGTATACACAGGGGACACGCGGCAGCCGCGTACAGGTTGTGTGCACAGGAGCACGGTGCGACGCCGTCGCATACGAAAATATACGGCAACAAAAAACGGTTCCAAAACAAACTCTTTCACGGAAAAAAAACATTCCTGATACAAACTCTTCCACGTCGTCCACACAGCCAGAAAAAACGTTTCCGAGAAAAAAAAACCATAAGGGAAAAAACAAACCCTTTTCTGATCCAAAAAAACAAAACCAAAATGTTTCTGAAACAAAATCTTCCATATCGTCCACGGCTGGAAAAAACGTTTCCGAAAAAATATACAGAAAAAACCATTTTCCGAAACAAACTCTTCCACGGCAAAAAAAAATTGCCGAACAAACTCTTTCGCATTCAAAATTATATAAAGGACTGATTATAGGCCGATGGAAAAGATCATGCACATATTCAAACAGAGAAATTCGGCAAGGACTTTGCTGACGAAAACAAAACAGATCACCCACATATTGATACACAGGAAATCTTTGCTGACACCGACGAAAAGATCACATAAATATTAAAAAAGAGTAATTTGGACACCAGATACTCTCGCCGCCGATGGCTCAAAGACACAGTCAAGTTCACTGTCCTCAGCGCTTCTATACTTGGCCATATGGCCCGAGGCCCGTTGGCCCGGCCCACGGCCCAGGCACGGCACGTCCCGGTGGCTGGCGGGCCTAGGCTGGCCCGGTCCAACCCTTGGGCCGTGCCTGGGCCTCACTTTAGCCATGTCGTACCGGCTCGGCCCGACCCGACACAACGGTCGGCACGAGGGGCCCGACCATGGCCCGTTTGGCAACCAGCCAATATAAAGCGCCCCTCTCCCCCCGGCTCTCTCCATCCCAAACCCTAATCCTCATTTCACTCTGTCGGCCGCCGCCTCGCTTGCTCGCCTAGCGCTAGAGCGGAGAAAGGGAGCGCCGCTGCCGCTCGCCTCCAACCATCACCGGGCGCCGGCGAGCTTCTCTCGGCTCGTTTGAGGTTGCTTCCTTGCCGGATCTATGACTGCGGCCATCGAAGCCGCATCAACGACTCCTCTCACTTGTCTGCTCCGCGCATCCTTCCTGCTTCCTCCGTCTTCGTCTTCATCTCCGGTCACCGCTCGTCGGATCCGGTCCAGTTTTGGCCATCTATAGCCTCTTCTCTCCCCTCTGACCGTCTCTTCCCCATCTCGCTCCCTCCACCGTCCTTCTCTTCATCAGATCCGTCCCCCAAACCCTAGTCTCTCCATCCTCTTCTCGTAGATCTGTGGATCTCGATCTTCAACGGCAACTTCTGTGCTCTGGTTGAGCAGGTAAGCCACACTCCTAACCCTAACCCTAACTTTGTGTAGCTTGTTCTAACTTCTATCGTTTTGCAGGTCACAGGCTTCTTGCTCAGCTGCGGTAGCCATCGTTGAGGGACTGGAGTGCCCGCGATGGCCGATGGCGACGATCCCACCTCCACCAATTATGAGTTGAGGATGATGGGGCTTCGAGGTGATGATGAAGATGACTTGGAGGACGGGCGTGCGGAGCTGTTCGGCACTGCAGCCACTCCGATCGAGGTTGGCATAGACGAGCCACCGGTGGTGGCGCCGCAGTCTAAGCACGACGCTGCTCCTGGAGCTGCACCGTCCGGCTCTAGCCCCAGCAACAAACGCATTAGGTCTGAGGTATGGGAGGATTTTGAGGAGTTGTTTGAGCTCCGCAATGGATCTCAAGTTAGAGTCAATGCTAAGTGTAATTACTGCAAAAAACTTTGACTGCTCGTTCTAGTGCTAGTACTGGTCATTTGATTAGGCATATCAAATCATGCAAATCGAGAAAGCTTGGCAGTAATGCCATGACTCAATCCCTGCTTAGGTTTAATCCTGATGGTTCTGTCCATCATTGGAAATACAGCCCTGAGGTTGCTAGAACACAGTTGTGCAGGTTGATTACTAGAGAGGATCTTCCAGTTTGTTTTGGTGAATCTGCTGCTTTTGAGGAGTACATTAAACTTGCTCATAACCCTAGGTTTGTTCCTGTCTCTCAGTAAACCACCACCAGAGACTTTGTTAAGTACTTTAATGAACGTCGTAGCAAACTCCTTGAATCTTTGAAGTCTTTTAGTTCTGTTGCTTTGACATCTGATATATGGTCTAGTAATGCTAAAGAAGACTACTTAAGTATTGTTGCTCACTATGTTAACTCTGACTGGCAATTAGAGAAGAGGATTTTGGGTGTAAGGTTGATTGATATGTCACACAATCATGGGAACATTGCTAAGCGTGTGCTTACTTGTATTGATGAATATGGCTTAAGCGATAAGGTTTTCTCCATTACATTAGACAATGCTTACGCAAACACTAAAGCAATGGAGATTCTTGCTCTGCATTGTGCGGTTATGTTGGTGAACTATTTTTGCATCGGTATTTGTGCTTGTCATATCATTAACTTAATTGTTAAAGCTAGGCTAGAAGTCTTCAAGCCCATGCTGCATGCTTTTAGAACTGCAATTTCATTCATGAATTCCTCTAATCTGCGCATTGCATCATACAAAAATTTCTACATTGCTAAAGGTGTCCGCCCTCGTAAGTTTGGCTTGGACATGGATGTTAGATGGAATGCAACCTATCTAATGCTAAAGCATCGATAGGACCACAGGCCCCTTTACCGGTGTGGATCTTTGTAAACCATCCTTTGGTTGATGGCGACCATTGTAAAAGAGAATATTTGGAAAGTCATTTGAAAAACTTCTCCTATTCCTTGAGCAGCTTTTTATGATTCTCTTTGTTGTGTGTTATGGTGTTTATTATCCAACATCTCCACTAATTATGCATCATGTTCTTGAGATTCTTTGGACATTTAAATACTACTTATGAAAGAGCGGGGACACGAGAAATGTTGGGTGCCCGATGAAAGAGAAGTTTGAGGACTCTTGGTCTACAATTCCAATGCTTTATTCCTTTGCTTTTATCTTGGATCCTAGAGCCAAGATAAGAGGATTCACCAATGTTCTCCAAATTATATCTAACCTAACTGATGAGAACTATTCTGAATATTTAACCCTTTGTTAGGGCTAACCTATCTCGATACTTTTGCTAAGTATGATGACAAGTTTGGTCTTTGTGAGATTGCAAAGGGCCACAGTTCGAGCCTGCTTGAGGAAGAGAAAGAGCTGCTTGGGGAAAAAATTTTGGTGGCACTCTAGGTGGTGGACTTGGTCTTTGGTGCCGGCTTATTTGGTGGACTTAATCTTGGTGCCGATCTAGCTGCTTCTTTGGACTTGGTCTTTGGTGCTAGTCTACCTCTGGACTTGGTGGTGGTGCATCTTCATCCACTAGGAGGCCATCGGCATGTGCTTTCTTTTCTGCAGTGACATACTACAGTGCTAACTTGAATGCTTCGAGTTGGTGCATACCTTGGCGGTGTGACTTTATCAACCAATATAACGACGACTTGAATATCCTCAAGCTGGTGGCATGAGCACAAGCGGTCATATCCTGTTCTTTCCATCTTAGCAGAGAGATGTTTTGGTGTACTGTTTCTACTATATCTTGAATCTGCATTTAGTCTAACTTGGCGGGATCATCGAGGAACAGTGGCGATCTTTGTCGTTGGTGAAGGAGGCCCAGGAGCAAGCGGATACAAAGACTCAACATACCATGGAGAATGTGGAGCTAGTGGAGGCATTTGAGAACTTGTATCTTGATGATGAGAATGTGTAATCTTTGTGGCTGTGAGGCTTGTACTCTTTTTCTTTCCTTTCTGGACGACCGTAAGACTTAATGAACTTATGAACACTTATTAAAGTTGTGGGGTGTACTCTTTTCCTTTTTGGGGTTTTCTCATGAGGTGTGAGTTTTTACCCAGAAAGGTTTTTAATGAGGCAGCCATTGCACTAAGCAGCTAATATATCAGTTATTTATGTTTACATTCATGTTACTTGTGATCTGTGAAAGATGTTTACTTGTTGAAAGATAACTGAGAACTTGTTGAAAGGTGTGGCGAGAACTTGTTGAAACACTGTTTACTTGTAATCTGTGAAAAATTACGGTGACCTTTTTTTTTAGTCAGGGGGTGTCGGACCTTGGGGCTGGCACGGCACACCATCAGGCGGTCAGGCCATCGGTCGCATGACCTGACCCTGACCAGAGACCTTTAGGGCCGTGCTTGGGCCGTCGGTGTTGCCGTGGGCGGCCGCGACGACACGACCCGATGCACTAATGGGCCGTCCGTCTTACCCGATGACCTCTGGTAGGGGCGGGGGCGGCTGAATGGCCATCTATAAGCGCTTCTGCAGTCCACCGTGCTCATTGTTCAATAAAGGTAATCAACAGAAAAAAGAGTGTGTCTACTGTACAACCATATGTTTTATACGATTCCAACACATGAATTTTTTTCATCATAATATTAAGATCCAACAGCCTCCATACTTTTTCTACCTCTAGCCTTCTTCTACCTTGAGACAATCACAAGATTACAGATCTATATATCACAAATCATAAATCACATATCACATAAAATAATTTTTTTTCTATGGAAGGACAAAATACAGAGGGGTTGCTTCCATTGCCTAGGTGGTGTGTGCTAGCTGATGGGCCGCAGGGCACGCCGTGGCATCGACGCAGGGCTACGAGCTCTCGTAGGCGTACATGCATGCAGATGCAGCTTGCAGCCCAGAGCCCAGGCGGCCAGGCAATGGCAAGGACGACGGGGCGGATTAGATTTCTGTATTAGTAGTATCCTTGGGGCAATCAATTCTCGCGCAGCCCCTGCAGATCCTGCTTTGGCATGCTGTAATCGCCTCGCCTGCCCGGCCGGCCGTCTGGCGCCGCGCGCGGCCGGTGGCCTCAGGCAGGCAGGTCCTCGGCCGGTGGCCCCTGCAGATCTGACGGACATGGATAACCAAGGGCAATGATCCGGTGGACTAAAATCTATGTGTTTTTTTAATACTAAAATACACGTGTGTTGTATAGCATTTCTAGAAGAAAAAAAATAGTTCTCGTGCAACGTAAGGGCATTTATTTAGTTCCCATAAAAGCTTCAACTGAGCCAGGCAAGTATCCGGTAGGGCGTATTTGAGCCGTGGAGGGCATCTCCGATCCATCATCCATCCCGCGCGGCGCACAAGGAAACCACCGAAGAACAACACTAAAACGCATGATCTACCGGCCCTGGCAAACTGACAGCATTCGTGTGACTCACCCACCTGCGCGCCAACACCCAACCGCAGGGAGCCAGTCAACGCGTGCCGTCACGCAACTCGTAGCCCTCGCCAGCGAGTCGCTACAAATAGCGGAACAGACGACGCATGCTCACGATCGCGCCGCACCGGACGCGCACAGCCGGGGTAACACACAATGTCGAGCGCCACGACGGCCGCTGCAGGGGAGGACGACGAGGTCGTGCACGACTTCGCCCCGCTCCTCCTGGTATACAAGAGCAGCCGCCTCGAGCGGCCACTCGCGACGCCACGGGTCCCGCCCCGCCGCGACGCCGCCACGGGCGTCGTGTCCAAGGACGTGGCCCTCTCGCCGCACTCGTTCATGCGCCTGTACCTCCCGCCCGCCGCTGCTACGGCCGAGAGGAAGCTCCCCGTGGTGGTCTACTTCCACGGCGGCGGCTTCGTGATCGGATCGGCCGGGTCGGCCGCGTACCACCGGTGCCTGAACGACCTCGCCGCCGCCTGCCCGGCCGTGGCCGTCTCCGTGGACTACCGCCTCGCGCCGGAGCACCCGGTCCCCGCCTCGTACGAGGCCTCCCTCGCGGCCCTCAAGTGGGCGCTGTCGTCGTCGTCGTCGTCCGCGGCGGCCGAGGCCGACGCCGACCCGTGGCTCGCGGCGCACGGCGACCCCGCGCGCGTGTTCCTCGCCGGCGACAGCGCGGGAGGCAACATCTGCCACCACCTCGCCATGCACCCGGACGTCAAGGGCGCGGGCCTGAAGGGCGTCGTGCTCATCCACCCCTGGTTCTGGGGCAAGGACCCCATCGGCGGGGAGCCGCGGAGCCCGGCCTCGAAGTCGAATCAGCAGCAGCAGAAGGGCCTGTGGGAGTTCGTGTGCCCCGGCGCGGTGGACGGCGTGGACGACCCCCAGATGAACCCTACGGCGCCCGGCGCGCCAGGGCTGGAGACGTCCTTCGGTGGCGCGGGAAGCTGTACGCGGAGGCGGCGGCGCCGGGCGGCGCCAGAAAGGACGTGGAGCTGTTCGAGTCCCAAGGAGTCGGGCATGTGTTCTACCTGCTGGAGCCCGCGCAGGAGAAGGCCAGGGAGCTGCTGGACAGGATCGCGGCGTTTGTCAGTACGGAATGACGAGGATGACGCGTTAGTGGTGGTGTACGTGGTGGACATCGTGTAGTAGTGTATTAGCGTGGTATACGTACGTACGCGGATAGGATAAAAATGCACGTACGTACGATAGAACGGGAAAAAAATAAAAGACGGTTTAATGTGTGCATGTTACCAGAGGTACTACGTCACACGTACCATATCACAGAGTTCACAGCACTGGTGACAGTGACATCACATCACATGCATACGAATTTACGAGCAGCCAGAGGTTAGTATTTAGTCATTGTTTAGTTGTGGAAATTTGTTCGGAAATGTTACTATAGCACTTTCTCGTTGTTATTTGACAATTAATGTCTAATTATAGTCTAATTAGATTTAAAAGATTCATCTCGTGAATTTTGTTTAAACTGTGTATTTAGTTTTATTTTTTATTTATATTTAATGCTTCATGAATGCGTTCAAAGATTCGATGTGACGGAGAATCTTAAAAAATTTTGCAAAATTTTGGGAACTAAACAGGCACTTAGTTGGTGAAATTTGGGAATTTGGCTATGGCAGTACTTTCGTTTTTATTTGGCAATTAATATTCAATTATGGACTAATTAGGCTCAAAACGTTCGTCTCGCGATTTCCAACCAAACTGTGCAATTAGTTTTTTTCGTCTACATTTAATGCTCCATGCACATATCGTAAGATTCGATGTGATGGCTACTGTAGCACTTTTTGAGAATTTAATTTTGGAA
This sequence comes from Miscanthus lutarioriparius, assembly GCA_904845875.1. Taxonomy (NCBI): domain Eukaryota; kingdom Viridiplantae; phylum Streptophyta; class Magnoliopsida; order Poales; family Poaceae; genus Miscanthus; species Miscanthus lutarioriparius. The sequence goes on along the minus strand of CAJGYO010000011.1, from coordinate 33,960,937 downwards.
CTAACCGTGGACCACTGGGAATTGTACCAAGATTCCAGTACGGTATCGTCCATGTATTTTTTTTTTCGGTCAGCATCCTGACATGGAAATGGGCCCGTGTATAGTTGGCTGAAGTTTGGAATATGGGCTATCGTAGCACTTTTCGTTTTTATTTGGCAATTAGTGTTCAATCATGAATTAATTAGGCTCAAAACGTTCATCTCACAATTTCCCATCAAACTGTGTAATTAGTTTTTTTTCGTCTACATTTAATGCTCCATACACATATCGCAAGATTCGATGTGATAAATACTGTAGCACTTTTTGACAAATCTTTTTGAACTAAACACGGCGTGGAACCGACGAATTGAGGACATTCGTGGCTCACCAGTCCCACGACAGCACCCCCGCCCACCCAGCACATGCGTCGCCATGAAAGGCGCCCATATCTCTCTTCTCAGCTTACAAGTACGTAGCGGTCACTGGAGAAAGTCTGGAGCCAGGAAACAAACCAGCAGACACTCCGGCGAGTTGTTACCCTTGCACACACAATGCCGGGCGCCACGGGAACCAACGGCGACAACGAGGTCGTCCACGACTTCTCCCCGCTCCTCCTGGTTTACAAGAGCGGCCGCCTCGAGCGGCCCCTCATCATGCCGTTCGACCTGCCCGGTCACGACGCCGCCACAGGTGTCGAGTCCAAGGACGTGCCCCTCTCTCCCTCCACTTTCGTGCGGCTGTACCTCCCGGCCGAAGCCACCAGCTCAGGCGACGACGACGGTAAGAAGAAGAAGGCGGCCACCAAGCTCCCCGTGGTCGTCTACTTCCACGGCGGCGGTTTCGTGATGGGGTCGGCGGGCTCCTGCGTGTACCACCGCTTCGTCAACGACCTCGTCGCCGCCAGCCCCGCCGTGGCCGTATCCGTCGACTACCGCCTCGCGCCGGAGCACATGCTCCCCGCCGCGTACGAGGACTCCCTGGCGGCTCTCAAGTGGGTGCTCTCGGCCACGGACACGTGGCTGGCGACGCACGGCGACCTCGCCCGCGTGTTCCTGGTCGGCGACAGCGCCGGCGGCAACATCTGCCACCACCTGGCCATGCACCCGGACGTCAAGCAGGGCGCGGGCGCCGGCCTGAAGGGCATCGTGCTCATCCACCCGTGGTTCTGGGGAAAGGAGCCCATCGGCGGGGAGCAGGAGCACAGGAGGCCCCGGGCGAATCGCGCGGAGGCGGAGGGCCGCGGGAGGAAGAAGCACCTGTGGGAGTTCGTGTGCCCCGGCGCGGTCGACGGCGTTAACGGCCCCCGGATGAACCCGACGGCACCGGGCGCCCCGGGGCTGGAGAGCCTGGCGTGCGAGAAAGCCATGGTGTGCGTGGCCAAGGGCGACCACCTGCGGTGGCGCGGTAAGGCGTACGCGGACGCCGTGGCGCGGGCGAAGAAGGGTGGCGCGCCGACGCCGGCTTCGGTGGCGGCTGTGGCACGAGCGGAGTTGCTGGCCGATACGGCGGTGGCGGCGTTCGTGAAGGGCGGCGGCCAGCCGGCGGCGGTGGAGATGCTGGAGTCGGAGGGGGTCGGTCACGTCTTCTTCCTGCTGGATCCCGAGATGGAGGAGGCCAAGGAGCTCCTCGGCAGGATCGCGGCGTTTGTCAGTGCGAGGTGATGAACCAGCTTCGAGCCGGAGAATGAAGATGCATGCATTGCATTGCATGCACGCCGACGCCGCGTTGATCTGTTGGTCTGCCGGAGCGCCGCGTGCACGGAGCAGCCGATCGTACGTGTCATGTGGTGAAGGTGAATACCACGCCCTGCCCTGAATTCCATGGTTTGCCGCTTGCTTTCAGTGCATGCGCTGTGTTACTCCTCTGTGACAAGCTTCGAACAGGTGGCCTGCTGACTCGATCTCCAGTCTGCACTGTGCGCCGCTGTCCGCTCGGATTAACGCCACCGCATGGGCGAGGACGTGAGGCCACGAACTTGCATGCAAGAACCATTGAATGTCGTGAAGGTGCGCAGCGCAGCCCTTGTCTCAACCAGGATGGGTCTTCTTTTTTTTTTTTTTTTGCGAATCAGGATGGGTCAAATTTGGACGGCTCAATAAAAAAAAATAGGACGGCTCGGCCAGTCCACCGAATTCTAGTACCACAAGTTCATTTGGCCCACGGCCCAGTACCACAGCAGCTCTTCCGACCCATCTTCCTCGTCTCCCCGGGCGGGCAGGCCCCCCGGCCAGTAAGTCAGGGCCAACCGGATGATGGCCTGTGCAACATTAACTGGGCCTTGAGCCCAGGAGAGCCGCATGGGCCCGAACTATAGAAGAAGAAAACTACAGTAATTTTCTTCAAAAAAAAAGTGGGAAAGGAGGGAAGAACAAAAACATTATATATTTCCCTGAAAAATGAAGGGCGGCAGATAGCTGTTGCTACAGGAATCCCGTGTGGGGTGCTGGCGTGCTGCTGAGGTGGCCAGGTGCGGGGGCAGCTGGGCACGGACTGGCAACAGGGTGGGTGGTGAGGGCATCGAGACAAAACTGCGTCGCCGGCCTTGGGCGCACACACCATCTCATCTCGCAAGTCGCAAGCGTGGCCTTTGGGCGCCAGCTCTTGACAGCGGCAGCATCGTTCGCAGAGAGCAAGCGAACAAGACCCGCGCCGCGTCGTGCCTCCGCGCTAAAATTTATGTCACATCGAATGTTTAGATGTTAATAAGAAATATTAAATATAGATTAATTATAAAACCAATTACATAGATGGAGGTTAATTTTTGAGATGATTTTTTTAAGTCTAATTAACCTGTCATTAGCGCATGTTTACTGTAGCAACACGTTGTCAAATTATGGACTAATTAGGCTTAAAAGATTCGTCTCGCAAATTAGTCGCAAGTTATGCAATTAGTTTCGTAATTAGTCTATATTTAATACTCCATGCATGTGTCCAAACATTCGATGTGACAGAAATTTTAGGAGGAGGTGTAGTAACCAAACAGGCCCTTAGTTTATAAGTCGTACTTTTTTAGCCAACGAACAGTATTTTTCAATCACAACAAATCGGTGAACGGTAATTTCAACCATGCCTTATCAGCCAAACGAACAGGGCAAGAATCTGAGGATCCGCGTAGGCGGTAGGCTAGGCTCACACTCGCCACTCGCACGTTCGACCACAGGGATGCCTAGCTAGATTTGACTCCCGCGCGGAATCAACACCCTGTTCACTTGATTGTTTTTATGGCTTATAAGTCGGTTGATGTTGTTTGGTTATAAGAAAAAAATACTATATCATGACGGATAAGATCGGGACACGTCGGGCAGAGAATCACTGTACGGAGTTGCAGACGTGGTACTAGTACGTGGACGCCGTCTCCTCCGCCTCCTGCCGCGCGGGCAGCGGCCGGGTCAAACCGCTCCCAGTTCGTCCCGTCGTGAAACGTCTCCGCTCCCAGTGGGGGGCAGCGGCGCGGCAATGATTCACGAGCCCGTGATCGGCTGCGGAATCGAGGTCCAGCCAGCGGACTGGAGGATCCCGAGGTCAGAGGTCGTTGCGCTGACGACGTGATCGCGGTTGGTGGAGAGCGGAACGGCCGAACGAACGGGGCAAGCAAGGGCCGGGTAGGCAAAGGCTGAAGGCTCCGCGGTCCGCACCGATCAAAGAGGACGGACGTTTGGCTGTGGCCTGTCGCTTGTCGCCCGTGGGTTTGGTTTGGTCCAAAACGCTCGGAGGAACGCGAAAAGTGGTCGTGGACCACGGGGAAGACGTGAAGTTTCCAACACCAACAGGCCTGCTGCCTACTGGAGCGAGAGAAGCCTTCGCATAAAAGTCAAGCAACACGGACGGCAGAAGCAAAGCGCACGTTTGCTTGTTCCATCCATCCACCCGACCCGACCGGGTGCTTTGCATTGCATGGCCGTTGCCCGGGGGCTGCCGAATCGGAAAGCGCGATCTGGCTGTCACAATCAAACACGCCCCCCTTTTTTGTGTGTGCGTCTCTGTAGACGTGTTGATCTCGTATGGTGGAAGACCACGTCATCTAGTAGGTGAAAGGGGATTTTTTTTTGCTCTAACTTTAAGACGAGTTAATTAATAACACAAGGTGATCACATTACAGTTTAACTAGGACCATTATTTTTTTCCACGTTTACTTGGTAGTTTCTTAAGCTTACTTGGAAAGAACAAAAACATATACTTCCTTCGTCCTAAAAAGAATGCAATTATAAGATTTGTGTTAGTCAAACTAACTTAAGTTTGACCATATTTATATTGAATAGTATCGACATTTATGTCTCTAGCTAGGTTTATTGTTAAAGTAAAATGCATTCCATAATTAACCTATTGATGCTTATTTTGTATCATAAGTGCTAGTATTTTTTTTTTACATAACTTTGGTCAAACTTTAAAACGATTGACTCTTCGAAGAGTAAGAATCTCATATTTTTAAGACAAAAAGCACACGAAAGTCGATGTGGAATTACACAATATTGGATTACTTACATATATTATCATACTACTATTAACCATTTGTTTTTTAGAGGTTATTAACGATTTGAAGATAACGAGAAAATCATCAAATTGGTTGGTCAAATGCTACTACTACAATGCTAAATATTGTAGCATAGGAGTACGTGCGTATTGCTTAAATAAAGTCATATAGAGATATATTATTCTCTTGGGTATATATGCATTTTACAAATGCAGAGACCAATCTTTATTGAAGTAAATGTACCCCTATTTTATTGGTTAAAAGAACGACAAGATATAAATAAGAAGTAGCATAGAACTAATTTAGGTCATGTACTTCCAAATCAAACCTTTATCCACTTCTAATTAACAATCTAAGCAATTCAGCCCCTACAAAAGCGGTGTTTCTCGTGCTTTTGCGTGTTACACTTATTGAAAAGAGTGTTAACAAAAAAGCACACGAAAAAGAAAAACAAAACCAATACTGATAACTAGATAATAGAAGAGATACAAAAGGTACAAAATAACGAAGCACAAAATGATTAGAATAGTTATTATGCAGTTTTGATAGCAAAATTGATACAATGTCCCCACCTAATTAAGAGTTTACGTATATAGTGATTCATCACAAATTACGATAGATTATAAGTTTTGGTTTCGATCTCTTAAGAAAAAATAGAATGAGGTAAAAATGAGAACAAGATCAAAACATCCCTCGCTTTCTCTAGACATAATATCAGTCATATAGTACAAGTAAATACTACACTAATCTTGGTTAATTGAAAGCCACAAGTGTCCTACAAATTTGATAGGTTGGAAGTTTAGTACTCAACTTGAAAGCAAACCTAGTCACGTAAGGTAATTGATAATACATGTGTATCCATCATTTGGCCCCCCTCTCTCCCCCAGGCATATCATCCGGAGACTACACGGGGAGTGGGGATCCATCGTTTTAATAAAGTTCAAGTCTTTAGGGTTAGGGTCTCTTCATGCCAAGTTTCTTGGTTTTTGGGATTTATTTCCTCCTCCTCCTCTCCGGCAGCAGCACTGAGGCGGGGATGGAATCGTTTTCTCCGTGACAGTTACATTGAAGATGCGGGCAACAACTTCTGGCGTCGGCATCCTCACGGTTTGACGACATGGAGACTTTTATTTTTTGGACGGCGACATCAAAGGCGAGAGATGGTGTCGCCGCCATGGAATAAATTTTCTCCGGTCTCTTCTTCGTTTTATCGTGGTTAGATCTGACCACAATGAAGGACTAGGAAGAATAAGTTTCAAATCAGTCTTCCTCATTCTTCACTTCTTCACTGATAGAAAGAAGAAGAAGGAAGACACCAGAAAGAAGAAGTTACTCAACTCCGTCTACATGAATGTTGGCCGTTGTTCGTTGGACATCTATTCTCAGGCCTTTTACCGAGTGTTTGCCTGTGCGGTCATCCATACCGCAAAGTGTCCTACAGGTTCGGTTTTGAGATCTAGAGTTATTCATGGCGTGGGTATAATTTAGATGAAAATCAGTTTATGGATATTTGTGTAATCCAGAGTGCTTGTAACGTGTTCATGTACCCAGCTATTATCTAATATAATTCTTCTTTTGTCAGAAAAAATGGTCTTATTAACGAGAAAAATAAACTTTTGGTTAAGAAAAGATATAATTTTGTAAATGCCATGCTAAAAGATGTTCATACAATTCAATTTTATTTATGATCCGCTTAAGGAAAAATATTCTAGTTTTATAGGAAAAATATTCCCAGAATGAGACATAAAATTGGTGAGACACCTCAACCCAGGCCTTGTTTAGATTGCAAATTTTTGCAATCTGGACACTGTAGCACGTTTCGTTTGTATTTGACAAACTTTGTCCGATCATGGACTAACTAGGCTCAAAAGATTCGTCTCGTGATTTACAACCAAACTGTGTAATTAGTTATTTTTTTACCTACATTTAATGCTCCATGCATGCGTCCAAAAATTGATGTGATGGAGAGAGAGTGAAAAAACTTAGAATTTTGAGGCAATCTAAACAAGGCCCCAGAACAAGAGTTTTGTAAAAGTAAGGGAATAATTTTTTTTTTCTTTAAAGCACGCTTAGAGCATCTCCAAGTGTTTCCTATAATTTATTTGCTAAACCACTGAGTTTAGCAAGTTAACAAAAATAAATAACAACCTTATATTTTCTCCATCTCCATGTGTTTTCTATCCTAAGTTTTTTTTTTTTGCATTGGAAACCTTGATCCATTTCGAAACCAACCGAACCCATCCTTCTTCTTCCTCTCTTACTCCTTTCTAACCTGTGTTTTCTCTAATTTACCCATCCTTCGTCTTCTTTCTCTTCACGAGCATGCACGCGCACGCTATGGCCAGTCATAGCCATCCCCAGCTGGATGCATAACATTAATATTTTTTTATAAATTTAGTTAAATTTATAAAACATTGACAAACAACTCTAATAAGGCCTTGTTTAGATTGCAAATTTTTGCAATCTGGATGATTTGTATAGCATATTTTGTTTGTATTTAACAAACTTTGTCCGATCGTGGACTAACTAGGCTCAAAAGATTAAATCTCGTGATTTACAACCAAGCTATGCAATTAGTTATTTTTTTTTTACCTACATTTAATGCCCCATACATACGTCTAAAAATTGATGTGATGGAAAGAATAAAAAATTTGAAATTTGAAGGTGATCTAAACAAGGCCTAATTCATTTTAGTACTGTATTTAGGACCAGTGGTGGTAATAAATAGCCAGACCAAAAGCACACGCAGAAAAAAGCAAACTGATATTCAGACGGCCCACGCGTCAGCCACCCACCCTGGCGTAACGAACTCCAAGATCTGATGGCGCAGGTCCGTTTCTAACCCCGTATATATTCAGCTCACCCCAACCACGAGCTCCCTCTCTCTTTTCCGCCCTCCACCCCTCGCGAGCCCTCCAACCCCACGACCCTCCTCCTCGGCGGCGGCGGCGATGCAGATGGCGGCGACCACCACCGACTCCCAGGCGGCCGTGCCGCCTCACCACCCTCACGCCCACCCCCACGTGCCCCCCGCAGCACGCTCACCCGCACCACCACATGCCGCAGCCACGGTGGGTCGTCATCCCGTACCCGCCGCCGCCGCCCATGGTGGCCGCGCCACCGCCGCCGCCGCCGCAGTTTGCCAAGCACTTCGCTGCTGGGCCGCCCCAAGCTGCGGCCGGGCGCCGCACGCCGACCCGCCCGCGGCCGGATCCGGCGGGAACGGGTGCGAGGAGAATAAGACCATTTGGGTTGGCGACCTCCAGTACTGGATGGACGAGAACTACCTCCACAGCTGCTTCGGGCCCAGCGGCGAGGTTTGCTTTCTCTCCCGATCCGGACTCCTCCGTACTGGATCTCATGAATACAGCTAGATTTGTACCATTTCCGTGCGTTGATTTGTGTGTGTTTGCCTCAGATTGATATAGAAGCTTAAACTGCGCTTGATTTTTGCTTGGTGCAAATAAAGGTGCCATATTGACGTTGCAAAGTTGCTTAAGGCACCAAGTTCGAGGTCATTCAATGCCGTACGGACGGAATGCTCTTCAGCCTGTTCGCTTCGTATTTATCAGCCAGCGAACAGTATTCCCAAAACAAGCCAATGGTATTTTCAGCCATGGTTTACCAAACCAGCCAATAATACTTTCAGTAGTACTTATAAGGCAATGTACTTTCAGCCATGTTTGCTCATTTAGTATCTCCTGTTTGGTTTAGAGCCGTGTAGTAGCTTTAAAATGTTTCTTTTTGGTATGCCTTTTTTTTCCATAGAAGAAGGGGTCATCTTATTCCCTTGGAATTGGTGTATGCGAGGTGACAAACGTGCCGACCTCCTGTAGGATTTATGCATATAACTTACTTGGAGGAAACGGTCTTGATTCTTGATAAGTAATAAACATTTTGAATGGGCCAAGTTAGCTTCTTCACTTCGGTGGATCCTGTATCAGTAGAATAACTTTTAGAGGAGCAAAAGGAAGCAATAATTTCAGCCTTGGGCCAATTATCCTTTTCGGGGTATGCTCACTGATGTTGACAGGAAGAGAAAAGATGCCTGATTATAGGTCCCTGTGATGGGGTACTGATACAATGCCTCTTCAGGAGCAGAGATAAATGGACAAAGTGACTTGTATCTATTCTTTTTTTTTTGTACTAGCTTAGTAGTAGTAGCTACCAGGAACCTTTCTTCAAACATAGTTGAAAGTATGTTTATCAGATACAGATGAGGTTAACTGCCAATCAGGCACGACTTACTATTTCTTCTTTCTGTTTTTTGTGTGTTTGTGCTTCCAGAACTTTTTAACTAGTAATCTTATTGTCTTTTGCTACCTTACATTTTTGTAGGTGGTTACAATAAAAGTTATCCGCAATAGGCAAACAGGACAGTCAGAGGGGTATGGATTTGTTGAGTTCTTTTCTCATGCATCAGCAGAAAAGGCTCTTCAGAATTTTATTGGTCATGTGATGCCAAACACTGACCGGGCATTTAAGTTGAACTGGGCATCATATAGCATGGGTGAAAAGCGATCTGAAGTAGCTTCTGATCACTCGATATTTGTTGGTGATCTAGCTGCTGATGTTACTGATGAAATGCTGCTGGAGCTTTTCTCTAGCAAGTACCCTTTCGGTGAAAGGAGCTAAAGTTATTATTGATGCAAACACAGGCCGTTCTAGGGGCTATGGATTTGTTAGGTTTGGAGATGACAACGACAAATCTCATGCAATGTCTGAAATGAATGGTGTATATTGCTCTACTAGGCCAATTCAGTATAGGACCCATGACTCCCAGAAGATCTTCAGGTATCCCCATCTTCTATTGTTGTTCCACAATCTCAAATGCTGTAGCATCTTTTCATTCAACCATAGATTGTCAAATATTTTATGCTATGAATGCTTAGCTACTCCCTAGATCCTAGGGTTGAAGGCATCGACCCTCGACCTGGGAACGTTGACCCTGACCTTGGTACGCGGGGTCATTTTTGACCCCGGCATGTAAAAACCTCTCACAAGTACCGTACCACATTCCTCGACCCTGTTTTTTGACCCCCTCGATCTGGGATCTTTGTGACTGCTGTCCAGTTTCTAATGTGTCTATTTTTTTTTGGGTTGCTAAAGTCCATAATATTAAGCGTAACTTGGATACCGAGGCATGGTTAGTTCGCAGGACGGAAACCGAACAGGCGGTTGCATGCCGTTTGAGATGGGGTCGTGATAAAAGGACTGTTTGCATGGCGATCACTATGGAGTTGCAATTAAAAGGAAACTGAATCCTTTAGCCGTGCATGCATCCATGCGAAATTGCTGGACGCTAACCGCTGTGGAGTACAATGTGGCACTTGAAACCGACACCAGTTAGGGAGTTACTAGTATCCACGAGCGCAATGATTGATGACCCCATATTGGTATTCGTTTTTGTACCTGTCACGCCTTAAAAACTCGACTTGCGGGAGTATTACTCAATTTGATTTTTTATGGAATGCAATGATTCTGACCTTCCTGATCACCAATCCAGTCAAGTTCTCGTGTCACCATGTCATTTGTTGAACTGTATTTTATAGGAATCATTTGAATAATTCTATACATATTGCGTACCAACCTTCTCTGATTAAGAGGTTCTAACCATTATTAAGTGGTTCTCTTTTAAGTATAGACAACTCTTTACCCTCATCCATCCAGTTGGCTAGAATGCTTAGTCCCTTTATGCAAGGCTGCATATGCAAGCTGAATGCTAGCCGTCATGTATTTTTGTTAGTGTCTGCAAGAGTATGGGCCAAACAGATTGCCCGAATGACTCAGCAGCATGTACCTGACCAGAGGAGGTGTCTAACCATCTTTCATTCTGGGTACACTGATGATCTGGGTTTTATTTTATTGATGACTGAATTCATGACTGCATTTTGGCAAAAAAACCACCGCTAACACACTCGAAATTCACTTTGCTTCTTTTTTCCTTTTCACTTCCTAGGAGACTAAAGTTGCCAAATCATCTGTTTCATCCTCCTGAGTCCTAACTAGTTTGTACTTCCCAAAGTTCTGATGATATTAAAAAGTGAATTACTGAAACACATGTTTTATGGTTGTAACTATAAAAAACTTCCGGTATATTGGCTTGTGGTATGTGAGCCTGGTTTCTATGGCTACAGTGTTCTGGAAAAAAAAATCCTATTCTTAGGGAAATCCCACTATCTGATTGGATGGCTGTGGCCTCATCTCTAGCACCAGTCTACTAAGTGCTCATTCTCTTCCTTGGCCTGCTGATACAGTTGTTACTTGTGTGATCCTCTTCTTACCTCAGGTGGATTTCATATAGTTGATGCATCTTGATACATTCGGACCATGAATCCTGTGGTTTTGTGTCACAAGCCTGCAAGGCTAGATATCCTGGATTTTGTTCACCTCTTAACCATAGAGCCATGTTTTCCTCCAATTTACCGCTCTGCGATTTATCTATGCGTACTTTGTTCTTTTGAGTGCCAAATATGTAGCCTGTTGAAATTGACGAATAGTATCAGGAAAACAACCTAGTGCATGAAAAATTTTCAGTGTGGAGCTAGCACTGCATGTACTAAACTGGCACAAACCCTCTACAGTTAGTCAGTTACTCCTTGAATAACTATATGTTATTCCCTGGATAGTCAATCTAAACCTAGTTAATGTTTCAAGAGCATGTTATGTGTTATGTACCATGACATTGCACTCATGTTCTTTCATGTAATCTCTAGTTTTTCTGAACTTGATGACTACTGTACTCAGGAGATTCTGGCTCCTTGACTCCTGGTCATTCAGATGGCGATTCTTCTAATAGAAGCGGTTCGTGGTACTCTTTTCCTGTGGTGTTTGTCACCTTTAAGTTGATAGTTTTTAATCTGTAGTTGTCACCCTTCTTTAGGTATATGTTGGTGGGCTTGACCCCAATGTCAGTGAAGATGAACTTAGAAAAGCCTTTGCCAAATATGGTGATCTTGCCTCTGTGAAAATTCCTCTAGGAAAGCAATGTGGCTTTGTTCAATTTGTTAGCAGGTATGTACCTGAAGCATTTACATGATTTCCTATTTATTTTGTCCATAACTTTGCTGAAGTGATGTTTAACCCGTGCGGCTATTCTTCTAGAACTGATGCTGAAGAAGCACTACAAGGATTAAATGGATCACTCATTGGAAAGCAGGCAGTTCGCCTTTCATGGGGCGCAGCCCATCGCATAAGCAGGTTTGTTATGCTTGACATTGCCTTCCTCTGTCCCCCCGGTGAGGACTATTTTTTCTTGTGTAATCACTTGTTATAGGGGCCAGAAGCTAGATTACTCTCACCCCCAGCCCTACCTTGAAATATGGGAACCAAGGTTTGAACTCCCCATCCGGCCTGCCTACAACTCTAATGATTGCGTGGCCAATGAGATTCGGACCCAAGGCACTAGCTGACTAGCTCCAACTCTATCTCTGTTAGCTACCGGGTTATCCACCCGTCCTCTGTAGTTGCTTGTTATAGTATCAGTTTCCGCTGACCCAATCAGTTTTTGTTAAATTGTAGCGTTGCAATAGTTAGGTTTGCTAACTTAACTACAATTCGGTAAATTGATGAGTACCCTAACTTTGGATGTGCCTCAAAACTAACCTTCTCACATGTAAGATTGTGTTCATCATAATGTTCATTAGCCTTTGCGTTTGCTCTCACCACCATCAGTTTCATTTATTGGGTTGGTGGAGGAATAAGCTAACTCTCAGGAGTTTGCTGGATGTTGTTCCACTCTCCACTTATTATCTCTCGAACAAACTAACTTGATCAATCTGCTGCATAATTCTCTTTTTACCTTTAAGACTAAAACCAGTTGTCTGAAAAATTGTAACCTTGATTGCAACTAGCTTACCACGGTTGTATGTGAGTACACAATTATGTTCCTACAATCCTAACGGAAAGGTTAAATATGGTTGCATCTTGCAGCACATTTTAAGCAGCAATAAGGTAACCCTGGGCATTCTGATCTCTTGCACAGAATAATTGTTTTCTGTCAGCACAGGTGTATGTGTCTTTAATACCATCCATCTATATATACCAAAGCATGAGTTGATATTTTTTCTGTTTAGCATTGCATATATTTTTTGACATATTTATAATTCCTCACAACGGTGAAAGGTATAATGCTTTTGTGAAACCATTTGCTTCCTTCCTCCCCTTACACCCATTTCCTTTTCTGTTTCCAGTCGAGGGGTGACTCCGGCAACAGGAGGAACATGTACTTTGGCACACCATTCTATGGCGGGTATGGCTATGCCTCCCCGGTGCCACACCCAAACATGTACGCTGCAGCGTATGGCGCGTACCCGATGTATGGCAACCAGCAGCTAGTGAGCTAGAGGGCTCCCCTCCGATGTGTCCCCTCTGACGGGAAACAAAGGTTTTGGTCCGGTGAGCATAGTAGCGTCAGGTGTGAAGGTTATAGCCTTATAGGTTGTCCTAAAAAGTGGGCGAGATATGTTGTTGAACGGATGGTATGGTGCCTGTAGCTGTTGTGTGTGTGTGCGTCGCAAGAATTGGATGGAACTCGTGGCTTGTAGTACACCAGGGAGTCATGTCGGTATTCTTTCAAGAAATTTTGACTTGGTAATAAATTAAACTATTGTTTGTGCGTCCATTTTAACCTCTCGATTGTGGGTTGGCAATCATTTTCATGCTCTTGGTTACATATAACTTGTATTTTTGTACCCCCTGGACCCTGGTATGTGTGGGTTTTTTCTGTTTGGATTCTAAGTTTGGGGCACAAATCAGTACTGTTGCTGCCTACAATCTGCTTGTGCAACTCATCTACAACTAGAAAATGCTTGTATAGGAATCAAAAAGAAGATTGTTGCCGGTGTTTCGAGTAAACACCAATGAGTAAATTTATATGCTACGCGTCTGGCCCGGATGATGTACTAAGAAGACACAAGAATTATACTGGTTCGGGCCGAATGTCCCTACGTCTAGTTTTGGACTGCTCGTGTTACCAGCACTGAGTTTATAGTAGGGGGTTACAAACTAGCGAGAGAGGGGCAGGTCCCAAGTCTCTGGTGGAAAGAATGAATGGGTCCGAAAGCTTGGTCGCTGCTCAGCTACGTGCTTGAGGTTTGACGCTGGTGCTCTTGATATGATGTGGTGCGGCGAACCGATGCCCCTTAGTGGACGTCTTGCTTTCCCTTTTATAGCCCAAGGGAAAGCAGGGGTTACAGCAGAAGGGAAGAGGGAAAAAGAAAGAAATAAGGCTCCTCGAGGTGTGCCGTTCTCTTTTCTGGGTCTCGCTGACCCTGCAAATCGTGGTGGCACCGTCGTCGCACCGGGGTCCTGTTGGCCGCTGCAGCATACGTGTGGGCGTCGTGCGTCGTTCTTGTCTTCCATCCCATCCGAGCGGACGGAATGGTCAAAGGGTCCCTGACAAAGGCCATACGTGGGGCTGGTGGTACAGTGCCAATCAACTGACGCCGGTCGACTGACGTTGGACGGTGGTCAGGCAGGGAGTTGGCAGCACAATGCTGGCCTATTGACGCGGTGGGCGACGTGAGTCTCCTAGCATGGCCTGATGCGATCGCCAGTCGCATCAGGACACGTCTGAGACATGCTCCCGGGCGTGCGCCCCCACGTCGTAGTGGTTGAAGCGGTTCGGGTCCTACCTTGGGGCCACTGCTTTTGTTCGGTAGCAAATCCGTCCCTCGGGGAACGGGCGAGGCGGAAATCTCGCCCTGGGGGCCGGGCGAGACGGAATCCGAGCCTCAGGGGTCGGACAAGGCGGAGCCCTCCCCGTGGAACCGGATGAGTCGGAGCCCACGCCTTGGGGTCGGATGAGGCGGAAACCTTGTCCTTAGAGTTGGAGCCCACGCCTTGGGGTCAGACGAGGCGAAAACCTCGTCCTCGGAGTTAGACGAGGCGTGGCCTGGCCCCTGGGGGTCGGACGAGGCGGAAACCTCGTCCTCAGAGTTGGACGAGGCCCGGCCCGACCCCTAGGGGTCGGACGAGGCGGAAACCTCGTCCTCGTAGTTGGACGAGGCGTGGCCCGACCCCCTGGGGGTCGGACGAGGCGGAAACCTCGTCCTCGGAGTTAAGTCCTTAACCATCAGATGAGGCGACGTGATGCTCATTAATCCTTTGGCTCGGATACCCGGATATGGATATCCGATAGTAGCCCCTGAGCCTTTGGAAGAGTGAGACACTCCTGCAAAGGCTTTTTGCGACCCGTTGCTTGAGGGCGCACGGGAGTACTGTTCATTATTATCGCTTTGCAGGATGGCGAGCTATGTATGACACTCGTTGTTTGTATGCGACCGTGTGTTCGGTCACTTTGCGATGTCGAGCCCCCAAGCCCCCGCGCGTTGCAGGGGTCCGGTCGGGGGGTCGGTTCGTCTTGTGATCGTCATGCCTCACGCGTCCATTCGCTAGGACAGAGGGGCTGAGCCGTGCCGTGCTTTCCTCGCTGGACGGAGCACGGTGCTCGGTGAGTTGTTAACGGGCTTGTTCGAGTGGAGCCCCGGCATCCCCTTTGCGGGGGCCCGGTTCGAGATTAGCTGGTGACTGACTCTAGATTCTTGGTGGCCGGTCCATATAGTTCCCGAATTCGTTTGACCGGTCCGAGGGCTCGATGCCCACGGCGCTTCGCGCGCTTCGGGTACTGGCCGCTAGCGGGCCCGTCCTTAACCCCCCCTCACTCTAGGGTGCCCTGGAGCGGCCGTGAACCCACTGGTGGGCCAGCCTTCGAACTCCTGGGCGTTAATGGACCGTAGGAGCGTTTCCAGCTCCGTATCCCACTTACCTGCGACGGCCCGTAGCCTTTGAAGATGAACCGCCGCTCGATGGATCCTTCGTGGGGAAGATTTGGATAGGCATGCGCTCGTCTCTCGAGGCGGCGATGCGACTAATGCTGCGAGGAATAGTGAAGGCATGAGCCCCGAAAGAAACGGATCTGGCGAGGCGTGGGGTGCTTTAATTTAGGTGGATGGTTCGCCCCTCGCCCATTCCGCCCTTACCATATAAATGAAGCAGTTTCTCCCCAACCTCTGTACGCGCAGCCGCATCCTTGTCCCTCCAATCTTTCTGCCTTTCGCTCTCGAGTTCCGGCCTTTGTTCCCCTGTTTTCGCTCCGTCGTCGGCGAAGCTCTCGCTCTCCAGCCCTACGCCACTGCCGGATCTTCTGCATCGCCATCGCCGTTCCTCGATGGAGCCTTGGCCTCGCTTCGACGTTCTCCACGCGCGCATGGAGGGTCTAGTTAAGAAAGGCCTTCTTCGTGCAAGGACCACAGCGATGGAGTGGATCGTACGTAGTGGCGAGGATGAGCCATCGCCGCCCAACGGCTATGTTGTTTCCTTCGTCCCCTTCCACGAGCATGGGCTCGCGACTCCCCCCACCGATTCCTTCGAGGGCTGCTGCACTACTACGGGATTGAGCTGCAGCATCTGAATCCCAATGGGATTCAGCACAACTCGGCCTTCATCGCACTGTGCGAGGGGTATCTGGGGATCGAGTCCCACTTCGAGCTATGGAAGTACTTCTTCGCCGTCGAGCTACAGAAGAAGGAGAGGAAGAAGCCGGACCTGGCGGTGCATTCGTCTTCGAGGCAGCCGGTCGTCGGAGTACATGTCCATCCCGTTGTCGAAGTCCAACAAGGGGTGGCATAAGCTCTGGTTCTACCTGAGGAACGACGCCGTCGCCCCCCTGCCGATCTTCATCGGCCTCCTGATCGAGGAAGCGCAGGACGTGTGGAGGTACGGGCCCATCAAGAGGGAGTAGAAGAGGCTCGGTGACCTACTCAAATCCATCGTGACTCTGAAGGGCCACGGTCTTCGCAGGACCGACGTCGTCGGTGCGTACCACGTTAGGACGCTGGCGCCGCTGATGGCGCGCACTCTTCCGATGTGGAAGATGACACCGGATTCCGCGCCCGAAGGGACGGTGATGGTCACCGTTGAGGCCCTCAACATCGGTGAAATGGCACAACGCCTCAAGGAGGCGATGGAGTGCCCGGCGGATCCGTCGGTGGATCTCACCCCGGTGTACCCGGTCCCGGGGCATCCCGCAATGCGGCCGGACGTGGGTTTTGTCGAAATGGTAAGCCTTTTCGAGTCTATTTCCTTGGCCGACCCTCCTTTGTTCTCAGATTCTAAGCGCCGGGATTTGCAGCCTAGCCTCATCGTCTGTGAGTCCAACCCGCCACTGCCAGAGGACACGGCCAGGAGGGCGGCGAAGGCGAAGAACGAGCGAAAGAAGGCGAAGAAGGAGCGAGCGAAGCTCCAGCGTGGAAAGCGTTGGCAAGGCTCAGAGGAAAGCGATGACAACGAGGAGGAAGAGGAGGAGGACGAGTCTGACCCCAACATCCCATAGGGCGCGCTTGCGCTTCGAGGATGAACAAAGCGATGCGAGGCGAGTCAACTTGACCCCGATTCCGCAAAGACGCCACGGCGCCAAAGCCCGAAGAGGTTGTGCCTCCAAGATCGGTGGGGGAGGACGCGCCCCCGAGATCGGAGGAGCAAGTCCACCCCGCTCCGACCGACCCCACCGGAGGATCAAAGCGGCCGATTACCAACATGGCGGAGTCGAGCGACCAACCCCCGAAACATTCTCGGATAATGGCGTCGAGGTGAGTTAATGAATTCTTTCGCTCTTCGTTGCGTTCTCAGATTTCGTCGTGTGGCGTTGGTGATTTCCGCAGGACCATCCCCAACAACCGCATGGCGTTGGCGCATGCGAAGATCCTAAGCGTGTTGGCCAATCCCCGAGAGCCCTCATGGCGTGGTGCCGGGCGCGTGTGATGGCACCGAGGTAGGCACGACGCCGCCGAGGAAGCGGGGAGGCGGCGCGCCGATTGTGCCGGGAGTCGCTCATGGAATCGGGGCGCCCTTTCGGTCGACGCGCGCCGAGTGGGGCGACGGGAGGAGGCACGACCGAGGCGTCCCCTACAGACGCGGTGATGGCTCGGACTTCGGAGACCGAGCTGCCAGCCTCCTCTGCCATCGGAGGGTCCGCTCCCGAGGGAGCGCCGGTGGCGGAGGAGGTACCGTCGGCTTCCGTCGGGCCGAGCGCCAGCGGTTATGACAGTAGACCCTCGATTGGGGCTGGGCCTCCCGATCCCTTATCTAGTTGGACGATGATACGCTCGCATGGGGAAGAAACCGGCTCCGTTGGGCTGGCCGGTGGACCCGGCGACTCGGTGTTCACCCTCGATGACCCGGTGGAGGTGAAGGACTAGGCAGTGCGCGCTTCGGGACTTGAGTCCGTAGTCCGCTCTCGACCGACGCGTGGGGGCGTTGAAGGATGGCGGCGCATACAGCCGGCCTGAGTTTGTCGTGTCTTTATGTTTTTACTTTCGAGCCATGTTTACATAATTCTAACCTGATTTTTTCGCAGTCCCTTCTGATGCGTAGCCGGGAGAAGTCCCTATTCCTCCGTCGCAAGAGGGAGGTCTGGAAATTCTTTGCCAAAGTGTCGCAATTGCAGGAGGAGGTGGCGAGCCTCCAGACTAAGGAATGGGAAGCCCGTTAACACGCCGACAAGGCCGAAGACAAGCTCAAGGCTGTGGTTGCCAAGGCCGGGGAAGATGCCCCGGAGCTTGGATGACTCTGGCCGTCCCTCGACCTTGCTCGGCGAGCGCTCGAAAACGAGCAGAAGTCGAAGGAAGAAGCCGAGGGCCTGGCCGCCGCCTTGGTCGGGGATGTTGGCGTGCTCTAGAGGGAGAAGACGGTCCTCGAGGAGCAAGTGATAGGTGAGGCTCTGGTTACCTTGTTGCTTGACGTTTGCAATCGGTTTTCCGACGCTCTTTGATGTTCGGCTTGGGCAGCCCTACAGGGGCAACTCTCTGAGGTGTGGGGTCAACTCCAGCCGGAGAGCGACGACCACGATGCCTTGCGCGCTGCCGTCGGGTTGGTCTTCTACGACCTCGGGGTCACCCCGGCCGCGGAGACGAGCTCGCTCGCAGTTCGGGTTACCCAGATCCTAGATCGGGCGCGCGCGCTCGCAAGGGAGGCCCTATACACTGGCGTCCATCGCGCGTTCGCCATTGTCCGCTCCCACTACATCAACATCGACCTGCCGGTGATCAGTGAGGGCTTCGCGCCTGGCTACACTGACGCCGAGCTGGACGAAATTGAGAAGGAGACGGCTCTCCCGGCGTAGGACCTGGCGGAAAAGGTCGGAGAAGAAATCATGCCAAAGGGTGTTTAGTTAGATAGCTGAGTCCGGCGTCGGTCCTTTTGTAAAGACTTTTATTATGTCCGAAAACTTTATTTGTTCTTTATATATATATATATATAACTACTACTCTATAGCTGACTACAAAATAACTTATTCTGTAGCCACTTTGAGTTACGATAATTACTATATTAATTTACAAGATTATAGTTACTCCTTACTAAGTGATTTACTATAACGTTATGGTAAATATCCCCATGTGTTATAGTAACCCAACTATCGTAAATATGAATTGACATTATCATAAATTAGTATATAAAATTATCGTAAATGGAGGTGGCTACATAATAACTTATTTTTTTGTAGCTGGCTACTAAATATACTCTCCCTATATATATATATATAAAGTTCTTTGCGATCGGTCCCTTGTTTTATGTTAAGGTACTAGAAACTTAAGTTGCGAGCGACTAAATAATAATCACGCTGGTGAGCAAGCGATGTCGTAGTCGTCGGGGCGTAGGCTTTTTGCATTCTGACCAGCTTTACTCATTATTAGTTTTTGGCAACTCTTATTTCTAGGTCTCGTCATAAAAAGAAGGGTCGGATGGGAAAATGTTTTTGAGTATATGTACTCCTATCAGTCCCTGAGTAAAACCCAACCCTAGGTAGTTGCCGGGGTCGGGTGTTACTGAAGTCCGATCAGATCAGAAGCAAACCTGATAGGAGGAAACATTTTTCGGTTTTTGCAGAAACAATACTTAGTTCGATAAGCATATCGGAAGCTTTGGAACGGAAAGATTAAGGGTAAAAGCGACGTAGTTGCTCGATGTTCCAGGCGTTGGCGATGGTTTTGCCGTCATCGGTCTTGAGCTTGTAGGTGCCGGGTCGGAGTACTTCCGCGATGATGTACGGTCCTTCCCACGGCGTCGAAAGCTTGTGGCGATTTTTGTTGCTCTGGATGAGGCGAAGGACTAAATCACCTATGCCGAAGGCGCGACCCCGCACGCGTCGGCTGTGGTACCGTCGTAGCGCCTGCTGGTATTTGGCCGAATGGAACAGGGCAATGTCGCGTGCTTCGTCAAGTAGGTCCATGGCGTCTTCCAAAGATGCTTCATTTCCCTGCTCGTTGTAGGCCTTGACCCTTAGCGCTCCGTTGTCAAGGTTGGTCGGGAGGATGGCTTCAGAGCCGTAGACCATGAAAAACGGCGTGTAACCGGTTGCCCGGCTGCTGGACGTCCTTTGGCTCTAGAGTACTGCGGGAAGCTCAGATCCACCAAACTTGTTCAACCGGTTAAAGATCCTAGGCTTGAGGCCCTATAGGACCATGTCGTTTACGCGCTTGACCTGCCCGTTCAGGCGGGGTTGCGCTTCGGTGGCCCAGTCGACGCGGATGTGATATTCATCGCAGAATTGGAGGAACTTCTTCCCGGTGAACTGCGTACCGTTGTCCGTGATGATGGAGTTCGGGACTCCAAAGTGATGGATGATGTACGTGAAGAACAACACGGCCTGCTCGGATTTGATCATGGTGATCGGCCGAGCCTCTTTCCACTTCGTGAACTTGTCCATGGCGATAAGTAAGTGCGTAAAGCCCCCGGGCGCCCTCTTGATGGGCCCTACCAGGTCGAGCCCCTAGACCGCTAACGGACACGTGATGTGGATCGTTTGGAGCGCTTGGGTCGGCAGGTGAGTTTGCCGAGCATAGTACTGGTATCCTTTGCAGGTGCGTACGACCTGCTCGGTGCCGGCCACCGTGGTTGGCTAGTAGAAACCTTGCTGGAATGCGTTTCCGACCAAGGTTCTAGGTGCGGCGTGATGTCCGCAGACCCCTCCATGGATGTCTTCTAGCAGGTCCTTCCCCTGCTCGGTGGGGATACAACGCTGTAGGATTCTGGTGTGGCTACTCTTGTAGAGCTCCCCTTTAATGACGACAAAGGACTTGGCGCGACGCGAGAGCCATTGGGCCTCTGTCTTATCGGCAGGGAGCACCTCGTGGAGGAGGCAATCGAGATAAGGTGTTCTCCAGTCGGTCGGAGGGTTGGGCTCCGCCACTGGGTCTTTGACGAGTTCCATGACCTCGGGGTCGGATGGAACTAAGGGCCGATCAGCCCCCGAGCCTAGAACTGGTGGCTCGTTGCCGGCCTATTCTGGTTCCTCGTATCGGACCAAGGGCTTGTGCAGGTCGCTAGCAAAGATGCCAATGGGGATCGGCTCTCGGCTCGATGGCATCTTTGCTAATGTGTCGGCTGCTTCGTTGAGCCACCTCAGGATATGGTTGAGCTCGAGGCCGTCGAACTTGTCCTCCAACTGTCGGACCTCATGACAATACGCAACCATCTTGGCATTGTGGCAGCTTGACTCTTTCATGACCTAGTCGACGACCAGTTGCGAGTCGCCTCGGACGTCAAGCCATCGGATGCCCAACTTAATGGCGATACACAAGCCATTGACGAGTGCCTTGTAGTCAGCCACATTATTTGAAACCAGGAAGTGGATGCGAATTGTGTACCTCTTGCGCACCCTGAGGGGGGAAACGAAAACTAGCCCGACCCCAGCGCCCTTCTTCATCAGTGATCTGTTGAAGTACATCGTCTAGCACTCCTGATCGATGGCCGCCAGTGGCATCTGGATCTCGGTCCATTCGGCCACAAAAGTCGGCCCGATGCACGAGACTTGATGGCGTTCGTTAGGCGATACATGACGCTACGATCTATCACTCAGCGTCCATTTCGTGATTCTCCCCGAGGCCTCCCGGTTCTGGATAACCTCGTCGAGGTGGAAAGATGACATGACAGTCACCTGGTGTGAGTCGAAGTAGTGGCGCAGCTTCCTCTTGGTGATCATGATGGCGTATAGGAGCTTCTGGATCTAGGGGTAGCGTGTCTTGGAGTCGGACAAGACTTCGCTAACGGAAGTACGGGACGTTTGTACCTTGAGGGCGTGTCCCTCTTCTCCCCGTTCTACAACCAAGGCGGCGCTGACCACCTGAGTCGTAGCTGCGACATAGAGTAGGAGCGGCTCTCCCTCAGTCGGCGGGACTAGAATCAGGGCCTTCATCAGGAGTACTTTGAGCTTGTTAAGCGCCTCCCCGAGCCTTAGGTGTCCATGCGAATCGGTCGATTTTCTTTAGGAGCCAATAAAGGGGAGCCCCCATTCATCGAGGCGTGAAATGAAGCGACTAATGCTACTGCGAGGCACCAGTAACCTACGAACTCCCTTTAGGTTTGGAATCGGGCCCATCTTCGTGATGGCTGAGATTTTTACCGGTTGGCTTCGATGCCATGCTCGAGAGGCGATGAATCCGAAGCGGCATGCCCCTTGGGACCCCAAAGGCGCATTTCGGGGTTGAGCTTGATGCCGTTCTCCTAGAGCTTCCTGAAGGTCTGCTCCAGGTCGGCCACGAGCTGGTTGGTCTGCTTGGACTTGACTACGATGTCGTCCACGTAAGACTCAATGGTCCGCCTGATGAGGTTCCCAAAGCATTTAGTCATGCAACGCTGGTACGTAGCCCCGGCGTTCTTGAGTCCGAACGGTATCGTAACATAGCGAGCGATCCGAGCGGGTGATGAAAGAGGTCGCGGTGGTCGGACTCTTTCATCACGATCCGATGGTGCGAGATGCGCATCAAGGAAGCATAGGGTTTCGCGCACCGAGGTCGAGTCAACTACGATCTATGCGTGGCAAAGGAAGCGAATCCTTTGGCACGCCTTATTGAGGCTGGTGTAGTCAACACACATTCTCCAATTCCCACTTTTCTTTTTTACAAGAATGGGATTGGACATCCACTCTGGGTGGTATACTTCCTTGATGAAACCGGCCGCCAAGAGCTTAGCGATTTCTTTGTCGATGAGCCTCCGCTTCTCCTCGTTGAAGCTGCGTAGGCGTTGTTTGACCGGCCTGGAACCCGGCCTGATCTTCAAGACATGCTCAGCGACTTCCCTCGGAATTCCCGGCATGTCCGAGGGTTTCCACGCAAAGATGTCTCGATTGACGCGAAGGAAGTCAATGAGCATGCCTTCCTACTTGGGGGAGAGGGCGGTGCCGATGCGCACCGTCTTGTCGGTGGAGTTGTCGATGTCGACGAGGACCTCCTTGACGTTCTCCGCAGGCCCAAAGGATCCGGCCGCTCGCTTTGTGTCGAGCGCTCCTTCAGCGATGTCCTTCTCGATGGCTGTGAGCTCCTCAAAAGCGAGGGTTGCCAAAGCGAGCTCGCAACTCTCGACCTCGCACTCGTAGGCCCTCTAGAAAGAAGTACCGACGGTGATGACCCCGTGTGGGCCCGACATCTTGAGTTTGAGATAGGTGTAATTGGGGACGGCTATGAACTTCGCGTAACATGGTCGCCCCAAAATGGCATGGTTGACCGAGGGAACCCGACTACCTCAAAGGTGAGGGTCTCTCGTCCTATAGTTGGATGGATTCGAAGGTGATGGGCGGTCGTCGATCCGCCGCCGATCGGTATGGCCTGCTTTCCAAAGACGATGCCATGGAAAGGCATACTGGTTGGCGGATGCACGCTCGGTCGATGCCCATAGCGTCGAGCATCTCGGCGTACATGATGTTGAGGTCATTGCTTGCATCCATCAGTACCTTGGTGAGCCGCTTCATGCCAACGATAGGGTCGACCACGAGCGGGTACCTACCTAGGTATGTGACGCTATCCAGGTGGTCAGATCGATCGAAGGTTATGGGATACCCTGACCATTTGAGGAAAGTGGGCGTGGCGGGCTCAGCTTCGTAGACTTCTCGACGCGTGAGCTTCTGTCGGCGCTTGGAGCCGTATGCCTCTAGCCCATCGAAGACCATGAGGCAGCCATCTGGCGATGGAAAGTCGTCTTCCTTCTCTCCGGCATCGTCGGCTTTTGCCTCGGGCTTCTTCTTCTTCTCCCATTTCTTGGAGCCGCCGGTGAAGAAACGCTTCATGAGGGAGCAGTCCTTGTACATATGTTTGACGGGGAAGGCGTGGTTTGGGCATGGCCCCTCGAGCAGCTTGTCGAAGTGATCGGGGGTGCCCTCGGCTGTTGCTCGACCGGCTTTTCGCTTGGCGGCAGCCACGAGCGAGCCCCCGCGCCCTTTTCGGATCTTCTTCTTATTTGAACGGTCGGAGGGGCCTTCATCGGCGTCCTCATCCTGCTTCGCCTTGCCTCTGGAGCGATCAAAAATTGCTCCAACCGCCTCCTCGCTGGTAGCGTGGCTAGTCGCTATGTCGAGGAGTTCCTTGGTAGTCCGTGGACCCTTGTGTCCTAACTTATGGACCAGGGACTTGCAGGTGGTCCCTGATAGGAAGGCTCCGATGACGTTGGCATCGACGACATTGGGGAGCTCGTCGCACTGCTGGGAGAAGCGTCAGATGTACTCGCGGAGAGTCTCTCCCAACTTCTGTCGGTAGTTCTTCAAGTCCCAGGTGTTCCTAGGGCGCGTGTAAGTGCCCTGGAAGTTCCCCATGAAGATTTGTTTCAGGTCCGCCCAACTCTGAACACAGTCGGGCGGAAGGTGCTCCAGCCATGTTCGCGTCGAGTCGGCCAGGAACAGGGGGAGATTGTGGATGACGAAGTCGTCACTAACCGCACCGCTGGCCCGGCAGGCGAGCCGGTAGTCCTTGAGCCATAAGCTGGGATTCGTTTCCCCAGAGTATTTTAGGACATTAGTCGGCGAGCGGTATCGGGGCAGGAGTGCCACCTTGAGGATATGCCAACTAAAAGCCTGGGGCCTTGTTGGCTCGGGGCTATGACTCTGGTCCTCCTCGCGATCATAGCGTTTGCCCCGTCGAGGGTGGTAACCACGGCTGCCCCCCCCCGCATCGTTGCGGGTACGCCAGCGGGCGTCGAGGGTGTCGCGCGTGTCACGGTTGCGGCCGAGGCGCTCCTGCACCGGAACCATGATGCGTGGCCTGCCGTCGTGTGGCGATTGGTGGATTGATGCGTCCTTGTCGTGCGCTGGCTGGTGTCGAGCTCCCTTCGCCGAGACAGCCAGCTATCGACCTGCTGCACAACCGCACGCTCGAGCAGCGTGCGAACCTCATGGTGGGCCAGTCAATCCTCGGGGGTCATAGGCTCCGGAAGCCCCCTAAGCAGGGTTGTTGCTACAATGATGTTTTGGCTTGCCCAGGCAAAGTGTGGGAGCGCTTGATCGTCCTCAACGATCCTCCGATTCACGTCACTGGCCATGGCGCGTGCGCATCCCCCGTCTCCGTGGCGCTCGATCTCGCGATCGAGCTCCGTGCGTTCCTGCTCGAGCTAGAGTCGCGCTTCCTCAAGCTCTAGGTGTTGGGCCTTCAGCTGCTCCACATGTAGGCGGGGTGGGGCTCCTGCATCCCCCTCGACCTCGTCGTCGAGGTCGTTCATCGGGGTAGCCTCCTCCTTGTGGATGCTTTCGACGTGTCCCTCGGAGGTACCTATCATGAAGCATTCACGAGAGGGGTGATAGCTCCCCTACTGGAGTCAGAGCCAGAGAGCGACTCTAGCTCCTCTGCGAGGAGGTCATGGAAAGACTCCACGACGTGTTCGATCACCCCTACGAACTCATCGTTCGTGGGGGATGGAATCATATGTTGTGCCACAAGGTGGCCAATGGTCTCTGCGGTGTTGCGGAGACCGAACGGGAGCACTGTCGGGGCGCTCCGAATGAGGTATTCCGGGGAGAGCGGCTCTCCCCCGGTAAGCTGCGCCATGACATTGGCGAACGAGAAGGTGAGGTGGCGCAGGCTCTCCTGGGACGGTTGGGGTCCCAGGAAGACGCCGAGCTGACGCTCCAACCTCCCGTAGTCGAAGTCGAGGAGCTGGCCGCTCCTAGGGGCACGGACCTCCGGCGCATCCAGCCGTAGCTCCTCTAGCGCCTCGGTGATCGCGTCGAGGCCGGCGGAGAGGAGGGGTTGAACGACGATGGGCGCCCGCGCCAGCTCTCCCTCTGTCGTGATAATGAAGTCCAGGTCCCCGAAGCGCACGTGTGCGCCCGGGACCCAGCTAATGTTGTGATTAGCCATCCGAGGCCTGGTTTTAATTCGAGACTCGCAAAAGGCCCCTACCTGGCTCGCCAACTGTCGGTGTTTCGAGTAAACACCAACGAGTAAATTTATATGTTACGCGTCTAGCCCGGATGGTGTGCTAAGAAGACACAAGGATTATCTTTGGTTCGGGCCGAATGTCCCTACGTCTAGTTTTGGGCTGCTCGTGTTACCAAAGACTTTGAGTTTATAGTAGGGGTTACAAGCGACGAGAGAGGGCATGTCCCAAGTCTCAGTGGAAAGAACGAATGGGTTCGAGAGCTTGGTCATTTGCTTTCGGCTATGTGCTTGAGGTTTGACGTTGGTGCTCCTTGATCTGATGCGGCGCGGCGAACCGATGCCCCTTAGTGGGACGCCTTGCTTTCCCTTTTATAGCCCAAGGGAAAGCAGGGGTTACAGCCGAAGGGAAGAGGGAAAGAGAAAGAGAAATAAGGCTCCCAGAGGTGTGCCGTACTCCTCTTCACGTGGGTCCCTCGGACCCTACAGATCGTGGTGGCAACGGCGTCGCACCAGGGTCCTGTTGGCCGCTGCAGCATACGTGCGGGCGTCGGGCGTCGTTCTTGTCTTCCATCTTATCCGAGCGGACGGAATGGTCAAAGGGTCCCTGACAAAGGCCATACGGGGGGCTGGTGGTACAGTGCCAATCAACTGATGCCGATCGACTAACGTTGGACGGTGGTCAGGCAGGGAGTTGGCAGCACAGTGCTGGCCTGTTGACGCGGTGGGCGACGTGAGTCTCCTAGCATGGCCTGATGTGACCGCCAGTCGCATCAGGACACGCCCGAGACGTGCTCCCGGGCGTGCGCCCCCACGTCATAGTGGTTGAAGCGGTTCGGGTCCTACCACAGGGCCCTTGCGCTTTGTTCGGTAGTAAATCCGACCCCGGAGAAGCAGGCGGCGGGAAATCTTGCCACGGGGGCGGAAGCGAGCGGAATCCGACCCTCGGGGGCCGGACGAGGCGGAGCCCTTCCCGTGGGGACGGATGAGTCGGAGCCCACGCCTTGGGGTCGGACGAGGCAGAAACCTTGTCCTTGGAGTTGGAGCCCAAGCCTTGGGGGTCGGACGGTGAAACCTCGTCCTCGGAGTTGGACGAGGCATGGCCCGGCCTCTGGGGGTCGGACGAGGCGAAAACCTCGTCCTCGGAGTTGCGTCCTTAACCATCGGATGAGGCGACGTGACGCTCATTAATCCTTTAGCTCGGATACCCGGGTATAGATATCCGACAATTGTTATCCATACAGCTGAGTCATCTGAGTTACGATGATGATCTATGGCTGTTTTGTCCTGATTAAGTGATTAGAGTTTGATCAGATATATTGGATTCGGTTTCCCTTCTGTTTTTCGTTTTATTTTAGATATTGGGTTTGAACCTCGGTTTTGAAAAATGTGTGAGCTCGGACCCGTATGATTCTTAAAGTTTAGCCAATTGTGCAGGCAGCCCTTGATGTGGTTATGCTCTTTAGTATTGGGTTCTGATATTTTCTACTTGCTCTGTTCTGTTTCAAATTATAAGACGTTGTTTTTTTTCCTAGATACGTATAGTACATGAATGAATAGCATATATTCCACAGCAAACACGACGTCAACAGAGAGCACGGAGGCGGCCCAGCCAACAAAGTGCCTACGAGACGTCGGGGTAGGAGGACCTCAGTCCACAGAGCAGACTTTAGGGTGGGAACATACCACATTCATCATTTATTCAATGTTAGAATCAGAGGTACTAGGAATCATATTCACCATTCATTCAATGTTACAATCAGAGGTGTACTAGGATTTGGAAGAAGGGAGAAAGGAAGAGCATAGCAAAAGATTGGGGATAGTTTGAAGAACTAAGGAAGGATTGAAGCATCCAATGTCTTCTGTCTAAACTCGCCCTACTATTTAACAGCTACAACACCTCAATTACACATGGGTCTTGCTCTGTCCATGCATGCAAGCACACTATTAAGCCACTGGGAACCCAAGACATGATTGTTGGGCCTCCTCTTCATGAAACTAGTCCCCGGCGCCGAACCATCCCGCATGCCTTGACTTGCCTCTTCATGCTCAAAACTGCTGACATTCCCCCGTTTCGAGACATCGCTTGACCCTAAGTGGGCACAAAAGAGAACTGTTACTACACAACCTCCAGATCTCCACCGGACCACTTGATCAACTCTTAAACCGGAAACAACCAATGATGTGCTAAACGTTTCTACAAGACACGTTTAGGAACGTGTAACTGTGTAAGGGCCGGCTTAATGTCATCAGGGATAGAACCAATCACACGTTGTTAGGACACCCAAGGCTTCAAATGAGATGTGGTGGAACACCGAGTGGATGGAAGATGAAGAAAAGGAAGCTCCAACTTATAATTGACTTGTCCCACTTTAGCTAGAATCCGGGAAGGCCCAAAGTGCTTTGAAAAGCTTTTGACTTGCATGAGAAGCAAGCGAAGACTACACATATGGGTGGAGTTTATGCAAAACCAGACTGCCAATCTGAAAGTGCCGTTCGCAACGATTCTTGTCAGCTTGTTTCTTCATCCGCAGCTTGGTACACTCAAGATGTTGCTTAATGAGAGCAGGCATAATTTGACGGTCCTGAATGCAAGCATAGAGTTCAGGTACAGAAACTGAGTTAGTTGCAGAAATTCCAAAATGTGGGGAGGGAAACCATATAATGCTAAAAAATGTGAGCAACCAATAGCTGAATAGTGGCTGGAGTTGTACCAAAACTCATGTAACGACAACCGGTGAATCCCTTTGGAAGGGCAAGCATTAACAAAGTAAGACATGAACTTCTCCATATATTGATTCACCTTCTTAGTCTGACCATCCAACTGAGGTTGATAAGCGGAACCCAACTTTAATGTACATCAGGCAATTTAAAGAGCTTTGTCCATAGGTAACTAGCGAAAATTGGGTCCCTGTCGTACACAATGGTTGAAGGGAGCCCGTGTAACTTATGAACATTATAAGAATTGCTTTGGTCACACCAGCAATGGGGAAAGGGGAAAGGATGATGCGGGACACGCCGATAAAGGCTGAAGAAGACTAGGCAATTTGGACTTATCAAGTTTTGCATGCTGACAAGTTTGACAAGCTTGGACAAAATGACGACAACATTTTCCATACCCTTTCGTGCAAACAACTGTTTTCAATCTCATGCAGGTTAAAGGCACCCAAGCATGACCTATCACTATGATGCATAGCGAGTAAATGAGTAATCAGTGCTGTAATGTTGGACTGGCTCCAATCAGAGCCTGTGTTTGAACCTCCATGGCTCTATGCATCTGTTGATACTACTCCTATGTGGTTGTCTGGCTCCTGTGCTTCCTGCTGCCGCAGCCTCAGCCAGTCGGATTAGGGTGAAAATAGTAAAAACGGTCGAAAATAGTATTGCAATATAGGAAATGAAAACGGTCGATACAATATTCTTCTATATTTTAGTAATTAATAAGTACAAAAAATGGTTGTGAAACTAACTGAAAATGATAACTTTTTTATGTTTGGCTAAATTTAGAAACAAACGAATACGGTATATAATATAGAAAACGAAAACGGTCGGTACCACATTTGTTCCATTCACTTCGAACTTTTTTTTCCCGAATCCATTCACTTTCACCACTAAATCCGATCGCGCAGCATGCGCACACGAGCACAACGCAATATAGTAAAATAGTACGGAGTAGTATTATGCTATGAGCCTTTGAGTAAGGCCAGTCTCAATACACAGCTTTATCACACGATTTCTAAAAATGCCACATCAGCTTTTCAAGTTTTGGTTGATGAATGAAATAGCCTATCTTAATGCACAGTTTCATGACACAGTTTCATATTCTAGCCACAACATTTAATTATTATTAGATGGTGCTATGATCCAGTTTCATGCACAGATAAGTCGCTTACAATTTAAGATCCGCAACAGCTATTCTTTCAAAGAATTTACTAAACCAACGAGACTACTCATGTTCAGATGCAGCAACCGCATGTCTGCATATTGAGAAAAAACAAGCAGTCATGGAAAAAAACAAGAGGCATATTCAGGGCCCTTTTGTAAGGCTCCGGCTCCTTAAAAACAGCTCTGACTCTGGATCTTGTGTTGGAGCAGATTCTCTGGTGGAATTGGAGCTGTTTTGGAAAACCGTTTGGCTGAACAGCTCCTCGTGTCTGTTATGAATGGCTAAGACAGGGACAATGTCCCAAATGCCCCGGCTGAACATCTCCTCGTGTCAGTTATATGCTTGCAGATTCAGGGTGAAATCTCCATAATACTCTTATTCCTTTTCTTTTTCTTTTTCTTTTTCTTTTCTTTCCTCTTTTCTTTTTTTTCTTTCCCTATACCTTATCCGGTCGCTCACGTTGCAACCGCACGGCTGCACGCGTCCGCTCGCGTCTTCAACCTCTGGAGGCCGTGCTCCCATCCCGCCGTCGCCTGCGCCTGGGAGCGCTCCCAGCCACAGTCCACAGGCGGCGCCGTGTCCTCCCCCACGCTAGCTCCCTCCTTCGCGCCCTCTGTCCCGCACCTCCCCGCGCTCCTTCGCCCACAGCACCGTGCCTCCGCCCGGCAGCCCGGCGTCCGACGGACCCGCGCCGCCCGCTCCCGACGGTCGCGCACAGAGCTCCGGCGACCTCGCGGCGGCGGTGGCCTCGCGTGCCCGCGTGGCTCGGTCAGGGCAAAAACGGCCATCGCCCTGCACGGGCCCCACAGCAACCGAGCGGAGCTGGGAGAAGCTCGTTTTTTCTAGCTCCAGTTTTCTCTCTCCTCTCCTCTCAGCGGGTTTTCCACGGCTCTTGACGCGGAGCCGATCCATTTTCTCCCAGTTTGGCTGGTGGAGCTGCGGAACTGCTCCTGGAGCTGATCCAGGAGCCGTACCAAATGGCCCCTCACTTCAGACTTGACCACAAAAGAAGAGTTGAACGTACAGTAGGAAAAAAATGCAGAGAGGCTTGTTGCGGTTCGGCTGCTGGCTGGACTGGAAGTTGCCGCTGCCGCTGCGTGATCCAGATGCACTCTGACCTGACTGGCCTACTGGGGGTGCGGGAGAGAGTAGGGGCGTGCAAGCAGGTTGGGCAATCACACGGCCACCGGTCCGCACGGGATCTCTTTGACGAAAGGATGTGCGCTCAACGGGGGTTTCGTCCGGTTTCATCGGTATAGGTAACTGTGTCAAGTTTCGTCCCATGAAACTCTCGCCTTCGGCTGGTATAGTCCTGTACTATTTTAGCTTATTCTTTCTCACAGAATACTATTCAACCATCTATAACTAGTCGAAATCTATTGTTCTGTGCACCATCCGAACACAGTGCTAATCACCTCTCTCTCTCTTCTTAATTACACTGCCAACTTATCTAAAATGCTAACGTGGCACATCATTAAATGAGAACGAAACTCCTATTTGCTTCACTGCATGTCTCTATCTCAACTGCCGACACGGAAAGCAAATAGATTATACAGGAGCCGAGTTATATATATCTTTATTTATACTATACGTCCTGTTCGTTTAGCTTCTAAGCCGTATTTTTTCAGTTAACGTACAGTATTTTTCTCTCACAACAAATCAGCTAACGGTATTTTCAGACATGCAGTCTGTTCGCTTGTTGGTTTCAGCCAGCCCAAACCAGCAAGCCAACAGTATTTTCCTCTCACAAAAAACCAGCACCAGCCAGCCCAAACCAGCACCAGCACCAACCAGCGAACATGCCCATAGCTTATGAGCCAAGCGAACGGAATAATATACATGTCCCAAAAATATGGACGGGCTCGCCCCTGCCGAAAACAGCGATTTCATGATGGATCCACAGCTAAGAAGAGGCAAATACCACGCAGCTTCCGCTTCGTCGGCTCGTCGCCCCCGCGCATACGCGTACTCTTCCGCGGCACCGCAGCCGCGCTTTGCCGAGACGAGGAAGGGGCAATCGCCCTGCTCACAAAGTGTCACGGCCATTGTTAACTCGCCCCCACGAAATGACCAACCCATCTCTCTTCTCTCTTCTAAAATACTAAAAGTGCAATGTACCTTTGCCGGGTCCATATATAGACTTTTGGACGGAGTCTTGAGACACCGTACCATGACTTTTTAATTAAGCAAGTAACCCAACCGGAACCCTCCAGTTCACACCGTATTCGCCAGTTTAAAGTTAAAAAACCAGATAGATGGCGTCAAACAGGACGCTGATAGCCTACGAAAGTAGGGAGTAGCGCCAATCGCAAGACATCGCTAAAGTCCTTAGTGCGCAAGGAAGACCTGAAGACGGCGCGCAATGCAGAACCGGCCGGCCGTGCTGGACGGACCAAACGTACCGCACGGCGCCACGGCGGCGTGCCGGGACCGATGACAGGGAGGTGATATGATGCATGGGTCCCTCTCCTTGGCTGCTGATGCATGCTACAAGAAAGAAATGCATGATGGTCTTCTGACTCCCCCCCGTCCACGACAACCGTGTTCACATCACATACAAAACTCTGTCCCTCACTCTCTCTCTCTCTCGCGGCTGCATAAATAGACTACCATCAAAGCGCCAGTACGTATGCCTTGCTAGCTCGAGTCCGCTCTCTCCCACGTCACAGCCACCACTGCCACAGCCGGTGAGCCATCCGCCAGTCTCTCGATCGATCTCTGCGCGCCATGGCGTCGTCGTCGCCGGCGGCGGCTGCCCATGGAGAGGGCGGCGCCGTGTGCTGCATGTGCGGCGACCACGGCCTGGCGGGCGAGCTGTTCCGGTGCAGGTGCTGCCGCGCCCGGCTGCAGCACAGGTACTGCAGCGACCTGTACCCGAGGGCGGCCGCGTACAGGCGCTGCAACTGGTGCCTGCGGGCGCCGGCGCCGTCCGACCAACAGGACGGGCGAGCTGCCGCTGCGGCGGTGGCGGCTGACAACAACAAGCCCGAGGAGAAGCGGAAGACGACCGCATCGTCGTCGGACGAGGAACGGCGGCAGCGCCACGAGGGGTACTGCTCCCCGAGGAGGAGGTCGTCGCCGCCCGCGGAGCTCGGCCACCACCCGGTGAAGAAGAAGCACAGGGTCGAGGAGAAGAAGCCGCAGTCGGCGGCGGCCGCGGGGAAGAAGGAGGTTGTTAGCACTGGTGCCGGCGGCGGCAGCAAGGACGAGGAGGTGATGCGGGCGGGGACCAAGGCGCGGGTGAACAGGGTCAGGGTGCGGCGGTACAAGCTCCTCACTGAGGTCATCAGCTGCTAATTAAGCTACTCCTACCGACAAATTAGCATCGAGAAATAATCATGTAGAGGAAGCCGATGAACGAATCGTCGGTCGATGTGTACATACACCGATAGAGTTTGTACGTAATAACAAGCAGCATGCATGTATCGTGCACGGTGCTGCTGCTATAGTGAGTGGACTAAGTTTAGAGTTGCCCTATTCGGAAGTCACGAGTCAGTGTATTACCTCCCTGTCTGGGGACAGCTTCTGCGTCCGATTTTAATGAGAACAAGCGATTCTCGTCCCCAAACTTACCAAGTAGATTCCCGTCACTACCGTGGCGGATTAGACAGGCTGTTCGCTTGTTTGTATCTGGTTTATAAGTCATGGCTTATTAGTCAACGAATAGTATTTTTCTCTCACACCAAATCAGCCAATAGTACTTTTAGCCATAGCTTATAAGCTAAACCAGCCCAAACGAACAGGGTGGTAAAGGTTTTTTTTTCTTATCATATCATGGTTCTTCTTCAGCTTTTCCCCATCACAATCCAGATTCTTCCTCTTCGCGCTCCTCCCAACGCTGAGCTCCTCCTCCACATTGCCGCCGAGCTCGACCCTCTACGCGATGCTCCTCCTCCCCACACACTCCTCTGCGCTGCCTCCTCCGTGCCGCCGCCGGTCTCCTCCCCACACACTCTATATCCACGTCGCCGCTGGTCGCCCCCATCCCCGCGCCAGTGGCATTGGAGCGCATGATAGTGGACGGCATGGGAGCACACGATCATGTCAGTGGGGTACGATCGCGGTGAGTAGGACTTGTGGGAGAGGAGGTGGGCTTGAGCTCCAGCAGCGCGTAGGCGGTGCAGTAGATGAAGATGCGGCCGCAGAGGTTCCAAACGGTAAGATTCTTTGCGCCGAGATTCTTATTGAATCTAGTGGTGGAAGAAATTCAACTTTGATTCAAAGCGTGGCTGAAATAAATTATCCCAAACAGGGTCTATATTCAAAGGCTTGTGTCCGGATTCTGGAATCAAAGGTCACGCACGACCAAAGAACAATGGACTCAAAATGAACGTCAGTCTATATAGTTAGTTGCTCCCCATTTAGCCATTACTTGATCAGAATGGTCACCAACGCGCGGAATTTCCACAAGCCCGTGTGTAAACCGAGCTTTATATATCAGGTTGGCGCAATGCTACCCCTTTTCCTTACAAAGAGCTAGTACCTCAAACAAATCGAAGTCATTGATTTCTTTAGATTCTTATATAAGTCAATTAACCTAAGAAAAGAAAAAAAAATCCTAAATCTCCTCATCACGGGACATAATCAAGTCCCCTTTCTTTCGTGCGCACCAAGACATAATCAAGTTTGTTGCAGTGTATATATGCCCAAAGAAATTAAGCATGGTAAACAATTCAACATCATTTGCGTTCACGGACTTTTAAAGTTTCTAGTTCTAGCGTACATTTTTCTAGTGGACATATGATTTATTTTTAGTGAGCAAGTTTTGATTCAATATATGACAGTATGAGAATTATCTGGGTGACAAACTAATTAACGTAAAGTTTCACGTACATTGGAAACGTACACATGTAAAGTTTTAAGTACATTGGGCGCCTACGTTGACACGGTTACGTGCATAAAAAAATAGATAGTTTATTTATGCTATTAAATCATGTCATGGTCCAAGTCGTAAACATAAAAAAAAATGTCACATTTAATAGATCACGCATGCATCAATTAGATTCATAAAACTGTGTGTATCTAAGGCTGTCCTTATTTATCCTATTTTACAAATTTAAGATTTTAATAAATATATATTTCAATTTTCACCTATTATCTTTAGTAAGCAATGGATAATTCTAACCATCCAATCTAATTATATGAATGATCCATAGTCATTTTGAAATTATCATAACAAACTTCGTCAGGTTGAGGTTCGTGCTGAAGAGGTAGATAGAAGTGATTCACGAGAAAAACCCAAGAACAGTTGAATATTAGGTTCGTTTCCGGTGGCGTACCTACGTCTGGACTGAAGAACGGAACAACCGGATCGGCGTGCACGTAGGACCGTGTGGCTGTTTACCTGTTGGGGGCGCTGCCCCTGCCCCACACGGGAAACATGCAGACGACGGAAACGGGAATTTTTTTTTCAGTGGATACAGGATCCACCAAAACTGGGTGCATACCCCTTTCTGATGGAGGACACGTGGAGAGCCTATGGATCCTACGTTCCTTGTCAAGCGCCTCCACACATTTGACTGACTGATAAGTCATGACTGAAACTAAGACCTTATTTAGATTGCAAGTTTTTTCACTCTTTCTTCATTACATCAAATCTTTGGACACATGTATAGAGTATTAAATGTAGATGAAAAAATAACTAATTACACAGTTTGATGGTAAATTACGAGACGAATCTTTTGAGCCTAGTTAAGCCATAATTAAATAATAATTATCAAATGCAAACGAAAATACTACAGTATCAAATACTAATCCCTAACGCCAATCCACCCGAACCGGCTGATTGTTTTAGGTTGCGTGTGCCGAAACGCGCTGCTGGCAAGCGAGCTGAAGGGAGGTGCTTCCGCGTTCTTTCTCCAGAGAATCATTCACTTCGCAGGTAGCAGCTGGCGCCGTGCGTGCAAGCTAGCAGCTATGTACGTACAAATCTCAACGCAGTGCCAGCTGGTACTATACGATCTCGGTAGATCGGCGACCGGCAGTTGGCATCGGCGCACGGACCAACTTCGTCGACCGGAATACCGTGGCGATCACGAGGTTTGGTTGGTGGAACGAATGATAGGCGAGCTCTAGCTGGACCGTGTAC
This sequence comes from Miscanthus lutarioriparius, assembly GCA_904845875.1. NCBI lineage: Eukaryota > Viridiplantae > Streptophyta > Magnoliopsida > Poales > Poaceae > Miscanthus > Miscanthus lutarioriparius. Next base: position 33,925,376 of record CAJGYO010000011.1, on the reverse strand, counting down.
GAGAGCAGCTAGCAGCGTGCAGTTAGCTCGGCGATCTTGTCGCGCAGAGCTGTGCCGACTGCCGAGATCCCCCGTGCTTTTTGCCTACGCGATCCAGCAGATCTTCCGTGCCTGCCAGGTCGATGCAGCGCGATTCCATATGGCGATCTGGCCGGATTCGCAAATGGTCATTGCCTCATTGGTCAGAGCGTTTGTTGTGCAAGGCAGGTTGTCGTAGACTCGTAGCAGCACGGAGTATTGTGTAGGAAACGGTGGGCACAGAGATGGGCTTCAAGTTATGTGATTGGGCTAGCGAGTAGCGACAGACGGCCTGTGGAAGGCGAGCACAAAACTGTAGAGTGGGCGGGCCATGGATGCAGACCATCAGTGGTAGATGTGTTCGTTCCATTTTGCCAGCAACCACTAGGAATAAGCAACTATCTAGCACAGGCAAGCAGCTCGTACTTTAATAATGACAAGCCCTTGCCATCGCATCAATCGAAAACAAACATGATTTTATCGAGACAAGATTTCAAACCTTGATCTTGATCTTCATTACTTAAACATGTTTACAAAATATATCATACCAACATATAAAAATTTCCTGTGGTCATACAAAATAAATATGGTTTCTCTTGCTCTCCCACTCTCCGTGTGTGTCAAGAAAACCGTTCACCAAATAAACACGTTCACATATCTCAGATGTGGCTTCTCATCTTCTCACGTACCATCGGTGCGAAAAGTGATCAACAAGTGAATATTTATAGTTTTACCGTACATTGTAATCGGATATGGCCTAGCACTCAATGACACAGGGTTTATACTGGTTCAGACAACGTGCCCTACGTCGAGTTTGAGTCGGTCGGTGACTTTATTCCTGAGCCCAGGTGCTCAAAGTTTGCTGTGGGGTTACAAACGAGTGGGAATAAGATGGGGGTGTTAGAGGTCCGGTCGGACTCTGGACTGAAGGGCCGAGAGTGACGAGAGCTCATACGTGCACTAAGTATTGGAACATATGCTCTGTGTAGCTTTAGAGTTCTAGACCGGTGAAGCTGTTCAAGTGCTCAGAATATATAAAGGTAGCAGGAAGAGAGTCGGAATCACCGTCGTCTGTCTGGGAGAGAGCGCATCCTCTTTTATAGATGAAGGGGATGGCCTTACAAGTTTAGGAGAGGGAGAGAGAGAATGTGTTTTCTAGTCTTGTTGCCCACGCCGTCGGGTACAAGACAGTTTGTCGACGCCCACAATACTATTGACGTCCAGAAGCATGTGGCAGGCTCCATCGTGTTCTTCTGGTATGGCAAATATCGACGCATACCATACTGTAGGATAAATGTCGGCGCCCACAATATTGTTTATGTTCTGACATGTCCGGAAGGTTGCAAAGTACCCTTCTAGCATGGCTTGACAGTACTGTCATGCAGGTGTGTAGGGTACGGTCCTCGGTATTGCGGTTGACTTGAGAGCCTTACCTTATCTGCTCCGCCTGATTTCTTGGGTCCTCACCGAGCGGGCGTCCCCGGCCGGTCGTTCCCAGTCGGCTCCGACCACGCCTGTCGGAGAATAGCCGTAAGCAGAGGTTCGGTGTATTCCCGGTCGGAGAAGCGGGTTAGACGAGCGTCGTCTCCTCCTTGGCCAGGCCTTCCGGTCGGAGAAGCGGGTCGGAGTCGGAAGCGAGCGTCGTCCCCTCCTTGGCCAGGCCTTCCGGTCGGAGAAGCGGGTCGGAGTAGGAAGCGAGCGTCGTCCCCTCCTTGGCCAGGCCTTCCGGTCGGAGAAGCGGGTTGGAGTCAGAAGCGAGCGTCATCCCCTCCTTGGCCAGGCCTTCCGGTCGGAGATTGGATCGCTCTTCCGGCCTGTCGTTAGGTATCTGGGCCGGTTCAAGAGTTACGCGTCGTTTGTAATGCCGTCTGCTGGGCCGAGCTTTTGCTGGGAAGCGGGCCCATTAGGGACCCCAGGTTTATGAACCCGACAGGAGCCCTCGAGCCCCCGGACGATTCGGGTAGAGTCGTCTGGTGGATTTTTCGTTTTGCCAGCGGTTGCGCACGAGCGCACCCGGTGGGTGTATCCCCCGGGCGATTTGGGTAGAATCGTTTTGGGGATTTTTTGACTTGCTAGCGGGTGCGCGCGAGCGCACCCGGTGGGTGTAGCCCCCGAGCCTGCGTCCGACTGGTGAGTCGGTTGGAGGCTGAGTATCTTGGTACTGTTTCCTGGGGCCGTAGACTCCTGTGTTTCTGTCGGTCGGGGTGTTTGCTCGTATTTGTCCCGCCCGCGACCTGTGCGGTCGGTTGGTTTCCCGAGTCGATGTCGGGCGACATGAGCCCCTGAGCCCCGTTGGGTTTGGTAGGGGTTGGTCTAGTTCCATGCGTCACCCTGCCTGCGGTTTCCGCAACCAGAGGGGCTGAGCTAATATCGCTTGCCTCGATGGCTCGAGTGACACGCTCGGTGAGCTCACTAACGGGTGCGTTCGAGCGGAATTCAGGTCCGTCGTTCGTAACGGGGTGGGCATAGCCCTCATGTGGCATTCCACTGCTCCTTAACCCACGTCCCAGCAGATACCCGTGTTGTTTCGGAGACCGACTCAGGTGGCCCGCTGGCCTCCCCTCGATGGAGATTCTGTGGGCATGGCTCGAGGTTAGGATCGAACGAGAAGATCGAGATGACCCTATCTGCTTCTAAGCATATCGGGCGAGGGCCGCTGGGGCTCATCTGTGTTTTCTTCCCTGGCTCTGTTTGACGCGAGGCGGCCTCGAGCCCTTCGCGGGCCGACCTTCGAACCCTGGTCGGTCGTTGCTCATGTTGAATGGGGCAACTACCGCTTCGTGATGCAACACGAAGAGTTGTGGTGCATTAATTGCATATGCGATGCTTTGGATGTATGGGATGAATGAATGATTGTATGAATGAATGCGTGTATGAGAAAGGATGAATGAATGATCACGAATCAAAAAATAAAGTAAGAAGGTTTGGTAAAGTTACCTTGATGACTCGAGTGACGGGATTGAGGAGCTCTTATCGGATATGTTCGAATGGGATCCGTGTCCGTCATTCGTGATGGAGTCGGTGTAGCCCACATGGGGCATCCCACTGCTCCTTACCTATCTCTCGGTAGTCACCTGAGTCATCCGATCGACTCAGGTGGTCCGTTGGTCTTCCCTCGATGGAGATCCTATCAGTGGGACCTTCCAAACCCTACTTGGGAAGGTGGAGGGTCGTTTGCATGAGGTTGCGCCTTGTTTCCTACGCCTAGGTTGTGGTAGTGGTAGGCCCAACCTAGGCCACGTCTTGCTTTAACCGGGTGACGTTTCGTTGGGCAGGGTGTGTCCCATCAATCAAGACATGTCCCACCGCATGCCTATCCACATTAAATAGGGGAAGGGAGAGGGGCTTTCGTCCCATTCCTTCGCCTTTCTCCATCTGCCGCCTCTCCTGCTTCTCGCCAAGCGTGTTCGTGTGTCGTGGTGGTTCCTAGGAGAAAGAGGGTAAAGCGAGGGAGAGGAGAACTCACAGATCCGTTCATGAGTCCAGAGCGTGATGTCGAACTGGAGGCCATCGAATGTAGATAAGGCGGTGCTGGCCGCCTTCACCGAGAAGGGGCTACTTCCGCCGAAGGAGGTGGCACACTGGAGGGCTCCTGCGCCATGGGAAGCCATTCCGTGACCTCAGGCCGACGAGGTTGTCTCCTTCCTCGTCTTCCATGGGCGTGGGCTAGGATATCACGCGCCCTAGTTCTTGCGTGGGCTCCTCAACAAGTGGGGCCTAGAGCTACAACACCTCAATCTATCCGGGGTGCTGCACGTTGCTGGTTTTGTCACCATCTACGAGGCCTTCCTCGGGATGGAGCCGCATGTGGATCTATTCCGGTGGATCTTCACCGGGCGAGCCCTGTTGGAGGGGAAGCCACCTAGGACCGTGCTGGTTGGGGGCTTTGCCTTGCAGAAGAAGCCGAGGCCGTCAGGCTCCTACCCCGTGTACTCCCCCTGCGACTCCAATTGGGGGTGGCATGGGGAGTGGTTCTACATTAGGAACCCAATGAAGGCGTCGTTCTCGCCGTTCACCGGAAGAAGGCTAGAGAGGCGGGAGAGCTAGTCGCAGGGGCCCTCTAGTTGGCGGAACAAGCTGGAGGTCATCGAGGTGGAGCTCCACAAGCTGGTGTAGCACGACCTCGATGGGCTGTGGGTGTTCCACACTTTCTTTTGCCATCGAGTCACCCTGTTGGCGGAGAGGAGGCGACCGATGTGGGCCTACTCTGGCCCAACGGATCCCGGCCGCACGTCGCCGGAAGATTTGGCGAAGGATGAAGTCTAGAGTCATCTCGACCGGGTGCTGCAACTGAGGGACAAAGAGTCCCTTGAAGGAAAGCCCGGACCTCTTCACACTGTCTAATTTGGTATGCTCCCCTCTTCTCATTCCATGTCCTTTTCCCTTTTGCTCTCCTATATTTTGACTTTGAGTCGTCCATTTCATAGGGACTCACGGGTTACAAGTCCTGGCCGCATCTTCCGAGGGGGCCGGAGGGCGTAGATCGGCAAGCTGCTCTGAAAGAGGCAGCGGTTGCAAAAAAGATCGCCCGGAGGAGGCACGAGAAGGAGATCGCCCCGCGGGTGTGGGCCGGTGAAAACCGGAGCGACATGGAGGTGGAGCTCGAGTCAGAGGAGCCCACAGAGATGGGTGGCGACACGAGCACCTCCGAGCTGAGGATGATGGAGACAAGGGTGTCATCGTGACCTCGGTGGAGCGTCGTGCGCCTACGGCCGCGTCCGTCGGCGGTGGGCGAGATACGGAGAGGCGCGGCAACATTCCCGCATCAAGGAAGCGCGCCGCGAGCTCAGACACCGCCGTTGAGCGAGATGCGAAGCGGGCAGGGTCGCCGCGCCCTTTGGAGACATCGTTGGCTTCCTCCCCCCCCCCGCTTCGAGCGTGGCGGGGCATGCCGGACGGTCGGAGGAGCGTGCTCGTACCCCTACATCTTTAGGGTCAGTGCGTGCGCGTGGCCCACAACGGGGAGATGCCCCATCAGTTGCCCCGGCGGGTGCGCCATGAGCCGGTGATCGCGGCGACTTGCGGGCCAATCGGGAACCGGTGAAAGGTCCTTGTTTGGTTTTGGTAATTAAGTGACAACCTAGGTGCATTAATTGTGTTTATGTGAGATACATAGGTAATTAGTCCATAGGTACATGTGTGTGAGCAACATATGCCATGAAGGTGAAAATGGCTTGGAGATGTTGCAAAGCTCACACATGTGATGATGAAGGAGCTTATTGCAAATAAGACATGACATTGAGTCATGTGATCAAGGTGGAGAAGATCAAGACAAGACTTGGCTTGATGGACCGGTTGCGAGCATGAAGGGCAAGTCAGAGGCTTTGGAGCGATGGACCGCGTGGAGGTGAAGCTTGAGCAAGACTTCGTGCCGATGGACGATGGCAACGGTGAAGAGCAAGTGAAGTCAAGATTGATGAACCAATATGATCACGTGATGATATGAAGTGGATCATATCATTGTTGATCGTGTTGGTGCATGTGTTGCATCGACGTTGGAGGAGATGGAATGGAATGTGCAAGTCAAAGGTATAACCTAGGGCATTTCATTTCACCGGTCATAGGTGTGTTGAGAAGTTTATGACCGGATTTAGGATAGATGGCCGTACTATCAAGAGGAGCAAACTTGTTTGCATATCGGTCATCTAGTGCCACTTGAGTGATCTAATAGTCCTTAATTTGGGCATAAGGAAAGTGATCATTGGCACACTTTAGATTTCAAATACCTATTTATATAGCTATCAGTTGCTAGAAAAGGTTTTGGAAAACAAAAACTTTTGTTTTAAATACACATGTGACAATTAACGTTGAATCTTGCTCTGATGCCAGCTGTCGCAGAACCGACCAATTTATAAGAGTACAAGTACAATGGCGGCCCACAAGCGGTCGCACTGTCATACTTGAACCCATATAAACCCGGTAGTCCGTCGAGTACCACGACGGGTCTTGATAAACGATTTACAACAACCAAGATCGTACATGATTCAACATACATGCCACATATTAGATAAAGTTCACAGATACATTTTCATCATCAGAGTATGAAACCAGTTATTACAAACCGAGTTTGATAGAGAAAAGCGGAAGCAAATTAAGTTTGAAAGTAAAGTTTCCAACATAGTTTAGTACAACGCCAAGTAGGATCACAGTCCACAAAAGCAAAGATAGGGATTATTAAAGAAGCCTGCCCAAGGCTTACTCCTCATCCACGGCGGGATAGAAGCAACTCTTGCAATAACCATGATACACAAGTGCCATCGCAACAATGGGAAATAAAACCACGAGTACGAGAAGGTACTTTAGACTAGACTTACGTCATAAAACAGAACTAAATTGACTCCAAGGATTATGCAAGAAATTTGTATAAGTGGAGGTAGCTTGACAACATTTTGCATAAAAGCGATTAACTCAGTTATACAATTATAATTTCATGTTACCAATTAATTATGACTATCCATCTACATTAGCAACTATCATGTGCCAAACATGTGGTATATCATTTTAAGAGCATACAAAAGTAACCATAGCGGTGTAGTAATTTCATGATTATCCGAACCACCATATTCCATAGTACAATTACTACGATGTTGGGGCTAGCCAAGTTTCTCACTATCCGGAGAGACAATGATTGAATCGATTTCAACCGGTGGGAATTTATTCCCTAACACAAACCAAAGTGAGACCCAGATCATTAGTCGCTTTAGGTCACCCTTTGGTACAACTCGGTACACATTTCGGCGGGTCCGTACCACGCCCGCTGTAACTGGGACACCAGATGCCGGGACATTCGAGCCTAGCACGCGCCTTGGCTCGGTCGACGCCTTCGCAAGGAGCGCACAATGAGCGGGTCCGGGCCGAGTTGAGCTACTCGGCTTCATGGTCGAAACGAGTTATCCGGCCAGCTAAGTGATAGGCATGCGTTCAATCTTGTCAAAAGTGCCAACAACGGTACGGTCCTTAATCGACACAGACGAGGATAGATCCACACCCAAGACCTCCATGTCTTGTTGCTTCTCTATCGACATCCCGCCCGGTCTCGATTTACTTTTACCCCATGGTTCTTTTCCACGATAGCAAATATAGCCGACCGTGCTTCGGTATACACCTATATCTCGCAGGTGACAGGAAATCACCCGACTTCTACCGGTCTAAGCAGGGCTAAGCATATATTCGATTCTGGACCTACATAGGGTTAAAGGTGTATATATCTGGACAAGGTAGTTCCATGCATCAAGTGTTTCCAGACAACTCCTATAACCTAATGCATCAATCATAAAAGATTTAAGTATTATTTTGTAAAACATTGGAAGACTCAGAATGCTCCGGGGCTTGCCTCGCAGAAAGGAAGTGAGGCGGTGATCAGGGCACTCCGGAAGTTCCTTAGGGATCTGCTTCTCACCTTCGGGAGCTGCGACTTGAGGATTCTCCTGCTGGTCCCCTTCCTCTACTTCGTCGAATTCCAGCAATGTTATTTCTTCCTCCGATCCTAGATGCATGAATATGGCATAAGATATTGCGAATGCAAATATGTTAACAAGTGTGGCATGATGATACATGAAGAATGCATTCTTGCAAATATTCTTAACAACATGTGGTTTAAGTAACAACAGGTGCATCGCGTTTACTGAGTAGGTGCATATCTCTCCTTGATTACTTAATCAAACACATTTACAATTCATTCACTACACACAAAATAGTAGCTGCTTGTTTTACTTATAACTGAAGTTCTACTTATCCAAATGTTGTGATCTTAGACTTTATGGAAAGCTTATAAAATTGTCTACAACTCTTATTTAATCACCAAAAGCTAATTCACACTTTATCTTAACCAAAACAGACAATCAATCCAGCGCTGTCCAGAAATTATTTCCCGATGCAAAGCAATCCAGTGAAGCAATCCAGCGGTGTCGGCCACTGAAACTGATTCGTTCGGTTCATTCAGTCACGCGATCACGACCTGACAGCGAGTTTTGCAAACAAATTATTTCCCGATGCAAAGCAATCCAGTGAATTCTTCCAAAACAAAAATTGTAGCCCTAAGTACCATCTCCAATTCTTGTTTAGAACTCAAGCCAAAACTCTCAACCAATCTCGAGTTATGTCATCCCAAAGTCGGGCTTGTCCGACTGACAGAGCATAAGACTTAGAATATTTCGTTAAGTGTTGAAAATAGGGATTTGTTGATTTTTGTGAGCCAAAATCAAGCATGTTAGGAGCTAAACCAGTCAATGACCCAAAAATAAAAGTTGTTCCTCTTGATCAATACTACAACTTTGCTTTAGTGACCACCTCCATGCAAGGTCTCTAGCACATAGTTCAAACTTGGTCAAACATGTTATATTCAAATGATGGTATACCTTCACACTAGGGCTTAATGACCTATTTACTCCTAACCATGAATATCAAAGTTGTTCATAATGATACTCTAAACATGTTTAAGCTAATTACAAGGTCACCCAATCATTTCATGCATTGGTCACACATAGGGCTATCCAGGTCAACACATGTAACATTACTTAAGTGCTTGATCATGAAAGGTGACATTCATGAACAATGTTCCATTTGCTAACCTAAGTGTTGCTAACATGTTGTTGTGACTCATATCAACCATCTACATGTATTCACTCATGATCATATGCATATATACCAAGAAACATAAAATAACAAGCAATGTTGCATATGTTTCAATCAAATGTTTCAAGTGTAAATGCTTATATATGAATGCTTGATGCTCATGCTCATGCTATGCAAGTCAATTTATGCAAGGCTAACACCTAGGGTGTTACAACAACGATTAGTGCAAGGATCAAATAAATTCAGCACTGAGCTCTAACAGCCCCTCCCCCTTATAAAAATCTCGTCCCGAGATTTGCAAGACCTACCATTCTTGGAAAAAGGCGGGATAAACTTCTCGTAAATAATCCTCTCATTCCCACGTAGCATCTTGTTCACTGTGATTGTTCCACACCACCTTATAGAACTTAACAATCTTACTCGGTGTTACTCTTTCCATCTCTTCTAATACTCTAATTGGCTTTTCTTCATAGGTCAAATCTGATTGAAGCTGTACGTTGGTGGGTGCAATAGCTTCTTCAGGTACTCGAAGACATTTCTTCAAATGAGAAACATGGAAAACATCAAATATTGCACTCATCTCTGGTGGAAGTTGTAACTTATAAGCAACATTCCCCTTTCGTTCCAGAATCTTGTATGGCCCTACATATCTAGGTGAAAGCTTCTTTTTCATCCCAAATCTCTTCACCCCTTTCATGGGTGATACTTTCAAGTATACATAGTCACCTACTTCAAAAGTCAGGGGTCTTCTTCTTCTATCAGCATAACTCTTTTGTCTTGATTGAGCTGCCTTCATATGCTGTTGGATCACACGTACTTGCTCTTCAGCTTCATTGACAAAGTCAATACCAAAGTATCTTCTTTCACCGGGCTCAATCCAATTCAACGGAGTTCTACATTTTCGGCCATACAAGGCTTCAAACAGAGCCATCTTGATGCTTGCTTGATAACTGTTGTTGTAGGAGAATTTAGCTAAAGGTAACAATTTCTCCCATGAACCCTTTGAATATATAACACAAGCTCTCAGCAAATCTTCTAAGATCTGGTTCACTCACTCTGTCTGTCTTGAAGTTTGTGGATGGTATGCTGAACTTTTGATCAGTTTAGTTCCCAAGGCCTGGTGTAAGTGTTCCCAGAAACGAGCTATGAACTGTGGTCCTCGGTCTGAGATTATGGTCCTAGGCACTCCATGTAGTTTCACAATCTGAGAAACATATAGCTCAGCGTACTTCACCATGTGATACCTTATGTTTACTGGTATAAAATGTGCTGACTTGGTGAGATGATCTACAATGACCCATATTGAATCGTGACCTTGTTGTGTCATTGGAAGGCCGGTGATAAAGTCCATACTGATTTCTTTCTATTTTCAATCTGGAATAGGCAATGGCTGAAGTAATCCGACAGATTTCATATGAACAGCTTTTACTCTACTGTAGTTATCGCACCTAGCGACATAGGCTGCGATCTCTTTCTTCATCTTAGTCCACCAAAAACGGGTTTTCAAATCTTGATACATCTTGCTACTACCCGGATGGATAGACAAATTGGATGAATGAGCCTCATCTAAAATTTGGTTTCTAAGCTCACGGTCTTTTGGTACCACCAGTCGATCCTCGAACCATAGTACACCCCTTTCATCCAATCTGAAATGTTTGGTCTCTTGTTCTTGCATCTTTCTTTTAATGTGAGTTATACCTACATCTGTTTGCTGCAGCTCTATGATTTTACTCTCAAGTGAACAACTTAGAGTGATATTGTGCAGTACAGCAGGATGCAACAAATTGAATCCATCTTCTAGCAATGCTTCCATAGTGTTGCAATGAGACTTCCGGCTAAGTGCATCTGCTACTACATTAGCTTTCCCTGGATGGTAGTGCACTTCCAAATTGTAATCCTTAATCAGCTCTAACCATCTTCGCTGTCTCATATTCAACTCTGGTTGGGTAAAGATATACTTGAGACTTTTGTGGTCAGTATATATATGACATACATTGCCCAACAAGTAATGTCTTCATATCTTTAATGCGTGAACCACTGCTGCAAGTTCTAAATCATGAGTGGGGTAGTTGACTTCATGCTTTCTCAACTGCCGAGAAGCATATGCAATAACTCTTCCTTCTTGCATAAGCACACACCCCAAACCTATGCCTGATGCATCACAAAATATATCGAAGGGCTTTTCAATGTCGGGTTGTGCTAAAACAGGTGCTGTACTCAACAGAGTTATGAGGGTGTGAAAAGCTGCTTCACATTCTGGTGTCCATTTGTACTTCTCATCTTTCTGAAGTAGTCTGGTCATGGGCTTAGCTATCTTTGAGAAGTCTGGAATGAAACGACGATAATATCCTGCTAACCCTAGAAAACTCCAAACTTCATGCACTGAAGTTGGGGCTTTCCAATCCATGACCTCTTGTACTTTTGATGGGTCTACAGAGATTCCATCTCTTGATAAGATGTGACCTAAGAAAGGTACTTTGCTCAACCAAAACTCACACTTACTAAACTTTGCATATAGCTTATGCTCCCTCGGTCTAGATAGGACAATCCTCAGATGCTCTTCATGATCTGACTCATTTTCCGAATAAATCAATATATCATCGATAAACACGACCATGAACTTGTCAAGCTCGGGCATGAATACCGAATTCATTAAGTACATGAAGTAGGCAGGCGCATTCGTTAGTCCGAAAGACATCACCAAATACTCGTACAAGCCGTACCTAGTGGAAAAAGTAGTTTTGGGTATATCCTCTGGCCTGATCTTTATCTGATGGTAGCCTGATCTCAAGTTAATTTTGGAGAATACCTTTGCCTTCGCTAGCTGATCGAACAAGATGTCGATGCGGGGCAACGGGTTTTTGTTCTTGATGGTCACATCATTGAGTGGTCTGTAATCTACACACATTCTTAGTGACTTATCCTTCTTTTTTTCAAACAATGTTGGACATCCCCACGGAGATGAGCTAGGTTGGATAAGACCCTTGTCCAATAGATCTTGTAATTGTACCTTAAGTTCTGCTAACTCATTGGGTGGCATTCTATAGGGCCTTCTTGATATGGGTGCCGTACCTGGCACTAACTCATTCTTAAATTCCACATCCCTATCAGGTGGTAAGCCTGGTAACTCCTCTGGAAATACATCCAGAAACTCGCAAACCACAGGGATATCACAAAGGGTAGTGGTTTGGATAGCAAATGCTAAATGTTGGAGTTCAAAGTTTCGGGAGAGTGGTACTAGAAAAGCATTCCCTCCCGTGGGTTCTCTCAACATAATAGTACGGGTGCTGGTGTCAATGAGAACACCATGATCCTTCATCCAATTCATGCCTAAGATTACACTTATCGATAACCCCGGCAATATTATCAAATCTGTTGTATACTCCCTCCCTTGTATAGAGATGAGCACGTTTTTGACTATCTTTTTGGTAGAAATAGTACCCCCTGCTGAACTTATATTATAACCACCCTTGCTTACTTCAATTATTTGCTGATCATGCCTAGATGCAAATGCTTGACTCATGAATGAATGAGACGCTCCCGAATCAAATAAAACAACAGCGGGATGCTGGTTGACAAGGAACATACCAGCCGTGACAACTTCTCCAGCGGGCACTTCCTCCACAGCAGTATAATGCACGTATCCCGGACGTGCCCTTGTGTTCGCCTGTCTCTGATTGTTCTGATTTGGGTTGCCATTCTTCTTGGGGTGGGGGCATTCCTTTGCCCAATGGCCCACTTGATTGCAGTTGAAACATGGTTGATTATTCCAGGGTCCAGTGGAGCTCCCCTGACGGCCAGTTCCTTTAGGTAAGGCAATAGTGAATGCCTTACGGAATGGTTTCTGAGGTCTGCTGTTCTGAGCTTTAGGTGGTGGAGGCCTAAACATGGGTGTAGGTGGACGGGATTGTGGCCTAGCTGTGATAGGCGCTCTTGACTGTGAAGATCCGGAGGCACCTGCCTCGAATGCCCTCTTGCGACCCTTAGCAGCCGCATGCATATTATTGTGGTTTTCCTGGGTCAGAGTGTCGCTGATAAACTCATTGTAAGTAGTGCATTTGGAATTGGCCATGGTCTTCATTAGTTTGGTGCCCAGACCCCGCTTGAAGCTCTCTATCTTCTTCTCCTCAGTATCCACAAAGCCTGGCGCATACCTGGACAGGTTGTTGAATGTGTGCATATATTCTGTGAGGGTCTTTGTCCCTTGAGTGAACCTCATGAATTCAGCCGCTTTCATGCGCATTAGGCCCGGGGGAATGTGATGTCCCCTAAAAGCTAGCTTGAACTGCTCCCATGTCACTCGCGCATTAGCAGGTAATGATGACAAGAAATGTGCCCACCAGATCCCTGCTGGTCCTTGCAGCTGATGAGAAGCATACTCAACTTTCAGATGCTCGGTGACTCTTAGCAGGCGAAACTTCTGCTCAATGGTATTGAGCCACTCGTCAGCCTGTAGTGGTTCCTCAGCCACCTTGAAGATAGGAGGCTTTGTATCCAGAAATTCCTTAAATGTACTGTGCTGATTTGGCTCGGCCCCTTGTTGCTGTGGGTGGCCACGAGCGGTGTTCTGCACAATGAGGCGTAGAGCTTCCTCCATTGTCCTTTGGCTCCCCAAGAACTGAGCAAAGAACTCTTGAGCAGACAGCGGCGGCGGTGGTGGTAAGTCATCACCATTGCCATCATGACTGCTACCAGCTCCTGCACGGGTGCGTGTCATCTGCGAAGTTGCAACAATAAGCGATTATTGGTTGATGTCACAAGATTACAGATGAATTTATAATCATGCCAAACTGAAATTACTGGAGAAATTTATCAAATTCGCAATAAAAATAGAGGCATAACAATTCATTTTCGCAACATGACACCACCAACTTTATCACTTATCGGACTCGCACCGTGTTAACATACTAGTCACTAGGTGACTCTAATCTACATTAAGATCGCTGTCGAGGTCGGAGATAGGATCATCCTCATTCTCTGGCTCCACTTCTTTCTCGTCCCAGCCATCATCTTCTACTAACATTTCAGGATTTCCTCTTCCTCATCAATGATCGGATGCAGTTGATGGTTCAGATAATGCACCTCATGCTGAAGATCCATCACTACATGCTAGGCCCGTGCAAGCTGCTGGCGCAAGTCTCTCTAGGTATACTTCATTCCACTGATAGAGGGGTGGTTCCTAATACCCCGCATAGTGTAAGACTCTCCACAATAGGGTAGGTGTTCCGAAAACCATCAGGAAATTCTCACTCCAACTGGTGCTGCCATCGGTACCATCATCATGTACACTTAGTGAGACAAGGCCATAATGGATAAGAGTTACATAACTGAGTAAGAAATTTATAAGGGGAGGAACACTGTAATTATGTGAATGATAATTATCATGATGCATGCTCATTCCGTACGTCCTCACAAACTTAGGAAAAAATTGTTTCTGGCGGTAGACACGGTGGCATACATACGTTCTCTCATATATAGCGTAACTAGTCGAGCTACACGTTTCGTTGTTAGTGTACCTGCATAACAATTTCATTTCAGCCCAAACCCATAAAGAAATATGCAGAATGTAAATTTAAATACTTCCATATATATATACCCATACATATACTTCCGTATCAAACTATCCGATAACAATTTAAACTCACAATTAAATACGCACCATATACACATGCAAGCATGCATACATAGCCGTACCAAAACTAACTCTTCCTGACCGCACTCTCACATCTTGTGGTCATGCCACTCATTATCTTACCTTGGCGTAGAGGCATGTGATCTATACATTACCATTCAAGTGAATGGTATCCATAAAATAGCACGCCGTATGGACGACGAAGTAAAAACCCCCATGTTAGTACTCAAATAGCCACCTAATAGTCCTTAATTTGGGCATAAGGAAAGTGATCATTGGCACACTTTAGATTTCAAATACCTATTTATATAGCTATCAGTTGCTAGAAAAGGTTTTGGAAAACAAAAACTTTTGTTTTAAATACACATGTGACAATTAACGTTGAATCTTGCTCTGATGCCAGCTGTCGTAGAACCGACCAATTTATAAGAGTACAAGTACAATGGCGGCCCGCAAGCGGTCGCACTGTCATACTTGAACCCATATAAACCCGGTAGTCCGTCGAGTACCACGACGGGTCTCGATAAACGATTTACAACAACCAAGATCGTACATGATTCAACATACATGCCACATATTAGATAAAGTTCACAGATACATTTTCATCATCAGAGTATGAAACCAGTTATTACAAACCGAGTTTGATAGAGAAAAGCGGAAGCAAATTAAGTTTGAAAGTAAAGTTTCCAACATAGTTTAGTACAACGCCAAGTAGGATCACAGTCCACAAAAGCAAAGATAGGGATTATTAAAGAAGCCTGCCCAAGGCTTACTCCTCATCCACGGCGGGATAGAAGCAACTCTTGCAATAACCATGATACACAGTGCCATCTGCAACAATGGGAAATAAAACCCTGAGTACGAGAAGGTACTCAGCTAGACTTACCCGTCATAAACCAGAACTAAATTGACTCCAAGGATTATGCAAGGCTGTATAAGTGGAGGTAGCTTGACAACATTTTGCATAAAAAGCGATTAACTCAGTTATACAATTATAATTCTGTTACCAATTAATTATGACTATCCATCTACATTAGCAACTATCATGTGCCAAACATGTGGTATATCATTTTAAGAGCATACAAAAGTAACCATAGCAGGTGTAGTAATTTCATGATTATCCGAACCACCATATTCCATAGTACAATTACTACGATGTTGGGGCTAGCCAAGTTTCTCACTATCCGGGAGAGACAGCGATTCGAATCGATTTCAACCAGCTGGGAATTTATTTCTAACACAAACCCAGGCAGACCAGATCATTAGTCGCCTTAGGTCACCTTTGGTACAACTCAGGTACACATTTCGCGGGTCCGTACCACGCCGCACAATCTGGGACACCAGATGCCAGGACGTTCAGGCCTAGCCTGCCCTTGGGCTCAGTCTAATCGCCCCCCGCAAGGAGCGCACAATAGAACGGGTCCCGGCCTGAGTTGAGCTACTCGGCTTCATGGTCGAAATGAGTTATCCGGCCAGCTAAGTGATAGGCATGCGTTCAATCTTGTCAAAAGTGCCAACAACGGTACGGTCCTTAATCGACACAGACGGGGATAGATCCACACCCAAGACCTCCATGTCTTGTTGCTTCTCTATCGACATCCCGCCCGGTCTCGATTTACTTTTACCCCATGGTTCTTTTCCACGATAGCAAATATAGACGACCGTGCTTCGGTATCCACCTATATCTCGCAGGTGACAGGAAATCACCCGACTTCTACCGGTCTAAGCAGGGCTAAGCATATATTCGATTCTGGACCTACATAGGGTTAAAGGTGTATATATCTGGACAAGGTAGTTCCATGCATCAAGTGTTTCCAGACAACTCCTATAACCTAATGCATCAATCATAAAAGATTTAAGTATTATTTTGTAAAACATTGGAAGACTCAGAATGCTCCGGGGCTTGCCTCGCAGAAAGGAAGTAAGGCGGTGATCAGGGCACTCCGAAAGTTCCTTAGGGATCTGCTCCTCACCTTCGGGAGCTGCGACTTGAGGATTCTCCTGCTGGTCCCCTTCCTCTACTTCGTCGAATTCCAGCAACATTATTTCTTCCTCCGATCCTAGATGCATGAATATGGCATAAGATATTGCGAATGCAAATATGTTAACAAGTGTGGCATGATGATACATGAAGAATGCATTCTTGCAAATATTCTTAACAGCATGTGGTTTAAGTAACAACAGGTGCATCGCGTTTACTGAGTAGGTGCATATCTCTCCTTGATTACTTAATCAAACACATTTACAATTCATTCACTACACACAAAACAACAGCTGCTTGTTTTACTTATAACTGAAGTTCTACTTATCCAAATGTTGTGATCTTAGACTTTATGGAAAGATTATAAAATTGTCTACAACTCTTATTTAATCACCAAAAGCTAATTCACACTTTTTCTTAACCAAAACCGACAATCAATCCAGCGCTGTCCAGAAATTCCAGAGAGAAGCATTTCGGAATACTAATTTAAACAGCTATAAATACTAAACCGTCTGACCTGTGGTCCTAAAATTTTAACACAAGACATATGATGAAGTTATCTACAACTTTGTTATTAACCATTTTTACAGCAAACAACATTTTTATCATGCAACTTATCAAACTACAGAATCTATCCGGAAACTCTTCTCTCCCGAATTATAAAGCAACGATATTTCTATTGCATATAAACATTCCAAATTTGACTTCACCAATCATACCAACAGTACAAGGACATCAAATACACTCAAGAAAACATAATGGCCATGCCCAAACTGTTTATTTAAATGCCTTTATCAATTTACTAAGATACTTAGGTTAAATAATAAACATATACCAAATGTGCATCATAAATTCTCAGAAAATTAAAGTGGCTTACTAGTGCTACCAATAGACTACTATAAAACTTTCATGCTATTTTACCAAGTAAAACATCCTATACAAAAATGACAAGGCAGCAAGGCTTGAAATAGCGTAAATAGAAAACCCTAGTGAAATGTGTCAAGCAACAGATTTTATATTTTTCTTAGCATACATATGGTACTAGGACAACCTCCAACAAATTTCATGAATATTGGATTCATAAATAATTTATAAAAATTCATACAAGGATTACCTAATTATAAAAGGAAAATCTATAACTACAAATCTATACATGCACTGACCCTCAAATTTTTACCAGAGCTTATACTTGTCAAGAATAGCTTGCTACCAAAATTTCATAATTTTTGGAGTACAGGAACTCTAGATAGAAAATAAACAATTTTGCATGCATTCAAAAACACATTTCAAATTTCTATTTAAATCTGCCAAAATTTCTACTGTAAGTGTCAAGATCATATTTTTATTAAATACTACACTCCCTAAATAACACTACCAAATTTGGTTCACAAATTTTGGATCTCTATAGCTCAACTTATAAAATTTCAAAGTTGCATATAAAAACAGGAACAAATGAACTAGCCCACTTCACTTCTGTCGCTGACAGCTGGGTCCCGCCTGATAGTGAACCCCACGCGTCAGTGGTACAGAAGCAGAGCAGCGGCGCTACGCGACATTGCGAGGCCACGGCTCATCGACGGTGAGCTTCGCCGGCGATGACATCAACACTACATGACCCTCGTGACCTAGCGCACCGATTGAGCTACTTGGTGGGGCCTCTTGTTGGCGCTAGCGACGACGGTGGCGACCATGGCGGCACGGAGGAGCGGGACGGCGGCGCTACGCCGGTGGAGACCACGGCGATTACAACTAAGGCGCAGAAGAGATTCTACGGACTCAGGCGAACCTAGCGCACAAGCTATCGCGTGGAAAGCTGGACGGTGGTGCTCCGGCCACGGTGACGGACTCGGCGGCAGAACTCCGGCGAGCTCGTGCACAGTGCTGGGGCTTACCGAGCACGGTCAGCGGGCACGGGTGGGCGCAGTGAGTCGCTAGGATGATGGTGGAGCTGCTGTGGTGACGGAGGAGCGGCGAGGACGAGCTGTCGTCGGTAATGGCGATGGCGGCTCTCGGTGCAGGGACGGCTGCTGCTGCGGGCGAGGAAGAAAGCCGAGGCAAAGCAAATGGGGTGCGCGGCTGAGTGCAGGCGGGTGCAGGGAAGGTTAAGGTGCGCACTGGCCTGCCTTGGCCACACGCGGCGGGGCGCCGGCGACGCGCGGCGTCCGCTGGCCACCACGCGGCGTGCGAACACTGACGTTGTCGGCCACTGAAACTGATTCGTTCGGTTCATTCAGTCACGCGATCACGACCTGACAGCGAGTTTTACAAACAAATTATTTCCCGATGCGAAGCAATCCAGTGAATTCTTCCAAAACAAAAATTGTAGCCCTAAGTACCATCTCCAATTCTTGTTTAGAACTGAAGCCAAAACTCTCAACCAATCTCGAGTTATGTCATCCCAAAGTCGGGCTTGTCCGACTGACAGAGCATAAGACTTAGAATATTTCGTTAAGTGTTGAAAACAGGGATTTGTTGATTTTTGTGAGCCAAAATCAAGCATGTTAGGAGCTAAACCAGTCAATGACCAAAAAATAAAAGTTGTTCCTCTTGACAAATACTACAACTTTGCTTTAGTGACCACCTCCATGCAAGGTCTCTAGCACATAGTTCAAACTTGGTCAAACATGTTATATTCAAATGATGGTATACCTTCACACTAGGGCTTAATGACCTATTTACTCCTAACCATGAATATCAAAGTTGTTCATAATGATACTCTAAACATGTTTAAGCTAATTACAAGGTCACCCAATCATTTCATGCATTGGTCACACATAGGGCTATCCAGGTCAACACATGTAACATTACTTAAGTGCTTGATCATGAAAGGTGACATTCATGAACAATGTTCCATTTGCTAACCTAAGTGTTGCTAACATGTTGTTGTGACTTATATCAACCATCTACATGTTTTCACTCATGATCATATGCATATATACCAAGAAACATAAAATAACAAGCAATGTTGCATATGTTTCAATCAAATGTTTCAAGTGTAAATGCTTATATATGAATGCTTGATGCTCATGCTCATGCTATGCAAGTCAATTTATGCAAGGCTAACACCTAGGGTGTTACAACAACGATTAGTGCAAGGATCAAATAAATTCGGCACTGAGCTCTAATACTGGACGTGTCCAGTATGTATACCGGACGTGTCCGGTATGAACGTGTTCTGCAGAACAACCTGGCGTAGTGATCAATACCGGACGTGTCAGGTATGAATACTGGACGTGTCTGGTATACACGATTTCTGCAGAGCAGCCCCAAACTTGCTCCTTTCGATTTCTATCTTCAAACCAACCTGCAGGTACCTACTAGAGATGACTGTAAACACAGAGAACCTGCACAAGAGCTAGAGCAATACAAATATCGAATGAAATGCAAATTGAGACACGATATTTGTTTTACCGAAGTTCAGACTCGTTCGAGTCCTACTCTCCGTTGAGGGGGCTGCGGGCGACCCAGTGAAGGTCAGCCCTAGAGGTTACCACGAAGGTCACTCTAGCCAGAGTCTTTTCCAACTCCTTTTCCTCCTTCCACTAGTTGATTCTGAGGCGGCGGAATCGACCATTACAAACTTTCCGAGGCACACCACAATCTCTCAGGTGCTCTCCGACGACGCCTAACCGTCTAGGACCGAAGAGTCCAAGAGTAACAAATGCGAATCACGAGATTGACAATATACACAAGTGCTCAAGTGGTTGGATTGCTCTCTTTTTGAATTTCACTCAACCCACAATTTGATTTGGCAAATTTGATCAATCACTCACAAAGAGAGGGTTGGGAGAGTTGGCAAGGCTCAAAAACATGTGTGTGTATCAGCAGAATCAGCAGCCTCCAAAGGTGGAGGCCTGGGGGTATTTATGGCCCCCTTGAAAAACTAGCCGTTTTATAGCCGTTGCAATTACACTGCCCCAATCGGTAACTAAGTTACAGTGACCATGTGAGGCATTGGAACTCCTGATGAATGACGGAACTCCCGACCGTCGGAACTCCCGACACGCGTCAGAACTCCCGACCCTCAGCAAATTTGAAAACCATGTAAATGAGTTAAAGTATGTGAGGTGTTGGAACTCCCGGCACGCGTCGGAACTCCCAACCCTCAAGGCTTTTGAAAACTATCCGTTGGCCTCTGGTCGTGCATACCGGACACGTCCGGTATAAATACCAGACACGTCTGGTATGACCAGGACAGTGAACCCTCCAAGTCAGTTAAAGTGCGAGACGTCGGAACTCTCGACCCTTGCCGGAACTCCCGACCATCGAAACTCCTGACTTACGTTGGAACTCCCGACGAACCAACCCGAGAACAACAATTTTACCACTGCTGGGTAAATACCGGACACGTCCGGTAATTGCCAGACCAGCAAAAATAAAGTTAGCTCTTTTGTCGCTCAAATACTCAAAACTCACATGGGTTGGCTTGAGCACTTATGAAACATTATCTATCAACATGATGCATCCCTCTTAATAGTACGACATACCTATTAAACTCAAATTCAAATGTATAACGAATTTAAACCTCTTGAGTTGTTCTCTTTCAACCGAAGCCGTGTATTCCAATCTTCATCAAGTGAGGGTGCTAACATGTCAACTTTGATCTTTTTCACTTGAGCATAGCCATCTTGAGCGCGTGACTTGATTCCATTCATCAAACTTGACTAATCCCAAATGTATCAAGTCACATCCATCAAACACTCCAATAGTGATTTGATCCTCCACATAAACATGGCCATCATAGCTTGATTAGTACCTCAACTAAATGCAAGTACTTCCTTCTTCACCCTAGCTAGGTTCTTCGGCCGCCAAGCCGTCGCTTGCCCTTCACCCTTGCTTAGTACCTCGAAGCCTTTCCTTGCTATCTTCACCATCTCAAGCCATCAAGTCACATCTTGTGTTGAATCATCCATTCATGTATTGTTATCTTTTTTTATTTCAATTTAGCAAGCTTCAAATATGAGACCATTCCATATGCAATCCCTTATGTCTCATTAATTAATTCTTACAAGCTTGCTTTCACATAGTACATGGAAATCCCACAATAAATAAGCCTTTGCATGAATTCCATTTGCATTGTTGTCTTGTGCTTGAACTAGATTGTTTATACAACAACACATCATTTTGGCTTTCATTAAGTACCTGTGAGATAACCTATTACCTGTCTACACTTAGCAAACAGGTTAGACCTTTAATCACATTATCATTCAATCATCCAAAACCCACTAAAGGGCTAGATGCACTTTCACAAGATATGAAGTCTAGTGTATATCCAAACCCAATGCCATGATAATTGAGTAAAGTCCAATTGTGTTACATCATACAAGTGCTATAATTCAAGTTGTTGGTGATTCATTGGATATATTTGATGGCTTGTAAATGATTGAGTTGAAGCTTGCTAGTTGAATGATCATAAACTAACCAAGGTATATCTCTTGTTGATCATTTCATTTGGGTGCATATGAATTGATTGAATTAGATAAATATGCAATGTTGCTTGCTATGAGATGTTTGAATGGATAAATTGATTAGTAGTTAAGTTTGGATTGATTCGTGTTGGATAAGTTCATAAGATGACATTTAGTAAGTGGATCAAATGGATTTATGTCTTGTGAAAGTATTCAAACAAGTTAGTTTTAAGTTTGATTCATATTTGATGAAGTATAGCTCAAGTGATTGAAATCTGTCCTATATTGAAAATCTGAGTGAGCTGTGATCTTAGCCATGTTTGAGTGATCAAAACCTATTGGATTGGCATGAAAATTGGTGTACAAGCTCTAGACTTATGGTATAATATTATGTATAAATTTCATGAAAATTGGATAATAAATGCTTTGGTTTTAGAGTGGTTCTTTTCAGCCATAGTGCAGCAGTTTTCAACATGTAGCAGTGGTGGAAGAATTAAAATCTGGTAGCAATTTAGAAGTCAAATGAATCTCAAAACTTTACAGCTACTAGATAACTTAGTAATGCACACCTCCACCAAATTTCGTGGTATTTGGATTTGTACTTTGGGAAATATGCATATTTCTTTAAAGGGTACAGAATCTGCCAGAAAAGTGACAAATGTTGGATTGATCTAGAGTCACTTTCATTGAAAGGTCCTCAAGTTGGAAACATGTTTATAAGTAATTGAGGCACCTAAGTTTGGTTTTGAGATAATCTAGAAGCATGACAAGTAAAGAGTACAAGGCCATTTGATTATAGAGTGTACTTTGCACACTTTTGGTACTCAAGATAGAGATCAAGATCAAACTTAAGATGAAGATGAAGTTTAAGTTCTTGTGACTATTGGAAATCTTTTGGTAGAAAGAAAAGGACTTAAACAAGTAGAAAGAAAAGGACTTAAAGAAGGAATTGAGATTACTCATCAAGTTAAGTCTATCACTTGGATCAATCAATCAAGTTATTTCAAGTCAGTATCAAGAATGATTCTTGGAGGGAGGTCACTTCTCCCTAGTGTAGGGGCTTGCCACCTATAAGTAGGTAAACCAAGTGTGGTACTTAGAAGGCTAACATGGAAGTGGTGACCCGAGAAATATTTGAGATGTTTAGTTGAATTAATCAAAAGGGCTGACCAAGAAAAGCAAGCAACACCCAAAAGAGAGCTAATCATGATATTTCAAGTGGTATTCTCACGATGATGCTCTCATGCAAGCATTGATCAAAAGATGAAGCAAGCCAACCACAACAAGAAAGTACACTTGATCATAAGTGGTATTCATTCTATATGGGTGAAGAATGGAATTCAAAATGGTATCTATTGGTCTTCACCAAGCTAATAATTGGACTTCACATTGCTATTGGAGTAATGAATTGTCATCTATGTGACTATCCTCTACTCCAATATAACAATGGTATCATTGTAATGTGCATGATCATTTTATCCCTTACTAGTATGTTGTTAGTGCATATAGTACATGCTTCATAGGATCATGCATAACAAATGAAATGTTTAAATTCATAACCTACCACTATTGCTTGAATTATTACTTGATCTAGTGGTTAGTATATGAATTTGTTCATGAGCGAGTGATCCCAAGTACTTGATCTAATTTGGATTTCTAACAAGTGACAAGTACAACATTGGCAAGATAACCCTTGCAAGAAGTGTGAAGAAGCTTGTCATTGGTTCAAACCGAACTTGGAAGCGTAGGTAAATCAATTTAGTTCAAGTCAACATTAGAAGCTCATGATAGTGATAAGAGTACAAGCACAAGACAACAATGCAAATGGATATCTAGTTTGTATGTTTCAAATGGTATCTAGACTCAAGTATTTCATCAAGAATCTACAAATGATGTCTAGATCAACTCACAAGTGATATCCTATAAGTGGTACTCATGAAGATAGCAAATGTTCAAGAAATAGTTTTTATTGATGAATCCAACAAGTGGTTCCAAACTAGAAAATTCTTTCAAAGTGGTATTCACTTCATACAAGTGGTATCACATCTATACATGGTGTCAATCATGCAAAACGATGGTTCCACAAGTGATCCTCAACTTTAAGTGATCATCAAATGAAGAATGCATCCCTCACCTACAAGAGCTCAAGTGTATCAAATGGATGACCCATGCTATCGTATAGGGGGAGGTGTCTCACAAATTGATCTCAAGAGCAAAAATCTTATGTGTGGTATCTCAAGAAGCCCTACACAACACACAAGTGGTACAAGTTACAAGTGGTATCTACAAATAGTGTCATTCCAACAATCAAGTGATGTCCATAAAAAAATACAAGACTCAAGCCTCAACCATCTACCCCAAAATGCATACCCTTACATCAATGAGAAACACACCTTTTATGGAAATTGATGACAAAGGGGGAGAGATTGTACAAAGATATGAAAGCCTTTATAAGGGGGAGAGATAAAGTGTGTAAGGGGAGAGATAAGATATGAAAGCTTAAGAGGTTGGACATGAATATGGACAAAGAGGGAGCAACATTGGAGAAAAGAGATGGATCAAAATTCTTGGACAAGAGAAACACACAAGTAGGGGGAGCAAGCTCATGAACTTTGATTGATTGCATTTGATATGTGCATATTCATGTGCTTGCTTGCATTGCATAAGTTCTTATATTCAATATGCATGCTTGTGTGTTGTATGCTAGTTATAGAACTTGAATGATGATTTGATAACTAGCATGCTTAGGATGATAGCTAGACACTTGGTATGTTTTACAAAGTAATGCTAGTACCATGTTCTTAAAGTTGATCTCATGAGGTATCTAGTGATTTTATTTCCAAGTGATATCTAGCTAACAATGGTGCTAAGGATGAACTTAAAGGTGCAACTCCAATTGGTATCACACTTCAAAGGTTTATTCTATACACCTTAGCATCATTCGGTAGTAATTACTCTCCCACATTTTCAATCTATGCATATGTGTGAGCTTAGAATCAAATACTCTAGCACATATGTAGGGGGAGCTAATACTACCATTTCGGGTTTGTGGTACTTGTCCAAAATCATTTTCACATGGTAAAATTACTTGGGCAAGCAACATGAATCCAAAAGAGCTTAATTTCCATATCTTTGTAGAGTTGTCATCAATTACCAAAAAGGGGGAGATTGAAAGGTCCTTGTTTGGTTTTGGTAATTGAGTGACAACCTAGGTGGACTAATTGTGTTTATGTGAGATACATAGGTAATTAGTCCACAGGTACATGTGTGTGAGCAACATATTCCATGAAGGTGAAAATGGCTTGGAGATGTTGCAAAACTCACACATGTGATGATGAAGGAGCTTATTGCAAATAAGACATGACATTGAGTCATGTGATTAAGGTGGAGAAGATCAAGACAAGACTTGGCTTGATGGACCGGTTGCAAGCGTGAAGGGCAAGTCAGAGGCTTTGGAGCGATGGACCGCGTGGCGGTGAAGCTTGAGCAAGACTTGGCGCCGATGGACGATGACAACGGTGAAGAGCAAGTGAAGTCAAGATCGATGAACCAATATGATCACGTGATGATATGAAGTGGATCATATCATTATTGATCGTGTTGGTGCATGTGTTGCATCGACGTTGGAGGAGATGGAATGGAATGCGCAAGGCAAAGGTATAACCTAGGGCATTTCATTTCACCGGTCATAGGTGTGTAGAGAAGTTTATGACCGGATTTAGGATAGATGGCCGTACTATCAAGAGGAGCAAACTTGTTTGCATATCGGTCATCTAGTGCCACTCGAGTGATCTAACTTTGCATCGTCGCTAGGATCGAGTGGCGTGGCAAGTTGAGTGGCTAACATCCTTTGGGAAATGATTGTGAAAATGCTAACACATATACACATGGTGATGTACACCTGGTGGTGTTGGCACATTTACAAAGGAGAAGAAGTTGGCGTTGATGTGGATCAACTCGGCGATGAAATGGAGGCGAGAAGGGTTAGGAACTCCACCGGCGGAGTGTCCGCCTGTAGAGTGCGGACAGTCCGACGGTGCCACTGGCGCCCTAGACAGAAAAGATAGGGTCTCACAGAGTGGACCAGATGCTGGTTACATAGTGACCAGACGCTGGGGTCCTGTGTCCGGTCAGAGCTGACGTATGGTGACGTAGGCAGAGCAGAAGCTGGAGAGTGACCGGACGCTAGTGCTGCTTCTGATCGCGATCGACCAGACGCGTCCGGTCGTGAAATGTCGTTTCTGGAACCTGACTGGAAACGATCGGAAGCTAGAGGCTCAGCGACCGGTCAGTTAAAGCTGCTGCGTCCGGTCGTCAGATGACCGTTGAGATTGGATGAACAGCGTTTGAAGGAGGGGACACGTGGCGAGTATCGCATGACCGGACCGGAGCGTCCGGTCGTCCTGACTTTTGCCCAGTGAAGGGGTAATGGCTCTATTTGTTCGTGGGGTTATAAATAGAAGCCATGGTCGGCCTTGGGCTGGTAGCTGAGCACACTAGAGCCTTGGTGGCTTGTGTGGTAGTGCTTGGGAGCCCTCCATCTCACACATACTTCATAGTGATCATCTGATTGTGTGAGTGAGCGATTCTAGTGCAATTGCATCGTGAGGTTGCATCGAGTGGCACTAGGTGATCGAGTTGCAAGCCGGTGGTGCTTGTTACTCTTGGAGGTTGCCACCTCCTAGATGGCTTGGTGGTGGTCTCCGTCGAAGCCCGCAAGAAGCTTGTGCGGCGCTCTAGAGAAGTGCTTTGTGAGGGGCATTATGCTCGCCCCGCGGGAGCCGCGAAGAGCAACTTTAGTAAAGCGTGTCATTGAGCTACCCTCACTTCTGGGGTAGGTTCTTGCGGTGCCCGACGTGCGGGCTTGGCGGGTGATACCAATTAGCCGCCGAACCACCAAGTGAGCGGTCGACACAATGGGGACTAGCGTGTTGGCAAACCCGTGAACCTCGGGAGAAAAATCACCGTGTCAACCTTGTTCTTCCCGTTGGTTTGCATCCTCGTTACACAAGCTTGTAATTACTTTCATATACATTGTGCTTGTGTAGTTGCTCTTGTAATTAGTTAGCTTGTGTAGCTTACTAGTTACCTTCTTGCTTGTGTAGCATAGAAGTAGCTCCCTTGCGTGGCTAATTTGGTTTGTGTAACCTTGATTAGTCACATTGCTTAGTTTGTGTAGCTAAGTAATTGCGCTCTCTAATTTGGCATTAGTTGCCTTGTTATTGAGCATTGCTAGTGAGCTTAGGTGGCTTTGTGCTTTTGCTTACTAGCATGTGTAGGAGCACCCTTGTTGCTTAATTAGTATCCTTAGAAGGTGCTAGAGAACATAAATAGAGGGGTGTAGTCTTGGTTAGACCGAAAGTTTTAATTCCGCACTTGTTTCGGTTAGCCGACGCGATTAAGTTTAGAAAGGACTATTCACCCCTCCTCTAGTCCACCATCTCGACCTTACAACTGGCCGGGTGGGCTCCTCCCTCGGTCGATGTGTGGGGGCACATGTCGCGACCCATGAGCGGTCCTCTTCCAGCGGGCTCGTTGCCAGCGGGTCGGGGCTTCAGCGCCCTACCGCTTTTGTCCAGGTATGCATCTACAATCCTTTTTGATCTCATAGTTGAGTTTTTTTAGCATGACTGACCTGTACTTATTTGACAACAGCCAGGGACTGATGGGTCTAGGTATTGCCCCACCTCCCATGCGGGAGGAGTGGAGGCCCAGCCTGTAGCGAGTCACGATGAGCGGCGGGGAAAGCAGACTGACGGCGGTGCGACCTTCCCTTCTGGGGGTTGCGTCCTCTTGGCCGGTCCTAAGTACGGCAGCAACGGCGGTGGTGGTGATGGCGGCGTTCCCCATGGTGACGGTGGAGGTTGGGTCAGAGGTGACCCTTGTGATCCCTCCCCCAATAGCTATGGTGGAAGAGAAGAGGGAAACCAGGCTCCCTGCCTCGCCTGGAGGAGGAACACACACCCTCCTGGTCGGAGCTGGAGGGGTCAGGAGGAGACGTGGCTAGGCCAGAGGCAGAACATCTGTCAGCGGGACGCAGAGTCGAGATAGTGGAGATCCCCTACTATGGCGAGGCAGGCGCTAGGGTGGGGCTGCCGGTCATCTCGCCGTCATAGGAGATGGCGGTGGTCTGGTCATCGCACGATGTTGCGGTGGCTGGATCTTCCAGCGGGTTGGGGGCGACCCACGAGCAGGTGTGCCCCTGTCCCGGTGACCCAAGGAAGGCTTGGTTCGTCCTTCGCGACGAGGAGGAGGTGGTGCTCTGGCACTTCCTGGAGGAGAGAGGACCGTCGATGGAGTCCGATCTCGCCTAAACCAAGGCGAGACGCAAGGAGGCCTTGGAATGGGTTGAGCTCGTCCATCAGGCGGTCTCAGTTGACCTGCCGCGCGTCACCGAGGTAAGCCTTCTATTTTTTTGTTTTTGTCCTCAAGTCCTTGGTCTTCCACTGGTTGTCTCAGCGTGATTGCTTCTCGCTTTATAGGAGTTAGAGGCGACGTTGATCCGCAAGTCCCGTTTCCTTCGGAAGGAACACGGTCGGATGGAGCGGGAAGCCACGATGTCGCAGTGGGTCGACGAGCTTGAGCACCAGCTAGAATCCACCCGCCACGAGTCCCAAGACCAGGTGGCCAAGGCGACAGGAGCGTGGGCGGCGGAACTGCTCACCGTGGAACGGGAGACTGTTGCCTAGCGGGGACTTGACGCAACAAAGGTCCGCCTAGCGGAGACCATGGCGGTGCTCCAGAAGTCCTTAGAGGCTCTGGAGATGGAGCAGAAGGCCCGATCGGAGGCTGATCGAGAAGTGCTCACGCTCTGAGGGGCAGGTGCTTGGGGTGGAGGAGTCAAACGCCCGATTGCTCAAGAAGGTCACCCAGCAAGAGGAAGGGCTCTCCATCCTTGAAGGCACCTGCCTTGGTATGTATCTATTCCGCCTTTGGTTGATGTCTTGGTTTTTCCTTTCGCTTGCTTCTGAGCTTGTCGTCCTTTTTTTAGAACTAGGTGGAAAAGTTGGTTCTCTGGAGCGGGAGCTGGAGACAGCCAAGGCGGCGATCGGTCGAAGCACGGAGGCACTAGCCAAGTCCCTTGAAGAGTGACGTGCTCTTGAGGGGGAGCTTGACCAGATCTGCAATGTCGCCCAGGTGGTCGTTTCCGAGGTGTTTGGGTCGGCTCCAAGCACCAGCACGCCCGCCGTCCAGCTGGCGGAGGTCCCGAATGAAGTTTGGGCGCAAATCTCCGATGGGATGTTCTACGAGATGTCGGGGGTGCTGACCTCAGTGGCGAGGCACCACCCAGACCTGGACTTCATCGCCATTTGCAGAGGGTACGTCGACGGCTGGAGCGCGGATGCCATCCATGCGCTCGGGGAGAGCTTGGTGCCATACACACAGATGGTTGCCAAGCAAGTCTCCGCGCAGTGAGTGATGGAGGCTCGCCGTGTGAGCGTGGCTAAAGGCGTGCGCCAGGAAGACGTCATCTAGCCTATGGATGGAGTGGAGACCGGGTCAGAAACGAGCATCGTCTCGCCTCCGACCAAGCCAAACGTCGTCCTGTCGGCAAGCGAGCAGCCCTTATCCTTGTCGACCGTGCCGTTAGCCGATGCTCCCGGGCGGCCACAATAGAATTTAGAGTAGAAACAATTAGTAAATGTAAAGGATAAGTTCATGGGGGAGCCCCCGTGTGAACAATTTTTTGTATTCATGAATACTTCAGTTTCGTTTTGTGGTGGAATCACTTATAAGGGGAAGCATGCCCCATCCGTTCTTTGTTTTTACCCTAGCATAGCTTTGTTTTTTATCCTTTCTTTTTCGCACCTGCCCGTTTGACCTATAGGCTGCAACCTTAAGAACCCGGGCGTGGCCCGCGAGGCTCAGCTGCTCGTAACCATAGGTTGTGGCGGGGTGTGATCGGTCGAGAGTTTAAAACAAAGTTACGTAGGGTAATTAAAGAAACGGACTACCCTTTCGTTCGAGTAAAAAGTATTTATTATATGATAGTAAAAAGAGAGGTGGTATTGCACCCTCGTGGAGCCCCTGAGTGACCTAGGCCGAGAGTGCTAGGGCTCGGGTGCTTGTAGGAGCAAACATTGAACGAAAGAAAGCGGTAAGACCGAGTTTTAGGGGAAGAAACGACATAATTGTTCGATGTTTCATGTGTTGGTGAGAACGTTGTCGTTGTCGTCCTTCAGTCAGTGGGTGCCTGGTTGGATCACCTCGGTCACCGTATAGGGTCCTTCCCATGGTGGAGAGACTTTTGTGTTTCTCCTTGGTTGATTGGGTTCTTCAGAGCACGAGGTCTCTGACCTCGAGGATCCTCCCTCTGATTTTTCTTCCGTGGTACCTACGGAGAGTTTGCTGGTAGCAAGCGGAGCGGATGACGGTTGTCTCACGAGCCTCCTCGAGTAGGCCAACCGCGTCCTATTGAGCCTCCGCGGCTCAGTCATGGTCGAAGGCCTTCACTTTTGGGGCACCGTGGTCGAGGTTAGAGGGCAACACTGCTTCAGCTCTGTAAGCCAGGAAGAAAGGTGTGAACCCTGTGGATCAGTTCGGGTCGTTCTCAGGCTCCAGATGATCGCTGGGACCTCTGCAACCCATCGCCCGGCATACTTATTGAGTCAGTCAAAGATGCGTGGCTTGAGTCCTTAGAGGACCATGCCATTGGCCCGCTCGACCTGACCGTTAGTACGTGGACGTCTGCCAAGGCCTAGTCGATCCTGATGTCGTATCCATCACAGAAGTTTAGGAACTTCTTCCTAATGAAGTTAGTTCCGTGGTCAGTGATGATACAGTTAGGAACACTGAAATGGTAGATGATGTCAAGGAAGAACTTGACCACCTCTTCCGAGCGAATGTTGGTGATGGACTTTGCCTCTATCCACTTGGCGAATTTGTCCACCGCTACGAGTAGGTGAGTGAAGCCGCCCAGGCACTTTTTGAGGGGTCCGACCATGTCGATGCCCCAGACCGCAAATGGCCAGGTGATGGGGATGGTTTGAAGCTCCTGTGCTGGCAAATGAGTTTGCCGAGCATAGAACTGGCATCCCTCACACCTGCGGACGACCTCCTCTGCCTCTCGCAGCGTAGTGGGCCAGTAAAAACCTTAACGAAAGGCTTTTCAGACCAGCGACCTCGGGGCCACGTGATGTCCGTAGATTCTAGCATGGACCTCGAGGAGCTGTTTCCCTTGGTCGGTAGGGATGCACTTCATGAGTATTCCTAACGGACTTCGCTTGTAAAGTTTGTTATCGAATGTGACAAACGTCTTGGCGCGTCGAGCGATCCATCACACTTCAGTCCTTCTAGGTGGGAGAATCTCCTCTAGGAGGTAGGCAAGTAGCGGTGCTCTCTAGTCGGTTTGGTCAAGTGCTACCATGGCGACATCGACGGGCGACGTCGTTAAGGAGGCACTGAGGTCGGAGCCCCCGAGCGCTAGGTTGGTGTCGGGGTGTGTCTGCATTGGACCTTCCAGGATGTGGGCAGACGGCACGTGAAGGTCATTGATGAAGACCCCATTTGGAGACGGAACCCGCCTGGCAGCCAATTTTGCCAGAAAATCGGTGTCATCGTTGTCCTTTCGAGGGACATGATGTAGTTCAATCCCCTAGAATTTGTCTTCGAGCTTGCGCACCTCTTGGCAGTATGCTGCCATGAGGGGGCTTTTGCAAGAAGATTCCTTCGTGACTTGGTCAATGACCAACTTCGAGTCGCCATAGAAGTACAGCCATGTAGCGCCGAGCTCGAGGGCGATGCGCAGTTCGTTGATGAGGGCCTCATATTCCGCGGCATTGTTTGAGGCTAAAAAATGGAGGCGGATCGCATAGCGGAGCCTGCTCCCGTTCGGGGAGATCAGAATCACTCTAGCCCCCGAGCCGGCCGCCAGTACGGACCCGTCGAAAGACATCGTCCAGTACTCGTGGGTGATGTCTAGGGTCAGGAGCAGGACCTCCGTCCATTCGGTGACAAAGTTAGCGAGTGCCTAGGACTTAATAGCGGTGCGGGGGATATACCTAATGTCATGGCCCATCAGCTCGAGTGCCCACTTGGGGATTCGTCCTGCAGCATCATGGTTGCGGATGATGTATCCCAGCGGGTATGAAGTGGCGACCAAGACTTTGTGATCGGTGAAGTAGTGTAGGAGCTTCCGGGTCGCAATCAGCATGGCGTATAGAAGTTTCTGCACCTGGGGGTACCGAACCTTGGTGTCGGTGAGTACCTCCCCGGTGAAGTATACGGGTCGTTGGACCTTAAGGTGGTGTCCTGGCTCCTCCCTTTCGACGACTAGAGCGGCGGTCACCATGTGGTTGCTTGCCGGGTTCTCCCCGTTTGGGAGCGACGAGGATTGGGGCCGACGTCAGTTATGCTTTGAGGCTCTCCAATGGCTGCTGTGCTTCCTTAGTCCAGACAAACATGTCTGTCTTTTTGAGAAGCTTGTAGAGAGGCATCCCCCGCTCGCCTAGTCGGGAGATGAACCGGCTTAGGGTGACCAAACAGCCGGTGAGCCTTTGTACGCCCTTGACATTGCATATAGGGCCCATGTTGGAGATGGCCGTGATTTTTTCAGGGTTGGCCTCGATACCGTGTTCAGACATGATGTATCCAAGCAGCTTCCCCTTTGGAACTCTGAAAACACATTTTTTGGGATTCACTTTGATGTTGAACCTTTGGAGGTTCATGAACGTTGCGGCCAAGTTCACGATCAGGTCGCAAGCTTGAGCCGTTTAGACCACTATGTTATCAACATAGATGACAATTGTTGGTTTTGGCCGCTCGACTTGGTCAGGCTGGTTGAGTGGGTCGATTTGGTCAGTGAAGCATTGCTGCATGCACCGTTGATAGGTAGCGCCAGCATTATTTAGACCAAAAGGCATGGTTACGTAGCAGTATGAACCATACAGGATGATGAATGAAGTAGAGAGCTAGTCGGACTCTTTCATCGTGATCTGGTGGTAGCCTGAGTAGGCGTCCAGAAAGGAGAGGATTTTGCATCCTGAGGTGGAGTCGACTATCTGGTCTATGTGTGGCAAAGAAAAATGGTCCTTCGGACAGGCCTTGTTGAGGCCAGCATAATCAAAGCACATTCTCCATTTCCCGGTCTTCTTTTTAACAAGAATAGGATTGGCAAGCCAGTTGGAGTGGTATACCTCCTTGACAAATCCGGCTGCCGGGAGTTTGGCGACCTCCTCACATATGGCCCTGCGCCTCTCGTTGTCAAAGTGATGCAGGCGTTGCTTGGTGGGCTTTGAGCCCGGGATGAGGCGTAATACGTGCTTGGTGACCTCCCGTGGTATGCCTGGCATGTCAGAAGGTTTTCATGCGAAGACATCACGATTAGCGCATAGAAAGTCGGTGAGCTCGCATTCCTATTTGGCCAGGAACTGGGTCCCAATCCGCACCATTTTGGTTGGGTCGGTGGGGTCGATCCCCACCGCCTTAGTTTCCTCGAGTGGGTGGAAGGCAGTCGAGGAGATGGGCTTGTTGTAGTCCGGGACTGCTGGAGTCGACGAATTTTCGAGCTATGGGAGCTCGGATGAGTTGATGACGGCAGTGGTGAGCTCGTAATGCTCACGGTCGCACGTGTAGGCGTGCGAAAAGGTGCTGCCCACAGTGATGATACCTTTAGGTCCCAGCATCTTAAACTTGAGGTAGGTGTAGTTGGGGACCGCCATGAACTTGGCATAGCATGGCCACCCCAAGATGGCGTGGTAGGACCTCGGGAAGTCTACCACCTCGAAGGTGAGAACCTCCGAGTGGAAGTTGGCTCAGTCACCAAACGTGACGGGTTGGTCGATCTGCCCGAGTGGGTACGCCTACGTCCCCAGGATCATGTCGTGGAAGGGAGAGCTCACTAGGCGGAGCTCTGACCGGGGGATGCGCATGGCATCGAGGGTGTCGACGTAGAGAATGTTGAGACCACTGCCTCTATCCATCAGCACCTTGGTGAGGCGCTTCTTGCGAACAATGGGGTCAACGATGAGCGGGTAGTGACCCGGTCTAGCGACGTGGGAAGAATGGTCCCTCTGATCAAAAGTGATCGGAGATTCTGACCAGCTAAGGAAAGAGGGGACGGCCGTTTCAGCGACACATGCCTCTCTCTAGCGCACTTTGTGCTGGCACTAGGAGTAGATGGCATCGGATCCCTCAAAGATCATGAGGCATTCCTCAGGATCAGGAAAACCGTCCCCATCCTTGCCCACCACGCCTCCTTTCTTGACCACTGCCTCCTTGCGCTTTCCTTCTTTTGGTCCGCCGGCCTATCGCAGAAAGCATTTGAGGAGTTCGCAGTCCTTGTAGAGGTGCTTGATGGGGTAGGCATGGTTGGTGCATGGGCTCTCCATGAGCTTGTCAAAGTGGTTGGGCTGGCCCTGCTGGGGCTGCTTGCCCACGCGATAGGCCGCGGCGACCAAAGCAGAGTTGGTCGGTCAGCGCCGATCCTTCTTGTTCTTTTTGCCCCTTTGTGTGGAGGGGCCCTCATCTTGGTCCTCGCGCTTGGCCTTGCCCTTGTCCCAGCCTCCACTAAAGACCACTCATTGGGCTCCTGCTGGCAGCTCTTGAGGTCCTAGGAATTCCCAGGACGGACGTACGTCCCCTGGAAATTCCCGATGAAGATCCTCTTAAGATCCGCCCAGTCATGGATGCTATCAGGTGGGAGGAACTTGAGCCATGCTCGAACATGCTCCCCCACACAGATGGGGAGGTATTGAATGATGAAATGGTCATCATCCACTCCTCTGTCTCGGCAGGTGAGCCGAAAGTCTTCGAGCCATATACTGGGATTCGTTTCCCTGTTGTATTTGGCGATGTTGGTAGGTGGTCGGAAACGCTGTGGGAACGACGCTTTCTGGATGCGATGGCCAAAGGACCGTGGTCCCGAGCCATCCGGGCTAGGACTTCGGTCGTCCGGTCGGTGACCATGCCTGGGTTGAGTTTCCTCGCCCCTCGATGATCCGACCAGGGTCCATGCCACCTATTCTCACCACCCCTTTATGGTCGTCATCATCACGCCGGGCTTGACGCCGATTGTTGATGATGCTGCGAGCATCTCGGTTTGTCCCGAGCCATTCACGCACTAGTGGTTGGTGTGGAGCGGGCGCCGGGTCAGGCCGTGGTGCAGCTGCGGCCTCATGTTCCACACTCGACAACTGTAGTGGTGAGCGGATGGAGCGATTCGACTGGTGCGCCCCATTCTCCCGGTGGGGAGAGAGGCCATGAGTTGGTGTCGCGACGTGGAGCTCTCTGCCTGTTGAACGGCGGTGGTTTCCACCAGCGCCCAGAGGTTCTGATGGATTGCCTATTCCTAGGGGTCGATAGGCTCTAGAAGGCCGCCCAGAAGCATCGCCGTAGCGGCGATGTTCTGGCCAGCCCGAGCGAACTGTGGGGGATCATTCCCCCCATCAATGATGTTGCGCTGAACCTGGTGGGCGTGACCCCGAGCGCCACTCACCGGGTTACGTGCATGTGGCAAAGCGTGCTACGCCAAGCGTGTGGGCATAGGTGGCGGTTGGCTCTGCCGCCTTTGTCGTAACTCCTCGCTGGGCTCCTGCATGTGCACGAGGGCCTCCACATGAGGGTCCGGAGGGGTGTGAGTTTGTAGAGACTCCTCTACCACCGGCGGCTGTCCCGGAGCGTCCACCATAGCGCACTCCCAGGACAGAGGGTGGCTAGGTGCCATGATGTTGCCGATGCTGGAGCCGTCACTTTCAACCTCATCATCCATGAGGTCATGGAAAGAGGCCGGTGAGTAGCCCGCCATAACCACAAATTTGGATGTAAGAGGGGGCGGCGTCCGCATCTTTCAGAGCCCTCGTGCGTACGCGTCCGCAGGGGACGCGAGGCCATAGGGGAACAGGTTGCATGACGGTTGTGGTGGGGACAACGGGGTCCCTCCGGAGAGTCGGCGAAAGATATTAAATAGCGAGTAAAGAACAATATGTATGTTACTCACAGTGGGGTTTGACCCCAGCGTGGGCTCAAAGCGAAGCACAGGTGTCTCACCATTGAGGTCGTCGGGTGTCCCGGAGCCGACGGAGGGCGCTCCTCCTTCAACCGGCGCCGGGACAAGTGCCTCCTCGCGAAGGCGAAGCACGCCGAGCTAGTCGGCGATGAAGTCTAGGCTTCTGAAGAGGAAGGTCTAGGATGGCTCGAAGACGAGAGGAACCCACATCCCAATAGGTGGGAGTGTGGGAAACTCTAGCGAGCCAAAGCAAATCGTATCGCTTGAGCCTGTCATGATGGAGATGGCGGGAAGGTGGGCCATCCGATGACCAAAAAGCATGAACGTACGGCGTTCTCCCCACGGACGGCGCCAACTGTCGGTGCGAAAAAGTGACCAACAAGTGAATATTTGTAGTTTTGCCATACGTTGTGATCGGATGTGGCCTAGCACTCAATGACACAGGGTTTATACTGGTTCAGGCAACGTGCCCTACGTCTAGTTTGAGTCAGTCGGTGACTTTATTCTTGAGTCTAGGTGCTCAAAGTTTGCTGTGGGGTTACAAACGAGTGAGAATAAGATGGGGGTGTTAGAGGTCTAGTCGGACTCTGGACTGAAGGGCCAAGAGTGATGGGAGCTCCTACGTGCGCTAAGTATTGGAACATATGCTCTGTGTAGCTTTAGAGTTCTAGAGTCGTGAAGCTGTTCGAGTGCTCAGAATGTATAAAGCTAGCAGGAAGAGAGTCAGAATGACCATCGTCCGTCTGGGAGAGAGCGCATCCCCTTTTATAGATGAAGGGGATGACCTTACAAGTGTCGACAAAATATGGTTGGCAGTCCACCGAGGGGGGTGCCCGTGATGGTAGATTATCGGTAGGATGCGTGTAATCAGGAACCGGATGGTGACACAAGGCGCAGAGACAACAATTTAGATAGGTTCGGGCCATCTGATCGATGTAATACCCTACGTCCTGTGTCTTTGGTGTATTGTATTGATGTGTTTGATCCGTACTCTAGGGGGACCCCTGCCCCTCCTTATATACTGCGAAGGGACAAGGTTACAAGTAAAGTATCCAATTTGGTACAATTACAATATAGCGTGCACCGCACGCTTCATCTTGCGGGCTAGGCCACCTCTGGTGGTGCGGCCCATGTATACCCATGAGGGTATAGGGGGTCTATTCCGCCACAGCTAGCCCCCGAGCGCCTTGTATCCTTCGAGTAGCGTCGTCTTGAGCTTGCCAGAAGGATGTAAGGGGCTCAAGATAAAATTTGGAAAATATTTCCCCCAAAGTGTGCCCACTTTGACTCTGAGTCGAAAAGAGACACCGTCGTCCTTGTAGAATCAGAGGTGTTTGAACCATCAGAGCGAGCACATTCACCGCAAGGTGAATTGTGCCCACTTAGTCCCCGAGCCTGGTAGTAGGTGACGTAGGCACGTGGTGCCAGGGTCTAAAAAGAATCTTGTTAATTAGATACAGCATGCACCATCAGGTGCATCGTACCGATGTAGTCCCCGAGCTTGCTAGAAGGAGAGGTATGAGCCTTGTAGCAAGGTCTAACGAAGAAAAAAATATCCTAACTGTATGCGAGTCGCCAGTCACATGTAGTCGAGACGCGAAGTCCCCGAGCTGTGGTCGGAGATTGGTCGAGACAGTCCCCGAGCACAAAGGCGGTCGAGACAGTCCCGAGCACGAGAGTGGTCGGAACAGTCCTCGAGCACAAAAAGTGTGGCAAAAAACCATATGCCTCAAGCGCCTAGAGGATGGATACCCAAAGGAGGTAGATCTAGACAAGGCCGAGGAGCTACAGATGACCCAGCTAGACTTGTCAGCGAAAATAATTGGCGATATTAACCTGTGTGGAGGTGCGACAGCACCCGTACAAGGAACGCCATCAACAAGTCAGCTGGGAGCGCCGTCATCTTCAAGCCAACCAGTGAAACCTGCGGTCTCGACCAGCCAGGCAACGACGGGGCCATCTTCTTCAGCTCGATCAATGCCAGAGAGTCCCCGAGACCCGAGCACGATGTCAGGCCCAGCGAGCACCAAGCGCCGCATGCCCTGACCAGCCAATAGTGTAGGCTATAGCTGTAGAAGAAGATGTAGTTGCGTTATTGTAAACTTGGACCTTTTCAGGCAAGCTTGTAATAACGTAACTGTATATCGACATAAGCTTGTTTGTTTTTGTAGAAAACGTGTTTAAGCTCGGATATGATGTTGGTGTAACTAAGTTAGAACATGTTGGCATTCTGTTTAGTTGTACCGGTTTAGCCGACATGTCATCCTAAAAGGTTTGTACGGCCCTGGTTTGACTCGCAGTCGGAGTGTGAGGTGTAATAAAGTATGATGCTGAAAGGTTCTCCGAGCTTGCTGGAAGGCGAAGTATGAGCCTTGTAGCAAGGTCAAAGAAAATAAATGCCTCTCAATTGTATGTGAGTCTAAGTCACATGTTGCCGAGGAGAACAGTCCTCGGACTATGGTCGAAGAGTGGCCGGGGAAGTCCCCAAGCATAGCGTGGGGTGAGAATGACGAGTCCCCGGGTGTAGGTCAAAATCCCTGCAATATAAATATATAGAACGATAGTACATGATGTACAAAATAAATTATGGAGAAAAATTAGCGGTGAAGAAATAGCGTATGACGCTCAGCCGTCGTTTGCAAATGAGCATGATGTGATAAAGCAGTTGGTGCTTTGTAAACATCAGTGTTAATGTGAAGTTTCTGTTTATACTTAATATAATCCGTCCGACCAGTTAGTGTGTAGCTGAGTCTCCAGCCCTAGCTAGCCCATAGTCCATAACATCGAGCGCGGAGCCCGTGCACGTGTAGGAGGAACAGGCGTCACCAAGGAGCCGTTGTAGACCACCCATAACGTAGAGGGCAGACGCTCGTGCACGTGTAGGGAGGAGTCGGAGACAGGGCCATCTCTGGAGGCGTTCGAGCATCAACATGACTGTTCAGGGGTTCGAAAAATCATTTGGAGAGCAAATATGGAGAAAACAGCTCGAAGAAACATTATGGCGATATACGGAGATTGGAGAATATTTTAGAAGAATATTAAAACGTGACTTAGCTTTAGACAGAAAGTCTGGTCGGCGACATATGGCGTTATCTGGTCGGCAACACGGGCAGCTCGCTTGTCGACTGGAACGGAGTTAATCTAGTGTTGGAGTAGGATGGACGTAGTCGGAGCTCGGCGGTGTCGGTCCACGTATAAAGACGTGCGGTCGATCTGCTTCGTACATGGAGGTGTAACACACAGCCTTCATACGTGGATGCATGTGTACAGGCAAGTCTTGGTAACTTGCACGGCGGTGTAGATGCAAGTAAGCCTGCACGTGATGTATGTATATGCCCATGGCGGTGTAGATGCAAGTAAGCCTGCATGTGACGTATGTATATACAACTTGATCTGTTGTATCTTGGTTTGGCTTGCATGTCATATTTAAGATGGTATACATGGACAAACGTTATTTGAAGAATAATCATGACGAGGACGTTGTGGAGAAACGTCGTAATGAAAATTGTATTAATTATAAATATTAGAAGTGTACTTATCTTTGGATAGAAATCTGGTCGGCGGTGATGAAGTTGTCCGATCCTCGTACTTTTCGGCCTATTGTGACAGTGGTCGCGGTTGTCATAGCGCCGTTCTTTGTGGCGACCATCATTGCGACGTGGTCTGGTGGTCGAGGTGGTCGGAGCTCGGCGGAGCCGCTCGCGACGTGGTCTGGTGGTCGAGGTGGTCGGAGCTCGGCGGAGCCGCTCGGGACGTGGTCTGGTGGTCGGAGCTCGGCGGAGCCGCTCGCGACGTGGTCTGGTGGTCGAGGTGGTCGGAGCTCGGCGGAGCCGCTCGGGACGTGGTCGACGTGGTCCATGGTCGGCTCGACATGGCTCACTCAGTGGCTCGACGCGGCTCGCTTCTACATCGTCGTGGCCCACTGGATGGCTTGAACAGCTTGATGTGGCTCGCTTGTGGCTCGGCGTGGCTTGCTCAGCGGCTCGTGTGGCTCCCTTGCTGCCCAACTATGGCTCGGCGGACTTGGCGACGGACACACCTGGTCGGAGTTCTAATGATGTCATGATGACTGCGCCTCCTGCCAAAAGTAGTAGTAATCACATAGATATGGATATACCCAACGTATACGTATATACATTCCATAGAAAAGTTTATTGAAAAAGGGAACGTGACTTAGCTTCTTCCATATTGGTGGACGTAGCCCACGCATGTACTCCGCTGTCTTCTTGCATGTACACATGCATACAAGTTTGGTCATACATGTTGATCTCTTCCCTTTGCTCGTGTACTCCATGGCCGATTGGATCTTGTATGTGCTAGATTACTTGCTTGCTAGCTCGTGCCGTATATGCTGCATGTAACTCCGCTACTTGCATGTTGATGTACGGACCTATGCACACCCAATCTGGCGTGATGACATAGCACTGCTGCAGCGAGTTCACCGGACTCCTCCTTGCCAACTTAGCAACAAGCGTTAGCTTTCCGATGCCACCATGACGATAGCTCGCATGGCCAACTTAGACGTGATGTATCATTATTGTCGAAGAATTTACGTCACCGCCAAAAACCAGATCACCACGGATGATGTTGTACCCGTCAAGAGTGTTCGTTGTTGTTGTAGATAGATTACGCCGTCGTCGCTTGGCTTCGATCAATGAAAAGAAAGATACGCCATCTGGTTCGCCGGAAGATCAGCACGCACAACCCCTAAAAGGGGACCCCTACCTGGTGCGCCACTGTCGACAAAATATGGTCGGCAGTCCACCGAGGGGGGTGCCCGTGGTGGTAGATTATCGGTAGGATGCGTGTAATCAGGAACCGGATGGTGACACAAGGCGCAGAGACAACGATTTAGACAGGTTCGGGCCGTCTAATCGACGTAATACCCTACGTCCTGTGTCTTTGGTGTATTGTATTGATGTGTTTGATCGTCCTCTAGGTGGATCCGTGCCCCTCCTTATATACTGCGAAGGGACAAGGTTACAAGTAAAGTATCCAATTTGGTACAATTACAATATAGCGTGCTCCGCACGCTTCATCTTGTGGGCTGGGCCACCTCCGGTGGTGCGGCCCATGTATACCCATGAGGGTATAGGGGGTCTATTCCCCCACAACAAGTTTAGGAGAGGGAGAGAGAGAATGTGTTTTCTAGTCTTGTTGCCCACGCCATCGGGTACAAGATAGTTTTTCGGCGACCACAATACTGTTGACACCTAGATGCATGTGGCAGGCTCTATCGTGTTCTTCTGGTATGGCAAATGTCGGCGCCTACCATATCGTAGGACAAATGTTGGTGCCCACGACACTGTTCATGTTCTGACATGTCCGGAAGGTTGCAAAGTACCTTTCTGGCATGGCCTGACAGTACTGTCCTGAAGGTGTGTAGGGTACGGTCCTCGGTATTGCGGTTGACTTGAGAGCCTTAGCTTATCTGCTCCGCCTAATTTTTTGGGTCCTCACCGAGCGGGCGTCCCTGGCCGGTCATACCCAGTCGGCTCCGACTACGCCGGTCGGAGATGAGCCGTAAGCAGAGTTTCAGTGTATTCTCGGTCGGAGAAGCGGGTTGGAGTCAGAAGCGAGCGTCGTCCCCTCCTTGGCCAAGCCTTTCGGTTGGAGAAGCGGGTCAGACTCGGAAGCGAGCGTCGTCCCCTCCTTGGCTAGGCCTTTCGGTCGGAGATTGGATCGCTCTTCTGGCCTGTCGTTAGGTATCTGGGCCGGCCCAGGAGTTGCGCGTCATTTGTAATGCCGTCTGCTGGGGCGAGCTTTTGCTGGGAAGCGGGCCCATTAGGGACCCTGGGTTTATGAACCTGTAACACCCCAGGTGTTTGCCACCAGTTAAGCAATGGGTTTGAGCTAAAACATGGTATATTAAGTGATGATGAAGATGTCAAGGTCAAACCTATAGAAACGAGCCCCAACCTAAACTTGGATATTGCACCTTTGCTCGCCTATAGACCCCTTTTCAAGATATATGCCTGGGTGGTGTGATTGGGATATCTTCATGTGTCTCACATCAATACCCATCTATATTGGACACTCAAAAAGTTTCATGAAGTTTGGAATCAAAAAGTCACATGAAATGATAAGTTATATCCTTGTTGGAATGATTTTACTAAGTGCTTGAATTGCACTATTAAGTGAATGAGAACATGAGATGTCAACCAAATCTTGCAACCATGCCCAAATGACTCTAGATGAACTCTACAACAAAAGTCATGAAAGGTTCATGTTGGGCAAATGCCAAGAAAATGCTCCAATGGATCAAAAAGGATAATTTAAGCTTCATCGTGATCCTACTTTGGTCAAACTAGAACAGCAGGATCTATACTAGTTTTGAGGTTGGACATTAAATCAAAGTTGTAGTCCATATCATGTAGAACAAACTTTGTTTTTGGACGAAGAGCTAGATCATCTTGGAAGTAAGTCAAATCGAGGTCACAAGATCGAATTTGCTGCTGATTTCAGGACTTAGAAATATTCTAAGTCTAGAAATTCGTCGACATCGGCATTGACGTCTCGCGTTCTCCAAATTTCATTAAATAACTTGACTTGAACCCAAAATGGAAGTTGGAGCTAAGTTCATGAAGAAGGGCATGTAAAAAGATGGCACTCGTTTGACCTTGTTATGACCCTCAATTTTTGGAGTTTGTTAATCGCTGTCAACGAATTGACACTATCAACTTGAGGCTTGATTAGCTACTAATCTGAGAGTTTAATGTCTAGGCACCCTTAATAAAAGTTGGAGAGCAGCTTGTGCATAACAACTTTGCTACAGGCGCCCAGGTCCGAATCCAAGCCGAATATGCCGTTTGGAACTGCAAAGTTGGGAACTCTCTCGCGCACCAGGTGTTCGACGGTGGGCCCCAAATGAGACACGCGGTCGCCATGCTCCTCGCCTCTGCTCCACGCGTCAAGGGTGCCCCGCCGAAGCCGCCTGCCCCTGCCTGCGTTAATGGGGAGCACCGAAGCGCCCTCACTCGCCTCTCTGCTCGCCCTGCTCTCCTCCTCCCTCGCCCTCTGTGCCGCACGCGCGTGCTAGAGCGCGTCCGCCATGGACAAGCCGAGCGGAGCTCCTCACCGCCGCTACTGCCTCCACTCCGCCCCTCCTCCGTCCGAACCAAGCGCGGCATCACCTTCTCCTCCTTCCGCCGTGCCTCTGGACCTCCTTGACCGGCGCCTTTGGCTGCTGTTGCTCCCCGCCGTCGGAGCAGCTGCCGTCGCCGCCGCGGCTAATGTGGTCGCGCCACAACAGGCCGCGTCGGACCAAGCTGGGCAGCCCAGCGTGTGCGCGCGGGACCCCTGGTCCTCCCCGCCACTCCACCGCCGCCATCGACGCCCACAGCCGGCCGGAGCCGCGAGCCGGCCGCTCCTCTGCTCTGTTTTCCGACCAGGGACCTCGCGCAAGAATTCGAGTAAAGGAGAGGGCCTTTCTGCAGAACCTGTGACTCATGTGAATAGTGTCGTAAGGACTGGTTTGTAATTATTTTGCAGGAACTTTGGAAATTCATAGTAAATCATAGAAAATTCGTAAAATAGTAAATGAGGACTTTTTGGAATCCTTGAGAAATTGTCTATGCAGTGGATCTATAATATGGCATGTTTTAGTTTAAATGTTTTGCGGTAAAAATAGATTTGTGCAGTAAGGTTGTAATGCTAGTTGAATTTGTTATTTTTCATAACTGTAGATCTAGGGCTCCAAATGAAGTGAAATTTTTGTGGCATGCTACTCATGTGATAGTTGATGTGTGGTAAAAATTTCATGAGTATTGGGTGAAGTATGAGTGAGTTATTGGTTTATCTCGCTCTCACATGATTTCTTGCTTTAGCAACTTGTCTTTTTCATAGAGGTTGTTATACATATTCAAATGGAGTAAAATTTGTACATTAGACTATTGAGAGTATATGTGAGCCACTGTAATTTTTGTAGAAGTTATTGTGCACTTTTGGTATATGTTCATTAAGTCACCTTGTTATCTAAAATAAATTAAGAAATGCAGTAAAAGAACTTATTTGGTCATGGAAACTAGGTTTTCTGGTATTCTTTAGTCATGTGTGAAATGATGGTAAAGTTGGTTTTGCCCAATTATGTATTTGCAACATAAGTTAATAATTATTTTCTTGTCGATGTTCTTTATGGACAGATCTAGGAACTTAGCAAAGTTCTTCATGATAATGTGCTTTGTTGTGAAACTTGTTTATACAAAAGTTGTAGATAATTCATGTATCTAGCTTCTATTAAAATTTGGTGTTATTTGGCCAAGTAGTTTAAGAGTTACAGCTATTTAAAGTTGGGTTTCAGAAATGACTGCTTTCTGTCAATTGTGGACCAGTTTCTG
Source organism: Miscanthus lutarioriparius (assembly GCA_904845875.1). Lineage (NCBI taxonomy): Eukaryota > Viridiplantae > Streptophyta > Magnoliopsida > Poales > Poaceae > Miscanthus > Miscanthus lutarioriparius. The sequence goes on along the minus strand of CAJGYO010000011.1, from coordinate 33,881,482 downwards.
TAAATAGATATATTTGACTTAGTTAACTTGAGAATCATGCTAAGATGATTAAAGATGAATTGTAGAAAATTGCATAAGTTTTCCATAATGTCTTATTGCAAGTCATTTGGATTTGTGTAACTCCAGTTATAGCTAAATCTTGTAGCTGTTGTTTGCATGTCTAGAAATTGGCAGATTCCAATTATAGTGTTTGCTTGTATATTGTTAAGTGTGACGTATGCCTTGAATGATGACTGAGTTAGAGCACTTGAGATCTTGGGAAACTTGTGTCATGCTTGATGTTGTCGTCTTCTTTGCCATCTTAGCATGATAGATTGTGTGATGTTTAAGTTAAGCATCATAAAAAGTACTTAAGTGTGTTAGTGTAAACTATGCTTGTCTTGCTTGCTAATTTGTGATGTGTCTCATGGTAATATTCTTCATATTTATGCACTTGCATATTGCATCTCATCTAGGTATGCTAGATGAACCACGTGAAGGACGTGATGTTGGAGCCAAACCCGAAGACAGTGTTTGATGGATCTATCCCGAAGGTGGAAGGGCTAAGCAAGTGTTAGGACCTGTGATATCACCAGGATGGTGCAAGCTAACTGAACTGACTTGTGTCGGATCCCAGGCAAGCCCCGGAGCATTCTAAGTCTCCTACTTTATAAAAGCAATTCTTTCTATATATGAGTTATATATTGTTGCATTAAGTTGTAAGAGTTGATTGAAACCGTTGATGCATTTAGTATTATCCTTGCTTACCTTATTACCTTATTACCCTATTAGGTCGGGATCGAATAACTGCTTAGCCTTGCTTAGACCGGTAGCGATCGGTGATATCCGGTCACCTACATTTTTAGGTGGTTACTGGAAGAATTTAGCTATGGAAAGAATGATATCCTGGAATTAATCATGTGTGATGGATAATTGGAGACCGGACGGAAAAGTTGGAGGCAACGGACGGGGGTTACGAGGGGTGCTTTGTTAGTTTCCGTCTGTGTCGATTAAGGACCGTCCGTTGTTGGGCCTCGAGTCATGTTGAACGCATGCCTTACATTTAGCTGGCCGGATAAAGTACCTTCCGACCACGAAGCTGGGAGATTATTCAGGCCGAGTAGATTGCCCGCAGCGCACTGTGCCGGAGCAGGTGTGGTAGGACACGGGGGCGAGATGATAAGACCAAAGTGCAGTCGGTCGGCCCCCGGGTACATGTGGTTCCTGGCAAACTCGAGATTCCTAGATAGTTGACTCGGTGATCAATATCTCACTTTATCGGGTGAGTGAGGTTTGTGTAAGGAATAAATCACCGGTGGTTAGGAATCGATTGAATCGCCATCGCTCTGGATAGTGAGCACTTGACTCGAAAGTTACTGGCATCGTAGTAATTATTATAGAACAATGATGGTTATCTGGATGATATGGGATATGCTAAATCTAAGTTGGTAATCGAATGTTATTGGTTAATCAAGTGATTGCTATAGTACAGTGCTTACCTAGATGGATAGGTCATAATAAAGATGATGCAAAGTACTTAAAATGGTTTCTTCATGATAGCTTATGCTTTTCGCAAACAAGTCAGCTAGCCCACTAAAGAAAGCCTTGCATGATCCTTGGTATCTTTTGTTTTGGTTTCCGACGGGTAAGTCTGCATTTGAGTACATTCGAGTACTCGGTGGTTTATCCTACCTTGTTGCGGTGAAGTTCTCGAATTGTTGTCGATGGTGGCTAAACACGGTGGGCTCGGTGATTCTATAGTTACTTCTCGTCTATATGCTTTTGTCGGATGATGTCACTTATACTAGCAATATATTTGGAACTTATATTAATGTAATCATTTGAAAGCTATGTTGTTTTCACTAATCAGTTTTGAAACCCAAACTCGTACTATTATTTGTTAACCCCTTTGTAATATTATTTTCGCTGCAACTCGATGTATGTGATGTGTATTTGCTTAATCACGCGATCTTGGTTGTGATGTTGATTTACCGAGGTCTTTCGGGACACTCGGCGGACTACCGGGTTTATATGAGTGAAAGTATGGGTGTGTCAACGTGTTAGCGGGGACAACCGTACTTAATCTTGTATAAATTGGGCGGTTCTGTCACAGCTGGTATCAGAGCGAGATTAAGCATAATACTGTCAGGTACATAGTTTTAAAAGCCACGTTTTGGTTTTAAAAAGTCTATTTTAACTAAAACTTTAGCTACAGGCAAATTTGTCAAAACTTATTTGTAAAACTATGCTAGCGACATCTTCCTTTATGCCCAATTAAGGACTATTAGGTGGCTATCTAAGTACTAACTTTAAGGGATGTACTTTATTGCAATTTTTCTTTCATCGTCCATACGGCGTGCTATTGTATGGATGCCATTCGCTTGAATGGTAATGTATGGATCAATTGCCTCTACGTCCAGGTAAGTGTGAGTTGTGAGAGCATGACCGTCCAACTGTCGGTCTAGGGGAGATTTAGCTGTGGCTACTGGAATATTTACATGTTACACGCATGTATATATGAAGGTACTTAATTGCGGGTATATGTATCGGGTAGCTATGGATATCGAAGTATATACATCTGGGGATGTATATATGGAGATTATCTTAGTTTACTGCTTTCATTGTGTGCTTATTTATCTCTTTGTGGGGATGGGCTGCAATGAATTTGCCTGCAGGTATGCTAACCACGAATGCGTAGATTGAATGTAGCTGACGACTAGCTATATATCGAGAGAGTACATGTTATGCCACCGACATAGAACGTGATTGCCACCTTAGGCTGGCAATTTCGTGAGGACGAATAGGACGAGCATGCATCATGATTGTGCTTGTGCATCAATATGCTTCCCTTCCTTTGTTCTAAGTACTAAGTAACTTGTGGTCGATGTATTGCACTATCTTCCTTGTGTGGAGTTAAACAAGAATGCCTTGTTCCATGTTGTTTGAATAGGAAGTGCTTGAGAAAAGTGTGTGCTTAGCCTTGCTAGAAATAATTGTGGTTACATGCTTAACCTATAATGTCCTCTAGTTTAGCCAAGTGGTGGGTATGTATGCTTGTTATTTAATTAGTGCCATAGTTATCACCCCTTTTGTCCTCGGTAAGCATACGAGTGTTGAAGAGCGCTATCCTAGAACCACGTCCAAGTTTTGGTAATCTCATGGTTGTCATTTTCAATTAAGTTCTCTCTTAGGAGCCTGAGCCTATGCATGTGGTTGCTAGCCCTTGAACGTTGCGCTACGAAGACCTTTATCCCTGCCTTTGCTTGACCTTCGACCCAAGCTTAGCCCCCTTCTTTGCTCGCATGTTTTGTGGTTGTCCCGCTCCTATGTGGGAGGACATTGCTCAAAAATCCTTGTTAGATCTCATTGCTCCTTCTACTGATGAACTGGTGCAACGCTAATCGCTATCTACCCTGCTTTGGAACCTTTTTCTCACAGATCATGTCGTTGCCTTATCAACTAAATCCTTAGTCAGTGCCTTGGCTCTGTCCCTTGAATCTTGTTTATTTTGTCTCCAACCTTCCCACGTCTCGGGATGTCTATCAGTCTTGGTCTCATGTTGCTGCTCGATAAGACCAAATCTCAGGTTAATCATTATCTGGTAATCACTTGGTGGACACAAGGCGTATATGGAAATTCAGCAAGAGTCTCCTGCTTAGTTTCCTTTGGCAATTAGGCTATGCTCTCTTGCGCTGTGTTTTAATCTTCGGATCCCCTGCTTGTTGACTCCTAACCTTGTGACTACCTTTGTTTGCTATCCCTCCTTCGCATAGTGCTTGCTCCTATGCAACCCAATTTGTGCCATGTGAGATTTCTTGTAGGTTATATGTTCAGTAATGGTGCCACGATTAGCGATCTATGGTGCCGTGACGAAACCGAGAGCCTCCTGTGGGCGCGCACACAAGGTTATGCTGCTCGGCACGCGCTGGTATCGAGGTTCCTAGTCGTGATCCATTGCCGAACGGCATCGATGTGTTATTTTCACGTGAACTCTTCCTTGGTTATCTCTCCTTATCATGTCAAGAGATCTATATGTCGAACTAGATGCAATAGGACTCCCTTTTTAAGTCGTCCAACGGTTAACCTTTGAAGAACAGGTCACTAACAGGAACATAAACAGACTGCAAGAGGTGGTAGATAAGTGACTCTACTCGACGTGACTGTCCCTGTAATGATGTCGGTCATCTAGTGAGCAACTTATGTCATTTTCGTTGGATCAAAAAGGTGCACTACACTTAAGGTTAAACAAGTTACCAGTCGGATGATAAATGGACCAGGATATTATGTGCTATAATAGGTCACCTGGTATATATGAGTTCCTGTCCAAGTTCTCAATCTTTAGGTGCATAAGGATCACGTAGACGAACCGACCTTCTTTGGTGTGACCCCTTTCTACTAACTTCAATGGCGACCATCTGTAGGCTTCGACCACAATTTTTATTATCAAGAGTGAAGATTTGGAACCTTTTTAGTGTTGAGGGACAACTAATTTGTTACCAGTAGGAAAGTTAGTCTTCAGTTAAGTAACGGCTATTTGGTAACTATGAAGGCCAGATCTCACAGAACAATGTTGATCAAGGAAACAGCAAACCTGGCCCTGCAATGCAAGTGCTATTTCTTCCTCAAATGTGCTATCAAGTCAATTCCATCATGGACAATCACGTATATAGTACAAGACGTTGTATCGGCTAGGTAGGAGCTAGTGAAAGCACGTCCCTAGTTTTAGTCAGCATCTTTGTGCCCCAAGGTGCCACTAACACATGTGTCCGGACTCTATTGGATGAAGTGCCGAAGGATATATAGGAATGGTTCCTTGTCAGTGTAGAAATGCCCTACATGTGGAATAATGTTTTGTGCCATGCGAAAACAGCCCACAAGTCCAATGCTTGTGCATCGTCAAGTTGGTGTCTAGATCAACGGCGGAAATTATTACCTAAGAAGCATGGCAGGAAGACTATAGCCTCCATCCTCGGCTAGAGAAAAGCTGCTGCTGCTATGAGAAAGGTTAGAGAGTGCCAAACACACACCTCAATGTGTGGAGCGAAGAAAAGGGAGGACACGAAATCTGTCCAGATTTTGTGGCACTAAACCGGTTATCTTCAAGCCGGCGGTTAGTGACTCAAACGAAGTTGGATTGACCCCAAACTTGGTGATCTCATTCCTTGCTTAGGGCCCTTCAATGTCTTAAGTTGGTTTGAGTATTGGTTGAGTAAAACGTCAGATTTGAGAGATATTGTCACAGAACCGACCAATTTATAAGAGTACAAGTACGAAAACAATCACCGAAACGATCAAATTCTCGAACTTGCGCCCATATAAACCCGGTAGTCAACTGAAATCACGACGGATTTCAAACCAACTTGCATACAACCAAGATCACAGTAATTCAACATAACATATCGTACGTTACAACATTTCGCAGACGTTCGCAAATAGATTACATCAACACAGAGTCATCGTTATTACAAAACAAGTCTTGTAACATAGCGGAAGCAAATAGTTTAACTCACACACACGAGTTCAATACCGATTACCAGTTTCTTTGATCACATCCCACAAAAGCATTCAGATAAGATAACAGGAGATCATGCCCGTGATCTAGTCTTCGTCACCCAGGGTGGAGACAATACTTGAGAATCCCACGATAGAGAAGGTCATCGCAACAAGAGGGAATAAACCCTGAGTACGGGAATGTACTCAGCTAGACTTACCCGACGGAAACCAAAATAAAGGACACCAAGGATCATGCATAGCTTTATTTAGTGGATTTGGCTGACACTTTCTTTTGCAGAAAAGCATATGTAATAATGATTAACTTTTATCCCGAACTAGCGGTGACTTTAAGCCATTAACTCTGTCATCTATATTAGCTTTTTGTACTAATCAACCACTTGATTAATATGCAAACATTAATAACCATAGCAGGTATAATTCTCGGCAACATTATCATCATCATCATCATTATCCATTTAACCATATCGTTAAATTAATTGAATCTACGTTGCATTGCTCAAGTCAAGTTCTCACTATCCGGGAGAGACGGCGATTGAATCGATTCCTATCCGGTGGAGGGTATTCCTAACACAAACCCCGCTTCCCCGCCGTGGTCGCAAACAAGTCACCTTTTGGTACAACTCGGGAGAAAAGTAAAAGAAAAGACGCGGGTCCGGGGCCGCCCCTGCATTCTCAGAGAACCACTCGCCGGGAAGTGCAGGATCTTAAACCCCGACTCCCCTTGGACTTATGCCAATGGCTCTCCGCACATCCTTACTACCTCCGAATGCATCCAACCCCCACGGTTCCCGGCCGAGTTGAGCTACTCGGCCAGCGGTCGGAACGACTTATCCGCCAGCTAAGTGTTAGGTCTGCGTTCAACATGACATGAGGACGACAACAGATCGGTCCTTAAACGACATACGCACGGAGTCACTATGTTCAAACCTACACAAGACTCCGCCCGGTCTTAATTCATTATTCACATGGTTCTTTTCCACGATAGCAAATATAGCCAACCGTGATCCACCTCATCCTAAATCTCGCGGTGACAGAAATCACGACTTCTACCCGCACTAAGCATGGCTAAGCATTTAACCCGTTCTCGAACTTAAATAGGATTCAAGGCGATATCTCGGACAAGGAGGGATATATAATGCATCAATTGGTTCCAACCAATTCCTATACTTAATGCATCATCAACAATAAAGATACTCAATATATTTGTAAAGACATGGGAGACTTATAATGCTCGGGCTTGCCTTTTCAGAAAGAGGAAGGTGGTGATCGTGGCACTCGGGCAACTCCTCGGCGACTACCGCTTCTTCGACTTCCTGCACCTCGGGCTCCTCCTCCTGGTTGGCTCCCTCGAACTCCAGCAACGACACTCCCTCCGGCACACCTATTGCATGAATGCGCAAGATAAGTATCATGGATGCACATGTACGAATGTCGGGGATGCTCAAGGGAATGCACATGCTCACTGCAGTTCGCATGTTCCAAGTTAAGCTTTATTCAATACACTTTACTTACCAAGTCTATACAACCTAATGTATAATTGCTCATCTTCAGTTAATGACCTAGCACCTGCACCTAAGCATATTCTCAAGTTAGGCTAACCCCAAACAATCAACGATTACGTTGCAACACATTCAATCAAGCATTTGTATTTCAGCAAATGAAGACTATATATCGGTACATTAAACTAGCCATAACTGGAGATGTATAATTCCAAATGATATGAAACAAGACAATCTGGAAAGCTTATGAAATTCTCTATAATTCATTTTTAGACCTCAAAGCATGATTCGACACTTTACCAGCTCGAATTCCTAAATCAACAGAACACTGTCCTACAAGACAGAGAATAAGCAAAGCAGGAACCTAACTTTAAACAGCTGTAGTTTCTAAACTACTGGGCCAAATGCCCTCAAATTTTGACAGGAGCTAGATACATAAATTATCTACAACTCTTGTATTCATCATATTCACAGAAAACCAAAATCTCATGGGGAACTTTCTAAAGTCCCCAGATCTGTCCAGAGGGACATAATGCCAACAAATAATTAGCAACTTATGATGTAAACATATAATTAGACAAAACCAACTTTACTATCTTATCACACATATCCTAAGAACACCAGAAAATAGGATGTCCATTACCAAAACATTTCTTTTAATACCTTTCTTAATTTATTTAATTAATTAGGGAAATAGTAAACATATATGAAAACTGCCCCATTAATTCTACAAAATTACAGTAGACACTACATACACTAAGTAGACTACCATAAAATTTCACACCATTTGAGCAAGTATAAAAGCCTACACAAAAATGACAAGGCATAATGGCTTAAAATGGCATAATTAGGAAACCCTAATGAAAAGTGTCAAGCAACAGATTTCATATTTTTCCTAGCATCCTTAGGGCACTAGGATACTACCTACCAAGTTTCATGGCCATTGGATTCCTAGATTATTTACTAAAATTTACACAAGAATCATCCAATGATAAAAGGAAAATCTATAACTCAAAAACTACACATGCAATGACTCTCAAATTTTAACCAGAGCTTCTACTATACCATACTAGCTTACCCACAAAATTTCACAATTTTTGGATCACAGAAACTCAAGATATGATTTAAACAAGTTTGCATGCAATCAAAAACACTTTTCAAGTTCCTATTTAATTCATCCAAATTTTCTACATGATATGCTCAAGATATATTTTTATTAAATACTAGACCTAACAATGAGTCTAACAAAATTGGAAGAACTCAATTTGGATCTACCAAGTAGGAGTTACAAAATATCAAATCAGCACTAAAAACTGGATTTTGAACTAGCTTATGATTTGACAAACATCTTGGCAATGAGGACCCGCTTTGTCGGCCAGGGCCCATGTGTCATAGACACAGAAACAGGGGAGACGAGCGACCGATCGCAGGGACGACGGAGCTCGCCGGGCGGTGAGGACTCCAGTAAACCGACGCAGCGGCATGCGTGACTACCACTACCACCCGCGTCGATTGACCTACTTAACCTAACCTCAATCGACCTCTAGGTACACCGCCATGGCGTCTGGCGGGCTCGGCCATGGCACACGACGGAGCTCGCGAAGTCCGCCATGTATGGCGCGCTAAGCTCGGTATGAGCTGCAAGGAGTCGCAAGGAAGCTAAGCGCGCGCTTATCGAGGCAAATGGTCGGTCGGGATGAGAGCCATGGTGACGGGTGCGGCGGTGAAACGCCCATGAGGAATGCGCCAAGACAACGGCTTACCAGCGTTGCCAAAGTGAGCAAACGTGGGCGTGAGGTGACGGTGGAAGCACAATGGAGATCCTGTGGCGGTGTTAGAGTGGCAAGGCGTGAGCGGGGCCAGCAATGGCGACGGCGGCGCGCGGCGCGCACAAGGCAATACTATGAGGAGAAAGAAGGAAGCAAGAAGCGGAATGGTGGCACTGGGAGGCTCACGGCGTGCGATGCGGCTTCAAGACGGAGGACACGGCGAGAAGGGTCAGCCAGCCACGGTAGCGGGCTCGGGCGGTCGACCGCGACAAGGCGTCCCCCGCATGGCGGGCGTTTTCTGAAACGGAGGTTACTGTAGCTTGACTGAAACGCTGATTCAGTTAACCTTATCGAGCCTGACAGTGAAGATTGATTGCGTTGGATTTCTCAATTCATGGAGAATCGATGGACATAATGTACATGAAAGTTGTAGAGTTATATTAGGGCTACAAATTTGGTTTAGCAATCAACAGCCAGTTCTCCACGGATCACGAGTTATATCAAGCCAAAGTTGAGGTCATGCAACTGAAACTCAGTTCCAACACTTAGAAAATTTCAGAGTTTCTAAAAAAGATCTCAAAACTGACTTGTGGGACCTTTTTGAACATGTTGTGCACATTTTCATGAGGTGGCCATAAAATAACTTTTGTTCCTTATATAATTTCTACAACTTTGCTTTAGGTTGCTCAGACATGCAAACGTCCTAAGCTACACTTTTAAAACAGTCAAACATAGGAGCTCTAGGGGTCCAAATTGGTCAACCATGACTTGGAAACCTAATTAGGCAAAATGATCAACATGAACCTTGTTCCTAATGACATTCTAGGTGTAACTAAGTTACTTAGGATGATTATTAGCCACACCACACATTGGTCACACAAGAATCAAGCAAGGTATGTCTTTGAAACAATGAAAAACACATGAAATGTTGCAACTGTTTCATAGTCATGTTTCACTTGTTTCATGATTGTGTTGCATAGCACTAACTAACCTTGTTTCACTAAGTGAGTGGCACATGTTGCACTTAAGCGTTGCACACTTTACATTTCATAAAGAACAACACACATGAAATCTACAACACGTTGCAATGTTTCAATTTATGTTTCATGTGCTATAAGTTCACAAAGGGATGCATGATGCTCATGTTCATGAAATGCAAGTGCAAATGTGGAAGCCAAACACACAGGGGGGTGTTACAGCCCTCCCTCTTATATAAAAATCTCGTCCCGAGATTTGAAAAGCGTACCATTGTTGATAGAATTCCTTATAACCATCCTCAAATAATCTTCCCTTTCCCACGTTGCATCGCGTTCACTACCCCGATTACTCCACATGACTTTGTAGAACTTGACCACCCGACTCGAAGTCAGGTCACTCGCTCACGAGTGTCAATCACTCGAACCAGCTTTTCTTCAAAGGTCAAATCAGATTTTAACTCGATACCCCCAATGGAACTCTCTCTTCAGGGACGCGAAGACATTTCTTCAATTGGGATACATGAAAGACATTGAAGATAGCACTCATCTCCGGAGGTAATTGAATCTTATACGCCACTTTACCACTTTGTCCAATGATTTCAAATGGACCAACATATCTTGGCGCAAGCTTTCGCTTCACAATCAAGCGTTGGACACTTTTCATAGGTGAAACCTTCAGATAAACGAAGTTTCCAACTTCGAACTCAATAGGTTTTCTACGTCGATCAAGATAACTTTTTACGCCTTAGCTTGTGCGGGCGGCCATGTGAGTTTGATAGTACGGACTTGTTCTTCGCTTCTTGAACAAAATCAATTCCATAATATCTCCTTTCACGGCTTCTACCCAGTTCAACGGGTTCTACACTTCCGCCATACAAAGCTTCAAACGGTGCCATCTTGATGCTTTCTTGATAACTATTATTGTACGAGAATTCAGCTAGGGGCAACCATTTTTCCCATGAACCCTTCATTTGAGATGACACAGTGCTCTCAACATATCTTCTAAGATTTGATTCACCCGTTCGGTTTGTCCATTGGTTTATGGATGATAGGCGAGAACTTCTTACTAGCTTAGTTCCTAATAATCCATGTAAGTGCTCCCAAAAGCGAAAGCGGTGAACTGTGGTCCTCTATCGATACAATAGTACGAGGATTCCATGAAGACGGACTATCTCTGATTGAAGTACAACTCTCAGATAATCGATGGACGGAAATCAATGCGGACAGAATGAAGTGTGCGAGACTTAGTCAGACGGTCTACAATCACCCAAATAGAGTTAAAATTCCTCCGAGTAGTAGGGAGTCCAACAATAAAATCCATACTTATCTCCTCCCATTTCCAACTTTGGAATAGATAGTGGTGAAGTAATCCGCCCTTCATGTGTATGTACTTTAACTCGACAACAAGTGTCACACCTAGCCACATAAGCGGCTATCTCCTTCTTCATTTTAGTCCACCAATAACGAGGCTTCAAATCATGATACATTTTACTACGCCTTGGGATGAATAGATAATTTAGAGGAATGTGCTTCAGATATGATTTGATCTCTAAGCTCTCTATCCTTCGGAACCACTAACCTATCCTTGAACCATAACACGTCATTTTCATCTACCCGAAAATGTTTGGTTTCTTGTTCTTTCATCTTGCGCTTGATGTGGAATACACCGGATCGGTCTTTTGTAGCTCAATAATTCTACTTTGCAAGAGAGTACAACCGAGCAAAGTGATGTTGTGAAGGATTGCAGGATGCATGAGCCGTGACAAATGACAATCACCTTCAATCAAAGAGTGACAATGCGATTTCTGCTCAAGGCATCAGAACGACGCGTTTGCCTTGCCGGGATGATAGTGCACTTGGAGATTATAATCCTTGATCAACTCGAGCCATCTTCGTTGACGATATTCAACTTAGGTTGAGTGAAGATGTACTTAAGACTTTTGTGATCGGTGTAGATGTTGCACATTACCAAGCAAATAATGTCTCCAATGCTTTCAAAGCATGAACAAGCTGCAATGAAGTTCTAAGTCATGCGTGGGATAATTCACCTCATGCTTCGAAGTTGGCGAGAGGTATAAGCAATGACCCTACCCTCCCTGCATAAGAACACCTCCTAAGCCAATGCCCGATGCATCACAATACACATCAAAAGGTTTCTCAATATCCGGTTGTGCCAAAACCGGAGCCGAAGTTAAAAGGGTCCGCAGGGTGAAAAGCCACATCACACTCGGAAGTCCGAGACAAACTCTGTGTCTTTCTCGAGAAAGAACCGAAGTCATAGGCTTGGCTATTTTAGAGAAATCCGGGATGAAGCGGCGATAATAGCCCGCCAAACCCGTAAAAACTCCGAACCTCATGCACCGAAATGGGAGCCTTCCATCTAACACTTCTTGCACCTTGGTGGGATCCACCATAATTCCACCATCGGACAACACATGCCCGAGAAAGCGGTACTTTACGAAGCCAAAATTCACATTTCTTTGAACTTTGCATAAAGCTTGTGTTCACGCGAGTCTAGTGAGAACCACTCGCAAATGTTCAACATGATCTTCTTCATTCTCAGAATAGACCAAGATATCATCTATAAATACCACCACAAATTTGTCCAACTCAGGCATAAACACCGAATTCATTAGATACATGAAATGTGCGGGGCATTGGTCAATCCGAACGACATAAACCAGATACTCATACAGACCATATCTTGTAGAGAATGCGGTTTTGAGACATCCTCGAGGCCGAATTTTGATTTGATGATAACCGGACCTCAAATCAATCTTGGAAAAGACTTTTGCTTTAGACAAACTGATCAAACAAGATGTCTATCCGTGGCGAGAGGGTACTTGTTCTTAATTGTGATCGCATTCAAAGGCCTATAATCTACACACATGCGTAGTGGTGATCCTTCTTCTTCACAAAGATAATTTGGACACCCCCATGGCGATGAACTAGGACGGATAAGGCCTTTTCGTAGAAGTTCACTTAATCGGATCTTAAGTTCAGCTAGTTCGTTGGGAGGCATTCTATAAGGTCTTCTAGATATGGGTGTGCTTTGTACCGGTAGCAACTCTATCTTGAACTCTCGTCCCGATCCGGAGGTAATCCAGCAAATCCTCGGGAAAAACATCCGGAAAGTCACACACTACCGGGATATTTGCCATAGCCATTGCTTGCACCGCATTAGCGCGCACAAGAAAGATTGATGTCCCTAGGTAGTTGCACCAGAAACCTTCCCGAGTACTAGGATCTCTCGAGCATGACTACTCTAGTCGATGTATCAATAAGCACCCCGTGCTTGCTCATCCAATTCATTCCCAATATCACATCGATACCCAGCCCGGTAAAACTACCAGATCAACTTGATAACTTCGTCCCTCTATCTCAAGTTGTGCGCGCCCCTACTACGAGCTTGGTGGGGATGGTGGTACCTTTGGCAGCCCTAATACAATAACCCTCACCCTCAACAAATTGTATGTTTTCTGCACAAACTTGGATGCAAATGCGGGACTAATAAAAGAATGTGAAGCACCGAATCAAATAGTACAATCATGGGTGTTGATCAGCCGTAAACTTACCAACAAAGTTGCCTCCCCCGAAGGAATATCGGCAACATTTGTATAGTTCACCTGGCCACCTTGATTGAAATTCTTCTTAGGGTAAGGACACTTCCTCGCCCAGTGGCCGGTCTTGTTGCAATTCCAGCACGGCATATTGCTTGGCGGAACATTGGAGCTTCCTTGACTGGTAGTGCCCTTTGGAAGAGCAACCGTAAAAGCCTTGCGAAATCCAGTCCTCCCTGGATTCTTCTTCTGTGGTGGGCGAAACTTAGCGGCTGACGCTGGTGGACGGAATGGAGCCTTATGTGTGACGGGAGCCTTGGATTGTGAGGCACTCGCCTCATAGGCTCTCTCACGACTCTTTGAAGCAAAGATACACAACATTGTTGTTCTCTTGGGATAGAGCATCACTAACAAACTCATTGAAATGCGCACACTTGCAATTTCCCATGGTCTTCATAAGTTTGGGGCTCAGTCCCCGCTTGAAACTTGCGATTTTCTTGGCATCAGTGTCCACAAACTCCGTAGCGTACCTTGCAAGGTTATTGAAAGCCTGCAGGTATTCGTTCAAGCTCTTGTTCCCTTGGGTTAACTTCATAAACTCAGATGCTTGATCGCCATGAGACCGGGGAGGAATATAATTTCAAAGCGAGACTTGAACCGATCCCAAGTAATTTGGGCATTAGCGGGCATAGTGGACCGATGATGGCTCCACCAAATACCTGGTGGCCCATGCAATCTGGTGAGATGCGACTCGAGTCTTCACACCTCGGTCAAGCGGAGCAGCGGAACTTTCGCTCGAGAGTATTCAACCACTCATCACCTTGCAGAGGCTCCTCGGCCTCCTTGAAGATCGGGGTTTCGTGTTAAGGAAAGCCTTGAAATCACTGTATTGATTTGTTCTCGGTCCTTGGCGGACATTCCGATCCTCACGGTTTGCCATCTGGCGATAGCCCTCATTAGCATCTACCGACTTTCAACGACTGTCTGCATTAGCTCAGCTGGTGTGGGTGGTGGTGGAGGAGGTGTTTGCTCCTCATCTCCATGGTTACGACCGCGACGAAGATTGTAAGCCATCTGCAAAATGTATAGCCAATGAGCACTGATGATGTGGAAATTTGTAGATGAATTGTATAATTATGCCACACTGACTCCAATGGAGGAAATGAACTTATACTATCATAGAGGCACAATCATTCATCACAATCACACAACTTCTCAAGCGCATCAATTGACACATTAAGGCGATGAACTTAACCAGCAATGAGATGGATAGCCCGCACAGACGGAACTTGTCAAAGGCTCACATAAGCGGAACATAACATGTTCAATAGGTTACATCAAAGCCAGAGGGTTCCAAACTGACAGCAAAGATAACTTAAGGTTCGATATTACATCCCAACGATTAACTTATTACAAAGCTACTCGTTCATGCCTGAGGATCAACAAAGACTAGCTCCAACAGTATTAGCTAAGTATTAAGCTAACTACGCATCGTCCTCGGAGTCAGTGTCGAAGATCTCTCCTCCATCTTCATCACTAGCAGGCTCTAACTCCTCATCTTCCTCCTCATCATGTGGAACGTCTTCAGGTCCATTAATCTCAACGTCATCACCTTCAGCCATGATGACACCAGAACCCATCTCATCCTCATCGTGGTGGCGAGAGAGGTGAAGGCGATTGTGTAACGGTGAACCTCCTCATGAAGATTGTCATTGTACCCTTCGCAGCCGCCAATCGCTGCTCGAGTTCTACCTGTCAGCGCTCAAAGACATTCTCCTCGTGCAAAGCTTCATTCCGTTGGTTCAACATGTGAACCAACATACGCCACGCTGCGGTGAGCAATGTCAACCTCTGAACCTCCGTGTTCTCTTGATCCCGTTCTGCGTGACTTGCTCCAAACGCTGCTGAGCTGCAGTCCTCAAAGTGATCACCGGGCTAGTTCTCGCCTCGGCCTTTCCTCCTCAAGAGGCTCGGGGACGGGCTCGCGAGGAGCTAAAGCGGTGACGAGGTGCCCCGCCTCCAGCCGGACTTGCGAAAGCAAATGCGTTTCGTCTTGCGCCATCTCAGAGTAAAAAGTTACAACGTAAGGGGAGAATCATTTAAGGGATACTGAAATTTAATTATTCGAGACCATCAATTTTAAAGGAGGGAGTAATGCAAGAAATGCCATGTATGCTTGAACATGATGCATGCACGATCCGACGTCCTCACAAACCTAAAATAAAATTTAAAGGCTAGCGAAATATACAAAGTGGCATACATACGTTCTCTCGTATCACGGTAGCTAGTCGATCTACAACGACACGTTGTTAGTGTACTGCAGAAAATTTCATTTCAGCCCAAGAATTCCCTAAAAAGGCATAAAAGCAAGCATTAAACTAAATACTTTCATACATACATCCCGGATGTATATACTCTAGTATCACATGACTACCGACAGAGATATCCACAATTAAGTACTCTCATAGATACATGATTAAACAAGTAGGTATGCGAGCAACCACAACTACTCTCCCCTAGACCGATCTGTTTGACGGTCATGCTCTCACAACTCACCCTTACCTGGGCGTAGAGGCAAATGATCCAAACATTACCATTCAAGCGAATGGCACCCATGCAATAGCACGCCGCATGGACAACGAAAATAGAAACAATCATTTCCCAAAGTTAGTAATTATATAAGCCACCTAAAATCCTTAAGTGGGCTACAAAGGATGTGATCACTGGTACACTATAAAATTTTAGATTTTTGAACACTTACATATAACTATAAGTTATAAACCAGCCGCAACAAAAGCTTTTGTTTTTAAATACCCGTATGACATGTTTAATGTTGAATCTAGCTCTGATGCCAGTTGTCACAGAACCGACCAATTTATAAGAGTACAAGTACGAAAACAATCGCCGAAACGATCAAATTCTCGAACTTGCGCCCATATAAACCCGGTAGTCAACTGAAATCACGACGGATTTCAAACCAACTTGCATACAACCAAGATCACAGTAATTCAACATAACATATCGTACGTTACAACATTTCGCAGACGTTCGCAAATAGATTACATCAACACGAGTCATCGTTATTACAAAACAAGTCTTGTAACATAGCGGAAGCAAATAGTTTAACTCACACACACGAAGTTCAATACCGGTGCCGGTTCTTGATCACATCCCACAAAAGCATTCAGATAAGATAACAGGAGATCATGCCCGTGATCTAGTCTTCGTCACCCGCCGGGTGGAGACAATACTTACAGAATCCCTGATAGAGAAGGTCATCTGCAACAAGAGGGAATAAACCCTGAGTACGGGAATGTACTCAGCTAGACTTACCCGACGGAAACCAAAATAAAGGACACCAAGGATCATGCATAGCTTTATTTAGTGGATTTGGTCGACACTTTCTTTTGCGAAAAGCATATGTAATAATGATTAACTTTTATCCCGAACTAGCAAAGTGACTTTAAGCCATTAACCCGTCATCTATATTAGCTTTTTGTACTAATCAACCACTTGATTAATATGCAAACATTAATAACCATAGCAGGTATAATTCTCGGCAACATTATCATCATCATCATCATTATCCATTTAACCATATCGTTAAATTAATTGAATCTACGTTGTCATTGCTCAAGTCAAGTTCTCACTATCCGGAGAGAGGCGGCGATTCGAATCGATTCCTATCCAAACCGGAGGGTATTCCTAACACAAACCCCCGCTTCCCCGTGGTCGCAAACAAGTCACCTTTGGTACAACTCGGGAGAAAAGTAAAAAAGAAAAGACGCGGGTCCGGCCGCTTCCGCATTCTCTCAGAGAACCACTCGCCAGAAGTGCAGGATCTTAAACCCCGACTCCCCTTGGACTTATGCCAATGGCTCTCCGCACATCCTTACTACCTCCAGAATGCATCCAACCCCACGGTTCCCGGCCCGAGTTGAGCTACTCGGCCCGGCGGTCGGAACGACTTATCCGCCAGCCTAAGTGTTAGGCTGCGTTCAACATGACATGAGGACGACAACAGATCGGTCCTTAAGCGACACTGACGGAGTCACTATGTTCAAACCTACACAAGACTCCGCCCGGTCTTAATTCATTATTCACATGGTTCTTTTCCACGATAGCAAATATAGCCAACCGTGATCCACCTCATCCTAAATCTCGCGGTGACAGAAATCACCGACTTCTACCGCACTAAGCATGGCTAAGCATTTAACCCGTTCTCGAACTTAAATAGGATTCGGTGCGATATATCCGGACAAGGAGGGATATATAATGCATCAATTGGTTCCAACCAATTCCTATACTTAATGCATCATCAACAATAAAGATACTCAATATATTTGTAAAGACATGGGAGACTTATAATGCTCGGGGCTTGCCTTTTCAGAAAGAGGAAGGTTGGTGATCGTGGCACTCGGGCAACTCCTCGGCGACGGTCGCTTCTTTTCGACTTCCTGCACCTCGGGCTCCTCCTCCTGGTTGGCTCCCTCGAACTCCAGCAACGACACTCCCTCCGGCACACCTATTGCATGAATGCGCAAGATAAGTATCATGGATGCACATGTACGAATGTCGGGGATGCTCGGGAATGCACATGCTCACTGCAGTTCGCATATTCCAAGTTAAGCTTTATTCAATACACTTTACTTACCAAGTCTATACAACCTAATGTATAATTGCTCATCTTCAGTTAATGACCTAGCACCTGCATCAAGCATATTCTCAAGTTAGGCTAACCCCAAACAATCAACGATTACGTTGCAACACATTCAATCAAGCATTTGTATTTCAGCAAATGAAGACTATATATCGGTACATTAAACTAGCCATAACTGGAGATGTATAATTCCAAATGATATGAAACAAGACAATCTGGAAAGCTTATGAAATTGTCTATAATTCATTTTTAGACCTCAAAGCATGATTCGACACTTTACCAGCTCGAATTCCTAAATCAACAGAACACTGTCCTACAAGACAGAGAATAAGCAAAAGCAGGAACCTAACTTTAAACAGCTGTAGTTTCTAAACTACTGGGCCAAAGGCCCTCAAATTTTGACAGGAGCTAGATACATAAATTATCTACAACTCTTGTATTCATCATATTCACAGAAAACCAAAATCTCATGGGGAACTTTCTAAAGTCCCCAGATCTGTCCAGAGGGACATAATGCCAACAAATAATTAGCAACTTATGATGTAAACATATAATTAGACAAAACCAACTTTACTATCTTATCACACATATCCTAAGAACACCAGAAAATAGGATGTCCATTACCAAAACATTTCTTTTAATACCTTTCTTAATTTATTTAATTAATTAGGGGAAATAGTAAACATATATGAAAACTGCCCCATTAATTCTACAAAAATTACAGTAGACACTACATACTCTAAGTAGACTACCATAAAAATTTCACACCATTTGAGCAAGTATAAAAGCCTACACAAAAATGACAAGGCATAATGGCTTAAAATGGCATAATTAGGAAACCCTAATGAAAAGTGTCAAGCAATAGATTTTATATTTTTCCTAGCATCCTTAGGGCACTAGGATACTACCTACCAAGTTTCATGGCCATTGGATTCCTAGATTATTTACTAAAATTTACACAAGAATCATCCAATGATAAAAGGAAAATCTATAACTCAAAAACTACACATGCAATGACTCTCAAATTTTAACCAGAGCTTCTACTATACCATACTAGCTTACCCACAAAATTTCACAATTTTTGGATCACAGAAACTCAAGATATGATTTAAACAAGTTTGCATGCAATCAAAAACACTTTTCAAGTTCCTATTTAATTCATCCAAATTTTCTACATGATATGCTCAAGATATATTTTTATTAAATACTAGACCTAACAATGAGTCTAACAAAATTGGAAGAACTCAATTTGGATCTACCAAGTAGGAGTTACAAAAATATCAAATCAGCACTAAAAACTGGATTTTTGAACTAGCTTATGACTGCACAGTCACTGACAGCAGGGACCCGACTGTCAGCCGGGCCCATGTGTCATAGACACAGAAACAGGGGAGACGACGCGGACCGGCGGGGACGACGGAGCTCGCCGGCGGTGAGGACTCCGGCGAAACCGACGGCACCGGCGTGACTACCACTACCACCCGCGTCGATTGACCTACTTAACCTAACCTCAATCGACCTCTAGGTACACCGGCCATGGCGCACTGGCGGCTCGGCCATGGCACACGACGGAGACTCGGCGAAGTCCGCCATGTATGGCGCGGCTAAGCTCGGTATGAGCTGCAAGGAGTCGCAAGGAAGCTAAGGCGCGCTTATCGAGGCGCGATGGTCGGTCGGGATGAGCCGCCATGGTGACGGGTGCGGCGGTGAAACGCCGGCGAGGAATGCGCTCGGCACAACGGCTTACCGGCGTTGCCGGTGAGGAGCAAACGGGCGTGAGGTGACGGTGGAAGCACAATGGAGATCCTGTGGCGGTGTTAGAGTGGCAAGGCGTGAGCGGGGCCAGCAATGGCGACGGCGGCGCGTTCGCGATGCGCTGCGCTGCGGAGGAGAAAGAAGGAAGCAAGAACTGGAATGGTGGCACTGGGAGGCTCACGGCGTGCGATGCGGCTTCAAGACGGAGGACACCGGCAGTGGGTCAAAGCCAGCCGGCCAGCGTGGCGGGCTGGGGCGGTCCGATCGGCGACAACGCGCGTCCCCGCGCGGGCGTTTTCAAACGGAGGTTATCAGAAGCTTGACCGAAACGCCGATTCAGATTAACCTTATCGAGCCTCGATGGTGAAGATTGATTGCGTTGGATTTCTCAATTCATGGAGAATCAGTGGACACAATGTACATGAAAGTTGTAGAGTTATATTAGGGCTACAAATTTGGTTTAGCAATCAACAGCCAGTTCTCCACGGATCACGAGTTATATCAAGCCAAAGTTGAGGTCATGCAACTGAAACTCAGTTCCAACACTTAGAAAATTTCAGAGTTTCTAAAAAGATCTCAAAACTGACTTGTGGGACCTTTTTGAACATGTTGTGCACATTTTCATGAGGTGGCCATAAAATAACTTTTGTTCCTTATATAATTCTCTACAACTTTGCTTTAGGTTGCTCAGACATGCAAACGTCCTAAGCTACACTTTTAAAACAGTCAAACATAGGAGCTCTAGGGGTCCAAATTGGTCAACCATGACTTGGAAACCTAATTAGGCAAAATGATCAACATGAACCTTGTTCCTAATGACATTCTAGGTGTAACTAAGTTACTTAGGATGATTATTAGCCACACCACACATTGGTCACACAAGAATCAAGCAAGGTATGTCTTTGAAACAATGAAAACACATGAAATGTTGCAACTGTTTCATAGTCATGTTTCACTTGTTTCATGATTGTGTTGCATAGCACTAACTAACCTTGTTTCACTAAGTGAGTGGCACATGTTGCACTTAAGCGTTGCACACTTTACATTTCATAAAGAACAACACACATGAAATCTACAACACGTTGCAATGTTTCGAATTTATGTTTCATGTGCTATAAGTTCACAAAGGGATGCATGATGCTCATGTTCATGAAATGCAGTGCAAATGTGGAAGCCAAACACCTGGGGTGTTACAGATATCTTGTCAGGCTCGATTTGCTGCCATTTCAGAACGGAGCAGTTTTGGTAGATGAATTGTTTGGATGGTCAAACGGTGTCCGTTTGAGTTGAATTTTGGTGAGTATTTAGAAGACTCATGGATCTATATGCCTACCAAAATTCATGCATAATGGAGCTGTAGATTATGAGTTATAAACAGCAAACAAAAGGGTATAGAATCTACAATTTCTCTGTTGACTGTGATCATCCTTTACTTTAGAAAGTTGTGTCTGCAATTGACGTCAAGATTAGCAACGCAGTCAAGGTGTTCTAGAAGTCAAAATTGTGCCCTTGCAATTCGAAAGCAATTGGAAAGGTGTCTAACCATATATTTTTCTTGGATATGGTTTTTGAGATATTGATTGGCCTAAGAATGGAAGCCTCGATGTCAAATATAGTTCAAGAAAGCTAGTTTTGCTACGATGCAAGTCAACCCAACTTGCTGTGCAACTGCACCACGAAGGCAAATTGTGCTCAACCTGCTTGGTAGTGAACTAGTCCCTAGTTTTGTGATTACTTGCAACTTGTGTTGTCCTCCAAGCCTCGCTAACATCCTTCTATGTCAATGGTTCTCCAATGCTGACATGCCTTTGGTACCTTATATGTGTTTTTACCCAAGAGGTTGCATCAGATTCCACCCAGATCCCTGTTGCAACCTAGATCCAAAGGCTCTCTAAGGAATGATCATCGAGAACGTTGAGCCGACAAAGTCAGCTATTACATTTACCACTCACTCGGCAGACTCAGACCATACAATATTGTTATCAAAGAAAGAGCACTGCGCACATGGAACATTATGTAGCTTTCCATCAGTTGACATTTGAGTGATTGCACCGCTACAACCAGTTTGGATATTGGTTAACTAGCTTCTCATACCCTCAAAGGACGTTTACCCGTTTATGATCACATCCTTTACGAGAAGTTGTGCTCAATCTACTTTAATAGAGAACTGCTTTTCAAACCTTGGGAGCAAATATAGCACCGTTGCAAGGAATATCCGTCAACCGACTGCGGTCTAGTGCAAAGTCCATAAGGTATGTGCTATATCCACTTGGGAAGTAGATGCTGCAAGTATTTAGTCTACGTTTGTATCGCTCTTCGTACATCAAGGACGAAGTACGTAGGACATTGCTATTTTGGATTCCACCCAAAGTAACAATACATCATGAAGGCCAACGAAGGAAATTCTTTAGACAAAACTTACTACAAAGGACAAGTATCAGAAAGTGTCTTGACCAAATTAGCCTCTCTTATGCTTGAAGCTATGTAGCCTAAAGCTCCGGCTGATATTGGAAACTGGTAGCATGTCTCTCTTCCATAAAAGTCTTTCATCCTGAATCTCGGGACGCGATTCTTTTAAGGGGGGAGGGTTGTAACACCCCAGGTGTTTGCCACCAGTTAAGCAATGGGTTTGAGCTAAAACATGGTATATTAAGTGATGATGAAGATGTCAAGGTCAAACCTATAGAAACAAGCCCCAACCTAAACTTGGATATTGCACCTTTGCTCGCCTATAGACCCCTTTTCAAGATATATGCCTAGGTGGTGTGATTGGGATATCTTCATGTGTCTCACATCAATACCCATCTATATTGGACACTCAAAAAGTTTCATGAAGTTTGGAATCAAAAAGTCACATGAAATGATAAGTTATATCCTTGTTGGAATGATTTTACTAAGTGCTTGAATTGCACTATTAAGTGAATGAGAACATGAGATGTCAACCAAATCTTGCAACCATGCCCAAATGACTCTAGATGAACTCTACAACAAAAGTCATGAAAGGTTCATGTTAGGCAAATGCCAAGAAAATGCTCCAATGGATCAAAAAGGATAATTTAAGCTTCATCGTAATCCTACTTTGGTCAAACTAGAACAGCAGGATCTATACTAGTTTTGAGGTTGGATATTAAATCAAAGTTGTAGTCCATATCATGTAGAACAAACTTTGTTTTTGGACGAAGAGCTAGATCATCTTGGAAGTAAGTCAAATCGAGGTCACAAGATCGAATTTGCTACTGATTTCAGGACTTAGAAATATTCTAAGTCTAGAAATTCGTCGACATCGGCATTGACGTCTCGCGTTCTCCAAATTTCGTTAAGTAACTTGACTTGAACCCAAAATGGAAGTTGGAGCTAAGTTCATGAAGAAGGGCATGTAAAAAGATGGCACTCGTTTGACCTTGTTATGACCCTCAATTTTTGGAGTTTGTTAATCGCTGTCAACGCATTGACACTATCAACTTGAGGCTTGATTAGCTACTAATCCGAGAGTTTAATGTCTAGGCACCCTTAATAAAAGTTGGAGAGCAGCTTGTGCATAACAACTTTGCTACAGGCGCCCAGGTCCGAATCCAAGCCAAATATGCCGTTTTGAACTGCAAAGTTGGGAACTCTCTCGCGCACCAGGTGTTCGACGGTGGGCCCCAAATGAGACACGTGGTCGCCATGCTCCTCGCCTCTGCTCCACGATCGAGGCGCCCGCAAGCCGCCACCCACACTGCGTTAATGGGGAGCACCGGAGCGCCTCACTCGCCTCGCCGCCTCGCCTCCTCCTCCTCCTCGCCCTCTGCACGCTTGCGCTGCGTGCTGGCGCGTCCACCATGGACAAGCCGAGCGGAGCTCCTCACCGCCGCCATCGCCTCCACTCCGCCCTCCTCCGTCTCAACCAAGCGGCATCACCTTCTCCTCCTTTCGCCGCGCCTCTGGACCTCCTTGACCGGCGCCTTTAGTGCTTGCTGTTCTCGCCGTCGGGAGTAATTGCCGCCGCCGCCGCATGGTTATCGTGGTCGCGCCACAACAGCCGCTTGTCGGACCAAGCCGGGCGTGTGCAGTGCTGGGACCCTGGTCCTCCCCGCCACTCCACCGCCGCCATCGACGCCCACAGTCGGCCGGAGCCGCGAGCCGGCCGCTCCTCTGCTCTGTTTTCCGACCAGGGACCTCGCACAAGAATTCGAGTAAAGGAGAGGGCCTTTCTGTAGAACCTGTGACTCATGTAAATAGTGCCGTAAGGACTCGTCTGTAATTATTTTGCAGGAACTTTGAAAATTCATAGTAAATCGTAGAAAAATCGTAAAATAGTAAATGAGGACTTTTTGGAATCCTTGCAAAATTTTCTATGCAGTGGATCTATAATATGGCATGTTTTAGTTTAAATGTTTTGCGGTAAAAATAGATTTGTGCAGTAAGGTTGTAATGCTAGTTGAATTTGTTATTTTTCATAACTATAGATTTAGGGCTCCAAATGAAGTGAAATTTTTGTGGCATGTTACTCATGTGATAGTTGATGTGTGGTAAAAATTTCATGAGTATTGGGTGAAGTACGAGTGAGTTATTGGTTTATCTCGCTCTCACATGATTTCTTGCTTTAGCAACTTGTCTTTTTCATAGAGGTTGCTATACATATTCAAATAGAGTAAAATTTGTACATTAGACTATTGAGAGTATATGTGAGCCACTGTAATTTTTGTAGAAGTTATTGTGCACTTTTGGTATATGTTCATTAAGTCACCTTGTTATCTAAAATAAATTAAGAAATGCAGTAAAAGAACTTATTTGGTCATGGAAACTAGGTTTTCTGGTATTCTTTAGTCATGTGTGAAATGATGGTAAAGTTGGTTTTGCCCAATTATGTATTTGCAACATAAGTTAATAATTATTTTCTTGTCGATGTTCTTTATGGACAGATCTAGGAACTTAGCAAAGTTCTTCATGATAATGTGCTTTGTTGTGAAACTTGTTTATACAAAAGTTGTAGATAATTCATGTATCTAGCTTCTATTAAAATTTGGTGTTATTTGGCCAAGTAGTTTAAGAGTTACAGCTATTTAAAGTTGGGTTTCAGAAATGACTGCTTTCTGTCAATTGTGGACCAGTTTCTGTAAATAGATATATTTGACTTAGTTAACTTGAGAATCATGCTAAGATGATTAAAGATGAATTGTAGAAAATTGCATAAGTTTTCCATAATGTCTTATTGCAAGTCATTTGGATTTGTGTAACTCCAGTTATAGCTAAATCTTGTAGCTGTTGTTTGCATGTCTAGAAATTGGCAGATTCCAATTATAGTGTTTGCTTGTATATTGTTAAGTGTGACGTATGCCTTGAATGATGACTGAGTTAGAGCACTTGAGATCTTGGGAAACTTGTGTCATGCTTGATGTTGTCGTCTTCTTTGCCATCTTAGCATGATAGATTGTGTGATGTTTAAGTTAAGCATCGCAAAGTACTTAAGTGTGTTAGTGTAAACTATGCTTGTCTTGCTTGCTAATTTGTGATGTGTCTCATGGTAATATTCTTCATATTTATGCACTTGCATATTGCATCTCATCTAGGTATGCTAGATGAACCACGTGAAGGACGTGATGTTGGAGCCAAACCCGAAGACAGTGTTTGATGGATCTATCCCGAAGGTGGAAGGGCTAAGCAAGTGTTAGGACCTGTGATATCACCAGGATGGTGCAAGCTAACTGAACTGACTTGTGTCGGATCCCAGGCAAGCCCCGGAGCATTCTAAGTCTCCTACTTTATAAAAGCAATTCTTTCTATATATGAGTTATATATTGTTGCATTAAGTTGTAAGAGTTGATTGAAACCGTTGATGCATTTAGTATTATCCTTGCTTACCTTATTACCTTATTACCCTATTAGGTCGGGATCGAATAACTGCTTAGCCTTGCTTAGACCGGTAGCGATCGGTGATATCCGGTCACCAACATTTATAGGTGGTTACTGGAAGAATTTAGCTATGGAAAGAATGATATCCTGGAATTAATCATGTGTGATGGATAATTGGAGACCGGACGGAAAAGTTGGAGGCAACCAGATAGGGTTCTGGGGTGCTGTTAGTTTCCGTCTGTGTCGATTAAGGACCGTCCGTTGTTGGGCCTCGAGTCATGTTGAACGCATGCCTTACATTTAGCTGGCCGGATAAAGTACCTTCCGACCGCGAAGCTGGGAGATTATTCGGGCCGAGTAGATTGCCCGCAGCGCACTATGCCGGAGCAGGTGTGGTAGGACACGGGGGCGAGATGATAAGACCAAAGTGCAGTCGGTCGGCCCCCGGGTACATGTGGTTTCTGGCAAACTCGAGATTCCTAGATAGTTGACTCGGTGATCAATATCTCACTTTATCGGGTGAGTGAGGTTTGTGTAAGGAATAAATCACCAGCTGGTTAGGAATCGATTCGAATCGCCATCGCTCCTGGATAGTGAGCACTTGACTCGAGTTACGGCATCGTAGTAATTATTATAGAACAATGATGGTTATCTGGATGATATGGGATATGCTAAATCTAAGTTGGTAACTGAATGTTATTGGTTAATCAAGTGATTGCTATAGTACAGGTGCTTACCTAGATGGATAGGTCATAATAAAGATGATGCAAAGTACTTAAAATAGTTTCTTCATGATAGCTTATGCTTTTCGCAAACAAGTCAGCTAGCCCACTAAAGAAAGCCTTGCATGATCCTTGGTATCTTTTGTTTTGGTTTCCGACGGGTAAGTCTGGCTAAGTACATTCGAGTACTCAGGGTTTATCCTACCTTGTTGCAGGTGAAGTTCTCGACCTGTTGCTGATGGTGGCTAACCGCCGGTGGGCTCGGTGATTCTATAGTTACTTCTCGTCTATATGCTTTTGTCGGATGATGTCACTTATACTAGCAATATATTTGGAACTTATATTAATGTAATCATTTGAAAGCTATGTTGTTTTCACTAATCAGTTTTGAAACCCAAACTCGTACTATTATTTGTTAACCCCTTTGTAATATTATTTTCGCTGCAACTCGATGTATGTGATGTGTATTTGCTTAATCACGCGATCTTGGTTGTGATATTGATTTACCGAGGTCTTTCGGGACACTCGGCGGACTACCGGGTTTATATGAGTGAAAGTATGGGTGTGTCAACGTGTTAGCGGGGACAACCGTACTTAATCTTGTATAAATTGGGCGGTTCTGTCACAGAACCCGACAGGAGCCCCCGGGTGATTCGGGTAGGATCGTCTGGGGGATTTTTCATTCTGCCAGCGGTTGCGTACGAGCGCACCCGATGGGTGTAGCCCCGAGCCCCCGGGCAATTTGTGTAGAATCGTCTGGGGGGTTTTTCGACTTGCCAGCGGGTGCGCGCGAGCGCACCGGTGGGTGTAGCCCCCGAGCCTGCGTCCGACTGGTGACTCGGTTGGAGGCGGAGTATCTTGGTACTCTTTTCTGGGGCCGTAGACTCCTGTGTTTCTGCCAGTCAGGGTGTTCGCCCGTGTTTGTCCCGTCCGTGACCTGCGTGGTCGGTTGGTTTCCCGAGTCAGCATCGGGCGACCTGAGCCCTTGAGCCCCGTTGGGTTTGGTAGGGGTTCGTCTAGTTCCGTGCGTTACCCCGTCTGTGGTTTCCGCAACCGGAGGAGCTGAGCTAACGTCGCTTGCCTCGATGGCTCGAGTGATGCGCTCGGTGAGCTCACTAACGGTCGCATTCGAACGAAATCTGGGTCCGTCGTTCGTAACAGGGTCGGCATAGCCCTCATGTGGCATGCCACTGCTCCTTAACCCACGTCCCGACAGATGCCTGGGTCGTTTTGGAGACCGACTCAGGTGGCCCGCTGGCCTTCCATCGATGGAGATTGTGTGGGCATGGCTCGAGGTTAGCATCGAACGAGAAGGTCGAAATGACCCTGTTTGCTTCTAAGCATATTGGACAAGGGCCGCTGTGGCTCATCTGCGTTTTCTCCCCTGGCTCTCTTTGACGCGAGGCGGCCTCGAGCCCTTCGCGGGTCAGCCTTCGAACCCCGGTCGATCGTTGCTCATGTTGAATGAGGCAACTACCGCTTCGTGACGCAACACGAAGCGTTGTGATGCATTAATTGCATATACGATGCTTTGGATGTATGGGATGAATGAATGAATGATTGTATGAATGGATGCGTGTATGAGAAAGGATGAATGGATGATCATGCATCGGAAAATAAAGTAAGAATGTTCGGTAAAGTTACCTTGACGACTCGAATGACGGGTTTGAGGAGCTCTTATCGGATATGTCCGAATAGAATCCGTGTCCGTCATTTATGACGGAGTCGACGTAGCCCGCATGAGGCATCCCACTGCTCCTTACCTGTCTCTCGGCAGTCGCCTGAGCCGTCCGATCGACTCAGGGGGGCCGTTGGTCTTCCCTCGACGGAGATCCTATCGGTGGACCCTTCCAAACCCTGCTTGGGAAGGCGGGGGGTCGTTTGCATGCGGTTACGCCTTGTTTCCTACGCCTGGGTTGTGTTAGTTGTGGGCCCAATCCAGGCCACGTCTCGTTTTAACTGGATGACGTTTCGTTGGACAGGGTGTGTCCCATCAGTTAGAACACGTTCCACCACGTACCTATCCATATTAAGGCCATGTTTGGTTTTCATAAGTCTGGTGACTTATTAAGTCATGTGACTGAAAACCAGTGACTTATAAGTCATGCCTGTTTGGTTGTAGATGACTTATAAGCTGTGGGCCCCACGCGGAAAAGGGTGGCTTATAAGTTTTAAGCAGGGGTGAACCAGCTTAAAGCTTATAACCAGAGGTGACTTATAAGTTGATGGTGTTTGACAAAATCAGTCACTTATTTTACTTTTTAACTTAACCAAGATACCCTAGATACAGGAAGGAGGAAAGTTTTCCTCCCGTTCCTCCGCCTTTCTCCGTCCGCCGCCTCTCCTCCTTTCTCGGCAAGCGCAGACGGCCAACACCCAACTGCACGCAGGAAACGGACGTCCCCACAACACCGCGGAGTGGAACCGTCGTATATACAGCTCCGCTTCCACGCAACGGCCAGCCAGAATACCCCCGACTGCCAGAGCCAGAACAGCCGCCTCGAAGAGCCCACGCCCCCGCCCGCCCGCCCGCCTCCTGCCTCCCGGATCCGCCGCGATGGGCAGCCTCGGCGGCGACGCGGAGCCCCAGCCGCAGCCGCAGGGCGCGGGGCGGCGGCCGCGGTTCCTGTGCCTGCACGGGTTCCGCACCAGCGCCGAGATCATGCGCAAGCAGGTGCTCGGCAAGTGGCCCGCCGACGTCACGGCGCGCCTCGACCTCGTCTTCGCTGACGCGCCGTTCCCCGCCGAGGGCAAGTCCGACGTCGACGGCATCTTCGCCCCGCCCTATTACGAGTGGTTCCAGTTCGCCAAGGTCCGCCCGCCGCGCACGCGCACGCGCGTCCATCCATCAATTACCCGCCCCTCTCCAGCTCTCCTCCTCTCTGATCCCATCCCCCCCGCTTATTTCGTCAAATTAATTTTGGATTCCTTTTTTTTTCCTGCGCGTGTCGCTGACACTTACAACTTCCTTATACAGTACTGACTCGTGCGACGCACTTTTTTTTAAAAAAAAAAACGCAAACTCGTGCGACGCACTTACCAACTTCCTTATATGCAATACAAAACAGAGTTTTATGGAGTACAGGAATTTCGACAAGTGCTTGGCCTACATCGAAGAGCTGATGATAAAAGATGGCCCCTTCGATGGATTGATGGGTTTCTCCCAGGTAAGCAGCAAAGTTCGAGATCACTTCTTCAAATTCTGTGGTGATGAACCAACTTTTCGATTGATTGTGATGCACTGATGTTGATTCCAGGGTTCCCTTCTGTCTGCGGCGCTTCCAGGGCTCCAAGAACAAGTGAGCTCATGCTTCATACAAGACTCGAAGCAGAGCAAGTTCATAAGCTTTGCTGCTAGTTCTTACTGTCGCTCTGTGTTTTCATGGCAGGGGCTGGCCCTGACTAGAGTCCCGAAGATCAAGTACCTCATCATCATCGGTGGCGCCAAGTTCCAGTCCCCGACGGTGGCCGAGAAGGCGTACGCCAACAAGGTGGCATGCCGCTCGCTTCACTTCATTGGTACGTCAATGGCATCGCGCATCATTCCATTGTCATGCCAGTTTGTTTGTCGGTTGCGTCAAGGTGTTGCATTGGTGGGAACGTTATGGCGTACTGCCGTGACGTCTCTATATCTGGTTGGATGCTCTTGCCTCTTGCCGGCGTCTCTTGTTAATTGAAAGAGACAGGGTTTGATGCTTTCCGCAATGTGCTGCACTGCATAACGCTTTCAAGAAAGCTGTGCTCATCATTAAAAAAACTCAAATGAATATATGCCGACTTTAATTCCATTATGGAAATTAATGTTGCCATTTGGCGCTCCATCATGTCTACTGTTCTAGAATGCTTTGACTAAGTCTACAAGATGCACATGGTCCAATTCTCTAGTCATTTCTGTTGTTTTGGTATCTTTCATTTATATAGGCGAACCGGTGGTCAGCACACAACGGAGCACCACTGAAAGTCTGAACACGTTTTTAAATTTTCTTGATGCAGGTGACAATGACTTCCTGAAAGTACACGGTGAAAAGCTCATAGAATCATGCGTGGACCCATTCGTTATTCGTCACCCAAAGGGCCACACAGTTCCAAGGCTCGGTAAGCTCCTCTTCTTCAGTCTAATCCCGCGTTTTTGACACCCTTCTTCAGCCAAATGAGAAACCATGTATCTTGAACCAACCGGGTCATCTAGCAACAAACTGTTTTTTTTTTCTTTTTGCCTCGATATGAACGCCAGTCAGCCAACTAATTCCACGATGTATGACTGTTCCTTGTCGTGCAGATGACAAGAGCCTAGTGGTCATGCTCCGTTTCCTTGAGAAGATTGAGGGGGAGGTACTTGAGTATTCATCCAAAGATGTCAACGAAAATGAAGAAGTGTGCTTGTGATAAAGACTTTAGACCATTAGTACCTGATGTTGGCGAAAAAGCTATGCTTGAATTTATTTATATAGAATATAAATATACGATGTAACCTCGATTCTCATGAGACATGATTATGAGAAAGTAGAATAATCATTGTGTACTTAAATATTACTTGAATCAGAATGGCCCTATTTGTTTCGCTGAAATTTGGCTATTGTTGATGTTGATTTGTTGTGAGAGGAAAACACTATTCCTTCGCTGAAAAGTACTGTTGAAGTAGTGCTGAAAAACAAGACGAACTTACCTTTGGTTCATAATGCTGCTCGGAAGTTCAGCTCTTTTAATCCTAAGCCCTAATGTGGGATTTGAAGATACAATAAAAGTTCTTATCTAATTTTAAAACAACGCTGAAGGCAAATCAATTTGGTGTTGTATTCCCAATCACATTAATTTTATTTTTGAGTACATATAAGCGGTCCTTAAACTTGTTCCACGCTTATATAAGCGATCATTAAACTTCTTCCTAAGTTATCTAGTATGTAAATTGCAAAACACACGTACTTATGAATGGCGCTCCATGTCTTATTGACTCTAATTAACACAAAATTGTCTATGTGGCAGGCAAACATGATAGCTACAATGGCTATGAGGATATGGATCTCAAGTGACACAATTACTAAAGATTAGAGACCTACATGTTTATTTTTAAACTATAGGGATTGCCAATATATATATTTTAACTCTTTTATTTTCACTTGACCCAAGCTATGATCCACAATGAGATTGGTCTCTACCTCTGGTTAGTCTTTGGTTTATATCTAGGGTTAGGATTTTTTTGATAATATCTAGGGTTAGGATTTGAGTAGTTGAGATGACATTGTTGTAGTGTGAGGGATTTAAGTACATAGTGTCCAGAATATGGGTGCAATAACGCTGATGGAGCCATTGACAACAAGATGGTGTTGGGGGTCAAGCTGACATAAAGTGCCAACGAACTAGTTGTCGGGAGTGCCTAGATGGGAAAGGTCGAGGGTAGAAGTGATATTAGCTCACGTTTACGTAACAACTGCGCCATTATCATTACTTGGCATCGCAGCGTCACTTTCCATTGGAATTTGGAATGGTTTGCTTTAATTTGGTTTGGTTGGGTTGGTGTTGGTTGGATCCGTTCTCCACAACGATTAATCAACAAGCGCTAGCCCCTGAGAAACATTTCAGCGTGTTCATTGCACTTTGCTAGTGGTAGTTGTGTGGAAGCGTAGAAACATTGTTGTATTCCGAGGAGAAGCTCTAGGTCTGTGACAACTTCTTGTCTGTTGCAAAGCATAAGCAACTCAGTGGCGATGTTTCGACTGCTGAAGAACGATAATGCTAATGTCAGTTATGGTGTTCTATGTTTATCACGACAATGTAACTCTTAGCTCACTCCAAAAATTAGGTCGAATGCTTTCATTCCACTCAGATGCGCGTGAGCGTTGTCTCTTTGCACACGCACACATGACTAAACTAGGCGAGGAAGGAGCCAGCGTGGATGGAGGTGGGCGGATCCGTCGTTGTTTGGGAAGCAGACGCGGGCTACCAGGGCCAAGTAGAGCCACCATGACTGGGGCAGATGGATCCGACGCTCGCCAAGAAGGAGCCATTGTGAGCAGAACCGGTGTAGCCGGAGCTGTGGTCGAGTCGGGGTGGGCGTAGCCGGATGTGGGTGAAACCGGCGGGCAAGGCTGTGCAGCCAAGGTAGGAGCAGCAGCGTGTGGCCGATCGCATAGAGCCAATGAAGTATGTTTGTATGACATGTGGGCCTTATATCAAACGGGGTTACAAATTTACCATATCATCTATTCTCCCTCCAATCAAACACAAAAGTACAACCCCGTGTCCTTCTAAACAAACATTAGCATGAAACAAATTGCATCCCTAAAACTAAAGATTGAACTATTCCCTTCCTCTCTTTCCAACCAAACTGACCCTTAGTGTCCTATAGGATCTAAGGGCCAAGAACTTCTATGTCCAAGTAACGACCTGATGACGAAACGATCTTGATGTGGCTGAGAAGCTCTGGCCACACAAGGGACGGCACCAATTCGAGAGCAGATGGAAATAACGAGAAGAGATGGAGAAGTGACATGTGGCCCCTCACTTTCACAAGGTCAAAATGACTTTTCATACTCTCTCTCCCATCCCTTGTATGAAATGAATACTTTTTGTTTTACTTAGTGTTTAGTAGTAAATAAGCACAAAATTATAATATCATCAACAAATTCAACACTTAATGATATCTATTTTCAAATACAATACTAGTACTCTTTCTATAATGTCATACAATAACTTTATGGTCAGTTTGAAACGTAGAAATTTTATAGGGTTTGCACATCAATTTCACATAAAAACGTACGAAGAAGAAGAAAATGTTGTGTTCCAAACATGCCCTTTATTATCCTATAGACCTATATGCAATCATCCGTAACAGCAACCAGTAGCACGAATGTGGTGGCTCCGTAACGATTTATCCGCCCGGTCTTTCTATGTGTTCATAAGACTTCGTGCGTGTACACGAGTGTACGCAAATTTGATGACATTGGGGGGGAAAAAAGAATGTACTTACGTCGATACAGAGATCTCGCTGCAACTGCAAGTTCGTTGCAGTGTTTTTCTGTACTGACGAGCCGAGGGATCAAAATCAAACATGATCAGGCCAACAGGGGGAGTGCCTTTTCTCTCTCCCGTCATACGCCAAACAGATCCGTCTCCTCTTCTTCGTGAACTCTCTTTTCCAGATCAGAAGAAGCTCCTCCGACCGGCGGCGGCAGGTGACGCAGGTGCCACGTGACCCTCCAGATCCGCATAAAACCTCGCTCCCCCGTTGGTTCTGTGCCACGTAACAGGATCTGTGCCGCGGTGGCGACGCCGAACGGCACGCGGATGGACGGCGGCGGCGGCGACCTGCGGGGCACCATCAAGAAGTGGAACGTCATCTACCCTGTCTACCTCAACTCCAAGAAGACGGTCGCCGAGGGCCGCCGCATCGCCGCCGCCAAGGCCTGCCCGGACCCCACCTGCATCGAGATTGCCGACTGCTGTTCGCACCTCAAGATCCCCCACGCCGTCGAGGTGCCCGCCCTGATTCCTCCTCCTCCGATTGTTTCCTTTTCCAGTTCAGGATTGACAGTATCGTTCGTTGGTTTGCACATCTGACTGGCCAATTGTTGCTATGCGTAGCTGGATAAGGCGTACCCAAGGGATTTCTTCCAGGTGGGGAGGGTCAGGGTGCAGCTCAAGAAAGATGACGGCTCCCCCGTCAATCCTGCTATTAAAACAAGTAAGTGCCCAAACTGCACACTTGCTTTCACCTGAGCTGGATTTAGAATGGGACTGCATACATATTATACTCGATTCCGAAGCATGTGTGAATTGCTAGTGATTCAGCTGGGACGAACAAGTATGCGGTATTCAAGGGTTTCCTCTGTGTAAATATGAAATAGTTTTTGCTTATTGATGATTTGCATCTAGGAATGAAGATGGCAAACTGGTAGTGGGTTATTGTTCATATTTTTACTCCACTTATTAGCTAGGGAACTTAACATTTGAAGTCCAAACCCATGAAATGCGTATCTGTGGCAGTGTTTTAAATTGCGGGCTAAAGCATTTAGCAGCGCCTTCTGAAAAATGCTAAGCACACTATAACGGCCGCTATAGAAGCGCTAAGGCATATAGCGTTTTCCCAAAAAAAAGCAAATTATTGCCAAAAGAAGTAAGGGATTTTCAGCAGGAAGCAATAAGTAGTCACATAGTAGATAGTGGTGACAATACACATAACACATAGTTGAGTAGGTGACACCCGGCCACTCACATAGTCACACGGTACATAAGAATTTATCAAGCTAAAGTTTAAACAATAAGTAGTTTAAGACTTGTCTAGCTATCTAGGACATAAGCAAATAGTCGAATAGCCCACCAAATAAGTGTAGAATAGCTAGCGTAAGACATAAGTGTCTACTGCTACATGGCCACATCACATTGGGTAGCATAAATAATGATCGGTTGCTTGATAATTGTAATCTAAAGATCTGAACAAAGTCATAAAAGATGATGCATATGGTGAATGCATGTCAAAATGGTGATTCTCATCTTCTGAATCTGTAGAGGAAGCAGCTGATTGCATTTCTTCATCATCAGGAATCAGCTTCCTTCTCTTTCTAAACTGGGTACCTCTCTTCCTTTTGTTTTGTGTTGCTTCTCCTTGTGACGATGATGCCCTTGCTCCAACTTGTACACCTTCGGGCTGCTGTTATGGTTCAGCTTTGGACACAATACCAGTGATCAACTCATTTTCCTCATCCTCAACAACATTGGTGATTGATTTTTCAATGGTCCCTTTGTCTTGTTCTCCCTCCTCTGTTTGAGTTTAGAGTTAGAATTTGACAAATGCAAGGTCCTTCATCCTGTCATGAAGTTGTTTGTTGCGTCTTTTTGTGTGAACCTGTAGGTGAAGTGAAAGTGAACAAAATGGCAGAAACGTTCACGTTCAAGGAAAATATAACAGTAACAGATGCATGTAAAATATTCTACATATTTATTCTTTTCTTATACTTGCTCAAATGCACTCCAATTCTTCTCACAAACTGAGGAGCTACATGTCAAACCTAGAATCCTTGCAACCAATTACCTAAGGTTTGGTGCACTTGTGCCATGATTTAGCCACCATTTGGCTTCATTATAAAAACAAAACAGGAGTAAAGAAAGCACAGGTGAAGGGCCAGTGGGCCACGGCCCCAGCCTCCGAGGCCACCGCATGCATCCATGACACGCAATCGCCACTTGCAGTCACTCGTGGTCGCTTGCAGTTCACAGCTGTCCCCGCACTGCTGAGCCGCCGCAAAAGGTTCAGAAATGAGAGTGGCCGAGAATGGAGAGGGGAGCACTTGAAATGCTAGGGTTTGTGAGGATTTGGGGCAGTGGAAATTTTTTGGGGCCTCATTTCTTGGCAGGTTGGCTGGTTGGACATTTAGCGCCGCTAAATTAAGTCACCGCTAAACCGTTTAGCGTCACTAATGCCTGAAAATAGCGGCCATAGCTGCAGTTGCATTAATATGTGCAATGTTGTAGCGGCACCCATCTAAGATTTTGGAAGTGTAATTACTTCCTTTTTGAAGGAAGAATAGCAAGGATCTGGCTAATCGTAAAATAAGTACCAAGGAACCAAGGTGTGAGTCTATTTGACTCCCAGACTATTACATCTTCCATCAGTGTTATATTAGTTTGATACAACGGCCCACTCTAATACCTTACTATCTTAGGTAATATATTTCGTGTTGAGATTTACACGTTTTATCATTATGCTCATGCCTTGATGCTGTTGTTTATGGATGTATACATTATGTTCTTAGTTTGATCTGATTTATGTCAAACTCGTGTGAATGCTATCAGGAAAATTTATGTTGCTGTTTTGCTTGATGCCTCAACTTTTATGTATGTTGACTATCGACAGTGGCTTTATGATTGCCAAGAACTGCTTGCTGCATTATCTATGCATGATTTTCCTTTCGAAACTAATTTTTTGCTGCACTTTGTTTGGTTTTCCATTACTCATGTTTGGATCATTTCACAAATCAGGAAAACCTATGTGTCTGCTTCTCCCTGACGCTTCAATTTGTTTTACCTTTCCATTAACCTCAAAATCAGCTTAGCTGTATTGAACACTTTGAGTTTTTTTTCTACATCACAGAGCTTCGTTCGCATTCGAATGTTTGTTAACAATATGGGCCTATTTCTTTTTCAAAGTATGAGGTTTTGCATGTGCAGCAACACCTCAATTAGCAGCCTCTTGTTTGTACTTTGAATCAATCCTAAATGATTCCCTAGCTGGATACTTGGTGGGTAGTACATCTTTGTTTCAGTCTTTCAGAATCACGTCCAGCTGACTATTTCACGTTGGATTAGATTTATGTTTGCTTTTGACCTACTCTTTTTTTTTCAGATTTTCTTTTGTCTACTAAACTCCAGGTTTATATAATGGAATTATTTTAATCGTTATTCACTAAGGCTAACAATAATAATTTCAGTGCTTGGGGCAAATACCTCATCACTTTCCACCTTGTTGGGTGAACTCCCTGAGTCTGGGTCCTTGAATACTTGAACTGTCAGCCTCCCTTTAGTTGGGTAGACTTCAATTGCTACAATCTTCATGTCTTTCTAGGGTTCTTCTCGTGTTTATTCATATTAAGTAATTCAGGGTCTTCATACTTTTGACACTAGAATTTACCGAATCTTCTTTGTCTGTGACTTGCATATGTTTTTTCTTTTTGTGTATGTAAGAAAAATATTGTTACATTTAACTATACTTCTTTTTAAGTTCAGAAGAGCCTCTTTTGACATTCTAGAATCGTTGTTAGTGAATACCCAATGAAATTTAGGGCATTGCTGTCATGGTAGAGAGTCTTTGGTACATTGAACACACTGCTATGCCATTTTAGAAAAATAATATACTGTGATTAAATTACTAAGCATTTTGGGTTTGCTTGAGAAGCAGTTGTTGCCGTATTATAAGTCCAAGCCTATTTATTTATGAAAGCATCTTTTACATGAGTGAACTTTTATCCTATTTAACAAGTTGTCCCCCGAATATAAGGCATGTACGTATTTCAAAATTCAAACTTTGTTATCTTTGACTAGCAATTAGCCTAATTATATCAAAAGTTTGTATTACAAAAATAGTTACATTGGATTTGTATTTAGAAATACTTTTTAATGATCAAACTGTTATTCCTATAAATTATATATTATATGAGAAATTATAGGGCAAAATATGTTCTTGAATACCGCACCAAGTCAAATCACGCCTTATATTCGGGGACGGGGGGAGTACTATGCAGCTTATTTGGAGTCAGTAGCATATCCTTTTTTTTCTTTCATTTTGTAAAAATGAAGTATGAAACTCTGCAGCTTCCAGTTGTAGATGTGGGAGTCCATTAGTTAATTTATGCACTTCCCAGGATTTGGTCTTTGTAGGGAGTATATTTGTGCAGTTGTATCTTACTGACACGCCTTCACATTACAGAAAAGCAGCTGATGATCCAAATAGCAGAGCTAGTTCCCAAGCATCACGGAAGGACAAAGAAGCAGGAATCAGCGCCCAGTTCTTCAGCCGGTGGCAGTTCAAAGAACACAAAAGGCGGGAAAAAGAAAAAGTGATGGCAGTATCATTGTGTTGTTTTTTTCCTGTTCGTCCTCATACTAAGCTTCTGTGGAAGTTGTCTTTAAGAGGCCTGAAAATCATTGACTTTTGGTGGGATTTTGGTCCATTTGAAAATTTATGTACCCATCTTTCCTGTTATCTTCAGATTCAAAAGCACCTAACCTGAGGCAGCTGCTTGATAGAACTTTGTCACTAATCCTGCCTAGATACTTCATTTCGCAAATATAATAGAGCTGGTTTGTATCTTCGTCGTGGTTGGATTAAATCTGGTACTTGGATCTGTTTTTGAGAAGGGCAGGCCTGGCGCACTGGTGAGAGCTGTCTCACTGAGTCACCAGGTCATGGGATCGAAGCAGCCTTTCCGTAGATTTGCGGGAGAGGTTTGCCTCGGTTTTTTCCTTCCCCGGATCCCACTCATGTGGGAGCCTCCGGCACTGGGTCTGTCCCCTTTTACTTGGATCTGTTTTCGTTTAATGCGATGATGGTTACTGTAGCAGCTTTGGTACTCTGTTTTTTTTAAATTTATAAGACTATCAACGTGTTCTTGACTACAAATCATATGAAGGGTATTTGAAGCATTAAAAAATGTTTTTTTATATAAAAGGGGAAAAAAGCCGGTCAAAGTTGCTAAGTTGATGTCAACTGAGGGCTCGTTCCTTTGGCCTCGAACGGAGCCCTGGAACCATTCCGGCTAGAAAGCTTATACAAATTAGAGAAGCAATCTTACCTGGATTAGTTTCAGGCCATGGTTCCCAGGAACCGAACAGGCCCTGAACGAGGACGGAGAGAACCATAAGAACTTAACGAATTTGTGGAGGTCCTGGACGTTTTGTTATGTTGCCAATATGCCATTTTGCACTTTACCTCAGTTTTAAATTATAAGGCCCCGTTCGGCTTGCTGAAACTTGGTTGGAACTTGTTGAAAAACACTGTTCTGACTAATTTGTTGTGAGAGAAAAACACTGTTCCGGCTGAAAAAACAAGCCGAACAAGTCGATTTCTGGGTAAGCCAAATGGGGCCTAAGTCAGTCTAATTTGATTATTCATTAATTATGTTTCCATACTGTAACTATTTGATGTCATAAGTTT
Source organism: Miscanthus lutarioriparius (assembly GCA_904845875.1). Taxonomy (NCBI): domain Eukaryota; kingdom Viridiplantae; phylum Streptophyta; class Magnoliopsida; order Poales; family Poaceae; genus Miscanthus; species Miscanthus lutarioriparius. Next base: position 33,842,566 of record CAJGYO010000011.1, on the reverse strand, counting down.
AGAGAAACTTGAGATGCTTTGACCGACTTATAATTTAGTACGCGGAGAGAGTACTTTATAAATTCTTTGGTCCCCGCCCGCGTCCAATATTAATGTCCCGTTTACATAGGTTGCTGCATATAGAGTTATAGTGTCCTTGTCGTAGACAGTTAGTAGCGATGCAACATGCAAGGCGGGTTTTTTCGCGAACTTATTGCGGACCGTATAAACAACAAAAACACTCAGCACACACATTAATTGTTACTTGACAGATTACACCATGAAACAGAATCATGACGGTGCGGTTTATTCATATAGGGATTCACATCAATCATACACGCGGCGGCGCATGCATGCCGTAGCGACACGATCTATGAGCATGAAGCATGCACGATTCTGAACCAAATATAGGAGTATCTATGAGACTGACGACGGTAATAACAAAAGCCCATACGAGTCACTCGAACTGACAATCACGTAGTCGATAGATAGATGTATATATCACGCGGCGGCGGCGGCGACGACGGCAGCGATCGGTCAGGACTCAGGCGGCGGTGACGCCGATCTTCATGCCGGCCTGGCAGTGGCCGGGGATGCTGCAGATGAAGTAGTTGGTGCCGCGGGCGAGCGTGACGCGGTCGTTGCCGGACTTGTACACCTTGGCGCCCCCGGGCGCGGAGCAGCCTTTGTAGCCGGCGGCGTTCACCGCCACCACGTTGTGCGCCGTCGAGTCGTACTTGAACACTGCACTGGCATATGTTTATGAGCATTTAAAAAGCTACTCGTACGTCTGTTCAGTTCGATCGATCGGCCAAGAATTAATCTCTCTGCTGCATAGTATATATCGCCCGTTGGATATATATATCGATCGGTGAGAAAGGAAGGAAGAGGCTGCTAGCCTGCTAGCCTGCTAGGTGATCGAGGTCACCGTCATACCTAGGACGTCCCCAGCCTTGAAGCGCTTGCCGTTGGTCCAGGTGTTGGTGTTGAAGCTCCAGCCGCCACGGTCGCCGACGGTGAACACGGCCGACTCCGCGACGTGGGCATGGAGGAGCACGCAGAGGAGCACCGCCGCCGCAAGGACCGCAGCTCCACTGCCTCTTCCCTGCTGCTGCGCTGCCATTGCTAGCTGCCTACTCACCTCGCCTCACCAGCTGGATGCTCAGACGACCGGCCGGCACACAGCTAGAGAGAGCAACTTCTGGTGCTGGTGGTATGTATGTATATATAGAGAGAGCAAGCGACAAGCGAGCAAAAGAAGAGAAGAGTAGCTAGTGATGGTGAGTGGACTGGTTGTTGGCACTGCAATGGCCGCCGGGGGCGCTCCCGTTTTATAGGCTCCATGGAAGTGGAGGCGTGAAGGTAAGTAGGCCCCGTCGAGGTGGAAATGGAGCAAGCGAGGAGGGTTCGGCCAACGACCCACAACGGAGGCGCCCCATTACTTCTTTTGGACCGACGACGATCACGACGACGCCGATGGATGGACGGACGGAGATGGGAGACGAGCTGATCGATCGACAAGACGTAGCAGACACGTTTAATTTGGAGGCCTCCGAAGGAGTCAAGCAAGTGTGGAAAAACGTAAAGCTAGCAGCACGTAGATATATAGACATAGATGTTACGTGCACCATAGTAGCTTGATTGCTACTGTACATCAGCGTCCGATTACGAGTGATCATGGAAAGCTTACATACATACATATATATATATATATATATATATATATATATATATATATATATACGCGTTGTTCTGTTCACATCGACCTATAAGCAATTTACACACGTCGCCTTGACGTCAAAGCTAGCTAGCACGGTTGGGACTGTATGTGGTCCGCGACCGAAAACGATCTATGTCAAGTCGCCGTCGACTGGAACATTAATTCATGACTGCTACTGCGTTTCCACACACCGTATCGCATACAGCGACTTTTTGTTGCTGGGTCCCTCGCTGCTCCCAACAGCAAGTCTCAGCACTCACCAACATGCATGGCAGCACCCAAGTCATCCATGAATGGAAACCTTTTTTTTTTCAACCACGCACGAACTTCAGTTTCCAGCTTTTTGTTTATTTATTATTTCCACCACGTTGGAAAAACAAAAAAGTTTTATAACCTACCATGTTGACAATATGGTACAACTACCGATGCACCACGCATGCAGATAAGTGGCCGTTGCAATTTCCCTTTATTGGATTGGAGTGTCCCAAGTTCAATAGGAAAGACCCTATAAGGGCCAAGTCACATATACTCGACAAATTCCTCCTACTTCCTATATAGAGAACATTTTCTTTTCAGGGCCTCAAATAGGAATTGAATTTGTGCCACCCTTCTTTTGAACCACACCACTAAAGTAGTGCATCCCTCTAATCATGGTGTGCTAGTGCTACAATGCAAGCTCAAAATGATGCTCAGCTTGGGCACTTGCCTTTACCCTCCTATGTTTAATAATATAAGCTCCTCTTTCTTTTTTTCCTGAACAAAAATAACAACCTTTTCTTCTCTCTGTGCATTTTTTCTTTATAAAGGAGAGGCCCCAACTAAAAGGAGGTGATGTGTATGTTGTATATGTTACTCATTCCATCAGAAAGTATAAATAAGGATTGACATTTATCCTAAGTCAAAGTATCTTAATTTTGACTAAGTTTATAAATAATATTATTAATATCTACCACATCCACTAGTACATAAACGGTTTTTTGTCAATGTTAGGGATTTTTTCCACTGGCGATTCATAAATAATAGGCACCAATAGAAATAGAACTATGGGCCCATTGGCCATGGCTATGAATCATCACTGAAGATACATCTCTACTAGCAATTTTCTTAAGATTGACGCGAGTAGAAATCCTCTATTTATACTGGCGGTTGTCACAAAAGCCTACCGCCAGTGTAAATAGAGGATTTGTACTAGCAGTAGCCTTAAGAAAACCCTTTAGTATTGACGTGTTTACACTGGCGTTTTTTCTAACCGTCCGCCAATATAAATAATTTAAAATTATTTTTTTAGCTTTTTGAAATGATCTCGAATGGAGAAATGACCTAAACCAAAGTTGTAGTACTCAAAAAGGTCTGTAACTTTGTAGTTGACTACATTTCATTTGAAATGATTTAGAGTCCAAAAATTATGTTTTAAGATTAATGATTTTGAATTAATATTTTTATGAATTTTTCAGATGGCCTCAGATGGAGGGATGACCTAAACCAAAGTTGTAGTACTCGAAGGAATCTAAAACTTTTTAGTTCAAACTTTTTCCATTTGAATTAGGTTAGGGTCTCAAATATGCATTACAATATTCACTAAAGTGAATACAAAAGGAATGTACGAGCCACCTAGTCACAAGTGACTCTGAGGCGCAATGATAAGGAATGGCTAGCGGGCTTCTCCCTATTTTTGCTATTTTTGTCCTAATTTACAAATACTAGAAAACCATTCAGATGTACTAGTGGTTCCTCATTGTAAATTGTTTACATAGGCAATTCTCAAGTGACGCTAATGAAAAATCACCATTTCCACTGGTCTTTCACATGGAGGTTCACAAAACCGCTAGTACACTTGCAAAAGGTGTTGTATGTAAAAATGTTTTCTATACTAGTGACAAAAAAGGTAGATTATGAAACTAGATTTCATAATATATCTGATGATGCTAATTGGTTTGGCAAATGTTATTTTTCTTTTCTATAAATTTGGTTAAAGTTACTTGACTTAGGAGTTAGACCAAACCTCAATCCCTTTATATTTCAGGATGGAGAGAGTACTATAAGTCATGTTGCCGCGATCATTATCTCTTCCGATGGAACATGTTTTTTCTTCTTCACCATGTCAAATTAAAAGTGCATATAGGCCCAAAGTGGATTTTGGTGGATTGAATGAAAACACGATTAAGGGACTAACACAATTGATGAGATCGTGTGCGGGGGTGTTTAGACCAATGATATGCAAATTTGAATTGAGTCTAAGATTACTTTGCTGAAATGAAGAATCGACAAGCATATGGTGGAAATGACAAAGGAGATAGAGTTTGATGAATATTTATTGTTCTCCCATATGAGGCTTATCTATATTGTGGTTTGATAGAATTGGTCTTATGAAATTGATCAAATGGCAAGTATACTTATTAAATGAAGATTGAGATATATATAAGTAATTGCAAATGGATTTGTTTCATGTGAAGGGTTTTACAAATCACATCAAGAATGACATTCAAGCAAGAGTTATGATATTGAGGAAATGGAATTCAATGTATGTCTAATTTTGACTCAAGACTTAGTGTGACTTGAGAATGGCTTGATAGGGTGAAGATAGCAAGGAAAGAGTTTCGAGGTATTAAGTGAAGATGAAGGGCAAGTGAGGGCTTGACGGCTGAGGTACTATGGTTAAGGTGAAGAAGCGAGTACTTGTATTTTCAAGAATCTAATCAAGATTTGAGGGGTCACACTATATTGATGATCAAATCGTTATTGAGTGATATGAAGAGTGGCTTGTGGATGTTAAGTGTAGTCTTGATCATATTATCAAAAAAAGGTCCTAAGTCACTAGTTCAATGATGTTATGCTCACAGCAATGGTAGCGTTGATGACTCTCAGTGATGAATATTAGAGTATGCGCACAATTTAACAAAAAAAGGTTCAAGTGGGATCCAAATTGTGTATCTTTGATCTCTTGTGTTTAGGTATGTCGTGCATGCAACTTTAAGTGCTAGATGAGGCCAAAAAGTGATAAAAACTCATAAGAAAATCCGATTTAACTCTAGAATCTAATTTTGAGCATAGGGTTAGGGCATGGGCTGGGAAAACCGACATAGCTAGTTTGGCCCCTATTTAAATAGTAGTAGCTAGTTCTGACAGAAACTGTCCAGACCAATTTTTATTGATTGAGCCTCTAATAACGACTATTTTGTGGGGTGGCTATATATACTCATCCCACACTCTTTGGAGATTTTTTGATGCTTCTAGCATTATCATAACTTCATCATAACCTTGCTAGCTCTTCCAATCCTCCCTTTTACGGGATTTGTGTGAAAGGTGATGTATACTTTGGATTTGAGAGTGTGGTTTGAGTTAAGTGAGTTTGAGTGACCACTAGTGAGCAAAATTCAACCATAGAGGACTTTGTGGTAGTGCCAAGTTTTATGGTGAAACATATGTTACTCTTAGACCTTTGCTCCTATACGGCCAGGCGCCGGTTAGCACCCAATTTGTGGAGTGCCACCGGGTCATTTTGTATGGGCTATGATCTTTGTCTTGAAAGGAAAAAGATCAACCCGTGGAGACAAGGAATTTAAGGAAAGGAGAGAAAAAAATGTTTTGTTATATCTATATCTAAATACTCTTATAAAGCTAAATCTCACTAGATGTTTTCTCTCTCCTTGTAAGATATCCACATCATTCCCCGCTAGGCCCCTCCTTAGTGTAAAGTGATGCCCAAATAAAATGGGTCCAACGGCAAGAAAAACGGCATCACTGGTACAAAGCTGCAGTGTGTGAAAACGCAAGCATCGCTACTATCTTGCATGCTAAGACCTTGTTTAGTTTCCAAATTTTTTTGTCTCCCACAGTAAAAGAGCATGTTTGGACATATGTATGGAGTACTAAATGTAGACGAAAAAAAACTAAATGCACAGTTCTCGACAAAATCGCGAGACGAATCTTTTAAGCCTAACTAGTCCATGAAAAAGCCTTAAGTGCTACAGTAACCCACATGTGCTAATGACCGATTAATTAGTATCATTAGATTCGTCTCGTAGTTTCCTGATGGGTTCTGTAATTTGTTTTTTTATTAGTATCCAAAAACCCCTTCCGACATCCTTCCAACATATCCAATATAACACCTAAAATTTTCAACTCCCCAACTAAACACACCCTCCAGGGGAATAAAAAAGTACCGATCTTATCTTGTCTTTCATATTGTGCTACAGTGAAACAATGCTAGTTTATTACTTGGGCATCGGTGCCTGTACATGCCCCGCTCCCAGTTTTTTTTGGCCCTCCACAACGTGGAGTGGTGCTCAAAAGAATCTTTGGGTCCCATGAGCAGTAACTGGCATCGGCCTAGAATGTTGCAGTGTGAAGCTTCACTCCTGAGATTCTTCGAGCATGCAAAGCCAGGCATTAAAATTATTTAAAAAACCCTCAACAGTCTATACTGCAGCAATGCAGCAAGAAGAAGTGAAACCGGAGCAGTACTTTTACCAGCTTTTCACATAGCAGGCATCGGCGCAAGTAGTTGCGCCGCTCCTCATTTTTCTGGAACTGGCACCACTAGCTGCAGCGTGCGGAGTGACTCTTCGATCATCTCTCTCTTGTTCTGGCACCACTCAAGCCCCACGCTGTGGAGGGCGTTAGCATCACAGGTGAATGGCACCGCTGGCTGCAATGTTGGAAGTGATGCCCAAATGCTCTTTTTCTGTTTCATCCATCACTTTCATGCGAACTATCCATATCATCTCTTATTAATTATAAAAAATATCCACATCATCTCTATTATATGTAATACATTTTATCTCTAGTCTACTAACATAAAGTCATTTACATATGATATTTGTTTCATCACATATTCTCCTACAATGTAATCAAATATTCTATTATTTTTTCTTCTATTAGGTTATTGAATTTTTGCCAGATCCGATACAATAAAATAACATGCAACAGGGTGTTTGGCTGGTCACATTTCAAACTTATTTCGGCTGATGGTGCAAGTCAAATTCATATATATATATATATACACACAATATACATAATACCATATAGTAATACTATATAAAATATATTTATTTAAAAAAATCATGTGGCAGCGTACGGGTATGCATATATAAAACTATGTCTACACGAATTGAAATTGAAAGAAATGTGATAGATGGATGGATGACAGGAGAGGGAATACATATACTCACCATTATATCAAATTACTCTTCGTTGTTGTGGAGTAATTAGATAAAAGTCCATTCATAATTTTTTTTGGGGGGTTTGGAGTTTGGACGGTCCTCACCATTCGAATCATTTACTCTGGTTTGGTGTTGGATGGAACCCTCCTCCTCCACAACAATGAATGAACTAGCATCGTCGCCGTGCCTGCCAGCTTAAGATCCACCCCAATTATGGCCGATTAATCCCGTGCTCATCAATCAAGTAGAGAACACTGAGAGCGAGAGCTCCCTCTTCCAATGGAAGTGGCAGCTTCAATCCGTGTTCCATGGAGATGCCAGCCGCGGCAGCCCGTCTCATCCAAGGCTCCATCCGTTCTGGCTCCACGGTCAACGCTACCTGCCTCCGCCGCGTCGTCCTGTCCCTTGCGCGATGGTCGCCGCCGCGTGCAGCACGGCGCCAGGGCCTCCGAGTCCGCCGACGCTCCTGCATTCGGGGCGACCTGGCGGCCACCACGGCTTCAGGACGCCGGAGCGCCGCCGCCGCCGCTCCAGTTCGACGGGCGCGGCCGCGCGGCTCGCGTCTCGTCGGGCGGGGACCGGGAGGCGTCGTCGCCGCGGCGGCCGCGGTTCCTGTGCCTGCACGGGTTCCGCACCAGCGGGGAGATCATGCGGCGGCAGGTGGTGGGCAGGTGGGCGGCCCAGGTGACCGCGCGCCTGGACCTCGTGTTCGCGGACGCGCCGTTCCCGGCCGAGGGCGCGTCCCCCGTGGCCGGCGTCCTCGACTTCGATCCGCCCTACTACGAGTGGTGCCAGTTCGTCGGCGAGGATTTCCTCAGCTGCAGGAACCTGGACGGGTGCTTCACCTACCTCGAGGAGCTGATGGCCAGAGATGGGCCGTTCGACGGGCTGCTGGGCTTCTCCCAGGGCGCCGGTCTTTCTGCAGCGCTTGCAGGGCTCCAGCAGCAGGTAAAGCGAGTGCGTGCTGGCTGTTGCCTGTCACGACTTCATTTTCATTTGCACACACTGTTTTGCGTTTTCCGGCAGGGGTTGGCCTTCACCGGGGTTGCTAAGGTGAAGTGCGTGATAGTTATAGCCGGGGCGAAGATCAGGGCGCCGGTGGCTGTCACGAGGGCGTTTGACAGCAAGATCACGTGCCCATCCCTTCACTTCATTGGTACGTTTGAAATATGTTTCATACTCTATGTATGTAGAAGAAGATCATAAATCTGCTTATTCTTGGCTGTCTTCGTACATTTTTGTGGTCTCTAGCGTTGTTAAATCGAGATATATAGTGGAAACGGAAACTGATCGTGAACGCCGGACTGAACTTTTTGACTAGTTTCTGCAGGACTGTCAAACAGTTTAATGTAAAATTCATATGTTCCAAGCATCCTCTCTTTCTAACACGAGAAGTAATTAATTCTGTGCAGGTGACGAGGACTTTGTGAAGGTTCACAGCGAAGAGCTTGTACAAGCATTTGCGGATCCACTTGTTATACGTCATCCCTGCGGCCACACTGTTCCTAAACTTGGTGAGATCAGATTCTCTCCGATCGAGTACCTTCTAATTAGTTTTCAGATAATGCTCAGTCCAAATCCCACAAATTCAGCATAAACAGTCTCCACATTAAGACGTCCTTGAATGATTAGACTTTCTTCATAGGCCTAGATGATTTTTCTTGTTATTTTGCTTTCTGATAAATCTCTCTGTGCTTGTACTCGCAGACGAGAAGGGTCTCCAAACTATGCTCACTTACCTTGACAAGATCGAGAGGGAGATATGGGAACATTCGTCAACTGATACTGAGATCATGGGCTCAAATTAAATATCCTGCAGTAATGACAAAATCCACGAATTTACAGCATGTTCTAAACAATCAGGAAGTTTAATAAGAGTTCGAGTTGTTCGCAAATTCTCATCTCTGGGAACTTTTTCCTACTTAAACTCCCTCATAGCATGAACCAGCCATCTTGTTTCATTGATCTTCGAAATGGACCAAAATCATTGTTAGGATGCCCATGTATTTGCACAAGCATACAAGAATGAGCGCGTTCAGTGTTGAGAACGTTTGGCTGCTACACCTGCAACTTGTGATGTGTGAGCGTGATCTGTGTGCCTAGCGTGTTGCGTGCGTGTCTTCCTTTTAACCTAGAAGGCGAGAACGGGAAAGGAAACCATGCCGCTGCTAACAAAAACCATGGCAAACGCCGCCAGCTAGTCAAGTGGCTTCATAATCAAGAGGGTCCATCAGATTTTCCTGTTATTAGTGTGTGAATTACTCGTAATTATGCGGCTGAAAAGTAAGGCGTTAAAGAAAAAAAAGGTTGAGAAGATTTATAAACGTCAGCTAGCAGCTAAGGTCCAATCTTCATGTTGATCATAGTAGGCTGTGACACAAAGAACTCATAAATATTTCTTTGCACTCTTAGAGCATCTCCACTAGAATGAAAAACTCAATCCTTTTTTCCTAACCAATGATAAAGAGGATTTTGTAGAAAAAAACTAGCATCCGCTGGTTTGTATGTAACAGTTCTTTTTCACATATGAAAGCCAGTAATGGATATTTCAAAAAAAAAGAGAGAAGATTCATGAGAGATAGAAATTGTAGTATTATGCATGTATAAACTAGAAGGGTAAGTTAACATGTTTTCCTTTCTAACTTCATTTTAATTATGATATTTCTCTAGTTTAGCAATTAACTATAGATTAAAATACACCAGAGACCCTTGTTAACATGGCTTTGTACTCTTAAAGTGCACATCTAGTCTCTAGACTTATTAGATGTGCGTGTGGCACTCAAAGTCCAAATTATTCTAATCATCGGCAACTAGTCTATTTGGTAAACAAACATGACACTTGATATGCAATATACACAAGAGTACAAGACCATGAGCAACGTCGTATAGCGTGGGACATCTTGGACTCCATATAATACATGGTTAGCCATCTCATCACAACAAGGTGTTCTACTAGTCGAACAAGCTCTAATATATAAATCAGTTAGTTCATACTAAGGTGGACTCTACATGTAATAAAATGTATATTATATATTAACTTTCTCTAACTTGACATAGATGGTGGATGGAGAGAGAATGATTGGTGGCATATTTGTCTATTATATCCTAGCACCAGGTGCAAAAATAAGCAACGGATGCAATAAGGTTCTAAGCAAGCACCACCTGTTGTCCAATGTATTGCACTTTATTTTCTTCTCTCTCTCTCTCTCTCTCTCTCTCTCTCTCTCACACACACACACACACACGCACACGCACACGCACACATTTTTACACGTCCTTAGCACATACTCCCTGATTACTCTCATACCTAAATAAATAAACTTCTAGAGTTGTCTTAAGTCAAATTTGTAAGTTTGACCGCACTAGAGTGGCTCCTAGGCCAATTCAAATAGGAGTTATACCAAACAATATTCAGAACATGGTTCTAGACTGATTATCGTAATTATGGGGCCCAAAGATGGAAACCGACTTATTTTGGTTCACTTCCAGCATGGAATCACTTGTTTTACATACTCACTCTATCCTGACATACAATGGATCCAAGTTTATTATAAAAAAGCTTGTTTTAAGTCAAACTATGCAAAATTTGACCAAATTTATAGAGAAGGGTATTCATATATATTATACCAAAAATGCAATTATGAAAATATATTTCATAACATATCTAATAATGCTAACTTGATATTGTAACTATTATTTTCATTTTTTATAATTTTAATTAAAAGTATCGTAATTTTACTTAGGATAAACTTTCATCGACTGAGGGGTGTAGAGTTCAGCGATTTTGGTTCTGCGCCAAGTGACTGAAAGTGCCGAAACTGTGGTTGGAGTCCAGCCCAATTTTGCGGCCCACGCTGACCAAGTTTGTAAAGCACGGCTCAGCCCATACAACGGCTCGGCCCTGCAAGACAGCAACACTGTGCATCTCGCAGCTGGCACGGTTTGCTCGAACGGGGGCAACAGCCGGCAGCCGCACAGGGCAACGAGATGGCGGCGGTGCTTACCCGAGCCGGCGCCCGCCTGAAGCGATCCGGCTCCGGCTTCCACCTCCGCTCCGTCCTCGCGGGGCACGGGCCCTTCTCATCTGAAGCCGCGACGACTGCTGCTCCCGCGGCCGCCGTGGACGACCGCGCGGTCGCGGCCACGGGCGAGGAGGACGGGGACGACCTGCGCAGCCGCATCTTCCGGCTGGGCCTGGCGAAGCGGAGCGCGACGGCGGCGCTCGAGAAGTGGTCCAGTGAAGGTCGCGCCGCACCCGCGGCGGAGCTCCGCGGCATCGCACGCGACCTCAGCCGCGTCCGTCGCTACAAGCACGCACTCGAGGTTCGGTCACCTGCAGAACCCATGCCGCTTCTGATTGCTTTGCCTATCATGAGTGCCTTGTCTGTGCTGCGTAATGAACTTTGATCTGATCTGTTCTTTTTCGTTGTGGAAATGGTTATTTTTATATAAAATAATAGAAAGTTCTGGCTTGAACCTCCTAAATGTAGCAAGCTAGCACAAGGCCAAAAAACAAGAGAAGCATAAGTGAAAAAGTTCCAAATTATTGCCCTATTCTATTAATAATGCTCCACCCATGTTAGGCGAAAAATTTGCATCGCTGTTGTCTCCAAAGCGTGGCAGGCTATGATATGAGTCCCTGTGAATAAAACCTGTATAAAAGAATGAATAAAACCTGTATAAAAGAATTTAATTTGTGTACACGGTGTAGGTTTATCTAGCTGAATAATTAAGATGGTTTGGTTGCCTGTTTACTGGCTTCCAGTGCCACTGCAGATTCTTCTGGCTCCATAAACAGGTCTAGCTTTTTTTAAGTAGGTTTTGTTGTGGGTTAATCCGAACATTTGATAGAGCATAATGCTAATACTGGGCAATCTTACTCTAGGAAGTTTTATTCCAAGTATGCAGCATTTGAACTGTATTCATGTGCTGTAGCTTTGTTCCTTATTTGGCTGACATTGATTAGGGTGCCTCTGAACATGGTCATCTAGTTTTAAGACTGGCATGATGGCAAAGGTTGCAGCTATGATCTTATAATTAGCAATCAACATTTCATCAGTTGAGTTTGTCTCAAGTATTCCTTTTTGTGCCATTTTAGTGCTAACTGATACTAGCTATTATGTTTCTATATTTTTACAACATGATGAGCCATCTTATCTTTATTCTTTACATTCTTTTGCCAAATGGATTTGTCATTGAGATTGGATAATCTCATATGAGAACTATCGCTAACCCTGAAAGAAGCTGTCTGCCAGACTTTTACATTGGTGAAACTTATAGACTTATAGCACATGTTCCTATCCCCTTATTTTATTTGCTTGTTTATGCTGATACCCTAGCAAGGGTTACATTTTGTTGATGGTGGTTGATACCTTTTCCCTTCTAGAAAAAAATTGCAAATTGCAGCATCAGCTATTAACTACACATTTTACAGGTAGCAGACTGGATGAAGACACATCATGAGTCTGATTTATCTGAGAGTGACTATGGAATGCGCATTGACTTGATTACCAAAGTTTTTGGTGCTAGTGCTGCTGAAGATTTCTTTGAGAAGCTTCCTCCTGGAGCCAAATCGCTAGAAGCCTACACAGCTCTTCTCCATTCTTATGGCCGATCAAAGATGACAGATAAAGCTGAAAGGCTGTTTGAGAGAATGAAGGATGCAAACCTGTCTATGGATGCCCTGGTTTATAATGAGATGATGACCTTGTATATTTCTGTTGGGGAGCTTGATAAAGTGGAGATCATTGCAGAAGAACTAAAAAGGCAAAACGTTTCTCCTGATCTCTTCACTTACAATCTCCGGGTCAGCGCAGCAGCTGCGTCCATGGATCTCGAGGGCTTCAAAGGAATTCTCGATGAGATGTCCAAAGATCCAAACTCCAAAGAAGGGTGGACAGTATACCGAAACCTCGCCTGTGTATACGTTGATGCGAGCCAGCTTGTGGGCTCTGGAAACTCGCTGGTGGAGGCCGAGGCCAAGATCAGCCAGAGGGAGTGGATAACCTATGACTTCCTCGTCATCTTACACACCGGCCTTGGCAACCAAGAGAGGATCAAGGACATTTGGAAATCCATGGTAATGACTTCGCAGCGCATGACGAGCCGGAACTACATCTGCGTGCTCTCCTCCTACCTGATGTGTGGGCAGCTGAAGGATGCCGGGGAGATCGTTGACCAGTGGCAGCGTTCTAAAGCCCCCGATTTCGACATCTCTGCCTGCAACAGGCTGCTGAACGCCCTTCTGGGTGCCGGTCTCACCGACACGGCAGATAGGTTTAGGGAACTGATGCTGCAAAAGAGTTGTATACTGACTAGCAGGGCAACTGTGGTTGAGTGATTGATTATGAGTTTTCTTTCGACTTAGTGTTTGTTTGTGTAATGTGAAGGAATAAGAGAGAATTCCTTATTTGACACCAGACAAATGACCCGTTCCTTTCTTGGCCTTAAAAAAATTTCCGTTCTCTATTTGACACCGAGTTCAACTTTCGTTCCTTATACGACACCCTGTCGGGTTTGCAATCCGTGAACCGTTAACTGACATGTGGGCCCCACCACCCTTCTCCCCTTCTCGGACGGGGAGTGGCCCCGCGACGGCGGCGCTTGGACGGGGCGCATCCACGCGTGGAGGTGGCGGCGCAGGCGCGCTCGCGCGGCCCGGGGCGCGTCCCGTCCCCGCAGCGACGGCGCTCGGCCGGAGCGCGTCCCCATGGTGTCGGCGTGCGGTAGGGGCGAGCTCGCGCCGCGGCGGCGCATCTGCGATGGTGGCGCGTCCACGCGGAGACGAGGACCAAGGATGCGAGCTTGACGACGCTCGGCCGGGGCGCATCCCCACGGCGGCGGCGCGTCTGCGACGGTGGCGCATCCCTGCCGTGACGACGACGACGACGACGCCAGCGCCGTCGCGCAAGAGTCGATCCACGTCCCCACCGTGACAACGACGATGCCCAACTCGCCTCCTGCTGCTCCAGTTCCTGGACGACCTGAGCGCGAGTAGGAGGACGCCGTGGAGCACGCGGACTCCGCCCCCCATGACGACGACGGCGGCGTTGGCGGCTCAGGCCTGCCGTTGAAGATGGCGTTGAGGAACCCGCGAGCCGCGCACCGAGGGACGCCGGCCTCCTTGGCAGCCTTCTTCTCCGGTGCGGGCTCGGACTTCGCGGTGGCGGCGACGCTCGTGCGTATGAACCGTAGGTGCTATGCCGCTATTGCTGCTCCGTCGAGACGAGAGCCCGTCATAGCTGGAGCACTCGGAGAGTCAGAGAAGCTCGACGTGGTGGCACCGTGCGGCCCTGGAGCTGCCGCCGCCGCCTTGCTACCACGATAGCTCCTCGCTGCGGGGACAGGACGTGCCCCTGGCCGCGCGAGCGCGCCTACGCCGCCACCTCCACGCGCGGATGCGCCCTGTCCAAGTGCCGCCGTCGCGGGACCACTCCACATGTCAGTTAACGGTTCACGGATGGCAAACCCGACAGAGTGTCGTATAAGGAGCGAAAGTTGAACTCGGTGTCAAATAGGGAATGGAAATTTTTTGAGAACCAAGAAAGAAACGTGTCATTTGTCTGATGTCAAATAAGAAATTCTCTCTAGGAATAAATGATGGACCACCCAAGCAATCTGCACGTTATTCTGGCAAGATGCGTATCTGATTGTATATTGTCAGGTCCGTGGCATGATGAAGCACATTGATTGAGAACTAATGTATGCTCATTGGTATGTTCTTGTGACCTTCGTGTTCCTGGCCTAACTACCTTACCTGCAGCTTTTTTTTTTTCTCATAAAAAACGACAGGTACAGCGGCTGCACGCTGGCGGAGACGATGCTGTCCCATACTGTTTGTCCTACGCTCCACATTCTCGCCACGAGGATGGTGATGGTGAGAGTGGTTTCATGATTGTGCGCAGAAAGAGACCGGTTGCAATCCACACGAGTTTTTTCAAGTATTTCGAGTCCTTTCATGCATTGCCTATCACTAAGGACGAAAACGGTCGAACTCGGTCGAAAAACTCCTCAACCGTTTTCTACTTTTACATTTAAAATATGAAAGTGAAAGCGGACAAGCCGGACACGAAAACGAACACAAACTTACGAAATATTAGAATTTCAAAAACGAACCAATTCGAGCGGAATTATGTCGAACACGGTCGATATGCGAAAATTCAATACGAAATACCGACTCACAGTGCATAGCATTAAACAAGTGCACGACCAAATACATAATAAGTTCACAACTGACAAGTGCATGATCTAGTTTAAGTGCATAGCATTAAACAAGTGCACGACCAAATACATAATAAGAGAGATGAGGCTGGGCGCCGTCTATAAGAGATGGCAGCTAGCCACCAGTAGAAAGAACGCAGCTGCGTGGTGAGCAGCCTGTAATTGGGCTGTATGACCTGTGCAGTTGGCCAAATTCGGTTTAAACCGAATTTTGAATTCGAAATATTTCAAATTAAAAATAGAAAACTAGAAAACGGTCGAAAAATGTGTAAACCGTTTTCTACTTTTACATTTGAAATACGAAACATCTCAAATGCGAAAGCGAAAATGGTAAAGTCGGACAAGAAAATGCGGATTCAATCGGATTAAATATAGAAAACGATGCGGTTCGGTTCGGGATATTTCCGTTTCGTTTTCATCCTTACCTATCACGACCTTCTAGATTTTTTTTATTTTTAATACTTTTTGTAAACTAATTTTAAATTTAACATTGTTTTTTTTCTTCAAAACTAACACTTTTGGCCGCGCCTATTATCATGGCGCGACGAAACGTCTGTGCCGCGTCATGCATGATGGCGCGGCAGGAGGCTGACGTGGCGAAGACCGGGGCCGCTGACTATTGACGTGGCAGGGTCTATCATACCACCGATCTTGGTGCGGCGGTGACGCGCCACGACGCATGCCGCGGCAGTACCTGGACGGTTTAATCGAAACTTTCCGCGTCGATAGTGGGAGTTACTCTACGTATTGCTTGACGTAAAACCAATAGTGGATTTGTTTTTGTCTTTTGTTGAATCTTTTTCACGGCTCAATAGAGAATTTAATAAGCCAATGATTTTTTTTGTCTTTCGCAATACGGTTAACTACCATGTTAACTAATCGATTACGAAAAATTAGATCGGATTTTACGGTTCTTTTTTCTGCAGTACCTCGACGTGACATGAGCGTGAAAGAGGTTCAAGAATCCGTTTTCATTTTATAGGGGCTAAAAATGAATCACTTATTTTTTGGCTTTTTGGCCCCATATTGTAGGATCGGTAGATGGACTTCGGCTTCCTTGACCCCTCGCGCAATACGTCGGCCACCGGCGTCGAGATACGTCGGGACTGCCGGTTCTCGAACTACAGCTCGTTCGGCTGGTAGGCCGCATAGTGAATTTTGGATTATTTTGGATGATTCAATAGTGTTATGTGAGGAAGAATAAGCTGAAACAAGCGGGAAGTAGTACAGCCGAACGCGGTGCTAGTTGCTACTTAATCTCGCTGGCAGTGCTGCCGCGACACATTGAAACGAATATGAAGCAAATAAATGCAGTCCGTGCACGAGTTGACAAACTGTCACATAAAATTTTCATTGGTTTGACATAAGTTCGACATAACATGCAAATTTCGGACGCCAATATTCGTTCGACCTAATAAACTAAGACCTAGGAGTGTAAGGATCCCTCGGACACCTCTGTCTCTTCAGATTTGTTGGCAACACATTAGGAGTGTAGCCAACGTCGGTATGGTTGCGTCGTCGGTGCGTACGGCTCGTACTCTGCAAGTATATGATATGCATGATTACTTATAATATTTATGATCGTTCGTTCATAGAGCCTATGTATTTAAAGAAACTACCTTTGTTAGTACCTGTGAGATTCCTTGAGTACCAAGCGGGGCACCACCTAGCTGAGACATGTCGATCTCGTCCTGCGGCCAATCATCCCACTGGTCGTGCTGTCTGCGGAAGCCTGGGGGGTCGTCGTCATCGTCGTCCTCTGTTGCAGGGCCCTTCCCAGCGCTATGATATGGTGGTGTATGCACTGCAGAAGTGACACCTGTCACCAGCTGAGAAGAGCCAGCTGATGTCCTCAAAGAGGCTGAAGACGTGCCACCCGACCACGTCGAGAATGGCGGTTCCACATAAGGAGTGTCAATGCAACTTAGCTTCTAAGCTAGCTTCATGCAGCTCTTCTTCACCTTCTACATAAATAGACGTTAAAGTTAGTGCATTTCCTAAACACATATACACTAAAGAAACATTTTCGGAACGGACAAGTTTATGTTTACCTCCACAAAAGCCTCGAGAACGCCTGACCCCTGCTCTCTAGACTCGTGAAGCCAGAACGCTGCTTCATTGGACATCCTTGACAATTGTCGCCTGGGTACAGAAACGCGGTTGGACATTTTTAGTACATATACTTAATACCAAAAGGATAACAAATTGTACCATTCAAGTATCTTACCACGTATCTTTGAAGCGGGACTCTCTGTAGCTGTGTGTCCTCCCTAGTGGCAACGTCATACACATCTTCGATCACATCTTCCTCTGAGTCCTCGTCAATCGCCTCCTCGGTGTACGGGGGCTTGATATGTGTCCTCGTAGACCTGTAAAGCCACCGCAGATACTCGTCGAAGGTGTGCTGGTCGTGTGGAGGACTTGCATGGACCGGCTGCCGTTCCCTGGTCTCCCACAAGTAGATGTGCGCGTTGTGTGTCACGCGTCAATCCTTGGTCTTGTATCTCTTCCTGCGGTCATACCTACAACAAAGCGATGTTAGTTGTACCACACACACCTCTGAATTGTAGCTTTGTTATTAATCGATAACGCACCCGTGCAATCCTTGCTTGGTGGAGTAAAGCGATGGTGGGTAGCCTGTCATTCTTCCAAACTGTCTGCAGACCCTGATGGGCAAGTGAATCTCGACCATGTGGAAGAAAATAAGAGGGACGTTGTAGCGATACTCGTCTGACTCATCCCTAGTGATAGGACTGAGATAGTACTGGAGCTCCAGAGCATCCAAAGGACACCAATGCACCTGAATATTTCGTAATTGAGTTAGGTTGTGATATAGTGTACATCGAACAAGACACATATATGATAGTAAAGAGAGCGTAACCTGATGCTGTGTCAGGACGTCGAGACCGTCCGTGTACTCCCTGTACTTGCGCCTCGCATTCCTTCTAACTAACTCTGCTTTCGTCTAGATATACAGAGCTGTAGGGAGTGTATCCTGCCCGTTCCATTGCTGCATTGAACACGATAATGAATTAGCCATTAATAATCTCATTATATGTAACGGCCTCGAAGAATATAGTGAATCGAAGTACTTACCGATAAACCAGTATTAAGGGGCCTTCTAATGGGCCATCGTTTCCAACACCAAACCTAGAGTAGGTAGGAGCAACCCCCAAGGTTCGCATACCCTGAGGTGCGACGGCAGGCAACGCATAGCTGTCGATACGTCCATACTAGGACTGCGCTGCCCCAGCTGTACGCCGCTATGTTCTCCCACGGCTGGCGTAGTATGTCACGGAAGATCCAGCTGATGGTGTTGCCCGAGACGTCTAGAAAGAGGAAAGCACCAAGGAAGTGCCAGAGCCACACTCTAGCGAACCTGTCGATCTGAGCCTCCTCAGCCTGTGGGTCCTAGTAATCAAAGCGCTCTGTGATCCAGGACGATGAAACTTCGGAACTTTTCCTGAAATTCATCAAAGAAAATGAGTCCCGATGGCTGCAGGAAAGTAATGCAAGTATTAAATAGGCTTGAATTGCTCATTTATTTTTCTTTGAAACCTCATCGTCCGGTGGAAGAAAGCCAGTGAACTGAGCCACCAGCTCCCTCCAGTGATCGTTGTCAACTATACCCGTCACTGAAAGTCCTCCCAGCCGAAGGCCAAAGATAACCTTCACGTCCTGCATGGTCAAGGTCATCTCGCCGCAAGGTAGGTGGAACGTGTGGGTCTCAGGCCTCCACCTATTATAAGAATAGAACGACTGTTAGTTGACTTAAATTTATTATAAGAATGTTTATGTACAAAGAAGGCACTCGCACCTGTCTACAACTGCAGTAAGTAGTGCTGGGTCAAGGGGTGGAAGACCGTAGTTGACAACACGGACAAGCTCGAGGAAGCCGGCACGCCGTATATACGGCGCGTAGCACTCGTCCCACTGGTGCGCCCTGGTGTGCGTGTGGGGCCTCAAAGTAGGCAAGACCACCTGTGCGTCGGTCACTCAAGATGTGTGCTCAGTGTTGGTCTTCGTACTCCACCTCAAGAATGGGATACAATGGGTGCTGCGTGGGAGGGACCATCCTGTTATAAATTGATAAACAAAGGGTTAGAGCATTCAAATTAACAATATTCAAATTAACATTATGTAGCATTACAAAATTTGAACTACTTATTATGCAATACGAACACAATATGAAAGCATATGTATATATTCAAAGTAACATTAACAGACATATTAAACAACTTCACTAGAAAAATAAGCATTTGACGAAACTTCATCAAGTCATCCAAATCGCTGTATCACGCACTACTAAGTACCGACAATCAATCCCTAAACCCAAAATCCTAACTAACAGTAAACTAAACCCTAACTACCTAACCAAACCTAAACTATCCTAAATCACTAACAAATTCTAAATCACTATCCAAACAAATTCTAAATCACTATCCTAAATCACTAACAAACCCTAACAAATCCACTAACCTAACTATCCTAAATCACTAACCCTAAATAAAATAACAATTATAATAACATGAAATCGAGAGAGCCTACCTTGATATGAGCGGGCGGCCGGCGGCCATGACGCGCTGGCGTTCGTGGCGTGGCCGGAGTGGGCGGGTGCGTTGAAAGCATCTAGGCCCCTTTGTTGGGTTTCGGTGATTCATGTCAATACAAGATTACTATGACTAACGTGTGTTTTGTAGAGGCAATTAAGTTAGGTCATGGTAATAGAGATCGATTGGGCAATCGAGGTGGTCATGCCCCTACGATGGAAATTATTTCAGTTTTCAAAGGATGGACGACAAGGTTAAGGATGACTAGTTCTAAGTGTCGATTGGAGTTAGAGTGACACTTACAGTAGTTTAGGACTTTGTTTTTCCTTTGGCCGTACTATTAAGGGGGGTATGGACGGGTAGCTTGACCTAAATGAGTCTAGTGAGTTAGGTGTGGTGCACACTTGTTTAAACTAGCTCTAGGTAGCTCCTACATATGCCTAAGATCCAATGGAGCAAACTTCATTCACACATGATCGAGAGTTGAAGGTGAATGGGGGGTAAAATACTGACCGGACGCTGGCTCCGGTGTGACCGGACGCTGGCCGCAGGGTCCGGTCAGTTCATTTGATCAAGAGATTGCATTCGGTGCGACCGGATGCTGGAGTGGTCAAGTGACCGGACGCTGAGAGGCAGCGTTCAGTCGACCCCAGTAAGGTTCCAGAGAAGGGAATCTGCGACCGAACGCGTCCGGTCAGTACTGACCGGACCCTGGGGGTTCATCGTTCGGTCGAGTACAGTAAGGTTCCAGTGAGGGTTTAATGCGACCGGACGCATTCGGTTAGTGGTGACCGGACCCTGACAGCGTCCGGTCAACACATTATCACTGGTTTGCAAGTCGAACTGACCGAAGCGTCCACTCACCCCGCAGAGGCACATAACGGTTCATTTTTCAGCCGTTGTTATAAATACTTCACCCCTTCGTGTGAGGGGGTACTTTTGCTCATTCCAACAGCTGAGAAACACACTTGTGAGTGCCAAGAAGAGCAATGTCCTAGTGAGGTGTTTGTGATTTGAGAATCCAAGAGTGAAACATCATTAGTAAATCAAGAGTAGCAAAGTGTGCATCCATCTTCTCATTAGGCTTCACGTGGTTAAGTGAGAGTTCGTGCTTATTACTCTTGGTGATCGCCATCACCTAGACGGCTTGGTGGTGATTGGGAGTTTGGTGATCATCTGGAGAGCTTGTGGGTGACCCGACTCAAGATTGTGAGTGGTTGTGGGTGATTCACCGCGATGGAGTGTCGAAGAATCAACCCGTAGAGAGCACTTGATCCTTGCGCGGATCAAGGGGGAGCTACACTCTTGCGCGGGTGCTCCAACGAGGACTAGTGGGGAGTGGCGACTCTCCGATACCTCGGCAAAACACCGCCGCGTTTCCTCTCCTCTCTTTACTTTGAGCATTTACTTTAAGCATTACTTTGAGCAATTCAATTCTTGTCATTTATATTTCTAGAATTGCCATGGTAGAGTAGGATTGGAACTTAGGTTGCAAGTCTATTTGTGCGATAGGACATTACAAATACTTTCTAGGCACAAGGGGTTAATTGGGCTATCAATAGGATTTAATTATTGAAAGTAAATTTAGAATTAGCCCAATTCACCCCCTCTTTTGGGCATCTTGATCCTTTCAATTGGTATCAGAGTCTAGTGCTCATGTTTTTAAGCTTAATCGCTTAGAGCAAGATGTCTCACGGGGATGGACCTCCTCCTATCTTTGAGGGAGATGATTTTTCATATTGAAAAATTCGCATGGAGGCGTACCTAGAAGCTCTAGACGTTGGAATACTTAGAGCCGCCTCACATGGGTTCCCAAAACCTAGGAATCCCGCACAACTTCAAGCCGATGAAGTGAACTATGAAAAATAGAATGCAAAGGCTCGCAACACCATCTTTAGAGGCCTTTGTAAAGATGTGTTTAACCGCGTAAGGAACCACAAAGACGCCCATGCACTATGGTCGGACGTTTGTGCGCTCCATGAGGGAACAAAGAGTGAGCGTGAGGAACGCTATCATCTTGTCATGAAAAAGCTCAACTCTTTTGAAATGCTTTCTAAAGAATGTGCTAATGAAATGTATTCACGTTTGAATGTTCTTGTAGAGGAAGTCAATGGGCTTGGACTTACTCAAATGTCACCATCCGACGTTGTGAGAAAGATCTTGAGTGTCCTTCTCATTGACAAATATGGGCATATTGTGACCGTGCTACATCATGGTGATCTTTCCACCACTACACCGACACAAATCTTGGGAAAGATCAATGCTCATGAAATATACATGCACATTACACCTCAAGATGGCTCATCCTCTACTAAGAAGAAAGAAAAAGATTTAGCATTCAAAGCTAGTCAAGATAAGGGCAAAGCAAGACTTGAGTATGAGAGCTCTAGTGATGAAGAAGATGAAGATGAAGATCTTGCTCTCATGGTGAAGAAAGCTGCCAAGATGCTAAAGAAGCTAAACAAGAGTGGCATCAAGTTCGATGGCAAGAAGAAGAAGTTCTTCACAAGCTCTAGGAGAAAGTCAATCTCCGAAATGGATTGCTTCAATTGTGGTGAACTTGGTCATCTAGCACATCAATGCACCAAGCCCAAGAAAGACAAGTTCAAGAACAAGTTTAAGGGCAAGAAGGATGACTCAAGCAATGAAGAAGAAGATAAAAAGAAGAAGAACAAGACATACAAGAAGAGAGATGGCAAGAAGAGAGACTTCCACAAGAAGAAGAGTGGAAAGGCCTACATTGTCGGTGATTGGCTCACGGACATTGATTCATCTAGTGGATCATCCGATGATGATAGTGACGATGAGAAGGTGGCCGTCATAGCTATTGATCTCTCATCTTCATCTCCACCACCACCATCATCCTCTACACACCTATGCCTTATGGCCAAGGGTGAACGCAAGGTGAACTACAAGACCGGTGGAAGTCATTGGGTTATTGATAGTGGTTGCACACAACATATGACCGGTGATCCTCGTATGTTCACCTTACTTGATGAAGAAGTAGATGGACAAGAGAGAATTACATTTGGAGATAACTCAAAGGGCAAGGTTAAAGGATTGGGCAAAGTGGCAATATTAAATGATCATTCCATCTCCAATGTGCTATATGTTGCTTCATTGAGTTTCAACTTGCTATCCGTTGGACAATTGTGTGATCTTGGCTTCCAATGCTTGTTCACCGAGAAGGAGGTTGTTGTATCCAAGAAGGATGATCATCAAGTGATATTTCAAGGATTTAGATACAACAACTTATATCTAGTGGACTTCACCTCCGAAGATACAAACTTGAACACATGCCTATTCACCAAAACAACACTTGGATGGCTATGGCATAGAAGACTTGCTCATGTTGGTATGAGTTCACTCAAGAAGCTAATGAAGAATGATTTGGTGAGAGAATTGAATGATGTGAAGTTTGAGAAGGACAGGCTTTGTAGTGCATGTCAAGCCAGCAAGCAAGTTACAAATACTCATCCAACAAAAGCTTTAATGTCAACCACAAGAGTGCTAGAACTCCTACACATGGATTTGTTTGGACCAACAACATACAAGAGCTTGGGAGGAAATCTTTATTGTCTTGTGATAGTTGATGATTATTCAAGGTATACATGGGTGTTCTTCCTTCATGACAAATCTGAAATTTCATCTTGCTTCAAAAAATTTGCCAAGAGAGCACAAAATGAATTTGAAGTGAAGCTCAAGAAGATAAGAAGTGACAATGGAAAAGAGTTTGACAACACAAACATAGAGGCATATTGTGATGAAGTTGGAATCAAATATGAAGTCTCCGCAACCTATACTCCTCAACAAAATGGTGTAGTTGAGAGAAAGAACCGGACATTGATCACTCTTGCAAGAACAATGCTAGATGAGTACAACACCCCCGAAGCTCTATGGGCGGAAGCAATCAACACCGCATGCTATGCATCTAACCGCCTATTTCTTCAAAAGTTGCTTGGCAAGACACCTTATGAGTTGCTCAATGGGAAGAAGCCGGACGTCTCATTCTTTAGGGTGTTTGGTTGCAAATGCTACATCTATAAGAAGAGGCAACACCTAGGGAAGTTTCAAAGACGTTGTGATATTGGTTTTCTTGTTGGTTACTCATCAAAGTCCAAAGCATATAGAGTATTTAATCATGCCACCGGCTTGGTTGAAGAAACATATGATGTGGAATTTGATGAATCTAACGGCTCCCAAGGAGCACATGAGAATCTTGATGATGTAGGTGATGAACCATTGAGGGAGGCTATGAAGAACATTTCGGTTGGAGACATCAAGCCACAAGATGATGAAGATGATGTACAAGTGATTGATCCACCCTCTTCATCAAGTGTGCCACAAGATGGTGAAAAAGATGGGAGAGTAGAAAATGAAGATACTCATGTATCCCATGAGCAAATGGTGGTATAAGCACAAGATGTTGATGCTCCACAACCTCCTCCTCAAGTGGTCAATAGAAGAAACACACCTCTACTATAAGATCATCCACAAGATCTCATCATAGGGAGTCCATCAAAGGGAGTGATGACACGTTCACAAAAACTTGCTTCATTTATTGCTCATCACTCTTTTGTCTCTTGCTTTGAACCTACTAAGGTAGAAGAAGCTCTTTAAGATCCGGATTGAATCAATGCCATGCATGATGAGTTGAATAACTTCACTTGAAATCAAGTGTGGACTCTTGAAGAGCGACCTAAAGGTGCAAGAGTCATTGGAACAAAGTGGGTGTTCTGAAACAAGCAAGATGATCAAGGTGTTGTTGTGAGGAACAAGGCAAGACTAGTTGTAAAGGGGTTCTCTCAAGTTGAAGGTTTGGATTTTGGAGAGACCTTTGCACCAGTTGCAAGGCTAGAAGCCATTCGTATCCTCCTTGCATATGCATCACATCATGAAATGAAACTTTATCAAATAGATGTGAAAAGTGCATTTTTAAATGGCTTTATTAATGAACTAGTCTATGTTGATCAACCTCCCAGATTTGAAGACCCTAGATATCCTAATCATGTTTATAGGTTGTCCAAGGCGTTATATGGGCTTAAGCAAGCCCCAAGAGCGTGGTATGAGCGCCTTCGGGACTTCCTCATAGAGAAGGGCTTCACCATTAGGAAGGTCGACACCACACTATTCACCAAGAAGCTTGATGGGCATATTTTCATTTGTCAAGTATATGTTGATGATATCATCTTTGGATCATCAAATGAAGATTCTTGCAAAGAATTTGATGAATTTATGTCAAAAGAGTTCGAGATGTCCTTGATTGGTGAGCTTACATTCTTTCTTGGTTTTCAAGTCAAGCAATTAAGAGAAGGGATCTTCATCTCTCAAGAGAAATATACAAAAGATCTTCTCAAAAGATTCAAGATGGATGAATGTAAGCCAATCAAGACACCAATGCCTACTAATGGACATCTCGACCTAGATGAGGGAGATAACAAAGTTGATCAAACTCTCTACCGTTCTATGATTGGTAGCTTGTTGTATTTAACCGCATCTAGGCCCGACATCATGTTTAGTGTGTGTATGTGTGCTAGATTTCAAGCTAATCCTAAGGAAACTCATTTAATTGCCGTAAAAAGAATCCTTAGGTATCTTAAGCACACACCAAGCATTGGCCTTTGGTATCCCAAAGGAGCTAGATTTGAACTTATTGACTATTCCAATTCGGATTATGCCGGATGCAAAGTTGATAGAAAAAACACATCCAGAGGGTGCCATTTGCTTGGTAGATCACTTGTGTCTTGGTCCTCCAAGAAACAAAATAGTGTGGCCTTGTCCACCGCCGAAGCAGAATACATTGCCGCGGGTGCTTGTTGTGCACAAATATTATACATGAAACAAACTTTGCTAGACTATGGTATAGTTCTAGATAAAGTACCTCTTTTGTGCGATAATGAAAGTGTGGTAAAACTTGTAAATAATCCGGTTCAACACTCTCGCACCAAGCACATAGATATCCGCCATCTCTTTCTAAGAGATCATGTTGCTAAAAATGATATATCACTAGAAGGTGTAAGAACCGAAGATCAATTAGCAGATATCTTCACTAAACCGCTAGATGAGGCTACATTTTGTAGATTATAGAATGAGCTTAATGTGCTTGACTTTAGCAACTTCACTAAAAATTGAGCTTGTGTTGTCCCTTGCATTCATTGTAATATACAACATGTTTGATTTTTGGTAATGCATATAGGGCTTGTCTAACATGGTTAAGATAACCGCCGAAAAGCGTGTGAAGAAGCTTAACCTTGGATCAAACTTGACAAGCAACTAGATTTACTTACAAGTATTGCATATGCATGGATGTTGTTTTTGTCGTTTTGTTCCATTTGCCCTCTTATTGACTATTTTCTTAAAAAGAATTATAGCCTAAGGCAAAATATTTTGAAAAATACGAGGGTTTGAGAGAGGTCACTCACATCAGTCCCAATTGGTGTTTATTTGGATCTTATTCATGTTGGGACTTGATTGGGAACAGGCAGCACGGAGAAACATTGAAGATTTGCTGGAAAAGGACCACCGGACGCTGCACCGGACTCTGCAGTCCAGCGTTCGGTCAGTTCACAGGAGGTGAACTGCTGCTGAAGGAGTGACGGGACGCTGTGTTTGTGCATCCGGTCAGGAAGGGATCCTGCGTCCGGTCGTTTGAAGAAAGAATAGGCTGTGCAGACCGGACCCTGCCTGCGTCCGGTCATGGACCATCGGACACGTTCGGTCACGATTCCAGAGGAATTGGACCTCTCTGGAATCGACCGGACGCTGGGTGGTAGCGTCCGGTCTCTACCACCGGAGCGTCCGGTCAGTAGAAAATGTGCGGAATCAGATCTCTTTCCCCGTTTCCTTCTCTGTTACGCGTGGGGTCCTCATTTAACCATAGCCGTCACGAGTTTTTTTTTCTTGACCTAACCCCGTACGCCGCCGTGACCGAGCCCTAGCCAGCGCTTTCGTAGCTCCTCCGTGTTTCCCGCGACCTCGCGCCACCACAACCACGCGCCACCGCAACCGCGCCGCCGCAGCCGAGCCCACGCCAAGCACCTCGCCACACCGTCTTCTGTCGCCCGCGTGCGCCGCCGTCGGCTCCCGAGCACCGAGCGCCATCCCGTGGCCTAGCCCTGCCTCCTCGTTGGTAAGGCCAAATCATTGTTCTCAATTTGCTTCGCTTGTGACCTAGATCAAATTCCAAGCATTGATTTTAAATCATCCAGGGCCACCGATTCATCGAAGTGGTTCGCAAACCCTAACCCTAGCTGGTTCCGAGGTTCCCCCGTATGACGTCTCTTCTTTTCTCAGATCACGGTTCGTCAAGTAGAAAGCATGTCGCCTCAATTTCGTACCTACATTGCTTGCTTCCTAGGGTTTTCGCATCTATTAGATATATCGTATTTACTTGTATATCCATCTATTCCATCGTGCAGTGAGTCGGTGCCACTGAGGTTCTTGTGGCAGTTGTCAGTTAACTCGGAGCCAAGCTCGTGAGTAAGGATCGAGGCCAAGCCTTGGAAGTGTCAGTTTGTCAGTTGATCTTCACAGCGGCGGTTCATCCTCTTGTCAGATCAGATGGCTCACACGAAGAATGTTGGGGGTGGTCCAGGAGATGATGATCGGAGGCCCCCGCCTCGCTTGCCCGTAGGAACTAAAGGCAAGGCGACGAAGCAGGTTACATCTAAGAAGCGCAGGGTACCCCGACGTAGAGACAGTGAGAGCAGCAGCGGTCGTTGAGGCAGCAGAGCGTGCCGAGAGGGCGGCACGCGCAGTGGTATTGTCATTGTAGATCCACAGCTCACACTAGCACAGAGGGCAACAGTTGAGGAGGCTGAGCATCGTCATGGTGGTCCACCTAGGACTGTCATGATGGTAGGACGTCAACTGGCTATTGAGGAGCCTCGACTTCAGGGGGAGTCCCAGTAGGAGCCACAGCAGCAGCCCCCACCAGCAGAGCCTCAGCCAGCAGGCCGAGGAGACCGAGCCGGCACCCCAGCTACGCCGCTCTGGTCGTACCAGTGCTACAGTTCCACCGAGGCCAGCTACATAGCGCAGGGGTTCACGCCCACCGCCTAGACCACAGGGTCCGCCTCCAGTGGTACATCTTGTCTTGAGGGCCGCCACGGCCAGGCAGGTTCGGCAGCTGCGATTTGTAGAGTTTGAGGTTTGGTTCCCTCCGAGGAGGGATGAGAGAGCAGCTGAGGGTTTCTACACGCCACTGCAGGAGGATTTCTACAATGCTTATCTCAACAGTGGGGCAGTGTTCAGATCTCAGAGAGTCTACAGTATAGAGTCTATTGTGGCAGCAGTCGGAGAGCATATCCGTCCTTACTTGTCATATTTGCTGGGGCTGACAGACCTGATTGGCCGAACTAGACTGTATGTACCATCTTGGGTCTGGCAGTTTTATGCTTCGCTCTACGTTGACCCGCATCATAACTATATACACTTTGCATTCAACGGCAAAGACTATAGGGTGATGAGTTTCAGGGCCAGGGAGATACTAAGGCTACAGGAGCAGCCTGTCAGATTGCATGAGGTATGTTATGGACAGCAGGAGCCTCCTAGGCGCCCACATGGTGGTTTGGTGCCCCCTACAGACCTTGTGCGCCATTGTTTCAAGGAGCCCTTTGGTGAGGGGTCGAGGAGGAACCCCAGTGACCTCACTCCTACATCTCGTGTGCTAGAGGCTATCATTAGGAGGATACTACTTCCTAGGTTGGGATACAGAGAGGGTCTGACTCGCCTACAGCTCTGGCTCCTCAATGCCCTGATGCAGCAGACCGTGTTTGACATTTGGGACCCTTCTATCAGAGATGGAGGATACTATAGCTGAGGGCTTCAAGGGTCGCAGGCAGCTTCCGTATGCACATTGGATCACTTTCCTGATGCTTAAGGCTGTGCAGGTTAGGACCCCAGAGTTGGTTGCCGAGTACAAAGGTGCCACCACAGAGTTTCTAGCTTATAACATGGCACAGAGGATCAGGCACAGCACACCACAGGCACCCACTCAGCCCAGCCATCGTCCAGATGTTCCAGAGACAGCAGCTCAGCAGGACAAGATCATCAGAGGCATAGCCGCTACTGAAGAGGAGCAGCTTGAGGCACAGCAGGAGGTGACCGAGTCTAGTGACAGTTCGGATGATGACTACCTGCCTATTCCTCAGATGCCTCCATGCAGACACGATACAGAGGCCGGCAGTTCCAGCTCAGCTCCACCTGCACCGCAGACGAACCCCGCTCTCATTGCTATTCTTGAGCGGATGCAGCAGGATCAGGCTAGACAGGCTCAGGAGACCGTTGCCAACTTTGCACAGTTTCAGGCTCGTCAGGACAAGTTCCAGCGCCAGCAGCAAGTCCTCCAGCAGCAGCAGCTTATGGGATTCATGCAGCATGTTGTGACAGCTCTTGGGGCCTCACAACCACAGCCTTCACCCCAGATTGCTCAGCCTGCCACCACTACGACGACTCTAGCAGTACAGCCCAGTGGGCTTCAGAGTCAGGGACAGCCTCTAGCTTAGTTTGCTTCACCTCCAGTCCAGGTGTCCCAGTGGTTATCCTCGCCAGTGGTAGCCCCACAGTTCACACCACTTCAGACGGGCTTCACACCGAATCAGTCATCCTCGCTATTTGTGCCTGACACGTTAGTCTCCAGGAGTCTTGGAGCATCTTTCAGCGAGTTGACAGGGATGCCTACACCGCCACATATGCATGCCCCAGGTCCTTCTACAGCAGCTCCAGTCGCCGTGACTACTCAAAGGCTCCCTTTGTCTGTCGCCTCTTCAGATCCTACGATAGACGTACCAGCAGCATCATAGGCCGTACCTGCCCCAGCTCAGACCCAGACCGCTTTAGAGACACTTCCAGCCACAGAGGGTCAGTCAGTACAGAGCTCAGGGTCAGATGATGATGGCGCTCAGTTTCATCTTGCTCCACGTACTTCAGCGCCCGGCTCGTCCGCTGCAGCCCCGCCGATCGACCCTTAGTTTTTGGTGTTTGACGCCAAAGGGGGAGAGGGTTCGAGTATGTAGACTCAGGGGGAGCGACATTTAGGGGGAGCTAGTTATCTATTATTAGCTTATTTTATACATTTGGAGTTTCATTTGTGTGATACACTATTACTTTTATGCATTCGTGTGTTACTTTCATGCATATTGTTATATCTATGTGATAGTGATATCTACGTAATTGTGATATATGACATATGTGCTCTCTACTTTACATTATTTATATGTCATATCACTTGTGCTATGCTCATTTGCCTTTGCTTCCGTGTTTATACTCCGATGCAAATGAGCTTTGTTACTTGTACTCATGCTTATTTCATACCTTTTGAGTACATCGTGTTGGCTTGGGTCATATAAGCTTGCCTCACTCTTTTGTTCTTATTGACAAAAGCTTATATGAACCAAGCCCGTCAAAAACCTCACTCTTTCACATACTCGAGGTGGTATTGTCATCAATCACAAAAAAAGGGGAGATTGAAAACATCTAGGCCCCTTTGTGGGGTTTCGATGATTAATGACAATACAAGATTACTATGACTAACGTGTGTTTTGCAGAGGCAATTAAGTTAGGTCATGATAATGGAGATCGATTAGGCAATCGAGGTGGTCATGCCCCTACGATGGAAATCATTTTGTTTTTCATAAGATGGACGACAAGGTTAAGGATGACTAGTTCTAAGTGTCGATTGGAGTTGGAGTGACACTTAGAGTAGTTTAGGACTTTGTTTTTCCTTTGGCCGTACTATTAAGGGGGGTATGGACGGGTAGCTTGACCTAGATGAGTCTAGTGAGTTAGGTGTGGTGCACACTTGTTTAAACTAGCTCTAGGTAGCTCCTACATATGCCTAAGATCCAATGGAGCAAACTTCATTCACACATGATCGAGAGTTGAAGGTGAATGGAGGGTAAAATACTGACCGGACGCTGGCCGCAGGGTCCGATCAGTTCATTTGATCAAGAGATTGCGTTCGGTGCGATCGGACGCTGAGAGGCAGCGTCCGGTCGACTCCAGTAAGGTTCCAGAGAAGGGAATCTGCGACCGGACGCGTCCGGTCAGTACTGACCGGACCCTGGGGGTTCATCGTCCGGTCGAGTACAGTAAGGTTCCAGTGAGGGTTTAATGTGACCAGACGCGTCCGGTCAACACATTATCACTGGTTTGCGAGTTGAACTGACCGGAGCGTTCGATCACCCCGCAGAGGCACATAACGGTTCGTTTTTCAGCCGCTGTTATAAATACTTCACCCCTTCGTGTGAGGGGGTACTTTTGCTCATTTCAACAGCTGAGAAACACACTTGTGAGTGCCAAGAAGAGCAAGGTCCTAATGGGGTATTTGTGATTTGAGAATCCAAAAGTGAAACCTCATTAGCGAATCAAGAGTAGCAAAGTGTGCATCCATCTTCTCATTAGGCTTCGCGTGGTCAAGTGAGAGTTCGTACTTGTTACTCTTGGTGATCGCCATCACCTAGATGACTTGATGGTGATTGGAAGTTCGGTGATCATCCGGAGAGTTTGTGGGTGACCCGACTCAAGATTGTGAGCGGTTGTGGGTGATTCACCGTGACGGAGTGTCGAAGAATCAACCCGTAGAGAGCACTTGATCCTTACGCGGATCAAGGGGGAGCTACACCCTTGCGCGGGTGCTCCAACGAGGACTAGTGGGGAGTGACGACTCTCCGATACCTTGGTAAAACATCGCCGCGTTTTCTTTCCTCTCTTTACTTTGAGCATTTACTTTAAACGTTATTTTGAGCAATTCAATTCTTGTCATTTACATTCCTAGAATTGCCATGGTAGAGTAGGATTGAAACTTAGGTTGCAAGTCTATTTGTGCGATAGAATATTACAAACACTTTCTAGGCATAAGGGGTTAATTAGGCTATCAATATGATTTAATTATTGAAAGTAAATTTAGAATTAACCCAATTTACCCCCTCTTGGACATCTGGATCCTTTCACGCGTCTGTGGTGGTGGGCGGGTGAGGGCTCAGGCGGCGTCTTGGGCGGGGTCAACAAGCAAGCGCTGTGGTCGACGACGACAGCACGGCAATGGCAGAAGCAAGGGCATGGCGCTATGATGGCTGGCGGGGGGTGGCGAAGGGGGCAGGCAGGGCGGCGGCTCAAGGCGAGGCGGCTCATGAGGCGATATTTATCTCGATCTGCCGCGCCATGAGCCGTGGCGCCGCGTCGAGTACACGCTTAAGATCGGTGGCGCGGCAGACCCTGCCACGTCACTGGTTAGCGGCCCCGGTCTTCGCCACGCCACCTTCCTACTGCGCCATAACAATAGATACGACCACAAGTGTTATTTTAAAAAAAAACAATGATAAAATAAAAATTAGTTTAAAAAAGTGTTAAAAAATCACCGTCCACACCTGCTTCCATAACCCCCGAAACCTCAGAATATTCACGGTGTCAAACACTCAACACACGCCTGCCTGACATCCGCCGCTGCTTCGGCACAGTCGCACACATCAGAGTGACGTAGTGTCCGCTACATTGGTCAAAAAGATCCATCCAGAATTCCAGATGCAGGGAATTTGGGAAGGGGGAAGCGAGTTTGGAGAGAGCAAAGCGCAGGGATCGGCAAGAAAGAGAGGGGCAACCGAGCAGGGCTGCAGGGGGCAGGCAATTCGCCCAACTCTGACGTGGACTGTAGGCAACCGCAGCACCACTAACGTCTCGCAACAGCAACCGGTTTCTCACTTTCTCGTGTCGTCGAAGCAGAATCGCTCCACAGACCACAGCAGAGAGCAGACAGACCGGCGGCAGTAGTGGTGCCCGTTTCCCCAATTCTGTGCCTCTGCGTGCGTGCTTCGCGAGGCGCGATGGGGACGCGGGAGCTCCTCCTCGTGCTCTGCCTCCTCCGCGCTGGCATGGCCGTCGTCGACGCGCAGTCTTCTTCGCCGTCGCCGTCGCCGTCCTCGTCCTCGCCGCCGCCGGCGCCTCAGCGGACGCCTCCTGCGCCGCCGCAGCCAACGCCGTTCGGCCGCACCATGGCCACCTTCATCACGGTGGCCATCAGCGTGTTCTTCTTCTTGCTCTTCATCTGCGCGTACGTCAACCAGTGCCGCCTCGCCGACCCCGGGGCGGCGGCGGCGGCAGCCGGGGCAGCCGGGGGCGGGGGCGGGGGCCCGTCCAGGAGGGGGAAGCGCGGGCTGGACCCCGCGGTCGTCGCCACGTTCCCCATCGTGTCCTACAGGGAGGTCGTGAAGCACAAGATCGGCAAGGGCGTGCTGGAGTGCGCGGTGTGCCTCACGGCGTTCGAGGACGACGACGACCTCCGCCTGCTGTCGCACTGCTCCCACGCGTTCCACCCGGAGTGCATCGACCCCTGGCTGCAGTCGCGGGTCACGTGCCCGCTCTGCCGCGCAAACCTCGAGAAGCCGGCTCCGGTGCCGGTGCCGGTTCCGGCGGTGGCGCCGCCCCCGTCGCCGCCAGCGGTGGCGGTGGCGCTATCGCCGCTCCAACCTTCGCCTTCGCCGCCGCCGCCGCCGCCGGAGGCCGTGGCGATACCGGTGTTGGACGACGAGGGCTCGGAGGAGGACAGCGACGAGGACGACAGGAAGGAGGAGGCCATCGAGCTGGAGATGCTGCGCAGCGCGCGGCGCGCCGCCAGGATGCCGCGGTCGCACTCGACGGGGCACTCGCTCTTCGCGGCGACCGCTGCCGCCGCGGAGGAGGGCGACCACGAGAGGTTCACGCTTCGGCTGCCGGAGCACGTGCGGGAGCAGGTCCTCCGGTCTCGCCGCCTGCGCCACGCCACCAGCCTGCTCGACCTCTCTGAGCTCAGCTCCGAGGGGAGCTCCCGAGGCGGACGGCGCGTGGCAGGAGCAGGAGGAGGCTTCGGCAACGGCAACGGCGGGAGCAGCCACGGCGGGCGGCGGTGGCAGTCGTTCCTGGCCAGGACGGTCTCTTGGGCGCGAGGCGGCGGCGACGGCGGCTCGGTGCGGAGAGGGTGGGACGGGTCCACGAGGAGGGGAAGGGACGACGGCGAGTACAGCAGGAAGGGCGCGGCCTCGCCGCTGCCGGCGGGCCGGCCGTGATCGAGGCCCCTCTTGGCGGCGGCCGGAATGCTGCCCTGTAAAGTTTGGCGAGCTGTGTTTATTATTAGGAATATTTCGTGATAGCGGCTTGATTTTCTAAACTTTTTTTTGGCTTTTACGTTTTACTTTTGCAAAAAGCTTGATTTGTTTGGTCCGTAAGTAGATTTTGTGGGAGTGATAACTGACGACAAGAGAAGAGAATTCAGAGAACCGCGGCGGGGCTCCTCACTCTTTGGTTTCCCGGCCGTTCTTTAGCTACACCTCGTATCCATCCTTCTTTTGATCTGGAGACGGTAGCCTCTCTTTTTGCTGTCACGGATCGACATGAGTGGGAGACGGTCCTGTTGGCTGGTACGAACTTTGGTTAAAACTGGCTGAAAAATACTGTTCCGGCTGAATTGTTGTAAGAGAAAAATACTGTTTCGGTTGAAAAAATAAGCCGAACAAGCCAAATTTAAAACAAGCGAACAAGGCTATCCTGCAAGCGTCAGCTTTAAGCTAGACTAGATGATTTGCGCTCGTTAATCATCATTTCATCGTGAAGAACTGTTTACCATCATTCTTTACGAGGTATTTTAATGGGACTGCGAATCATGCAGTAACTACTGTAGCATTTCGTTTGTATTTGGTAATAATTGTTCAAATGTTGACTAATTAGGCTCAAAACGTTCGTCTCGCAAAGTACAACTAAACTGTGCAATTAGTTTTTGATTTCGTCAACATTTAATACTCCATGCATGTACCATAAATTTGATGTGACAGAGAATCTTTTTTTTGCATAGTGCCAAAATTTGGATTCTGGAGGAACTAAACGCGCCCCATATAATAAACTGCTTTGCATAAACAGCGGGGAAGGTTCGTGTACTGGGTAGTGACTACTGGCATAAAGAAACGGTAAAGAAACCATGTAGGATAATAAGGTGGCCGTCGCCCCCATTTTCAAAGGCGTTTGCGTCGCCTAGCGCAGCTCCTGGCTACGGTTGACGTCGCCAGGACCAGGACGACGGTGAATCTTTGCGGCCGCGCCCGGGCGTGCCTTCTCCTGCACGCTGCACTGCCGTGCAGAGATTTTAGTATTTTTTATATATCCAGTGCTAAAACTTGACGATGCAGACATCGAAACGAAAGGATTTGGATATGCGAAACGAGCGAGGCAATGAAGCGTCATCGGGTCCCAGTGGCGAGGCGCAGGTGCCGTGGACGCAACGCGAAAGAATTAAATGCCCCGTTCGACTGATAAGCTATGACTAGAAGTATAGTTGGCTGATTTATTGTGAAAGAAAAATAATATTCGTTGACTGAAAAAATATGGTTTATAAGCCAAGTAGTAGCCGGAATCATCCGAAGCTGATCAATCCGTTTGGTTTCCGTCTAAGTTTGGGCCTTGTTCACTTTGCAAATTTTTTGAACCTGATGAATAGTATCACTTTCGTCTTATTTGACAAATATTGTCTAATCGTGGACCAACTAGGCTCAAAAGATTCATCTCGTGATTTCCAACTAAACTGTGTAATTAGTTATTTTTTTTACCTATATTTAATACTCCATGCAAGCGGCTAAAAATTAATGTGATGGAAAGAGAGTGAAAAAACTTGAAATTTGAATGGCATCAAAACAAGGCGTTGGTTTCCGTCATAGACTGCAGCCATCCGCCATCATCAATACATTCATCGTAGAGCTTGGATAAGCCAGTAGCAGAGGAATGCACTCACCCCTGAAAAAAACGTCGGACGAGTGCATGCCGGACCACCCCCATGACAGCTCAAGTGAATCCCCAAACCAAACAGGCTTACGTCTCTGCCCAAAACCACTGCAGCTAAGCCATTGGCAACGAAACTAGGGGATCTTGTCATCTTGTGAATTCGTCGTGCCATACACCATGCATAGGACTCACCAACTCGACACGATTCATGCATATACTCTTTTCTCTACCTACGTGTATTGGGGAAGAATAAGTGTAAGAAGACTAAAGTCTAAAATGTGCTACATGAGCAGCGACGACCGACGACGACTGTGTGGGGTTCGCCCGAGGCCAGTGAAGCGGCTATCTTCGTGCGATGATAACGGTGGAGAAGTCTAAACTGAAGGAATACGTTGAGGACTCAGAGAGGTAGATGTCCGTGGTGGTGGAAGACGGCCAAAGAAGGCGTTGGCGTAGCGATGTCTAAACTGAAGGAATACGTTGAGGACTCAGAGAGGTAGATGTCTGTGGTGGTGGAAGACGGCCAAAGAAGGCGTTGGCGTAGCGATTTGAGAGTATGATCTCTGTCTTTGCAGTTGAGGAGCGATAGTAGA
The DNA here is from genome assembly GCA_904845875.1 of Miscanthus lutarioriparius. Classification (NCBI taxonomy): domain Eukaryota; kingdom Viridiplantae; phylum Streptophyta; class Magnoliopsida; order Poales; family Poaceae; genus Miscanthus; species Miscanthus lutarioriparius. The sequence continues at coordinate 33,806,601 of CAJGYO010000011.1, read as the reverse complement.
ATTGTGCGTCAGTGGTGACCGCAAAGTTGGCAGAAGACCAACATAGAAAGAGGTGGCGGGCGAGGTGCACTGCTGGGCGACGGGCGGTCTCGTGTTGCGATGGATGTCCCAATGCAAGAGGTCTTCTCTATAATAGCTGGAGTCATTGTGTGCATTTTGGCTATCTTCGATGAAGCGGCAGGGTTGCTGAGAGCTACTAGATCTCAGTGGATGAAGTTGGCAAGACGTCGCCCAAAGGCTGTTGCTCGTGTATTGGATTGACGGCTTGCAGCTGAATATGGTAGCTAGCCCTGCATGGGAGTGTCTATAGTCTGGTGTAGAGGACAACATCATGAGGCGGCACAAGCGGATCTGATAAAGTGACAATTACACGGCTTGCAGTGGATTGCGGTGACTAGTTCTACTTGGCAGAGGCTACCTCGGTGGGGACACAGTGTCGGGAACGATGGTGCAAGTGGTGACTTTGGTGTTTCGTCTTGACAATTTTGTCGTTAGGCGATGTGTGGCAATCGACTAGCTGTATGGAAAGTTGTCTGAGGGTCAGCTCATCAACATACAATAGTGGTGGATGCGAGTTGATGTGTCTTCGACATGTGTTTTTTATGGTAGTCTTCATCTACGTGTCTTGATGTCCCATTCTAGCATTGATGTCTCCAAAATAAATTCATTATGAAAATATATTCTATAACTAATTTAACGATACTTATTTTGTATCATACATGTTATTATTTTTTTCATTTAAATTTAGTCAAAAGTTAAACTGTTTCACTCCTTAAAAAAAGTGATAATTGCATTTTTTATAGAGGGAGGGAGTAAACTAAAATGATATTTCATAGAATCTGAGTGAGAGAAAAAAATAAACTAGAATAACGTTTGATCGCAATTAATCAACTGACTCAAAGAACAAGATTAGATACCACTTGCATCCTTACTTGGCCCTCATCAGTCAGCCTTCAAAAGACGACGACGGAGCCGATCGTGGCCTGGAGGCTGGACTGGAGCCCCCGCGACGTCCCGGACTCTTGGTGGTGAGTGGTATGTTCCTAGTGAGTGGTGAGTTGGTGACCACCACGATTAGCGTCTGGCGACGAGACTTTGTTATGTTCCAGAGTTCACATGCACCGAGTAGGTAGGAACACAACGACGCCCCGGGCCAAGGCGCCGTCCCTGACGATGCTGACCACTGATAGCTGAAACACCGCCTTGGCTGTAATCCCGACCAAGAACATGCCGTGGGCCGTGGCCGTCTGTATACCCCTATAATAAGTTTAAATTTCAAAAGAGCGTTCTGTGCAGACTCTAAATCCATTTTCGGGAGCATGATTGCCAGGGAATAAATAGTCAGATATCAGAGGTACGCGGCTGAGTTCAGCGTACAGTACCTTTTTATATATATATAAGGAGCGTACAGTACTTATCTTCCTAAAGGTTTAGAGTTTATTGGTATATTGCCCGTGCTAACGCTACGGTGACATTTAGGATAACACATTAAACAGTCATTCATCAAACTTGCTAAACAACTAACCTATCTTATGAATTTGAAAAATATGGTAAATCTAAAGCAATCTATTACACTTAATCAATGGTTATTACATATGTGTCAGCCTGCTTTCTCCTCCTCCTCCACTGGGCCTCCCGTGGCACCCTAATGCCACGCCCGCTCTCTGCTCCTCTTGGCCCGGCGTGCACCAATGCGACCGCGCCGGCCACGTGACCAAGCTGGTGCCGGAGGGCCTCAACCTCATGGGCTCCCTCACCGCCGTGCTCCTGGCACCGCTTGTCGAGCTGCACATGCTGAACCTCATGTCCAACGCCCTCCCGGGCCCCATCCCGGACCTCACCATCCCACGATAACTTGCACTTATCATGCAGAACAGTCTTTGAGTGGATCGGGCATTGAACCTTCATATTCAACATTGGTCGGAGTATCATTATCCAAAGTTCCAATTCAGTAAAACACAATGTTATAGTCCCAGCAACAGATATGACATCATTAGGAAATTCCATGAATTTAAAACCCACTATTCCTCTCCGCAACTTCTAATCCGCATCAACAAAGCAAGCAGTGACACATAGATAATTATCATCATGACCGTTGGATTTGAGTGAGTAAGGAGAGAGAAGGCTTACGAGTAAATCTGGACAATCCCTTTTGAAGGTGTCGTTTTTCTGTGTATACTTTTGTGGGTGGATGGATGGATACCTTCTTAGCGGGAGATGTTTTCTGATGTGGGTTTAGCAAAGAAAAAGTTGGTGAATTAGTAGGGTATAGATATAGATTGTAGTTACCACCAGTTTCTTTATATCTCCACTTATCAACAGCAAAATTCAACCCCCCAGATGTTTCAGATATGGACTGCAGAGTACCCTTTCCCCTTCCATAAAGAGTCATGACATCTCGGTCTAAAGTTGAGCGGCTTAAGCGGATTAAGAAGACGAACAAAACGCTAAAAACCACTTCCTTCAACAAGTGAAAGCGATTGAGATCAGGACCAGCATTGCTCTCAGCATCTTAATGAAAATACTCCATAGGATAAGTGCATCTATTACCAGAGTCAGCCACCATATCATTTCAGTATCCAGAAGCCTTCCCAAATGTTAGACTCATCAAGACTCGTAGTCTTTTTCCTCATCCTTGTCAAGAAACACCTGATGCCCATCATTGCTTCTATTACCTACACAAACATAAATCTCAACAGTGTCTGCTGCACCTTTTGTAAATTTCTAAACAAAAAACATAATAGAACCTAAAGCAGAAATGTCATTGTTGTAGAATATTTTACAATCTTAATTGTGCCACTAAATCTAACCAAATGTACAGATTTCACTACAAGCAATTCACAACACATAAAACAAGCCATAAAAAAGTTTCCTTTTTAATGAAAGTACACATGTATGCAAACTTTAAAATGAAAAAGAAGAAATTAGCCACCACCCAAAGAAGCCATAAGCGACATTTAGTATCTTTGTTCCTACTGCAGATACAATCTTATGCTTCTCTTTGGACCACTGTGAAAATTATATTTTAGACTACTTAATGTAAGGGAATAACAATTTAGCTACTAACCTTTGGACCAAGATTCGAAAACAAAGACTCCAGCATTTCAATACCAACAGACAACTGAATCATATCTGAATAACAAAGACTGATGATTACTAACCTCCTTGCACTGTCCATACCGTGCATAGGCATTCAACATGTCCACAACACGACGTCACCTCTGCCACCAGTCTCCTGTTGTGCAAGGCTGAACACACGCTCTGCTTAGCTGATAAGCCGGCACTTGGCATACATGTCCACAAATGCGCTGACCAAGAACAAATCCACCTCTATACCTCCCAACCTCCTGATCGCATGCCCGTGCATCTGGAAGCAAAGATCAGCATTTGCCACCTCGCTGCATGCCAACACCACGTACCGTCATCGTGTACCAAACACACGCTCGCTTGGCGGATAAGCCGACACTTGGCATACATGTCCACAAATGCGCCGACCAAGAACAAATCCACCTCTATACCTCCCAACCTCCCGATCGCATGCCCGTAAGGTGCGGGCGCAAAGATCAACATTTGCCACCTCGCCGCATGCCAAAGACTACGTACCGGCCATCGTAATGAACACACGCTCTGCTTGGCAGATAAGCCGGCACTTGGCATACATGTCCACAAATGCGCTGACCAAGAATAAATCCACCTTTATACCTCCCAACCTCCTGATCATGTGCCCATGCACTTGGACACAAAGATCAGCGTTTGCCACCTCGCCGCATGCCAGCACCACAACCGTCATCGTGTACCGAACACACGCTATGCTTGGCGGATAAGCCGGCACTTGGCATACATGTCCACAAATGCGCTGATCAAGAACAAATCCACCTCTATACCTCCCAACCTCCTGATCGCATGCCTGTGCGCCTGGACGCAAAGATCAGTGTTTGCCACCTCGCCGTATGCCAACACCATAGCCATCATCGTGTACCCATCAACCGGCAGCCGTAGCTCTGAGAACCTCCTCACGAATCCCAGCATGGGCGCCTACTTAGCCGTGCCCACGTAAGCAGCGAGAAGGGCGTTCCCTAAGACGACGTTCTTTCTAGGATTTTCGTCGAACAGCCTCTAGGCGTCCAGGTATTGGCCGGACCTGTTGTATGACGCGGCAAGCGCACAGGACATGAAGACGCTTCCGAACCAGCTGGACTTGGAGACGAGCACGTGGAGCGTCTCCACGGCGAAGGGCATGGAGTGGAGCACGGAGCAGAGGGCGTACGAGTCAAGGGGCACGCGGCCAGATGTCGAGGAAGGAGCTCGCATGGGGCTCTATTAGATTGATCTCCACCGGCTCGGTCCAATGACCGAGTCGGACCCTGACTCGTGCCCTGATCGGGGGAGCCCAACCGTTCTCCTGGCTGGTGGGCCCCCATTATGCAGCGCTATGAATAAGAGGTGGGGGTGGGGGTTGGAGTTCGAGACACGAGGTTCACCGCGACCGCCAGTTCCCACCGACATCCTAACCCTAGTTTGATCGAGTGGGAGCACTGTGAGCGACGAGAAGCTCCACTGCTTTCGTCGTTGCCACTGGGCCACGCCTCCACTGCGCCTTCGACACCGCCGCTGGACTCCACTGCTACCCTACACCAACACCCGCGTCATCAACATCTACGTCATGGCTTCCTCCTCCGATCAAGCCCACCGATGGCCTGCCTCTCTACATCCCTCTCTCCCCCTCTAGTTCTCTCTCTAGGACGAACTACTTGTTTCTCCCGAACAGAAGAGAAAAACCCCGCCGATCTATGCCTAGATGATCCTAGAAATTCTATCAATGGTATCAGAGTAAGGTTAGGTTGTAGATCTAGCCTAGGGTAGTATCAGTTTTCAGCATTTAGAAGGAGATGAACGAATCGAGTCGAATCAGGTTGAAACCTCAACCCTAACCCTAACCCTAGAAGGGGAAAGGACAGAGAAGGGGAGGAACCTACCTGGTTTTCCTCGCCAATGTTGACACCGCCGTCGTGTGGGAAGATGCACCCGCCACCGCCTCGCCGACATGCAGGAAGAAAGTCGGCCACCGTTTGTCACCGCGCGCTCGAGCTCCGGCTGAGGGCACCACTACAAGTTCGCTCGACGGCGATGCGCACACCCTCAGGCGAATGCGCGCGCCAGCGAGGGGGCCTGTGGTGGCGCCGCCATCTTTCCTCTAGCCACCATCGGTGGGCGCCGCCGTTCGCTCTCTTACTCGGATGCGGTGTGCAGAGAGAAGGGGAAGAAGAAAATGGCTTAGGGTTCAGAGAGCAGGCCGGCTACGGCGGGTTTTGTTCCACCGAGCAGCGCGGACGACCGTCGGATCAGATCTGACGGCTGACGGTGGCCGAGCCACTTTAGGCACAGGCGGGATGGAGAAATCCTGACCTAGGCCCAGGTTGTGGCCTAGGCGCGGGGGAGCGCGGCAGCGCGCGTTGGGCCACGGGCCGGCACGCGGGCGCATGAACGTGGAATGGGCCACGGACTGTGTTCCCCAAGCCGGGCCAAATGAACATTAAACGCTAATTTTAAGTTTTATCCTTTTCAGAAGACATTTTGATGAATTTGTTTTGATGTTTCATCTCTACTCAAATTTGAACCAACGAAATAATTTGTTTAGAGTAGATAAGTACACTGTGATGCTTCTGAATAAGCATTACTTCAAGAATTTTTTCACGTTTCCGCTGCAAAGAAGGTGATGATTATTTTCTAATTAAATTCGAAATAACAGGAGGATTTAATTTGAAGAGTAGTTATATTTATTCAGTAAATTATGATTATGTTTATCCTCTAATTAAATTGGAACCAACGGAAAAAATTTAAATTAGAGGATTAGTCGAATTTATTTTAATTTAAATTATGATATTGTTATTTTCTAATCAACGTCGATGATAACAATATTGTAAGTTGATTAATGAGTTTTTCCATGCATTAATTCTATTTCTGCCTAACAGTGATATAAAATTAATGTAGAAGAATATTATATTTATAATATTGCTATTTTTCTGACAAAAGTTGATGATAGCAATATTATAATTTTTTATTTATGAGTTTGAGTTTGAAGTTTAAATCTCTGATAAATTTTACATCAATTTGGTCAATTTTTTAGAGAGTAGATAAGGACCAAGAAATACTCCTGAACTAATAGAATGTATTTTATTCTCATGTTTCCACTGCAATAATGTTGATTATCTTTTAATTAAATTCGAACCAACGGGAGAATTTAATTTTGAAGAGTAGTTATACGTCTTTCAGGTTAATTTATGAGTTTTATGTATTAAATCTATTTTCTGCCCAACGGTGATGTAGAATTGATGCAGAAGCACCTTGTATGTTTTAATTTTAACCGATGAGATCACTCGGTTGCATACCAACGGGCTACAATGCTGGGCTATGTGAATGAAAAGGCTTGAGTTAAGCCAGTTTTGAACTTTTTTAGTTTATTAATTTTCTGATTAAATTGGAATCAATAAAAAGATTTAATTAGAAAATGAAGTATAAGTGAATGTTTTAGTCGTCATGACTGAGTTTTCATTACAGTAAATAGTATATATTTTTTCAATCATTATGATAAGAGTTGCAATAAGTAACATACATATCTAATTTGACCAACGTTGGATTAAGCATGCGTGTTTGCATATAGATTTATCCCGTATAGCGAGAGAAGTTGAGGTAGCTCTTATGCTATCCTAGTATTGACCATGGCACAATAGAAAAAGCACCGTCATAGTCAATACTAACCGAAGGATAAGAAAAACGTAAAAGCGTGACTTATAAAAGTACCGCTAATAAAAGACCTCGTTGAGTTCTTGAAGTGGAATGAGAAAAGTAAACTCCTATACGAATTAAGAAATAACTTTGTTTGCATGACATAATCATGTGAATGAAGTAAGTTATAAGTATCTCCTCGTTTACAGGTTTTCCGAATAGTTCTCGAAATTATGGCAGTAAAGTTTATGCCATATTTCGAGGGAGAGGATTGTGAGAGCAATTAAGACTGAGATAAAGATCAATTAAGAATGATACTCTTCATTAAGAGTGAGATAAAGATCAATTAAGAAATATATTCTTCATTAAGAGTGAGATAAAGATTAATTAATATGAATGTGACCGTCGGAGGAGTACAACGGTCACAACAATGATACCCCTAACAATGATACATCTAGGCAGAAAAATAGCTAAATTCCTGTACCTTTTACAGTTCTGATAGGAAGATAGCGTAGTTAGCCAGAATTCATACTGGACGAGCCTCAAAGATATTAAGGCGGTGCTTAAAGCGCCATATAAGGTTTTAACAGATTAAACTCAAATAAAAAATTTGAAGATACACTATCTTTATAGAAGATAGAATAATCTAGGGAAGCATGGTATGTGGAGGTATATAGTGACCTAAGAGAAGAGGGACTGCGTATCCAATCCAGTGATTCAAGAGCAACAAATTTCTCGATACCTGCTGATGTTGTATGACTTACACAACACCTGTTGTTAATTCTTCAGAAAAAATAAACAATGTAAACAAGGATCTTGTGATACAGAAGTCTGTAGAATCAATTGTCTCTTGGCAATGAAGAGCAACAACAGCTCCATATGAAAGTGCCAGTAGCTGAGGCTCTAGAAGGTCTCAAAGAATTAGTAAATCAGTTTTTTCTGATAACTATGAAGTCTATGTTAGTGAAGAAATTTAAATAGAGGGAGATCGCACCTTATTTGAAAAAGTCATGAGAAACGTTTACTCGTCTAAACGGCAAGAAGCTATGGAAACTGAAATGAATTCGATGAATAATAACGATGTTTGGGACTTAGAAGAAATTCTTAATTGAGCCAAAATAGTAGGCTGTGAATAGGTCTACGAGACAAAATGTGACTCTAAAGGAATTGTGGAAAAATATAAAGCACGACTTGTAGCAAAAGACTTTACGCAAAGAGAATGAATAGATTACAATGAGAATTTTTTCTCAAGTCTCATGCAAGGATTCTTTTAGAATCATAATGGCATTAGTGACACATTACGATTTAGAGTTAGATCAGATGGATCTAAAGATGGCATTCCTCAACGGGGATTTATATGAAAAACATTTACATGGCACAACTCAAATATTTTGTCATGAAAGCAAAAGAACATATGTGATGTCACCTGTAAAAATTCATTTATGGGTTAAAATAAGTCTCTAGACAGTAGTATTTGAAGTTGATGAAACAATAAGAAAGTTTGGGTTTAAAGAGAACGAGGAGGACAATAGCGCTTATGCAAAAGTTCAAGAATGAAAAATTCATTTTCCACATCCTGTGTATAGATGACATCCTACTCACTAGCAGTGATATTAATCTGTCATTGGAGAAGAAGAAGTTCTTGTCCTCAAGTTTCAATATGAAAGATCTTGGTGAAGGGTCATTGGTTATAGGAATTGAAATTCACCGAGATAGAAGAAAAGAGGTATTAGGCCTATAGCATAGTCATACCTAGAAAAGATTCTAAAGTAATAAAGTATGCATGCGAGTAAATATACGTCTGCTCGTATACTCAAGGGTAACAGATTTAGGAACTTTCAGTGTTCTAGGAACCGATATGAGATTGATCAAATGAATATGGTTCCATATGTTTCAGCTGTTGAAAGCTTAATGAGTATACAAGTAAGAACTTACCCTGACATAGCTCATATATCAGGGATGTTATGGTAGAAGTCTAGTCCAGATATAGATCACTAGAATGGAGTTAAGAATGTCTTGCAATTTTGCGAAGTATTGTAGACCTCATGTTGAGTAAAATAGAACATGTACTCTTAAATAGTTATAGGTACAAATGTTAAACTTCGATGAGATATGTAGTGAAATTCACAGTAGTAGCTAACACTCGTAGTTAGAGTTTTATTGTGGAAAAGCTTCAAAGAAACAGTTGTGGTATCATCAATAATGCATATTCAGAGTATAGCTTGTCATGAGGCTTTAGAAACAGGCAAAAGGTGGTTAAGGGAATTTGTACCCGGATTTAACAATGGTAGACAACAGCAATAACCATTTAAAGTAGTTAAATCCTATGACAACAGGTCAAGTGTGCTGCCAAACACATTGACATTAAGTTATATGTTGTAAAGGAGAAAAATTCAAAATCATTTTGAAAGCATTGGGCATATAAGTACCGAGCAAGTACTTTCGGATCCGCTTATCAAAGGCTAACCACTCAGTGCGTTTAGAGAACGCACAGTCGACATATGTTTATGGGAAAGCCTATGATTTCTGGATACTAATGGCCTAGTTGAGAATCTATTTTAAAACAGAGAGATGTATTGTAGCTGTTAATCTAACGGTAATAACTGTTATGACGAGGCATGTTCTATGCATTAATCTGTGATGTAATGGAAAAGAAATAAAGTGAAATAAGTTTAAGTCATAAAGTGAGATCAAGGGGGAGAATGTTAGATTGATCTCCACTCGGCTCAGTCCAACGATCGAGTCGGACCCTGACTTGCTCCCTGATCGGGGGCGCCCAGCCGTTCTCCTGACTGGTGGGCTCCCATCGCGCAGCGCTATGAATAGGAGGTGGGGGCTGAGGCTCGAGACACGAGGTTCACCGTGGCCGCTAGTTCCCACGGCGACCATCGACGCGCGGAGGAGGAGGGCAAGCAGGCGGTGGCCCCGCCCGACCGCGTGGCCTGGCCTAGCGGCGGCGCGCCTCACCGGCCTTGCTGCGTCCCTGCCCTACAACGCCTATGCCACGGCCTCGCCTTGCCCGGCGGCGTCTGGTCGGCTCCTCCTGCGGCAGGGAATTGCGGAAAGCCTTGATGATTCATTTTTTCGGAAAAAAAGCAACGTAGGCGCTGGGTGCGTCTAGGATTCGATCCCTGGTGGCAGGGGCGGAGTGGCGTGTGGGGCTGGGGCTTGTTTGCGCGCAAGCGGACGAGGAGGTTGACACACGTGATCTGGACCGTTACGATTTGAGTGAGTAGAGAAGACTTACGAGTAAATTTGGATAGTCTGTTTTGAACGTGTCTGTTTTTCTGGGTATATTTTTTGTAGATGGGTAGATGGATGCCTTCTCAGTAGGGGACATTTTCTGATGTGGGTTTAGCAAAGAAAAAAATGATAAATTAGTAAGGTAATAGAATATAGATATAGTTATAGAAATAGAAGTAGAAGTAGAAGTAGAAGTAGAAGTAGAAGTAGGATAGATTATTAAAACGGAGGCGCGAAAGCTCGCGGTGCCGCAAGCTTCCCCTGATATACTCATGGGCCGTGAGTCGGGCGCCAGGAAGGCAGGAGTGCAGGACCGCGCGAGCGGACATGGTGTTGGCGAAGGCAGCGGCTGACAGCTGAGAGGGAGCTAGACGCCGGCGCTGATTCACTGCTCCGACGCGGTGTCCGCTGCCGGATTCTGCCTGTATTTTATGTCTGTTCTGAGGAAACCAGAAACGAGCTGAAATTTTTGTGTTGACTTTATCCAAGCTGGCACGATCGAATCCGAATCATGGGTGCGCACGTTGCAGGGTAGGACGCAGCGTGGAAGCATCACTGCGAAGTGTCTGGGCGAGGCACTGAGCAGCCGAATTGACGTTGAATAGGGATGAGATCCGGCACCGGCAGTCGATCGACGGGCTCCAAGCTCATCCGCCACAGGCCACGGACAGTTGGCCACAGAGAAAACGCCTTGGCCTGCAGATTCTTAGTGCAGGCGGTAGGTGACGTGTACTAGTACTAATCTTGGAATCGGATGAATAAGTAATTGACGAAGCCGTTTCCCATCCGATAAACGGCCTGTTCGTTGGGCTGGGCTGGTTCATCGCTGGTTTGTGAAGAAGTACTGCTGGCTAGTTTACGTGAGAGAAAAATACTGTTTCGGTTAAAAATTTATGATCGTTTACGATCGTATAAGCCCAGCCAACAAGCTGAAAATGTCCGATGTGAGCCAGCTAGTGTCAGGATCTGGTTCTGGACTTTTGGAACCTACCGGCTGCCGCATTGTTCATCTTATTCTGCTCTGCCGTTCAAACGTTGCTGCCAGTGCCAATTGCAGGAAACAAATAGTAATGGTGGAATAGACCTATTACTGAAGGCGACATTTTAGGAGAAGAAATGCAAGTACTTTCAAGTACGTTTTTCATGGCAAATGACGGAATGGGTCTATATGGAGGAAGGGCGTCCGGTACCATCTGGACCGCGCGCGATGCCTATCATCAGACCTGCCTAACGTAAAACAGGGGAGATGCAATTTTCTCCAAACCATTTAAGACACACCAATGATCTCCGCGTGGGGATACTCCTCTGACAAAACGAACCTAAAAGCAAAGACAGGACCGACAGAATGCAGTGCCAATGCCAGCTAACAATACAGGTAGTCCATGTATCACTTAATTATAATTATTATGGTACGTGATTTTGTGTTGATCTCCGTATTTAATTTCGCTCGAAGGAGAACGAGACAGAATCAGGTTACCATCACAAGAGCATTCCTGAATCCAAGCTGCAGAGAAGAACAGGGCTGTGCAGTATACATTTCTCGATTTGCAAACATCCAATTACTGGATCCGAGTTTCAACTTCTAACCTCTTTGAGATCACAAGTATAAGGGCGTACAGATCGCGGCCGTCGATCGAACAGCAGCAGCAACATCTCATTATTTCAGCGAGCAAAATTCAGCTCGAGTATGTGACCGCCATCACTTACAATGGCAGCACCGAGCTCCGAGCGCGGCAATGGCGCGAGAAGAATGACCTCGGGACGCCGCCGGGAGCCAGCCTGTCGGTGCTGAGGTTGGTCCGATGGCCCGAACCCGATGGCTTCGCGCGGGACGGGCCGGTGCAGCGCTTCCGCCTCCCACCGATCTGCTCCTCTTCAGGAGCTTCCTCCGGCAGCCGGTCTAGCTCCGCGACGTCCGCCGCAGTTGACACTGCCACAGCGTCCATGGACGCCGCGCGCCGGACGTTACGTGGCAGCGGGCACAAGAGTTCCGGGGGCGGCGGCTCGGCGGAGCTGGATTGTTCTTGCTGGTCCTCTTCTGCGGGTGAAGCGTCTCGGCCGTCGCTCTGCTCCTCTTCGTGATCCGGCGCTGCTGCGTCGCTCGCCGCGCCAACAACTTGATCTGCTGCGGCGTTGGCATTCGCGTCTGGATCAGCTGGCGGGCTGGAGCTGGACCCGACGCTCTCACTGCCTCCTCCTCCGGAGGCGGCGGCTGTGACGGCGGGGTCGAGCACGTCGGAGCGGCAGATCGGGCAGTTGACGTGCGCGCGGAGCCAGGTGTCGATGCAGGGGACGTGGAACGCGTGCGCGCACTTGGGCAGTAGGCGCACGAGCTCGCCGTCCTGGAACTCGCCGAGGCAGACGGAGCAGTCCGCCGCGCCCAGGAGCCCCGCCCCGGCGCGGTACCGCGTGACGGCGATGGAACTGATGGACGCCTCGTCGAGCCCCACGGTCCGGATGTTCCAGACGTGGTGCACCACCCCGCCTCCTCCGCCGCCGCCGCCCCACTCGTGGTCGTGCTCGCCGCCTCCGTCGTCGACGTTCGCCGCGCCCGCGTTGACAGAGGGTGCGAGGAGCGCCTGCCGCCTCCGCCGGACCTGCCGGCGCCGCACGGCGACCGAGACGCCGAGCAGGATCAGCGAGACGAAGGCGATCACCCCGGCGGCGATGAGCACGTACTTGACGAAGTGCCGTCGGCCGTGGTCGCCTGCGCCGCCGACGCCGGGTGGTGGGGGCCCGTATCCCTGCATCCCCCCTCCCTGGTCCCTCCTACCGTTATGCGCGGGAGCAGGCGACGGCGGGAAAAAGGGAGGCGGCGGCGGGGAAGGGGCAGGGCCGAAATCAGGGGAGCTGGGAACCGGCGGTGGCGTCTGGCACCAGGAACCATCGCAGTCCCCGGCGCCCGGGCTGTGCTCCGTGAAGAAGAGGGCCCGGCGGTGAGGCCTCATGGCCGGCGATCGATGGCGTCAGATCGGCCGCGACGGCGGCATCTGCATCGGTGGGCCGCTGCTGGTGGAGGCGGAGACCAGGCGCGGGAGACGGAGAGGAAAGTGCTGGGAAGATCGTGGGGAAGCGTGCGGGACTCGGTTAACGTGAGTGCGTGGACGGGGACGGCACGGCTGTGGCGGTGCGTGGGCTGGGGGAGGGGCTGCGCTCGGGGCTTTCGGTTGGTGGCCAAGTTGGACTAGGCGCGTAGAAAAACTTGCCCCGCGCGGCGGCCAGTGGCTTGTCACTGTTGGCATGGAGTAACCTTTTCTCTTTTTTTCCCCCTCGTTTTTTGCTTTCATCCTCCGTTTACCCGGCTGACTTCGTGTTTATTTTCCTAGCACGTTCGTTTTTATTTGGCAAATATTGTTCAATCATAGACTAATTATGCTCAAAACGTTCGCCTCGCAATTTCCAACCAAACTGTGCAATTAGTTTTTTTTCGTCTACATTTAATACTCCATACACATATCGCAAGATTCGATCTGATATATATTGTAGCACTTTTTTAAATTTTAGGTACCAACTAAACACGCGCTTGGTGTGGGGTTGGGGGAGGGATACGAGGCCTGACGGTGACGGGACGATGACTGGAAGAGGGACGTTGCCGAGAGGATATGGTGATTGTGATGTGGTTCCTCACTTCGTCTGACCTGTTCAGAGCACCTTGCCTGGCAAACAGCAAGCAAACCAGCTGCCGATGCCCGATGGCTCGCCCCGTGTTCGACCTTTGCAGTTGCAAGCACCGGAAGCCAACGCTCCCCCACTAGGGCTCATTTTAGTTGCCGAAAATTTTAGCAAAACGATACTGTAGCATTTTCGTTGTTATTTGATAATGAGTGTCCAATCATAGTCTAATTAGGCTTAAAAGATTCGTCTCGTGAATTTCGTCTAAACTATGTAATTAATTTTATTTTTTATTTATATTTAATGCTTTATACATACGTCCAAAGATTCGATGTGACGGAAAATCTTAAAAAATTTAGCGTTTTGGAGGGGATCTAAACAGGCCCTAGGCCACTACCACTCGCGTGGGTGCTCGCCAACGTTCTCCTGCCGGCTGCCGCCTGGCGCCGAGACAGTAGCCGCTCTGCAGCAAGTCAACGACGTCCGTCTACGTGAACGATTCGCTCAGGTGGTCCACGGGCTTAGTTCTCAACGAGAAAGCCTCGTCAGACGGCCTAGTAGTTTCCCTGCCTTCCAGCCCGGTTTCGCGTGTTCGCTGGGCCAAGAAACGTGTTTATGCCGGCCCAAACGTCTCTTCTCGCGCGTTCCTTCCTTGTAACCCATCCTGGCGGAGCGGCGGGCCGGCGGCCGTGCGGCACCGCACCGCGCGCAGGCGCAGGCACGTACCAATCAACCAGTCAACCAACCCACGCTCTTCCCTGCGACCCGCCGCCGTTAGTGGTGGTAGCCTGGTAGGCGGGTTCCAGAGGCCCCATCTGTTCTACCGCTAAAGCCACTGGCCGTTGCCAGCGGCGGTGGCGGTTTCATCTCATGGCGGCAGTTGTGAGCTGGTACGGCCCGCTGATCGACCTCTCGGAGGCCGCCAGCCATGTCGGCGGATTCGTGCAGCTACTGGCGGTCGTTCGCCGCGTCCTTCCCCACCAGGTAATGCGCAATCCTAAATCCGACATCCGGCTCTGCGGCGGCGCTAGCCTAGCTGGGGAGAGCATTTGGATTTTGGGGTGCGTGTATGTGTATTGTGATGTGACATGTCCTTGAGGGGCGGTCTCTTTTCTCTCTGTTCCTAGGAGCACAATGCTGCAACCGGAAGGACGTATCAGAAAACCATTGTTGAAGTCGGCGACGATACCCGGTCCAGCTTCTCTGTCTCCTTATGGTCCTCCAAGCATAATTCCACCATAATCGCTGGCGATGTCTTACTGCTGCAAAGTGTGGATCATAACTGCCCAGTGTCCGTTGTGCAGTCACATTTTTCATGTAGTGCGCTTTCACTTGTACTGAAAATGCTACAAGTTTTTTTATATATATATACAAAAAATGAAAACCTACACTAAATTGTTTCTACAAAGCTGCTGCTGTAACTTGACGCAATTCTTGGAAGAATGGTTTCCATTTTGTTTTAGATTTCAATATAACCCTAGGAAATTCATCTGGTATTTGCTTGTGCCGGCACATTTGCTGCTCTCTGCTGCTTACTGTCGGTTTATCATTATTTTGTCAGATATTAAGATAGTGCAATTTAGAAATGGCCTGGAGGGAAGAGCTTCTCAGATGTCTTCAGTCCAAGTATTGTTGAACTCTAAAGACTTGCTGAACCCTGAACCTGAAGGTATTAAGTTGCAGTCTGGCAAATGTTTCTTTTGGTTCTTCAATGATACAATGTTCTATTTGCAAAGCAAATTATAACTTGGTTTTCCAATCTATACCATATAGTGCATATGAAAACATACATTGGCTAGTAACAATAAGGGCGTTGAGGACATTATTGTTGGTTGAGTGGAGACATCATTCTGCTTATTACTGACAATTATTAATGGCTTCAGGTTGCTGGAATTTCCCCCCCCTTATATTGTGTGCTAATTTGTTATTTTTACTTCGTCTGGGTGCCTGGGTTGTTCCATCTTTGCAAAACCTTTCCTACCAAGTTAATTATCTAAACTATGGGGTAACTTGGTATCAGGCGTTCACTGTTTATATTGACACCTTTTCTTTTAAGAGTTTCTCAGCAGGAAAATATGCCTAATAAAATAGCATTTTCAGCACTCTGGTTGTAACTTAGCATGTCGTCTTTTATAGGAATACATGAACTAATAAGAAGTTGCAAAGTCGGGAATACTACAAAATCAAAGCTAACAAGAGTGGCAGAATGGACCATACGCGCTAAAGGTGCTCTTGCGGAAAGTCATCATCAGGTAAAATCTACTGGAATGATCCAATTCAGTTTAACTGGAGTATGGACCTGCACTTGCCTTTTCACTTAGGGGCTCAACTGCTGAGTTTTCACCATCTACATTGGCATTGCAATTTGCAAGGGCTTTGTATTTGACTTTCGTGTTTTGCGTCATCTCACCTTGGATTACAATGATTATGAGTGAAAGGAAAAAACCACGACTTCAGGCATTGATGATTCTTAGTAGATAAGTTCACAATTGAGTATGAAAGAAGTTGAGTATTACAGTCAATTTGTCTTCTCCGTGCCATATAACATTGAGATACTCACTCTTAAAAGTATTATGCTGCAGATGCAGGTGGTATCGAAGAACTGGAAACAAACAAAAGAAAACGAATCAACACATTTTTTGTCTATATCAGAACTACTTTCTCAGAGAAATTTATGTAATATAAACATTTATGCATGCATCAGCAAGATGGTTTTAGTGAATTCTCTGACCTCCCCCCTTAAGACAAACTTGTCAGTGATCGACAGACATTCTTTCAAAGAGCACAATGATATTGTCAGAGATTTGGTTACTGCTGGATGCAAGTTATGTGGTTCACCACTATATCACAAGTAGGCATCTTAATACCATGTTGACATCTGCTTATACATAAACAGTATTGCTCTTCTCGTGATGTAATGAATGTATATGCAGAAATCTTCATGGGGAAAACACGTTTGCACTTGATTGTCCTAATAACCCAAAATATCTTCATGTTCCTGGCCAGATATACAAGCCGTTTCTGGTAAGACTTCCTACAGCCTGAGTTTTTATTTTTCTAGTTAAGTATATTTGTAAAACTATCTTATCATCGTATGCAGATATATATCTATGACCAATCTGGACAAGTTCCTTTGCTTGTGAGGAATAGAGCTGCGGAGACCTTATTTGCCAATATCATTGCAGATGATGTATCTGAATGCCACAAAAGCCACATGCTGTCAGAAACCTATGAGTCGTGTAACTTGAGCAATTCTGGTATGATAGATGATTCTGGCAACAAAGAGATAGCAAAAAGGAGAAAAACCGAACAAAAGCCTAATTTCTATCTTATTTGGCTTATTCTGATCAAATGTCTGCTGAGCCAAGGCAACAACAGTCCCTTCTGCTTCCAGATTTCAGTCAACCCTGAGAAGAAGAATGTTGAGGATGGACGTTTTGAATTGATCTATTTGACAATGCCAATACCATGAGATAGCAATTTTCATGCAACACATGGTTTAAGTTGAACCAACTCGATTTTTTTCTAGAAAACACAAAAGCTTTTTGTTCCCACAAGAGAAGTTCCTTGGTCATTGCATTAATTGAAATCTTGCTGACATACTGTCCTATACAGGAACTTGGTTTGGGTGGCAGAATCATCATATTTGGACTCAGCATGAATATGGTTCAACTTGTATCTAACTCATTTTATTACTAATCTTGGAGCCCACTGAAAATTGGCATTTGCACATATACAATATGAAATATGCAGTCATGACTCAGGAGTAGCATAGAAGAAAGGGTGATGCAGTACTATGATGGTAGAGATCTGAAAGTTCTTTTTTCAGAAACAGGTAATTTCATTCATTGCTGTAATGTTTGCACTGAAGGTTTTTTTTTTCTTTTACTTCGATGACAGCATGGTTAGCAGTTAGCTGCAGCCTGTAGCACTATCCTTAAACTCTAAAGGCTTTTCCAGCACTAAGTAGCGGATTATTGTGGTTGAAAGATTTATTAAAAAACTGACATTAAGATTTTTACTCGACCAATGACATGAGGATGGGCCGGTGCATGTGCCAAATTAACTTGTTGGTTCATTCCTCATGCTAACAAGAGGATGGCTAGGGGCCATCTTTGTTTGACGAGTAGTGGAAACAGACGGCAACAGATAGCCTGCCGCCGCCTCTCCTGTGTCTGCTGCCCTTAGGGTCCTCCTGCACCACCACCGCTGGTCTCCCTCCTCTCTGTGTGGTGGCCTTGCCGGTGGTGAGAGGAGCGTGGACCCTATCGTCCAGTCTAGTCGTAGTAGTTAGGATCTAAGATTGAATAAATTATGCCCGTGGGCTACTGGATGGTATCATCCACGTCAATTCCTCATCGGATCTTGTTTATCGTAGAGAATTCTGATGTGAATGCCTATCAGGCTAGTCTTCACGTTGTTTTTGTTTTTGCAGGGTTCATGCAATTTGTTTTTGCAAGATTTATGTGATTGGTGGGTATATTCATGTTCCTCATTTGTATCTTTGTGTTACTGGATCGCTGTATTCCGACCTCGGAATGGCCAGAAAGTTATTCAGACTTCTGATTTAATACTGGTAGTGCCAGATTGTTGTCATCATCTTCGATGATAAAGTGGCCGATGCTCTGTCAGTGTGTCAAATGCATCATTGTGGATGATATTCCAGAAGTATCCATGTGTTCCAAAGTTCGGTCGTGTGTCATTGTGGATGATTTGAGGGTGAAGCTCTGACGGTAATCGTTGACATCACTAAGTTTCGACATATTGGAACTGGGCAATCGTTAAGATCATAAATTAGAGGCGAAGAATGTCATTAGGGTGTTCTAGAGTTACTCTAGTGTATACAGGGATATAATTATACTCTCAATTAAATAGAATCCCTTCCCCTCACAAAAAAAAAGGATGGTTGAGGACTTGAGGTGCAAAACTTTTTAATGCAAAGGAGCTGGCTACATCTCTAGCTGCTTTTCATTTTTTGGTAGGTATATGCCGATTCATCATCTTTCAACAACTTCCTTAGTTTCAGGCTTCGTACATACTCCAGACTTTATCTCCCAACAACTTTCTATCTTAGTTTGAGGCTTCTTACAGAAGCATGTTTTCTGTAACCATTTCTCCGCATCTGATACTCTGATATGCTACAGATTTGCCCTTTCATTCACGTTATTCCAATTCTTGCCATTAGCTTGCTTCAGCCACTATTCCTCGAAACTACAGTTCTAGATGGCAGATTCTAATGAAATATCAGGAAATACTGTACATGGTCATTTGGTTATTTGAAAGGGAAAATTAGCTCAGTACCATTAAAAGATCCAATCTTTAGAAAACTAACACTGAAAGATTTAACTGCAGAAAAGTACCATTGAAACATTTCTCCGTTATATCTTTTATCATCCCCGTTTACTGCACATTAGCTGAAGGGAAAAATAAAAAAAGAACGGAGCCAACAGCAGAAACGCACGTAGCCTGAGAAGGTCTCGGACCTGAGCGCGACCTCGAGCGGCGCTCTTTCTCTCGCAGGGGCGGTCTTCCCCTCGGCGACAGCGCTCCTCCCCTCGGCGACGACAGCAGTGGTAGTGACTTCACAGGCCTATCCTCCATGGTGAGCCCCTCTTCTTCCCTACTTTTCTTGTTCTCCATTCTTTTTGTCCTCTTCTCATGGTCGAAACCCTAGGTATTGGGGATTTTGTAGTGCTGTGATAAGGGATTAGGGATTTGATTGAAGATGGATGCTACTGAAATTCTAGAAGGGTAATCTCCTTGGACACATTCTACATTCTTTCAATTTGTATCTATTTTGCTGGTTTTTTTGGGGTGGACATAGCTACTGAATGAGGACCTGATTTATTTTTGTGAAATTGGGCCTTACTGTTTTCCCTCTGTTCCATGTGTTTCGGGCTGCATATCACAGGATTGATCCAAAGAATGCTTGTAGAGTAGATGTCACAGTGAACTCATACTTTAGTATTGTACATGGTAAAAAGGTCTACAATAGGGGCATAGATGTAATCTAGAGAAGGATATTGCTTCGCACTTTACATGGGACAGCAACCAGCAGGCAAATTTCTGGGTTGTAAAAGGGATGTATTGGACAGACAAATTAATTTCAGATGGTCAGCTTCACAGCTTGCTAAGGGCATCTCAATTGGTGAAATTTATGATGATAGTGGGCAATCGTGTGGAGGGGGATGAGATGCCTCCTGCAGTGAACATGGATTGTGAGGGCATGTCTAATGAAGTGCCAGTTGTTGAGAAGAAGATGGAATTTGAGGGATTTGAATGGTCAGAAATACCACAATATGGAGAAACCATAGCAGGGCCACCAATGCCTGAAGAGGAGGAGAAGGAGCACTTCATGACTATTGGGTGTGACCCTGATGGGGATGAGCCAACCGGAGTAGATGAAGAGTGGAGATACTTAAAACCAGTTGATGCTACAGTTAATGATGCACAACCAACAGAAAATATTGAAGTAGAGGTGCAGAAAAGAAAGAGGGCAAGGCCTGTTCTGGACTTTGATTCTGAATGTGTTCATGATGATGAGGCTACTATGCTAGATGATTATGCTGCACCTTTCACAACATATGACAAAGAGAATCGGATCATTAATGAAGGAGATACATTTGGAGACAAGGACGAGTTCATCATGACCTTGAGGACATATGCCATAAAAAATGAGTTTGGTACTAGGGTTGAACATAGTGACAAAGAGAGGTACAGGGCAAGGTGTGCTGATGCAAACTGCGATTGGAGAATTTTTGCAAAGAGACTTCATGGTGGTGACACATTCATGGTTATTATTCTTTCTTTATAGCTTATAATCAAATATTCGTTGTACAATGATACATTTTTTGCAAGCTGTAGCTTATAATCAAATATTCATTGTACAATGATACTTTTTTTTGCAAGCTGTAGCTTATAATCAAATTTATTTGCAGGTGGTCAAACTCTCAAAATTGTATGATCACACTTGTCCTAGTTCAGAAACGGTGAAAGGCCATCAAGCTTCTACAGCCTTGATATCTCAAAGAGCAAAACAAATTATTCAAGAAGATCCCACTCTTAGCACAAAGAAGTTACAGAGAAGATTGGAAAAGCATTACAATATTGAGTTGTCATATTTTAAAGTGTGGTCTGGGAAAAAATCAGCAATGGATGATATTCATGGCACTTGGGAGGAGAGTTTCATAATGTTATGGAGATTCAAAGCAGCTCTAGAAGAAACATGCCCGGGTAGCATTGTTGAGATTGATTGCAAGAAGATCAAAGGCAAAATACATTTCTCAAGGATGTTTGTGTGCATTAGAGCATGTGTTGATGGTTTTTTGTCAGGGTGTCGGCCATATCTTGGTGTCGATTCTACTCACTTGATTGGAAAATATAATGGACAATTGGCTGCAGCAACTGCAATTGATGGACACAACTGGATGTATCCAGTTGCGTATGGGATTTTTGATAAGGAAACAAATGCCAACTGGGCATGGGTCATGGCAAACCTGAAGAAAGCAATTGGTACTCCATCTGGGTTGACAATCCATACTGATGCGTGCAAAGGATTAGCATATGGTGTCAACAAAGTCTTCAAAGGTGATGCAGAGCACCGTGAGTGCTTTAGGCACCTAATGGCTGATTTTAGGAAGAAATTTAGAGGTGAGGTGTTGAAATACATGTGGCCTCTTGCATGGGCATGTACAGCTCGAAGGCATGATGCATTGTTGGAGAAAATTGGAACTGAATGTCCTAAAGCAATTACCTTTTTAGACAACCATCACAAGCTGATATGGAGTAGATCTAAATTCTCTAAAGAATGCAAAGTTGATTATGTTAACAATAACATATCTGAATGTTTCAATAATTGGATTAAGGATTATAAAGACCTTCCAGTTGTTGATCTGATGGATAAGATCAGAGAGAAGATTATGGAGAAAATCTACACAAGGCAAGAGATAGCCGGTAGACTTCAAGAGCACATCCTCCCTAGTGTGATACATGAGCTGAACATGAAGAGTCGAGGGCTATAATATGATATCAACAAAAGTGGTCCAATGTCAGTTGAAATTTTAGGAACAACGAAGGAAGGAAAAACTTGGCTGATATGCAGTTGACCTTTCGAAAAGAGAATGTGGCTGTGGGCAATGGGAGGTGTCTGGAAAACCATGCACTCATGCTACTTATTTGGGAAAGTGAGGCAACTAAACATTGAGGACTTTGTACATGATTACTATTCTGTGGAGAGATTCAAGATGGCTTACCAATTTCAAATCGCTCCTATGAATGACAAGTCTCAATGGCCAAAGGTTAATCTTGGTTTTGAAATGATTCCTCCACCACTACAAAGGGCTGCTAGTAGACCAAGGAAACAAAGAGTAAAGACTAGAGGAGAGCCAGGAAAAAGAGGACCATACCAATGCAAAAGGTGTTTTCAATTTGGACATATAGAGAAGGGTTGTAATGCTACTCAAGCTGAATTAGAACAAGAACTTCCACCACCTCGTCCAAAAAAAGGGAAAAAACAAAGGTAATATAATATTTTGTTTCTTTTACGTGCTCAAAAAGTAGTTTTACCGATCCAAATTTCAAATGTAGGATAAACAACTCTAAATCTGTTGGAGCCTCCACAACTGATGCTAGGACATCTAAAGCAGCTGCTGAACCCTCTCCAATGCCTCATTCAAGTCCGGGTGTAACAACTAGAAGGATGTCATCCATTTCTCCGACTAGCCCAGGTGTAACAACTAGAAGGATGGTTGCAATCTCATCTGGTGGAATTAATCGGAGGCTCATCATTGAGTAGATGAATTAGCTATATTAGTATTGTAGTGTATGAACTGTGGTCTTATATATATGTGTGTAATTTCTGGACAAACCTTGCTGAAACTTTTAGAGAAACCATGCTGTAGTGTGTGAATTGTGGTCTTATATGTGTGTGTAATTTCTGAACAAACCTTGCTAGAACTTCTAAAGAAATCATGCTGAAATTTCTACCTTGATGAGTGTTATATCCTGTGGGTTTAGGCGAGGCAACAACATATATGCTGCAGTCAGGTCTGGAGGGCTACTCAGTGTTTGCTTTTTTTTACATGTTTGCTAAAATGAATTAGGTGTGAAAGGCTGCTCAAATGAATCTTTAACGTTGAGTTAACAGATATGCTAGAAGCCTATGATGGGGAAAACTTTCAATGGTATTTTTCTATGGTCGAATCTTTTAATGGTATGTTTTCTAAAGATCCGATCTTTTAACGGTACTGAGCCAATTTCCCTATTTGAAAACTCAGTCTGAAAATAGTTTTAAGCGCCGAGCTTTTGTTCTACTACTAACGGCTTGTAGGCGGGTTTTATCTGAATAGGACATAAAGCTGCAATGGCAGATGCGGACCAGCTGCAACATTTTCGCGGCATGATGTGTGCTGTTCATGAAGCCCATTGGACAAGAGGGCAAGCCATAGCGTGCGCGAGAACCCATAGCGATGGTTGTGTCTCTGCCTCTGTCGAATATCCAGTATCCGGCGTGACAACCGCTCCTTGATCTCGTTTCGAGTTGGCCCGTCGTCAGAGCGATATCTTTGGTGGTCCCATCGGCTGGGAGCTTGGGGTGGTGGGCACGGAGGAGGACGAGGAGTTCATCTTCTCCGGTGGCGACTCAGCAGAGTCTTTGGGTACTGCGGGGCCCCGGGTGCCACGTCCGACCTCGCCGCCCACGCATGGCGGCGGCGGCGTCCACGAGCACTGGCTGCAGGGCGGACCACCGCTGAGGTCTTCTGTCCAGCGATAGCAATTAGCAATAGCAACTACTAGATCGGAGGATCCGAGCTCCCAAAGCGGAGAGTGTGCATTGCCGGCGAGTTAGTTAGCTCCTTCGCTGCCATGTCCGTGCGAGTCCTTACGATGCTGCATATGAGCTCGTAGCAGCAACAAATCTTGCTAGTGTGCTTTGTGGGCCTTGTGGGTTTATTGTATTAGCCACAGAGTCCAGTGGACCACGACGGAGGGTCACAGTTGCGCTCGTGGGCAGCCACAAACCCGCTTAATTAGTTTGCGGCAAGCTTAGTGGGTAAGTGGTCGTCCACAACCCGCCCCGCATGCAATCCGAACTACTACCCATTCCACATTTCCACGTGTCTATTTTTATTACTTCGTGCTCTTTTTCTTAGCGCTCGGTTCTTGTGGGGGTATGCCCCCCGGTATCCACAAGACAAGACATGGGCCGCACCGTCAGAGGTGGCCCAACCCACAAGATCAAGGCGTGCACGGTGCTACTCGGTGTGCACCGCAAGATATTGTATAGTACCAAATAGGATACTTTCTTTGTAACCCTACCCCTCCAGAGTATATAAGGAGAGGCAGGGGTCCCCTAATCGACATCTTCATAGATCTCAATGTAATACATCAGAACACAGGATGTAGGTATTACATCATACTGACGGCCGAACCTGTCTAAATCTTGTGTCTTGGTGCTTGTATTACCATCTCGCTCACCCCCACCGACAAATCTACCATCACAGGATACCCCTCGGTGGACTATCGAGCATCTTCTGTCGATAGTTGGCGCGCCAGGTAGGGGTGTGTGCTTGATCCCATGGCGAGCCAGATGGACCTCAAATCAACAGCGCGTTCTCGTCATCAATCTCGTGGAGATCCATGTCGGTCCACGACGACGATTCATCGCTGGCTACAACAGCCCCCGCGACAGCAGATCCGATCTCGGAACCACCTCCGAGGTCGTCTTCACCAACAACTCACCGCCCGCCAGGTGCTGACCGTCAACGCCTACCAGATAACGCCATACGTCGCCGACCAGACTTTCTGTCTAAAGCTAAGTCATGTTTTAATATTCTTCTAAATTTTCTTCAATCTCTGTATATCGCCATAATGTTTCTCTGAGCTGTCATGTTTGCTCTCTAAACAATTTTTTGAACCCCCGAACAGTCATGTTGACGCTCGGACGCCTCTAGAGACAGCCCTGTCTCCGGCTCCTCCCTACACGTGCTACGGGCTCCGCGCTCTGCGTTATGGGTGGTCGGCAGCGGTTCCTTGGTTACGCCTGTTCCTCCTACACGTGCATGGGCTCCGCGCTCGACGTTATGGTAAACATGCTAGCTAGGGTTGGAGGCTCAGCTACACACTAACTGGTCGGGCGGTTTATATTAAATATAATTACATCTTCACACCAACTAATCGCCGAGCTACATATGCTATTTCATCGCCATTGCTGATTTTTATCCGGAGTTTATATATTTTTACATCATGTACTACCCGTTCTACATATTTGTATTGCAGGATCATCGTCCAGGTCATCGGATCACCTGGTGCTCGGACTTCTCCACCGATCAACTGGTCAGACCGCTAGGTTCATCGACTTCGTCGCCGACCAGTTGATCAGACTGTTCGCCTATCATTTTTACTCAATGCTCACTTCGCCGCCGACCAGTTGACTGGATTGTTCGTCGCTCGTGCTTCGTCATTAGCTATGTCGGGTACTCCTCGGCGCTCGGATTCTTCGTGCTCGAAGACTAAGTGGGCACACTTCACCTTGCGGACATCGCTAGCGATGCTGGGGACTCCTCATTCCTCGGTGCTCGGACATCGCCACCGACGCCGGGGACTCCTCGCTCCTCGGTGCTCGGATATCGCCAGCGACGCCGGGGACTCCTCGGTACTTGGACATCGCCAGCGACACCAGGGACTCCTCACTCTTCGGTGCTCGGACATCGCCAGCGACGCCGGGGACTCCTCGTTCCTCGGTGCTCGGACATCGCCAGCGACGCCGAAACTCCTCGCTCTTCGGTGCTCGGACATCGTCAGCGACGCCGAGGACTCCTCGCTCTTCGGTGCTCGGACATCGCCATCTACGCCGGGGACTCCCTTGCTGCTCGGGATCTTGCTACGTCTCATCGGTGTGCTATCAAGCTACTCCATGCTGTTCAGATCAGGGTGCTGATCTTGGGCAGCACGTCTGGGGTCTTGATACGTGCATGTCTGACGATGTCGGCAAGCTTTTAGACTTCTTTTTCTTTGACCCTGCTACAAGATTCATTCTTCATCTTCCAGCAGGCTCGGTGACTAAGTGGGCACACTTCACCTTGCGGTGAATGTGCGCGTTTCTCATCTCGAGGCTACGCCCGGGGACTGGCTGCCTGCTCGGCTGGTCTTCTACTTTCTGACCCTGGCACCACGTGACTACGTCACCTACTGTCAGGCTTGGGGACTAGCTGTGGGGGTATGCCCCCCGGTATCCACAAGACAAGACATGGGCCATACAGTCAGAGGTGGCCCAACCCACAAAATCAAGGCGTGCACGGTGCTGCTCGGCGTGCACCACAAGATATTGTATAGTACCAAATAGGATACTTTCTTTGTAACCCTATCCCTCCAGAGTATATAAGGAGAGGCAGGGGTCCCCTAATCGACATCTTCATAGATCTCAATGCAATACATCAGAACACAGGATGTAGGTATTACGTCATACTGACGGCCGAACCTGTCTAAATCTTGTGTCTTGGTGCTTGTATTACCATCTCGCTCCTGATCTCGCTCACCCCCACCGACAAATCTACCATCGCGGGATACCCCTCAGTGGACTACCGAGCATCTTCTGTCGACAGTTCTTCTATGACCTCCAGAGGCTTGGCACTTCATACCTCTGTGTCTGTGGTTTTTCATCGTCACCACGGGAATCCAATGATCTCCGCATCATCTCATCACCAACGAAGCCTTACTGGCTTAACGATGAATTCTTTAGGCATGAACAATGCCTTCCCTATCAAAGGAGCTACACGGTAAATTCATCTCTTTCTTACTCCTCATAGATCCTTGGATTCACTATGTAGCATGTCTTCTCCAAACTTCACCTTTTTGTAGTGCTAGCTTGTATCTTGGCATACACAGTAGGTTTCATGCACACTACTACAGAAATGTTTTTTAGGGGCGGCTCGTAACCTTTTGTAGGGGCAGTTTGGCCAGCCGCCTCTATCAAACCGTCTCTACAAATCATGCATTTGTAGGGGCGGTTCTCAGGCCGCCCCTACAAATCGATTTGTAGGGGCGGCTGTAGTACCAGCCGCCCCTATAATACGTGTTTGTAGGGGTGGTTCAATTTAGAACCGCCCCTACAGTACGTTTTCCCTAAAAAAATCAAATTTACAATTCAAATTCGACCAGAACACTGCTTGTTTCCGCATATTCCATCCAGCGTTCGCGTTGCCGAACGCCCCGTGACCAACGTTACGAACCGCGTTCGCGTTGCCGAACGCCACGCGACCAACGTTCCAAACCACATTTGCGTTGCCGAACGCCCCGCGACCAGCGTTCCGAACCCCTTAGACTACAAGCACAAGAGTATTATATAAACTACAATTACAAGAATATATACAATCCATCATTAAATAGACATAATTCACAAGGTAAAACCAATGTCAAATTCCATACACATTGTTATCAACGTCCTAGAGCTAGCCTTTCAGTCTCACGAAGATAGTGGTACTGAGGATTTCTACCTAAGTCAGACTCTCGGTCATGGTAGGCGTCTTTGACGTGTACAATCTGGTCCAATACCAAGTTGCAAAGGTCGTCGATGAGCTCTAAGAGTTGGTCATCCTTGTATGGGTCTCTTTTCAGTTCTTTCTCTTCTTTCCACTACAAGAGAACAAGTTTTGGTTTAGTATTTCATATTGTCGGTGTTTCGAACAAGCACCGGCTAGTAAATTTATAATTATACGTGTTAGGCCCGAATGGTGCGCTAAAGGACACAAGGTTTATACTGGTTCGGGCTGAATGTCCCTACGTCTTGTCTGTTGCTGCTCGTGTTATTAGCACCGAAAGCGGTTAGTAGTTGGGGGTACAAACGATCGAGAGAGGGACTGGTCCTAGGTCTCTGATGGAAGAGTTGGAAGGAGGCCAAGAGCCTAGTGGCGGCTTGGCTATGTATGTGATGTCGAACTGAACTCTCTATGAGTTCGTCTATATGTGAGTTGTTCGTTCAAAGTCGGTCCCTCTAGTGGGGAGCCCTGTCCTCCCTTTTATAGACCAAGGGGGAGCAGGGGTTACAGATGAGAGAAAGAGGAAAACACCAAGGGTATAGAAGGTCCTTCGAAGGATCCAGGTCTTCCTTTTTCCCTGCGCCTGCCCTGTGTAACATGGCAGATAGTGTCAGAAGTGGCGTGTTCGTTGATCTTTGTAGGCCATGCCCTGGCCTCTTTTTAGCAAGTGGGTGCGTCCCATCCCGCCCCCACGGGCGGCGTGTCGAGCAGGGTTGTTGAACTCTGACCCCTTGGGGAGCGGATGTCGTGGTGACTGCTCGTTTTGCCATTGTAGAGGATGGGAGTCTCTCCTTGGAACGTAGTGGTTGTCGTATGTCCGTGTCGGGTTCTTCTCCTGGTGGTTTGAAGGCTGCGCCTACAACACTGTAGGGCAAAGAGCACGCACCTACAACACTATTTAGGCTCTGTCACGCCTGAAGGGTCTAAGCGCCTGTCCTGTTATGTCCTGATGGTACTTTCCTATAGGGGCGCAGGACATGGTCCTTCGATGCCATGGTTGACCCGAACGTCTTGTCTTACCATGTGCCTATCATCATGAGGGAGCGGGGTGCGGTTGTCAGGCGAGGCAGAGCCAGTCCTTGGACATCGGGCGAGGCGAGGTCCGTCAGGCAAGGCAGAATCTAGCCTTTGGAGGTTGAGCGAGGCGGATCCTAGCCCTCGAGGGTCGGGAGAGGCGGAGCCTAGCCCTCAGGGGTCGGGCGAGGCGGAGTCTAGCCCTCAGCCCTTGGGCGAGGCGGAGCCATCCCCTAGCCATTGGGGAAGGCGGAGCTGGCCGACGGGCATCGGGCGAGGCGGAACCAAACTCCCGTTGTTCGGGCAAGAAGCGCAGTGGTGCTCTTGTCCGTTCAGGAGTTTTTAACGTTCGAAGGTTATTAGTTCCACCTCCTTGGATACCCAGGTATTAGGTTCCCGACAGTAGCCCCCGAGCCCCCGGGTGGTTCGGGCAGAATCGCCCGGGGGGTGTTTCGATTTCGTCGGAGTTAGTTCGCTAGAGGGTGCGCTGTGTAGCCCCCGAGCCCCCGAGTGATTCGAGTAGAATCGCCCGTGGGGTGTTTTGATTTCGTCGAAGTCAATCCACGAGAGGGTGCGCGCGAGCGCACCCGATGGGTGTAGCCCCCAAGCCCCCGGGTGATTTGAGTAGAATCGCCCGGGGGGTAGTATCGGGCCCTCCGTGGGTAAGGCCGTAAGACTTGGTTTTTTTTGTTAACTAGATATTTTTAAGGGAATCGTGGTATCCCGTTCGTGGGGATTTCATTCAGGGCTGGCCGGATTGGGGCTTGACTGCGGATCAAAGCCCTGGCGATGCTTGTGTCCTTGAGTCCTGGTCGTTTTGCGGGCCCATCCCTCGTTGGGATGGCCTTTGGGCTCCGGGGTTCTAGGTGGGCTGGAGAGAAAAAAAAGCTTTGTGGCCCGTATTCCCTTGGTGGGGAGAGAGTCCTGGTCCGCCTAGGGAAGGCGAACCGCTCGGCGTGACTTTTGCGGGAAGGGATAGGGATCATGTGCACGTGTCCCGCGATGTGACGCGATGGTGCGCGAGGCAGGCCCGGAGATCGAGGCGGACTGTTGCCCTTCTCGCATCCGTCGCCCCTATAAAACCATGGGGTTCGCCCCTAGGGTTCCGTATTTTGCCCCCTGGCCTTCGCGTCCAAAACCTCCACCGCCAATCGCCCTAGCCTCCTGCGCCCACACCATTGCCGTTGTTGGGTTCGCCTCCACGTCGCAGCCGCCGTTAAGCTTGCGCCCGCCTCATAGTTTGTTGTTGAGCCCAAGCCCACCTTTCTTCCCGACGCTTCAATGGAGCTGTGGGGCAGATCCGGCATTACCTCTCGGTGTTTGAAGGGCCTTGTCCACCGCGGCCTTCTTCGCCCTCAGTTCGCCGTCGTGGAGTGGCTGCTGCCTGGTGAGGAGGAGGCGCCGGCGCCGCCCGAAGGGTACGTCGTATCTTTTGCTATCTTCCATGAGCGGGGATTTGCTGTACCCGCGCATAGATTCCTTCGGGGGCTGCTGGATTATTACCAGGTGGAGTTGCAACATCTTACTCCCAATGGGGTTCAACATATGGCGGTGTTTGTTTCCCTATGCGAGGGTTTCTTGGGGATCGATCCCCACTTCGATCTGTGGTGGCACTTCTTCACCGTCAGTCTATCGAAGAGGCGGGTTGGGGGGAAGGAGGTGAATGTGCCGATGGGCTGCGCTAGCATTCATTTGCGCCATACCCGATCGAGGGACTACCCGTTGATGTGTCTGTCGACCTCCAACAAGGGGTGGCATTCGTAGTGGTTTTACGTCAGGGATGATGTGAGTGCTCCCCTGCCGAAGTACATTGGGCGCCTCATCGAAGAGGCTCCACAGTCGTGGCAGTGGGGCGTCCTAACTAGGCAGAAGAAGCACATCACAGACCTTCTCATCGCCCTCCATGCTCTGAAGGAGCGGGGCATGAAGGGGTCAGGGATTATCGGCGCCTACCACGCGAGGAGGGTGGCGCCGCTGATGGCGTGTGCGCTTCTCCTGCACCAGATGGTGCCTGGAGCGTCGTTTGAACGGACGATGCTTGTCGATGAAGTGCTTCCTCCCTCTGAGGTGGTGCAGCGCATCAAGGAGGTGATGGAGCCTTTGATGGACACCGCTGGTGCCGCCCTTGACCATGTGTATCCAGTGCCAGGGCATCCCCCAATGCGGCCGGACCCAGGGTTTTTTTAGTTTGTAAGCTTTCTTTCCCCGCGCTCCTCTTCTTACTTGAACTTTTTGACCCTTTGATGCTGACTTCGGGGTGTTTGTGGACCATCCAAGGAGGCTAATCTTCAAGGACAGTCCGGCCCCGATGCCGAGGGATCGGGTGCTGGCGGCATCGAATCGTATTGCAGCCGAGTGGGACAAGAAGACAAGGGAGCTCAAGAAGCAGGAGAGGCGACGGAAGCAGGAAGCATGGGATCGAGGAGAGGATGTAAGCAGTGATGATGACAACGATGATGATGATGGTGGTGGTGACGAGGTAGCTAGCGACGTGGATTGGGGTGTCCTGGAGGATGAGGGCACACTAATAAGTGTCCATCCGTCCGTGCAGGAACCCCTCCCGTTCCGCGTGGAGGGAAGCGAGTCCGCGAGGTCGGCGGAGGTGGGAGCCAAAGAATCCGCCGCTTTGCGCGGGGTGCCGGCAGAGGATTGATGGATGGGGGGAGACGGATCCGAGGCCGTCCCTGAGGTGCTGGTGGAGGGGGGCGGCTCCGACGCCGTAACCCATGAGCGGATGGAGGGGGGCGGTTCCGGCGCTGCGCCCCATGAGCCGATGGAGGGGGGCGGTTCTGGCACCGCGCCCCATGAGCTGATGGAGGGGGGCAGCTCTGGCGCCGCGCCCCCGGGGACAAGGGAGACGAGCCC
The DNA here is from genome assembly GCA_904845875.1 of Miscanthus lutarioriparius. Classification (NCBI taxonomy): domain Eukaryota; kingdom Viridiplantae; phylum Streptophyta; class Magnoliopsida; order Poales; family Poaceae; genus Miscanthus; species Miscanthus lutarioriparius. The sequence goes on along the minus strand of CAJGYO010000011.1, from coordinate 33,775,606 downwards.
CCTACCTCGAAGCAGGGGGCAGGCTCGAAACGGTCCCACCCACATGAGTTGGAGCAGGGGTCCGGGGGTTCATCCCCGAAACGTACCCGCCACCCGAAAGCGTCAGAGTATGTCACCGTTTCCCTTCGTTTTTCCCTTTATTTTTCTGTTCTGATCTTACGCTTTTTTCCTATTTTGTAGATTCTTGCGACGGGGCCACCCTCTGGGGCTGACACCCTGGAAGAGCCTTGCCCTTCAGGCGGGGTGGATGACCCTGCCCGATGTCACCCCTATTTCGGGCGCCGTGGTTGCGGCCTCGCTGGCCGGTCCGGCGGCGTCCGCGGTGATGCCCGTGCCCTCGGTGGTTTCTGAGCAGGCGGCTGTGACTGCGCCAAGCCAGGAGCAGCCGGACATAGCCGTGGTGGTGTCTGAGGGGGTGGCGCAATCCGAGCCCTTGACGGCCCAAGTGACGACGCCCGACGTGAGCCAGGCAGAGTCAGATGCAGCCGCGGTGGTGTCCGAGGGAGCAGCGCAGTCCACGCCACCGGAGGCCCAGACGGAGGTGGCCGCGACCGCGACAAGCCCGGCGGGGTCAGACACTGCCACGATGGCATCTGAAGGGGTGGCGCAATCCGCGCCATCGGCGGTCCAGGCCACGGCGCCCGGGGTAGGCCGGACGGAGGAGGATACGGCTGGAGGGTCTTCGAGCATCTTGGCAGTGGTGGAGAGGACCCACAGGAGGTCGCCCCCAGCTTTGTTGTCAGGGGGCACCCGTTCCCCCGTGCGGGGTGAGCCACCGCTCCAGTGGATGGATGCTCGGGACCCAATGTCGGCTTTGTTCTCGCTTGACGATGTTGCCGAGAGCATGGAGCGGGAGAACCTAGACATCGGGTTTTCGGGTGTGATGAATGCCTTGAACCAGGCCAGTGGAGCCCTGCGTGAAATCATCGTTCCTTCTAGCTGGGTATCCGCCTCGTTTTCCTCTTTCTTTTTGTATCCTTGTGTTTTCGTATTTTTGAGTCTTGTTTTTATAGTCTTGTTGCCCGTAGCCGGAACAAATCCCGGTTTCTCTGTGAGCAGAAGGTGGAGTGGGACCGCCTCACCGAGGAGGCTCGGCTGCGAGGAGATGTGAGCGCGCAGCTTGCTGTCGCCCAGTAGCGGGAGCCTGAGGCGCGTCGGACGCGGAGGAGTTCCATGGGACGTTTGAGGATTTGTCGGCGAGGGTGACCTGGACAAGCTGCTACAGAAGAATGCCATGGCCAGTGAGTGGGGCGGCGAGCCCCTGGTGGAGCTGCAGACGAAGCAGGACCTCAAGCTAAAGGCTGAGGAGAGGTCCGCGACGTTGCAGGAGAAGGCGAACCAGGATGCCTTGGTGATCTCCCGGGCCATCCGAGAGCGTGACGAAGCACGTCGGGAGGCCGAGGCACGCGGGGCGGATCTTGGAGTCGAGGTGGCCCGACGGCTGGATGCCAAGGAAGTTTCTGCCGATCTGCGCGCCGATCTCACCGACGCGCGGGGGCTTCTTCAGGTCGAAAGTGATGAGTATGATCGCCTGTCTTCCACCGTCCTGGTGGTCTATGATGACCTACAGGTGGCACAAGAGGAGGGGGCCAGCTTGAGGAGAGCGCCTTTTGCCTCAGGATCACCCAAGCCTTCGCTATCGCCCATTCCCATTATGCTCAGGAGATCAACCTGGGGGTGATGAGCCAAGGCTTTGCACCTGTCTATGAAGACGCTGAGCTAGATGAGATGGAGAAGGCGGTGACTCCCCTTGCGCAGAACCTGGTGGACAAGCTAAAAGAAGAGGTTCTCCCTTCGCGGAAGTAGTTAGTGGAATTAGTTTGATAAACATTTATCTCCAATAGGTGAACAAGTGTTGGTTTATTCGTGTTCTGGAACAACTTCGTGATTTTGTTTCGTAATTTCATTTTGTTTGTTTTTACCTTCTTCCCTTTTAGTGATAAAAGAGATTTATGCGATCGACTCTTCCATTTGTTAAGACCGTAGGGCCTGAGGTTTTTTAGGGAAAACCTTGATCGTGCTGGTGAGCAAAAATGTCATAGCTGTCTGGGCGTGGGCTTTTTGTGGTCTTACCGATTTGTTCCCCCGAACCTTGCCGCCAGTCTTGATGCGAGGAAGAGGTCAGATGCAATGACTTTTGAAAAAGAAAGGAGGTAGCCGTACCTTTATCAGCCCCCGAGTGAGGTCCGACCCCTTGTGGTTTGCTGGGGTTGGATGTTACTAGAGACCAGAGCGAGGGAAACGAACTTACGTTTGTATTCGCTCGTACCCCTTACTTAGGATCTTTGGTGATCGCTGCGTGACCGTGCGTTCGGTCTTTACCGCTGGCTTGGCCTTCCCCGAGCCCCCACGCGTGGTGAGGATTTGGTCGAGGGCCGGCCTGTTTCGTGATGTTTTGTCCCATCCGCAATTCTTCTTAATTTGGAGGGATTGGGGCGGTGTCACCTGCCTCGGTGGCTTGAATGACGTGCTTGATAAGTTCGCCACTCCTTGTCCTGCCTTCCAACAGATTTCCCCTTAATGGGGACTCTATGGGCTCGGCGAGAGGGTGGATTGAGCTTTAGAAGGTTGAGATGACGCTACCCGCCTTAATGCGGATTGGGCAAAGGCCTCTGAGGCTCATCTCCGTTTCCCCCTGGTTCTTGTTTGACGCGAGGCGGCCTCGGACCTTTGGCGGGTCAGCCTTTGAATCTCTATCTTTGGATCGAGCGGCTCGAGCTCTCGAGCCCTGTTAGGGTCTGATAGGGGTCGGCCGTATTTTGCGCGTTACCCCAACCTCGATTTTCGCAATCAGAGGGGCTGAGTAGACGACACTTGCCTCGACGGCTTGAGTATCGCGCTCGATGAGCTCGCTAACGGGTACGTTTGTGTGGAATCCGGGTCCATCATTTGCTGACGGGGTCGGCAGAGCCCTCAGGTGGCACTCCACAACTTCTTAACCCTCCTCCCGGCAGATGCCCGAGCCGTTCAATAGGCTCCGATGGCCCATTGGCCTCTCCTCTGTGGAGATTCTATGGGTTTGGCTCGGGGTTAGAATCAAACAAGAAAAGGTTTGAGATGTCCCAGTCCGCTTTTGAGCGGGGTTGGGCAGGGCTGCTGGGGCTTATCTCAGTTATTTCTCCCTGGTTCTGTTTGACACGAGGCGGCCTCGAGCCCTTTGTGGGCCAACCTTCGAACCTCGGCCTGTTGTGGCTCATATCAAATGAGGCGACTGCCATTTCGTGACGCGACACAAAGCATTGGGATGCAGTGATTTGCATATGCAATGTTTGAATGTGTAATTTTAATCGAAATGAAGGTGGGTCGGTAACGTTACCTTGGTGGTATGAGCGATGGAAAGCTCCTACCAAACGTGTTCACGCGGGGTTCGAGCCCGACGTCTCGTGATGGGGCCGGTGCGACCCACATGAGTATTTTTTGATTCTGTATCTCGGTGGCGATCCGAGCCGTTCGATTTGACTTGGGCGACCTGACAGCTTCTCCCTAGGGGTGGTTCTGTAGGCAGACCCCTCTGAGCCCTTCTCGAGAAGGTGGATGCCGAAGCTAGGGATGTGGGGGACTGTGAGTTCGATTTATTCTGGTGAACCAAAAAAACACCGTAGCCCTCGGGGCGTAGGGTCTGGTGGTTCGTCCAGTTGTACTCGAAGGTTTACACCCGCGTACCGCGCCTCTGGTTTCACACGTATGGAGGGGTCGGGCAAAGAGGGTGTCTAAACAGGTATACACCCTTGGCAGCCCCCGAGCAATGTCCGTGCCCCTATCGTTGTTGGGGTCGAAAGCTTGGTAATGAAATTGACGCGCAAAGTGGGTAAACAAGGGTGCTTATCTTTCAGCGGCCGTCGGTTCATTGTTACGTCTGGGCTGTCCGATCAGCCTAGGTGGCTCGTTGGCCCCCCTGGGTAGGGGTTCCGTTGTCGGGTCGTTCCGTGGTCCTGTCTAGGGAAGCGGAGGGTCGCCAGCACGCGTGTGCGCCTTGATTCCCGCGCCCGACGTGCGGTAGTGGTGGGCCATTCCCTGGCAACGTCTTGTTTGACTGGAGCGCGTTCCGTCAGTCTAGAGCGCGTCCTGTCGGTTCCGGCAAGTCCCCTCGGATTCCTGTCGGCGTTTATTTCCCACCTGCATTTGTATTGAATAGGGGGAAGGCAGAGAGTTTTTCGTCCCAACCTTTCGCCTTTCCTCAGCTGCTGAGCCCCTCTTCCTTAAATAAGGAGGGGGAGGGGAGTTCTCGTCCCACTTCTTGGCCTGCCTCTAAGCCGCTACCTCTTCTTCTTCTTTCCACCAAATGCGTTCGTGTGTCGCGGCGGTTCCTGAGTGAGGGAGGGTAATGCTAGAGAGAGAGAAACTCACTGATCCGCTCGTGAATCCGGAGTGTGATGTCGAGCTGGAGGTCATCCAACGTAGATGAGATGGTGTGGGTCGCCTTTGTCATGGAAGTGTCACTGCCGTCGAAGGAGAAAGGGCACTGGAAGGTGCCGAGCGTCGTTGGCCTCGCCGTCGTCCGTTGTGGCCTTCCTTCGGCGGCAGGCGCCCCCCGTTCAGACACCGTTGTTGGGGTTGTGGTTGATGACGATGGCGTAGCCCCTGGATGCCCCGGCGGCGGGGCACCACAGTCGTCGGTGTGGTGCTCGATGTAGCAGATGACGGCGCCTTCGAGGATCCTGTGGAGCGGCAGGACATCGCCGATGGAGAGCATGGCGCGGCGGCCGTAGTAGACGAACTGGCCCGTGTACGTGCCAGGACATTACCGATGGAGAGCTTGGCACGGCGGCTGTAGTGGTACTTGTAGTAGAGTTAGGCAGAGACTGTAATTGAATAAGTTTGTGGGGCAGCCCCCGAGTAAACAGTCGTCTGAATTTACGAGTATATTAGTCCTTTTCGTGATGAAATCACTTTGTAAGTGGTGAATTTGTGCGAAGAATGAACAAATTTTCATCTTTTGTTACGGCAAACAGTTTTTTAGCTTCCCCTTTTTGTAGAAGAGGTTTTGGTGCCCTCCGACCCTTCCCATGGTTCAAGTCGTAAGAAACTAGGAGTGCGGGCGAATTAATTATGATCGTGCTGGTGAGCAAAGAGGTCGTAGCCGCTGGGGCATGGGTCTCCCATAGTCCTACCAATTGTACTCAGAATTTGTTCCCGAAATCTTAGTCCTTAGGACTTGTTTACGAGAAGAACGAAAAACTTAGAGAATGTTTGCAAATATAACATAGGAAGTTTTTGCAAGCGTACTTGTATCATTTATATCAGCCCCTGAGTGAGGTCTGATCCCTCGCAATTTGTAGGGGTCGGATATCACAATGGATAGGGGTTTTGTAAAGATAAAAACTGATAAGGAAGAGTATGCGTTTATTTAAGGGTAAAAACGACGTAGTTGTTCGATGTTCTAGGCGTTGGTGAAGACCTTGCCGTCGATGGTTTTCAACTTGTAGGCACCTAGATGGAGTACTTTCGCGATGACGTACGGTCCTTCCTAGGGTGGGGAGAGCTTGTGGCGGTCCTTGTTGCTCTGTACAAGGCAGAGAACAAGGTCCCCGACATTGAAGGCTCGGTCCCGTACCCGTCGGCTATGGTACAGCCGTAGCGCCTGCTGGTACTTGGCCGAACGGAGGAGGGCAACATCGCGGGCTTTGTCTAGTTGGTACATGGCATCTTGGTGGGATGCTTCGGCTCCCTGTTCGTCGTATGCACTGATCCTTGGTGCTCCGTAGTCGAGGTCCGCCGGGAGGACGGCTATGGCAGAACCTCCTAAATTATAGGGCCCACATGCACCTATCACTGTCCAACGACCTTTGACATCTATGCATACGTTCCCGGTAACTTAACAAGACTGTCGGGTGTCCTCGGGGAACCCCGAATCATCCACGATTTCCGAGCAGGATCACATTACAGAGTCATTGCAGTATTACAACAGTTTATTCAAATAGATACATCAGAGTAAATATAGCAGAAGACTTACAATAACATAGTTTACAAACCATTTGTTTCAAACCATACAACTAAGTTCGATTAATAATACAAAACTAAGTAGTGGAGCGGCATTATAATATATTACAAAACACACAATTAAAGCTGCCCTGCCCAAGGACCACACATTTACTTATCGTCATCGCACTGAACAACAGTCATGCAGCATGATCCAAAACAGATCTGCTCATGAGCCTCACCTGCAACAAGGGTCAACGAACCCTGAGTACAAAAGTACTCAACAAGACTTAACCGAAATAAGAATTAAAAGAACGTAGGAATGTAGGCTCATGGGATTCAAGGTATGGCTTTAGCAATAATCAAGGTTCTTTTGCGTAAAAGCACTTTAATAAAATTCTTTATATCAACATTTAAAACTTCATAACGATCATATACAAAGCTGACATGATCCACATTGACATCATGAAACTTCATAACCAACACCTTCTCAAACCATCCTCAAGTTCTAGTTATTAATACTACGATGATGAACAGTGAGTTGAGTCTCCATAACCGAGGAGCAACGACGATTCGAACCGATTAAAAAAACCCAGCTGGGAATTCCAGACCACACGAGATATGCAGGTCCCCGACTTACATAGCGACTGTATAAAGAAATTTTCCTTTGTTACCCCAATTGAAATCTCATACTTCACCACAAATGTTCTATTGATGAATGAATGTGATGCACCAGAATCAAAAAGTATAACTGCAGGATGGTTGGCGACAGGAAACATACCCATCATCACTGGCTCCCCTTCCGAAATTTCCCCAGCTTGAATGTAGAACACTCATCCTGTCTTCCTTTCATCTTTGCCTTTCTGAGCATTCTGATTATTGCCCTTATTCTGTGCCTGACCCTGTTGTTGATTTGCAGGGGCCTTCTGATAATTGGGATTAGACTGCCTTGGATACGGACATTCTCTCGAGAAATGACCAGGCTTGCCATAATTGAAACAGGGATACTTGTGACCCTGGGGTGTTGAAGCAGAAACCCCAGAAGCATTCATCGGTTGTGGATTTTGATAATTTGTAGCAAGGCGGACATTTGATTGCTGACTGGCTTGAAACTGCGGCGAACGATAAGGAGGATGATTATGATTTACTGGGTGATAAATCACCCTCTGCCTCTTTGGATTTCCCCCAAAAGATCCAGATGGCATACTCTTTTTCTTCTTGAACTCCTTATGCTGCCTATACTTTGCCTCTGAAGCAATTGCAATATTCACTGCCTCATGATAAGTAACATTGGTACAAGTTATCATCATAGTATGCAATTTGGTATTCAGACCTCTCATGAACCGTTTCTTTTTCTTGGCATCAGTATTGACATGTTCAGGTGCATATTGTGACAGGTGATTGAATCTTCCCACATACTGCATCACGGTTTGATCCCCTTGCTTCAAAGCAAGGAACTCTTCTAGCTTCATAGCCATAACTCCCTCCGGGATATAGTGGGCTCTGAAAGCAGTATGAAACTCCATCCAAGTTAACAGAACACCTACGGGTTGCATTGCCATAAGATTTGCATACCAAGCACCAGCTGCACCTCTAAGTTGCTGAGCAGCAAAGACTAGTTTCTGAAACTCTGTGCATGGTATAAGATCAAATTTCTGCTCCATGGTCCTAAGCCAATCATCAGCCTCCAATGGTTCACCCACCTTAGTGAACACTAGGGGTTTTGTATCTGTGAAGTCCACATATGTAGCCTCCTACCTGTTATGATGGTGACCACGGTTTCCATGCATCTGATTCTGATTACTTTGAGCCATCTCATGAAGCAAACGAGAATTTTTAACCATCACATTGACAAGTGCGGCTATAGCATCCGCTAGATTTGTTGGAACTGGTGGTGGATCTGGAATACCGTTCTCATCTTGTGAAGTACCAGGAATATACGAACCCCACGTACGACGCATCTGTTCACAACAAACCAAACTTTACTCACAAGCCTTTATTGATTGATAAAAGAGCGGACTACAACTCATTACACTAGTTTCATTTATTTAAACACAAGACTGCATTTAAACAAGACTACTTAACTTAAACTAGAACTAACTATTATACAACTCTACTCCTTTTCGTGATTACATCAAACTTCAGGCTCGGTATCTATTCCGGAAATATTACCGCCTTCATTGTCACTTTCATCGATCATTACTAATTCTTCGGGATCTTCTTCTTCTTCCGATTCACTACCATCGGCAAGGATAACACTGGGATCCATTGCATCAGCTTGGGGTTCATGATTAGGATCCAAGAGATTGCTTAGCCTATGAACTTCCTCATGCAGATAGGTATTATGCTCTTCTAAGTCTTCTACATAAAATTCTAATTCATGAGTTCTAACTCTAGCTATGTTCTCTCTATGCCATGCTTCATTCCTTCCTTCCACTGTACGAACTAACATACGTTCGTAGTTCCTGTGAGCGGTGGTGAGACGTCTTAATTGCTCCTGTAATTTGCCCAGCTGGATGGCGTCCATAGCCCTATCTCTAGTAGCTTGGGCTAACTCTGTAGAAATCCTCTGTATCTTCGCCTGAGGATCAGGCCTAGAGCTGCTACTGCTAGCACTATCATTCCTAGGGGCAAGTTGATGGTGAGGAACTCCTTTGGGTCTAGTGGACTTACGGGGTGTCTTCTTGGTACGAGCCATACTGTACGAGCAGGATTAATCCAAGTAAAACAATCTGACAATAGTCTCAAGAGCAGTAAGGATGGACTACACAACTCAACCCATACACACTACTCACCCCACACTCGGAGACGAAGGAAGTAACAAGTGAATTAATTATGATGCATGAATCGTTCTTACGAACAAAACCACCAAAGCTTATAACGAACATAAATAACATTTGTTTTATTTAGGGCATAGTAAGATTACTACTCCACCACACAAAACCTTTTTAAACAAATAAGGAATGGTGAGAAAGAATTAAGATAAGTCAGAAGCAATTTGGACCAAATTAATCAAGTTAAATTTAGTCATCCCAAATTATTTTGAAGTTTTCGTAAACCAATACAACAAAAACTTTGTAACGATCGCTCTGATACCATTCTGTGGCAGAACCCCCTAAATTATAGGGCCCATATGCACCTATCACTGTCCAACGACCTTTAACATCTATGCATACGTTCCCGGTAACTTAAGAAGAATGTCGGGTGTCCTCGGGGAACCCCGAATCATCCACGATTTCTGAGTAGGATCACATTACAGAGTCATTGCAGTATTATAATAGTTTATTCAAATAGATATATCAGAGTAAATATAGCGGAAGACTTACAATAACATAGTTTATAAACCATTTGTTTCAAACCATACAACTAAGTTCGATTAATAATACAAAACAAAGTAGTGGAGTGGCATTATAATATATTACAAAACACACAATTATAGCTGCCCTGCCCAAGGACCACACATTTACTTATCGTCATCGCACTGAACAACAGTCATGTAGCACGATCCAAAATAGATCTGCTCATGAGCCTCACCTGCAACATGGGTTAACGAACCCTAAGTACAAAAGTACTCAACAAGACTTAACCGAAATAAGAATTAAAAGAACGCAGGAATGCAGGCTCATGGATTCAAGGTATGGCTTTAGCAATAATCAAGGTTCTTTTGCGTAAAAGCACTTTAATAAAATTCTTTATATCAACATTTAAAACTTCATAACGATCATAAACAAAGCTGACATGATCCACATTGAGATCATGAAACTTCATAACCAACACCTTCTCAAACCATCCTCAAGTTCCAGTTATTAATACTACGATGATGAACAGTGAGTTGAGTCTCCATAACCGAGGAGCAACGACGATTCGAACCGATTAAAAAAACCCAGCTAGGAATTCCAGACCACACGAGATATGCAGGTCCCCGACTTACATATATCAACCTACCCTTGGATCCTCTAAACAAGAACGGGTCCGCGCCACCCGAGAATACAGTACTCCACCAATCCAGCCCATTGTCACGTGGGTACACGCTATTCCCGCCATCTCTCTACTCCTAGTGCGCGCGAGTAGCCATTCTCGTAATAGAATAGCCAAGTTAAGGCTTACCGGAGTATGTGGTTAGTACTACAAAGTCTCACCTCATGCAATTCAACAACGGACGGACCTTAATCGACACAGGCGGAAAGAACCCGCTCACAAGACCTCCATGTCTTGTGACTCACACACGCCGAGTCCGCCCGGTCTAGATTTATTACTCCACATTCCCATATCACATGATAACATAAGTAACCAAAGTTCCATTTAAAACTTGCAGGTGACAGGTAATCACCCGACTTTCATCGTTCTAAGCATAGCTAAGCAAAACTAGGCATATACGAATTTAAAACTGGTAATATGGTAAATATGGAATAACAAGGTTGGTAATGTACCAATTTGGTTTCCACTTGACTCCTAATCACTTAATGCATTAAAAGAAGCAAAAGCGAAATAAATTTGTAAAATACAAGGTAGGGTTGTATGCACCCGGGGCTTGCCTTCGTTGACGGAAAAGTCTAGGACCGGAGTCGTTCCACCGATATCAACACCAACCTCCACAGACGGATCAACCTCCTCAACTACTTGATTAACTACCACGTGTTCACCTTCGTTCACTACACGTAGTAACAATGTCATGTTTAACATGATGCGGAATACGAAACATGATGCGATGATGGATACAAAATTAACAACTTGAATACAACTTTCCTTCGCGGTACAGTTACAAGTCAAACCAACTAAATCTTTTTCATAACACCTAATTCAATTGCCAAGAATCATTATCAACTAATGACCCAAGGACATCACTCAATCAAAAACTCAAACAAAACCTAAATCACTAAAGGTTACTATTTGCTTTTATGAATTAATTAATTAATTAAGAATTATGAAATAAATCAACTTGTTCCAATTGACCTCAAAATTTTTATAAATGTTCATCATATGATAACTAAGTGTCAAAACAATTTTCATAATTTTTGGATAAATAAATAAGCCTAGAAAAATCATGGAAACTCATTTATTAATTAATTGAGCAATTTTTATCACATTCAAAAAGTACTGAAAATCAACATTTCATATTTTTCCTAAATAATACACATCACAGAGAAGTCACACAAAAATTTTCATAATTTTTGGAGGTCTAAATAAATCTACACAAAAATAACAAAAATAGATACTATTCATTCAATTCTGAAAATAGAAAAATCCAATTTTGAACGCTGTGTCACTGACATCAGGTCCCACCTGTCATCCCTAACCTCGCGCGTTTGACCACGCCGGCGACTGCGCTGACCGACGTAAACTCGTCGACGGTGAGTCCAACGGCGACGGCCAAGGTACCAAAACGATCAACAGGACTAGGCGCATCGATTGACGTCTCTATCTGTACTGATTACGGCCCTATACTAGCTCGACATCGGCCATGGCGGACGCGGCGTCTCGGCGACACTACGTCGGCAAAACAAGACCAGTAACAGTTAAACTAAGCGCTTAGAAAGGATCAGCATCTCACCCCGAACGTATAGAAGCAAAGAACGAGGCCGGAGAAGCTACGGTGACGCGGGTCGACGGTGACAGCGGTCACGGCGAAGCAGAGATCGTCGGTGAGGGTGTTCCGGCGACTGCAGTGGGCAAAATGACCAGGCAACAATGGATTAAATACCACAACATTGAGATAAAGTCGTAGGTACACTGATCACGGGCAACGGCTCACCGGAGAGCACTGGCCACGGAGAGGTGGAGCTTGGCGGCGCTGTGGACGGCCGCGAAGAAGGGTTCGCACCGCAGATTCCTGGCGAAATCAGTCGACCATAGCTGGCTGGGTGGATGCACAAGAAGGAGACAGAGCTAGAACTGGCTTTAGCTGCGATGGTGGAGCTCTACAGTGAGGGTGCGAGCTCGTCGGAGATGAGCAAGGCGACAGAAAGAAAACAGAGCAAGGGAGCGGGGACAAACGGCGACGGCCAAGGCTAAATAGCGTGGCTCAGAAGCGCAAGGAAGCCACGTAGGAGACTTCTCCGCGCCAGCGCAAAGCCGAGGACGTCCACGCGCGCGCCTGGAACCGAACCGAAGGTCGCCAGCAATGTAGCAAGAGCGGTGAACACTGTTCGTCGAAATTACAGAATTGCCATTCACCAAAATTCACAAATTACTCTCAAATTTTCATAACAACTCAAAAATTTCCAAAAACAAAAGTTGTTCAAAATCAAAAGTTCTACAACTTTTCTTTTATAACCAACCCCTCATTTAGTCTACATTTTGAAATGAACTTTTGAATTCAAATAGGGGACATTTAAGGAATTTCGCCTTTTCAAATAACTTCAAATTTTATTAAACAACTTGAAAAACTCCAAAAACAAACTTTGAACAACTCGACAAGATCTACACTTTTGCTTTTAAGCTCAACCCCAAAATATGCTTAGATTTTGAAATGAGTCTTCAGGGTAGGATTTAAACATTGAAAATCAGGGTTTTCGGAACTTTAAATCAATACAAAGATTTCGAACTTGATTCAAACAATACCAAGCAACACTTATAACATAAATGTAAACTTGTTTTAGTGAATGCATATCAAAGTTTGCAATATGACCAATGCCTTGCAATGCATATGATGATATGTCCGGTTTTTAATATTTAAACACCCGGGGTGTTACAACGGCCTCAGCACCGTAGAACATGAAGAAAGGTGTGTAGCCGATGGCTCGGCCGGGAGTTGTTCTCAGGCTCTAGAGTACTGCAGGGAGCTCGGTGACCCAGCGTGCGCTGAACTTGTTCAACCGGTTGAAGATCCTGGGCTTGAGGCCCTATAGGAGCATGCCGTTTGCACGCTCGACCTGCCTGTTCGTCTGGGGGTCCGCGACGGCCGCCCAGTCGATCCGGATGTGTTGTTCATCGTAGAATCGATTGAATTTCTTGTCAGTTAACTACGTGCCGTTGTCTGTGATGATGGAGTTTGGTACTCCAAAACGATGGATAATGTCGAGGAAGAACAACACGGCCTGTTCGGATTTGATCGTGGAGATCGGCCAAGCTTCGATCCATTTTGTAAACTTGTCTATGGTGACAAGTAGGTGGGTGAAGCCCCCGAGTGCCTTTTTGAATGGCCCGACTTGGTCGAGCCCCCAGATCGCGAAGGGCCACGTGATGGGAATCATCTAGAGTGCCTGGGCCGAGAGGTGAGTTTGCCGAGCGTAGTACTAACACCCTTCGTAGGTGCATACGATTTGCTCGGCGTCGGCTACCGTAGTAGGCCAGTAGAAGCCCTGTCGGAATGCGTTTCCAACCAAGGTCCTCGGTGCGGCATGGTGACCGCAGACCCCACCGTGGATGTCATTCAGCAGAAGTTTTCCCTGTTCGCTAGGGATACAGAGCTATAGGATCCCGGTGTGGCTCCGTTTGTAGAGTTCGCCTTCTACAAGAACGAAGGACTTGACGCGATGTGTGAGCCATTGAGCTTCCGTCTTGTCCGTTGGTAGTGTGTCATGGAGGAGGTAGTCGAGGTAAAGCATTCTCTAGTCGTTCGGAAGGTCAGGCTCTGCTGCTGGATCCTCTTCAAGCTCCATGACCTCGGGGATGGACGAAGCAGTTGGTGGGTCGGCCCTCGGGGGCGGATCAGATGGGCCATCATTGGCCTGCTCTGACCCCTCGTAGCGCACCGAGGTCTTGTGTTGATCACTGGCGAAGACTCCAGTCGGCACTGGCTCTCAGCCGGACGCTACTTTCGCGAGCGCATCGACCGCCTCGTTGAGGCGCCTCGGGATGTGATTGAGTTCAAGGCCGTCGAATCTGTCCTCCAGCCATCGGACTTCTTGGCAGTACGTCGCCATCTTGGTGTCATGGCAGCTCGACTCTGTCATGACTTGGTTGACGACCAGCTGGGAGTCACCCCTGATGTTGAGGCATCGGATGCCCAACTCGATGGCGATTCGTAGGCCGTTGATGAGCGCTTCGTATTCAGTGACACTATTTGATGAGGGGGAATGAAGCTGGACCGTATACCTCATGCGGACCCCGAGGGGTGATACAAAGACCAGCCCTGCACCGGCCCCCTTTTTCATCAGCAACCCATCGAAGTATATCGTCTAGTACTCTTGATCGACGACCGCTGGTGGCATCTGGACCTCGGTCCACTCTGCAATGAAGTCAGCCAACACCTGGGACTTGATTGCCGTTTGGGGTGCATACGCGATCCCTTGATCCATCAGCTCGAGTGCCCATGTTGCGGTTCTCCCCGTGGCGTCCTAGCAATGGACGACCTCTCCAAGGGGGAACGACGTCACGACTGTCACGACGTGTGACTCGAAGTAGTGGTGCAATTTCCTCTTGGTGATGAGTACGGTGTATGGGAGTTTCTGGATTTGGGAGTCGCGGGTTTTGGAGTCGGAAGTACCTCGCTGATGAAGTACACTGGGCGCTATACTTTGAAGGCGTGCCCTTCTTCTTCTCGCTCTACTACCAGGGCGGCGCTAACCACTTGCGTGGTGGCCGCTATGTATAGTAGGAGGGATTCTCCATCGCTCGGAGGGACCAGGACCGGGGCTTTGTTTAGAAGTAGCTTGACCATGTCAAGCACCTCCTGGGCCTCGGCTGTCCACTCGAAGCGGTCGGCTTTCTTCAGGAGTTGATAAAGGGGGAGTCCTCCTTCGCCGAGGCGCGAGATGAATCGGCTGAGAGTGGCGAGGCACCCTGTGATCCGCTGAACCCCCTTTATGTTCTGGACCGCGCCCATCTTCGTGATGGCTGAGATTTTCTCTGGGTTGGCCTCGATGCCGCGCTCGGAGACGATGAAGCCGAGCAGCATGCCCCTCGGGACCCCGAAAACACATTTCTTGGGATTGAGTTTGATGCCATTTGCCTAGAGTTTAGCAAAGGTTCTTTCAAGATCGGCGACAAGGTGGTCAGCCCGTTTGGACTTAACTACGATGTCATCGACGTAGGCCTCAACGGTCCACCCGATGAGGTCCCCGAAGCAATTTAGCATACAACGCTGGTAAGTTGCCCCGGCGTTCTTCAGTCCAAACGGCATTGAGATGTAGCAGAACAATCCAAAGGGGGTGATAAAAGACGTCGTGAGCTGGTCAGACTCTCTCATTGTGATCTGGTGGTAGCCGGAATACGCGTCAAGGAAGCAGAGGGTTTCGCACCCTGAGGTAGAATCGACTATTTGGTCTATGCGTGGTAAAGGAAACAGGTCCTTTGGGCATGCCTTATTGAGACCTATGTAGTCGACACACATCCTCCACTTCCCGCTCTTCTTTCGTACAAGAACGGGATTTGCCAACCACTCTGGGTGGGGTACTTCCCTAATGAATCTGACGGCCAACAGTTTTGCTATTTCTTCACCGATGGCCCTACGCTTTTCCTCATAGAAGAGGCGCAGGCGTTGTTTCACCAGCTTGGAGCCTAGGTAGATTTTAAAAGTATGCTCGGCGACCTTCCTCGGGATGCCTAGCATATCCGAGGGTTTCCACGCAAAGATGTCTTTGTTGTCGCGGAGAAAGTCGACGAGCGCGCGTTCCTATTCGGAGGAGAGCGCGGTACCAATGCGTACCATTTTACCCTCGAAGCTACTGGGGTCTACGAGGACCTCCTTGGAGCCCTCTGCCAATTCAAACGACCCGGTTGATTTCTTCACGTCGGGCGTTTTTTCGGCAACCTCCTCCCTGAGGGCGGCGAGTTCCCTAGAGGCGACGACCATGGCGGCGTGGCCGCAGCATTCGACTTCGCACTCATAAGCGTGTTGGAAGGAGGTGCTGACGGTGATGATCCCATGGGGGCCCGGCATCTTCAGCTTGAGGTATGTATAGTTGGGGACCGCCATGAACTTCGCGTAACATGGTCGTCCCAGGATGGCGTGGAAGGTTCCCAGGAATCCCACCACGTCGAAGGTGAGGGTCTCAGCCCTATAATTGGACTGATCCCTAAAAGTGACGGGCAGATCGATCTGCCCCAGCGGCACGACCTGTTTGCCAGGCACAACGCCATGGAAAGGCGCTCGAATTGGACGGAGGTTCGACTGGTCGACGCTCATCTCATCGAGGGTCTTGGCGTACATGATGTTGAGGCCGTGGCCTCCGTCCATCAGTACTTTCGTGAGCCGCTTTGGGCCGATGATCGGGTCAACAACAAGTGGGTACCTTCCCGGGTGTGGACGGCATCCGGATGGTCGGCCCGGTCAAAGGTTATGGTGGATTCAGATCATCGGAGGAAGGCAGGCGTGGCCGGTCTAGCCGTATAGACATCGCGGCGTGTGACCTTCTGGCGGCGTTTGGAGTCGTAGGCTGTTGAGCCTCCGAAGATCATGAGGGCGCCGTTCGGCATTGGAAAGGCGTCGTCCTTCTCCTCGGCATCATCTGTGGTGGGGGCAGGTTCCTTCCCCTGATCCCCTTTATTGAGGCCTCCAGACAAGTATTTGTGCATGAGGCCACAATCCTTGTATCGATGCTTGGCCGGGAAAGCATGGTTTGCGCACGGCCTCTCGAGCATTTTTTCGAAGTGGTTCGGAGTGCCCTCCGCGGGCTTCCGGCCACCCTTCCGGTCGGTAGCGGCCACGAGCGAGTCATCGCGCCGTTGCTTCTTATTCTTTCTTTTGGCGGAATGGTTGGAGGCGCCTTCGCCGGCGCCCTCGTCCCGCCTTGCCTTGTCGTCGGAACGGTCGAAGATTGCTCCGACCGCCTCCTCTCCTGAGGCGTGGCTGGTGGCGATGTCCAGGAGTTCCTTGGTGGTTTGTGGGCCCCTACATCCTAGTTTGTGGACCAAAGACTCATAGGTGGTTCTGGATAGGAAGGCTCCTATTACGTCGGCATCAGCGACGTTAGGGAGCTCGTTGCACTGCCGGGAGAAGCGCCGGATGTACCCGCGGAGGGTTTCATCGGCCTTCTGGCGGTAGTTCTTGAGGTCTCATGGGTTCCCAGAGCGCTTGTACGTGCCCTGGAAGTTTTCCACAGAGATCTCCCTCAAGTCCGTCCAACTCTGAATGGCGTTGGATGGTAGGTGCTCCAACCATGCTCGCGCCGAATCGGCCATGAATAGTGGGAGATTGCGAATAATGAAATCGTCATCATTCGTGCCACCGGCTTGACAGGCAAGCCGATAGTCTTCGAGCCAAAGCCCGGGGTTAGTTTCTCTAGAATATTTAGGGATGTTGGTAGGCGGTCGGTACCTTGGCAGGAAAGCAGCGTTGAGGATGTGCAGGCCAAAGGCCTGAGGGCCCGGTAGGCCGGGGCTCGGGCTCCAGTCCTCGCCATTGTCGTAGCATCCGCCACGCTGTGGGTGGTAGCCTTGTTTGGCTCCTTCTCTTGAGTCATTGTAGGCGTGTCTGCAAGCGTCGATGGTGCTGCGTGCGTCGCAGTTGTGGCCAAGACGTTGATGCACCGGAACAGGAGTGTGCTGCCTATCGCCTGGCGGTGTTCGGTGAACCGACGCATCCTTGGCAGGACGCATTGAGGGCGTGCGCTGGCTGGTGTATAGCTCGCATCGCTGAGACAACGAGCTTTCCGCCTGCTGCGCCGCCGCACGATCGAGTAATGTGCGAATTTCTCGGTGGGCCCGGCGATCCTCGGATGTCGTGGCCTCTGGAAGGCCGTGAAGCAAGGCCATCGTAGCGGCGATGTTCTGGCTTGCCCGAGCGAAGTGAGGGAGGGTTCCGTCATTGGTGAGGATCCTCTGGTGTACATCACGGGCCGTGGCGCGTGCGTGCCCACCGTCTCCGCGATGCTTGATTTCCTCATCGATCTTGCGGTACTCCCGAACTAGCTATTGTCCGGCGTCATCGATCTCTAGCTTCTATGCTCTCAGCTGCTCCATCCTTACATGAGGTGAGGCCGCGCCTCCCCTTCGGTCCTAGCATTGGGGTTGCGTGTCGGGGTAGCCTCCCCCTCGGAGACGCTTTCAAAGTGCCCCTCGGAGGTTTCTGCTATGAAGCATTCCCGGGAAGGGTGGTGGCTCCCCCTACTGGAGTCAGAGCCAGAGGATGATTCTGGCTCCTCGGTGAGGAGTTGGTGGATGGACTCCGTGTCATGTTCAATTACCCCCACGAACTCGCTGTCGTGGGCGGTTGAACCATGCGTAGTGCCACTAGGTGGCAAGCGGTCGCCGTGGCGTTGCGGAGACCGAACGGAAACGCCGTCGGGGTGCTCTGCACATGGCGCTCCAAAGAGAGGTGCCCCTCTCCAGAAGGTCGAGCCACGTCATCGTCGTTGGAAAGGGCGAGGCGACGCTGGTTCTCCCTGGACTGCTGGGGTCCAAGGGACCTCTTGTGGTTGAGGACGATGGAGGGGAGAGATTGGATGGCGGTCTGCACCCGTACCAACTCTCCTCCCACTGTGATGATGAAATCTAGGCTCCCAAAGCACACGTGTGCGCCTGGGACCCAGCTGACGTTATGGTTTGCCATCCGAGGCCTCATCTAGAACGCGCAAAGACCCCTATCTGGCGCGCCAACTGTTGGTGTTTTGAACAAGCACCGGCTAGTAAATTTATAATTATGCGTGTTAGGCCCGGATGGTGCGCTAAAGGACACAAGGTTTATACTGGTTCGGGCTGAATGTAGAGGATGGGAGTCTCTCCTTGGAACGTAGTGGTTGTCGTATGTCCGTGTTAGGTTCTTCGCCTGGTGGTTTGAAGGCGGCGTCTACAACACTGTAGGGCGAAGAGCACGCGCCTGCAACACTATTCAGGCTCTGTCACGCCTGAAAGGGTCTAAGCGCCCGTCCCGTCATGTCCTGACGGTACTTTCCTATAGGGGCGCAGGACATGGTCCTTTGATGCCATGGTTGATCCGAACGTCTTGTCTTACCCTGTGCCTATCATCATGAGGGAGCGGGGTGCGGTTGTCAGGCGAGGTGGAGCCAGTCCTTGGACATCGGGCGAGGCGAGGTCCGTTAGGTGAGGCAGAATCTAGCCTTTAGAGGTCAAGCGAGGCGGAGCCTAGCCCTCAGGGGTCGGGCGAGGCAGAGCCTAGCCCTCGGGGGTCGGGCGAGGCGAAGTCTAGCCCTCAGCCCTTGGGCGAGGCAGAGCCATCCCCCAGCCGTCGGTTGAGGCGGAGCTGGCCGACGAGCATCGGGCGAGGCGGAACCAAACTCCCATCGTTCGGGCAAGAAGCGCAGCGATGCTCTTGTCCGTTCGGGAGTTTTTAATGTTCGATGGTTATTAGTTCCACCTCCTTGGGTACCCTGGTATTAGGTTCCCGACACATACCATGTGCGAAGTTTTTATACTATGGGTGAAGAGGTTCAAACTTACCCTTAAGGGGTGTCTCCTATAGGCACCGGTGTTACTCATCATAGAACATATATAGTATCCACAATGTACACTCCCAGGCTTCTGCATGGGGCACTGTGTGTTTTGCATATGAAAATGTTAAGTAATGCTTTTGACAACCATGTAATGGAGTACTGAAGAAGTAAGTTACACTTACCGCACATAGTGTTTTTATAGCCAGCTTTTCCTTCCTTATTGGATCATGACTTCCGTGATGGTTAGTGACATAGAACCTCAATGCCCTGTTTGAATTATTTTAGCAAATACAACTTGTTAGTATCTAAAAGTGAACGTTACAAGTATGTATACAAACATATAAGGTAATGAGGATTGTCGATATGTATATGTCTTGAGAAGCGATATGAAGTCTTTGTATGTCACCGGGTCCCTATCTATTGAATCAAAGACACATGCCATGCTCCTCCCGACATCGACGGCTATACAAATCCAGTGGTTGCTGCATAGATTTAATCATAGAACTAGATAAGCTCTTTTACATCAAATAAAATATATCAAACAAAGCTTTAAGTATAGAGTTGAACTTACTCGAAGTTGTATGGTAGCCATATAGTAGAGTGTTGTTGGAGAATTTTGAAAGTCAGGGCAATATATGCCGCAACATTAAGGGACTCTTCCCTTAGTTTCGTCGTACGGATGTGCTCTTTCTCCCGAAGAGTCTTTGCAGCAGCTAGCTCTTTGGCATCCAGTTTCTACTGTTTAGGGTAATTAAAATTTGTTTGGGCTATACCTTGAGGGTCTATATACCCGGCTTTCACACTTGGCATTTGTTTGACAGTGTGCACTTGCATTCTACAAATCATGGCGTGGGTTAGTTACAACAAAATTCAAAGATTATATTCATATCATATCGGGAGGACAAGGACTTACAGGCACCACGTGAGAATTAGATTCATCTCCATTTCTCCTAGGTGAAAGCATGTCTGCATATCATTGAAGTCAAAGACAATTTTCCCGGCTAGGCTTCCAAATGTGCCGGTGGGGAAGCATGCTTGTATGAGGTCTATGCTCGTTGGGAGAACACGCAAGTACCAATCTTGGAACCTTCTCATTCCAAGTGGTAGGCGCTGGATGTCCCGGTTTCGTAGGAAGGGCTTGCCTCTTTCATATGTTTTCGGACAATCCTTTGACCATTTGATGGCATCAACATTTGGATACTGCTTTGCAATTTGGTGGAGTTTGCTAGTGACGGCCTCCTCAAAACCCCCATGATGGGACTTTTTTAACTTGGTTCTCAGGCTTGAACTGGTCATGGGAATACCACTTGGACACCGACAAGACGTCTTTCATCGAAACATAAACTGGCCTTATGGTGATTGGATGCTTCTTTTGTAGTTCCCATTCAAGCATGCCCTTATCTTCTTGTGCATCACCTTCTTCAGGAGGCACTCATTGTTCATGTATCGGCTGTGCTTATTGAGAAGACTGTGGCATCTCATCATGCACTTGCTCGGTACGAGCTGGAGAAGGTTGTGGCATCTCATCAGGCACATGCTCGCTAGGAGGTGGGGAAGAATGTGGCAGTGAAAATATCTCCCCGACCTCAACAATTCGCTCCAAATTTTGGAGAGGGGGATGCGGCGAAGAAGCAGTCAATATAATGTCCCATTTGTGCCAGAGGATGAACTACCCAATAATGTCTCCAAGTAACACCAGCCCCTCGGGAGTTGCGTAGTCTATCCTCCACTACATGAACTCAGGCTTCACGGTATGCACCTCGACCCTAGTGTAGTCCGGCGGTATCTTATTATTGTGGTGTAAGCCACCGGGAGGATGTGCCACACCCATTGCCACCTCCACCACAGTGTTCTGCCGGCCGCTGAGAAATACCAAGGTGCAACTAGTTGGTTCCCGTATGCGACGATGGGGGTTGTGGCTGCAGTGGAACCTTGGCTGCTAGGAACTTTTGGAGGGCTACCAACTAATGCCAGTTCTCCCGGCGGCGTCACTAATATCCATGGCTCCGTAGACAGTTCTTGCTCCTCCAGCGCCTTCGCAACTAGAGCCTTCACTTAGAGCTCAAGATTAGTCTCCCGGTCTCTGCCATATTTCTTGTACATGTGCCTGTCCTCTTCGAATCCTTGCTTCCAGGTCATCCTTTTCCCTAGCCCCCTGGTGTGGCCTGTGTGCTCCTTGTTTTCCAAGCCAAGGCTAAGCTCGTCCCTCTCTCTGGAAGGATTGAATGAGCCCTTCTCCTTGTCTTTAGCATATTTCAGTATCCTTGATACTGCCTCTTGGGTCTCTAGCTTATCAAACTTAACATTACCGTCGGATGATTCTGTACTCCTCGCATATATCCAATTCCTTGAGCGTACCTTCAAATTCGTCACATCAATATTCCCAGCAGCTGCGGCCTCTTCGTCCATCTTCCTAAACTGCTCTTCCTTGGCATAGTAGCCACTGGGGCCTAGATGATGGTGGTGTTTGTTCCTCTTCGCCAGCTCGGTGTTACGGGCACTGAGCTCTAATACCTCCAGTGAAGTCTTTTGAGCCACAAGCTCCTCCCATTGACTAGGAGTTATTTTACCGAACTCGTTGAAGGGAGTTAACCCCTTTTGAATATACTTCGTGTTGAGCTTTGACCTCCAACGTCGGAGTGACTCTCCCATCATCCTGAAAGCATTTTTTTACCAGTTCGTGCTTACCCTCCGAAAATCTAAAATTGAGCTTCAGCTGCCTATCCCATAGTTCATTCTTTTTGTTCTCTGGTACTTCTTTCTAGTTAGGGATTGCTGGGTTCAATTTATCTCTTACTAGGGCCTCGATCGCATTATGGAACCGTCCTCTTATTTCCTTCGGCTCAAGGATCTCCCCTGCTAGCCCGACCTCCGTTATCACATAGCATACCTTATCTGGATATAGATTTCCTTTTCTATCCCCTCGTTTCCTCTTAGGCTTGGTAGTCATGGTTGTGTCTTGAGGTTGTGGAGCAGAGGCATCGTGATCCGTCTCTGTGGCTATTGCCTCTGCTCTCCTTTCCTCTACTTTGTCTTGTTCAGCGAGATGTCGCGGACGTCGATGTTGTCTTTTCCAAGTTTTTGGAGGGACCTGTATATACGATAGGTCAAAGTGTTAGCAGAGGTAACATAACCAAAGCTTTAGCAAAATTTACAAGCTAAGGTTTTTTTCCTACCTCCTTATTCGGGTCAAAATCCTTATCCAAATCTTCCTCCGTTGGCCTCCTTCTGGCTTCACATGGGAAAGGATCCTCGGGACTTACATATCCCTCTTCTGAGTCCTCATCATCATCATCATCAACTTCTTCGCCTTCAGCAGGCTCTCCTGCTCTTCCTTCTGCTCCCCCTTCCTCCTCGTCACACTGCTCCTGAGTAAGCATCACTTCTAGATCCTTTTCTACCTCGTTATTGAACTGCTCCTGAGTAAGCTGGTCCTCTAGTGCTTGTTCCTCATAGGTTGGCTGCTCATCATGCTCGGGGCATCGGGCTACACTGTCTGGTGTTCGCGACATTATTTCACGCTTTGTTCTAATAGATGTAAGAAAGTGTGCTTTAGGTACGCGAGAAGGTATAAGAAATCAAAAAGATCTATAAACCAAAGTAGTCATATAAAACAACAATATATCAAAAAATGAGTAGTAGCAGTAGTAGAGGCCTTAGAAACTTGTCGATCATCATCTGATCTTGAACTTGGAGCATCAAGGCATCATAATAGAGAAGAGAGGAGAAGGTAATGTAGGGGCGGCTACTAATGATGCCAAGTTCCTCACAAGTTCTTGATCATCAGCTCATATTCCATATAATGTATGGACTTAGACAATTTCATCATCGACAAAACAAAGGAGAGGAGAGGAGAGGGGAAATTTGGCAAAAAAAAAGCAACAACTGCTTAACAAACATAGAGAGGAAAAGGTGTAAAAAAAGCAGTTGCTGCTTCCCAAACATAGAGGATTGGAGTTGACTACTGCCACATGGTTGCAAGACCCCTGCAGATCAAAATCTGGTAACTTAGATGTGGTAAATAATGGATTAGAGTAGATGAGGAGTAATAGTAGAAGAGTAGAGTAGAGGAGGAGTAGAGAAGTGTAGCAGCCAGTAGTTAAGAGCAGCAGCCACTTAGATACAGTAGTAGTCATAGATAGAGTAGTAGAAGTGAGCCACTTAGTAGTATAGGGAAGTGAGTAGAGTAGCAGCCAGCAGCTAGGGAAGAGAGTAGAGTAATAGCCAGCTAGTAGTAGGAGTAGCTAGCAGTAGTAAGTAGAGTAGTAGTAGTTCAGTAGCAAGTAGAGTAGTAGTAGTTTAGTAGAGTAAAGTGGCAGCTATATATATACATACACACACACAACAAGCTTTCTCTGAATGTATTAGGTACACGAAATGATAATGCAATTGTGAAGACAGTAAATAGGTACATGAGAGTTAGAAGACCGCAAAAGGGGTGCAAAGATCTTAAGGTTAAAGGCACAGTGACAATGCATTTCCAAAAGGAACCAACAAGCACGATCAATGGCAATAAGCAGAAAGAAGGCAACCATTGTCACCAACATTGGCATATATGAAAGCAGAAAGCAAGAAAAATGTATGCACAGTGTAACTTGAATGAATGAGATAAGAGATACATTTTTAGATAAATGTTTCACAATTGTACCACTGATAATGATATATCTTTTATTGACATATAAATGGCAACTTCTTGCAACAGTATAGTACGTATATCCATTGATGTCATAAGCATTCTAAGATGTCACTTGTCTCGATGGCCCCTCCGCCAACCTACTGATGGTAATAGAGTCTATGGTTTCTCCAGGCGGTATGTTTTGGTCCTTCAACCATGTAGTTAGTCGTTGCTTGTGTTGTTTCATGACCCAATCATCCAAACGGTCATTTCTCTCCGCCATAATGATAGCCAAGTGTTTATCAATGTACGGTTGCATCAGTTGTGTACTCTGCAAGACACTGTAATGCGTCTGACTCACCTCTTTGTAATCATGGTCGATGAACACTTTTCTACCACTGGTGCCCTTCCCAGCCAGCCTACCCTTATGACGAGAATCGGGTTTACCAATCCCTTTCTGTACTTTTAGGTACTCTTGACAGCACTCGATGACTTCTTCAGTATTGTAAGCCTCTATCATTGAGCCCTCTGGGTATGCTCGATTATGCACGTATCGACTTAGAACCGACATAAACCGCTCATAGGACCACATTTCATGCAAGTAGCAGTGCCTGTATCTGATGAACCATGTGAATCATGAGATGTGGCATTATATCAAAAAAAAGCAGGAGGTAAACACATCTCTAGTTGGTTTTATGTCTCCACCACAAATTCATGTAGGTCACTCAGCTCTTGCTTGCCAATCGTCTTCTGTGAGATCTTCGAAAAGAAGTAGCACATGCGGGTGATGGCTATTTTCAAGAACTCTGGCTTTATAGCCCTGATTGCAATAGGTAGAAACATTGTCAGCATCATATGACAATCATGAGCCTTACAGTGTGTTATTGACAAGTCCTTCATCGACACTAGCTTCTTCACATTTGCTGAAAACCCAGTCGGGACTTTGACCCCCTTCAGAAAAGTGCATATAGCTCTCTTCTCGTCTGGTGTTAGGTTGAAGTACGCCATGGGTAGAGTGTATTTCCATTAGCCTCAGGTACCAGGTGAAGCTGTGGCATCATGTTTAGCTGCACCACGTCTTTCCGTGCTTTCAGACCATCCTTTGACTTGCCTGTGTCCATCAAGGTAGCAATGAGACTCTCAAAGATATTTTTCTGCACGTGCATAGCATCAATGGCATGGGGGACCTCCAAGTCTAGCCAATAAGGCAGATACTGAAAGAAGATCGATTGTTTCTTGAAAGGTACGCCTTCGATAGGAGGTGTGCTTCTATCTCTGCTCGCCCCATCCGGATTCTTCTTTCCATAGACGACGCGTATGTTTTTCACTATTCTGTACACGTGTTCTTCGTTATGACGTCTCTCCGGAGGGGGTTCAATCTCCGGGGTGTTGTCATAAAATCTAAAGAACAATTTGCTGCGGTACTTGTGACTTGTCTTTAAGAAGCGTCGGTTCCTTAGGTAAACTATCTTCTTGGATGCATCCAGATACACCCATGTAGTACCATCCAAGCAAACCAAGCATCCCGTCTTCCCTTTGATCTGTCCAGACAAAGCAAACAGCGCGGGGTAATTATTGGTAGTAACAAATATTATTGCTCTACATATGAAGTCCTCCTTTCGGAATGCATCGTACATCGGCTCCCCATGCCTCCATAGCCTCTCCATTTCTTGCATCAAAGGCTCGAGGAACACGTCTATATCAATGCCTGATTGTTTAGGGCCAGAAATAAGAATAGTGAGGAGAATGTACTCATTGACCAAGTTGGGATGTTGGGATATTGTACATGGTCAAGATCACTGGCCAAGTGATGTGGTCGCTCATCCTCTCATTGAAGGGATTCATTCCATCGGTGCTCAAGCCAAAACGTACATTCCTTAGGTCATCGCTGAATTCTTTGTGCTTCTCATCGAACCTTTGCCACTGACTACAATCAGCCGGGTGTGCAATCTTATCATCATCCACCTTGCGCTCATCATCCCACCATGTCATGAGTGCGGCTTCTTTAGGGTTTAGGAAGATACGTCTTAAGCGGTCGGTCACTGGCAGGTATCACATTACTAAGACAGGAATTCTTCTCTGCTTTGCATCATTGCCTAATGGAGTGTCCTTTGGGGGCTAAGATTCTTGTACCACCTTTTTTGTACCCTTCTTATTCCTCTTTTTCCCCATGGAGGCTTCGTCTCCACCGTAAAGGTCATTGTTCTTGTACCAGCTGGCCCCCACACCGGGGACATTTATCCAGTGACTTGAACGTTTCGCCACGAAAAAGTATACAGTGGTTGGGGCATGCATAGATTTTTTCAACCCCCATTATCAATGGACTTATGACCTTCTTCGCTTGGTATGTGTTGGCGAGAACTGAGTTTGGTTGTGGCAGCACCCATGATAGGAGATGCAATAGATCATTGAAACTACAGTCTGACAAGCCATACTTAGCCTTCAGGATGAGTAGCTCAAGCACAAAACGTAGCAATGTTCAATGTGTCGAACAGCCCTTTTCAACACCATATACAGTCTCCTTCGATGATTTTATCACCCTTTCCAAATTTTCTAGACCTTTCGAGCTATTTAGTAAAATCTTTGGTCCAAGGCCTCGAATCATGTCCTCCAAATCATCTTTATCCCCGACACGTGCTCCACCATCATTATTGGCACCACCTTCGTCGTTACCATCCCAACCACCAGTATCACCACCTTGTTCATTGCCAAACTCCGAATCCATTCGTGCATCAAGTTCTGCTGAATATTGGGTCAGGGAGGGATTCTAGGGTTTCGTCGTCATATTCCTCCTCATCCTCGTTGTTAACAATAACCGTTTCACCATGATGAATCCACACTGTGTAGTCCTCAATAAATCCTCGCATAATCAAATGTGAACTGATGATAGTCACATCTGTCCATGCCATATAGTTCTTGCAATCTTTACAGGACAAATAATTGTATCCTTATTCTCTGTCAATGTCGTTGCATGCTTCTTTATGGCTACAATAAATTTATCCACCTCTTCACGGAAACCTGCCTTGAACCTTAACGAACCATATATCCAAAAGTTCTTGTACTCCATCTTTTACAACAGCAACAAAACAAACATTAAAGGACTACTTATTCAGATATATATAAAAATGAATCAAATTAATAATTACTTGAGAATAATTGTATATACTTCAGATATATATGAATATAAATCAAATATAATTACATGAAGCATACAAACACACCATGGTAGAAGAAAAATTATTAATGGCCCATTTATCCATAAATAATTAAAATACATATTTGTTGATTATAATAAACAATTTCAAAGACAACAATTAGCAACAATTATATTTTACCCAATATCTTTCATTCAAATCCTAGTCTAATTTCATTAAACACAAATTTATAAAACCAAAATTAATAAAAAAACCAAACCCTAGATCTAGATCTACATGCACATGAAATATCCATAAAACTAACTAATTGTTCACTAAAATCAAGAAACATGGACCAAATAAGGGTATGATCTTGTTCCCCTCCCTAATTTACACTAGTACATTTAAAACTTGGGTCTAATTTGCTTCATAAGTAGCTCAATCACTATAGAAGATAGAGAAAAGCAAAACTCTAATTACTCACTAACCAACCATTAAAACTTCAAAAAAAATGTAGAATAGCATTTTCTTACCGTCTACAATCTCTTCACCAAAGGATTTAAGACCAAAACATTTCCGCCTTAGTAGAGTAATTTTTGGGAGGTGCCCAAGACCTCCCCACCTTTCTTTCACGGGTTGGAGTGAGTGGACCCGAGGAGGAAGAAGATGCTGCAGTTTGCTTTATATGTGGGTCATTTGTAGGAACGGCTGCTGATTGAGCCGCCCCTATAAATCGGAGGTATTTATACGTGGACATTTGTAGGGGCGGCTCAATCACCAGCCGCCCCTACAAATTGCAATACCAGGGGCGGCTGGCGAGTGAGCCGCCCCTGCTATTCCATTTCTAGGGGCGGTTGGTCTCTGGACTCCCGAGCACGCTACTGTAGGGGCGGCTCCATTACCGGCCGCCCCTAAAAAAAAAATTTATCCTGTTGCTATAAACCGTTTTTTACGTAGTGGCAGCTACTGCAGAACGGCTTTGTTTATGAAAGTTCCATCCGTTTTGGTTCAGAATTCCTGCAGTTGGTCCTGGCCCTGCAAATCCGTCAGGAGGAAACCTCCCAATACCCAGCATGCCTCCATGGTGAGTGAAGAACACATATACACGTTGCTTGTTCATTGTTCAAATGTTCTCAAATGTATCAGATTGATTTCCTTCTCGCGCTCCAAATCTATCTATCCGCTTCTCAGGGCCAAGTGGTTGGTTGGTGCCGTCATAGTTGCGATACCTATATAAACAGAGATTTCTGAAATCGTCTGCTACTGCTAGCATGCATATTTTGATTGCAACTGCAACTTTTTTGCGGTAACAGATAAGATAGAGAAGACGGCAGAGGTGGCAATCGAGGTGATCGACACGGTGGCGGAGGCGACAGAGAAGGTCGCCGGCGAGGTCGCTGACGCATTCCCCGGCAACGAAAATCTCAAGGAAGCAGCCTCGAGGATTAAGACGGTCACGGATGCGATCGAGGAAGATGCCGAGAAAGCCGAGGCCCTAATCGAGAAGGTCAGTTTAGTTACGCAATCTATTTTTCTCAGCGAAGAAAAAACGTGAGATATTGCTAACACGAGAGTATTGATTACGGCAGCTGCTAGTGTTGCTACTACGTAAAGCCCATATGGTACTACAGTCTTGCAAGTTTTTTTTAATCGGGTCTTGCAAGTTACTGCCAGCTACTTGCTCGATCTGTTCGGAAGCTGGAGATGCGTGCTGGTCTAAACGATCTCTGGTTGTCTGCATGCCTAGGATTGTGAAAGTGACTAGCACGTTGTCAGTTCGGTGGGTGGGGCCGCGTGGGGAAACCATTTATTTATAAGAGAAGGAAAATTGTATTTATGCTGGTTAGTGTTAGAAGACAAGTGACTAGGTACGATTGGTACAATTAATCACAGATCACAGACTAGGAGTGGGGTCCTTCGACTTCGTTTGGCAATGTGTTCAGTCAATTACCATTTTTAGCTAGACGAGTTGTGACTGGCGAAAGTAGCCCTTAGAATACATCTACATGTGTTTATATTATTATATGTATAAATAAATATGAAGGGGATAACTATTGTGATCGCTTATATTGATCAGGTTGACGAGATAAAGAAACAAGTTGATTCAATTGTTGATCCTATAATCGACAAGGTTGTGAAGGATAATAAAGAAGCATAGACAAGGAACCAAAGAGGACACAATAACAGGCGGTGAATTGAAGGTGTAAACATTGGTTGGGTTGGTGATTGCCAGAAGAAACTACGGAAGCAGACATGAAGCATTTGATGTTTTCTAGTCACATGCCTGTACAATCTATCACTGGCTTCCGTACGAACTACTGTACTACGAGAGAAAGGGTAAAACTAGATGACATTTTTTATGCTTCAATACTAGTACAAGTTGTTGTATTTGACTTAAACATAAAGTCACACCACACATATTTTTTTCTACACCTATACCTAAAGACATACACGTGGCACGGACACATCATCTTGATCATTGTAGAGCATCCACGCTTGAGGCCGCAACTTAAAGCTGCAAAGAAAATGGGAAAAAACCCGGTGTGAAAACCTACCTTGTGAGCAGCGTTTGAAGTCTAAAACCCTAACCCTACCAAAGGGGGGAATGGTCTAACCTTCTTCATCCCTAACAACGATGTCATCTTTGTTGCCGGTGTTGACACTGGCGACCCTTTGACTCGCTTCGTGCTTGTGCCCAAACCCTTCTTCTTGGTGATGATCGACTCCGTCACACCTTTTCCTTGCCCGGCGGTAGGGGTCACCGCCGCCGCGCCTTTGCCCCACCAGGCGGCGATCGACGCCGCCGCGGCTTTGTCCCTCGCTCTGCAAGGCGAGGCGAATGACGGACGACTTCACCTCCTCGTCGAAGTCGATGAGGTAGAAGACGTCGCTGTGCACCGGGATCCATCCCCCTCCGTTGCGACCGCCTGAGGGGGCAAATTGGCCTTCATTTATTAGAATATAGAAATGCATATTTAGAAGCGGCTATTACAGAGACAGATTTAAGAACACAAGAGCTCGTAGTTTTTTTTTATTGTGAGAGCTTTTATTCTACTACCCATTCCAGTTTCTGCGTGCCTATTTTTATTACTTTGTGGTCTTTTTCTATACAAATGGCCACATCATAACCCTAGCTTGGGGAAAAAAATGGCCACGTTCTGACTGACCACGTTCTCCTTTTTAATACTGCTAGTTTTTTTTTAGAAAAAGGGAAGTATATTTCATTAAGCGAATGAAAAAAGTCCCAGCCTCTAATATATAGTGCTAGTTGGCTCACAGAGATAGATCTCACGGCAAGGACAACATCCACTACATAGAGCGAGACAAGCAAGAAGCAACACAAGCTTATTGCTTCAAGCTTCAGCCCTTCAAATCCCATGGCTGCGCTCGGTTCTTCTGTTACCTCCACAGGCTTGGCACTTCACACCTCTGTGATTCTTCGTCGTCGCCACGGGAATCCAGTGGTCTCGGCATCCTCTCATCACCAACGAAGTCTTAATGGCTTAGCGACGAATTCTTCAGGCATGAACAATGCCTTACCTATCAGAGGAACTACTACACGGTAAACGCATATCCTGGCATCAGCTGCCGTAGTCTTACCTATCAGAGGAATAATGCCTCCTAGGATTCACCATGTAGCAAGTCTTCTCCAGACTTTACCTTTTAGTAGTAGCTTGTATCTTGGCAGATATACGGTAAGTTTCATGCAGCTACTTCGTCACCTGTTTTGGTTCAGAATTCCTGCAGTTGGTCCGAGCCCTGCAAATCCGTCACCGTCAGGAGGAAACCTCCCAATACCCAAGATTCTTCCATTGTGAGTGAAGAACAGATACGTGCGTTGCTTGTTAATTGCTTGTTTCTGAATGTATCTGATCGATTTCCTTCTCGCGCGCCAAACCCATCCGCTTCTCAGGGCCAAGTGGGTGTTTAGTGCCGCCATATTTGCAGTGCCTATGTATAGAAGGTTCAGAACATTAGAAGGTAAACAGAGATCGTATGTTCATCGATTTGTGAAATCATTTCCTACAATTTCTAGCATGCATATACATTTTTTTATTGTGAATCTCGCGGTAGCAGATAAGATAGAGAAGACGGCAGAGGTGGCAATCGAGGTGATCGACAAGGTGGCAGAGGCGACGGAGAAGGTCGCCGATGAGGTTGCGGAAGAGTTCCCCGGCAATGAGAGTATCAAGAAAGCAGCCTCCAAGATTAAGAAGGTCATGGACGTGATCGAGGAAGATGCCGACAAAGCTGAGGCCCTGATCGAGAAGGTTAGTTTGATTACGCAATCTATTGCTAGCTAGTTGCTACTACATCAGATTCAGAGCACGTTAGGCGTTTGACTACGGCAGCTGCTAATAAGACTATGAGCAACTTCATGAGATTGACCAATTGCAATTCTGTTTCACTATAACGTGAAAAACGAGCTTCAGCTGATCCTTTTTTTCTTAAAAAAAATCTCAATCCTCTAAAATCTCCCCTCTCATTCTCACAGAAAAAAAAACCCAGCAATTTTCTCACTTCTCAGTCCCTTTTCTTACCTTCCTGTTCATTGACATCTCGGGCCACCGCAGCACCGTATCACGTGAGCGAATAGTCCGTCAAGCTGAGCCGGGCCGCCACCAACCCTCAAGAGTATACAAATAATCCTTAACTATTTACTAATGACAAAAATTAGAAAACATGAATGAGATATCCAGCATCTAGGAGAATATTCCCCTACGAGGGATATCCATATCTAACTCGTTGGTGAACTAAACATGGCTCGTTCATTGACCGCCATCTCCCATCCAGAGATATCCATCAAACCAAACATATCCTCTCTTTTTTCTAAGTTAAACTTCTCTAAGTTGATCAAAATTTAAGAAAATATAACAGCGCCTAAAAGTTCACGTAAATGAACTATCAAAACCTATTAAATTGATAGTTTAATGTTGTAGATGTTGGTACATTTTTCAAAAAACTTTGTCAAAATTGGAAAAAAAAAACATGTTAAAACTAAGGTGGCATATGATTTGAAGAGAGGCAGCCCTCGAAACACTTGGCTAATATATAAGGTGGAGAGGTGTAGTCAACTAAACAAGTCCTTGGCAAGTTAGCATGCGTTTTTTTTCTGGTTACACGTCAGCTGCTGCTATTGCTTGAAGTTCATTGTACTACCACAGTACCATTTCTCATAATGTTCTTTTGTTTTATTGGTTTGTTGGAGGTACGTGCTGATCTGGTAGTCTAGTGCCTAGCATCGTCGTGAATCACGACTCGTGATCGTGATAGTGACTTCTTGCATGCATGTGAAGCACCGGGTCCGGGTGTCTAGGTTGGCGGGCATGGGCCGGTTTCGAACTGAACGAACGCTCTGCGCCGCGCGATTCCTGGCGTGGAAAGCGTGCGCTACTTTTTTTTCCGTTATTTTTCCTTTTTTCTACATTTTTTCTCTATTTTCATTTTTTTCTCTTCTTTCTCATCTAGTTGAATCTCGTTATCACAAATCTACAAAAGTTATGATGAAAAGTTATTGTGATAGATTGTCACATAATAAGTTATGCTTATAACTTTGCAACTTTTTTTAAAGATCATGAAACTTATTCAGAAAAAAAGAAAGTCAAAAAAGTTATTACGAGACATTGTGGTGATAAGCTGTCACCTAATAAGGTATGTATATAAGTTATGCATATAACTTGGTAACTTTCTAAAAACAAAAAATATGTAAATATTTTTTTTGAAAATGTAAGCCAAAAAATTCATGATGAGAAATTGCGGTGATAATTGTAATATAATAAGTTATATAGATAAGTTATGCATATAACTTCGTAACTATATAAAAAGAAAGTTACGTAAATAGTTTTTCCTAACAAAAGAAAGTAAAAAAGTTATGATGATAAGTTGTGGTGATACGTTGTCACGAACTCCGTATTGTAGAATGTTATACGCATAACTTTGTATTTTTCTAAAAACAAGTTGCAAAAAAAATTTTGCCAAAAATTAAAAAGTTGCCAGTTCTTTTTAGTAGCCACGATTTCGTAGCCCCTCATGTAAAATATTTCTATACGTTGAGGTGAACAGCTGAAAGACAGCGGCTAACCACACTTGAGGAGGTGTATGCGTGTGGCGAACTATGGTGATTGGCAAAACTGACCCTTAGGATGCATCTACATGTGGTTATCTTTTGCCCAGTTATTAGCATAGTCCTAGCTCCAGGATCTGGTTTAGATCTATAGTTTGTATAGTTTAATTTAAAATGGTTTGAATATTGGCATTTGATCTAAACTATAAATAAACAAAATGGATCAACCAGGTACAAGTACTCTCAACTTTTATTCAGTTCTAGAACCAATATTTCATAGAAAGCTATAAATACTCAGCTATAAAAATCCATGAGCTAAAGCTCAACAAAATTGTGTCTATATATATATAAATAAATATAAAGCGGATAACTATTGTGCTCGCTTACCATGAGCAGGTTGACGAGATTAAGAAAGAAGTGGATTCAGCTGTGGATCCTATAATCAACAAGTTTGTGAAGGATAAATCCTAGAGAAGGAACCAAGAAGGATGAGAACAAACGGTGAATTAAAAGGAGCAAACATTGCTTGGAAGGTAACCAGAAGAAACTACAGAAGCAACGTGACGCGTCTAGTATCATCTCCTGTTTATCTCGTTCGATGTTTATCAGTCACACGCTTATACAATCATTGGCTTCCTACAAACTCCGATATAATAAGGCCTAAGAAAGTAGACGACTTTGTACTGTACTTGCACGTTTCCGTGAGAGGGCCCTGTTAATGACATGAGTAAAATATATAGCCGAATTTAACATTGTGTTTGATTCGGAGATAAAAAGCGATAGAATGAGGCCATTCTAATTTTCTAGGGTGGGATGTGGGATGGTTCGATGTATCTGTTTGGTTTAGCAGATGGGGGGTTATGGTGTCTGTTTTGTGTTTGGTACGATGGAGGTTGACCAATGAGAAGGAAGGAGTGACTCTAGAGGTTTGCCAAGTTGACACCGCCATTTGTTGCTAACACAATGTATAGCCAACTGTGGTAGCTAACGAAACTTGTCTTTAGTGTGCACCTGCCTAAGATTAAGTACAAATATAGCGAGATTAATGTTCCCCTCGGTTGCATTGCTTGAGCTGGTTGATGAGATATAAAGAAAGAGGTGGATTGAATAGTTGATCCCATAATCGATAAGGTGGTGAATGAAGGAGGGATCACATAGAAGCAACCCATAAAAGGGTTGGAGAAATTTCACCCTTTTTTATTTAGCCTGTTTTAATTTAATATTTTGGTGAATAGCATGCAGAAAACTAAATTTTCAAGAAGTAGGTTTTTTTGTCAAATTTGGTCACATCAAGCTGCCGAGTGATGAGACCATTGGGTGTGGCGTGACTTAATTAGCACATAACCAAGTTAGAAGTTACACCAAACTCTTTAGTGTGACTAAATGGTTACTTTTAAAAATGTACTTCTCACGTGTTATTGTTATTAAAATTATAGATTTAAAAAGGCTAAAACAAAAAGAAATTAAAGAGAACTAGAGGAGAGGAATAAATAAATTGGCAGATGAAAGAAGCGCACACTAGTTCGGCAGTCACCAGAAGATGCAAAATGCCGTGTGTCACATGATCCCGTGTTTGCCTGATTGCCTCGGTCGTTGTTTTCAGTCACGTGCTTGTTACAGTCACTGACTTCTGCGAACAAAAAAAAAAGTTTGTCGACACTTGTGGACTCTGCCGACAAATTGTATTCAACTGCTGCCATTACAGTGAAATGGTAAACCGGTAAAAGACCGTTCTTTCCCACTCCGTGGATCCAGTCTTCTACAGTGAAACGGTGAACTTCCTAGCCCCTCTGCAACGCGGGGTTTTTTTCCGTTTTTCCTGTAAAAAATGGACCAAATTCTATAAAATTCCTGTAAAATCTCTGTGAAATTCTTGCGTTCACTCCCGCAAGAGGGCAGCGGCGCGGGCGTTCGGCCCGGACGTCCCGCTCGGCGACTCCTACACTCCCACATGGGAGCAGTGCAACGCCTCGGCGCGGCAGCAGCAGCCGTTAGCGACGTCGGCCGCGCGTCCTACTGGCACATGCTTGGAAGTTCTGATCCGGCCGATCGACCAGCCTGGACATGCCACGGCCCTACCACCTGCTGAGTTTTCTATAGCTCTCAGTGCTAGCTCGTTCGCTGCGGTTTGGATCGTGGCCAGGTTGGCCGGCCAGCTCATGAGCGAGAGGGCGAGGCGTCAAGAGCGTAGGACAGGCTGCGATATGCACAAAGAGCCGGGATAACTACCGTGCAGTGTGCTGTACCTTACAGCAAGGGGCCATGGATCAGACGACGACGTGGGATTTGAGCTAGGTCATCTTAGGGGCATGAGCAATGTTGAGCCACCTTGTTGTCAAAAGAAAAAATGTTGTGACCCCACTAATTAGCAAACGACCGCCGGTTCGATCTAAAACCAGTGACCAATCCCACATCTCCCGAAACTTTGTTTCTGAAAAAAAAATCCTGCATCTTTTCTTTTTAGGAAAGTTACAAAGTTATGTATATAACTGATTGTACTATCTCTGTCAAAAAATATGCAACTACGTGTTGCGTGCCAGTTAAAGTAGTTCACGTTTGACTAAGTTTCCAGTGGATGTTATTCACATTTATGACTGCAAATCAAGTTACTAGTAAAATATATTTATAACTAATCTAATGATATTTATTTGATATCATAAATATTGATAGTTTTTAATCTATAATTGATCAAATTTAAGATACTAAAACATGACACTGTGCTAGAATTACATCTTTCTGGGACGGAGGGAGTACCACTTTTTTTGTGATAACTTATTATCACAGTGAGATTCTTCGTACTTGCGACTCTAGGAGTAACATCCATCTCTTGAGCACTTGTGACACTCGCCGGTGATTTGGTTTTGATTTGTTACTCTTGGGTTCTTGGAACCTTAGGCGGCTAGGTGTTGCCCGTTGAAGCCTCATCTCTTGCTTGTGAGGTGCTCCTGGAAGTTTGTATAACCCTCTTTGTTCGAGTGATATTTTCTGGATTGATCTTTGTGGTCGCTAGGGAAAGAGGAGAATTGAAAGAGACTCTAAAGACCTTTGTGGTCGCCTCAACAACAGGGATGTAGGCACAACTTTGTGGTATGGCCGAAGTGCCGAATCTCGGATAAATCTTGTGTCACCATGTGCTTGTGATCTTGTGATTGCAAATCTTGTATTATTTGTTGTGGTGGCCTGATCTATATTGCGTATAGGTATTGGAGCAAGCTATAGCGTGGAATCACTTCATATTATATCCCTATACGGTGGTAAAAACATATTTGTATTTTTGTATAAACTGAATTTTGTAACCCTAGTTCGTTCACCTTTCACCTGGACCATGTTTTGCCTATTCACCGCCTCTAGGCATTGTGATCCTTTTAGTAACACCATCATCGTTGGAGTGGTCAGGAACGTCTTCAGCTGATCGTGGGCCTGCTCCAACTTCTTGGGCAACTTGTATGTGGGCATCCCCGCTCTCCTAGTCGGGACATGAAATGGCTGAGCACCGCCATGCATCCCGTGTGTTTTTGGGCTTCCTTCAGGTTGTTTATCAACCCCATCTTCATGACTGCTGAAATTTTCTCTGAGTTGGCCTCGATGCCATGCTCAAAGACCATGGATTTGAGTTGCTTTCCCGACAGGACCCAACAACATATTTTCTGGGGTTGACTTTGATGTTGAACCATCGTAGGTTCGTGAAGGTCTCCTCCAAGTCAGCGACAAACCGTCCCGCCTTCTTAGACTTGATGACGATATCATAAACATACACCTCGATGTTGCATAATATCTGGTCATGGAAGCATTTCTTCTTACACCATTGGTAGGTGGCGTCCGTGTTCTTCAAAGCAAATGGCATCAGTACGTAACAAAATGAGTCGAAGGGAGTGAGAACGAGGTCGATCTAGTGGTAGCATGAATACACATTTAGGAAACAGAGGGTTTTGCACCCTATTGTCGATACCAGTTGATCAATTCAAAAGAGAATGGATCCTTGGGGCATATTGTTCACGATCCTATAGTTAACACATGTCATTTGTGCTAGATTTCTATGAGCCTAGTCGCGCCAAGGTCTTCTAAGGAAAATAGATCTACCATCCTCTCCTTTAAAAAAATTGCTCACTAGCTTTTCTAATTTTCTCGAACTTAGTTTAGTCATATATTTTTTCATTTATAATTGGATTCTCGGTGAAAATAAAAATAAAAATCCCACTGAACGTTTTGAAATTTTTTTTTTTTACCACTGTTTTAGAACTTTAAACTAGAATAATCAAGAATAAATAAATACCCATAATAAAGTGATTATAAGCTGAAACAAACATGACCTTTGCTGCTCGCACTACTCTCACAGGTCATAGAAAGCAACTGAAAATTGGAAGCTAGGCTAGAATAATCCATGTCAAACAGAGTATAGTTATCCTAGCTAGGAACCAAAGCTAAGAGTTTATGCAAATACGTAGCATCTTAAGAGTAAGAATGGAGAAATGGAAATTAAATCAATGATTATAATTACAACAGTTCATAGTTTCATACGAAGACGGAGAAGAAAAGGGAAAGAAAAAAACAAAAGCGGGAGCAAACGAAGTGGTCAAGAAGCAGAGGAGGGATCAGGACCACTGGATAATCTAGAAGGCGTAGACGGCCGCGGCGACGGCGACGGCGGCGAAGGCGAAGGCGGGGCGGAGGCCGGCGCCGCCGCCGGCCGGGGTCGCCGGGGGCTCGGCGGAGGGCGAGGGGGAGGACGCGTCTGGGCCGGGCACCGGAGGGGAGGCGGTGGGAGCCTCGGGCGCCGGCGCGGACGCGGACGGCGTGGGGGCCGGGGTGGCCGCGACCTTGGGGGCCGGTGCCGGGGCCGCCGTGGGCGGGGCGACCGGTGCCGGTGTCGGGGGAGGGGTCGCGGGGGGCTTGGGTGCCGCCGCGGGAGCGCCGCTGGGCGCCTGCGCCGTGGCGGCCACGGCGAGGAGGGCGAGCACGGAGAGCACGGCGAAGTGAGAAGCGGCCATTGTGGTGAAAGAGCTCAGCTCGGGTCTCTTGGCTCCCTTCTCGCCTGCCTTGTGCTTGTGCTGCGGTGAGAGCCCGTGAGAAACGACGGCGAGAGTGCGTGGGAGAGGACGTGCAGACTGCAGAGGCGTGGGGCTTATAAAGGTGGCAGCTTTTGCGCGAGCACCGAGCTGAGCGACGGAGCGAGCGGCCGTTGTGCTGGACAGCGCCGATGCAGCTGCCCTTGCCTGCCTGCATGATTGCCTCGCACGTCCCTTGCTTCCATTATTGAGACTTTGAGAGGCTTTCACGTTTGGAATTTTGCTTTGGTGACAGTGTCTGATCAAATCATCAAACGTAAGCTGTTGTTGGT
This sequence comes from Miscanthus lutarioriparius, assembly GCA_904845875.1. Lineage (NCBI taxonomy): Eukaryota > Viridiplantae > Streptophyta > Magnoliopsida > Poales > Poaceae > Miscanthus > Miscanthus lutarioriparius. The sequence goes on along the minus strand of CAJGYO010000011.1, from coordinate 33,737,262 downwards.
AATACACTAATGGATTAATGATGAGCTCTCTAACCACAGATTATATCCCTCCGCCGCTTCACGTCGTGCCATACTGACTGACATGCACGATCAGAAGAAACACAAGGGTCTCTCTGGAATGAGGGCCCTCGGGGTTGTGGCCCCGCTTGTCAGCTAACCACCACCGGCACCACGTTGCTTTGCTTGTTGACACTTGGCAGGCGAAGGCAGGCAGCCTTGAAATGAGAAGTTGGAACTGCAATGCTGACTGAATGGATGTCTGAACCTTGAATGGTTTTTCTTTTCACCTGAAATCAAGCCAATCGGTTGGCACTGCATCGTATTCAGCACCGACTGATCGATCGATGACTCTGAACGCCAGCGTTCAGTTTCCATCACATGCAGATCACACGAATTCGAAGTGTGGCTGCTGACTTGATGCCGCAATGCCAATGCGTGGACGTTGGGCCTTACGTACCTTCAAGCATGCCCTGCCGCCGTCAAGAATTTCACGATTTCACGTTTCACCTGGTGACCGCTAATCAGGGATCAGGCAAAGGCAACGGCATGGTGCCGCCCGGCCACATGCCAGGGTGGACCCGTGTACGCGCGGCGCCACTGGCGCATGTGCGTGAGTGGGACCCTAGGTGGTGTTCGTTCACGATAAGAGAATACTGCCATCTCAAAAGGTGCTTTAATACCTTGCCTGTCTGTCTATGCTGTCTGCAAAGATTGGAAAGAGAGGAGGAGACAGCTAGGGGAGTGGCCGAATGGGGAGGGAAAATGATCAGATTCTCCTCCCTTTTCTGTCGTGTCAATGAAAGATCCGTTGGAAGAGAACCCAATTTCATTTGGGCATCAAAATGAAACAAGCTAGGCATGTAGTAAAAGTCGAAGATGTACTGGAGTATCTCTCTAAAAATACATAAAACATCACATATGGCTATATACTCCTATATAGAAGTACTACCCCCTCAGTAAAAATCAATGATGTACTGGCGTCAGCTTATAGCTGATCCATACGTGTAGATGCATGGTTTGCTGTTCCTGATAATAGATGTTGAGGCTGAAAGCCTGAAAACCAACAACAGCTGATGCCATTCTGCCTAGCCACAGCTATCTGACTCAAGGGTCCCAACCAAGTGCTCGTACAAAGCTCCTAGAATGCTGGTAGCGGTGGTTATTACTTTATCTGAGATAGACAAATGCTCAACGAATTTAAGTATTTTGTGAATAAATACATGGCACTTTGATGCTACTCTGCACAGAGATGAAAATGGTCACTTTTGCTCATCAGATACTCCAATGGTAAAGTTAGTGTCCTTTAGGAGCTGAGTACTTTATTGTTTTTTAATATTTAAGCCGACTCAATGTTTTCTATAGCATCAGTTCTCAAGAATAATACAGCTATCCATGGATCTGCCTGACATTGTCTTCCCTGACAGCTTCCTTTTGGCTGTATGCCACTTCAACAAAGCCAGATGGCCAGACACAATTATACAGCCAAGATGTACTGAATGCCAGCAAAAGCATCTGATAACATAAGCAAAGGCATAAAGGATTAGTCCCAAGCTTGATAGCAGAGTGATCAAAGAAACATTGATCAAAATCCAATTGTAATATTGTATATAGCTACCAGTGTGAATACACAGCTCCAACATTGCCAGCCTTCCAGCAGGCACTACAAGCAGATTATTATTGCCAGATGGGGTGTTGTACTGTTGTACCAGACGGCATGCAAACACAAACCTATCCGTGCGATACAGAGAGTTGAGGCAAACACAAATACATCACCAGGCCATGGCCGTCAAGTATGGTATGGGCAGTTGCACTGCACCTGATGAAAAACTACATCAATCATCAAAGGATACCTCACGCTCAACTAATCTTCAACCTTCTAGCACTGTCATTGAAAAATCAGAAATATATTCTTAGGGGAGGAAAGGAAACTAGACAACTTTGAAAAGGCAACATATCAAGTGCAAACCAACCAACATGTGCAAACTTAGAAACTATCATTCATGACTACTAGATGCTGATCCAATGGATGGGGTGAGGGGGCTTAAGCGCAAAAAAAAAAGCCGGCGGGTGGGGAGCTTAAGCGCAAAAAAATCCCGCCTCTCACCCTATCCATTGGATCAACATCTAGTGATCCTGATTGATAGTTTTCAAGTTTGCACAAGTTAGTTGGTTTGCACCTGATACGTTGCCCTTTGAAAAGGCATACGACAAGGTAAAATGAGATTTCTTACACCAAGAGTTATGGATGAAGGCTTTCTACCCAACAGTGTGCTTGGTTATATCTTTTTGTCAAAGGTGGTAACTTAGGGATTAAGGTTAATGATCAACTGAGATCCTATTTTAAGAATAGAAAGGGCCTTAAGCAAGATAACCCACTATCCCCTATCTTTATTTCTCAAACACACATGAGAGCTGCATATCTTTTATATTAAGAAAAAAGTATGAGAAATCCAAAAATAACAAAGATCAAGACACCTCAACACACAGCCACAACAAAGCTCACACACACTCACAAACAAGGGATGAACAACCAACGAACAAAACAATTGGGCAACACCAAGTATCCGTTCGGTCAACAAGGTGATGCCCCTGACATTCACTAGACTCCATAACTTTGCTTCTTTGAAGACCATAAGTAGGATACCGTACACAATAGGCGAAGCACAATCAAAGACACACTAATTCGGTAATTTCAATGGGCCCAAAGCGACTAGGCTCTAAGAATTTAAAGAATTAAGACCCTACCTATCCTGACCATCGATAGTCTCAGTGGAGCGGCACTACCACTTCAAAGGGAAGCTCAGTCGGCTGGGGAGCAAGTTTCTGTAGCCTAAATTTTTGTCTAAAGAAGACACAAGACCAATAGGTCATTGATGGTTTCCACTTCTTGATCACACAATAAACATTTGTGGTAATGCTGAAGATCCCACCAAGCAAGACGATCTATAGTCCAACACTTATTGTGCATGACCAATATCCCCTATCTTGTTTAACATTGTGGTGGATATGTTGGGAATCATCCTAGCCAGGGGCAAAGAAGATGGTTAAGTGAGATGGTTAGTGTCACATCTGGTGGTGGAGCATGGGTACCCATTTTACAACATGCAGATGGCACGGTATAATTATGGACAATGATTTTGAACAGGGAAAGAACATGAAGCTTCTTCTTTGTGCTTTTGAACAATTATCAGGTCTTAAGGTTAACTTCGACTAGAGCGAAATCTTCTATTTTGACCTGGTAAAATCCCGTGGGGGCACAATACTCACTACCATCCCCGAGGAATAATGAGTCTATGACGATGACTACTTTGAGCGCTTTGCCGATGCCTCGATCACTCGTTGTTCCACGTCTTCTCCAAGGGCATGGCGAGCATGGAGGTTGTGGCCCTGAGGAACCAGGACCCAGTGTTGCCATGCTCACGATGGTTGTTTGTGGGGCCTAATGGGAGGTGGTGCTCAAGGAGGGCCTCGACGTCACTGGGGTTGGGCATCCACAGTGGTGGCTATGGGAAGAAGGAGAAGAAGATAAGGTTGAGAGGGGAAAGAGATTTGAACAATAGATTTGGTACCCAAGGTCAAAAAGCAGACAATTATTTCAACAAAAATCTAAATCTGTTGATAGATAAATAGCAATTCTATAATGTAAAACGTTTTGGTTCGAAATTTTCACATATTTGTAATAGCTGTAGTTTGAGGCCTCTCCGTTATGAAAACGAGGTAGAAGCCAGAATATTTTTCATTTTTTTTGAGAAACCGAATATTTTTCATTATTAAAAAATAAATATTCTTACTGGAGATATTTTAGCGTAAGTATGGCCCATTGTTGTTCTGGCCTGAGGCACTTCTTCTGTTCGATCTGGCTGGAGAGAAGGAGACCATGCCACTTTGGGCTTTGATTCGTTTACTTGGCTTGGCGGGGGACCAAGTGTAACGGCAAGTGCAGTTGTGCATATGCTTAGCAGGCCGGCCCAGTATCTTCTCTGTCTCCTTGCTATACTCTGGGCCCCCGACCACACCCACAACGGTTCTTCAATCACACGAAAAAAATGTGACCTTCCACTCATAAAAAAAACGAAAAAAATGTGACCTTTGCACACAAAAAAACCGAAAAAAATGTGACCCCACAGGTCAGCTGACAGACGAACATCGCCTTCAGCCTTCCTGTACGTACAAAAAATACAAAAAAATATCGGCCGTACACGGCGTCCTCTTATTAGCGACCCCACTAATCAACACTAATCCAAGATCCCCGTCCTCCAGGTCCCAACCAATAGGAGCGCGAGCTTTACCCTCCTTGATCCGTGTCACAGCTAAACGGCCATCATCTACCGTCCGATCGTGCGCAGCCAAGCACAAAAGCGCCCGATCCGCACCGTCCGTTTGAACCACCAGCATTGACTGCCCCATATATAAATCCCTACCCAACCGCCGCCTTTAATCGCCAGTTCTAATCTCAGGTTGGGGGAAAAAGTCTCGCGGGTCGCAAACTGCTCTCCGCTGATTTGGGATTTGGGAGGCGCTCGAGGTAATCATGCTTTTTCGATACCGTATTTCGAATTTTCGATTCCTGTAGTTGATGATTCGTTCGTGGTTCTTGCTAATTTCTCCCAGCGGCGCTCGCCGCGAATTCGAATATCTGTCGCGATTAGGGTTCCATGATTAGGGATTAGGGTTGGTTGTTCGGTTGGATTTTCGGTTCGCTCATGCTTAATCTCGTGTACATGTGGTTGCCTGTGCTTATTGGCTGCGGATTTTTGCGTTTGGAAAGTACTATCGTAATGCGCGGTTGCCAGTCGCATGATTTCGCCAGTATACATGATCAGCGTCTTAGGCATCAATCATTTACCGCGAGTATTCGATTTCATGGGCTATAGTAGTATTAATTTTCGAATAATTCGAGTACATGCTGTGTGATTTGTAATTTGTAAATTTCCTCATTAGAAGAACTTATGCTACTGAGATATCGTAAGAACGGATGGTTATAGATGTGGTGTAGTTGATGCTTGTTATATCATGCCTTATCATTGGATTCAACAAACCTCGTTCTTTTATAGTTAGGCATCGGATTGTGAGAATGTCCTTGTGGGTCTCTTGAATGTTGTCTTTAACTATTGAGCAACAATAATTCTACTGATGTTCTGTATACTTAAACTAATGTACATGGTGTATTTATATGTGTTCGTGTATTGCTGCATGAAAGCAGCAATGTTGATGTTAATTGTTTTGTTCCTTATTAAAAAAAATGCCCAAACCTGCAAGAAACTGTTAATGTGACACAAATATATAAAATTTAGTATTGATATTTCACGTCTGGGGTGGTTCACATTATCATTTTATGGGTGAATCAATTTGTTGAAAGACAGGTTCATGATATTTTGTATCATTGGATTGTTATATTTGTGATAGGATGGGATAGTGATCTGGCTACATTATCTGTCTATTCATATTGTCTGTTCCTTATTCATAGTTGTTTATACTGTTCGTTGTGGATCATCTCCCCAATGTTGTTCTTTTGGGTTAGGATAGGTTGAACTTTATCATTTAGAATTTATATTTTCCAAGAAAATTATTCTATAGCTCCATCGTGCAGTAGAACTAGTAGATTTGGTTTGACACCTCTGCATGGGTGACTTAGTTATGCAATTGATTTGTCAGGAGTATTCTAAGGATTTTGGCTAACCTTTTACTTATTACCTTTTTTTTCAGTTTTCAGGTAAACCATTGTTTGGTGACTCATGGCTCGTACTAAGCAAACTGCTCGCAAGTCCACTGGAGGGAAAGCTCCTAGGAAGCAACTTGCCACCAAGGTTTGTTGCTAGTAATCTGTTCTTTTTTCGTTTTTTTGTTACTATTTGTAGTTATGCTGTACATACTTCCACTTTTGTGTGTGTGTATAAAACTATAAACTGGTCATAAAATTGTGAATTGGACAGTAGGTCGTCTTAGTTTTCTTTGTAAAACAATCATTAACTTAGTTTTGTTATTTGACAGGCTGCCCGTAAGTCTGCACCCACAACTGGAGGAGTAAAGAAGCCTCACCGTTACCGCCCTGGAACTGTTGCTCTTCGGTGCGAGATAAATAATTCTCTCATTGTTTACTGTTCACACTTCAAATAAGTGTGCCCTATTGACAAAATCCTAATTGTTATCCCTGACTTTGCAGTGAAATTCGCAAGTATCAGAAGAGCACTGAGCTGCTCATAAGGAAGCTTCCATTCCAGAGGCTTGTCAGGGAGATTGCCCAGGATTTCAAGGTGAGATTTGTTTTCATACTGTCTCTTGTGCTCAGTCATGTAATCTTGCAATTCTGAAGTAAACATAGAAGCTTATTTGTCATCCTGTTGTATTTGTGCAGACTGATCTGCGCTTCCAGAGCCATGCCGTCCTTGCGCTGCAGGAGGCTGCGGAAGCATACCTGGTCGGTCTGTTCGAGGACACAAACCTATGCGCCATCCACGCCAAGCGCGTGACCATCATGCCCAAGGACATTCAGCTGGCAAGGAGGATCCGTGGCGAGAGGGCTTAGTTTCTCTGTTACTGAGAGTGGCTCTGGTAGTATGGTGTGCATCTGTTCGATGCTTGCTTTTGTGGTGCTTAACATTTGTGGGTGTTTGAACTCTAATGTTCATTCGTAGTGGAGTGGTAGGAAGTGCTGCAATCTTACTATGTCTTTAGAATCTATAATTGTTGCCGATTAGTATTTGTCTAAGTGCTGGTTTCGCCCATCAACCTGATGGGTTATCTGAACCTCGAATTTATATGTTAAGTTGTGAACTTCGTTATATTGTGTCAGCAACTGTTTCATTGTATTGTGCTGAGGTTTTTGTGTGTCTGCATGTTGTATGGTATCGATGTGCCGCTTCATCTTTCGGCGGCAGCAGTCATGAACATTTCTGCTTCCTTGCTTCAGTAGCAGCCAGGACAGTTTTCTGTCGAGCCCGTTACCGACAGGAGGCGGCAGGCCGGCAAACAGCTGAGTAGCAGCGCGAGAAGGCTGCATTCGCCATTCGCCCATAAAAAACAGAAGGAAGGCTGCATTTTCGTTTTAAAAGACCCGAAAGTGGCGTCCTTTTGGCACGCGCCACGACCAAGGCATTTTACCCGTGCAGCCTTGACTGACCGGCCGGTCTTCCACTCTTCCATCCCGATTGTTTCAGACCAACCCACCATTCTCGCATCTAGTTGACGGTTTCATCTCTTCCCATCGTTACTGAACTCCGGCCAATCCAAAAAACTTCAAGCTCATTGCGTGATTTAACTTTTAAATCCTTATGATATGATTATTATGTCTGACCTGTGAGCTTGACCCGTTTGTTGATTCGAGCATGAATCACACACACCTAGCCCTGCTAGTGGGTTGTAAACTTGTAATCCTGAGTTCCTGACTGTATTCGCACCAATTCATTTCTAATATGCAAAATTAATTAATCCATACCCGAGCATCACAGGCGCATCCAAACGCTAAAGGCTGCCGCGCTGTTAATGATGGCATGGCCGGGTGCTGTCAAGATGTTGTTTTAGAAATATAAACAGGGTGTTGTTTTAGAAATATAAACAGAATGGTCAGGTCAAGTCTGACTAACCTGGCTGAACTCAGCGGCCGTCAGGCAGCTTTCGTAATACTACACACGAAAAAGATGTGATAAAAATCGTTCCGACTACGTTGATCAGCAGCCTGTTTAGTTTAGATTGGGTAGTTTTGTTGTGTATTCGGTTGGTCACGCTCACGCACTGCTGACAGGCCAAATTCCCCGAGAGGTCGACAACGGCGTGCTCAGTTAAACTAAACTAAAACAAAATCGACGCCCTTCTTGTCTCATCAGCGTGTACCAACAACATTTACTCATAGAAGAGTTTAATTAACGCCTTTCAATTGCTTAACAACACCATGTCTACCAGCGATTTTCAAGAAACAAAGTAAAGGTGATCGATTCAGTACGATGCCAGGCAGCATCATATGATATCCGCAGATATTTTTTCCCCATCACTCATTATTCATGATGCCATTGCCTAGGAGAGCTTTTCATTTTCTTGTAGCAGTAACACTTTCACCAGGCGTCCAGAGACATGGACTGCTAACTGAAAGTACAAGATTCTTTAGGAACGGGCCTAGAATCACGTCTGATGCAGTGCAAGCTTTGTTTGTTTTTCTAAGCTTTTTCAGGGATTTTCTCAGATTCTGTCGAAGGGTCGGTGACACCAAGAGGATCCACGTCAAATGACAAATCCCAGTCGCTGATTGATCCTTTTTGTTTGCGGAAGAATGGTCAGCCGTGCAACTTTGTTTACATACAGGCAGGACCGCAGGAGGCAGCAGTCGAAAGAAAACCGGCAAGGGCCATTGAGTAGACGCAGACGCCGAAAGGAGCTCATCTTTACTTCGTGCTGCAGCACTGTGGAGGCACGAAGCTTAACTCACTCGTTTTACGTCAGAAGCCATGCGCCGTGATTTGCTCTGTCATTATTCAAGCAGAAGTGATCACCGGCGCCTTTTTGAAAGTGTGGAAATGATCAAAGATGCCTTTTTAGATGAAATTCTAAGAAAGCCTTGATACTAGATGATCTGCTTGCCTGATCTAATGAAGCATGGAGAAAGACTCAAAAGTCTGCTCTCTTTGTTCTGCCTTGTCAATGGTGATATTGATTGCCAGATGGGTTCTAAACAACCAAACAATCCACAGTGCTAGGAACAGGTTAGCCTCGTCCATTCTGTTTTGGACGCCTTTTACATCTATGTGCAAACAGCATTTACGTGGCATTTTTCAGTGGTAAGGTGATGGATAAGAAGCCAGATTCTTTCGGAGGTATGTACATCGGCTGAACTTAAAAGGTTCCTTTCTGCACTGAAAGGATTGCTGGCGAGGCATCAAAGCATGCCACTTCATATATAATCATAATACTAGATTAAAAAACATATTGTGGGATCTCTTCTAGTTCAATGTTGAAAGGAGTATAACGTTACCACGTCAATAATTTTGCTTCTTTCTTGGCATTGGAATGAAAGCAACAACAGCTCACTAGGTAGGACTAAGAGTGCGTATCGGCAGAGCCTACCCTACCCTGCTTATGTGCTCCTTTCTTGGCATTGCGTGCTAGGCAAACGAGAAAAACGCTGTGCAAGTTCATTTCCAAGCTGTGTTATGTGAAGGTTCAGAGGATCGGAGCAGATGGCTAGGCGGAAGACTTATGGTTACAATGAAGGTTCAGAGCAAACGCCTTCACTGCATGATAGAGAACATGCCGTCTTAATTATCTGCACTGACAAATGGCCGCCTTAGCAACAGTTGACTTTTGCGTTGTGGTTCTAGAAGTTTAAATGTCAAAAAGGTTACGCCGAAACGTATCCAAAGTTTAAATGTCTCTGTTTTGGACCCCTTTTACATGTATGTATGTGCAAACAGCATTTACGTGGCATTCTTTCGGAGCTATGGATATCGGCTGAACTTAAAAGGTTGCCTTGTGTACTGAAAGGATTGTTGGCGAGGCATCAAAGCATGCCACTTTAGATAATCATATTACTAGATTAAAAAAACATATCGTGGGATCTCATCTAGTTCAATGTTGAAAGGAGTATAACTTCATCGCATCAATAAATCTGAAGGTAGGACTAGAATGCGTATTGGCAGAGCCGACCCTGCTATGTGCTCCTATCTTCTTGGCATTGCGTGCTAGGCAAACGAGAAAACCGCTGTGCAAATTCATTTCCAAGCTGTGTTAGGCGAAAGACTTATGGTTACAATGAAGGTTCAGAGCAAACGCCTTCACTGCATGATAGAGAATATGCCGTCCTAATTAACATCTGCACTGACAAATGGCCGTCTTAGCAACAGTGACTTCCCGTTATAGTTCTAGAAGTTTAAATGTCAAAAAGGTTACACTGAAAGGTATCCAAAGTTGCACCTTCTTCCAATCTTATCACATCACCTTCAGATAATCAGATTCGACCCCTTTTAATCATTGTGTCAGCCGTATGACTATAAACTGTTGAATTTTCAGCATGAAAATGCCAAGCTCTGGAAACAGTTGAAATTTCAACACAAGAAAAATGCATATCTGATTCAACAACTTTTCATTTCTCGTGTATTCAGACGAACAGAACAGAAGTACAGAACTACAAGCAGTATATCGAAAAAAAAAAATTTAGAGTGTGTGTACTGGCGCTAAATTCGGCTTGTAGAAGCTTTTCCTCCTGAACAAATCACCGAACTTGCGGAATATCGGCCTCTTCTTCTTGTGCTTCATGGAATCCTCCATGTCAACGTAGTGGCTCTCGTCGACGTGATCGAACTCGCCGTCGAAGTCCTCCATCGCTGCGTCTGCTGCGGACTTGAGATCGGCAATGTTGCTCAGCGACGCGAACACCCGGTCCTTGGGGTTCAGGTTCCCCATCCGCGCCGACTGCGAGAGGCCCGTCTTCAGCTTGCCCGGCTCGCCGATCGAGTATCTCCGGCGGCTCGGCGTGCGTGGCTTGTCTTCCATCCACCGCTGCGACGCCGACTGCGGCGTTCCGTTCTTGCTGCCAATACCATTTGGCAGGCGCTGGTCGAAGCCGTAGTCCGGCGCGGGGGCGGTCTTGGCGAACGCGGGCGTGCTGCACACCGTCGTCGTCGTCGTCGTCGTGGCGGCGAGGAGGCTGTTGAGCTCCTTGAGGCTGCCCTGCGCCGCGGCCTCGCTGACCTTGATGCTCTCGTACTCCTGGCGGAGGCTCTGCAGCGCGCTTTCTTTGTCGGCGACGGCGTCGTTGAGGCGCGCGTTCTCGGCCCTGGCGAGCTCGAGCGAGTCCTTGACGACGTTGGCCTCGGCGACGGCCTGCTTGAGGATGTCCCGCAGGCGCGCGTTCTCGTCGCGGATGACGCGCTGCGACTCGACCAGCTTGGTGTTCTCCTGGCGCGCCTTGTTGACGTCCTCCTCGGACGCGCGCACGCAGTCGAGGAAGACGCGCTCCTTGTCGTCCCACGCCGCCACGCACTCGTCGGCCTCGAGCCTGCACCGGTCGCGCTCGGCGGACACGGCGCGCAGCTCGGCCTCGGCGGCCTCCAGCTCGGCCTGCGCCTCGGCGAGCCAGGCCTTGACCTGCTTGGCCTCCATGGTGACGTCGGAGAGCGCGACGGATAGGTCGTCCAGCGCCTTGCGGCTCCTCTCCTCGCCCTGCATCGCCGCCCGGAGCTCGCCGCGCAGGACCCTGATCTCCTCGTCCGCGCCGCCGAACATGAGGTCCCTGACGCTCGTCCTCTGCTCCACGCCCATGCCGCCGCCGCGCCGCGCGGACGCGGCCTCGAGGCTCTTGTTCGCCTGCTGCAGCGTGGCGATCTCCAGCTTGGCCTCCTCGAGCGAGATCTTGGTCTGCTCCAGCTGCTTCGTCTGGTATATCAGCGACTCCAGCATCTTGCGCTCCGACTCCTTGGACTTGTCCACCTCCCGCTCCAGAAGCTGCACCTTCTCCGCGACGGCCCTGGCGCCGTCCTCGCCGTCCCGCCTCAGGTCCTCGAGCTCCCTCACGGCCCGCGCCTTCTCCTCCCGCTCCCTCCGGAGCTCCTCCTCCAGCTGCGCCACCCGCTGCTGCTGCATCGCGCCAACGCCGCGCCGCCTCTGCCGAACAGGAGACCACCAAGAGCCGCCGCCGCCGTTAGAAACAACAAGTTTAAATGTCCTGTCCTTAATATATACCGGCCGCGGCCGGCGCCCCTGATCGGTGATCACTCCATTCCAAAGCCGTCGGCTTCGTGCGTAACGTAGCGTGAGAGATGGCGACAAATTAAAAGGCAGGGCAGGGCAGTACGTACCTCCGGTGACGGGGACGCTTTGGAGCCGGCGGATGAGCGGCTGCGCTGGAGGCGAGGGGACGACGGCTTGCGGTCCCTGGAAACGGACGAGGCGGTGGCGGCACCCCTGAGCCCGGCCTCGAAGGAGCCGGATCTGCGAGGCGAATCCCAGCTCATGAAACCGTATCGCCGGGCTAAATAGTCAAACAATAAAAGAACGCACAGACACAGGGAGGGAGTGGCAACGGAGAGATCCCCGACCCCGAGCCCAGCCGGGAAAGAAGGATCTATAGGCAGGGAGGGAAGGAAGGGAGGGAGGAGGAGGGAGGGGCGCGCGCGCGTGCGTGGGCGGGGGCTGCCACTGCCAAACAAGCCAGTCAGGACTCAGGGTCTCGGCTGCTGAAAGCTGAATTCTCACTCACCTCGGCCTGGCGGACAGCATCTCGGGCACGCGGCGGGCGGCGCGGACTCCGAGGCCGGGAAAAGAAATCCGTGTCAGAGGGGAACGGAATAGAAGAAGGCCTGGCGCAACATGGCGCAATTAATACCAGGCCACCGCCGAGGACGGACGGGGGTGATCGTGGAATCAGAGAACGAAACCGAACAGCGAAGTGAGGCCACGCCGTCGGAATGGAAACGGATATACTGAGAAAAATAAACGGAGCCGGCCTGGATTTGTTTACATGTAGCATTGTGCGCGTCGTCGCGGCAGGCGAGGGCCGCAAATGGCGGCGGGTCGTGGACTTGTGGGTAGGAGGAGCGCGGGAGGAAGGTCCGTGCGTTTGGAGCCTGGTGCGGAGTGCGGACAGGGCTGGGGTCAACGGCGGTGGTTTTGGCTCGGTTGGCGCGGGGTTTTGGCTGGTTTTCTTTGATCGGGCACTGGGACTTTGAGTGGCCGTTTGTTGTGTATGTGTGACGGCGCGGACCGCGGACGGGCCCCGTCGTGCGCGTGGGTTGCCTGCCGGCTGCCGACCGGCGCGTGGAGGGCCGAGTTTAAAATAGGCGGGGGTGCGGTTGCTCGGTGTCCTCCTCCCGCCTGCGTGCGCCGGGGACTGTGGATTTGGTGGCGTGGGGGACTGGGGACTGCTGAAAGAAAAATTCCGTGGAAGCTGCGGCCACGTGAGAGGCGGCCCGTTTCAGGAGCGGGGGGTGGATCGCGTCGCGGTGAGTCGGTGACGAGCGGTCGGCGGCAGCCCGAGCCCGAGTGCCCGACCCGGCTGCTGATCGTTGATCGTTGAACGGGGTAGGCAGGTCCAAGTTTTTTCAGCTCATCGTTCCTACACGGATCTTTCTCTTATTTTTTCGGTTGAAAGTCCGGTGAATGAGTGAATGGGTCAATCAGATGATCACGGAGTTTCACAAATCTTTTTTCAGAATTGCAAAAATTAATTGCAGTAGACCATAAGAATACCTTGAGTATACTTTGTTTACTTCAGAGTTCAGACAAAGGCGAGCTCAGCTCAGACAAAGCCGGAAGGGGGACGCCTGACAGCGACAACATCGCACTCGGGGCGTGACCAGGAGTAAATGGTCAGGCTAACGTCGCTCCTAAAATTCGTGTCATATCAAATATTTAGATACTAATAAAGAGCATTAAATATAGATTAATTACAAAACCAATTACATAGAATGAGGTTAATTTGCGAGATGATTTTTTAAGTCTAATTAACCTGTCATTAACGCATGTTTACTGTAGCACCACTTCGTCAAATCATGGACTAATTAGGCTTAAAAGATTCGTCTCATAAATTAGTCGCAAGTTGTATAATTAGTTTTATGATTAGTCTATATTTAATACTCCATGCATGTGTGTAAACATTCGATGTGACAGGGATTTTAGAAGGACATGTAGAAACCAAACAGGGCCTCAGTTATTACGCCTTTTTAGGTGTGCAAGTGCAAGGAAGAAGGATTTAGGCTATGTTTAGTTCGCGAAATTGGGGAATTTGGCTATTGTAGCACTTTCGTTTTTATTTAACAATTAGTGTTCAATCATGGACTAATTAGGCTCAAAACGTTCGTCTCGCGATTTCCAACCAAACTGTGTGATTAGTTTTTTTTCGTCTACATTTAATGCTCCATGCACGTATCGTAAGATTCGATGTGATGACTACTATAGCACTTTTTAAGAATCTTTTTGAACTAAACACAGCCTTAGTATACAGGCGCAGCTGTCAACACTACTGATGAGCTGAGCTCATGATGGGTGCTGAGATACTCGTAGGAGGCACCAACGTGTTGATGGCCTCGTTATTGCAAAAGAATGAAATATCCAAGCAAATCAAATTGATCTGACATGACGTAACGATCCGCAATTATAGGCGGAAAATCTCAAGTGCCGGCTCGATTTTGGCAGCCTATGTTTATTTTCCTGTATTTTTCATTCACAAGCACTGCCATTTCCGCATTTATTTTGGGCTTGGTCTTACATCTATCTCCCATGTCGACGAGGAGTGAAGTGCGTTTTAGACATGTGCTTATGCACAAACACAAAAGCTTATCACAAGTTCACTACCTAGCACTCAATAGTCTTAGGACAGCTCCAACAGTACAATCTAGTACTCAATATTCTTAGGGCAGCTCCAATAGTGATATTTCAACTAACTCATAGGAATGCACCTTAACATTTTGCTTATGTGAAGAAGAGGAACAACAGAGCAATTTTTCATTCCCCAATCAGGCTCAAACGAACTACGAGACTGTTATTGGGACCATGCATGGTGATATACGCATACGGGTGAGGAAAAAGAAATGATATGGAACCCATGTCAAGATCCTTATAATTAGATTATTGAAAAGCTTTGTATTATTTACTATCTTTAAATTGATGTAGCAAAATATGAGTTAGTTTGCTAGTTCAATTCTTAGAGAATAGAGATGCCCTCACAATGGAGGAACTTAATCAACCTGGGATCCAAAATTGTTACCTATTTAAGACCTAGTGTAACTATTCCCACTGCTTCATGCAATGGGCGTTTCATTTTTTTTAGAAACGGGAATATGAACTAATATTCCAGCCTCTATACCGATTAATACATAGCTGTCCAAAAGTACACCCAACAGTACGTCCAATATACAAAAGAAAAGGAAAAGCACAAGGTTCGCCAAACTTAGACGCCTAAGCTTAGGTGCAGGGAAGTCTTCCAGTAAAATTCTAGCCATGAGAAACAAAAACATCCATAACGGTCGACTTAAGCACACGGCAATGGGCGTTTCATAGTGGTAGTAAAACAATTATGCTTTAATGATGTCGTGTTGACTTAAAGAAACTAAAATGATACCTATGTGATTTTTTAGACAAAGCTAAGCGTTGTTTTCTGTCTCATTAATGAAGTAAATGATTCGATTGTTGTTAAGTCATCATCACATGGCTTGTGGTGAGCAAAACATAATTAAGTCAGGCCATGTGTCAGCAACACATCGGACATGTTTAGTATGTGCCTGTTTAGTTCCCAAAATTTTACAAAAATTTTCAAGATTTTCGTCACATCGAATCTTTGGACGCATGCATGAAGCATTAAATATAAATAAAAAAATAAAACTAATTACACAGTTTAGACGAAATTCACGAGACGAATCTTTTAAGCCTAATTAGACTATGATTGGACACTAATTATCAAATAACAACGAAAGTGCTACAGTACCATTTTCCAAAAAATTTCACCAACTAAATAAGGTCTATGATTTAACTCTGTACCGGATCTAGAAGTGCCACACAAGAAGACTATTACAAAGCCAACTTTAGTAAAACTCACTGCAATCCTTAGTTCCTCTAGGAAAACCAACTAGGGGTACCATGATGGCATGATGAACCAAACAATGGCTTTCACTTATAACAAAACTCACCCAACCCCTATGCGTTGTTGCTTCTTTTGCTTTTTATTGTTCTCTTTGGAGCTATGAGTATTTTTGAAAAAAATTCACGTGTTTAGTGTTTTTTCTTAGTTACTTATGTGCAATCGTCTATA
The DNA here is from genome assembly GCA_904845875.1 of Miscanthus lutarioriparius. Taxonomy (NCBI): domain Eukaryota; kingdom Viridiplantae; phylum Streptophyta; class Magnoliopsida; order Poales; family Poaceae; genus Miscanthus; species Miscanthus lutarioriparius. The sequence goes on along the minus strand of CAJGYO010000011.1, from coordinate 33,721,532 downwards.
CTCTTTTTGAAGACTAAGAATCCTTAGTTCCGTTATAGGGCATGTGTCAGAGATATGGGCCAGGGGTACCTGCACCGCATATATATATGACTACCACCAAGCTATCAGCCCATCAGCCGTCAAGGAGGAGGCCGCAAGGGCTGACGCGATCAACCAACGTGGAGATCAAGGCAAACCAAGACGGACGTATCTAGACGATAGCGAGGATCAATCTGTCCTAACAAATTAGGAAACAGTCTATTAGCCCGATCGCCCTCTCCGTAACCCTACCTCTCCAGCCTATATAAAGGAGGGTAGGAACCTCAGGCATGGGATCCAATCTTCCACCTTTTCCATCTACCTCGTAGCCTGGAGCAACAACCCCTGTAATTGAGCATACAAATACAAGAGCAGTCTCGTGTGCTACCATCCGATTCCGTCTACGCGATCACGTTACTGGATATTGCCGAAGCAAAACAATTCGACAGCATGGGTCACACAAGCCCTAATATGTTTGCGACAAATCTTTGACTAAGGTAGGTAGGCCGTTTGGATGTGACAAAGAACTATGCTTCTCTTCATAATCACTAGAAACCTCATCAAGCGGTTAAAGACAATATTGATTTTAGGTAAAAACACTTATAGTGATTCTCCCTTTTTGTAGAGATCAAAATCAAATCTAGGGTAGCTTTCCTACCTTCCCTCTAATCTAGAAATATTTTCTATTGATTTTCTTTAAGTGAAACCAATTAAATTGATTGCTTTTGAATTGTTCTTCACCCACAAAAATACCATTTTTTTTTTGTAAAACTCATCTATATTTATGATTTTTTTCATGTAAAACAATGATTTCCGTCAAAGAATGAGAATCCAGGGATCTAGCCAAACGATTTGAGAAAGCGATTATGATTCACCGGAAGAAACATTTCTAGCTAGGAAGAAACTAAATTCGAAAAGTTTAACCTGAATCTCTACCAAACACACATACACTTAATTCTTGTGGCAAAAAAAGATATAAGACTAGATAAGAAAACAGAGTCTATGCTTTATTATGGATCAGGATGTCAGGTGGCTAAGAAGTCAGAGAAAGAGCTGTGTCAAGTATCCCATACTGCGTGTACTATTAAAATTATGGCTACCTAATCTTAAACTCCTTTTGGATCCAGGGCTAATCTCTACCCAGCTAAGGCCCAGTTTAGTTCCCCAAAAATTTTGCAAAATTTTTCACATTCCCCGTCACATCGAATCTTTAGACGCATGCATGAAGCATTAAATATAAATAAAAAATAAAACTAATTACACAGTTTAGACGAAATCCACGAGACGAATCTTTTAAGCCTAATTAGACTATGATTGGACACTAATTACCAAATAACAACGAAAACGCTACAGTGCTCATTTTGCAAAAAATTTTGCATCTAAACAAGGCCAAAAAAATAGCCCAAATTAGCTCTAGCCCACCCAAACAGGAAGCTAATTAATGGACTAATTTTTAGCCAAGCCTCAAACTAGTGACTAGCCAATTAGCTGAGAAACCCCAACTATTTTGAGCTAAAACTAGCTCTACCTTTAGCTGGCTAAAATTTAGATCTAGCTAATCCAAACGGGCCCTTAGACACGGCATATTTAATTGCCAATCTAACGTGACTCTATTAATAAGTTGGTAAAACATTTTGTCAGTCCCGCTGCCGCTGCCCTCCTATTGCACTTCCTCCCAGTCTCCAACCTCCAATCCAATCGATGCCGTCCTGGAACTGGTAGTATATGCCACACATTGGCGGGAAGGCCAGCAGTGAGCATCATCACAAATTTCCTTCTCTGAGAAAGCAACAAATACCAGGCGAGGACGAGAACATTCAGCCAGTTCACTGGTTGGTTTCTGAGCTGATAAACCCAACTGGTGCTGGTTTGTCGTGAGAGAAAAACACTATATCATGGCTGATAAGCGCTGGCTGAAACCAACAAGCGAACAGACTGATCGACGGGAAAGCAGTATATGTAGACTGAGGCCTTGTTTAGTTTCCAAATTTTTTTTTGCCTCCTACAGTAAAAGAGCATGTTTGGACATATGCATGGAGTACTAAATGTAGACGAAAAAAAACTAATTGCACAGTTCTCGGCAAAATCGCGAGACGAATCTTTTAAGCCTAATTAGTTCATGAAAAGCCGTAAGTGCTACAGTAACCTACATGTGCTAATGCCAGATTAATTAGTATCATTAGATTCGTCTCGCAGTTTCCTGATGGGTTCTGTAATTTATTTTTTTATTAGTATCCAAAAACCCCTCCCAACATCCTTCCGACACATCTAATGTGACACCCAAATATTTTCACCTCCCAAGCTAAACACACCCTGAAGTCTAGCAGTCAGGTCGTCACCGTTGCTCCTGTCAGCTGTTGCTTTCTGGGCCGGCAAGTCCGGATCTGCGACTCTGAATCCCATGCTGGGATCCCCAGTTTGGGACGCGCATGCGGCGATGCTCATGAGTGGCGGTCCTTCCCAAGAACGCAAGATTTCAAGAACGCATTTGCCCTGCAAAAAATGAGAGGGCACATCACCGATGCTGCAGCCTCACCACCGCCCTGTAGGGTGTAGGAATAGGCAGGTTGGGCTCGGAAGTCGGAATCGGAATCATGCACGGGGCAATGAGGCATGTGCTCCTTCGGGCGCTGGACTTCGTTTCCCGAACCGGGCGTCGGCCGTTGGACGTCTGAAGTAGGTGCCTCTCACACACATTGCGTCAGTTTGGATTAGACATTAGAACATGAAAATGGAATCGGAAATGCTGCGGATAGGGCATCCGTTTCGTCCGGACGCTTGCGTTGGTGGGCCTCGACGCCTGCCTGAACGGCCCAACACTGCCATCCACATGGACGCACCCATCTCCCCGTTGCTCAAAAAATATCTCCGCTCTCACTTTCCTCTCGAATCGTCACTACGTCCGCATCCATTCTCGAACCTACCCTTGAATCGCCACTGTGCCCGCGCCACCGCAGCGCGCTCCATCGCGACTGTGGTCGCGGTCGCAACGCGACGGCACGCTGCACCACGCCTGAGCGCCACCACCTGCCTTCCTATCTCCCCAGCGTCACTCACCACTCGTCGCCGAGTTCTCCGCGTCGACGTGGCGTGGTCCACTATGACTGCTCGACGCGGCGTTCGTCACCGCGCCCAGCCGCCAGCATGCCGCCATCCTCCCTCTCCACTGCACTCGAGCACCGCTTGTTGGCTACTGCAGTTCCCTACCAGGTAGGTCATGCCCACCGACGATGTCGTGCTTCTAGTGTTTTAGAAGCATGCTTTCAAATATTTTATCTGGATGTTGCGTATGTTGCAATGGCTAAAGTGTTTCAGGTGTTTGAGACGTATGTTTCAAGTATTTTCATCTAGATAGTGTAGAAGTATATCTAGATGTTGTTGAGCATGCATGTTGCAATCGTATGTTTTAAGTGTTTCTGGTGTTTCATACGTATGTTGCAAGTGGTTTATCTGAATGTTGCAAAAGTAGATCTAGATATTGCAGCGTTTGCAATGGCTTTTCAAGTGTTTTTCAGGTGTTTTGCAAGTGTTTTAGATGTATGTTGCAAGTGTTTCAATTGTTTCAGACGTGTGTTGCAATTATTTCGTCTGAATGTTGCAAAAGTAGATCTGGTATTGCACATGTTGCAATGGGACCACCTGCCGCAGCCGTCTACGGCAGCTGCTTGTGCGCCGCCGAGCGGGCGCAGACGGTTGCTCGTGGGAAGCAGAGGAGGCGTGAGCGATCTCCGCGTGCTGTAGGTTGGGGCGGGCAGCGCATGCGGTCCAGGTGGGGCTAGCCCCTGCGTGGGCACGGAAACGAGGTGCTGGCACTGGCGTACTACCAGGTAGGCCATGCCCACCGGCGATGTCGTGCTTCTAGTGTTTTAGAAGCATGCTTTCAAATATTTTATCTGGATGTTGCGTATGTTGCAATGGCTAAAGTGTTTTAGGTGTTTCAGACGTATGTTTCAAGTGTTTTTATCTAGATATTGTAGAAGTATATCTAGTATATCTAGATGTTGCTGAGCATGCATGTTGCAATCTATGTTTAACAAGATGTTCTTGCTCGAAACGCATGAAATTTGCAATGATTATGTTTTAAGTGAATAATTACGACACGGCCTCCGAGCAACAGTCGTAAGTGTTTCTGGTGTTTCATACGTATGTTGCAAGTGGTTTATCTGAATGTTGCAAAAGTAGATCTAGATATTGCAGCGTTTGCAATGGCTTTTCAAGTGTTTTCAGGTGTTTTGCAAGTGTTTTAGATGTATGTTGCAAGTGTTTCAATTGTTTCAGACGTGTGTTGCAATTATTTCGTCTGAATGTTGCAAAAGTAGATCCCGTCCAGACGTCCGAGCGCTAACAATCCCCAAATGGAATTCATCGTTATAATGTGTTGCCAACGTGTCTTCAGAAACTCTACACGCTCCAATTTTGCACGTGTGTCCCCGGACTGATACTACAATGTTGTTACTCATTACAATTGGGAGCTACTTGCATGTTTCGAGCTAAGTACAATTCGAACTTCCGTTCGAAGGTGGATTTCATATTGGTAACGGCACGTAGTACGTAGAGTGCTCGTTATTAAGCCGAAAAAGCCCCAAAAAAGCCGAAAATATGAAAAAGGATTGCTTTTTTTTAGGGGAATGAAAAAGGATTGCTGGCTTTTTGCTCCTTCATGACCGCCCGTTTAGCCCAAGCCTAACTCGAGAAAATGAGGAGAGTTAAAGGCCTCAGGATTTTGGAAATTGGAGCCCAACGCTGCATTTCCCAACTGGAGGCCCAAAATCAACCTCAGCCCCATTTCCCTTTTATTTCCCCTCTCCTCCATTTCTAGGCGAACGAATTCTCTGTTTGCTAGTCTCGCACAAAACCTGAAGAAACTCGAAGCGGAACCGAACCAAACCGAGCGCGAGACTGCAAGGAGCGGAGCAGAGGCGAGCCGGGGCGGGGAGGGCGAGGAGGAGCAGCAATGGAGGCGCTGCTGGAGCTCGAGAAGGCGCAGAGGGTGCTCTCCCTCATGAGGTCACGCGGCCTCTCCCACACCGACTCCAGCGGCGGCGGCGGCGCTGACGCCGACCGCTTCCTCGCCCAATTCCTCCTCTTCATGGTACAGTTTTTGGGGTCGCCCCTCTTCCTCCGTCTCTACGAATTCAATCGACTCGGATGTGTTGGAGCGTGATCCTTACGAGTGCGCCGGTGGCCTCGCGCAGGGGCGAAAGGGCAAAATAGATGAATAACTAGGCGGCTAAACTTCAATTTTCCTTCGATTTGATATGGTATGGAGTGTGTCTAGGATAGCATAGGGGGGCCTCCGCCGCCCCTCTCTGCCTTCGTCCCTCGCGGAGGCTTTTGGTTACGCCACGGGTTTAAGCGCGTATGTGCTGTTCGTTTTGCATTTTGATGGGTTTATTCGATGAGGACGGTTTCGGTTGTGTATTTGCGCACGCGGAGCTCGTTGCAGTGTGACCTCCGATCGATTTGATGACATGTTGAATGTTGTATTGACCTGCCGTTGATTGGTGACATGTGCTCACTGCTCTCGCCAGGTCTGACGTTTTGTTGGCAATGACAAGCAACATGTGTACTTGTGCAGCTGTGTTCGTGTTCTCGAGTTTTAGTCCAGTTAGCTAGGTGCCTAGGTCGAAGGAGATTACACCACTAGTGCAAGTATGGTCCGTCGAGATTCATAAATTGGCAGCAACTGGAGACTGGATCAGACTGATTTGCCACATTGGTCACGAGCAGACAGCAGTGTAGGTGCTTTGCATAATTTATTGAATTTTGCTGTGGCTTATTGTTAGCTAAGATTTTTGAATTACTATTTAACTTCAATGATGCAACGGAGTTACTTCATCACCTTGCTTTGATGATCAGATTCATCACACTAGTTTGCTTTATTGTTTTCATTGCTCCTCTGAATTTGGTATCTCCTGCTGACACATCAAAATGGGACACCAGGTGCATCTAGAACTTCTTTCAAAATTATGATCAGAAAATCTTTTGTGCAGGTGCAACCGTTTGATTCTCTTACCGTGGAGAATAAGTTCCTTTTGGTCTCTGAGCTATTAACAAAGGTAATTGTATTGACACCGTTCAACTTCTTGTTCATCTTTATCCATGTGTTTTCTATGAAGAAATCATAGTGGAGACCTTTCTTTGTTAGGCTACTCCTGATACTTTGGAAGAAGTGCAGCATCTCACCCATCTGGAAGGTAGTGGTAGTAGTTGCGAAGTAATGATGATCTTACCTTGACCTTATGAGTTTATCTGGAAATTTTCTTGTTGATTGGGTCTGGAACTCTGATAAGACATAGGACTCTTTCAACCACAGCTAATCAAGATATATCTTCTGGAGGTTTACTCCAGCCAATTAAGAAGTTTAAGATGCATGCCGAGAAATCAACCATTCAGGCTGTGCCGATGGTTGGTTTTGATGCGATGACAAGAGCTAAGTCTACACTTGAAGATTTTGTACGTATTCTTTGTAGTTGGTACCCGTAAAATCCTTAATGGAAACACTTTCATGACTTAATCCTGGAGTGACCCAGGTCTTCTGGGCCCTGCTTTAGTTCTTCTTCTTTTATTTTCTCAAGAGAAACCAGTTTGCTTTTGCTTTTCTTACATCAATAAAAAATTTACCACATTAGGGGATTCCCTTACTGTTTTCGCTAAAAAAACCACTGTCATACTGCCTTTTGTTTGAGATTCTGCAATGGATGTGCTACAAAACAATCGAACCCACTTAGAGGCATTAAGTCCATGTCAAACTATCAAGTTAACTTGGAATGTATTTTGCTGTTTCTTTATTAGTCTTATAGAGAAACTGGGTCACATGTTGTTCTAAATTTCGATTTTCCTTGTTCAAACATTTATTTTTTTTGCGCCATGAGTCTATCTTGGGCACTTCCAGACAATTATATTTCCCTAAAGTCATTTTTTTCCTTCCTGAGAAAACAGTGTAGATCGTACTTTATGTTTCATGGTTTGGATGTTAACAAGCCACAAGCCATTTTCAAGTATCTACCTGTTCTTTCTTTCACAGAGAGCTACATATATCAGGTTTTTCTCTTGAAACGTGCTTCAAACTTTCTTCTTATAGTTTACGTTCTTCACTGAACAAACTAAACATTTCTTGTTGCAGTTAGATGCTTCAAATGAAGACTGTTTACATCTAGTCCCAGACGACAACACTTCAAAAGTAAGACCTGGATTATAGTGAAATAAGATATAGAGATATAGAATGCAAGTTTTGCTAAATCTGATCTACATAGGCCTTGTATTATAGTGTATACATTAGTGACCTTATCTACCATACAGGTGTTGGGAAAGAAAGAAGAAGCTCTCAATGAAACATCCTTGTCTCAAATGATTGAACCCCTTGAAGGCCTTCTTCAGTGTCAAGGATTAATGACAGATCGGTTGGAAGCTTCTCCTCTATGTACTTGTTATGCAATAGATTCACTAATATTTGAGCTAAGTTACTCACTTTATTTTCTATTGTTTATAGACTGCGAACTGAACTCAAATCAGGCATTCAGTATTGGTCTCTAGAGAGGAAGCTCTGCCAAGCATTACTAAGAAATGAGAAGGTATGCAGAGACTTTTCTTTTGCTGTAGTTTAAAAACAAATAAGTTTCATGATAATAGCGATGTTTCAGTAGACCATCTGTTGAATTTGATCAGACCTGTTGATCATCATTTTTCTTTTGAAAAGCTGTACGCTCTTGATACTTCAAATAGGAAGCAATGGATGCCAAGTAACAAACTATATTTGTACTTGAACTAAAAGTGAATCCATTAATAGTTAACTTACTGAATTTTATATTTCAAATCTATTGAAACTGAATGTAAGCAATATTTCCTCTTGGTAACCTCAAATATAATGCTTAGTGTTTTTTTTCCCTGTAGATCTCGATTGAAGATGTTATGAAGGCAATCCATCTCAAATCATTTGACTATCGAGTTCTTAACCTGTTGATGTTTCAACTTACTGGTCAGCATGTATGCATGCCTCTTTGTTAATAACCTACTAAATTCGATTCTGACATCTGTTTTTAAAACATGGCATCATTTTCTTTCTTGTTTATTTATTAGGTCAATGAATTGCATATGGACTTCTTGTCAGTTTCAGAATTTTTGGTTGAGATATCTGATGACCTGTGAGTATGCTCTGAATCTTACTCTCACATGCATAACAGTATATCGAAATGGTGGGAACTGCCTACTTTTAAAAAAAATATGTCATGGATGATTGGCAAATTTGTAAAATCTGAGGCAAGGTAGTGCACGGGTTTCAGATGGAACTAGCGCTTCTGTTGGAACTTTTGTAAATATGAGATGTCGGTGTTGTATGTAAATTGAAACAATAATTTTATTTCGAATGACATTGTGCTTTAGTTATCATGTAACCTAACTATGAAGGATCTGCGGAAATAGAAACCCAACAACTTATGTACTGTTAGTGTACCTTAGTATGATCTGTGGGAAAATCATCAGATTAGTAGCCTTGTTATATGAATGTATATACAGTCCTGTACCTTTTTTTCCTTCTTAATTAATGAAATGACATGCAGCTCTCCTGCATTGTTCTAGACAAAAAATGTATATAGAGTCCTCAGGGGCCAATATAGGCCTAGATGCACCATGCGCTGAACAGAAACTATGAATAACTTTCAGACTTTTTGTTTTGTTTTACAAGCCATGTCATCAATTGAAATAGCTGTTTCACCCGTAACTTGTTTTTGAAATCTTGCAGGTACGATTATGAGGTAAGTTGGACTACTGAATACTGATGTTCTCATTCTAATCTTAGCCGTACTAGTGTAGGTCCAACTGTTGATGAAGTTCAATTTGTTATGTAGGATGATGTTATGAACAATACTTTCAATATCCTTCGCATGTTTGCTGCAATATATGGACCATTAGAGGCACCGAATATGCTGGTGGGTAACAGACAGTCTATATGTTTAACTAAATGGCACATATCTCTCCTGATAATGTCACTCTTTCATTCCTTTATTTCAAGTGCTATCAGATATTCAATTTATTTCCTGCTTGCAAAATTGTGAGTTACGTAGGCATAAGCACATTGTGTGCCGTTTTGATATTTTGTTTATGTATCAATAATCTTGTTCAAAATTTAAGATAGTCTTTCAAATTCAATGGATGTCAACTGAGAACCAGCAGCTGATAACCATTGTACATTAGAAAAATATATTCCTCATTGCCACTGCATTTCCCATTTGTTGGACACAGCTGTAGCCAACTGTCTACATGGGTATTTCTTCTTAGGATATTCTTGTGTATTCATTGAGTATCAGCCATGTGTCCTGTTTGTTCCCCGGTAACTTGTAGATTTTAAGTTTATATGATTATTGTTCACTGAGCCAAAGCTATCAGTATGGGCATGAATAGCTGACTGGGCTCATGGGAAAATTGAGGAGGTTTACAAATCCAGTGAGAAAATAAGTACTTAAAGATAGGAATAGGTTCTACTAGATTCATTTTTGTTTATTCGGAAAAAAAGATGTATCTTTGTCTTACAGAGATAGGTGATAGGTCTATCTATTATTGGTAGCGGACACATTTTTTTTGCCCTTAGGGGTGCTCCCATCCCCATGGCCCTTGTGCATGGGGATGGGTGCACTGCATGGGAGCAAATGCCCCTAAGGCATATTTCTCTGTACAGTCTTGTGATAGGTTTACTGGATATACTGATTAGTCATATGTTGAACAGTACTGTTTATATATAATGGTAATACTTGCCATGGCTGTTGTAGGCCAAGTGCATAGGCGAGGCTGAAGAGAAATATGAGAGCTTCTCAAAGAAATTGGAGCCTAGTCTCTCAGGCAGTTACTGGAGAAGATGTGAGGAAGCTACAAAGGAAGGTAGGAAAGATATTTTAGGTTCGTTTCTTCATCTGATCTGTTTTTATTTTTGGAACGCTGTCATGTTTACCATCCTATTGCAGGCGGAAAAATATCAGGCCATGCATATGGAACATGGAATATCCCTCGTGTGATAAGCAATGAAGAGTCTTTCCGACGTGAAAGATCGAGCAAACACGATTCTTGTGCTGTGATAATCTGATAGGCCAATTTCATGTTCCAAGCATCTTCAGAATTGAAGCTCAGTACACTGCTAGTAAGTGTCTTACCCGTACGCACGTTTCCATTCTTGCCAGGTCAAATGCAGAAATGACCTGCAACCGTTGATGTAAGGTGCTAGGGTCTGCTCAGTGGTTAACTCCTTGAGGCTATAGTAGTCCTTGGCCTACCTCGGGCCCCTTAGATGCTCATAAATGTACCCATTTCCAAGTGAAATTTCTATCAACGAGTGTCCTTGCATCTGAAGTATATTGGTTTGGTACGGAGCAATGCCGCGGTCATTCATACTTAGGTACAATCAAATCAAATGTTTCTGTTTTCTTAGTGGCACAAGCTCCACAAATCATCTTTGAAATGAAAAAGGAGGCAAGGCATCCTTGAAATGAGAAAGGAGGTAAATTTGGGGCATGGCAGTTGTAGTTAATGTGAGTTGTTGGTTCACAAAGATCTTGACAAAAAAAAAAAACCTCCACCCGTGGGTGTAAAACAGCCCCCGGTATTGTGCTTAAGAAGAAGACCTTTTCACGTATGTCAAGAAAAACCTTCGAATCCTTGTATCACCCATACACAGCGGCACGATCCCACATAAAAGTAGGTCAGACCTTAGACCTGTGCTTTAGCACGAGACATGCGAAGGGATTTTTTTTTTACAACGCACAAACTGTTCATGCGGAGGAGGTGGGGAGTTGAACTCCCAACCTGGACCACTGGGAAGCTACCAACCGAGCTATGTCCTCGTCCGCCAAAGATCTTGACAAGCCGTTGCTCAATTCTTTGTTTTTCTGCTTGTAGCAAAAAATTATATTATGTGTCCACCGTCGCCAGTGATTGATGCATGCAGATATCGTGACACGATTCCCTGGCTCTGAAGTCACGTACTGTATGGTCGCTGCACACAATTGACGTGATAATATACACAATAGCGACATAGCGTGGTCCTTTGTCTTTAATGCCGTCTTCTGTCTTCAGACTAAAGATGGCAATGGCCCGATACCCGATACCCGACGGGTATTTGATCAATTAGGGGATGGGATGGGATCATATCTTTATCCACGATCATCTAAATGGTCAAGAATTCATACCCGATGGGTATAGCGGGTACGGGAACGTTCCATGTTTACCCGTCCCCGTTACCCGTTGGGGAACCCGACTATTTGAGCTGTCATGCGAGTATTAGGCCCAACGAAGCTTAACATAGGTATTTTGGCCCAAATCTGAACAATCATATATATAGTTTGTGTGTTCTAGGAACCCTAGTTCAATTTTTTCTCACCATCTCCGCCAACAGCACAAGCACGCCTACCTCGAGCGCTCGTGCCCCTCGCTTCCTCAGTTCGGTCTCTCTGCCACCTTTGCTTGTCCTCCTCGCAACCTCGCTCCTTCTTCTCGGCATCTCCGAGACTTCGACACTTATACCCGGGTGAAGAAGAAACGTCTCCGATTGCAAAGCTGCGACCCCAAGTGTCCTTGTTTATCGGGTATGCAGTACCCGTCGAGTATCTGTTACCCGACCAATGCCCGACGGGTATGGGGATGAGCAATAATCTATACCCGAGACAGTTAACGGGGACGGGGACAGGATGAATTCTTCATAGCGGGGAAGAAAACGTTCTGGCGATACCCGACGGGTATATCCCCGTTGCCATCCTTACTTCAGACCAAGATGCATAAACTGTTTGGTGGTGTCAGACTTTGGGGGAGGGCATTTGTCGTGGGCCTTGCATCAATTTACTGGTGGATGGTTATGCGCCGATGCATTCGGGCCTGACGTGGGTCTGGTTTTCCTGAATCATTAAACGGAGCTGCAGATTGCATCTGATCTGCAACTGCATGGGGGCGCAGATTATGCAAGAACCTGGCAACCGTGGTTGGTATTGACCCGTTCAGTTTCATCAACCGATTCGGCGCCGCCGAAAAGAATACTGTACATATAATCTATTTTGTTTTATTTGGTAATAATCGATCCAATCGTACTATGAAAAAAAAACTAATTACACAGTTGATCGAGAAATGTGTAATTAGATTTCGTCTTTTGAACCTAATTAGTCCATAATTAGACACTAATTACCAAATACAAACGAAATGTTACAGTGAGCCAAAATCCAAAATTTTTGGAAACTAAACATGGCCTTTGATTCATGGTGCAAGGACAAGCTGGTGGGCGCCCGGCACTAGTCATGTCTGTTTTTGCATTTAATAATAATACTATAATAGTAGTGGGCAGCTGTCCTGGCGATCATGGTTGATCTTACGTATCGTCCACATGACCACAAAATGAGGGCCTCGAGGCATGGCCGCCTGGACTCGCCCATTGCTCGACGCAGACTTGGTAGAGGCCAATCCACAAGTAACAAGTTCCACATATTTTCGCTCGGCATTTAGCTAGCGCAATTGCCTGCGTCTGCGTGGGTCTGGCCGTGACTAAAAAGCTGCTGCACCGATCTCGCGCTGTAGCAGTATATATACTGTATCATTTATTTTAATTTTTTCCCCAGATGCGATGGAGACGGCGGAGCGCTCAACGTTGCTCTCGCTTGTGCAACTTGTATCTATAGTAGCGTTATTCGTCTATTTGCTGGTTTATAAGCCGTATTTTTTCAGTCGACGAATAATATTTTTTTCTCACAATAAATCAGCTAACAGTACTTTTAGCCATAACTTATCAGCCAAGCGAATAGGACAATTATCCCTCTCCTAGTGGCTGGTGACAGCGTGTGCCTATGTGTGGTATATACGGCCTCTGTGAGACGCGGTATTCTAAATATAGAAATAGACAAATTATAAAATAGAGCTCACTAACATTTTGAAACATTTATTGAAAAAGACATGAAATTGCTAGAATGAACGCTCGTGCAAAATTTGACGTGATTGATCTGTCTGTGGTCTACGTGTGGTCTTATCTTATCAAGCCAAGGCAAATGACGACGACAAAAATTAACGATTCCTTTTTTCTGTTTTATGATATAATATTATTTAATCGCATGTTGATTTAAAATCCTGTTTGGATCTAATTGCATGTTGATTTAAAATCCTGTTTGGATCCATAGAGCTAATAGCTACTACTAGTTGCAAGTATTTGGCTTATTTGGGTTCAAACGGTTCTAACTAATACTCTACCTAATTGTTAGCTAATATCCAACCTAACAACTATCTCGCTAATTAGATCAAACTAGCTAATAGCAACTAATATTAGTTATGAGCTATTAGCTAGCTAATTATTAGCAGCTCATGGATCCAAACATGACCTAAAAAAGTGAATGTATAGACGGCATTAATTTGTTTGTTTCTCTTGCTGCAGACGAGACAATCTCTGTAAAATTTGTTTGCCATGTTGAAGAACTAGTTTCTCTTATCAGAAGTACAAGTCCATTAGCTAGCAAATTGGCACAAGCTCTATAAATCATATATAGGCGTGTCGAGATAACCTAGGGCTAAAAATTTACTCAGATTAGCTTAGCTAGTTGGCTGACAACTAGTTGTAGGCTTGACTAATAAATTAGATCATCTATTATATTAGCTCCATGTTCGGATGAGCTAGGGCTAAAAATTAGTTAGCTTACAATAATTAGTCCTATGTATCCTAACAGACCCATAAGACTGCCCACAGCGTTGGGTTTCACCGGTGCTGAATTAGGAGAGAGAAGGATGAGGCACCGGCTCATGCCAGTGTAGAGTGCGACACTAAGTTGAAAAAATCAAGCACCGTGGCATGTAGGTTCACCAGTGCTGGAAGAATAAACAAGTGTATTCTTCACCCATCTGCTATGCAACTGGTGTTGGCTGTTGGCCCCCATAGCATGGCTATTGGTGGTCCGAACAAATGAAGCACCGGTGCTGACATTATGGGTAGATATAAGTTTTGGCATCGGTACCCAATGGACAGATCTGTTTTCAGCACCGCACACTGCTGTGGACAGTCTAACTATGCAATACATATGATATGATAATAACATACAACCAACAGTTAGATATATTATATTAGCATTCTGTGAGAAGGAAACAAAGTCGGCCTCGCGTGCGCCTGTCGGACTCACATGTGGCCACGCGAGTCAGCATCTGATTAACGCTGGGCCACAGTGACAGATAGATTCTACTCCTGCTCCTTTTCCAACGCATCACCCCACACCAATGCCGTACTGACTTCACGTTACTTTGCTGTAAAAACGCACAGTACCACTGGCCTGGTCTTTGCATGGAAGTTCTGTAAGTTTGAAGCACTGGGGCCCATTCGCTTCGTAAAAAATAAAAGCCAAAATACACTTTTCGGCTGATTTGTTGTGAGAGAAAAATACTGTTCCGACTGAAAAAGACAGATTATAAGAGAAACGAACAGGGCGTCAATGGAACAGCAAATATAGCTTTGCAGCCATATTAACACAGTATGTCAGCCATGACCGGTGGTACATCATTTTAACCATCCTTCCACTAAGCACAATCTTTTTTAAGAAGCCAGAAGGGTTTCCCTAGTGATTAATGTATCTTCAATAGATGATTTAATAGTTAATCCACATTGTGGATGCAAATAAAATCAAGAAGATCAGCTAGTGGTTTAGGAAAAGAGAGAAAAGACTGTAGCAATTCAATAGCTTTTCTCGATGGATATAACCATGGCACGAACACGTTGATTTGATTTCCATAGCACAGAGAGGTGGACATCTACCCACTCAAAAATAAAAGAGAAGTGGACTTCAACGTGGGTCTGACCTACCATCATTGTGTATGCTTTGGTTTGGTCTATATATCTATATACTCTTATAATATAATAAAACCAAACCTTACTATCATCATGTACGTATGAATCAGCTATCACCTACTAACACACATTTACATGTTCACGTTAAAATGAATTTATACTAGTCTCACTAGTCCATGTCCATGGATCACTGGTCAGGTTTAAACCCGGCATCGCTGTTGGAATTGGACCCGACGGAGAGTAATTGGCAACGAAGGACAGTGGCGGATGCACGATGCGGGATAAGGGGGGGCTAAAACAATGGAGATGTTGATTTGCATGAAGATTTAATGGTGAAATCAAGCTTTTGCTACAGTGATTAGGCTTGAAATCAAGACATTAGGGGGGGCTGGAGCCCCCCCAGCCCCCCCTTTGGATCCGCCACTGACGAAGGACTTCCTTATCACTGTCGGTTCCAAGACTCGCAACGATAGGATGATGCTCACTGCCAGGTTAATCCTCTATCCAGAAGTGATAGTACGATCCTCATTGCGGGATTAGTTGCTTCAACCTAGCAGTCACCTATTTCTTATTTTTGTTGATATATTTTATTATTAAATTAAATAGAGGTTTTTGTCAAATATTTTACATTTGATATTATTAATGCATCACACTGCCATCAAGATTATACACAATTACAATGAGTTTGGATCTCCGTCACATGATAAAACCATACATAAGATTTTGAAAAGGTATATATTATGACTTTGACATATGATATTGCATAGTTAATTTAATACACTGCATGTAGTATGACTTTAGTCAAAATACATAAAGTTTGACGGTTTCCGAAAAAAAGATAGCAAGGTAGACGTATAAAATACACTAGAACGTAATATAAAACCATCATACAACAAATAGATCGCCTAGAATACAATGAACAGTGATAGGTTTCACATACAAGAATCAACTCGTTTATTTCGTGCCTATGGTTTTAAACTGGAGCGAATAAGGTCCGTTTGGCCCTAATTTTTTTATAATTTGGCTTTTTTTTAAAGAAAATTTACATTTTGCCTTCTAAGAGACTTAAACTCATCTTTGGACCTTGGAAGTCGGCACCAGGACTCATAGCGCCGAGGTAACACGTCTCGGCGCCGTAGATCTTAGCGCCGAGGTGCGTAGCCGAGATCTTACGTGACATTGACGTGGCTGGTACCTCGACGCCATAATACATGACGCCGAGGTCGGCGCCACACACTCGATAATTCAAAAGCTAGCGTGTAGCAGTGCCCTTCTTCTGTGGGCGCCAGCCGCACATGTGCGTGTCAGGGAGCTTTGCAGTTTGCACATCTTTAGAACTTGCTCTTGTATAGTTCCTTCAAACTCCTGAAAAATGTACTATGCAAAAAGAAAATTTTTTATCACATTAAATTTGTGGTACATGTATGGAGTACTAAATGTAGACGAAATCAAAAACTAATTGCACAGTTTGCTTTAACTTTGCGAGACGAATCTTTTGAGCCTAATTAGTCAATGTTTGGACAATAATTCACAGATACAAACGAAATACTACAGTAGAGAATCTTCACTATGTAAAATTTACCTGCATAAACTTTGCCCAACTAAACACCCCTTGCTCAGCTTTGAAGCCTTTGTCGTTTTGATGCCAACTTGCCGAGGCACAGGCACCCTCGTTTCTTGTCCAAGGTCATCCCCGTCTCGCAAGCTTGAGAAGCTCCGCTGCTGCCTGATGGCCTGCCCTTTCTCCTCTTTCTCTGTATGCATTCGTACGTTTTATTTTTCTTTTTCCGGAAGGGGTATCCATTCCTACTCCCAGTCGTTTTCCAGTCGTTTTCGCTTCTAAAAATAACTTTAACAAAATATATATTAAAAAATATTAATATTTACATAATGGTATCATTAGAAAGATCTGTAAATCTAGTTTTTTAATAAATTTATTTAGAAATATAAATATTACACATATTTTATATCAATCAAATCAAACTTGCTGCACGAAAATCAAAAGCGATAGGTAATTTTGGACGGAGGAGTACGTTCAAGTGCCAGACGCACTTACGGCTACCAGGCTAGGGCGGCCTGCGGCTGCTGCATGCGCCCCTCTACCTCGGGACGCGTGGCTGGGTTTACGAGGTAAGCTGTCCTCGCACCGTGAGTCCGTGACTGGCTGGCAGGTTTCCTCTGCACCGTGAACCTGCACGTACGGTAGTCTGCTGCTAGTGATCGATGATGAACAGAAGTTTTATCATACTTCCTCCGTTTGATTTTATTTGTCAGCAACTTTTTACTGTAGCAAATTTGACCATCTATTTTTTCTTCTAAAAAAATCTTAGATACTTCAATGTATATAACACTAATGAAATATGTTTAATAAAGAATCATATATGTGAAAACTTGATGTATCTAAAAATCTTTTGCAGAAAAAAAGCGTATGATCAAAATTGCTACAGTAAAATTCCGGTGACAAGTAAACGAAAACGGAGGTAGTAGCATGGAACGAAGGGAAACAAAAGTTGGGTTCTCAAAAGGTTTTTGTTACTATTCGATGATTATTACTTTAATGATACTAATTATACATTATAAGTAGTAATATTATTTTGTATATATTTGGTCAAAGTTGAAAATGTTTGGTTCTCACAAGGTTTTTTTGGGATGGATGGAGTAACATCAAAATCTTCGTAGGTCATATGTTTGCCAACTATATCTTCATTAGCAAGAAACTGTTTTTATCTTTTTTTTCCTTAAAATAAACTAATAAGAACCAATAAAATTGACTTTTTTTTTTCCCTTCACCGGCTTGGATTCCTCCGTGTGGTGTGGTAAGGGGCTGGATGAATCCATGCCAAAAAGGCATATTGTAGTAAGGAGTTAGATGAAGTCAGCCAAAGAAACTGGAGCGATGGATCCGCCGTGTTAACTTACAGTTATCACGGCATGTTTTTGAACCGGTGGCATGGGCCAAATAGTTCCAATGGTAGTGACAGATGAACCACATCTCATACTTAAATAAATGCTACTAATACACTTCATCTGTAGACCACGTATGCCGCTCATCACAGTGTCACGTTAACTCGAGCTTTACATTGAACACTGTGCTCTGTACCGTGAACCTGTTGCTCTGTACCGCGAACCCAGCCAGCCAGCCAGTCACACACTCACAGTGCGAGGACAGCTTACCCCGCAAACCCAGCCACGCGTCCCGAGGTAGGGGTGCGCATGCAGCAGCCGCACGCCGCCCTAGCCTGGTAGCAGTAACTGCCAGCCTGTTACGTACTGTTGACTGGTTTATGCGAGAGAAAAATATTATTTTAACTAAAAATTTACGATTATTTACGACAAGCCATAGCCAAACAAACATGCTGGTGCGTTGGGCACTTGAACGTACTCCCTACGTCCAAAAGTATCCGTCGCTTTTGATTTTAATGCAGCCGATTAGTAGAAAATACGTGCAATATTTGTATCTTCAAATAAATTTATTAAAAAACTAGATTTAAAGGGCCCGTTCGGCTTACCCATATCCAGTTTGTTCGGCTTTTTTTTAATCAGAACAGTATTTCTCTCTCACAACATTTCAGCCAGAACAATATTTTTTAGCCAATTTCAGTCAAGATTCAGCAAGCCAAACGAGACCGAAGATCTTTCTAATGATACCATTATGTATCATAAATATTAATATTTTTAACATATATTTTGTTAAAGTTATCTTTTGAGAAGCGAAAACGACAAATATTTTGAAACATGAGGAATAGGAATGGGTACCCCTTCCGGAAAAAGGAAAATAAAACGTATGAATGCATACAGAGAAAGAGGAGAAAGAGCGGACCATCAGGCAGCAGTGGAGCTTCTCAAGCTTGCGAGACGGGGATGACCTTGGACAAGAAACGAGGGTGCCTGTGCCTCGGCAAGTTGGCATCGGGAATTATTGTTCAAACATTGACTAATTAGGTTGATTTGGTTTCGCAGTTAAAGCCTGTGCAATTAGTTTTTGATTTCGTCTACATTTAGTACTCCATACATGTACCATTTTTATGAGAGAAAAACATTATTGGCTGACTAATTTAAACTGACTAAAACCAACAAATGAACATGCTGATCAGGCTGATCAAAACGACGAAGGCTTCAAAGCCGAGCAAGTTCTAAAGCTGTGCAAACTGCAAAGCTCCCTGGCACTCACATGTGCGGCTAACGCCCACAGAAGAAGGCACTGCTACTATCCGAGGTTGGCGCCAGCGCCGACGGTCCACACCAACATACGTGGCGCCGACCCAGTCAGTCATGTATTATGGTGTCGAGGTACCAACCGCGTCAATGTCATATAGGATCTCGGTCAGGCACCTCAGTGTTAAGATCTGTAGCGCCGAGACGTGTTACCTCGGTGTTATTAATCCTGACGCTGATCTTCAGAATCCAAAGATAAGTTTAAATCTCTTAAGGTCCAAATATAAATTTTCTTTAAAAAAATACCAAATTATAAAAAAGTAGGCCGTTTGGCCTAGGTCCTGTTCACCCACACCTTGTTCGGTTGTTCCATACACAGTTATTGTAGTTATTGTCGGTCTGTTCGGCGGTTTATTACCGGCTATTTTCGTGTGAGAAAAAAATATTATTCTAGCTAAAAATTTATGATCATTTTCAACGAGCAAACATGCCGTATGCCCATTCTGACACCGGTCCCAAATAGTACAATCATAATGCCAACAAGAGGGCGCATATACATATCACATACGTACTAGAGAGTACAACTACACGTACAACCATTATTTGAGTACGCACACATAAGTGCATTTGATGGTTCGGAACCTCACGATGCATGTTCAGCTTATTCGTTTTGACTGGATTGGTTTATAAGCCATAGTTAAAAGTACTGCTAGCTAGTTTGGTGTGAGAAAAAAATACTATTCGTTGTCCGATAAGCCGAGGTTTATAAGCCGAATACTGCTGAACAGACTACTTATAGTTGAGCTTTATCCCAAAACAAATGGTACGGTCGTGCCGTCGTGGCATGGATATGCACGCACATGGAGCAGTGGTAATAGTAATAGCAAAGAGGATTAAGAACTCTTGCCATTGCCACCCGAGAGGAGTACGTCGGTCACCAGCTTCTCCAGGTTGGCGTACGAGCGCCCGCCGGGCTGCGTCGCGCGCACGGCGGTCTCCCGCCACTCCACCGCGCGGCGACGCATCTCCTTTCCTTTCTCCCCGCCCATGGCCTCCCGTATCTTCTCCTCCACGGCCTCCCGCCGCACGTCGTGGCCGATCTCCACGCCCACGCCCCACTCCGTGCACTTGTACCGGCAGTTGGTCTGCTGCTCCGCGAAGAAAGGCCAGCACAGCATCGGCACCCCGGCGCAGAGGCTCTCCAGCGTCGAGTTCCATCCAGAGTGCGTCAGGAACACGCCCACCGCCTCGTGACGCAGCACCGCGTCCTGTGGGCACCAGCTTGCCAGCAGGCCGCGCCCTTTGACCGCCTCCAGGAACTCCGGAGGCAGCACGGCGGCGTCGCCGCTGACGAGGTCCGGCCGGATGATCCACAGGAAGTCGTGGCCGCTGTTGGCCAGACCCCACGCGAACTCCACCAGCTCCGCGCTGGTCATCACCGTGACGCTGCCGTAGTTCACGAACACCACGGACCTGGGCTTCCTGCCGTCAAGCCAGCGGAAGCAGCAGACGTCCTCCTTCCAAAGGTTGGAGCCCAGCGAGTCGAGCTGGCCGCCCTTGGGCACGATCTGCTCGGCGAGGAGGGCGAGCGGGTTGATGGTGTTGATGGACGCGGCAGGTGGGATCACGGCGCGCATGGCGTCGAGTGCCACCTGCTCGAGCTCGTCGAAGGTGTTGAGGAGGACGGCGTCCGCGCCAGCTATCTGACCCGTCACCCTAATGGCGTAGTGGACCATGAACTCGTCGGGGTCCGTGGAGCGGATGAAGCTTGGGAAGTCCTTGAGCCGCATGTGCTTGCTCATCCCGGGCGGCGCGCACTCCACCGGCGTGTCCAAGAACCCGTTCGTCAGCTGCTCCTCTGCACGCCCAATAAAACAAACACGTGAGCACTTGCCGTACACTGAGTCGCGTGCGAGAGAGATTTCAACCACCTTTCAAGGGGAAGATGCCCTTGTCGATGAGGGTGCGGTAGTAGCGGTAGCCCATGTACCCGCAGGCGCTGGCAGTCCAGAACAGAGCGCACGGTACGCCGATCTCCCTGGCGGCTTCCAAGGTGAAGTTCATGATGTCGTCGCCGACGACGCAGGTGACCGGAGGCACGTCGGGGGAGGCGTTGAGACCTTGGAGCAGGACCCTGAAATGCGGGAGACAGGTCTTCTCCGTGGAGCGGCAGAGGGAGGGCACGTCTTGGGTGGCGTCCGCGTCGGACGGCGGCAGGCCATCCGGGATGGTGGCGAAACGGAAGCCCGGGAGGCCGTCGAGCGCGCCCGCGCCGCGGGACCGGAGCAGGCGGCGGTGGTTGTACTCGCTGTTGACGAAGGTGACGTGGAAGCCCCAGCAGTGGAGGATCTTGCCCAGCTTCAGCATCGGCGTGACGTGGCCCTGCGCCGGGAACGGCACCAGTACGGCGTGCGGCTTGCCGGCGTCGGCAGCAACGTCGGAGCCCATGTCGATCTGCGCCTTGTGCAAGTGTAAACGGCACGTCGCTGGTACACCTAGCTTGTGTGTAGATGAGGGTGATGAATAAGAGCTGCTACTTCTATTTATAGAAGCCTATATATTTCCTGTATATTACATGAATACTATACAACACACGTGTATTTTAACATAAAAAAATATATAGATTTTTTTCCCTCTCTGGTCACGTCCTGTCCCACTGAACCGTGTCGGCAGGCGGGTGAAAATCCAGCGAGAGGCGTGTGTGATCGGTCACCCTCGACCGGGCCTGGCGGCGGCGGCAGAGCGCCGGGGGCCGTACGTACGCGGCGAGCAAATGCGGCGCGTGACACATGTGTTATATCGATGTCCTTTTATCTTTTTATAGAAAAAAATTATTTTTTATAATCTGTAAATATGTGATCTTGTGATTTTTAATTGTCAGAAGGTAAAAGAAGACTAGAGGTACAAAAAATATGGAGACGGTTGATTTTAATTCTATAATAAAAAAAATTTATATGTTAAAACTATATAAAACACATGGTTATTGATAGACATACTGCTATATTATCTCGTCACTGTGTGCCGCGACCAGATGTGACTTTGAGAGAGGCAGGGAATCCTGTCACGATATCTGCAAGCATCAAACACTGACGACGGTGGGGACACAATATAATTTTTTGCTACAAGCAGCAGAACAAAGAATTGAGCAACGGCTTGTCAAGATGTGTGTGAACCGTCACCGCCATACTTGCTAGGAGGAATTTAAAGGAATATGAATAAATCTAGAATAATCTATGGGAGGATAAATAATATTTTTCAGCTCAGTACAGTGAATTTTGGCTGGTATTCAAACCAGCCGAACGGCCCCGGAAACCCTCCCGAGAAATTTACCTCCGTTCTCATTTTTCAAGGTTTACCTACCTCCTTTTTCGTTTCAGAGATGATTTGTGTAGTGGCGTTGCGGTTACACTGAGGCGGAGTCGTTTTGGAGTAATGGATATATATGTTGGCAGAGTTATTAGCAATGAGAAGATTGGTGCATCCCTGCTGTATAGTTTGGAAGCGGCAATTGGCCTTGTTCGCCGATGTTTTGTGAAGGCCGTCTGTGAGATGTCAAAGATTTCTACATGGTTCTCTATAATTTGGTCCACCATGTGGTGTGGATTTGTGGAGTTTTTCTGTGCCCACGTGTGAGGAGCAGGCGGCGTGTAGAGCGCGGCGTGTAGAGCGCAGCGTGTATTGTTTTGTTGCCTGTTTGGCTACATGTTCCTCTTCTTTTTGTGTTGTGTTTTTTTTTCATGTCTTTCTTTTCTGTACTTAGTGCCACCTGCTAGTTGCTTTCTTCTTTATGAATAGAAATAGACACTGTCAATATCTCATTAAAAAATAAAATCAAAGTCAATAAGGTAACCTCTCATGTGCAAAAAAAATGGGGGACCTCCCGCGACTGTTCAGTACACAGCACTGTTCACCACTAAGTCTGTTATTATTTTATACACTGTTCACTACTGTTTACAAGCCTGTGGTTGTTCGCGTACCCTTTGTTGAGTTCATCAGCCCACACAGGGAAGTCCACATTATATGTGTCTTTTATATATTTATAGGTTTTACTACGTAACTAAACATATTGCATATTTAGGTGCATAGTTTCCTGGGAAAGCATATTTAGATGCATATCAAAATCTATACGCCTAGAAAAATCAAAACGACTTATAATTTGAAATAGAGTGAGCAGCATATATTTTACAAACCTGTGTTGTCCACAACTTCATTGTCCTTCATGATGCAGAGTGTCGGTGTTTCGAACAAACACCGGCGAGTAAATTTATAATTGATGCGCGTTAGGCCCGGATGGTGCGCTAAAGGACACAAGGTTTATACTGGTTCGGGCCGAATGTCCCTATGCCCAGTCTGCAACTGCTCGTGTTATTAGCACCGAATATGGTTCGTAGTAGGGGGTACAAACGGTCGAGAGAGGGACTGGTCCTAGGTCTCTGATGGAAAGGGTCGAAAGGACACCAAGAGCTTGGTGTCTGCTTGGCCGTGCGTATGTGGGTATGCTGATGAATTGTGTCAATCAAGCTTTCTGCCAGTTGATCTCCCCTTTAGTGGGGTGCCCTGCCCCTCCTTTTATAGACCAAGGGGAGCGGGGCTTACATGTCGGAGGAAGGAGAAAAAACTAGAGACCGAGAAGCCCCTCCGAAGGCGCCGGATCCTCTTCTTCTTCTTCTGGGCCAGCCCCCCTGACACAGTCGAACGATGTCAGAGGGGGCACGTTCGCCGGGCATGCGTGCGTTGATGATGTCATGCTCTGCAAGTGGTCACGTCCCGTCCCGCCTCTGCGGGCGGCGTGTCGGTCAGGGGTGTCGATCTACGACCTTGTGGGAAGCGGCCCGCGTGGTGACCACCCGTTCCCCACTATAGAGGGCAGGAGTTCCCCTTTCGAGCGTAGCGGTTGTCGTGTGTCTGTGTCGAGTTCCGCACCCGAGGGCTGAAGGCGGCGCCTACAATACTGTAGGGCGAAGAGCACACGTTGCAACACTGTTCAGGCTCTGTCGCGCCTGGAAGGGCCTATAGCACCCATACCATCATGCCCTGACTGCGCCCGTCCCATCGTGCCCTGACAGCGCCATCCACAGCGGCACAGGGCATGGTCCTTGGTAATGCGTTTGACCCGTATGTCATGTCGTACCCTGTGCTCATTATTATGGAGGGTCGTGACGTACCTCGTCGGGCGAGGCGGAGCCCGCCCTCGGGCGTTTGGCTGAGGCGGAGCCAGACTGCAGCCGTCAGGCGAGGTGGAGCCCGCCCTCGGGCGTTTGGCCGAAGCGGAGCTAGCCCTCAGTCGTCGGGCGAGGTGGAGCCCGCCCCTAGGGGTCGGGCGAGACGGAGCCTAGCCCTTCGAGGGTCGGGCGAGGCGAAACCTAGTCCTCGAGGGTCGAGCGAGGTGGAACCGATCTTCCGCCGTCCGGACAAGAGGCGCAGTAGTGTCCTTGTTTGACCAGGAGTGCCGACGTCCAGTGTTTGCTAGTTCCACCTCGTTGGGTACCCCGGTATTAGGTTCCCGACAGTAGCCCTCGAGCCCCCGGGTGATTCGGGCAGAGTAGAATCGCCCGGGGGTGTTCCGGACCCTTCGCGGGCAAGATGGTGAGATTCGGTTTTTTGTTAGCTGGATAGTTCTAAGTGAACCCCAGTACCCCATTTGTGGGGAAAACGTCTAGGGTTAACTTGGCTAGGGTTCCGATTGCAAGTCGAGGCCTTACTGATGCTCGTGCACCGGAGTCCTGGTTTCTCGCGGGCCCATCCCTCGTTGGGACGGCCGTCGAGATGGTTGGGCCGACCCTTGGTCGTTATGGGCCCAGACGGATCGGAGAAGAGATTTTTCTGGCCCACGTCCCTTCTGTGGGAAAAGAGCTCGGTCGCTGGGAAGGCGAACTGTCCAGCGCGATTTCGGTGGGAGAGGATAGGGATCGCGGGCGCGTGTCCCGCGACGTGACGCGACGGTGCGCGTGGCAGGCCCGGAGATCGACGCGGACTGTTGCCCTTCTCGCATCCGTCGCCCCTATAAAACCATGGGGTTCGCCCCCAGGGTCCCGTATTTCGCCCCCTGGCCTTCGCGTCCGAAACCTCTGCCGCTAATCGCCCTAGCCTCCTGCGCCCGCACCGCCGCCGTCGTTAGGTTCGCCTCCGCGTCGTAGCCGTCGTTAAGCTCGCGCCCGCATCGCAGTTGTTGTTGAGCTCGCGCCCACCTTTCTTTCCGACGCTTCAATGGAGCTGTGGGGCAGATCCGGCATTACCTCTCGGCGTTTGGAGGGCCTTGTCCGACGCGGCCTTCTCCGCCCTCAGTCCGCCATCGTGGAGTGGCTGCTGCCTGGTGAGGAGGAGGCGCCCGAAGGGTACGTCATATCTTTCGCTATCTTCCATGAGCGGGGATTTGCAGTACCCGCGCATAGATTCCTTCAGGGGCTGCTAGATTATTACCAGGTGGAGTTGCAGCATCTTACTCCCAATGGGGTTCAACATATGGCGCCGTTTGTTGCCCTGTGCAAGGGTTTCCTGGGGATCGATCCCCACTTCGATCTGTGGTGGCACTTCTTCACCGTCAGTCTATCGAAGAGGCAGGTTGGGGGGAAGGAGGTGAATGTACCGATGGGATGCGCCAGCATTCATTTGCACCATACCGGTCGAGGGACTACCCGTTGATGCGTCTGTCGACCTCCAACAAGGGGTGGCATTCGTAGTGGTTTTACGTCAGGGATGATGTGAGTGCTCCCCTGCCGAAGTACACTGGGCGCCTCATTGAAGAGGCTCCGCAATCGTGGCAGTGGGGCGTCCTGACTAGGGAGAAAAAGCACATCATAGACCTTCTCGCCGCCCTCCATGCTCTGAAGGAGCGGGGCGTGAAGGGGTCGGGGATCATCGGCGCCTACCACGCGAGGAGGGTGGCGCCGCTGATGGCGCGCGCGCTTCCCCTGCACCAGATGGTGCCTGGAGTGTCATTCGAAGGGACGGTGCTCGTCGATGAAGCGCTTCTTCCCTCCGAGGTGGCGCAGCGCATTAAGGAGGCGATGGAGCCTTTGAAGGACATCGCTGGCGTTGCCCTCGACCATGTGTATCCGGTGCTAGGGCATCCCCCAATGCGGCCGGAACTAGGGTTTTTTGAGTTTGTAAGCTTTCTTTCGCCGTGCTCCTCTTCTTACTTGAACTTTTTGACTCTTTGATGCTTACTTTGGGGCGTTTGTGGACCAGCCGAGGAGACTAATCTTCAAGGACAGTCCGGCCCCGATGCCGAGGGATCGGGTGCTAGCGACATCGAATCGTATTGCGGCCGAGTGGGACAAGAAGACAAGGGAGCTCAAGAAGCAGGAGAGGCGATGGAAGCAGGAAGCACAGGATCGAGGAGAGGATGTAAGCAGTGACGACGACGACGACGATGATGATGACGATGGTGACGAGGTAGCTGGCGATGAGGATTGGGGTGGCCTGGAGGATGAGGGCACGCTGACGAGTGCCCATCCGTCCGTGCAGGAACCCCTCCCGTTCCGCGTGGAGGGAAGTGAGTCCGCGAGGTTGGCGAAGGTGGGAGCCGAAGAGTCTGTCGCTTCGCGCGGGGTGCCGGCGAAGGATCAATGGATGGGGGGAGACGGATCCGAGGCCGTCCCCGAGGTGCTAGTGGAGGGGGGGGGGGCTCCAACGCCATGCCCCATGAGCTGATGGAGGGGGGCGGCTCTGGCGCCGCGCCCCCTGAGCTGATGGAGGGGGACGGCTCTGGCGCCGTGCCCCCGGAGACAAGGGAGACGAGCCCCCCTGCCTCAGAGGAGGGGGCAGGCTCGAAACGGTCCCGCCCACATGAGTTGGAGCAAGGGTCTGGGGGTTCATCCCCGAAACGTACCCGCCGCCCGAAAGCGTCAGAGTATGTCACCGATTCCCCTCGTTTTTCCCTTTATTTTTCTGTTCCGATCTTACGCTTTTTTTCTATTTTGTAGATTCTTGTGATGGGGCCATCCTCTGGGGCCAGCGCCCAAGAAGAGCCTTGCCCTTCAGGCAGGACGGATGACGCTGCCCGACATCGCCCCTATTTTGGGCGCTGTGGTTGCGGCTTCGTTGGCCGGTCCGGCGGCATCCGCGGTGGCGCCCGTGCCCTCGGTGGTTTCTGAGCAGGCAGCTGCGATTGCGGCAAGCCAGGAGCAGCCGGACACAACCGTGGTGGTGTCCGAGGGGGTGGCGCAATCTGAGCCCTCAGTGGCCGAAGTGACGGCGCCCGACGCGGGCCAGGCGAAGTCAGATGCAGCCACGGTGGCGTCCGAGGGAGTAGCGCAGTCTGCGCCATCGGAGGCCCAGATGGAGGTGGTCGCGACCGCGACAAGCCCGGCAGGTCGGACACCACCACGATGGCATCTGAAGGGGCAGCACAATCCGCGCCACCGGCGGTCCAGGCCGCGGCGCCCTGGGTAGGCCGGACGGAGGAGGATACGGCCGGAGGGTCTCCGGGCGTCTTGGCGGTGGTGGAGAGGGCCCATAGGAGGTCGCCCCCAACTTTGTTGTCGGGGGCACCCGTTCTCCCACGTGGGGTGAGCCACCGCTCTAGTGGATGGATGCTCGGGACCCAACGTCGGCTCTGTTCTCGCTTGACGATGTTGCCGAGAGCATGGAGCGGGAGAACCTTGACATCGGGTTCTCGGTGTGATGAATGCCTTGAACTAGGTCAGTGGAGCCCTATGCGAAATCATCATTCCTTCTAGCCGGGTATCCGCCTCGTTTTCCTCTTTCTTTTCGTATCCTTGTGTTTTCGTACTTTTGATAATGGTCTTCTTTTCAGAGTCTTGTTGCCCGTAGCCGAAACAAATGTTGGTTTCTCTGTGAGCGAAAGGCGGAGTGGGACCGCCTCACCAAGGAGGCCCAGCTACGAGGAGATGTGAGTGTGCAGCTTGCTGTCGGCCAGCAGCGGGAGGCCGGGGCGCGTCGGGACACGGAGGAGTTCCATGGGCTGTTTGAGGACCTGTCGGCTAGGATGAAGGTGGACGAGGAGACGACCGCCAGGCTTAAAAAGGAGCGGGACGAGCTGCTACAGAAGGAGGTCGCGGCCAATGAGCGGGCCGGCAAGTTCTTGGCAGAGCTAGAGACGGAGCGGGACCTCAAGCTGAAGGCTGAGGAGAGGTCCGCGTCATTTCAGCAGAAGGCGAACTAGGATGCCGCGGTGATTGACCGGCTGTGCAAGGAGTGGGACGAGCTGCGCCAGACCGAAGATAGACTTCGCTCGGAGCGCAGCACGACCCGCGAGGAGTGTGACCGGGCCATCCGAGAGTGCGACGAAGCGCGTCGGGAGGCCGAGGCACGCCGGGTGGATCTTTGAGTGGAGGTGGCCTGACGGCTGGATGCCGAGGGAGTTTATGCCGGTCTGCGCACCGATCTCGCCGAGGCGCGGGGGCTTCTTCAGGTCAAAAGTGATGAGTATGATCGCCTATCCTCCACCGTCCTGGCGGTCTATGACGGCCTGCAAGTGGCGCAAGAGGAGGTGGCCGGTTCCCTCACGACTCGTGCTGCTGGTATCCCAGCGCGGGTGGGCCAGCTTGAGGAGAGCGCCTTTTGCCTTGGGATCACCCAAGCCTTCGCTGTCACCCATACCCATTATGCTTAGGAGATCAACCTGGTGGCGATGAGCCAAGGCTTTGCACCTGTCTATGAAGACGCTGAGCTAGATGAGATGGATAAGGCGGTGACTCCCCTTGCGCGGAACCTGGCGGACAAGCTGAAAGAAGAGGTTCTCCCTTCGCGGAAGTAGTTAGTGAAATTAGTTTGATAAACATTTATCTATAATGGGTGAACAAGTGTCAGTTTATTCGTGTTCTGGAACAACTTCGTGATTTTGTTTCGTAATTTCATTTGTTTTTGTTTTTACCTTACCTTCTCCCCTTTTTGCGATGAAAAAGTTTTACGTGATCGACCGTTCCATTTGTTAAGGGGAAATTTTGATTGTACTGGTGATAAAAAATTACCGTAGCCGTTTGGGCGTGGGCCTTTTGCGATCTTACCAATCTGTTCCCCCGAACCTTGCCGCCAATCTTGATGCGAGGAAGAGGTCTGATGTAATGACTTTTTTTGAAAAAAGAGAGGAAGTACCAGTACCTTTATCAGCCCCCGAGTGAGATCCGACCCCATGTGGTTGCTGGGGTCGGATGTTACTGAAGACCGGAGCAAGAGAAGCGAGCTTACGCTTGTATTTGCTCGTACCCCTTACTTAGGATTTTTGGCGATCGCAGTGTGACCGTGTGTTCGGTTTTTACCGCTGGCTCGGCCTTCCCTGAGCCCCCGCATGTGGTGGGGATTTGGTCGAGGTTTCATTTGCCTCGGTGGCTCGAATGACATGCCTGAGCTCGCTAACGGGGGTGTTTGAACGGAATCCAATTCCATGGCTTTGTGACAGGGTCGGCAAAGCCCCCGGATGGCGTTCCATTATTCCTCGCCCTGCCTTCCAACAGATTCCCCTGGTTTTTGTTTGACACGAGGCGGCCTCAGACCTTTGGCGGGTCAGCCTTCGTACCTCTGTCTTTGGATCGAGCGGCTCGAGCCCCCGAGCCCTGTTAGGGTCTGATAGGGGTCGGCCGTATTTCGCGTGTTACCCCGTCCTCGATTTTTGCAATCGGAGGGGCTGAGTAGACGACACTTGCCTCGACGGCTCGAGTGTCGCGCTCAATGAGCTCGCTAACGGGTACGTTCGTGTGGAATCCGGGTCCATCATTTGCTGACGGGGTCGGCAGAGCCCTCGGGTGGCACTCCACTACTTCTTAACCCGCCTCCCGGCAGATGCTCGAGCCGTTCGATAGGCTCGGGTGGCCCGCTGGCCTCTCCTCGGTGGAGATTCTATGGGTTTGTCTCGGGGTTAGAATCGAACAAGAAAAGGTTGAGATGTCCCTGTCCGCTTCTGAGCGGGGTCAGGCAGGGCTGCTGGGGCTCATCTCAGTTATTTCTCCCTGGCTCTGCTTGGCACAAGGCGGCCTCAAGCCCTTCGTGGGCCGGCCTTCGAACCTCGGCCTGTTGCCACCCATATCGTATGAGGCGACTACCATTTCGTGACGCGACACGAAGCGTTGGGATGCAGTGATTTGCATACATAATGTTTCGAATGTATAATTTAATCGAAATGAAGGCAGGAAGCTCCTACCAGACATGTCCATGCGGGGTTCGGGCCCTGATGTTTGCGACGAGGTTGGAGTAACTTGCATAAGAATCGCTATTCTTTGTTTTTGTCACTCAACGGTGATTTGAGTCGTTTGATTGATTTAGGTGACCTGACAGCTTCTCCTTTGGGGGAGATTCTGTAGGCGGACCCCTCCGAACCCTTCATGAGAAGGCGGTTGCCGAAGTTGGAGACGTGGGGGACTGTGAGTTCAATTATTCTGGTGAACAGAAACACCATAGCTACCGGGGCGTAGGGTCTGCCAGCTCGTCCAGTTTTACTCAAAGTTCTATGCCCGCATACCGTGCCCTTGGCTTCAAACGTACGGAGGGGTAGGGTGAAGAGGATGTCTAGGCTGGTAGACACCCTCGGCAGCCCCTGAGCGATGTTCGTGTCCCTGCTGCTGCTGGGGTCGGGAGCTCAGTAATGAATTTAACGCGTAAAGTGAGAAACCAGAAGTGCTTATCTCTCGGCGGCTGTTCATTCGTCGTCTTTCCTGGGCCGTATGGTCGACCCAGGAGGCCCGTTGGGCTCCCCTTTACAGAGGTCCCATCGTCGCCTGCCCGTGTGTGCCTTGATTCCCGTGCTCACCGTGCGGTAGTGGTGGGCCATGCCCTGGCAACATCTCGTTTGACTGGAGCGCGTTCCGTCAATCCAGAGCGCGTCCCGTCGGTTCCGGCGCGTCCCCTTGGATTCCCGTCGGCATTGATTTCCCACCTGCATTTGTATTGAATAGGGGAAAGGTAGAGAGTTTTTCGTCCCAACCTTTCGCCTTTCCTCAGCCGCTGAGCCCCTTGTTTAAATAGGGAGGGGCAGAGTAGTTCTCATCCCACTTCTTGGCCTGCCTCTGAGCCGCTGTCTCTTCTTCTTCTTCCTTTCCACCGAATGCTTCCGTGCATCGCGGTGGTTCCTGAGGGAGGATAATGCCGGAGAGAGAGAAACTCACTGATCCACTGGTGAATCCGGAGTGTGATGTCGAGCTGGAGGTCATCCAATGTAGGTGAGATGGTGCGGGTCGCCTTTGCCGAGAAGGGGTCACCGTCGTCGAAGGTGGAGGGGCACTGGATGGTGCCGAGCGTCGTTGGCCTTGCCGTCATTCGTTGCTGCCTTCCTTCGGCGGTAGGCATCCCCCGTCCAGACACTGTTGTCGGGGTTGCGGCTGATGACGATGGCATAGTCCCTGGATGCCCCGGCAGAGGGGCACCATAGTCGCCGGCGTGGTGCTCGACGTTGCAGATGACGGCGCCTTCGAGGATCTTGCGGAGCGGCGGGACATTGCCGATGGAGAGCGTGGCGCGGCGGCCGCAGTTGATGAACTGGCCCATGTACGTGCCAGGTCGTTGCCTATGGAGAGCGTGGCGTGGCGACCGCAGTAGTACTTGTAGTAAATCTAGGCAGAGACTGTAATTGAATAAGTTTGTGGGGGAGCCCCCGAGTAAACAGTCTTCTGTACTTATGAGCACATTAGTCCTTTTCATGATGAAATCACTTTGTAAGAGGTGAATTTGTGCGAAGAATGAACAAATTTTCATCCTTTGTTATGGCAAACAGCTTTTCAGCTTCCTCTTTTTGTAGAAGAGGTTTCGGTGCCCTCCGATCCTTCCCATGGATCAAGTCGTAAGAAACTAGGAGGGCGGGTGAATTAATTTTGATTACGCTGGTGAGCAAAGAGGTTGCAGTCGCTGGGGCGTGGGTCTCCCGCAGTCCTACCAGTTGTACTCAGAATTTGTTCCCGAAATGTTAGTCCTTAGGACTTTGTTATGAGAAGAATAGAAAACTTAGAGAATGTTTGCAAATATAACACAGGAAGTTTTGCAAGATAAACGTACTTGTATCATTTGTATCAGCCCCCGAGTAGGGTCTGTCCCCTTGCAATTTGCAGGGGTCAGATGTCACTAAAGATCGGGGTTTTGTAAAGACAAAAACTGATAAGCAAGAGTATGCGTTTATTTTAAGGGTAAAAACGACGTAGCTGTTCGATGTTCTAGGCGTTGGTGAAGACCTTGCTGTCGATGGTTTTCAATTTGTAGGCACCTGGATGGAGTACTTCCGCGACAACGTACGGTCCTTCCCAGGCTGGGGAGAGCTTGTGGCGGTCCTTGTTGCTCTGTACAAGGCGGAGAACAAGGTCCCCGATGTTGAAGGCCCGGTCTCGCACCCGTCGGCTGTGGTACCGCCGTAGCGCCTGCTGGTACTTGGCCGAATGGAGGAGGGCGATGTCGCGGGCTTCATCTAGTTGGTCCATGGCGTCTTGGTGGGATGCTTCGGCTCCCTGTTCGTCGTATGCTCTGATTCTTGGTGCTCCGTAGTCGAGGTCCCTCGGGAGGATGGCCTCGGCACCGTAGACCATGAAGAAAGGCGTGTAGCCGGTGGCCCAGCTGGGAGTTGTTCTCAGGCTCTAGAGTACTGCGGGGAGTTCGGTCACCCAGTGTGCGCCGAACTTGTTCAATCGGTTGAAGATCCTGGGCTTGAGGCCCTGTAGGAGCATGCCATTTGCGTGCTCGACCTGCCTGTTCGTCCGGGGGTGCGCGACGGCCGCCCAATCGATCCGGATGTGTTGTTCATCACAGAATCGAATGATTTTCCTACCGGTGAACTGCGTGCCGTTGTTTGTGATGATGGAGTTTGGTACTCCAAAACGATGGATGATGTCGAGGAAGAACATCACAGCCTGCTCGGATTTGATTGTGGAGATCGGCCGAGCTTCGATCCATTTCGTAAACTTGTCTATGGTGACAAGCAGGTGGGTGAAGCCCCCGGGCGCCCTCTTGAGTGGCCCAACCAGGTCGAGCCCCCAGACCACGAAGGGCCATGTGATGGGGATCATCTAGAGAGCCTGGGCCAGGAGGTGAGTTTGCCGAGCGTAGTACTAACACCCTTCGCAGGTGCGTACGATTTGCTCGACATCGATATCTACAGTAGCCCAGTAGAAGCCTTGTCGGAATGCGTTTCCAACCAAAGTCCTCGGCGCGGCATGGTAACCGCAGACCCCACCGTGGATGTCACTCAGCAGAAGTCTTCCCTGTTCATCGGGGATATAGAGCTGCAGGATCTCGGTGTGGCTTTGTTTGTAGAGTTCGCCCTCTACAAGAACGAAGGACTTGGCGCGACGCGCGAGCCGTCGTGCTTCCATCTTGTCCGCTGGCAGCGCGTCGTGGAGGAGGTAGTTGTTGTAGAGTGTTCTCCAGTCATCCGGAGGGTCAGGCTCTGCTGTTGGATCTACTTCAAGCTCCATGACCTCAGGGTCAGGAAGAGCCATTGGTAGGTTGGCCCCTGGGGCTGGATCTGACGGGCCATCGTCGGCCAGTTTTGATCTTTCATAGCGTACCGAGGGTTTGTGTTGATCGCTAGCGAACACACCCGTCGGCACCGGCTCTTGGCTAGACGCGGCTTTTGCAAGTGCGTCGCCGCCTCGTTGAGGCGCCTTGGGTTGTGGTTGAGCTTGAGGCCATCGAATTTGTCTTCCAGCCGTCAGACCTCTTGGCAGTACGCAGCCATCCTAGCATCGTGGCAGCTTGACTCCTTCATGACTTGGTTGATGATCAGCTGGGAGTCGCCCTAGATGTCAAGGCGTCGGATGCCCAACTCGACGGTGATGCGTAGGCCGTTGATGAGTGCCTCGTATTCGGCCACATTATTTGACGAGGGAAAATGGAGACGAACCATGTACCTCATGCGGACCCCGAGGGGTGATACGAAGACCAGCCCCGTGCTGGCACCCTTCTTCATCAATGATCCATCGAAGTACATCGTCTAGTACTCTTGATCGATGACAGCCGATGGCATCTGGACCTCGGTCCACTCCACGATGAAGTCAGCTAGCACCAGGGACTTGATCACCATTCTGGCAGCATATGTGATGCCTTGATCCATTAGCTCGAGCACCCACTTCGCGGTTCTTCCTGTGGCGTCCTGGCTATGGATGACTTCACCAAGGGGAACGACGTCATGATGGTCACTGGGTGTGATCCGAAGTTATGGCGTAGCTTCCTCTTGGTGATGAGGACGGCATATAGGAGCTTTTGGATCTGAGAGTAACGGGTCTTAGAGTCGGATAGTACCTCGCTGACGAAGTATACAGGACGCTGGACCTTAAGGGTGTGTCCCTCTTCCTCCCGCTCTACTACCAGGGCGGCACTGACCACCTGCGTGGTGGCCGCTATGTATAGTAGGAGGGGTTCGTCGTTGCTCGGAGGAACCATGATCGGGGGCCTTATCAGAAGCCGTTTGACCTCGTCAAGTGCCTCCTAAGCCTCAGACGTCCATGCGAAGCGATCGACTTTCTTCAGAAGTCGATAAAGGGGGAGACCCCATTTGTCAAGGTGCGAGATGAATCGACTGAGTGCGGCGAGGCATCCGGTGATTTGTTGAACCCCTTTTACGTTCTGGATTGGGCCCATTCTTGCGATGGCTGAGATTTTCTCCGGGTTGGCGTCGATGCCGCGCTCGGAGACGATGAAGCCGAGCAACATGCCCCTCGGGACCCCGAAAACACATTTTTCGGGATTGAGTTTGATGCCATTCGCCCAAAGTTTCGCAAAGATCTGCTCAAGATCGGCAACCAGGTGGTCGACCTGTTTGGTCTTAACTACGATGTCGTCGACGTAGGCCTCAACGGTTCGCCCGATAAGGTCTCCGAAGCATTTGAGCATGCATCGCTGGTACGTAGCCCCAGCATTCTTTAGTCCGAACGGCATTGTGACATAGCAGAACGATCCGAAGGGGGTGATGAAATATGTCACGAGCTGGTCGGACTCTTTCATCGCGATTTGATGGTACCCGGAGTATGCGTCAAGGAAGCAGATGGTTTCGCACCCTGACGTAGAGTCGACTATTTGGTCTATGTGTAGCAAAGGAAATGGATCCTTTGGGCACGCCTTGTTGAGACCTATGTAATCGACACACATCCTCCATTTCCCGCTTTTCTTTCGCACAAGGACGGGATTAGCTAACCACTCTGGGTGGTATACTTCCTTGATGAACCCGGCGGTCGATAGCTTTGCTATCTCTTCGCCGATGGTCCTGCGCTTCTTCTCGTTGAAGCGGCGCAGGCGTTGCCTTACTGGCTTAGAGCCCAGGCGGATCTTCAAGGTGTGCTCGGCGACCTCCCTCGGGATGCCTGGCATATCCGAGGGTTTCCACGCAAAAATGTTTTTATTGTCGTGGAGGAAGTCGACGAGCGCGCTTTCCTATTTGGAGGAGAGCGTGGTACCGATGCATACCGTTTTACCCTCGGAGTTGCTGGGATCTATGAGGACCTCTTTGGAGCCCTCTGCCGATTCGAATGACCCGGCCGATTTCTTGGCGCCGGGTACTTCTCCGGTCACCTCTTCCTGGAGGGCAACGAGCTCTTCGGAGTCAACGGTTGCCGTGGCATGGTCGCAGCACTTGACCTCGCACTCGTAGGCACGCTGGAAGGAGGTGCCGACAGTGATGACCCCGCGGGGGCCCGGCATCTTTAGCTTGAGGTAGGTATAGTTGGGAACGGCCATAAACTTCACGTAACATGGACGTCCCAGGATGGCATGGAAGGTTCTGGGGAACCCCACCACGTCGAAGGTGATGGTCTCAGTCCTGTAGTTGGACTGATCCCCGAAGGTGACGGGCAGATCGATCTGCCCTAGTGGCATGGCCTGTTTACCAGGTACGACGCCGTGAAAAGGCGCTCGGATTGGGTGGAGGTTCGACCGGTCGACGCCCATCTCGTCGAGTGTCTAGGCGTATATGATGTTGAGGCCGCTGCCTCCATCCATCAGTACTTTCGTGAGTCACTTTGGGCCGACGATTGGGTCGACTACAAGCGGATACCTTCTCGGGTGTGGGATGGTGTCCGGATGGTCGGCTTGGTCGAAGGTTATAGCGGACTCCGACCAT
Source organism: Miscanthus lutarioriparius (assembly GCA_904845875.1). Taxonomy (NCBI): domain Eukaryota; kingdom Viridiplantae; phylum Streptophyta; class Magnoliopsida; order Poales; family Poaceae; genus Miscanthus; species Miscanthus lutarioriparius. The sequence goes on along the minus strand of CAJGYO010000011.1, from coordinate 33,685,584 downwards.
CGGAGGAAGGCAGGTGTGGCCGGCGCGGTCATATAGACCTCGCGGCGTGCGACCTTCTAGCGGCGCTTGGAGTCGTAGGCTGTTGATCCTCCGAAGATCATAAGGGCGCCGTTCGGCGTTGGGAAGGCGTCGTCCTTCTCCTCGGCGTCGTCTGAGGCGGGGATAGGTTCCTTCCCCTGCTCCCCTTTGTTGAGGCCCCCAGACAAATATTTGCACATGAGGCCACAATCCTTGTTTAGATGCTTGGCCGAGAAGGCATGGTTTAGGCACGGTCCCTCGAGCATTTTTTTGAAGTGGTTTGGAGTGCCCTCCGCGGGCTTTTGGCCACCCTTTCGGTTGGTAGCGGCCACGAGCGAGTCATCGCGTCGTTGCTTCTTGTTCTTTCTTTTGGCGGAACGGTTGGAGGCGCCTTCGCCGGTGCCCTCGTCCCGCCTTGCCTTGCCATCGGAACGGTCGAAGATCGCTCCGACCGCCTCCTCTCCTGAGGCGTGGCTGGTGGCGATGTCCAGGAGTTCCTTTGTGGTCCGTGGGCCCTTGCATCCCATCTTGTGAACCAAAGACTCGCAGGTGGTCCCGGATAGGAAGGCTCCTATTACGTCGGCGTCGGCGACGTTAGGGAGCTCGTTGCACTGCCGGGAGAAGCGCCGGATGTACCCACGGAGGGTTTCATCGACCTTCTGGCGGCAGTTCTTGAGGTCCCATGGGTTCACAGGGCGCTTGTACGTGCCTTGGAAGTTTCCCACATAGATTTCCCTCAGATCTGCCCAACTCTGAATGGCGTTGGACGGTAGGTGCTCCAACCATGCTCGTGCCGAATCGGCCAAGAATAGTGGGAGATTGCGAATAATGAAATCGTAATCATTCGCACCACCAGCTTGACAGGCAAGCCGATAGTCTTCGAGCCAAAGCCCGGGGTTTGTTTCCCTAGAATATTTAGTGATGTTGGTAGGCGGTCGGTACCTTGATGGGAAAGCAGCATTGAGGATGTGCCGGCCGAAGGCCTGAGGGCCCGGCAGGCCGGGGCTCGGGCTCCGGTCCTCGCCGCTATTGTAGTGTTCGCCGCGTCGAGGGTGGTAGCCGCGTCTAGCTCCTCTCGAGTCATTGTAGGCACGTCTACGGGCATCGATGGTGCTGCGTGCGTCGCGGTTGTGGCCGAGACGTTGATGCACCGGAACAACGGTGTGCTGCCTACCGTCCGGTGGTGTCTGGTGAACCAACGCGTCCTTGGCGGGGCGCACCGAGGGCGTGCATTGGCTGGTGTCGAGCTCACGTCACCGAGACAATGAGCTTTCTACCTACTGTGCCGTCGCACGCTCGAGCAACGTGCGAATTTCCCGGCGTGCCCGCGATCCTCGGACGTCGCGGCCTCTGGAAGGCTATGAAACAAGGCCCTCGCAGCGGTGATGTTCTGGCTTACCCGAGAGAAGTGAGGGAGGGTCCCGTCATCAGTGAGGATCCTTTGGTGCACGTTACGGGCGGTGGCGCGTGTGTGCCCACCATCTCCGCGATGCTTGATTTCATCATCGATCTTTTGGTACTCCCGAACAAGCTGTTGTCCGGCGTCATCGATCTCCAACTTTCGTGCTCTCAGCTGCTCCATCCTTACGTGGGATGGGGCCGCCGCCTCCCCTCTGGTCCTGGCGTCAGGGTTGGCTGTCGGGGTAGCCTCCCCCTCGGAGACGCTTTCGACGTGCCCCTCGGAGGTTCCCGCCATGAAGCATTCCCAGGAAGGGTGATGGCTCCCCACGCTGGAGTCAGAGCTAGAGGATAACTCTGGCTCCTCGGTGAGGAGTTTGTGGAGGGACTCCGTGTCGTGTTCAATTACCCCCATGTACTCGCTGTTCGCGAGGGGTTGAACCATGCGTAGTGCCATGAGGTGGCAAGCGGTCGCCGCGGCGTTGCAGAGACCGAACAGAAACGCTGTCGGAGCGCTCCGTATGTGTCGCTCCGGAGAGAGGTGGCTCTTTCCGGAAGGTCATGCCACGTCGTCGTCGTTGGAAAGGGCGAGGCGATGCTGGTTCTCCCTGGACTGCTGGGGTCTGAGGGAGACGCCGAGCTGGCGCCCAAGCCTCTTGTGGTCGAGGACGATGGAGGGGAGAGAATGGATGGCGGTGTGTGCCCATACCAACTCTCCCCCCATCATAATGACGAAATCTAGGCTCCCAAAGCGCACGTGTGCGCCTGGGACCCAGCTGACGTTGTGGTTAGCCATCCATGGCCTGGTTTGGAATGCGTAAAGGCCCCTACCTGGCGCGCCAACTGTCGGTGTTTTGAACAAACACCGGCGAGTAAATTTATAATTGATGCGTGTTTGGCCCGGATGGTGCGCTAAAGGACACAAGGTTTATACTGGTTCAGGCCGAATGTCTCTACGTCTAGTCTACAACTGCTCGTGTTATTAGCACCCAATATGGTTCATAGTAGGGGGTACAAACGGTCGAGAGAGGGACTGGTCCCTGGTCTCTGATGGAAAGGGTCGAAAGGATGCCAAGAGCTTGGTGTCTACTTGGCCGTGCTTATGTGGGTATGCTGATGAATTGTGTCGATCAAGCTTTTTGCCAGTTGATCTCCCCTTTAGCGGGGTGCCCTACCCCTCCTTTTATAGACCAAGGGAGCGGGGCTTACAGGTCGGAGGAAGGAGAAAAAACCAGAGACCGAGAAGCCCCTCCGAAGGTGTCGGGTCCTCTTCTTCTTCTTCTAGGCCAGCCCCCCTGACACAGTCGGACGGTGTCAGAGGGGGCACGTTCACCGGGCATGCATGCGTTGATGATGCCATGCTCTGCAAGTGGTCACATCCTGTCCCGCCTCTGCGGGTGGCGTGTCGGTCAGGGGTGTCGATCTGCGACCTTGTGGGAAGCGGCCCGCGTGGTGACTGCCCGTTCCCCACTGTAGAGGGCAGGAGTTCCCCTTTGGAGCGTAGAGGTTGTCGTGTGTCTGTGTCTGGTTCTGCACCCGAGGGCTAAAGGTGGCGCCTACAATACTATAGGGCGAAGAGCACACGCCTACAACACTATTCAGCTCTCTGTGGTGGAAGGGCCTAAAGCGCCCGTCCCATCGTGCCCTGACAGCGCCATCCATAGCGGCGCAGGGCATGGTCCTTGGTACTGCGTTTGACCTGTATGTCATGTCGTACCCTATGCTCATTATTATGGAGGGTCGTTACATACCTTGTCGGGCAAGGCGGAGCCCGCCCTTGGGCGTTTGGCCGAGGCGGAGCCAGACCAAAGCCGTCGGGCGAGGCGGAGCCTGTCCTCGGGAGTGTGGCCGAAGCAGAGCTAGCCCTCAGTCGTCGGGCGAGGCGGAGCCCGCCCCCGGGGGTCGGGCGAGATGGAGCCTAGCCCTTCGAGGGTTGGGCAAGGTGGAACCTATTCCTCGAGGGTCGGGCAAGGTGGAACCGATCTTCCACCATCCGGACAAGAGGCACAGTAGTGTCCTTGTTTGACCGGGAGTGCCGGCGTCCAGTGTTTGCTAGTTCCACCTCGTTGGGTACCCTGGTATTAGGTTCCCGACACAGAGTTTCTTTGCCATCTAGGCCCACACACTTTAGGATTGGGTGCAAGACTTCACATTTGCGAAAGCATATTTAGATGCATATCAAAATCTCTATGCTTAGAAAAATCAAAACGAATTACAATTTGAAATGGAATGAGTAGCATATATTTTACAAACCTGTGTCGCCCACAACTTCATTGTCCTTGATGATGCAGAGTTTCTTCGTCATCTAGGCCCACACTGTAGGATTGGGTGCAAGACTTGACAGCCAACCTCCCCTTTCATCTTGGCTTCTTGTTATTTCGAAATAGCTGGTAATCAAAGTACAACACAGACACTCATAACACACACACTCACCCCTATGAGCGTATGCACGCGAACCTTACCCCTATGTGTATCTCCGAAGACTAGGCCGACAAATCCTTGAGATTAATGAAGTCACCACAGATGCCTCGCTGTCGACGGGCATACCACTAAAAGCACAACACCGTTAAATCTAGGAAAATTCGCTCCCTCGGGGAGTCGAACCCAGGAGCTAAGGTGCTACTAAGGCTTATGTAACCACTAGGCTACATGCCCTTTTGCAATTGGTGATTAATGTAACACCCTAGTGTTAAGCATTACATTTGGCACCTGCATTTCATGAGCACAAGCATCATCCAAGCATTCATGAACATGAGCATAAGAAATTTCATCTCATTCTTATACCTTATCACATCAAATGTTGATTATATATATATGCTTATGCTTGTAATCATATGTGGCCAATGTATGAAATGGTTGTGAGATCATGAAAACACCTTAGAAACATCTAGAATGATAATTGGAACAATGTTTATATTCATGACATAGACCAAATTTGCTTCTAAGTGTTGGTTTCATTTGAAATGCCATTTTCACGGTACTAGTTTGACTAAAGTTGAACAGTAGCTTAGAGTGTTTTCATGGCTGTGTGACCAAAATAAAAGTTGTAGTTCATGACATGTAGAACAAACTTTGTTTAAGGGTCATGAGCTAATTTAGTGCCTAAGTTAGTCAAATAGCAAAATTCAACTTGTTGCTGTTTCGGGAACTTAGAAAATTGTCTAAGTATTAAACGGTTCACAGTTTGCCTGTAGCCATCTTTGGTGATTTTTAGTTTGCAAATCATTGGGAATTAGGCCAAACTCCTTCAAGCATTTTTGTAGTACTCACTCAGCTCTACAAATTTGATTAAGGAAGTTTTGAAGAATTCACCATGGATTAGGAGTTATAGAGTCGCGAAGTCGCACTGTCAGTTGGGTTCAGCGGCGTCTGAATCGGCGACGCACGCGCGCGTCGTGGCTGACCGGCGCAGGCCGCGCGCGCCGCGTGGTGGCCGTACGCCGGTGCCGGCCCCACCGGTCAGGCCGACACGGGCAACAAAGCCGCATGACGCCGCTGCCCTCCTCACTCCCGCTCACTCACCTCGCTCTGCCTCTCTCTCTCACCTTCGCCACGCCCGAGCAGAACTGAGCGCCGTCGCCATCGCCACCGCACCCTCGCCGAGCTCGCACACCACCGCCACCGCACCATTGTGCGATTGCTCACGCACACCGATTGGCCATCACCTCCTCCACCTCGCCGACCCTCCTGTCGGGTTCATAAACCCAGGGTCCCTCGTGGACCAGCTTCCCAACAGAGGCTCAGCAAAAGCGGACAATGCGCAACTTATGGGACAGCCCAGGTATCTGAACGACAGGCCAGAAGGGCGATCCAATCACCGACCGGAAGGCCTAGCCGAGGAGGAACGGCGCCCACTTCCGACTCTGGCCCACCTATCCGACCAGAGCGTCCGCATCGGTCCCCGCCCTCTCCGACCGAAGGACCTGGCCAAAGCACTACTTCTGACTTTGACTCACGTCTCCAACCGGGGGTGCGCCAAACCCTGCTCACTACTCTTCTCCGACTGGCGCAATCAGAGCTGACTGGAACCAACCGACTGGGGACGCCCGCTCGGTAAGGACCAGGGAACGAATAGAGAAAGCAAGGCAGGGCGCACAAGTCAAACCGCAATACCAGGGTTCATACCCTGTGCGCCTGCAGAAATAGTACTCTGCAACCTCCCTGCCACGACAGAGCCTAAATAGTGTTGTAGGAGCCGACATTTTCCCCTACAGTATTGTGGGAGCCATTAACTCCCATACGATGAGGCCCCCCCACATGCCTCTGGGCATCGATAGTGTTGTGGGCGCCGGCTTCTACCGTACTGGATGAACATGGTAAAAACCCCTTGCATGCCTCCAGGTATCAACAGTGTGGCAGGCGCCGACGTCTGCCATACCCGAAGAAGACAACACCACCTCCCACGTGCATCTGACATTCAACAGTATTATGGGCGCCTACCATCATCCTGTACCTGTTGGTGTGGGCAACAAGGATTAGAAGCATACGTACTCTCTCCCTCTCACTTGTAAGGCCATCCCCTTCATCTATAAAAGGGGATGCGCCCTCTCCCAACAATCAGATTCAAGTCATTCCAGATTCATTAGATCGATCAAGTTCACTAGTACAGAATTGCCAGGTTCGAACCACGAGCACATGCTGGAACCCTTAGTTCATAGCGGGGCTACCGTCACTCTCGGCCCTTCCGGCAGGAGTCCGACCGGACCTCTTGTACCCCCATCTTTCTCCTTCTTGTTTGTAACCCTACTGCAAACTTCGAGCACCTGGGCTCAAGAATAAAGTCACCGATCGACTCAAACTGGACGTAGGGCACGTTGCCTGAATGTAACACCTCGGGTGTTAGCCTTGCATAACTTAACTTGCATAACATGAGCATGAGCATCAAGCATTCATAAATCATCATTTACAATTGAAAAATTTGATGGAAACATATGAAACATTGCTTGTTATCTCGTGTTTCTTGAAACATATGCAACGTTTGCTTGTTTTTGCATGTTTCTTTGTACATATGCAAATGATCATGAATGTAAACATGTACTTGGTAGATTTGAGTCACCAAAATATTTTGGCAATGCTTAGGTTCACAAATGGAACATAGATCATGAATGTCATTTTTCCATGGTCAAGTCTTTAAGGCATATTTCATGTGATTACTTTAAATAGCTCTATGAGTGACTACTACATGAAATGCTTAAATGACCTTGCAAATTGCTTAAACATGCTTAGAGTATCATCATGAACAACTTTGGTATTTAGGGCTAGGGCTAGTTTGGTCATTAAGCCATGCTTTGATGTGTTTCATCATTCAAAAGTGACATGTTTGACCAAAGTTGAACTAGGTGTTAGAGACCTTGCATGGAGGAGATCACTAAAGCAAAGTTGTAGTGTTTGACATAAGGAACAACTTTGATTTTTGGGTCTTTGACTGATTCAGCTCCTAACATGTTTGAAATTGGGTCACAAAAATCAGTAAAACACTCATTTCAACACTTAACGAATTTTTCTAAGTCTAGGTTCACTGACCGACTGTCAGGCTGACATTGGGGATGATATAACTTGGTTTTGGTTGCGAATTAGAGCATGATCCTTTAAGAACAATTGAAGCTGGTACATGAGTCTACAAAATTTGTTTAGGATGTTTGCACAAAGGAGCCACGGATTAGCAGATATATCGACTTGAAAACGCGTCGTCAGGCTCGGTTCCGTTTCTCTGAATCGACTGAATGAAGCCGTTCAGTGGCCGACATCGGCAGGCATCGCACGCCGCGTGGCGCGGGAAACGGCCGCGCGTCGCCGCCGGTCTGTCCGCGCAGGCCACGACGCGCCTGGGAGCGCCTCCAACTCCCCCGCACCCGCCCGCACTCAGCCACAACTCTGTTTTCGCATTTCCGCCTCCTCCGCCCGCTGTCAGGCGAAAGCACCGCTCTGAAAGAGCTTGCCGAGCTCCCGTAGCTCCGCCGTCACCATAGCCGCATAAACTCGCACCGAGCCGCCTTTTCGTCACCACCGCAGCACCACCAGCTCCCCAGCATCCTACCGCGTCCACCAGTGCCCCGCACAACGCCTCACCGGAGCTCCTCCGCCACCCTCCGTCGCCGTGGTCCCACCTAACCAGACCACCCCAGGCCACGAGAGCGCGCGCACTAGCTTCCTTGTAGTCCGTAGATGCTCGGCGTAGCGTTTGTTTGAGCCACCGTAGCTTTCACCGGCGTCTCGCCGTCGTCCGCTCTCGCCGCCGCCGCCATTGCCGCCTTGCGTCGTTTTTACTGAAGTCGACAATAGGGCTGCCAAGTGGCTCATTAGATGCGCTTAGGTCGAGTAGAAAGTCTGGTGAAGATGTCACCGCTGCGAACTCGCCGCCGCCGAGTTTGGCAGCGTCGTCAGAGCAGCGCGCCGCCTGGCTACATTTTGGTCTCATTGACCGGTGGGTCCAAGCCTGACGCGTGGGTCCCCGCTGTCAGCGACTCTAGGTTTTTAAGATAGTTCAAAAATTCCAGATTCAAGTGTGTTTTGTTATTTTTTGTATCTTCAGTTTGATAGCTCCTAAAATTTTGAAATAAATTTGTGAGTGTTCCTTAGGAAGTGTAGTATTTAGGAAAAATATGTTCTTGACTTGTACAGTAGAAATTTTTGGAGATTTAAATAGGGATTTGAAATGTGCTTTTGAATGCATTCAAATTTGTTTATTTTATATCTAGAGTTCCTGTGCTCCAAAAATTATGAAATTTTTGTGGTAAGCTAGTATTTGCATATATGAGCTCTGGTAAAAATGTGAGGACCAGTGCATGGGTAGATTTATAGTTATAGATTTTTCTTTTATGACTAGTTAATCCTTGCATGAATTTTCATAAATTAATTATGAGTCCAAAATTCATGAAATTTGTTGGAGGTAATCCTAGTACCATATGGATGTTAAGCAAAATAGGAAATCTGTGGCTTGACACTTTTCAATAGGATTTTCCATTTATGCTATTTCAAGCCTTGCTTCCTTGTCATTTTTGTATAGGATGTTCTACTTGGTAAAATGACATGAAATTTTTATAGTAGTCCTTTGATAGCATTAGTAAGGCACTGTAAAGTTTTGAGAATTTATTAAGAACATCTAATATATATTTATTATTTAACCTAGATATATAAATAAAATAATAAAGACAATTAAATGAATAGTTTAGGCTTCACCATTATATGATCTTAAATGTATTTGGTATGCTTAAACTGTTGGTAGATTCTATGTGGTCAAATTTTGGAATGATTACATGAAGTAGAAGTATCGTTACTTTATATTGCATATTAAATAGTTTCCGGACTGATTCTAGAGTTCGATGAGTTGCATGTTGAAACTGATGTGTACTGTAAAAATGGTTAATAACAAAGTTGTGGAGAATTTGATAAGCTTTCCAGAAAGTCCAGGATCACTGTTTTTGGATTAGTAGAACTCCAGTTATGAGTGAAACAAGTAGCTACTGTTTGTGGCATGGTCGATGCATTGTAGGAGTAATTAAGTAATAATCGAGAAGAGATATGCACCTACTCAATAAATATGATGCACTTGTTAACATTTATGCATTCGTAATACTTAGGGATGAAAACGGATCGGATACGAATGGATATCACTCATATTATATTTGTTTTCATATTTCTGTTCGGATTCGGACTCGGACACGGATAGCGTTCGGATACATATACGAATACGGATTGACTCGGTTACGGATACGAATAATGAGTATCGAATACGGTATGAATCGGATTCGGAGAAGGTCGGATACAAATATCTATTCGGATATTGAGTAAAAACAGCATATATATATATATATATATATATATATATATATATATATATATCATACGTGCGCAAACCATTACACCACTCTATGAGTCCATAATCCATCTAGATTAAGCCGAAAGACTAAAGAGTAAAGCAACAAATAAGATAAAGATACAGATACATCATACATCAAACATCATATAAGCACCAATCTTCGCGGCATGAGTAGAAATAGCCAAGCACATTGCTTCATGGGTCTCATGGAGTCATGGTCATGGATTCAAGATCTACAATCCTTATATAGGCCATTTTTTCATTTTGAGAAAGTTTGAACAAAATGTAGTTCAAATTTCACAAGTGTGTGACATAGTTTTAGAAAGTCTGTATGAGATTTAAGAATTTATGACTAGTGTTTGATAAAACTTTCTCAAATGGGAAAATGAGCTATGTAACAATTGTATATCTTGCTGAGATGATCAAACTTGGTATTCAGAGTTTTTTCATCTGAGGTCATTTAGTGTCTCATTTGAGCAAGTTTGACCAAGTCAAATTTGGTCAAATGAAAAAACAACACTTTGACTCTAGTATTATGAACTCTAAATGACTTCAAATTGAAAAGTTTTGAATACCAAGTTTGTTCAACTCATCAAGATCTACAATTCTTGTTTTGGTCAACTTTCCATTTGAGATAGTTTGGACGGTTCAAATTTGTGATTTTTAAATTTCGATGCTTACAAACTAGTTTTCGGAACCCTAAATTGTCTCCAATTGAAAAGTTTTGAATACCAAGTTTGTTTAGATCATCAAGATCTACAATCCTTATATAGGCTATTTTTTCATTTGAGAAAGTTTGAACAAAATGTAGTTCAAATTTTACAAGTGTGTGATATAGTTTCAGAAAGTCTATGAGATTCAAGAATTTGTGAGTAGTATTTGATAAAACTTTCTCAAATGGGAAAATGAGCTATGTAACAATTGTATATCTTGCTGAGATGATCAAACTTGGTATTCAGAGTTTTTTCATCTGAGGTCATTTAGTGTCTCATTTGAGCAAGTTTGACCAAGTCAAATTTGGTCAAATGAAAAAACAACACTTTGACTCTAGTATTATGAACTCTAAATGACTTCAAATTGAAAAGTTTTGAATACCAAGTTTGTTCAACTCATCAAGATCTACAATTTTTGTTTTGGTCAACTTTCCATTTGAGATAGTTTGGATGGTTCAAATTTGTGATTTTTAAATTTCGATGCTTACAAACTAGTTTTCGGAACCCTAGATTGTCTCCAATTGAAAAGTTTTGAATACCAAATTTGTTCACCTCATCAAGATATACAATCCTTATATAGGCCATTTTTTCAAGTTTGAACAAAATATAGTTCAAATTTCACAAGTGTGTGACAGTTTCAGAAAGTCTATATGAGATTCAAGAATTTATGACTAGTGTTTCATAAAAATTTCTCAAATGGGAAAATGAGCTATGTAACAATTGTAGATCTTGCTGAGATGATCAAACTTGGTATTCAAAGTTTTTTCATCTGAGGTCATTTAGTGTCTCATTTGAGCAAGTTTGACCAAGTCAAATTTGGTCAAATGAAAAAACAACACTTTGACTATAGTATTATGAACTCTAAATGACTTCAAATTGAAAAGTTTTGAATACCAAGTTTGTTCAACTCATCAAGATCTACAATTGTTGTTTTGGTCAACTTTCCATTTGAGATAGTTTGGATGGTTCAAATTTGTGATTTTTAAATTTTGAATAAATATCCGGATAATATCCGTTTTTAAATATCCGGATATATCCGATACTTATCCGGATTATCCGATATCCGCCGGATATCGATGATATTACATCCGTATTTGATATCCGCCTAAGATATCCGTTTTAGTATCCGTATCCGAAAAAAAACGGATATCCGAGTAACTATCCAGATAATTGTTCATATTTGTTCGGTCGAACGGACGGTCGAATAAATATCCGTACCGTATTCATCCATAGTAATACTTATGCCATACTCATGCATCTAGGATCGGAGGAAGAGATCACGTTGCTGGAATTCGAAAAAGCAGAGGAAGGGAACCAGCAGGAGGATCCGCAAGCCGCAGCTCCCGAAGGCGTGGAGCAGAACCCTGAAGAGCTTTCGGAGTGTCCTGACCACCGCCCTACTTCCTTCCTGCGAGGCAAGCCCCGGAGCATTATAAGTCTCCCAATAATTTACAAATGTTTACCTACGTACTTATGATTGATGCATTAGGTTATAAGAGTTGAATGAAACCACTTGATGCATGTACATTCCTTGTCCAGATATTACACCTTTACCCGGTATAGGTCCAGGATCGAATATATGCTTAGCCATGCTTAGACCGGTAGAAGTCGGGTGATTTCCGGTCACCTGCGAGATATAGGTGGATACCGGAGCACGGTTGGTTATAATTGCTATCGTGGAAAAGAACCATGGTTAATATAAATGGAGACCGGGCGGGATGTCGATAGAGAAGCAACAAGACATGGAGGTCTTGGGTGTGGATCTATCCCCGTCTGTGTCGATCAAGGACCGTACCATTGTTGGAACTTCTGACAAGATTGAACGCATGCCTCTCACTTAGCTGGCCGGATAACTCGTTCCGACCGCGAAGCCGAGTAATTCAACTCAGGCCGGGAATCGTTCTGTTGTGCGGTCCTTCTGGGGAACGATCAGACTGAGCCCAAGGGTAGGCTTGGCCTGAGCATCCTGGCATCTGGTGTTCCAGATTGTGCGGCGTGGTACGAACCCACGAAATGTGTACCTGAGTTGTATCAAAGGTGACCTAAGGCTATCGTGGCTGGTAGACCTGGGTTTGTGTTAGGAATAAATTCCCAGCTGGTTGAAATCGATTCGAATTGCCGTCTCTCCCAGATAGTGAGAAACTTGGCTAGCTCCAACATCGTAGTAACTGTGTTATGGAACATGATGGTTCGGATGAAAATAGAATTACAATACCTGCTATGGTTACTATTGTATGCTTCTAAATGATATACCACATGTTTGGTACATGATAGTTGCTAATCTAGAAATGGATAGTTATAATTAACTTGGTAAAGGAATCATAATTGTACAACGGATCAGTTGCCTTTTTCGTAAAATGTTGTCAAGTTACATCCACTTATACAACCTTACATAATCCTTGGAGTCATTTTATTTCTGGTTCATGACGGGTAAGTCTAGCTGAGTACCTTCTCGTACTCAGGGTTTTTTTCCCATTGTTGCAGATGGCACTGTGTATCATGGTTATTGCAAGAGTTGCTTCTATCCCGCTGTGGATGAGGAGTAAGCCTTGGGCAGGCTTCTTTAGTAATTCCTATCCTTGCTTTTGTGTACCGTGATCTAGCTTGGCACTGTATGAAACTATGTTGGAAACTTTATCTTCGAACTTATTTGCTTCCGCCTTATTTATCAAACTCGGTTTGTAATAACTTTTATTCGTACTCTGATGATGAAAAGTATCTGTGAACTTTATGTAATATGTGGCATGTATGTTGAATCCTGTACGATCTTGGTTGTTGTAAATCGTTTATCGAGACCCATCGTGGTACTCGACGGACTACCGGGTTTATATGGGTTCAAGTATGACAGTGCGACCGCTTGCGGATTGCCATTGTACTTGTATTCTTATAAATTGGTCGGTTCTGCGACAGCTGGCATCAGAGCAAGATTCAACGTTAATTGTCACAAGTGTATTTAAAACAAAAGTTTTTGTTTTCCGAAAACCCTTCTCTAGCAACTAATAGTTATATAATAGGTATTTGAAATCTAAAGTGTGCCAATGATCACTTTCCTTATGCCCAAATTAAGGACTATTAGGTGGCTATTTAAGTACTAACATGGGGGTTTTTACTTCATCGTCCATACGGCGTGCTATTGTATGGATGCCATTCACTTGAATGGTAATGTATGTATCAAATGCCTCTATGCCAAGGTAAGATGAGTGTATGACCGCAAGATGTGAGCATGCGGTCGGGAAGAGTAGCTTTGGTACGGCTATGTATGCATGCTTGCATGTGTATGTGGTACGTATTTAATTGTGGGTTTAAATTATTGTCGGGTAGATTGATACGGAAGTATATGTATGGGTATACATATATGGAAGTATTTACAATTACATTACGCATATTTCATTATGGGTTTAGGGCTGAGATGAAATTTTATGCAGGTACACTAACAACGAAACGTGTAGCTCGACTAGTTACGCTAATTATGAGAGAACGTATGTATGCCACCGTGTCTACCGCTAGAAACAAATTTTTCCTAAGTTTGTGAGGACGTACAGAACGAGCATGCATCATGATAATTACCATGCACATAATTAAATTGTTCCTCCCCTTATAAAATTCTTACTCAGTTATGTAACTCTTATCCATCATGGTCTTGTCTCACCTAGTGGTACATGTTAATGGTGCAGATGGCACGCACAAAGCAGACCGCTCGCAAGTCCACCGGAGGCAGAGCTCCCCGCCGTCAGCTTGCTCCACGTACCCGTCAACGTCACACGTTTCTTGGAGAGTTTGGGATGCCTACACTCTTGTGGAGAGTGCTCAGCTACGTAGGCTATCCTGATGGAATGGAACCCCGCTACTTCTGGGCGAATGAGCAGTTGGGGGAAGGTCTCTTAGTTACTGTGGAGGCCGTTGTTCGTCCCCGAGGTGACGATTCTGAGTGGACAGGCTGGTGTTATGAGTTAACTGGTAGGACTGCTGAAGAAGCAGCTGGCAGGGCAGCCTTTGGGATCCTGAGGGATATCATGGATCGTTTTCCTCAGGAGCTGGCAGCCGCCTTGGCTGGAGTCTTTCCGAGAGGTAACCCCTCCATTGACTCATGGCAGCAAGCAAGAGGAAGATCTTTGGAGATTGGTGCAGCAGAAGGGCAGAACAGTGATAACCCTTCCATGAGCGCCATGTTCGCAATGATGAGAGTGTTGGATGGAGTTGAAGGTAGCCTCAGACGTGTGTCTGGTGCTCTTGGTCATGCCCGCGAGGACCAACGTCAGCTTCAGAGGGAGCACGACGCCGAGATTGAAAGGCTCACTGAAGAGATGACTCGGTTAACTCACCAGCGAAATGCAGCTTGGTCTAGGGAAGATGTCCTGAGAGCTCGACAGTTTGAGCTGGGACAGCAGCTGGCCAATGCGGAAGAATACAATGATAATCTGCATGAAGAGGTTCATCTACTGAACAATCAGCTCCACCCTTATGTCCCACCTGGAGCCGTAGAAATGGATCTAGAAGGGTACGAGGAAGGAGAAGAAGAAGTGGAGCCTGAAGAAGAAGTAGAACCTGAGGAAGGAGATGATCTTGTGTCTGACCTCGATAGTGATCATGATGAGGATTAGATCGCTTAGCACTTAGTGGAAGGACTAATGTATCACCTTTATTCATGTAATGGACATGTAGTTCGAAGTTGGCATTAGTAACCAGACTATCATGTAATGTTGATTAAGTGCACCTTTGGTTGAACATCAATGCAATTCCGTTCCTTGTTGGTGATCACGATTTAAATTTGCATGCATTATGAGCGCGATAAGTGGTCAAATTGGGGATGCCATGTTGCGAGAATGAATTGTTATGCCTCTGTTTTTATTGTGAATTTGAGAATTTTCTCCAGTAATTTCAGTTTGGCATGATTATGATTCATCTGCCATCTCTTGACATCAACCAATAACCGCTTATTGTGCAACTTCGCAGATGACGCGCACCCGTGCTGGAGCTGGTAGCAGTCACGATGGCAATGGTGATGACTTACCACCACCGCCGCCGCTGTCTGCTCAGGAGTTCTTTGCTCAGTTCTTGGGGAGCCAAAGGACAATGGAAGAAGCTTTGCGCCTTATCGCGCAAAACACCACTCGTGGCCACCCACAACAACCAGGGGCCGAGCCAAATCAGCACAGTACATTCAAGGAGTTTCTGGACACGAAGCCTCCGATCTTTAAGGTGGCTGAGGAACCACTGCAGGCCGATGAGTGGTTGAATACCATTGAGCAGAAATTCCGTCTGTTGAGGGTCACGGAGCATATGAAAGCAGAGTATGCTTCTCATCGATTGCAAGGACCAGCAGGGATCTGGTGGACACACTTCCTGTCGTCTCTGCCTGCTAATGCGCGAGTGACCTGGGAATAGTTTAAGCTGGCTTTTAGGGGACACCATATTCCCCCGGGCCTGATGCGCATGAAAGCAGCTGAATTTATGAGGCTCACTCAAGGAACAAAGTCACTCACTGAATATATGCACGCATTCAACAACTTGTCCAGATATGCTCCAGGTTTTGTGGATACCGAGGAGAAAAAGATAGAGAGTTTCAAGCGAGGTTTGGGTACTAAACTGATGAAGACTATGGCAAATTCTAGGTGTGCCACGTACAATGAGTTTATTAGTGATGCCTTGACCCAAGAAAACCACAACAACATGCATGCAGTTGCTAAGGGTTGCAAGAGGACATATGAGGCCGGTGCATCCGGATCCTTCCAGTCAAAAACGCCTATCATAGCTAGGCCACAATTCCGTCCACCTGCACCCAAGTTTAGGCCTCCACCACCGAAAGCTCAGAATAACAGGCCACAGAAACCATTCCGTAAGGCGTTCACTATTGTCTTACCGAAAGGAAATGGCAATCAGGACAGCTCCACCGGATTCAGAAGTAATCAACCATGTTTCAACTGCAACCAACTAGGTCATTGGTCCAAGGAATGCCCCCACCCCAAGAGGAATGGCAACCCAAATCAGAACAATCAGAGGCAGGTGAATGCCAGGGCAAGTCAAGGACAAGTGCATTATACCGCTGTGGAGGAAGTGCCCGCCGGAGAAGTTATCACGGCTGGTATGTTTCTTGTCAACAAGTATCCTGCTGTTGTTTTATTTGATTCGGGAGCTTCTCATTCATTTATGAGTCAAGCATTTGCATCTAGACATGGTCAAGAAATAATTGAAGTAAACAAAGGGGGTTTTAACATAAGTTCAGCAGGGGGTACTGTTACTACCAAAAAGATAGTCAAAAATGTACTCATCGTGATACAAGGGAGGGAGTACACCACGGATTTGATAATATTGCCCGGGTTGTCAATAAGTGTAATCTTAGGCATGAATTGGATGAAGGATCATGGTGTTCTTATTGACACTAGCACCCGCACTATTGTGTTAAGAGAACCCACGGGAGGGAATGCTTTTCTAGTCCCACTCTCCCGCGATTTCGAACCCCAACAGTTAGCCTATGCTATCCAAACCACCACAATAGGTGATATCCCCGTGGTTTGTGAGTTTCCGGATGTATTTCCAGAGGAATTACCAGGTCTACCACCGGATAGGGACGTGGAATTTAAGATTGAATTAGTGCCAGGTACCGCACCCATATCCAGAAGGCCCTATAGAATGCCACCCAATGAGTTAGCGGAACTTAAGGTTCAATTGCAAGATCTATTGGACAAGGGTCTTATCCAACCCAGCTCATCTCCGTGGGGATGTGCAGCCTTGTTTGTGAAAAAGAAGGATAAGTCACTGAGAATGTGTGTAGATTACAGACCACTCAATGCTGTGACCATCAAAAACAAATATCCATTGCCCCGCATCGACATCTTGTTCGATCAGTTAGCGAAGGCAAAGGTATTCTCCAAAATTGATTTGAGATCAGGTTACCATCAGATAAAGATCAGACCGGAGGATATACCTAAAACTGCTTTCTCTACCAGGTACGGCTTATACGAGTATTTGGTTATGTCTTTCGGACTAACAAATGCTCCAGCCTATTTCATGTACCTGATGAACTCAGTATTCATGCCCGAACTTGACAAGTTCGTGGTCGTGTTTATCGATGATATATTGATTTATTCAGAAAATGAGACCGATCATGAAGAGCATCTGAGGATTGTCCTATCCAGACTGAGGGAGCATAAGCTATATGCCAAGTTTAGCAAGTGTGAATTTTGGATGAGCAAAGTACCTTTCTTAGGTCACATTTTATCAAGAGATGGAATCTCAGTAGACCCATCCAAAGTACAAGAGGTCATGGATTGGAAAGCCCCAACTTCGGTTCATGAAGTCTAGAGTTTTCTAGGGTTAGCAGGATACTATCATCGGTTTATTCCAGATTTCTCAAAGATAGCTAAGCCTATGACCAGACTACTTCAGAAAGATGAGAAGTACAAATGGACACCAGAATGTGAAACAGCTTTTCACACCCTCAGAACTTTGTTGACTACAGCACCTGTGTTAGCACAACCAGACATTGAAAAGCCTTTTGATGTATTTTGTGATGCATCAGGAATAGGTTTGGGATGTGTGCTTATGCAAGAAGGGAGAGTAATTGCATACGCCTCTCGGCAATTGAGAAAACATGAAGTCAACTACCCTACACATGATTTGGAACTTGCAGCCATTGTTCATGCATTAAAGATATGGAGACATTACTTGTTGGGCAATGTATGTCATATCTATACTGACCACAAAAGTCTCAAGTATATCTTTACCTAGCCAGAACTGAACATGAGACAACGAAGATGGTTAGAATTGATTAAGGACTACAATTTGGAAGTGCATTACCATCCGGGTAAAGCAAATGTAGTAGCCGATGCACTTAGTCGGAAGTCCCATTGCAACACTATGGAAGCATTATCGAAAGATGGATTCAACTTGTTGCATCCTGCTGTACTACACAATATCACAATCAGTTGTTCACTTGAGGGCAAAATCATAGAGCTACAGCAGACAGATGTGGGAATAAGTCACATCAAGAGAAAAATGCAAGAGCAAGAAACCAAACATTTTAGATTGGACGAAAGAGGTGTATTATGGTTTGAGGACCGACTAGTGGTACCAAAAGACCGTGAGCTAAGGAATCAAATTTTAGAAGAAGCTCACTCATCAAAATTGTCTATCCATCCGGGTAGTAGTAAAATGTATCAAGATTTAAGAACCCGTTTTTGGTGGACTAAGATGAAGAAAGAGATCGCAGCCTACGTTGCTAGGTGTGATAACTGTAGTAGAGTAAAAGCCATCCATATGAAAACTGCTGGATTACTTCAGCCATTGCCTATTCCAGGATGGAAATAGGAGGAAATCAGCATGGACTTTATCACAGGCCTTCCCACGACGCCACAAGGTCATGATTCAATATGGGTTATTGTTGATCGTCTCACCAAATCAGCACATTTTGTACCAGTTCACACCACATATCACGTGGGGAAATACTCTGAGTTATATGTTTCCCAGATCGTGAGACTGCATGGAGTACCCCGGACTATAATCTCAGATCAAGGACCACAATTCATAGCTCGTTTCTGGGAGCACTTACACTAGGCTTTGGGAACCAAGCTAATCAGAAGTTCAGCTTATCATCCGCAAACTTCAGGACAGACAGAGCGAGTGAACCAAATCCTAGAAGATTTACTTAGAGCTTGTGTTATATCTTCAAAAGGTTCATGGGAGAAATGGTTACCTTTAGCTGAATTCTCCTATAACAACAGTTATCAAGCGAGTATCAAAATGGCTCCATTTGAAGCCTTGTATGGCAGAAAGTGCAGAACTCCATTGAATTGGATTGAGCCCGGTGAAAGGAGATACTTTGGTATTGATTTTGTAAATGAAGCCGAAGAGCAAGTACGTATCATCCAACAACATATGAAGGCAGCTCAATCAAGACAGAAGAGTTATGCCGACAGAAGAAGAAGACCACTAACTTTTGAAGTGGGTGACTATGTATACTTGAGAGTATCACCCATGAAAGGTGTGAAAAGATTTGGGATGAAAAAGAAGCTTTCACCAAGATATGTAGGGCCATACAAAATTTTGGAACGAAAAGGAAGGTTGCGTATAAGTTACAACTTCCACCAGAGATGAGTACAATCTTTGATGTGTTCCATGTTTCTCAGCTAAAGAAATGTCTTCGAGTACCGGAAGAAGCTATTGCACCCACCAACGTGCAGCTTCAATCGGATTTGACCTATGAAGAAAAGCCAATTCGAGTATTAGAAGAAATGGAGAGAGTAACAAGGAGTAAGATTATCAAGTTCTATAAGGTGGTGTGGAACAATCATAGTGAACAAGATGCTACGTGGGAAAGAAAAGATTATCTACGAGAAGTTTATCCCGCCTTTTTCCAAGAATGGTAGGTCTTGCAAATCTCGGGACGAGATTTTTATAAGGGGGAGGGGCTGTAACACCTCGGGTGTTAGCCTTGCATAACTTAACTTGCATAACATGAGCATGAGCATCAAGCATTCATAAATCATCATTTACAATTGAAACATTTGATGGAAACATATGAAACATTGCTTGTTATCTCGTGTTTCTTGAAACATATGCAACGTTTGCTTGTTTTTGCATGTTTCTTTGTACATATGCAAATGATCATGAATGTAAACATGTACTTGGTAGATTTGAGTCACCAAAATATTTTGGCAATGCTTAGGTTCACAAATGGAACATAGATCATGAATGTCATTTTTCCATGGTCAAGTCTTTAAGGCATATTTCATGTGATTACTTTAAATAGCTCTATGAGTGACTACTACATGAAATGCTTAAATGACCTTGCAAATTGCTTAAACATGCTTAGAGTATCATCATGAACAACTTTGGTATTTAGGGCTAGGGCTAGTTTGGTCATTAAGCCATGCTTTGATGTGTTTCATCATTCAAAAGTGACATGTTTGACCAAAGTTGAACTAGGTGTTAGAGACCTTGCATGGAGGAGATCACTAAAGCAAAGTTGTAGTGTTTGACATAAGGAACAACTTTGATTTTTGGGTCTTTGACTGATTCAGCTCCTAACATGTTTGAAATTGGGTCACAAAAATTAGTAAAACACTCATTTCAACACTTAACGAATTTTTCTAAGTCTAGGTTCACTGACCGACTGTCAGGCTGACATTGGGGATGATATAACTTGGTTTTGGTTGCAAATTAGAGCATGATCCTTTAAGAACAATTGAAGCTGGTACATGAGTCTACAAAATTTGTTTAGGATGTTTGCACGAAGGAGCCACGGATTAGCAGATATATCGACTTGAAAACACGTCGTCAGGCTCGGTTCCATTTCTCTGAATCGACTGAACGAAGCCGTTCAGTGGCCGACATCGGCAGGCTTCGCACGCCGCGTGGTGCGGGAAACGGCCGCGCGTCGCCGCCGGTCTGTCCGCGCAGGCCACGACGCTCCTGGGCGCGCCTCCAACTCCCCCGCACCCGCTCGCACTCAGCCACAACTCCGTTTTCGCATTTCCGCCTCCTCCTTCGCCTGTGCGAGCACCGCTGCAGCAGCCGCCGAGCTCCCGTAGCTCCGCCGTCGCCATAGCCGCGTAAACTCGCACCGAGCCGCCTTTTCGTCACCACCGCAGCACCACCAGCTCCCCAGCATCCTACCGCGTCCACCAGTGCTCACTGTTCAAGCTCGGTGAGCTCTAGCCCCGCACACCGCCTCACCGGAGCTCCTCCGCCACCCTCCGTCGCCGTGGTCCCACCTAACCAGACCACCCCAGGCCACGAGAGCGCGCGCACTAGCTTCCTTGTAGTCCGTAGATGCTCGGCGTAGCGTTTGTTTGAGCCACCGTAGCTTTCACCGGCGTCTCACCGTCGTCCCGCCTCGCCGCTCCGCCATTGCCGCCGCCGTCGTCTTTACCGTCGACAATAGGGCCGGCCAAGTGGCTCATTAGATGCGCTAGGTCGAGTAGAAAGTCTGGTGAAGATGTCACCGCCGGCGAACTCGCCGCCGTCGAGTTCTGGCCGCGTCCGTAGAGCAGCGCCGCCGGCTCTGTTTTGGTCTCGCTGACCGGTGGGTCCAACTGACGCGTGGGTCCCTGCTGTCAGCGACTCTAGGTTTTTAAGATAGTTCAAAAATTCCAGATTCAAGTGTGTTTTGTTATTTTTTGTATCTTCAGTTTGATAGCTCCTAAAATTTTGAAATAAATTTGTGAGTGTTCCTTAGGAAGTGTAGTATTTAGGAAAAATATGTTCTTGACTTGTACAGTAGAAATTTTTGGAGATTTAAATAGGGATTTGAAATGTGCTTTTGAATGCATTCAAATTTGTTTATTTTATATCTAGAGTTCCTGTGCTCCAAAAATTATGAAATTTTTGTGGTAAGCTAGTATTTGCATATATGAGCTCTGGTAAAAATTTGAGGACCAGTGCATGGGTAGATTTATAGTTATAGATTTTTATTTTATGACTAGTTAATCCTTGCATGAATTTTCATAAATTAATTATGAGTCCAAAATTCATGAAATTTGTTGGAGGTAATCCTAGTACCATATGGATGTTAAGAAAAATAGGAAATCTGTGGCTTGACACTTTTCAATAGGATTTTCCATTTATGCTATTTCAAGCCTTGCTTCCTTGTCATTTTTGTATAGGATGTTCTACTTGGTAAAATGAAATGAAATTTTTATAGTAGTCCTTTGATAGCATTAGTAAGGCACTGTAAATTTTTGAGAATTTATTAAGTACATCTGATATATATTTATTATTTAACCTAGATATATAAATAAAATAATAAAGACAATTAAATGAATAGTTTAGGCTTCACCATTATATGATCTTAAATGTATTTGGTATGCTTAAACTGTTGGTAGATTCTATGTGGTCAAATTTTGGAATGATTACATGAAGTAGAAGTATCGTTACTTTATATTGCATATTAAATAGTTTCCGGACTGATTCTAGAGTTCGATGAGTTGCATGTTGAAAATGATGTGTACTATAAAAATGGTTAATAACAAAGTTGTGGAGAATTTGATAAGCTTTCCAGAAAGTCCAGGATCACTGTTTTTGGATTAGTAGAACTCCAGTTAAGAGTGAAACAAGTAGCTACTGTTTGTGGCATGGTCGATGCATTGTAGGAGTAATTAAGTAATAATCGAGAAGAGATATGCACCTACTCAATAAATATGATGCACTTGTTAACATTTATGCATTCGTAATACTTATGCCATACTCATGCATCTAGGATCGGAGGAAGAGATCACGTTGCTGGAATTCGAAGAAGCAGAGGAAGGGAACCAGCAGGAGGATCCGCAAGCCGCAGCTCCCGAAGGCGTGGAGCAGAACCCTGAAGAGCTTCCGGAGTGTCCTAACCACCGCCCTACTTCCTTCCTGCGAGGCAAGCCCCGGAGCATTATAAGTCTCCTAGTAATTTACAAATGTTTACCTACGTACTTATGATTGATGCATTAGGTTATAAGAGTTGAATGAAACCACTTGATGCATGTACATTCCTTGTCCAGATATTACACCTTTACCCGGTATAGGTCCAGGATCGAATATATGCTTAGCCATGCTTAGACCGGTAGAAGTCGGGTGATTTCCGGTCACCTGCGAGATATAGGTGGATACCGGAGCACGGTTGGTTATAATTGCTATCGTGGAAAAGAACCATGGTTAATATAAATGGAGACCGGGCGGGATGTCGATAGAGAAGCAACAAGACATGGAGGTCTTGGGTGTGGATCTATCCTCGTCTGTGTCGATCAAGGACCGCATCGTTGTTGGAACTTCCGACAAGATTGAGCATGCCTCTCACTTAGCTGGCCGGATAACTCGCTCCCGACCGCTGAAGCCGAGTAATTCAACTCGGCCGGGAATCATTACATTAGCGCTCCTTCCGGGGAATGATCAGACTGAGCCCAAAGGTAGTCTTGGCCTGAGCATCCTGGCATCTGGTGTTCCAGATTGTGCGGCGCAGTATGAACCCGTGAAATGTGTACTGAGTTGTATCAAAGGTGACCTAAGGCTATCATGTTTGGTAGACTGGGTTTGTGTTAGGAATAAATTCCCATACTGGTTGAAATCAATTGAATCGCCGTCTCTCCCGGATAGTGAGAAACTTGGCTAGCTCCAACATCGTAGTAAGCGTGTTATGGAACATGATGGTTCGGATGAAAATGGAATTACAATACCTGCTATGGTTACTATTGTATGCTTCTAAATGATATACCACATGTTTGGCATAGGATAGTTGCTAATCTAGAAATGGATAGTTATAATTAACTTGGTAAAGGAATCATAATTGTACAACGGATCAGTTGTCTTTTTTCGCAAAATGTTGTCAAGTTACGTCCACTTATACTGACCTTGCATAATCCTTGGAGTCATTTTATTTACGGTTCATGACGGGTAAGTCTATTTGAGTACCTTCTCGTACTCGTGGGTTTTTTTCCCATTGTTGCGAGATGGCACTTTGTGTATCATGGTTATTGCAAGAGTTGCTTCTATCCCATTTGTGGATGAGGAGTAAGCCTTGGGCAGGCTTCTTTAGTAATTCCTATCCTTGCTTTTGTGGACCGTGATCTAGCTTTGGCTTTGTATCAAACTATGTTGGAAACTTTATCTTGAACTTATTTGCTTCCGCCTTATTTATCAAACTCGGTTTGTAATAACTTTTATTAAGTACTACGATGATGAAAAGTATCTGTGAACTTTATGTAATATGTGGCATGTATGTTGAATCCTATACGATCTTGGTTGTTGTAAATCGTTTATCGAGACCCATCGTGGTACTCGACGGACTACCGGGTTTATATGGGTTCAAGTATGACAGTGCGACCGCTTGCGGATTGCCATTGTACTTGTATTCTTATAAATTGGTCGGTTCTACGACACTAAACTAGTATAAACCCTATGTCATTGAGTGCTAGGCCACCACCGATCACAACGTACGACAAAACTACAAATATTTACTTGTTGGTCACTTTCTGCACCGACAGTTGGCGCCGTCCGTGGGGAAGACGTTGTACGTTCAACACTTTTTGGTCATCGGATGGCCCACTTCTCCACCACCCTCACCGAGGCGGGCTCAGGCGATACGACTCACTTTGGCTCACTGGAGTTTCTCGCACTCCCACCTGTTGGGATGTGGGTTCCACCCATCTCCGAGCCATCCCAGGCGTTCCTCTTCTGAAGCCTGGACTTCGTCGCCGACCGGCTCGACGTACTACACCTCCATGAGGAGGCTCTCGTTCCGGCGCCCATCGGAGGGGCGCCCTCCATCGGCTCCGGGATGCATGACGACTTCAACGACGAGGCATCTGTGCTTCATTCCGAGCAAATTCTCTGCTCAAACCCTGCTGTAAGTAATATGCATACTGTTATTTACTCTCTATTTACTATCTCCCGCCGATTATCTGGAGGGACCATATTGACCGCACCACGAACACCGTACGACTGGTTCCCCTATGGCTTTGTGTCCCCCACGGACGTGCATGCTCGGGGGCTTCGAAGGATGCTGCCACCATCCCACCTCACATCCAAATTTGTGGGTATGGCGAGCTATGCTCCCACCACTTTCCATGAACTCCCAGATGACAAGGGTGACAGCGACGGCTCTAGTATCAGCAACGTAGCACCTAGCCGCCTCCTGTGCTAGCGCGCTCGATGCAGCACGTTGTGCCCCATGCGCACGACCCGGTGGGCGGCGTCCGGGGTCATGCCCGCCAGGTCCAACACGACATCATGAACGAGGGGAATGATCTCCCATAGTTTGCTCGGTCTAGCCAGAACATCGCTGCTGTGGCAATGCTTCTGCGAGGTGTTCCCGAGCCAGTCAACCCCCAAGAGCGGGCGGTCTACCAGAACCTCCATGTGCTGGTAGAAGCCGCCGCCGTTCCACAAGCGGAAAGCTCCACATCATGACTCGACATGCGCCCTCTATCCCCATCGGAGGAGTGGAGATGCGCTAGACGGATCACTCCGTCCGCTCACCGCTACAGCCGCCAAGTACGGCTTGGGGGGCAGCGGCCGCACCACGGTCCGACCTGGCGCCTGCCCTACACCGTCCGCCAGCACACGGACGGCCCGGTCCGCACCAAGACGCTCGTAGCATCATCAGCAACCGGCATTAGGCCCGGCATGATGATGACGACCACTAGGCGGCGATGAGGGCAGGCGACACGGGTCCTAGCCAAACCATCGAGGGGAGCGGAGAAACGCGCACCAGGCATGGTCGTCGACCAGACGACCGGAGTCCTAGCCCTGAGGCTCCTAAATATGCCAAAGATCCATTGGAGCAAACTTCATTCACATATGATCGAGAGTTGGAAGTGAATGGAGGGTCAAATACTGACCGGACGCTGGTTCCGGTTTGACTGGACGCTAGCACAGAGTCCGGTCAGTTCATTTGACCAAGGTGATTGCGTCTGGCGCGACCGGACGCTGAGATTTGAAGTGACCGAACGCTGAGAGCCAGCGTCCGGTCGACTCCAGTAAGGTTCCAGAGAGGGAAAATTGCGACCGGACACGTCCGGTCAGTGCTGACCGGATGCTGCCCAGCGTCCGGTCACACTGTAAACACTGGAGTTTGGGGTGTACTGACCGGAGCGTCCGGTCACCCCGTAGAGGCACATAACGGTTCGTTTTTCAGCCGGTGTTATAAATAGAACCTCCACTCGTGTGTGGGGGCACTTTTGCTCATTCCAACAGCTGAGAAACACCTTAGAGAGTGCCAAGAAGAACAAGGTCCTAGTGCGGTGATTGAGATTTGAGAATCCCAAAGAGAGCCCTCATTAGCAAGATCAAGAGTATCAAAGTGTGCATCCACCCTTCTCATTAGGCTTGTCCTGGTCAAGTGAGAGTTCGTGCTTGTTACTCTTGGTGATCACCATCACCTAGACGGCTTGGTGGTGATTGGGAGCTTGGTGATCATCCGTAGAGCTTGTGGATGACCCAACTCAAGTTGTGAGCGGTTGTGGTGATTCACCGCGATGGAGTGTCGAAGAATCAACCCGTAGAGAGCACTTGATCCTTGCGTGGATCAAGGGGGAGCTACACCCTTGCGCGGGTGCTCCAACGAGGACTAGTGGGGAGTGGCGACTCTCCGATACCTCGGCAAAACATCGCCGCGTTTCCTCTCCTCTCTTTACTTTGAGCATTTACTTTGAGCAATTAAATTCTTATTTTTACATTCATAGAATTGCCATGCTAAAGTAGGATTGGAACTTAGGTTGCAAGTCTTTTGTGCGGTAGAACAACTAGAAACACTTTCTAGGCACAATGGGTTAATTGGGCTAACCATAGGACTTAATTATTGCAAAGAAATTTAGAATTAGCCCAATTCACCCCCCTCTTGGGCATCTTGATCCTTTCAATTGGTATCAGGGCCTCGTGCTCACGTATTTAGGCTTAACTGCCTTGAGAAAGATGTCTCACGGGGATGAACCTCCTCCTATCTTCATGGGGGATGATTTTTCATATTGGAAAATCCACCTGAACTTGTATCTAGAAGCTCTAGGCATTGGAATTCTTAGAGCCGCCTCACAAGGTTTCCCAAAACCTCAGGATGCCGCACACCCACAAGGCGATGAGTTGAACTACGAAAAATGGAATGCAAAGGCTAGAAACACCATATTTAGAGGCCTTTGTAAAGATGTGTTCAACCGGGTGAGGAATCATAAAGACGCCCATGCACTATGGTTGGACGTTTGTGCGCTCCATGAGGGAACCAAGAGTGAGCGTGTGGAACGCTATCATCTTGTCATGAAAAAGCTCAACTCTTTTGAAATGCTTCCTAAAGAATGTGCTAATGAAATATATTCATGTTTGAATGTTCTTGTAGAGGAAGTCAATGGGCTTGGACTTACTCAAATGCAACCATCCGATGTTGTAAGAAAGATATTGAGTGTCCTCCCCATTGAAAAATATGGGTATATTGTGACCGTGCTACATCAAGGTGATCTTTCCACCGCTACACCGACACAAATATTGGGAAAGATCAATGCTCATGAGATGTACATGCACATCACACCTCAAGATGGCTCATCCTCTACAAAGAAGAAAGAAAAAGACTTAGCATTCAAGGCTAGCCAAGAGAAGGGCAAAGCAAGACTTGAGTATGAGAGCTCAAGTGATGATGAAGTTGATGATGAAAGTCTTGCTCTCATGGTGAAGAAAACCGCCAAGATGCTAAAGAAGCTCAACAAGAGTGGCATCAAGTTCAATGGTAAGAAGAAGAAGAAGTTCTTCACAAGCTCAAGAAGAAAGCCAATCTCCAAGATGGATTGCTACAATTGTGGCGAACTTGGTCATCTAGCTCACCAATGCACAAAGCCCAAGAAAGACAAGTTCAAGAATAAGAACAAGGGCAAGAAAGATGACTCAAGCAATGAAGATGAATATGAGAAGAAAAAGAACAAGCCATACAAGAAGAGAGATGGCAAGAAGGACTTCCACAAGAAGAAGAAGAGTAGAAAGGCTTACATCGTCGGTGATTAGCTCACGGACATTGATTCATCTAGTGGATCATCCGATGATGATAGTGACGATGAGAAGGTGGCCGCTATTGTTATTGATTCTTCATCATCTTCACCGCCACCACCGCCGTCATCCTCTACACACCTATGCCTTATGGCCAAAGGTGAACGAAAGGTATCACATGATGATGATAGTAGTGGTGATGATCATGCTCATAATGATGATAGTGATAGTGATAGCGATGATGATGAATATGAATCACCTACTTATGATGATCTTGCTAAGTTGCTAAAGAAATACACTAAGATCATTATAAAGACTAGAGCTAAAAATAAAAAGCTTGAGATTAAGAATGATTCTCTCTTAGCTAAATGTAACATAGCCGAAAAATCTAGTGTTGAGCTTAGAGAAGCAAATGAAGCTATGTCATCCAAACTCAAGGAGCTCAAATCTTCTAAGAAAGAGCTTAAAGATAAACATGATAAACTAGAGTGGGTGCACAAAGAGCTCATCACTAGCCACAACAAGCTAAAAGAAGAATATACCACTCTTAAGATTAATCATGATAATCTTGTTATTGCTCAAGAATTTCTATCCAATGAGCCACATGATGCTACTAACCATGTTGTTAAGATTGATATAGCTACATCATGTGATGACTTGATCATTGAGAGCATTGAGCAAGGTTCTAGTAGCAAGGGCAAGCAAGTGGTTGAGGCCGATGATTATGATGAGTTTGTCAAGCTCAAGAATGACAATGCAAAGCTCAAGAAAGATCTTGAAGAAATCAAAAGCCACAACACCATTGTGCTAGAAACCCTTGATCATGATGGTGACTTGATCCTTGAGAATGAGAAGCTCAAAGAAGAAAACAAGAAGCTCAAGGAAGAGAAGAACAATGATGCTCTTAAGGAAGAGAACAAGAAGCTCAAGTTGAAAAAAGAGCATCTCAAAATTGGATTGAGCAAGTTCACAAGAGGCAAGTATCTTCAAAGTGAGCTACTTATGAACACCGTCATAAAGATGGATAGAAGTGGCATTGGGTACATGGCAAACATAGAGAAGAAGGCTCAAGCTCAACATCAACAAAAGCCAAAGCCAAAGAAGTGTTTTGAGTGTGGACATGAATGCCACTTTGCTCATGAATGCCAAACTCCACCACCACAACCCTTGCCCAAGCATGCTAGACCTTTTGCCTTCAATGCTCACTACATGCTTAGAAGCGATTCTAGTGGAAAAATAAAAGTGATGTTCTTAGGACCTCCCAACAAGAATAGGCCTAAGAAAATTTGGGTTGCTAAGTCACTTGTTGAGAAGGTGAAGGGCCCTCAACAAGTTTGGGTTCCTAAAGCTTGATCTCTTGTGTGTAGGTGAACTACAAGACCAGTGGAAGTCATTGAGTTATTGATAGTGGTTGCACACAACATATGACCGGTGATCCTTGTATGTTCACCTCACTAGATGAAGAAGTAGATGGACAAGAAAGAATCACATTTGGAGATAACTCAAAGGGCAAGGTCAAAGAATTGGGCAAAGTGGCAATATCAAATGATCATTTTATCTCAAATGTGCTATATGTTGCTTCATTAAGCTTCAACTTGCTATCCATTGGACAATTGTGTGATCTTGGCTTCCAATACTTGTTTACCGAGAAGGAAGTTGTTGTATCTAAGAAGGATAATGAACAAGTGATATTCAAAGGATTTAGATACAACAACCTATATCTAGTGGACTTCACCTCTGAAGATGCAAATTTGAAGACATGCCTATTCTCCAAAACAACACTTGGGTGGCTATGGCATAGAAGACTTGCTCATGTTGGGATGAGCTCACTCAAGAAGCTAATGAAGAATAATTTGGTGAGAGGGTTGAAGGATGTGAAGTTTGAGAAGGACAAGCTTTGCAGTGCATGTCAAGCTGGCAAGCAAGTTGCAAATACTCATCCAACCAAAGCTTTCATGTCAACCACAAGAGTGTTAGAACTCCTTCATATGGATTTATTTGGACCAACAACATACAAGAGTTTGGGAGGAAATCTTTATTGTCTTGTGATTGTTGATGATTATTCAAGGTATACATATGTATTCTTTCTTCATGACAAATCTAAAGTTGCATCTTGCTTCAAGAAGTTTGCCAAGAGAGCTCAAAATGAATTTGAAGTGAAGCTCAAAAAGATTAGAAGTGACAATGGGAAAGAATTTGACAACACAAACATAGAAGCATATTGTGATAAAGTTGGAATCAAACATGAGGTCTCTGCAACATATACTCCTCAATAAAATGGTGTAGTTGAGAGGAAGAACCGGACTTTGATCACTCTTGCAAGAACAATGCTTGATGAGTACAACACCCCCGAAGCTCTATGGGCGGAAGCAATCAACACCACATGCTATGCATCCAACCGCCTATTCCTTCAAAAGTTCCTTGGCAAGACACCTTATGAGTTGCTCAATGGGAAGAAGGCGGACGTCTCCTTCTTTAGGGTGTTTGGTTGCAAATGCTACATCTACAAGAAGCGGCAACATCTAGGGAAGTTCCAAAGACGTTGTGATATTGGTTTTCTTGTTGGTTACTAATCAAAGTCTAAAGCATATAGAGTATTTAATCATGCCACCGGCTTGGTTGAAGAAACATATGATGTGGAATTTGATGAATCTAACGGCTCCCAAGGAGCACATGAGAATCTTGATGATGTAGGTGATGAACCATTGAGGGAGGCCATGAAGAACATTCTGGTTGGAGACATCAAGCCTAAAGATGATGAACATAATTTACAAGTGATTGATCCACCCTCTTCATCAAATGTGCCACAAGACGGTGAAAAAGATGGGAGAGTTGAAAATGAAGACACTCATGTCTCCCATGAGCAAATGGTGGTACAAGCACAAGATGTTGATGCTCCACAACCTCCTCCTCAAGTGGTCAATAGAAGAAATACACCTCTACTACAAGATCATCCACAAGATCTCATCATAGGGAGTCCATCAAAGGGTGTAATGACTCGCTCACAAAAACTTGCTTCATTTATTGCTCATCACTCTTTTGTTTCTTGCTTTGAGCCTACTAAGGTAGAAGAAGCTCTTCAAGATCCGGATTGGATAAATGCCATGCATGAAGAGTTGAACAACTTCACACGCAATGAAGTTTGGACTCTTGAAGAGTGGCCAAAAGGTGCAAGAGTCATTGGAACAAAGTGGGTGTTCCGAAATAATCAAGATGATCAAGGTGTTGTTGTGAGGAATAAGGCAAGACTAGTTGCAAAGGGGTTCTCTCAAGTTGAAGGTTTGGATTTTTGAGAGACCTTTGCACCGGTTGCAAGATTAGAAGCCATTCGTATCCTTCTTGCATATGCATCACATCATGAAATGAAATTATATCAAATGGATGTGAAAAATGCATTTTTTAATGGCTTTATTAATGAACTAGTCTATGTTGATCAACCTCCCGGGTTTGAAGACCCTAGATATCCTAATCATATTTATAGGTTGTCCAAGGCATTATATGGGCTTAAGCAAGCCCTAAGAGCTTGGTATGAGCGCCTTCGGGACTTCCTCATTGAGAAGGGCTTCACTATTGGGAAGGTCGACACCACACTATTCACCAAGAAGCTTGATGGGCATATCTTCATTTGTCAAGTGTATGTTGATGATATCATCTTTGGATCATCAAATGAAGATTTTTGCAAAGAGTTTGGTGAATTGATGTCGAAGGAGTTCGAGATGTCAATGATTGGAGAGCTTACATTCTTTCTTGGTTTTCGAGTCAAGCAAATGAGAGAAGGGATTTTCATCTCTCAAGAGAAATATACAAATGATCTTCTCAAAAGATTCAAGATGGATGAATGTAAGCCAATCAAGACACCAATGCCAACTAATGGACATCTCGACCTAGATGAGGGAGGTGACAAAGTTGATCAAACTCTCTACTATTCTATGATTGGTAGCTTGTTATGTTTAACCGCATCTAGGCCGGACATCATGTTTAGTGTGTGTATGTGTGCTAGATTTCAAGCTAATCCAAAGGAAACTCATTTAATTGCCGTAAAAAGAATCCTTAGGTATCTTAAGCACACACCAAACATTGGCCTTTGGTATCCCAAAGGAGCTATATTTAAATTAATTGGCTATTCCGATTCGGATTATGCCGGGTGCAAAGTTGATAGAAAAAGCACATCCGGAGGGTGCCACTTGCTTGGTAGATCACTTGTGTCTTGGTCCTCCAAGAAACAAAATAGTGTGGCTTTGTCCACCGCCGAAGCAGAATACATTGCCGCGGGTGCTTATTGTGCACAAATACTTTACATGAAATAAACTTTGCTAGACTATGGTGTAGTTCTAGAAAAAGTACCTCTTTTGTGCGACAATGAAAGTGCGGTAAAACTTGCAAATAATCTGGTTCAACACTCTCGCACCAAGCACATTGATATCCGCCATCACTTTCTTAGAGATCATGTTGCTAAAAATGATATATCATTAGAAGGTGTAAGGACCGAGGATTAATTGGCGGATATCTTCACTAAACCGCTAGATGAGACAACATTTTGTAGATTGCGGAATGAGCTCAATGTGCTTGATTTTAGTAACTTCACTAAAAGATGAGCTTGTGTTGTCCCTTGCATTGCATTGTAATATACATCACGTTTAATGTTTTGTAATGCATATAGGGCTTGTCTAACATGGTTAAGATAACCGCCGAAAAGCGTGTGAAGAAGCTTAACCTTGGATCAAACTTGACAAGCAACTAGATTTACTTTCAAGTATTGCATTGCATATGCATGATTGTTGTTTGTCGTTTATCTTCAATTGCCCTCTTATTGCCTATTTTCTTAAAAAGAATTATAGCCTAAGGCAAAATATTTTGAAAAACTTGAGGTTTGAGAGAGGTCACTAACATCAGTCCCAATTGGTGTTTATTTGGATCTTATTGAAGTTGGGACTTGATTGGGAACAGGCAGCACGAACAACTTTGAAGATTTGCTGGAAAAGGAGTGACCGGACGCTGCACCGGACTCTGATGTCCAGCGTTCGGTCAGTTCACATGAGGTGAACCTTCTACCGAAGGAGTGACCGGACGCTGAAACAGTGTTTTCCTAGCGTCCGGTCAGAAGGAGCTTTAGCGTTCTGTCGATCATGAAGACGTCAAGGCTAGGTGATTGGACTCTGGCTGCGTCCGGTCGGTGTCCACCGGACACGTCCGATCGCGATTCCAGGGGTTTTGGACCTTACTGGAATCGATCGGACGCTGGGTGGTAGCGTCCGGTCAATAGGAAACGTGCGTGTTTCTATCTGTTTCCTTTTCTATTACGCCGGGGGGCACCTTATAAGCTAATCACCATCGCACGTTGACCTAACCAGCAATAATCTCCAAGCCGCCACATCTGTCCTCAATCGTCGTCGCGCCTCTGCTCCCGCAACAGCTTCGCCGTGCCGCCATGCATCCTTGCCTGCGCTCGCCTCTGCCCACGCCGCCATCCTGCACCAGAGCCACTCGAGTCGTCGTCGTGCTACCTAGGTCCACGCCGCCGCCGACAGCGCCGCTGTGCCCTAGGCCAGCAAGCTCGTGCCTCGGCTGTGCCATCGTCCCCGCATGCTACTGCAGCATCCACGCCTGCCCCCACCGCAGAGCCACGCCTGCATCTCGCTGAGCTCCAGTCAACCACCGCCGTGTCCTGCCCCTGCTCCAGCACGCCGCCGAGATCCACAGCAGCAGTGCCGTCCACGTCCAGTGCCGGTAAGGCCCTACCCTAACGCCATCACCCTTGACCTAGCTCAGCACCCACATTGCAAGCACTGATTTGAATTGCATCCAGGGCTGTCGATTCACTGCTCACCGCTAACCCTAGCCGATTCGGTGGTGCCCCGCGTATCGCTTCTCTTTTCTTCGGATCGCCGGTTCATCAGATAGCAAGCCAGTCGTTTCAATTTCATATCTAAATTGCTTGCTTCCTAGGGTTTTACATCTATTAGATATATTGTATTTATTTGTATGTCCTATCTATTCCATCGTGCAGTGAGTCGGTGCCGTTGAGGTGTCAGTGACAGTTGTCAGTTAACTCGGGGCCAAGCTTGCGAGTACAGATCGAGGCCAAGCCTTGAAAGTGTCAGAGACAGTTGTTTCTTGTCAGCGGCAGTTAATTCTCTTCAGATTCATCAGATGGCTCGCACGAAGAATGTCGGTGGTGGTCCCGGTGATGAGGATCGGAGGCCCCCGCCTCACCAGCCTGTAGATCCTAAAGGCAAGGTGACAAAGAAGCTAGCAACCAGAAAGTGCAAGTACCTAGATGCAGAGACATCGAGAGCAGCTGCAGTTGCTGAGGCCGCAGAGCGTGCTGAGAGAGGAGGTGCTCGCAGTGGAGTCCAGATCACAGATCACCTCTCACCAGGAGTGAGGGGTCGACTTGAGCATATTGAGCGTCTTCATGGTAGTCCACCTGGGACAATGATGATGGCAGGACGATGTCTTGCAATTGAGGAGCCTCAACCTCAGGGGGAGTCATAGCAGCAGCCACTGCCGTAGCCCTAGCCAGCAAAGCCGACAGAGCAGGCTTAGGAGGGAGAGCAGGTCGAGCAGACAGAGCAGGCACCACAGCAACAATTACGCCGCTCTGGTCATACTCGTGCCCCAATCACGCCGAGAGCAGATACTCAGTGGAGGGGTTCTCGTCCACCGCCCAGACCACAGGGTGCGCCTCCTGTGACACACTTGGACTTGAGGGCTGCCACGGCCAAGCAGGTGCAGCAGCTGAGATTTGTGGAGTTTGAGGTGTGGTTTCCTCCTAGGAGAGATGAGCGTGCATCAGTGGATTTGTACACGCCTCTGCAGGAAGACTTCTACAATGCATATCTCAACAGTGGGGCAATTTTCAGATCTCAGAGGGTGTGCCATATTGACTCTATAGTTGCAGCAGCTAGAGAGCACATTCGCCCCTACCTTGCATATCTGTCGGGGCTGACAGATTTGATTGGATGGACCAGATTATATGTTCCATCTTGGGTTCGTCAGTTCTATGCTTCTCTCTTTATTGACCCGCATCATAACTTTATTCACTTTGCATTCAGAGTCAGAGATTACCGGTTGACGAGCACTAGGGCCAGGGAGATACTTAGGCTTCAGGAGCAGCCTGTCAGACTTCATGAGGTTTGCTATGGACAGACAACGCCTCCCAGACACCCTCATGGCGGTAATGTGCCCCCTACTAACTTGGTTCGCCATTGCTTCACCGAGCCCTTCGGCGAAGGGTCGCGCAGGAACCCTAGTGATCTTACTCCTACTGCTCGTGTACTTGAGGCTATCATGAAGAGGACATTGCTACCGATGATGGGGTATCGTGAGGGCATGACTCGCATACAGATTGTGGCTGATCAACTCTCTGATGCAATAGACAATTTTTGATATCTGATATCTTATTCTATCAGAGATGGAGGACACTATAGCTGAGGGCTTTCGAGGTCATGGGCAGCTACCCTATGCTCACTGGATCACATTCCTTATCCACAGAGCAGACACAGTGACGCCACCAGAGATGCTTACTGAGTACAGTGGTGCCACCACAGAGTTCTCTGCCTATAACATGACTCAGATGATCAGGCATAGTACACCTACAGCACTAGTCAGCCACGCCGACGTCCTGAGGTGCCAGAGACTGCAGCCTAGTAGGATGATATTATTAAGGGTATTGCAGCTACTGAGGAGGAGCAGCTTGAGCAGTAGGAGGGAGTGGTCGTGAGCGACCCCAGTGACCGTTCTAATGATGATTACCAGCCCGTCCCTCGGATGCCTCCTCAGCGACATGGCCATGAGGCCGGCAGCTCCAGTTCAGCACCACCTGCCCCGTAGACTGACCCCGCTCTCCTTGCTATACTTGAGAGGATGAGACAGGACCAGGCACACCAGGCTCAGGAGACAGCTGCTATATTTGCACAGTTCCAGACTCGGCAGGATGAGTTCCAGCAGCAGCAGCTGGCTATTTAGCAGCAGACTTAGGCTCTACAGCAGCAGCAGCAGGCCATGCATCAGCAGCAGATCCTCATGCAGTAGCAGCTTCTTGGATTTATACAGCATGTAGTGACAGCTATTGGGGCTCCACCGTCACAGCCTTTGCCCTAGCCTGGTCAGCCTGCCACCACTTCCACGACTCCAGCGTTACAACCTAGTGGGCTTCAGAGTCAGGGACAACCACCAGCATAGTTTGCTTCACCTACAGAGCAGGTGTCCCAGTGGTTTGCTACGTCACTGCTAGCTCCATAGTTCACACCGTTTTGTATGGGCTTCACACCAGCAGAGACAACCTCGCTGCTAGTGCCAGAGACCTTAGTGTCCAGGAGCCTTGGTGCATCCTTCAGTGAGTTGACAGGGCACCCTACACCGCCAGACCTACATGTCCCTATACCTACCACCATTGCTCCAGTGACAGGCACGACAGAGACGCTCCCTTCCTCAGTGGCATCATCAGAGCCTACTATAGTCATACCTTCAGAGTCACAGGCAGCTCTAGTCCTTGATCCGACCCAGACTGCTACAACATCACTTCTAGCTACAGAGGGTCAGACAGCTCAGAGCTCCAGATCAGATGATGATGACACCCAGTTCTAGCTCACTCCTCATACCTCAGTGCCTGGCTCGTCCGCTGCAGCCCCGCCGACCGACCCTTAGGTTTTAGTGTTTGACGCCAAAGGGGGAGAGGGTTCGAGTATGCTAGCCTTAGGGGGAGCGACAGATTTAGGGGGAGCTTAGTTATTATATCGCTTATATATTACATTTGGAGTTTTTATTGTGTGATACACTATTATGCATTCATCATGTGTTTACCTTTATGCATTGAACTATATCTATGTGATAGTGATATCCATGTGATCGTGATATATGACATGTGTGCTCTCTACTTTGTATTATTTATATGTCATATCACTTGTGCTATGCTCATTTGCTTTTGCTTCCACGATTTACTCTGATGCAAATGAGCTTTATTACTTATACTCATGCTTAGTTCATATCCTTTGAGTACATCATGGTGGCTTGGGTCATATAAGCTTGCCTAACACTTTTGTTTTTAATGCCAAAAGCTTATATGATCCAAGTATGTTAACCTCATTTCTTTCACATACTCGAGGTGGTATTGTCATCAATCACCAAAAAGGGGAGATTGAAAGCATCTAGGCCTCTAGATGGGTTTCGGTGATTATTGACAATACAAGATTACTATGACTAACATGTGTTTTGCAGAGGCAAGTAAGTTAGGTCATGGTAATGGAGATCATTTGGGCAATCAAGGTGGTCATGCCCCAACGATGGAAATCGTTTTGATTTTTAAAGGATGGACGACAAGGTTAAGGATGACTAGTTCTAAGTGTCGACTGGAGTTGAAGAGACACTGAGAGTAGTTTAGGACTTTGTTTTTCCTTTGGCCGTACTATTAAGGGGGGTATGGACGGGTAGCTTGACCTAGGTGAGTCTAGTGAGTTAGGTGTGGTGCACACTTGTTGAAACTAGCACTAGGTAGCTCCTAAATATGCCTAAGATCCATTGGAGCAAACTTCATTCACATATGATCGAGAGTGGGAAGTGAATGGAGGGTCAAATACTGACCGGACGCTGGTTCCGGTTTGACCGGACGCTGGCGCAGAGTCTGGTCAGTTCATTTGACCAAGGTGATTGCGTCTGGCGCGACCGGACGCTGAGAGGTGAAGTGACCGGACGCTGAGAGCCAGCGTCCGGTCGACTCCAGTATGGTTCCAGAGAGGGAAAATTGTGACTGGACGTGTCCGGTCAGTGTAGATCGGACGCTACCCAGCGTCCGGTCACACTGTAAACACTGGAGTTAGGGGTGTACTGACCAGAGCGTCCGGTCACCCCGCAGAGGCACATAACGGTTCATTTTCAGCAGGTGTTATAAATAGAACCTCCACTCGTGTGTGGGGGTACTTTTGCTCATTCTAACAGCTAAGAAACTCCTTAGAGAGTGCCAAGAAGAGCAAGGTCCTAGTGAGGTGATTGAGATTTGAGAATCCCAAAGAGAGCCCTCATTAGCAAGATCAAGAGTAGCAAAGTGTGCATCCACCCTTCTCATTAGGCTTGTCGTGGTCTAGTGAGAGTTCATGCTTGTTACTCTTGGTGATCGCCATCACCTAGATGGCTTGGTGGTGATTGGGAGCTTGGTGATCATCCAGAGAGCTTGTGGATGAGCCAACTCAAGTTGTGAGCAGTTGTGGGTGATTCACCGCGACGGAGTGTCAAAGAATCAACCCATAGAGAGCACTTGATCCCTGCGCGGATCAAGGGGGAGCTACACCCTTGCGCTTAGTGCTCCAATGAGGACTAGTGGGGAGTGGTGACTCTATGATACCTCAGCAAAACATCGCCGCGTTTCTCTCTCTCTTTCTTTGAGCATTTATTTTGAGCATTTACTTTGAGCAATTCAATTCCTATTTTTACATTCATAGAATTGCCATGCTAGAGTAGGATTAGGACTTAGGTTGCAAGTCTTTTGTGCGGTAGAACAACTAGAAACACTTTCTAGGCACAAGGGATTAATTAGGCTAACCATAGGACTTAATTATTGCAAAGAAATTTAAAATTAGCCCAATTCACCCCCCCTCTTGGGCTTCTTGATCCTTTCACGCCCCAAGAGTGAAGGCTTTCGACCACGACCGAGCCGAGGAGGCTCAGCAAGACGCAGTCGACCTGCTCGAGGAGGCCCGTGAGATGACTGTCATCCGCTCCACTTGCTACCAGCAAACTCTCTGTAGGTACCACGAAAGGAAGATTAGGGGGAGGTTACTCGAAGTCAGCGATCTCGTACTCCAGGGGACCCAATCAACGAAGGAAAAACACAAACTCTCTCCACCATGGGAAGGACCCTATACGGTGACCGAAGTGACCGGACCGGGCACCTACCGACTGGAGGACGACAACGGCAACGTTCTTACCAACACTTGGAACATTGAACAGCTACGTCATTTTTCCTCTAAGTTTGGTCTTACAGGTTTTTAGTCAAACACTTGCTCCTGTAAAGCACCCTAGCCCGAACACTTTCAGCCCGGGTTGCTCGGGGCTCCATGAGGGTACAATACTAAATATTACCTCTCTTTTTACTATCACATGGTAAACAACCTTGTCCCCGAATGGAAGCACATTCCATTCCTGTGATTGCCCTACGTAACTTTGTTCTTACTCCTAACCGAACGCACCCCACCACGACCTACGGTTACGAGCAGCCGAACCCCGCAGGCCAAGCCCAGGTTCTTAAGAGCTGCAGCCTACGGAACTAACGGGCAGGTGCCAAAAAAGAAAGGACAAAAACAAAAGCTATGCTAGGATCAAAATAGGGAACGAATAGTAATTCTATCACAAAAATAGAACTGATGTATTCATTGATACAAAAAACTGTTCACATGGGGACTCACCCACGAACTCAACAATTACATTTTCTAACTACTTCTAATCCAAATACTACTACGGCCGCTCGATGACATCACCTGACACCAAAGGAGAGGCCACGGCACACGCCACCGGACATAACCACCACCACAGGGGCCCCGCCCGGTTCCGCTCCCTCGGCTTCGGTGAACACAACGGGTACCTCAAGGGACCCACACAGTTCTGCTCCCTCGACTTCGATGAGCGCAATGGGTACATCAAGGGCATCGCACCCATGATGCTCAGCAGAAGAGCATGGAGCTCCTGACCTTCTCATGTAGTCGAGGCAACTCCTGGACAGAGGCGCGCCCACCGAGATATGACCACCATGGCTGGAAGAGATCTCATCAAACTTTATTAACTGGCCAACCTAAGCAGCTATAGGCATGGAAACCTCCACCAGCACGATCCTAGGCAACTTCCCCTCCGACAAGGCTCGCCCGGTGAAGATCCGCCAGAGAAAATCCACACACGGCTCCATCCCAAAAAAGGCCTCGCAGATGGATCCAGCGCGCCACCTCCTTCGGTGGAAGCCGCCCCTTCTCGGGCAAAGATGACCAGCACCGCCCCGGGCAGCCTCTAGCTCGATATCACGCTCCGTATTCATGAAAGGATCTGTAAATCCTCCCCCTCGCTTACCCTCTCTCTCACTTAGGAACCGCTACGGCATACAGGCACTCTTGGTGAGGAAGGAGAAGAGACAATAGTTGGAGAACATGCAAAGGACTGCGACGAGAAGCCCTCTCCCTCCCCCTATTTAAGAAGGAAACGCGACAGCTGAAGAGGGGCAAAAGATCATAGCGAAAAAATATCTCCCTTCCCCCATTCAATGCGGATGGGAAACGATGGGACGCACCCTGACCGCTGGGATGCACACTGACTGAAGGAACGACACCTGGTCAGACGAAACGATGCCTGGTAAGACAGGACGTGGCCTGGGTATGGCCCACCACTACCGCACGTCGGGCTCAGAAACCAAAGCGCCACCATGCGTAGGTGGCTCTCCGCCTCCCTAGGTAGGACTTGGAAAAACCCAAACAAAGGGATCTCCACTAGGAGAGACCATCGAGCATGCTAAGTCGATCAAACGACTTAGAAAAACATGCGAGAGACAGGTAAGGAGTAAAGGGACACCCCCATGTAGGCCATGCCGACTCCATCACGAACGACGAGCACAGGTCCCGGTCGGACATTTCCGATTGGAGCTCTTCAAAACCCCATCACTTGAGTCATCAAGGTAACACTACTGACCCCCACTATTTCTTTATTTAAATCATTTCATACATCCATATGCACATTCATTCCATATGCCCGTGCTCCCTGGACAATTCAGGCCCTGAACCGCCCGGGGGCTCGAGAACTAAGCATCGCACATGCAGCGAAATGCATCACAACGCTCCATGTTGTGTCAAAGCGGCAGTTGCCTCATTTGACATGAGCAACGACCGACCGGGGTTCGAAGGCTGGCCCACGAGGGGCTTGAGGCCGCCCCACGTCAAACAGAGCCAGGGGAGAAAAACGCAGATGAGCCCCGTGCGGCCCTCGCCTAGTCTGGTAGACAGGGTCATCTCAACCTTCTCGTTCGATCCTAAGCCTCTACCAAGCCCACAGAATCTCCATCGAGGGGAGGCCATTAGGCCACCGGGTCGGTCTCAAGAACGACCCAGGCATCTGTCGGGTTGTAGGTAAAGGAGCAGTGGAATGTCACAAGAGGGCTATGCCGACTCCCTCATGAACGACAGACCCAGATTCCACTCGATCATACCCGTTAGCGAACTCACCGAGCGCGTCACTCGAGCCCGAGTGATAGGGACAACCGACAAAACTCGGCCCCTCCGGTTGTGAGAAACTGAGGACGAGGTAATGCACACAACTCAAACCGACCCCTACTAAGGCCCAATGGGGCTCGGGGGCTCAAGACACCAAACGCCTGGGTTTGCGACCCCAAACTCGCCCCATCTGGCTATGCTTCAACTACACACCAAACGCCTAGGTCTGCGACCCCGAACTCGCCCTATCCGGCTACGCTTTGACTACACTCCAAAACTACCTAGGTCTGCGACCCCGAACTCACCCCATCAGGATCCATGAGCTCCGTCTCGTCCAATCCCTAAACTAACTAACTAATTGCCTCGGCTGCGCGGGCTGCACCAAGGCTAGGATCCACGACTCCGGCTCGCCCGATCCCACGACGCGCACCGACACCAGGATCAACGAGCTCCGTCTCGTCCGACCCCTAAACTAACTAACTAACTACCTCGGTTACGCGGGCTGCACCGAGGCTTGGATCCACGACTCTGACTCGCTCGATCCCATGGCGCGCACCGATGCCAGAATCCACGAGCTCCATCTCATCTGATCCCTAAAAATAAACTGCCTCGCCCGATCCACGGCACGCACCGACGCCAGGATCCGCGAGCTCCATCTCGTCCGATCCCAAAAACTAAACACCTCGGCTGCGCAACAACGCCTTGGTTGACAACTCCGTCTCAACTAAAAAACACGCACACACGCCCGCTGACAACACCCCCCAGACGATTCTGCCCGAATCAATCGGGGCTCGGGGGCTACACTCGCGGGTGCGCTCGCGCGCACCCGCTGACAAAACAAAAACTCCCCTGCTTGCAACACACAGAAACCACCAAACGATTCTGCCCGAATCACTCGGGGGCTCGGGGGCTACACCCGCGGGTGCTCTCGTGCGCACCTGCTGTCAAAAACAAAAATCCCCCAGACGATTCTACCTGAATCGCCTAGGGGCTCGGGGGCTCCTGTCGGGTTCATAAACCCGAGGTCTCTCACGGACCGGCTTCCCAACAGAGGCTCGGCAAAAGCGGACAACGCGCAACTCATGGGACGGCCTAGGTATCTGAACGACAGGCCAGAAGGGCGATCCAATCACCGACCGAAACGCCTGGCCGAGGAGGAACGGCGCCCACTTTCGACTCCGGCCCACCTATCCGACCGGAGCATCCGCATCGGTCTCCGGCCCGCCTCCAGACGGCCTCTCCGACCAGAGGACCTGGCCAAAGCACTACTTCCAACTCCGACCCACGTCTCCGACCTGGGGTGAGCCAAACCCTGCTCACTGCTCTTCTCCGACTGGCGCAATCAGAGCTGACTAGAACCAACCGACCGGGGATGCACGCCCGTAAGGACTAGGGAATTAACGGAGAAAGCAAGGTAGGGCGCACAAGTCAAACCGCAATACCAGGGTTCGTACCCTGTGCACCTGCAGAAACAGTACTCTGCAACCTCCCTGCCATGACAGAGCCCAAACAGTGTTGTAGGCGCCGGTATTTTCCCCTACAGTATTGTGGGCGCCATTAACTCTCATACGGTGAGCCCCCCCCCACATGCCTCTGGGCATCGACAGTGTTGTGGGTGCCGGCTTCTACTGTATCGGACGAACATGGTAAAAACCCCTTGCATGCCTTCAGATATCAATAGTGTGGCAGGCGCCGACGTCTGCCATACCCGAAGAAGACAACACCACCTCCCACGTGCATCTAACATTCAATAGTATTGTGGGCGCCTACCATCATCCTATACCCGCCGCTGGCGTGGGCAACAAGGATTAGAAGCATACGTACTCTCTCCCTCTCACTTGTAAGGCCATCCCTTTCATCTATAAAAGGGGATGCGCCCTCTCCCAACATTCAGATTCAAGTCATTCCAGATTTATTAGATCGATCAAGTTCACTAGTACAGAACCACCAGGTTCGAACCACGAGCACACGCTCGAACACTTAGTTCATAGCGGGGCTCCCGTCACTCTCGGCCCTTTCGACAGGAGTCCGACCGGACCTCTTGTACCCCCCATCTTTCTCCTTCTTGTTTGTAACCCCACTGCAAACTTCGGGCACCTGGGCTCAGGAATAAAGTCACCGACCGACTCAAACTGGACGTAGGGCACGTTGCCTGAACTAGTATAAACCCTGTGTCATTGAGTGCTAGGCCGCCTCCAATTACAACGTACGGCAAACCTACAAATATTTACTTGTTGGTCACTTTCTGCACCGACACCGCCATTGCCTTTGCTCGTGCCAAGGTAAAGGCCTACGGGCCGTTGCCGTCGCCGTCATGGTCACGGAGCGTCGCCAAGCTCCGAGCTCACCGTGGCTAGCCTTATCCACCACTCCTCCTACCTCTCTCTCCCTGGTTCCATCATCGCATTAGGTCATAGATGCTCACGTCGTTGTTTATTTAACCGCTATCACCGTCGTCACATGGGAACGTGCGCCGCTGCCGTGCGCGTCCGCCATGGCTGCAAGCACGTGCTCGCCGCTGCCAACTTCATCGGCCGCCCTTAGCCCGCTCTGGTACCCGTTATTGTGTCACCTAGAGGTGTAGCACCTTCCCTAATGATGGAGACCTACCTTCGGCCATCGTCTCGTGGGAACGGTGAGACCACCGTCATGCTCTGTGCGCCGCCGGGCCGCCATGCACGTGGCTGGAGCTCGCCGCCGCTTCACCATGGCTCGATCTGCTCCATAGAGCTCCGCTAGGGTTCGTAGAAGTCATAGCTATGCTTGTTTGGTCACATCTTCACCGGAGATGGTGAGTCCACCACCGTGCGCCACCGCCGAGCCGCCATGCTCGTTGGTGAGGTCGCTCTGGTGATCCACCGGGCCAACTGAGGGTACCTGTAGGTGCGGAATAGGATGGTGAACACGTTGGTGCCGATCTCGTCGCCGGTGACCTCGCCGCCAGTGAGCTTTTCGTCGGTCAAGCCGCGCCTTGCTCTGTGTGTTGCTGACATGTGGGTCCCATTGACCCGCGGGTCCCAGCTGTCAGTCAGTATTTGAAATGTTTTTCTTGATTTATTTTCACAGATTTGAATGCAAACTTCAAAAATTCATATCTAGAGCTAGGAGTATCCAAATGAGGTGAAGCAAATTTTGTTAGATTCATCTTGAAGCGTAATATTTGATAAAAATATGAAATATACTGTTTAGGGTGTTTTTCTAGGAGAATTAAATTTAGAAAAATAAGTGCTTTTAAAATAGTTTCTAGCTTGTAAATTGCATAACTTGAGCTAGGAAGGTGATAAAATTATGATCCCAATTTTGCTGATCTTGTGTTGACATGCTCTAGCTAGAAAAATATTGAACCTATAGTAGGCATACGTGTAATATGGTCTTCATATTTAATCCTAATTAATTGCTATTTTCTAGTGAAATTAAATGGGGTAAAAATACATAACATATGATCATACAAATTTTTACACAGTATTATCATGCTAGGAAGAAAGTAAGAAAAATATTAAATCTATTTCTTCACACTTTTCACTATGCTAAACTATTTTTTGCTAAAATAAGTATATGTAAATTGTCATTTTTGTAGAGGTAGATATACTTGTCTAAATGGCATGAAACATACACAGTATTTTTGTAGGCTACTATTTTTTTTCAGAATTTATTGAGCATTGCAAATATTTATCCTTTAAATCACCTTGATATATAAATAAATTAATAAATGAAAATAAATACATTAGTTGGCCTTAACCATGATATTTTCTGTGGTTATTGTGATGCATATAGCCTGTTGATGTTATCAGATAGGCTTAGGAATGATTGGTTATAGACAACTAGCTAATTATTGTTTTAT
Organism: Miscanthus lutarioriparius; assembly: GCA_904845875.1. NCBI lineage: Eukaryota > Viridiplantae > Streptophyta > Magnoliopsida > Poales > Poaceae > Miscanthus > Miscanthus lutarioriparius. The sequence goes on along the minus strand of CAJGYO010000011.1, from coordinate 33,641,181 downwards.
AATTCACTTAGATGGTTGCATGTGTAGTTTCTGTTGTGGTAATAATTTCATGATGATAATGACCTTTTCTGTGAAACTTGTTAATAAAAAAAGTTGTAGATAACTTATTTATCTACCTTGTGTTAAATTTTCATAGTCGTAGGCATTATGGTTTAAGAATTATAGCTGTTAAAAGTCTGCTGTCAGAAATACTTGCTCTCTGGACAGATCTGAAAGATTAAATTGTTTGACCTAGATAACTACTAGATCATTGTTATACGATTAAAAGAAAGTTGTAGAAAATTTCATAAGATTTACAAAAAGTCCACAACCATATTGTTTAGATGTGTATAACTCCAGTTATGGTCAAAACAAGTGGCTGCTGTCATGTAGTCTAGAAAATTATTTACATAACTATTTGTTTAAGTTACTAGAGAAGAGATATGCACATACTCAGTAAAAGAAAATATAACTTGTTATCACCTTAATACAATGTTGTTGGAATCACCTATGAGGATGCATTTCATCACACCATATCATATCATACATATCATTATATATGCATCCATGATATCTTATTTCATGCTCATGCATATAAGATCGTCCGAATGGATAACTCTTTTGGAGTTCAACGAAGAAGATGTGGAACAGCAGGAAACACCTCAGGCCGTAGCTCCAGAAGAAGAGGAGCAAACTCTTGAGGACCTCCCTGAGTGCCCGGATCACAGGCCAACCTCTTTCCTCAAAGGCAAACCCCGAAATATTCTAAGTCTCCCATGTTTTATAAAATATCACTTGAGTCCTTTATGTTTGATGCATTATGTTATAAGAGTTGAATTGAAAACACTTGATGCATAGAACTACCTTGTCCAGATAAATATACCTTAAACCCCGTGTAGGTTTAGAATCAAATATATGCTTAGCCATGCTTAGACCGGTAGAAGTCGGGTGATTTCCTGTCACCTGCGAGATATAGGTGGATACCGAGGCACGGTTGGCTATATTTGCTATCGTGGAACAGAACCATGGGGTAATGTAACTGGAGACCGGCCGGAGTCTACGTGTAGGTTGACTCATGTGATTCTGTCTATAACGGTTAAGGACCGTACCGTTGTTGGCACTTCTAACAAGATTAAATGCATACCTCTCACTTAGCTGGCCGGATAACTCGTTCCAACCGCAAAGCCGAGTAGCTCAACTCAGGCCGAGCCCCGTTCTGTAAAAGTGCACACTCTGGATGGTAGTAAGGATGTGCGGGGAGCTAGATATGAGCCCAAGGGCAGGCCGGGCCTGAACGTCCTAGCAGCTGGTTGTCCCTGATTGTGCGGCGCTTGGCGAACCCACGAAATATGGATCTGAGTTGTACCAAAGATGACCTAAGGTGACCGTTGATCTGGTCTGCCCAGATTTGTGTTAGGAATAAATTCCCAGCTGGTTGAAATCAATTCGAATCACCGTCTCTCTCGGACAGAGAGAAACTTGGCTAGCTTCAACATTATAGTAATTGTATTATGGAATGATGATTATAATGAACATGGAATTATTATACCGGCTATGGTTACTACTGCATGCTATTAATAGATATACCACATGTTTGGCACATGTTAGTTGTTAATCTAGAGATGAATATATATAATTAACTTGATGACCGAATTATAATTGTATACTTGAATTGGTAAGCTTTTTATGTAAAATATTGTGAAGCTAGCTCTACTTATAAAGCCTTGTATGATCTTTGGAGTCACTTTATTTTTGGTTTATGATGGGTAAGTCTAGTTGAATACATTCTTCTACTGAGGGTTTTATTCCCATTGTTGCAGATGGTACATTTTATCATGACTTTTGCAAGAACTGCTTGTGTCCCGCCGTGGACGAGGAGTAAGCCCTGGGCAGACATCTCTTATTAATCTCTCTTATGCTTTTTGTGGAAGTGTGATCGTGGGCTGGCATTATATTTAAACAATGTTGTAGATGTTGGTTTCAAACTTTTAAATTGCTTTCGCTACTATCTTACCTGAACGTGGTTTGTAATAACTTTAATTTGTACTATGGTGGATGAACTGTATTTGTAAATTTTATGTAGCATGTGACATGTATATTGAATCATGGACGATCTTGGTCGTATGTTGGTTGAATCGATACCCTTCGTGGTACTCGATGTACTACCGGGTTTATATGGGCTTAAGTATGACAGTGCGACCGCTTGCGGGCTGCTCTTATAAATTGGTCGGTTCTGCAATAATCAATTGATTGTTTTGTCCTTCATTTAATTATAATATATTATCTGTTTCCAAATTTAAAGGCTCGGATTTTTCTATACCACCTTACCTCAATATCTCCCATAGAGTACTCCCTCCGTCACAGAAAGAAAGACGTTATGGGATGCATGTAGGTCAAACTTTCTCAATTTTGACTAGGATTTTAGAAAATGCGTACAATATTTATATCTCCAAATAAGTTTATTATGAAAATATATTCAATGATCTATCTAATGATACTAATTATACATTATAAATGCTAATATTCTTTTATATATAATTGATCAAAGTTAAAAAAATAACTTTTTGAAAGCGATAATGTCTTCTATCTTGGAACACGGGAGTAATTACCAATGGAGTATAGTCTTACGAATTTATATGAATTGACTTATGGAGACCGTACTATCGTAATCGAAATCATTGCATTTTCTCTCTAGCTAACACGGGAGTCGTGTTGTTCTCTTCCAGTATTAATTCATTTGGTACGTTAGCACCAGCCAGTGGACCTTACACACATTCATGGAGAAAAAGCAAATGCGTAAGCAGCTGGGCGCCTGCCGTGATAACAGAACTGCTGGATTTTGATTCATCGACGGTATCATGGACCGGGCCTCACTTTGCGCCACCCGCCCGTGTCTGCTTTTCACGCGCCCATCTGGAAGCTGTGCTTGTGGGGACCGCTAGCGACCTGCGCCCAGCCGCTCCTCGCGTCTAGATGGTTGGTCGCACAGACCGTCCTCATCTGCCTTGCCCCCGCCTCGCACGCACACCATGCCCCCATCGCTGCGCCCTGCTCCTTCCCTCGGACCCTCTCCTCTCTCTCTCTCCGTGTGGGCGGGACTCGGGAGCCGGCCCCCAGCTCACTGCGCCCCCGTCCGCTGGTCCCTAGTGCTACCGCGTCCCATCCCCCGACGCCTGGGCCATATGTCCATCACTCACCGTGCCCCCGTGAAACACTTGCAATATGAAATACTGGTATGCAACATACGTCGGACATAGATGAAATATTTGAAACATACTGTCGCAACATATGTGTGGAATATATGCAATATCCAGATAAAACAATTGCAACATGTGTGTGAAACAATTGCAACATGTGTGAAACATATGCAACATACATCTGAAAACATTTTTTCAAAACGTTTGCAATATAACACTGAAAACACTTGCAAAAAATGCAACATGTGCAACATCCCGATCTAATTTTGCAACATCCATATGTAACAATTGCAACATACATTTGAAACATACGAAACACTTAAAACATACGTTTGCAACATAGGGGACGGGAGACTAGGGCCAGTTGATTCCGATCATCAGGGTGGGATCCGGCGGTGAACGGCGGTGCATGAGCACCATCAGCACCAGCACCAACGGTGGTGCGTGAGCACCACCACCATTTAGCACCAGCCTTGGCGCAACCTGGCGGGTGGCACGCGCTACGAGAGGGAGTGGGCTGCACGGCGCACTGCCGAGGAGCAAGGTGTGGGTGGGGCATGCGACAAGCGGGAGAGAGGAGCGAGGAGCGAGTGGCGCAGTTGGGTCGCACGCTGGCATGGTAGCGAGGAGCGAGCGAGCATGCGGCGCACGGTCAGGGGCGCGTTGGGAGAACGCCACAGTTGCGAGCGGAGGCGCGGCATCTAGATGAGAATAAGAGACATGGAAATGAGTGGTGAATAAAAAAAGTCAAAGTTATAGTGCACGTCACGCCATGCGACCGTCCGAAGAGAGTCGTTGACATCAAACGTCCTATTTGTAGCATTATAACCGTGATAAATGCTGTGCCACGTTGATCCAGATCTAGATACATCGACCGCGCTGTTTGGTCGCTCCCTCGGCCAGACGGCCACGCTCTGCTCCCTTCGTGGCACCGCGTCCTGGATCGGCTTGAATTATGAGATGTGGTGATATTGTTGTAGCATCACTTCATATACTTCTTTGTCCTAAATACTTAAATTTTTAGGATTCAAATTTATTATAAAAAATGTGATCTTCTCGCTTCCCAATACATTTTTATATTTTTAAACATATACACTTTTTTCCTAATACTTCTTCGGTCCCGGTAAGAATGCAATTTTAGAATAGTGCTCTGTGTTAGTATTTCAAGTTCAACCAAATTTACATCAAGAAATGCTAACATTTATCGTATGAAATAGGTAGCACTAGATTCGTCATGAAACATATTTTTATAATATATATTTGATATTATAAATATTAATATTTTTATCTATATATTTGGTTAAACCTTAGACACTTTAATCGAGAATACATTTAGAGTTGTATTCTTTTTCGGATGGAGGTAGTATATAGGTCTGTATCTCTATCTCTATCTCTACTCCCCGTCTCATAAAAAGTGTCGTCCTCCACTTCCGAGAAATCAAACGACCTCCATTCCAAATTATAAATCATTTTGACTTTTCTGGTCCATCCATTTTGCTATGTATCTAGACATATCATTATATCTAGATACATAGCAAAATGGATGTACAAAAAAAGTCAAAGCGACTTATAATTTGTAACAGAGGGAATATATAAGAAAATATTAATATTTATGATGCATAATATCATTAGATAAATTATTGAATATATTTTTATAATAATTAATATTTTCTACAAATCTAATTAAAATTAAAAAATTTAACCAATATAAACTTCATAGCGACACTTCTTTTAAATAGAGAAAGGATATACACATCTTTTTCTTCCTCTTATTTCGGTGTCCAAACTAAAACGTCAACGCTTTTTTTTAGGAAAAAACGTCAACGCTATTGATAGTACTACCGAGTAGCTAGGGCGTAACTATAGGTCGTACGCCACGGAGCGAGCTACTCGTAGATGGTTGCTTTTATTTTACACTTATCCTGTATTCATAATTTCAGACAATACTCTTGTATCACCGACTAATACAAGTAATTTTTTACTTTTGTGATATTTGTCTTTGTAACATATTGAATTTTTGTCTTCGTCTGCCTATAGAAATAATTGTTAATTGTTAATTGCCTCGTGTGCCAATCCAAATCAAATTTTGTCGGGTTCGTGGTTTTGTCTAACGGGTTTTTATTGCCTGTACCGAAAATTGCAGGTTGTGCCTACAGAAATCGCAATGAACGAAATTTACAATTTTAGTATAAAATATGCAATAATCATCGTTTGGAAGGAAACTAAACTCCAGGCACCTGAATTTTAGCAATTCTCTTTATTTTGAGGTGACCTTTTTGTTTCATTTTTTTTGAGGTGACCTCATCTATCTGCCCCCCCCCCCTATGGCCCACATATTTATGTAGGCATGGGTGAAATACTCGTATGATGTCCAAAAACAGTAGAGAAAGCCTGTGTTATTTTTCACAGCACAGCAAGCTGCGTGATCACCGTGTTGGAGAGGGAGAGAGCGTACGTGTTCAGGTAGAAAATACATGATACTATGATAGTGCGAGATACATCCAACGATGATTGGTCCCTTATCCCTCCATCCACCCTCGCGCGATGTGACTCCTCTTTTATGCTGCTAATGTCCCTGTTCGACCGTCAGCCCAACGCGAGCAGCGAGCCACACAAGCGCACATCGACATGGGCTCCGTCGCTGCCGACGCCGGCAAGCCGCACGCCGTGCTAGTGCCGTTCCCGGCGCAGGGCCACGTCACGCCGATGCTGAAGCTAGGAAAGATCCTCCACTGCTGGGGCTTCCACGTCACCTTCGTTAACACAGAGTACAACCGCCGCCGCCTGCTCCGCTCCCGTGGCGCAGGCGCACTCTCGACGGGCTCCCAAGCTTCCGTTTTGCCACCATCCCAGATGGCCTGCCGCCCTCCGACATTGACGCCACCCAAGACGTGCCGTCCCTCTGCCGCTCCACGGGGCAGAGGAGACCTGTCTCCCGCATTTCAGGGCCCTGCTCCAAGGTCTCAACGCCTCCCCTGACGTGCCGCTTGTCACCTGCATCGTTGGCGACGACATCATGGACTTTACCCTGGAAGCCGCCAGGGAGATCGACAAGGACTTCCCAAGCTTCATCCGCTCCACGGACCCTGACGAGTTCGTGGTCCACTCACTTCGCCATTAGGGTGACGGAGCAGATAGCTGTTACGGTGACTACTGACGACTCTGAAAGAAGCAACGGCAACCGGTGAAGGCCCAGTACTGTAGCTGGTCCGACAATTCCCAAAACTGTCCAAGCACTCGCGTTGCTGGATGTATAAGTGGAGAGAGTGCCTGGGAGATAAGGCAAGTCTGAATTGAATGCTGAATACTCGAACTAATCTGTCCTCCTATCCGACTCTCTCCCTCGCATACTCTTCCAGTCTTCCTATCTTCTCCTCTCTTTTCCCTAATTCCTATCTGTTAACAGCCTGGTATCACATACAACCGATCCATGATCGCGCTTGAGATCTCGTGATTCCATCGATCGCCTGACAAACACCATGGGTCTGATCGAATTCCCGGCGAACAGTGAGCTGCATGAACGCCGGTGATCTCCTGTAAATCCCCGGGACTGTCGGTCGATTTGTGGCGGATCTCCTCGATCTGGAGCATTCTCCACCCCCTCCCCACCAACACTACACTCGCCATCAACGCCGTCTGGGCGCCATGAGTCCCGAGTACCAGCAATTGGTGGCTGAGATGCAGCGGCTCTTCAAAGAGCAGAACGATCACCTTGATCGCCGCTTCGCTGACTCGGAGATCGCCTTCGAGGTTCGAGCGCCACGTCACCGACTCGGAACTCCGCCTCGACATGCGCATCGCCGAATCGGAGTGCCGCCACGACGACCGTCTGCAAGGGATCGAGAAGACCACCGGCGGACTCAAGTCCTGGCGCCATGACACCGAAGGCATGTCCGACGATTTGTGACTCGACGCGAGGTTGGCAAACTGACCAAACCTTGGGATCACACGGTGCGTGAGCAATCTTTGTCCGCGCCTAGCCTTCTTACGCCACCACCACCAGCTTCAGAGCAGGCCGTCCAGAGCCCACCTTCTGGCACCATGGCTGCTCGGCCAAATGGGCACAACGATGACAACATCCACCGAGAGAGTGAGTTTGGGGTTGTCACCACCCTGGCTCATTCCGCGGTCACGGGTATGGCCCCAAACCAACCTCCATCCAAATTGCATGGTACCGCTTATGATCTGTGTCTCGCTCGGAACAAGCCACCCGATCCTGCACATTGGTCCACGGCCGGCTAACCAAGCTTCATTTCCCTACTTTTGATAGCGACAACACCCGTTTATGGATTTCACGCGCAGAGAGCTATTTTGAGATGCATTGCACAGTTCCTGCCCTTTGGGTGAAGGTCTCCACCATGCACTTCAATTCACTGACACTGCTGCTCGTTGGGTCCAATCTGTGGAACACCAGCTGAAACGAGTTGATTGGCCATAGTTCTATCGGATGCTTCCACTACTGGAAACATGGAAACAGAGACTTTGCCGAGTGCAAAATTCTTTATCGAGTGTTAAAAATCGGACACTCGGCAAAGAAGGTCGGCAAAAAAGTGCACTCGGCAAAGGACTTCTTTGCGAAAAGTGCGCAAAAACTCGGCAAAAACTCGGCTTTTCGGCATAGGCTGCCCCGCAAAGATTTGTTTAATTTTTTGCCGAAAGTGCCCCACGTCCTTCTTTGCGGCGCGATTTCGGCGCTCCGTAAAGAATTTTGTTAGACACTCGGCAAAGATTTATTTTTTTTTTGTATTTAATTTTTTTGCCGAGTGCCCCGAGATCCGCTTTTCGGCAAAAGATTTATTTTTTTTTTAATTCTTTCAACAAGCGTCTCGTTTGATTATAGAATTTATAAACAGCAAAGAAATTTCGGATTTTTTATTTTAAAATACTTTGCCGAGTGCAATCTGGACGGCACTCGGCAAAGATTTAATTTTTTTTATTATTTCTTTGCCGAGTGCTCCTATGGGTGCACTCGGCAAAGTGGAAATTTTAAAAATCAGGACATCTCCACATGTGAGAGTTGTCACATGTGGAGATGTCCTGGTTTGTAAGCATCGTACGGGACAACGTGCACGAAATCTTCTGAAATTTTTATCATAGCCTCCACATATGATATCACGACATCTCAACAAGTTTCATGATTTTCGGACTTCGTTTGTTTTTTATAGAATTTATAAACACTTCACACGCAATTTCGCGGACATGTTTCGTGAACAAGATGTCCGAAATTTCGGGTCCGTTCTGATACTGCCTCTCATAACACTCACTAACATGACTATCAATTTTCTAATCATTAAACTCCATTATTCGTACCACGTGCAGTTCAAATTTCTAATTTCCGGAAAAATTGAAGTAAACGAAATAAAGTAACTAAATACAACAAAAAGCCACAAAAAATCCCCAACTTGTAACTAGGAGTTCCTGGTGCTTTAAAAAGGCTGCACAAAAAAATTGGAGGCCAAAAACAAAAAAAACAAAAAAACTTTGCCTTAGTGTCGAAGGCGGTCATGGCAGTCGGTTCGAAAGGTCATGGCACTCTAGCAAAATAGTCGTGGTTGCCGAGTGCGAGTGGTCCATCGCTGCACTCTAAGAAGAATGTTTTAATTTTTTTAAATTTTTTCCTTTTGCCGAAAGTGCACCCACAGGAGCACTCGGCAAAAGAAATAATAAAAAATTAAATCTTTGCCGAAAGTCTTGCCATCTCGGGGCACTCGGCAAATTTTAAAATAAAAAATTCTTTGCCGAAGCCGACGCCGATCCAGCGGCGAGGACGATCGGCAAAGAATGTAAAAACTTTAAATCTTTGCCGGGAGTGCGATCCGGGGCACTCGGCAAAGAAATTAAAAAAAAAAAAAAAATCTTTATTGAAAGTGCCTCCCGATCCTTCGAGTCGAAATGCGCGATGCGAAAGCCGCTCGCGGTCGTTTGGTGGTATGACTCGAATGTCGGTTTTTCGCCGCCGGGCGGTCATGTATTGATCCATCCATCCTGCGTCGTATGGATAGAGAGATATTCGCCGCGTCCGCCGGCATGCCGCTTGCCTTACGCGTAGTGGTCGGCACGCATTCCTTGCCGCCCGCCCCACTGGTCGCCATGACCGTGGCCCGAATGTTGCAACGCGCAATTTGCTGCCGCATTATAATGCTAGCTACGGCGCGCCATAATCTTGCTGCTGTAGCCGCGCGCTCCCGGCTCCGGCGAACCCGCTCATGAGCGATACGAGGCGATGGCTTGGGCGCATCGTTCCATAATACCCGCCACTGGCGCGCATGTATTCGCCGGCCGCTTTTCCTGCCCGCGCCATGCGCCGCGTGTAGCTTGGTGATCGCTTGATAATCGAAAGACCCTTTTTGCTCGTGCGGGATGCATCTTGTGGTACCCCGCGCTTCGCTGCCGCCTTGCCCGCTCCGTGCCTCGCTTGCCCGGTGCCGTGCCGCTTCTCTGCCTGCCGCCCTTTGCTGCCCTTCCCGCCCCTCGACACCGATCGACTGCCACGCGCTGTTGCATGTGCCCAGCTGTGCCCGGCCCCGCGCCTTGGCCCTGCTGGCCCCTGCGCCCAGCCCTGCCCATGGACCATGCCATGACGCCATCCGATCATCCGTCTTCGACCCCACCCCTCGCCCTTACCTCCATCGATCCCAGCGCCACTACCCCGCCTGTCGGTATGCCTTCTCACTTATTATTATCGAGGTAGTGGTAGTTGTAGTAGTATTAGTAGTACTAGTGGTAGTATTAGTACAACTAGTGGTAGTATTTGTAGTAGAATTAGTGGTAGTAGTAGTAGTACAACTAATGGTATTAGTTGTAGCAATAGTGGTAGTAGTAGAAGAACCAATGGTAGTAGTAGTAGCAATAGTGAAAGTAGTAGTACAAGTAGTGGTACTACTTGGATATATTCTTCGCATGGATTGATATCCAAACTACATGGCTTCTGTTGAGCCATATGTGCTTGTCGCCATCGTGCGTTGTTTTTTTTGAGTTTTGGAAACCTCACCACGTGTGAGAGGTTCTGAATTTTTGTAAATAATGTATTTTGTTCCATTTTGTAGAGAAGAGCCCGTCGAGTTGAGTCGGAGTTCTCGCCACTTGTGTGTCGGTTTGCTGCACTGCGCGTCTCGCTCTGCCGACTCCGCCACGGCCCGCTAGCCCTGACTCCGCCGCCACCCTAGGTATAACCCCTCTTTTCGTATCATTATCGTAGATCGAGGCGTAAGTATTAGTAGTACTAGTTTAGGCGTCTCCCGTTCGAAAAGAGATACGGTTGGAGGTATGCAATGGTAGTAGATCTTTGCATATTTATGACCGTATCTATTTCGGATTGTCCACGCTTTTTGGACAGCCAGCGAAACCTCATGCGTAGATGGGTTAGTTTCCATGTTACGCTCTAGTCCGAGACAGGAGTTTCAAGCATCACCTCCTGTTGTTCTCCGGATACACACTCTTCTTTGGCGTGGACGTGTATCCGGAGAACAGCGGGAGGTGTCTTGCATATTTATGCCAAATTCGGATATCTCTCGGATAGGAGTAGAGCATGGAAACTAACCTCATCTACACATCTGCGGGTGGGATTAGGACCTATCCTCACCTATTAGACAGTAGGAACACTATGTAGATGAAATTCTCCCCCCCGGTGTCTCCTTTCAACGACATAACGTATTCTTGTCGTTGATAATTCCTGGACACCCAGGGAGTAATATGGGTGTGTTCATGGAGCCCGTGTTTGATGAATTGGTCCGTGCTTGGGACGAAGGGGTATGGACATACGATCGAGCTACAAAGACAACCTTCAAAATGCACGTTTGATACCACTACTCCCTGCATGACTTCCTGGCGTATGGGATATTCTGTGCCTGGTGTGTTCACGGGAAGTTCCCATGCCCAATATGCAAGGAAGGTGTGAGGTTTATTTGGTTGCAGAAGGGTGGCAAGTATTCGTCGTTTGATAGACATCGTCAATTTCTACCTCTTGACCATCCATTCAGACAAGACATCAAGAACTTTACGAAAAGCGTCAAAGTGACAAACCCTACACCGCGGATGATGAATGGTGCCGAGGTTCATGCTCAGATAGGTGCTCTCGTGCCCAATGAAGAAGGTGGTTTTGTGGGATATGGTGAGCAGCATATGTGGACTCATATCTCGGGCATGACGAGGCTCCCCTATTTCGATGATCTTCTTCTACCACATAACATTGATGTAATGCACCTTTGAAAAGAATGTCGCCGAGGCACTTTGGGCAACACTCATGGACCTTTGAAAAGTCTAAGGACAACCCAAAGGCTAGAGTAGACACGGCAACATTATGCGATAGACCAAATCAAGAGATGCAACCTCCTAGTCGTGGCAAGACTCGGGAGAAGGCCTAAGGCTGATTTCGTCTTGAAAAAGGACCAAAGGAGGGAAGTACTTGAATGGATCAAGAAGCTAATGTTCCATGATGGGTATGCAGCGAATCTAAAGAGGGGAGTTAACTTAGGCACTCTGCGAGTCAACGGGATGAAGAGTCATGACTACCACATATGGATTGAGCGGCTTCTTTCGGCGATGGTTCGAGGCTATGTCCCGGAGCATGTCCGCGCAAGTCTTTGGCAGAGTTGAGCTACTTTTTTCCGCCGACTTTGTGCCAAGGAGCTCTCTCTCGGACCATCATTGATGACTTGGAAAAAGCGGCACCCGTGTTGCTCGTAAGTTAGAGAAGATCTTTCCACCCACCGCTTCTTGTCAATGCAAAGATTTGATTGTGCACCTCCTGTATGAGGCACGGATGGGGGGGCCGTCGTGAAACCGTTGGTGCTATCCAATCGAGAGATGTCTCAAGACTCTTCGCAAAAAATGTAGAAATAAAGCCAGAATTGAGGCTTCCATTGCAGAGGCATACATTCTAGAGGAGGTGTCGAACTTCACAGAGAAATACTACACTGAGAAACTTCCTAACGTTCATAATCCACCCCCTCGTTACAATGTTGGCGAAAATGAATCGAACCTCAGCCTTTTCCAAACTGATGCGCCTATAAGTGATGAGTTAAGACAGGTTGCAAATGGCTGTGCCATTAGGGTCAAGTCATTTATCGGTTATGACGTGAATGGATATCGTTTTCACACAGCAAGCTACGAGCAGAGTCGGCCCAATCGACAAACCACAAACAGCGGAGTTGTTACGCCCGGCACTGATGGACTCGACTATTATGGAAGAATTGAAGAAATCTATGAACTATCATTTTATGGTTCCAAACCTCTTACTCCTGTCATATTCAAATGCCACTGGTTTCATCCTGATGTAACGAGACGAACCCCTAAGCTTGGGCTAGTCGAGATTCGACAGGATTCCGTCTATCCAGGAAAAGATGTCTACATTGTGGCTCAACAGGCCGTCTAGGTTTATTATACGTCATACGCGTGCAAAGACGCCGAGCATCTTAAGGGTTGGTCTATTGTGCACAAGGTATCGCCACACGGTAAACTACCTGTCCCAAACGATGAAGATTATAACTTCAACCCAAACACATATGATGGAGAGTTCTATCAAGAAGAGGGGCTACAAGGGAGGTTTGACATAGACTTAACCGAAGAGATAGGAATGGAAGTAGATAATGAAAGGGATGATGACGAGGACGCTGGAGACGAGGTGCGAAATCTGAAGGACATACAAATGCTTGAGCGATTACATTTCGGCAATGACAATGAAGACAACATTCCTCCTTCGGATAGTGTTGATGAGTTGGACAATGTTGATAGTGATGACGAGACCTATGATCCAGCTAATTTCAATCATGAAGATTATTTCTAATACATGTAATACTATGTTTTTTGTAATTATGTTTTGTTCATTTTTGCATATATTTCTAATACATGTAATACTATGTTTTTTGTAATTATGTTTTGTTTATTTTTGCACCTATTTCTAATTACGTCTTGTTTTTCTTTTTTATTGCAGGTGATTGAGCAAAGATGGCGGGCGACCGTCATAGGTCTGTGAACTCGATTTACCAAAGACCACGCCTTGGTCGCGGAGGAGGCGGCAGAGGATCGAACAGGAGGAGGAGGACCGCTAGCAGCCGTGAGGAGGGCGTCTCCTCCCACGCCACGTGAGGAGGACCCGCCACCGCAGGAGGAGGTGGCGCCTGTGGGACAGAGTCAGACGAGGAGTTGGTTCGGCAGACGGAGGAGGAGGAGGAGGAGGAGGAGGAGGAGGAGGAGGAGGAGGAGGAGGGGGGAGGCAGCACGGGTTCCGCTTCCTCCAACTCCTCTTCGAGTGTCTACTTGCGAGGTCCCGCGAGCCTCCCACAGGTTCCGCTTCCTCACCAACGCCCAGTGATTCGCCCCGAAGGACAAAAGTAAGTAACTGTATATGTTATCACCACTACTTCATATGATATGATGAAAAAAACTAATAATTTTTCTTAATTACTTGTGCAGGAACTGGGTGGTTGTGTCGGGTGGTAGCGCACGGCTAGTCAATGGCATCCTGGGTCTTCTGTGCAGGCAGCACTTCCCCGGCATTGTCACGTCACGCGATCAAGACGGAGCAGCCTACTCATTTGACCACTCACGCCGTCGCCTCCGGCGCGGAGTACCCCAACAAGGCGGCTTGGTGAAGGCAAGAGTTTTGGGTAAGTCTCCCTTGCACAACATTGCTCAATACGTCGCATTCATTAGACTTTTCTTGAAATAATGAATCGATACATCGCTTTTGTATGCGAGACTTATTACGAGATCATGCGAGGAGGATTTGAGGCCGAGGAGCAAAGCGACTACCAAAGCCTATAAAAAACTCGTCACCGACATGCATCACGAGGCGGCGCGATCCAAAGCCATCGTAACCTACTACGGGTCGAAGCTTGAGAGAGGAAAACCAAGAAAGACGCAAGAGAGATGCGGTGACCGGGAGCAGTACCTTGAGGTAAATGAAGAACATCAACATTGATTCGATTTGAGATTAAGTTGGTTTAATTTGATCTTCTTATATGTCCAATACTTGATGACGTGTAGGTGATTCCCTAGTGGTGCCAAGCGTATCCCGAAGTCTTTGGCGATGATGGTGGACAGGTGGTTCACGGAGGAGTACCTCAAGATGCACAGGATGCTCGGGACCGTCGTTTATGATGCAAGGTCCAAAGCACACCATCAAGGCAGCCGCAACCTCGCCGGATACAAACAAGCATGGGTACGCGAATTGATTTATCTATTATTACGCTCGATTCATCCGATTTCTAATCATCGTCTTTGTTTTCTCGCGATCGGCGTCACATAGTGGCTGAGCTTGCTCGGACTTTCGTGCATGGTGTATGGCCCCACAAGGGTAAGGCGACGTCCGATGTCTCCTTCAACTCGGAGGACCCGCGAGGCGAGGCATACACGAACCCGGCGCCCACTCCCGCATCGGTGAGTACACCGAGGTGGCGAGGTCACTCCATGGGGCGAACCACGATCCGAGCACCCGGGACTTCGATGGAGAGGCCGTCATGAGGGCGGGCAAGGCAAGAAGCATGGACGGTTCGGCTTGGCGGCGGCGTCATCGACATCGGCCTCTACTCCTCTCTCTCCTAGATCCGAGCACGGAGCACGAGTGAGAGCCCGCCATTCAAGACACGGCCGGCATCACGCGACAAAGACCGGTCGGCCGACTCGAGGTTATTCTGTTTTACTCGTTATACATTGATCTTTACACACCACCTTAATTAGCTTTGCATTAAAAAACATTGGAGTGAAATATTGCAGGCCCGGCTAGAACAAGAAATGAAGGAACGTCAGGAGCTGGGGGCCCAGTTGGAGGCCGAGCGGGCCGAGCGGCAGGCCCAGGCGCAGAGGCTGATGGACATTACGGATTTCCTACAAGGGCTTGGGCAACGTATGGGCTTGTCTCTGCCACCTGGGTTGTTGGTTCCACCTCCGCCTCCGCGTCCTGCAGCTGCAGCTACTCCTGTGAGTATCAAAGTTTTTTACTTTCACTTGTGCTTTGCTTGTATGGCCTATATCGTCCTAGATTAGCTATCAAAATAATCTTGTCTCACATGCAATCTTTTCTCCTTTGTGCAGTCTTCATCTGACGGTGGTTCGAATAATCCACCTCATGCACCTACGAATGATGCATCTGGGCCTTCACCACAGTCGCAGTGGCCGAGATGAGTGCATGTTGTATTTTTTACATTTGTTGTTCACTTGGTGATGGACTTGTGATGCACTTGTGGACTTTGATGGACTTGTAAACTTATTTGGATGGACTTGAGCATTTATTATTATATATTGTGATGGATGTGATATGGGCGGATGGATGTGTGGATGGATGAGATATATATGTGATGGATGAGATATATATGCGATGGATGAGATATATATGTGATGGATGAGATATATATGTGATATATGTTTGTATGAATGTATTTGTCATGATGGAATGCAAAAAAAAAAATTTACCGTTTTGGGTCACTTTGCCGAGTGTTGCACTCGGCAAAGGACCCCTTTGCCAAGCGCAATGGTCACAACGCTCGACAAAGCTGGCAAAATGGGCGACCAGAAAACAGATTTTCCAGCTTTGCCGAGTGCTGTGACTCTAACACTCGGCAAAGAATTTTTCAAAAAAAAATAAAAAATATTTGCCGAGTGCCTGGAGGTTTGACACTCGGCAAAGAAAATTTCAAAAAAAATAAAAGCTCTTTGCCGAGTGCCTTCCGGGTTGACGCTCGGCAAAGAATTTTTCAAAAAAAAATAAAAAATATTTGCCGAGTGCCTGGAGGTTTGGCACTCGGCAAAGAAAATTTTCAAAAAAAAATAAAATCTCTTTGCCGAGTGCCTCACGGGTTGGCACTCGGCAAAGAAAGTTTTAAAAAAAATTTAAAAAAATTTAAAAATAATATTTGCCGAGTGCCTGGAGGTTTGGCACTCGGCAAAGAAAATTTTCAAAAAAATAATAAAATCTCTTTGCCGAGTGCCTCACGGGTTGACACTCGGCAAAGAAAGTTTTAAAAAAAATTTAAAAAAATCTTTGCCGAGTGCCGGCAGGGTTGACACTCGGCAAAGTGACCATCAACGGGACCGGCGCCGTGACGGTCGCTTTTCTTTGCCGAGTGCCCGATAAAATACACTCGGCAAAGAGTGCTTTGCCGATCAATTTTTTTGCCGTGTGTGCTTTGCCGAGTGCCGCACTCGGCAAAGGCTTGGCGAGTGCAATATAGCCTTTGCCGAGTGCCTCAGGCACTCGGCAAAGAACCTGAATCCAATAGTGTTCACGAGCGTTTTAGCCATGATCAACACCAGCTGTTGATTAGGCAGATGTTCCACATCAAGCAAGAGTCAACTGTTAAGGACTCTGTTGATCGCTTCGCTGAGTTGATCGATCAATTAGCCCTCCTATCTACAATTCCAACAATGGCATGCTCTACTATACCACTCACTTTGTTGATGGTTTACGCGAGGATATTCATGCTGTTATTGTTGTTCAACGCCCACAAAACTTGGATACGCACTTTGGCTCAATTGTAGGAAGAGGTGGTCGATTCGTCGCACAAGCACGAGGCCAAGCGTGCCCCCCATTCTATCCAAAATTGTCGTTCAAGCAGGCTCTGCCCTTCCTTTACCACCAGCAACTGACAAGGCGACCAAGGGAGTTGAGTCTTCTGCTCCATCGCTGCCCACCAAAACTGCCGAAGACAAGCTCCGAGCTCTGCGTATTTAGCGGCGTGTGCGAACGATGTGCCGAGAAATGGTCGTGTGACCACAAGTGCTCATCCAAAATCCAATTACATGCAATGCTGGAGGTATATGGGACCTTTTCGCTCTGACTGATGTTCCTACTTACACTGAATCTTGTGCCCCAGTGGAGGAACAACTTCTGCTGGCTCTTTGCGGTGGTCTGGGTGGCCCTCGCACTATGCAGTTCATTGGTGTGGCATTCATGGCCTTCCCATCTGTATTTTGGTCGACTCTGGCAGTACCACTTCTTTTATGAGTCAGCGTGTGGTGGATCAGCTACCCCGCTTACAGTTACAGCCGACTCATCATCAAGTGCATATAGCCAACGGTGGTCTGATGGTTTGTTCAGCAATGGTGCCAGACTGCAGTTGGTCGATGGCGTCCTATTATTTTCAGCATCCTGTCAAGGACCATCCCCTCAAGTGTTATGACCTCATTCTTGGTATGGACTGGCTTATCCGCTTTAGTCCCATTAAAGTGGATTGGCAGCAGTAATGGATGCAAATTCCTTTCGGCAAAACTACAGCCATGCTCCACAGCCACGACACAACTCCAGCCAATATGGTCTTTCAGTTATTGTCAGTTCAGGAACAGTCTGCTCCTGCCTCTGAAATTCAGACACTGCGAGCTGAGATTCAAGCCATCCACAAGGACTTTGCTACTGTTTGCTCACCACCACAGCAGTTACAACCGCTAGTGCGCTCATGTGACCACCGCATCCCACTAATTTCAGGGGCGAGACCGATGAACACTCAAAGATGAGATTGAGCCCCAGGTCGTTACACGGATGGTCCAGCAGGGCTTGATTCAACAAAGTTCCTCACCCTTGATCTCACCGGTTCTGCTCGTTAAAAAGAAGGATGGTACATGGCGCTTGTGCGTCAATTACCGCAACCTCAATGATCTCACTGTCAAGGGGTACTTTTCCATTTCCAGTATTCGATCAACTAATGGATGAGTTGGCAAACGCAAAATGGTTCTTGATACTGGATCTCTTTGCTGGTTATCACAAAGGCAGGCTCCACGCGGGTGAAGAACCGAAGACGCCCTTGTCTACTCACTCAGGCCATGGTGCCGAACCCTACGGTTCAAATTCAAAAATAGGTCCCTTAAGGGTGTAAATGTATTTCGAAAAAGAGTTTAAAAAAAACAAAAGTCAGAACACTAACGCTGCAGCCGCTCTAAGGGGTTGTTTCATTGTTTGGATCTAGCATTTTATGAGAACTAGTTTCCGTAGAACCAGCTTTACTGTAACTACCCACAAAACTGTGTTTGGATCTTCCAACAAACTCCCGTATAAGATAAATTCATTTTCCATTAACCAACTCAAAACTGGTTTATCTAAAAACCTCTTTAAAACTCATTTAGCTAAAACATATTTATACGTTAGAGATCCAAACAAGTAAACAACCACTAAGTGTGCTAGTTGGGCCACGTTTGGAGTACATTAGGTTCGGAAATGACTTTGTATTATAGTTGATATCGTATATACACGTATCTATGTGTTTATGGGTTAGGATAGTGTTGAACTATAGCCATACCTACGAACTAAATGGATATAACGACACTGAACGTCACCCGCGCCGCGCATTCGTGGGGACCGCTCGCACCCCCACACACTTCATCCCATATGAAACACCTGAGCTATTTTTAAAACAGCCAGATGCAACACTTGCAACATATAAAAAAGACACATGAAACACTTGAAACATGCGTCTGAAACACTTGCAAAAACACTTCGCAACATCCAGATAAAACACTTGCAACACATGTGTGAAACATATGCAACATCCAAATAAACAAAATACAGCATACATCTAAAAACAGATGAAACATTGAGGACAGACGTTTGCAACATATGCAACATCCCGATATAGCTTTGCAACATCCGTATGAAACAATTGCAATATGCCTCTAAAACATCTGAAACATTTGAAATGTGTGTTTGCAACATGCATCATATCCTGGTGCGGCATCCTCATTTATCGCATCGGAGGCGCGCAGCACCAGCGAGCAGAAGCGAGGCGGAGGGCTTCCGCGCCGGGGGAGGGCTTCCGCGCCAGGGCCCGATGCTTCTCCTTGCGCTTAGCGATGTCGGCGTCGTCCGAGTGGTGCGGCAGAAGAGGAGCAGCGGACGGGCGAACAGCGAGCAACGACAGGTGCAAAGAAGGCTTAACGCGGAGCAAAGGATGTGAGCAGCAGCGCGAGCAGAGTGTGAGAGCAACGACGGCGGAGCAAGAGCAAAGCGGGCAAAGCGGTTAGAGCATCGAAATGGACATGAGGCGCGGAGTATAGCGGGATGGGGTCGGGTACGACGCCTCCTGTCGGTGTTTTAAGTTGCCATCAACTAGTAAATTTTTAATATTGCGCGTCTGGCTCGGATGGTGTGCTAAGAGGACACGAGGTTTATACTGGTTCAGGTAAAATGTCTCTACGTCTAGTTCATTGTTGTTACTCGTGTTACTAGTACTGAAAGTTTGTAGTAGGGGTTACAAACGGTCGAGAGAGATAGTTCCCAAGTCTCTGGTCGTGAGAGGAGCGAACGGGTGCCGAGAGCTCGGTTGCTTCCCGGCTGTATGCTTAGGTGTTCTGATCGGTTTGGGGTTCGATGGGTTCCAGTCCAAATCGATGCGATGTGTTGCAATGCCTCTTATGGGACGCCCTGCATTCCCTTTTATAAGTCAAGGAAAAGCACGGGTTACAGTGAAGGAAAAGAGGAGAATGAGAAGAAGAAGAAGTCCTCTAGGATCATCGGGTCCTTCTTTTCCTTCACGCGAGTCCCACCGACCCTGTAGACTTCAACAGGGACAGCTCCATGTCATGGCCCTGTCCGTCACTGGCGCCATGCGCAGGCGTCGTCTCCTGGCCGTGGCGCTCCACTCTATCCCGGCAGACGTCGTGGTGAACTGATGCGCCTGTCAGTCCTCGTACAAGGGTTAGGCAGAACAACACCGGTATGCCCGACGTTGTTCCAGATGTGAATCCCCACGTATGGCCCGTCACGACCACGGGTTATATCGGGCCGTGCCGATCACCTCCCTGGTGTCAGAGCTTTGATCTAGGCCCATTCGCTTGGACCTGGAGTGGTTGGCGGCTGTATGGGTCTCCGTCGGGCGAGACGGATCCCTCGGCCTCGAGGTCGATCGAGGCGGAGTCCCCCTAGAGGCCGGGCGAGGCGGAGCCAGTCCTCAGAGGTCGGGCAAGGCGGAGCCCGCGGCCTCGGTGTCGGGCGACGAGGAGCCCGCCCTCAGAGGTCGGGCGAGGCGAAGCCCGCGCCCTCAGTGTCGGGCGAGGCGGAGCCCGCCCTCAGAGGTTGGGCGTGGCGGAGCCAGCCCTCAGAGGTCGGGCGAGGAGGAGCCCGTGGCCTCGGTGTCGGCCGATGCGGAGCCGGCCCTCAGAGGTCGGGCGATGCGGAGCCGGCCCTCAGAGGTCGGGCGAGGCGGAGCCCGCCCTCAGAGATCGGGCGATGCGGAGCGCAAACCGAAGGGTCGGGCGAGGCGGAGCCCGCCCCCCAGAGGCTGGGCGAGGTGGAGCCAGACCTCAGAGGTCGGGCGAGGCGGAGCCCGCGGCCTCGTTGTCGGGCGAGGCGGAGCCCATCCTCAGAGGTCGGGCGAGGCGGAGCCAGCCCTCAGAGGTCGGGCGAGGCGGAGCCGGCGGCCTCGGTGCCGGGCGAGGCAGAGCCAACCCTCAGAGGTCGAGCGAGGCGGAGCCCGCCCCCAGAGGCCGGGCGAGGCGAAGCTTGCGCACCTGGGGGTCAGTTGGAGCTGTAGTCGCACTCTTGACTGCTCGGATGAATCAATGTTGATGGTTATTAGCTCCTTCGCTTCGGGTACCCTAGTATTGGTCCCCGACACCTCCACGCTGGAGAAGGCCGCGGCGAGCGGACCCCGCAATGAAGGCTCCTGCGGCGGTCGCACGCATGTGGCATGATGGAGGAGCTCGCGGTGGTTACATGCGTGCAGCGGTGGGGAAATAAAATGTCGCTGGCCTTTTTTCTTTTTGGAGAAATATGCTGGTGGTGGAGCCGAGTAGGCCTATTGGTCCGATCGCCGCACAGGCCCACGAACAGGGCGTGCGGACAGATGCGCTAGGACGGACATCCTCACTAGAGCATTATCGAAGATATATATTTTTTTCTATTAATTAATAGACATATAGGTAAAGGTAAGTAAATTAAACCATTTCATATCCTAATGAGGAAAAAATCCATCTCGTTTTGGATCACAGGTACCCATTGCCATCTCTTATTCTCTTAGTCCCACGGCGCCGGGCCGCGGCGCGCAGCTAACGCGGGAGATGGGAGCCGGCCGGCCGCTGCCGTCCTCGTTCGCATCGCAGAAATGAGATCGCACGAGGCCTGAGGTGTGTTGAGCGGCTGCCCCCGGCCCGCCGAGCTCCTTGCACCTAACGCCACAGGTGGTATTTACTAGCCTGCCTTTCAAGTCTCAACTAACCCGCTTGATTTCAGCGCGCGCGCGCGCGTGTCGCTGAGCAGCAACCTCCCCGGATGAAGGCGACAGGGAAAAGCGCCGCCTGCACGCGCACGATGCCAACGCACGCTCTCCGTCGCGTTCACGATCATTCGCATCGCATGTTTAATCTGGCTGCGCTATACGTGTTCACATCGGGATCATGTTGGCACGCACGTTTTACTCGTGCGTCACATGTGTCCACTCGTGAGCTCGTGTGGTACACAGTATATATAGGGCGTGCCAAGCATCCAGTCTAGCTGCACCACCATAAGCACCAACGGAAAACCAGTGTTGGCTGCAGCGCCGCAGGCAGTAGATCGAGCCTTCTGTCCCCGGTCCGGCGGCCCCCTGTCGCAACTTGCAAGTACGTGCTGCCGATCGACTACTCTTGCGGCCGGACTCGGTTGTGCGCCATGGCTCTGGACGCGAGGTCCCTTCCGGTAGTGTCCGCCCCCGCCCTCGAAGTCTGCTCGGGGGGATGCCGAGAACCAGGAACGGTGGCGGCGTTTCGTCCGCGACGGCCGGCGCGGCGGAGGTGTCCGTCGTCGTGGACGTGCCGGCGCTGTGGAGCGACGAGGGAAGGATGAAGCGGGAGCTGGTCGTGTGGGCCAAGGCTGTGTCGTCCATGGCCATCAGGGAAACGATGATGCAGTGCTGACTGCTGAAGACCTGAAGTGCTGATTAAGGCGGATCGGAACTTCCTTCATGCATAGAGCCCTGAGGATGCCACATCTCTTTGTTTTTTTTTTCCCTGGTGCTGCTGGGTCCTTTCTTTGCTGAGCAAACCAATTCACGCGACGAAGCATGGCGGCGGCGGCGGCTTTGTACATGTTCGGTTGATCATTTGGGCTTGTACATACATGTTCTTTTTGGAAAGGATGCAAGAGAGAGCTTCAGATGTTTTGTCGCACGGAATATATATTTTGGATGTGTCCTGCGTTTTGTTTTCGCTCAAATTGTCACGCTGGGTTGAATTGACAGTGCGTCTGCGGAAAGATCAAATCTGGAGTTGAGCTGCTGGTTTCTGTACGCAGACTGTACGCTGCATGCGCGCGACCGATCGTTGACACTGATCGCTCGACTCGCTCGTTAGCGACTCGGCTCAGTTTGAATTTTTAAACAATCTGAGCCAGAACTTTAGCTCGATTAATTAACAAGACAGCTCGATCCAGCCGCAAGCTGCTCGTGAGCCAAAACGAGTCAAGGTAAATCAGATGACAACAACTTTAATCAGCCCATATATGCCATGGCCCATTGACCCAATATGATAAAACTCTAGCCCCCAACTCCCACGCTCCCACCCCTAGACCCTAAACTTTCCCCATCCGCCGTTCCGTACAGGCATAGCCGTAAATGCATGCACGTTAGGCGGTTCCCCTCTTGAGCCGCAGCACGCGGCACATGCTTAAGTCTTTCGGCGCCTACTGTTCGCTAGGGCCTTGCAATCGTAGCTTTGCTTACTCTGTTGCAAGCCAACGCATAGCAACAAGCATTAGCTTTTGTTTTTTTTTCTTAATTTTCCCAAACCAGCATCAAATCATCTGTCTTCTTATTTATTTTGTTTTTCCAAAATTAGTACTCGTCTCTGTCTTTTGCTAGATGAATAACCTCAACATGAAGAAAAAAATTTAAGTTAGCTCGCGAGGCAAACGAGCCAGCTCGAGCTGCCAAGCGAGCCGAGCCGAGCTGAGCTTATAGCTCGTTAGTATAACAAGCCAAGCCGAGATAATGAGCCGAGCCATAACGAGCCGAGCTATAACGAGCTGCACTGGCTCGATATCTAGCCCTAGTTGAAGCAAGTGCCCGGCAGAGGGCAGAGGCAGCACACTGCTCACTGTTATGCATCATCAGCACTTGTATTTTAGTGTGCCTTTTTTTTCCACAGAATTGGCTAGCTTGTATCATATTGACGAGAGCTGGCTTGAGTTCAAATGAGTCGTTACAACCAAATACGTCGTCATTGTAATGTTTGGACTATAGATGTACCAATTTGACAAGTTGTTGCACCATGTTGATGAGAGTTGGCTTGAGTTCAAATGAGTCGTTGTTACAACCAAATACGTCTTTTTCAAATGAGTTCAAATGTGCACATTCACTATCAAAGGAGTCGCTCAAGATGCCGTGTTACTTCGCCTCTTCCCATTCTCCCTCTTGGGGACGTCATCCTTGTCACGTTTGGACTATAGATACACCAATTTGACAAGTCGTTGCACAATTATGCATCTTATAAGTTGCTGGACTAATATGCACACACTTGCTAAGTTCTCACACTAAATTGAGTATTCTATAAGTTATTTGGACCAATCTGCACCCGTCTTTCTAAGTTATTCATGATTTATATTCTCAATGTTTAATTCAAGTTTTGTTCAAAACGACTTTATTTTTTAAGTAAGAAGAGAGTAACCTCTCTGAAAGTAGACACGGTAGTATATTTCAGCTTGTCTTATAGCGGAGCCACATTCGCAGATGTTTAGGTGGATGAGAGAGAAAACAGAAGAGGAAAGCTGATTGTCGCAAGATTTGGCGCCGAGCGCTAGCGCTGTTCCCGAGTTTTGTGGGGCCCGCCACCACTTCCCGTGACCCGTCCTCGAGAACGAATGACAGCCGCGCGCAGGCCTTAGGCTCGCTGGCCGTCGTTGTCCGCGACATGCTCGTCGCTTGCCCGCCACTAGCCAGCTTCGCGCCGCCGTCGGCCGCCCACAGGGTCGGCTTCGCGCCGCCGGCAGGCCGCCGCTTGCAGGTTCTGCGCGCCGGCTACCTCCATCTGCGCGACTCGCTGTGCCTCTGGCGGCTGCTGGCTGCTGCCCCGGCCGCCGACGCCGCGCGACCGTGTGCGAGCCAAGACAGGCATAGCAAGGAGAAGGGGCCAGGGCATACGAGCTCGTGACCATGGCTGCCATCGAGCTCGGTACCCGAGAGCGAGCGGGCGATGTGCTCGTCGGTTCTTGGGCAAGTGGGCGGTGGCCTCCAGCCAATGGTGAGCTTGCTCGACGTGTTCATCCACCAGGAACAGAAGCTAAGAAGAAATAGTGACGTGTATGGCCCACTTAATAAAAGAAGGAATATTCTAACTGTAAGAGGAGATAAATTGTTATAATTTGTCTGCAAAGCTTGTCTCTAAATGATATGGCTTAGCTTAAAGCCAAGCTTATTGAACCTGTTCTTAGAGTTTGGTGGTTATATCCTAACTCCATTTTGGTCGAATGCACGATATCAATAGAAAGAATATCTGCAGCCTGTTCGCTTGGTCGTATTTGGCTTATAAGCCATGGCTTATCAGTCAACGAACAATATTTTCTCTTACACTAAACCAGCCAACAATATTTTTAGCCGTGGCTTATAAGCCAAACAAGCCCAAACTAACATGACGCTGGAGCTTCCAATAAGAGAGAAAGCCAGAATATCTGGAGCTTCCAATCAAAGAGAAAGCCCTGCACCTGCAGGCAGTTGGTAGCTCTATAAATACCAGCTTCCATTGTACATCACTGGTGCCTCATCTCACAAGTATAGTATACACAATCGTCACAACAAGTTGAAGCTAGCAGTTGCGCTGTTGCACATCACTGCACAGCAGGCGCGCAGATCGACATGGGCTCCATCGCTGCTGACGCCGATCGCCGGCCGCACGCCGTGTGCGTGCCGTTCCCAGCTCAGGGCCACGTCACGCCGATGCTGAAGCTGGCCAAGATCCTCCACAGCCGGGGCTTCCACATCACCTTCGTCAACACGGAGTTCAACCACCACCGCTTGCTCCGCTCCCGCGGCGCCGGCGCGCTCGACGGCCTCCCGGACCTCCGCTTCGCCGCCATCCCGGAGGGCCTGCCCCCGTCCGACGCCGACGCCACTCAGGACGTGCCGTCGCTCTGCCGCGCCACCATGGAGAACTGCCTCCCGCATTTCAGGAGCTTCCTCGCCGAGCTCAACTCCTCCCCGGACGTGCCGCCGGTCACTTGCGTCGTCGGAGACGACGTCATGAGCTTCACTCTGGAAGCAGCCCGAGAGATCGACGTGCCGTGCGCGCTCTTCTGGACGGCCAGCGTCTGCGGCTACATGGGCTACCGCTATTACCGCGACCTCATGGAGAAGGGCATCTTCCCGCTCAAAGGTTAGCCCCCCGCCTGCACGAAGCACGATGGGTCGGTAGGGTACTGTAGCATGCAGCTGCTCACGTTTTCTAACCATGATCGATGCAGACGCCGAGCAGTTGACGAACGGGTTCTTGGACACGCCGGCGGACTGGGCGCCGGGGATGGGCAAGCACTTCCGGCTCAAGGACTTCCCAAGCTTCATGCGCTCGACGGACCCCGACGAGTTCCTGTTCCACTTCGTCCTTAAGGTGACGGAGCAGATAGCCGGCGCGGACGCCGTTATCCTCAACACCTTCGACAAGCTCGAGCAGGAGGCGCTCGACGCCATGCGCGCCATGATCCCGTCGTCCGCGTCCATCCACACCATTGGCCCGCTCGCCTTCCTCGCAGAGGAGATAGTACCCCGGGAAGACCCGGCCGATGCGTTTGGCTCCAACCTCTGGAAGGAGGACGTCTCCTGCTTCGACTGGCTCCACGGCAGGGCGCCCAGGTCGGTGGCACAACTGGATTCAGGTTCTTTGCCGAGTGCCTGAGGCACTCGGCAAAGGCCTAATTGCACTCGGCAAAGCCTTTTGCCGAAAAGCGGCACTCGGCAAAGAACACACGGCAAAAAATTAATCGGCAAAGACCTCTTTGCCGAGTGTCTTTTATCGGGCACTCGGCAAAGGCTTTGCCGAGATTCCCGGTGGCACTCGGCAAAGAAAAGCAACCGTGACGGCGCCGAATCCGTCGACGGGATTTTTTGCAGTGAAAGTGCCAACCCCGCAGCACTCGGCAAAGATTTTTTATTTTAAAAAAAAAATTCTTTGAAAGAGTGCCCAACGGCCGGCGCCGCAAAGTTTGATTTTTTTAAATTCTTTGCCGAGTGCCCTCTAGCCGGCTCGGCAAAGTTTCAATTTTTTTAAAAAATTCTTTTGCCGAGTGCCCTCCGCCGCACTCGGCAAAGTTTGATTTTTTTAAAAAATTCTTTGCCGAGTGCCTTCTTACTACACAAGCAATGCAAAGTTTCAATTTTTTTTAAAAAATTTCTTTGCCGAAAGTGCCCTCTGGCCGCACTCGGCAAAGTTTGAATTTTTTTTTAAAAAAAAAATCTGAAGCTCCCATGTTGCTCGCTTTACTCCTTGCTTTAACCTGCAAATGAACCAAACAGCACAAAAGAAAATAAGTAGCCAATAATGAACTAAAAGAAAATAAGTACCAAGTAATGAGCTTAAATAGATCTAACAATACCTAGGCTAACAAAAGCTCTAATTAGCATTTGAAAATCCACTAAGCTCCAAAACTATAAACTGCTAGCTCTTGAAACCAAACTGCAAGTACATGCAAAGCCATTTCAACTATTTCGTTCTGCCTTCACTGAAAAGCATGTACTGAAACTGAGGTAATTTTGCAATTACAGAGACAAGCTAACTACCGACACAACCTGAGAAGTGAGAAGCACAAGAACTGATGGACCAACACAACCTGAGAAGCACAAGAACTGATGGACTTGCACCTGTCCTCACCGAGTTCCAAAACCCAAATCCAAGCAAATGAAATAAAATAAGTTTCTGAACAGGCCATTTGACATTGCTAACAACCTTGCAAGTGAATCATACATATTCGAATCAGATTGTTATATGGCAATAAAATAAGTTTAAATTTACCAAATGCAAGCAGTCAGTTCTTACTACTGACTTTATAGTTTACATCCTATCAATAACGTCTACTTTCAATGCAATTCAAAGGCAAGGATAATGCTTGTTTAGGTCACAGTTTGAGGAGATATCAGTCAAGATTTGTTGTCTTTGCAAACCTTGAAGGATTTTATAAAATGTACTCAGATCATGAAATCTATTCTTTATAGTATTCAAGATGTAGCTAGCGACATTTCCTCATTTACAAATGTGATGAAATTGATTATTTGGTACTCAACCAAAGTCTACACCCATTGAAAATATTATTTAAGATAATTGTCATGATCATACCAAAATACAGAAAAAAAAATTCAAATCTGAATCCATAGAAAGACAAGGCAAGTTGTTGACCCAATATCATTTGAGAAATAACATTTAGTCTGATAATTGCTGGAACTAGTAATACCTGGACAAGAGAACTTACAAATTATAGCATAGCTATTGCTGATTGTTGTTGCTGAAAAGAAAAGAAAAGAGCAAAGCACTAAGCTTCTAAATCAAATAGAACAGAAAATAAAAATAAAAAGCATTCCCTACATGCAGAGTTATTTATGCAGAGTTATTTAGACAGGTATGCTAAATAAGAGAATGAGCAGCAGGCCATATTGCACATATGGTTAGGAAGTGCTTTTTACTAGCATAAGAGACGTATGCACCATTGGAACAAACATGACATTTCAATTTTGGTACAAACAATAATACTGCTTTAGTAAAAGTTTTTTAAATTGCGTAAAGTTTCAATAAGCAGTAAGACTTAAATACATGTTTCGCTTATGATAACATGCTGATCTTGTGAGTATCCTGGGTGTTCCAGGTGAAGGCGATGAGTTTCGATGACTCCGCAGGACAAGCTAGCATTCCCGGTGAAGATCTGTTCTTTGTGTGATGAATGACTTGATGAACTCACGAGGCAAGCATCGCACCAAGACACGAGGGCGTTGATAAATAGCAAATCTATGAGTGTGGTAGGAGTCTTGCCTGCCTTGACTCGTTTCCATTGTTGCTAACGGAAATGTTAAAGTTAAACAACTAGTACATTGAAGCGTGTAAGAACACTGTACCACAGCCAATCTATAGCGTCGAACAATGGTCGCTAAAACATAATATTAACGACCAACAATTGGTCGGTATACCACAACCAACATTGTAGAAATAGACAAACGATTTACCATGGTCAGGTAACAATGCTATCTTTGTGGTGTTTACTACAAATGTAAGCTATTCCCCAAACAAACATTGGATCTCGCACACATTAAGAATAATACCCGATATATGGTCATTGCTGCCAGCTCTATCACAAAGCATACTGAAGCCCACTGCATCACCAAATCTATAAATAACCAGAAAAAAATATGGATGAAATGCTAGCGGATTTTACGAACCATGTATCCAAATCATTTTTAATATTTAGTTTGCAACTCTGAACACCTACGAAACATCAAGTACATGAACAAAAGCTGTAATTAAGATAAGAACTTATTACGACATTGCTGTAGTGAACAGGTACAATATTTAATCCATTAGCAATCTCACCATAATAAATCTACTCTGTACATTTGCTTTCTCGATAATCTGAAAGAGGCTTCTCAAACCTTATTATTATTCTCTGGATTTTAATATATGCGATGGCATCTTGATGCGAGAAAAATACAAGCCATAGCTCTAGTCTTTTAAGCACAATTCTTTAAAATTATTGTGGCGGCAATAGTAGGAGAATCACCTGGATTTTAGGAGGACAAATGATTAAGGAGAATCACCAAATCGAAGATCCATAGAAATACAGTGCTAATTAGTTACAAACCGGTAATGGTAGCGTGGAGAGTATGTAGAACACACAGCAACAGTTCACCGAGATGAACATTGCAGAGCTCTTCCTTTTTTTTTGTAATGTTTTGGATGAAGTAAGGGGTTGCAGATACATTGTGGCTGATAGATAGAACATGAACATATATCTTGTTCAATTTGTGTAGATTGCTGAATATATATTCTAGCATGCTTATGCTCACTTAACTCTTTACCAATATGTGCTTCTAATTTGGTTCATGGTGGCACCACAATAGTAGATTAATAACAAGTACATAAGAAAACAGTTCCTGAACTTTGTACTTCGATCACGTGCTGATATCTATAATTGGAACTGATTTGTTAATTTACCCTACAAGTGATTTGGATAGCTACATGTATTAACCAGATACTTTCTTGCCTTTTTAGATCTATATATGATGAACATCATCAAAAACATATATCTTGGCTGATTAAGCCGGGTTAATCCCTAAATAAAATTCTAAAACATGCTTTTGGCCTGAATAATAAAAACAAAATGATGAGCTTGTATGCATCCCAACGACTTATAGTGGTTCGACATCATTAGCTGTTTGTGAATTGCGATTAGATGCGCTCGTTAGTGCATAGCAAGAGAAGCAGATCAGATCGATCGAGGCACGCAAGCAAAGATAGGCTAGTAGCATGATTAGATCGAA
Organism: Miscanthus lutarioriparius; assembly: GCA_904845875.1. Taxonomy (NCBI): domain Eukaryota; kingdom Viridiplantae; phylum Streptophyta; class Magnoliopsida; order Poales; family Poaceae; genus Miscanthus; species Miscanthus lutarioriparius. The sequence goes on along the minus strand of CAJGYO010000011.1, from coordinate 33,611,603 downwards.
AAAAATAGAGGAGGTAAATCGACATGTACGTGCTCGGGTTTAGGGCGCGCGTGAAGGTCATCGTCTGTTCACTGACGAGGTCGCCGCAGGACTCCATGGCGCGCGCTCGAGGTCCCGCAGAAGCCGGCACTCCTTGCTGCTCTTGTCGGAGAGGTCGGCGCATGCGCGCCACGGCCTCCTTTTCCTCGACGCTCTCGACGCAGCGGCGGGAGCCGCCGGCGTTCATAACGGCTTCGGCCAGCAAGGAGAGGAAATGAATGACGAATCAATAGCGAACGGGAGGAGAGCAGAGAGAGTCCTTGTGACTCGTGTGTACCTTGAGGAGGTCGATGTGGCGATGGGCTGCTGGAGGTCCTCGAGCTGCTGGCTCCGGCGAGATGCGATCCGATGGTCGGGCGCGCGGTGGTGAGGCCAAAGGCAGACGGCGGGAGGAGGGGAGGGCGGCGCGGCTCGGGCGGGGCGGGGCGTGGCAGCATGGAGGAGGGAGGGGCGGCGTGGGGGGCGGGCGGGGCTGCGAGCGCGGATGGCTGGGTCATGGTCGTTCGAGGCTTGACCGCCCGGCCGCCGAAATCGCTAAGTGCCCCACTCGCGCTTTTTGCCGCGGCCGGATCGGGGAGGCACTTTCGGCAAAAGGAGGCAACTTTGCCGAGTGCTCCGATCCGGCCGTCGGTAAATTTTTTATTTTTTAATTTTGCCGAGTGCCTCTGTGAAGGCACTCGGCAAAGAAAAATTTCTATAAAAATAAAATCTCTTTGCCGAAAGTGTCTTATTTTTACACTCGGCGAGTTTCTTTTGCCGAAAGTGCCATTTTTTAAGACTCGGCAAATATTTTATTTTTTTTGTTTTTGGCCTCTAAGTTTTTTGTGCAGCCCTTTTAAAGGACCAGGAACTCCTCCTTAGAATTTGGGGACTTTTGTGGCTTTTTGATATATTTAGTTACTTTATTTCGTTTACTTGAATTTTTTTGAAAAATATAAATTTGAACTTTTTGATACGAATAATAGAATTTAATGATTCAAAAAATGATAGTCATATTCTTGAGTGTAGTGTGTGAGGCCGTATCTAGGATCGGATTGAAATTTCGGACATCTTGTTCATGAAATATGACCGCGAACTTGCGTGCGAAGTGTTTTTAAATTCTATAAAAACAAGCGAAGTCCGAAAATCATGAAACTCGTTGAGATGTCGTGATATCGTATGTGGAGGCTATGATAAAAATTTCAGAAGAAGATTTTGTTGCGTTGTCACGTATGATGCTTACAAACTAGGACATCTCCATATGTGATATCGGATCTTACATGTAGAGATGTCCGGTTTGTAAGCATCAGACGTGACAACGCACGTGTAAATCTTCTGAAATTTTTATCATAGCCTCCACATATGATATCACGACATCTCAACAAGTTTCATGATTTTCGGACTTCGCTTTTGCTTTTTATATTTTAAAACACTTCATCACCTTCAATTTCGCGGACATGTTTCGAGAACAAGATGTCCAAATTTCGGATCTGCTTCGGATACGACTCTCACAACACTCACTAACATGACTATCAATTTTTGAATCATTAAATTCTATTATTCGTATACGACGCAGTTCAAATTTCTATTTTTTGAAAAAATTCAAGTAAACAAAATAAAGTAACTAAATATATCAAAAACCACAAAATCCTCAAATTGTAACTAGGAGTTCTGGTGCTTTAAAAGGGCTGCACAAAAAAATTGGAGGCAAAAACAAAAAAAAAAAAACTTTGCCGAAAGTGCGGGCATGACACTCGAGAAGGGTATCTTTTGCCGAAAGTGCCGCATAAGGCACCGCTAAGAAAGAGGGTTTTAATTTTTTAAAAATTTCCTCTTTGCCAAGTGCATCCACAGTGTGTCGGCAAAGAAATTATAAAAAAATTAAATATTTGCCGAAAGTGTCGCGTTGGGCACTCGGCAAAGTATTTTTTTAAAAAAATTCTTTGCCGAAAGTGCGGATCAGGGCACTCGGCAAAGAATTTTTTTAAAAAATCAAATCTTTGCCGAAAGTGTCTCATCGCTCGACGCACTCGGCAAAGAAGGCCGTGACCGAACACCGCTTTCGGGGGCAGCCTATGCCGAGTGTAGAGATTTTCTCGAGAGTTCGACACTCGGCAAAGAAGTCCTTCGCCGAGTGCCCTTCTTGGAAAGTCGCACTCGGCAAAGAACTCTTTGCCGAGTGCAATTTCTCGCAGAGGTGCAGCACTCGGCAAAGAAGGTCTTTGCCGAGTGCCCGATTTTTGACACTCGGCAAAGAATTTTGCACTCGGCAAAGTCTCTGTTTCCAGTAGTGTGGTGTACGTGAACTACGGCAGCATCACGGTGATGACCAACGAAGAGCTGGTGGAATTCGCGTGGGGCCTGGCCAACAGCGGCCACGACTTCCTGTGGATCATCCGGCCGGACCTCGTCAACGGCGACGCCGCCGTGCTGCCGCCGGAGTTCCTGGAGGCCATCAAGGGCCGCGGCCACCTGGCGAGCTGGTGCCCGCAGGAGGTGGTGCTGAGGCACGAGGCGGTGGGCGTGTTCCTGACACACTCCGGGTGGAACTCGACCATGGAGAGCCTGTGCGCCGGAGTGCCCATGCTGTGCTGGCCCTTCTTCGCGGAGCAGCAGACCAACTGCCGGTACAAGTGCGTGGAGTGGGGCGTGGCCATGGAGATCGGCCACGACGTCCGGCGTGAGGTGGTGGAGGAGAAGATCCGCGAGGTGATGGGTGGGGAGAAGGGAAAGGAGATGCACCGCCGTGCGGTGGAGTGGCAGGAGACTGGTCTCCGCGCGACGTGGCCCGGAGGGCGCTCATACGCCAACCTCCACAAGCTGGTCGCCGACGTGCTCCTCTCGGGTGGCGGCAACAAGAGTTCTTAATAATCTCAGCAAGGTTTCTTCCTTCCACCACCGTCCAGTGTGTTTCGTGATTCGTTCTGAACATCGATGGAGTACTATCCTATATCGTCATTTGTTTTGTCGAGCGTGAATCTCGAGGCACGCAAATCCGTAAATCATGTAGAGCAGACGTGGATAATTCGCGAACGCATCAATCCGCAAATGAGCAAATAATTTTCCGACACGGCGTACCGAAGAAGTAATTTTCGCATGGCACCCTAATTGGATAGTGACAAGTGTGCCCGTTCTCTTTTCCCGTGCTGATGAACTGTTGCATGCGTCCACTCAATTTCAACAGTATGTTGGGGCCCACACAATTTTTTTTTAAATGTTATAATTTTGAACGGTGTATCTATTTTTAATTCCGTCTACACCGGTGTGTTCTACGTGACGAGACGAACAAAACTAGACCCCACTTATATATGTTTTAAAGATTTTTTTCTAGTAACAAACTAACTTATAACATGTAGCTTATCACATCTAACTTATAACCAAAACTATCCCAGCACTCGCGTTGCTGGATGTATAAGTGGAGAGAGTGCCTGGGAGATAAGGCAATTCTGAATTGAATGCTGAATACTCGAACTAATCTGTCCTCCTATCCGACTCTCTCCCTCGCATACTCTTCCAGTCTTCCTATCTTCTCCTCTCTTTTCCCTAATTCCTATCTGTTAACAACCTGGTATCACATACAAACGATCCATGATCGCGCTTGAGATCTCGTGATTCCATCGATCGCCTGACAAACACCATGGGTCTGATCGAGTTCCCGGCGAACAGTGAACTGCATGAACGCCGGTGATCTCCTGTAAATCCCCGGGACTGTCGGTCGATTTGTCGCGGATCTCCTCGATCTGGAGCATTCTCCACCACCACCACCATCCCCTCCCCACCAGCACTACACTCGCCATCTACGCCGAATGGGGGCCATGAGTCCCGAGTACCAGCAATTGGTGGCTGAGATGCAGCGGCTCTTCAAAGAGCAGAACGATCACCTTGATCGCCGCTTCGCTGACTCGGAGATCGCCTTCGAGGTTCGAGCGCCACGTCACCGACTCGGAACTCCGCCTCGACATGCGCATCGCCGAATCGGAGTGCCGCCACGACGACCGTCTGCAAGGGATCGAGAAGACCACCGGCGGACTCAAGTCCTGGCGCCATGACACCGAAGGCATGTCCGACGATTTGTGACTCGACGCGAGGTTGGCAAACTGACCAAACCTTGGGATCACACGGTGCGTGAGCAATCTTTGTCCGCGCCTAGCCTTCTTACGCCACCACCACCAGCTTCAGAGCAGGCCGTCCAGAGCCCACCTTCTGGCACCATGGCTGCTCGGCCAAATGGGCACAACGATGACAACATCCACTGAGAGAGTGAGTTTGGGGTTGTCACCACCCTGGCTCATTCCGCGGTCACGGGTATGGCCCCAAACCAACCTCCATCCAAATTGCATGGTACCGCTTATGATCTGTGTCTCGCTCGGAACAAGCCACCCGATCCTGCACATTGGTCCACGGCCGGCTAACCAAGCTTCATTTCCCTACTTTTGATAGCGACAACACCCGTTTATGGATTTCACGCGCAGAGAGCTATTTTGAGATGCATTGCACAGTTCCTGCCCTTTGGGTGAAGGTCTCCACCATGCACTTCAATTCACTGACACTGCTGCTCGTTGGGTCCAATCTGTGGAACACCAGCTGAAACGAGTTGATTGGCCATAGTTCTATCGGATGCTTCACGAGCGTTTTAGCCATGATCAACACCAGCTGTTGATTAGGCAGATGTTCCACATCAAGCAAGAGTCAACTGTTAAGGACTCTGTTGATCGCATCGCTGAGTTGATCGATCAATTAGCCCTCCTACCTACAATTCCAACAATGGCATGCTCTACTATACCACTCGCTTTGTTGATGGTTTACGCGAGGATATTCATGCTGTTATTGTTGTTCAACGCCCACAAAACTTGGATACGCACTTTGGCTCAATTGTAGGAAGAGGTGGTCGATTCGTCGCACAAGCACGAGGCCAAGCGTGCCCCCCATTCTATCCAAAATTGTCGTTCAAGCAGGCTCTGCCCTTCCTTTACCACCAGCAACTGACAAGGCGACCAAGGGAGTTGAGTCTTCTGCTCCATCGCTGCCCCCCAAAACTGCCGAAGACAAGCTCCGAGCTCTGCGTATTTAGCGGCGTGTGCGAACGATGTGCCGAGAAATGGTCGTGTGACCACAAGTGCTCATCCAAAATCCAATTACATGCAATGCTGGAGGTATATGGGACCTTTTCGCTCTGACTGATGTTCCTACTTACACTGAATCTTGTGCCCCAGTGGAGGAACAACTTCTGCTGGCACTTTGCGGTGGTCTGGGTGGCCCTCGCACTATGCAGTTCATTGGTGTGGCATTCATGGCCTTCCCATCTGTATTTTGGTCGACTCTGGCAGTACCACTTCTTTTATTAGTCAGCGTGTGGTGGATCAGCTACCCCGCTTACAGTTACAGCCGACTCATCATCAAGTGCATATAGCCAACGGTGGTCTGATGGTTTGTTCAGCAATGGTGCCAGACTGCAGTTGGTCGATGGCGTCCTATTATTTTCTGCATCCTGTCAAGGACCATCCCCTCAAGTGTTATGACCTCATTCTTGGTATGGACTGGCTTATCCGCTTTAGTCCCATTAAAGTGGATTGGCAGCAGTAATGGATGCAAATTCCTTTCGGCAAAACTACAGCCATGCTCCACAGCCACGACACCACAACTCCAGCCAATATGGTCTTTCAGTTATTGTCAGTTCAGGAACAGTCTGCTCCTGCCTCTGAAATTCAGACACTGCGAGCTGAGATTCAAGCCATCCACAAGGACTTTGCTACTGTTTGCTCACCACCACAGCAGTTACTACCGCTAGTGCGCTCATGTGACCACCGCATCCCACTAATTTCAGGGGCGAGACCGATGAACACTCAAAGATGAGATTGAGCCCCAGGTCGTCACACGGATGGTCCAGCAGGGCTTGATTCAACAAAGTTCCTCACCCTTGATCTCACCGGTTCTGCTTGTTAAAAAGAAGGATGGTACATGGCGCTTGTGCGTCAATTACCGCTACCTCAATGATCTCACTGTCAAGGGGTACTTTTCCATTTCCAGTATTCGATCAACTAATGGATGAGTTGGCAAACGCAAAATGGTTCTTGATACTGGATCTCTTTGCTGGTTATCACAAAGGCAGGCTCCACGCGGGTGAAGAACCGAAGACGCCCTTGTCTACTCACTCAGGCCATGGTGCCGAACCCCAACGGTTCAAATTCAAAAATAGGTCCCTTAAGGGTGTAAATGTATTTCGAAAAAGAGTTAAAAAAAAACAAAAGTCAGAACACTAACGCTGCAGCCGCTCTAAGGGGTTGTTTCATTGTTTGGATCTAGCATTTTATGAGAACTAGTTTCCGTAGAACCACCTTTACTGTAACTACCCACAAAACTGTGTTTGGATCTGTCGATGCGGGACCCACGGGATACCCCGTAAGGAAGGGAGAAGATCTAGTCTAACTAGGATTCTTCCCATGTAATCTTAGTAGTAGTATTATTTTATAATCCTACTAAGAACTCTCATTGTAAACCGACTAGGATTCTGACCTCATGACTATATAAAGGAGGGCAGGGTTCCTAGAGACGGGAGGATCACGACTTTTACGACTGTAACGACACAACACCAGACAATCAATACAACGCAAGGGCTAACGCCGACTGGACGTAGGGCTATTACTCGATCAGCGATCGAGGGTCCGAACCAGGATAAATCGACTGTCTCTTGCGTTCACCGTCGAGTTCCGTGATCTGGCTGAAGCCCGAACATATCGCCGGGGACCCCGTGGCAGGCTATCGGTGGTCAAACATCGACAGCTGGCGCGCCAGGTAGGGGCCTTCGACGAATTTGCATCCGAGAGCTCGATGGACCTCGACAACATGATCTTCTCGACGGGATCAAACTTCATCTTCGGCTCGTGGATCTGTGAGGCAGGCGACGATGGCAAGCTCCAAAGCCGTCTCTTCGAAGATTCGGTTCACCAGGAAGACTTTTCTATTTCGGCAACGAAGACAGATCAAATCACCGGAAGATTCGCGCGGCTCGTGATGTCCGATTCAACTCAGGTTTCGCGGCTTTGCGCATCCGACTCGAACTCAGGCTCCGCATCCGAGATGGAGTTTGACCCGAGTTCTTTCGAGAATCCGAGTTCTTTTCCAATGGGGCTTCAGAATGCGGCCTCGGCATATCAAGAATACAACTCGGAGAACACCTAGAGTCTTTTTCAAGAAGTCAGATCCTTTTTCGTTTGGACTCGACAAAATGGCAAAGTCTTATCAGGCACGGCTGGAAGGATCCCTCGATCCGGTGCTTAGAATGCCACTAAAAGGAGCTCAGGAAGGTCTCGTGCTAACTATAACATCTCAAGACTGCGTCGTCCACTGGCCAGGTTCTATTCCTGAGGATAGCGACACCCGACTAGTCGACACGACGACAACAGCAATTCTACCCTACCAAGAAGGAGACTCGATTTGCGACCTTGAAGCCTCTACTAAAGTTATCAGCAACTCCGACAATGTGGAAACCAACGCCGATAACAGAACAGTTCACGCATGGGAAGTACTCATGGTTCGTCGTCCTCAATCACCATTGATCCCCTAGAAGCACCCGACATCAGGTCATTGGATAAATCAGAATCCAACATATCACCCTTTGCCTAGGGCTACGATGGTGAGACCGAGAATCAGAGGCAAGCTAGAGAAAGAAAAAACATATTGAAACAAGGATGCCAACGCCGTGCTAGGTAGCGCAAGAAAGCTTGGATTAGATATGAGTCAGATCTGGTCGAGTACAATAGAAGAAAATCAGAGCAAGAAGTCGAAGAAAGACATGCAGCGAACACACCCTACAACAGGATCCGAGAAGCACTAGAACTCGGAACGACATCGCATCCCAGTGAACAGCAAGAACAGCTCCAGGAACTTCTCCGGACAGCAGCCCTAAAGACACACGATGGAAGAACCCGTTCAAGACTACCTGCCAGGTCATCATCTCATAGGAAGGAAGATCAAAATCAAAGGAAGTCCGCGTTCGAGAGACTTGAACCAAGTGGAAGTCACAATAGAGAAAGTAGAAGGGATCACAGTCAAAACTACCGAGTCGAACAACCAAGACAGATCAGAAGCGAAGTACCCATTTGGATAGCTCCGTAGAACTACTCCCACCAAAACGACAGTTGGCTAGAAGGAGGTGCTGAATCAGAGTACATAGAAGCTGGGACGCACGATATATTCCCCTATTTTGCAAGCAGACTTGCTTCGATACAACTACCGCACAAGTTCAAGCCGTCCAACCACTCTAAATATGATGGCAAGACCGAACCAAGGTAGTGGCTCAGAATCTACTCACAATCGATTGAACTGGTTGGGGGGACGACGATATCAAGACCCTGTTCTTTCCCATGGCCCTAGAAACCATGCCCCTCCAATGGTTCGACAAATTGAATCCAGGGTCAGTCAGAAATTGGGAGGACTTGCAAAGAGTTTTCTATCAAAATTTCGCAGGTATCATTACGCACCCCATCACCCACACAGAACTAAAGGGACTCAAGCAGAAAGGAAGCGAAAGTCTCAGAGATTACTATCGACGATTCGGCGAACTACGTGCCCAAGTACATGACATCACCGAACGAGAAGTAATCGAAGCTTTCTCGCATGGAATCATGGCTAGGTGGCAATTTTAGGATTTCTACAAAGAGAACCCGAGAAATAATGAAGAATTCAGACGCATAGTAGAAAAGATGATTACTGTAGAGGAGAAGAAATGAGAAAGGTTCCTGGAAAGAAGCAATCGAGGCAACCCGGACAGACAAAATCATCGAAACGGCAGACATCAGGAAAGGAAACATGGATCAGACAACACCGTAGCGGTGGCTGACAAGTCGAGGAAGTTTTTCAAACCCAGAAGATATGACGACATTGAAAATATGCAGTGCATCTTGCACCCTAAAGCAAATCACACCATCGGAAATTGCTACACCTTCAATGAACGATACATAAGAAAAGATAGTAAGGGAAACACAAAAGAAGACAATAAGAAAAAAGACGAAAACAACCACGAAGACAAGGGATTCCAAAAATCCAGGGGGACAGTAGTAGTGATCTTCGCCGGGGTCCCAGATTCCAGAAGCAAACATCAAGAAAAAGCTAGCTCTACGAACCATCATGGCAGCAGAACTGGCTACTCCAAGATATCTCAATTGGTCACAATATCCAATCCAGTTCTCAAGAGAGGACCAATGGACTAGCGTGGGAAGCGCAGGCCATTACCCACTGGTTCTAGATCCAACTATCGCCGGTATGACTGTCACAAAAGTGCTAATTGATGGAGGAGCTGGACTCAACATCATTTTCTCAGAAACACTAAGGAAAATGGGACTTCAACTCGCTGGAATGATTACACCAATAAGCACTCCTTTTTATGGGATAGTACCCAGCAAGGCAGCCATGCCACTTGGGCAAATCACTCTACTGGTTACTTTCGGAACTCCCTCAAACTACCGTACAGAGTTCATCAAGTTTGAAGTTGCAGACTTCGATTCATCATATCACGCAATCCTCGGGCACTCAGCACTAGCAAAATTCATGGCAATACCGCACTACCTGTACTTATTGCTCAAGATGCCAGGGCCTAACGGTGTACTTTCCCTCCGAGGTGATTTGAAGCGTGCTTTTGACTGCGACGTTCAGGCAATCCAAATTGCAGCCAAAGCACAAGCCGCCAATGGCAGAAAAGAAATAGCCACTATTGCTGCAGAAATGAACCCAGAGGAACTAGAGATACCGGCTAAAAAGCCCAGCATCCTTGCACCACCAAAAGAAGCCGACGTCAAGCAAATCAACCTGGGCACCGGTGATCCCTCCAAGACGGCAACCATCAGTGCCCACCTCTCGGCAAAATAGAAACTCGCGCTCACCAACTTTCTTCGAGACAACAAAGATATCTTCGCTTGGAAGCCAACCGACATGCCAGGTGTCCCAAGAGAGTTGGCTGAGCACAGAATTGATATCAATGAAGGCTCCAAGCCTGTGAAGCAATGGCTACGTCGATTCTCACCCGACAAGAAGGCATCAATTAAAAAACAAATCACAAAGCTAATGGCAGCCGGATTCATCAGAGAAATCCTTCATCCAGATTGGCTAGCAAACCCAGTTCTAGTACAGAAAAACAACACGGATGAATGGCGCATGTATGTCGACTACACAGATCTCAACAAACACTGCCCGAAAGATCCGTTCGGGCTACCACGCATTGATCAGATAGTTGATTGAATTAAGAGATTACTCGTATATGGCGATTCGGCAGTGGTCATCAACCAAGTCAACAAAGATTGGGATTGCACCAAAGAAAACATGGGTGCTTATTGTGCAGAAATACAAAAACTCGAGAAACATTTCTAAGGATTAGAAATTCTACATGTCCTGCGCGATTCCAACATTGCAGCAGATGTCCTCGCCAAGCTCGGATCAGACAGGGCAAAGGTCCTACCCGGCGTATTCATAGAAGAGTTATCAGCTCCCTCTATCAAACAACCCGAAGAGATAACCCCTGAACTCCCAAACAAAGGCACCCAGATTATGGTAATCACGACCTCATGGACCCAGGTTTTTATTGATTATATGAAAGAGAATAAGTTACCAGCGGATAAAGAGAAGGCTACCCGAGTTGTTCGCAGAAGCAAGAACTACGTCATAGTGGGGGACAAGCTTTAGAGAAGAGCCACATCATCAGGAATACTCCTAAAATGTGTCTCATTTAAAGAAGGCAAAGAGATCCTAGACGAAATACACTCAGGTTGCTATGGAAATCATGCCGCTTTAAGAACACTAGTTGGCAAGGCATTTCACACCGGATTCTACTGGCCAACCGCTTTGAAAGACGCAGAAGAACTTGTCAGAAAATGCAAAGGTTGTCAAATGTTCGCAAGACAAGCTCATGTGCCAGCTCACAATCTCATCTGCATCCCACCCACTTGGCCTTTCTCTTGCTAGGGGCTGGATCAAGTAGGACCTCTCAAGAAAGCAAAGGGCGGTTTCGAGTACATCTTCGTTGCAGTTGACAAGTTCACCAAGTGGATTGAATACAAACCACTCGCAAAATACAGTGCAGCCAAAGCAGTCGAGTTCATCCAAGACATTATGCACCGCTTTGGCATGCCCAATCGAATCATCACAGATTTGGGTTCTCCCTTCACAGCTACAGAATTCCAAAGTTGGGCATAGGACTACGGCTTCAGCATAGATTACGCGTCAGTCGCACATCCAGAGGCCAACAGACAGGTAGAAAGGGCTAACGAACTCATACTAGCCGGATTAAAACCAAGATTGTATGAAGAACTAGTGGACTACGGATCAAAATGGACTGAAGAATTACCCAAGGTCGTATGGAGGCTACGAACTCAAATAAGCAGCCACCGGATACTCGCCTTTCTTCCTAGTTTACGGATCGGAAGCCGTACTACCTGCCGACTTGATCTGGACGTCACCAAGGATAGAACAATATGACGAAGGAGAAGCAGAACACACCCGAAGATTAGAACTCGACAGTACAGAAGAAGTCAGAGTAAACGCTACCCTTCAATTAGCAAGATACCTCCAAGGATTAAGACGGCACTACAATAAGAATACCCAGCCTTGATCACTACAAGTCGGAGACCTGGTACTAACAAGAATACAAAAAACTGACGGACGCCATAAACTACTCAGTCCATGGGAAGGTCCTTTTATTATCACAAAGGTCACCGGACCAGGCACGTACAAGTTGATAACTGAAGATGGAAAAGAAGTCAACAATACATGGCACATCAGCCAGCTAAGAAGATTCTACGCATGAAAACAACTCAAGGAAGAATATATATACAAGCCACAAGAGATCAATGTTCATGGTCAATAAAGATGGTTTCTCGACAACAAATGACTTATTATGGCTATCCCCGAGTTGTTTCCTAAAAGCAAAATGGCTGAAAATACGCCTGAGCATACCGGCCGAGAGCAAAAGAGCTGAAAAGATGCTTGAGCTCGCCGATGAGGGTAGCTAACAAGCTAACACCCGAAACAAAAAGCAAAATGGCTGAAAATACGCCTGAGCATACCGGTCGAGAGCAAAAGAGCTGAAAAGATGCTTGAGCTCACCGATGAGGGTAGCTAATAAGCTAACACCCGAACCAAAAAAGCAAAACGACTGAAACTAAGCCTGAAGCATAAATCAGAGCAATTTTAAGGCAAGACCCTCCAGCTCCTTGTTCCAAAAAGCAAGAGGCTCGAGGGCTACACTCAGATGGATGTACTTTTTCTTCAAAAAAGCACGAACCACTCGAAGACCCCAAGAAGCGCTACACGGTTTCGCTCAGCAAAGCACTCAGACGACGCTTGTACCTCTCGGCAGGACCTGAAGGAGCAAGACGAGGCTTCCAGAACTCAACCATGAAGTGCTCGGGGGCTTACCGATCCTAAGAAGTTTTTGCAACCAGGGAAAGAGATAGATGCTGGACACAGCTCGAGTTAAGCGAAAAAGCTGAAAAGAAGAAGCTGAAGATACTTGAGATCGCCAGTCCTAAGTCCTTTCAGTACTAACAAGAGCCCAAAGTTTGTCAAGACAACATTCTATAACAAGTTGTTTACACGGCGTAGACGAAAGCCAGACAAGCACTCGACAGATCAAGAAAGATTGTCAAGACAACGATCTATACCGAGTTGTTTATACGGCGTAGACGAAAGCTAGACAAGCACTCGACGGATCAAGAAAGTCTGCCAAGAAGAGCACTCAACATCTACATACACCGAGTGATTTGCGCAAACGAAAGCCAGAACAAACAACTACTCGATCACTTGGACAACTCATTTAAAAAATAAGCAAGGCAAAGACATCCAGACAAAGGAGACATGAACAAAAGTAAAGAGTCTTCATCCAAAAAGAAGTATAATATCCTGTTACAGAGGACGGAGTGTTAAGGTCAATTACATCAAGCATCATCATCAGGGGAAGAAACATCAATATTAAGATTATCTACAATCCTACTGGCTAAGTCTTCGACCTTAGGCTATGCCCTTTCAACAGCATCCAGATGACTCTCGGCTTCATCTGCAACCTTGGACAAAGGGAACTCTGGAGCAAGAACCCGGATCTAGGCAAGGACATTTCTGGTACATAAGCGGGCGCACCTCTTCACGAACTCCTAGAAACGAGTTGGAACTTGGGGAATAAATTGAGCCCAAGGTTGACCATCATCTGCTGGAGTTCGGAGAAGGTCGGCTACTGATCGAAAAGATTTCCACAAGGCATTCCAATTCTCAGTAGCCGTCGCCAACTTGCCAGTCAAGACTTCAACGGTTTTTTGGGCCTACACAAGATCCCTGTCAGCTCCACGCCAAATCAACTTAGCAAGCGCGAGTTCTTCTTCAGCTCAAGTAATTACCTCCTCAGCCCTGTTGTGGTTAGTGCGAGCAAGTGTCTTCATCTCCTCGATACCCTCCGAAAGCTTCTGCTTTTCAACAAGAAAGGGCTAGACCAAGGCAACAAAAACAAGTCAGCAGAAAGGGAAATTTGAATACAAAAGGAAACAAGAAAAACCTGCAATACCTTTGCACTCGTTCTTCATGGACTCCACCACAGCATCCTTCTGTTTCTCTGCCTCCACCACCCGGGCACGAAGAGCTTTCTCCTCCTTTTGGTGCGTTTGGCGCTCGGTCTCCATCTCGGCCCGACAGAGATCAAGCTATGCTCTTAGGGCGCTTACCTCAGAAGACAACTTTTTCTCGTTTTCAGACGAGAAAAAGAAGCCGGTATGATCCCGAGAAAAGGACTGAACAAAAAGAGAGAGAGAAAGAAGGCATAAGAACAAAACAAAGACGAACATCCAAAGAAAGAACTCTAGAAAAACTTACCTAGAGCTTTTCACCAAAGGAAGTCGAAAGGGCCCCCAGGCAGCAGTCAACTCAGACAACCGATGAGTAGCATCAAATTGATGCAACACATCATCATCCAAGCGCGGAGCACCGGTACCATGAGGAGCAGAAGGAGAAGCCGGCACAGGCAAAGAAGGCAAAGCCAGGGCCGTATCCTGGGATGCCCCGACTGTCTCCTCAGAAGCACCCACCGCCATGGCCACGGTCACTTCCGGAGCCACCGAGTCTGCAGCAGCGGGTTCATCAGGGAACCCTGTCCCCCTCACAGCCACCTCGCCGACCGTACATGCTAAGTCCCCAGACTCAGCACACAGAGGCGTGTCAGAGGACTGACAAGAAGTCGACAGAGGGTTAAGGGAAGGCGAGGACCTACAAGATAATAAGGAAGCTCAACAAAAAGAATATGAGTCGGGAAGAAGGAAAACAGAAGCAAAATAACGAGGAATCACTTACTCAGCTATCTTCTTCTTCGTAAAACCAAAAGAAGACCTTACAGGGGGAACTATGGCAGCAAAAACGTCACCACCACTATGCGACAGGAGCGGCATAGCCGGTACCAGAGCCCCAGAAGGACTCGGTACCGGAGCTCCAGAAGAACTCGGTACCGGAGCCCCAGAAGAACTCGTATCCGACGACCACCTACTACAAAGAGGTCAAGACCAAAGTCAAAACAAAAAAAGGGGTTCAACAACAGGAAAACAAGAAAACAACTCACCGACGCGTGACAAGGGCCGCATCATCATCCTCTTCTTCCTCATCCTCAACCACGGCAACCATAGCGCCATCTGAAAAAGGGGAAAAGTACTCGGTTAAAGGAGCAAACAAACAAAAAGAAGACAAAGCGTATTAATATGCTCACCTAGGAGCATGCTACCTAGAACTTGAGTACCTAGACGAGTACTCATCTGGCAAGGCTTCTTGGTACCAGGCAAACCAGAAGAAGGACCAGCCGCTCGCCCCCTCTTTCCAACAGTACGAGGAGCTCGAGGAACTGGACGAGGAACATACTCTGCATATACATCAAGGTTCGTGGAAGAAACGCTAGGAAATATCGTGGTGGTTTGAAACTTACTGGTTAAGGATGCCCTAGCAAGATTCTCCTCAGTATTCACCACGGCAGGGAGGTCATCAAGAGGAATCGGATCAGTGAAGTTACGCCCCAATTCCTATAAAAGAGTAAAACAAATTAAGTAAAAAGTGGATACAGCAAAGGAAATACAAAAAGTACCCGCATAAAAAAAACAATTTACAGCAGGAGGCGGGTTGTTAGCACTATATTCAAGTACAGCAAGCGAGACGACGGTTACTCCTTTCAGCATCTTCTGAAGACGCTCGAGCACCTCCTCATCAGTCAACTGAAGGGCAGGGACCATATGAGAAGGGTCTTCTGCCCCAGAGTACTCAAACCCAAAATGCTCCCGCTCCTTCAGAGGCTGAACTCGGCGACGAAGAAAACTAGAAATAATCCCGAAGCCGGTCAAGCCTTGCTGTTTCAGAGTACAAATCCTCTCAAGAAACGGCTTGATCGCTTGGGCCTCAGCCGTCGACACAGGATTCTTATCCCATCGGACCAGATCCAGAATGAACAGCAAGAGGAGGAATCAAATTGGCGACGTAAAACCAGTCGACACGCCAATCCCTCATAGAATCAACCAAGTCATAGTCGAAGAATTTGCTCTTAAGACCCTAGCGAAACTGAATCCCACAGCCACCAAGAACGCTGGTGTCATCGCGGCGGGGTTAGGGCTTCAGACGAAAGAAGTAACGAAAGAGAGAAAGAGAAGGGGGAATTCCAAGGAAAGTTTCACAAAGATGAACAAAGACAGAAAGATGAAGGACAGCATTGGGAGCAAGATAATTCAGGCTAATCCCAAAATAACTAAGAAATTGGTGAAGAAAAGCAGAAGCCGAAAGGCAGAGTCCGGCACGGATAAAGGAGAGGAAAAGAATAATCTCACCAGGACCTGGAGCGAGGACCCGGTGCTCGCCTGGAGCTCTCCAATCAGCAATATCCTTGCTCTGGATCAGACCATCACTGACGAGCTCGCACAGCTGATCCTCAGTTGTAGTCGGAGCTGGCCAAACCTTCTGAGCAGCCCTCATGGCCATGAACTCTTGATTCTCAATTACAGAGAGTGATGCCTCCTCGTCCACAAAAGCTGCATGGGACTTGCTCGCGGCCTTCTTCCTACCCATATGCTAGCGGAAGCAATAAAGCACTAGGGAAAGATGAGGTTCAGACGGCGGCGCTCAGATGACGGCGACAATGGTGGCGGCGGATTTCTGAAGACTAGGGTTTCAAGGCAAAAGCGGAGAAGTAAAGAAAAAGAAGATGAAAGGCCTTTAAATAGATTTTACAGCAGTATAACGCAGCCCACCGGGCCCGTTTTAACACGACATGAGAACGCAACGATCCATTTACTGACACAGCTAAAACGATGGACGACACAAATCCACACAACGGTACAGTTTAACAGGCAGATGTCAGACTTATCCATCCAGCACCACGGCGGAGTTATCATATTGCTACAAAAAGAACTCATCAACCATGAAGCAATGAAGAGTTACCTCACAGGGAACATAAGAACCCGGTTCTTATAAAAAGAACTCGGAAATCTCATAAACAACCAGGACTTCACCAGAAAAGAATGACAACTCAGAATCAAGACCCTCCAATTCTTTGTTCTAAATAGCAAGAGGCTTGGGGGCTACACTCAGTGAGTGCACTTTTTCTTCAAAAAAGCGCACATCACTCAGAAGACTTCCTCAAGACATCAGTTTTCAAACAACATAAGATTCAAGACCCTCCAACTTTTTGTTCCAAATAGCAAAAGGCTCGGGGGCTACACTCAGTGAGTGCACTTTTTTCTCCGAAAAAGCGCACGTCACCAAAAAGACTTCTTCAAGACAGATCACTTCAAGACCTCACGACAAAAAGAACCCGGACCTAGCTATATCCGAGCTCTTTTTGATAAAGAACCTGGGTATATGCTCAGGAACCCTTCAACGAAGAATCAGAGTGAATTCAAAAGAAGACCCTCCAGCTCCTTGTGCCAAAAAGCAAGAGGCTCGGGGGCTACACCCAAATAAGAGTACTTTTTTTCTTCAAAAAGGTATACATCACGCGAAGATCTCACGAAGCGCTATACGGTTTCGCTCAAGAAAGCACCCGGACGACGCTTGTTCCTGCCTGGCAAGACCTGAAAGAATAAGACAAGGCTTCCAGAGCTCAACCATGAAGTGCTCGGGGGCTTGTCGGTGCGGGACCCACGGGATACCCCGCAAGGAAGGGAGAAGATCTAGTCTAACTAGGATTCTTTCCATGTAATCTTAGTAGTAGTATTATTTTATAATCCTACAAGAAACTCTCATTGTAAACCGACTAGAATTCTGACCTCCTAACTATAGAAAGGAGGGCAGGGTTCCTAGAGACGGGAGGATCACTACTTTTACGACTGCAACGACACAACACCAGACAATAAATACAATGCAAGGGCTAACGCCGACTGGACGTAGGGCTATTACTCGATCAGCGATCGAGGGTCCGAACCAGGATAAATCGACTGTCTCTTGTGTTTACAGTCGAGTTCCGCATATGCTGAAGCCCGAACATACTGCCCCGGGGACCCCCGTGGCAGGCTATCGGTGGTCAAACATCGACAAGATCTTCCAACAAACTCCCGTATAAGATAAATTCATTTCCATTAACAAACTCAAAACTGGTTTATCTAAAAACCTCTTTAAAATTCATTTAGCTAAAACATATTTATACGTTAGAGATGCAAACAGGTAAACCACTAAGTGTGCTAGTTAGGCCACGTTTGGAGTACATTAGGTTCGAAAATGACTTTGTATTATAGTTGATATCGTATATACACGTATCTATGGGTTTATGGGTTAGGATAGTGTTGAACTATAGCCATACCTACGTACTCAATGGATACAACGACACTGCTAGTGTCCGGATGTCCAGACAGACGCCCGCGTCCGGACACCCGTAGCAGCAGTCCGTTTTTGCGCGCCCACGCGTGGGCCCATGCTTGCGTCTCGCGCACCCACGGTGGGCCCGCGCAGCCGGAACGTCACCCGCGCTGCGCGTTCGCGGGGACCGCTCGCACCCCTCACACTTCATCCCATATGAAACACCTGAGCTATTTTTGAAACATCCAGATGCAACACTTGCAACATATAAAAAAGACACATGAAACACTTGAAACATGCGTCTGAAACACTTGCAAAAACACTTCGCAACATCAAGATAAAACACTTGCAACACATGTGTGAAACATATGCAACATCCAAATAAACAAATTGCAGCATACGTCTAAAAACAGATGAAACATTGAGGACAGACGTTTGCAACATATGCAACATCCCGATATAGCTTTGCAACATCCGTATGAAACAATTGCAATATGCCTCTAAAACATCTGAAACATTTGAAATGTGTGTTTGCAACATGCATCATATCCTGGTGCGGCATCCTCCGCCGTCTGCATCGGGGCGCCGCAGCCGTAGCAGGAAGCGAGGCCGGAGGGCTTCCGCGCCGGGGGAGGGCTTCCGCGCCAGGGCCCGATGCTTCTCCTTGCGCTGGCAACGATGTCGACGTCGTCGAGTGGTGCAGGCAGAGCAGGAGCAGCGGGACGGGCAACGGAGCAACGACAGGTGCAGCAAGGCGGGCGCGCGGAGCAGTGACAGGGAGCAGCGTGGAGCAGGTGCAGGAGCAACGACGGTGGAGCAGGAGCAGGCAGGGCGGGCGGTTAGAGCAACGGAAGGGATGCGGGGCGCGGCGTATAGCGGGATGGGGTCGGGTGCGGCGCCTCCACGCTGGAGAAGGCCGCGGCGAGCGGACCCCGCAATGAAGGCTGCTGCTGCGGTCGCACGCATGTGGCATGATGGAGGAGCTCGCGGTGGTCACATGCGTGCAGCGGTGGGGAAATAAAATGTTGCCGCCCTTTTTTCGTTTTAGAGAAACGTGGTGGTGGTGGAGCCGAACAGGCATTTTGGGTCCGATCGCTGTACTGGCCTGCGAACAGGGCGTGCGGACAGATGCGCTAGGACGGGCATCCTCACTAGAGCATTATCGAAGATATAAATTTTTTCTATTAATTAATATACATATAGGTAAAGGTAAGTAAATTAAACCATTTCATATCCTAATGAGGTAAAAATTCATCTCGTTTTGGATCACAGGTACCCATTGCCATCTCTTATTCTCTTAGTCCCACGGCGCCGGGCCGCGGCGCGCAGGTAACGCGGGAGATGGGAGCCGGCCGCCCGCTGCCGTCCTCGTTCGCATCGCAGAAATGTGATCGCACGAGGCCTGAAGTGTGTTGAGCGGCTGCCCCCGGCCGGCCGAGCTCCTTGCACCTAACGCCACTGGTGGTATTTTATTAGCCTGTCGCAACTTGCAAGGACGTGCTGCCGATCGACTACTCTTGCGGCCGGACTCGGTTGTGCGCCATGGCTCTGGACGCGAGGTCCCTTCCGGTAGTGTCCGGCCCCGCCCTCGAAGTCTGCTCGGGGATGCCGAGAACCTGGAACGGTGGCGGCGTTTCGTCCGCGACGGCCGGCGCGGCGGAGGTGTCCGTCGTCGTGGACGTGCCGGCGCTGTGGAGCGACGAGGGAAGGATGAAGCGGGAGCTGGTCCCGTGGGCCAAGGCCGTGTCGTCCATGGCCATCAGGAAAACGATGATGCAGTGCTGACTGCTGAAGACCTGAAGTGCTGATTAAGGCGGATCGGAACTTCCTTCATGCATAGAGCCCTGAGGATGCCACATCTCTTTGTTTTTTTTCCTCGTGCTGCTGGGTGCTTTCTTTGCCGAGCAAACCAATTCACGCGACGAAGCATGGCGGCGGCGGCGGCTTTGTACATGTTCGGTTGATCATTTGGGCTTGTACATACATGTTCTTTTTGGAAAGGATGCAAGAGAGAGCTTCAGATGTTTTGTCGCACGGAATATATATTTTGGTATATTTTGGATGTGTCCTGCGTTTTGTTTTCGCTCAAATTGTCACGCTGGGTTGAATTGACAGTGCGTGTGCGGAAAGATCTAACCTGGAGTTTGAGCTGCTGGTTTCTGTACGCAGACTGTACACTGCATGCGCGCGACCGATCGTTGACACTGACAGTTGAAGCTAGGCCTGGACAAAAAACTCATAACTCGCCGGCTCGTTTGACTTGCTTGTTAGTGGCTCGGCTCGAGCCAGCTCGGCTCGTTTGAATTTTTAAACAAGTTGAGCCAGCACTTTAGCTCGATTAATTAACAAGACAGCTCGATCTAGCCCGCGAGCCGCTCGCGAGCCAAAATGAGCCAAGGTAAATCAGATGATAGCAACTTGAATCAGCCCATATATGCTATGGCCCATTGACCCAATATGATAAAACTCTAGCCCCCAACTTTCACGCTCCCACCCCTAGGCCCTAGACTTCCCCCATCCGCTGTTCCGTACAGGCGTAGCCGTAAACACATGCACGTTCGGCGGTTTCCCTCCTGAGCCGCAGCACGCGACACACGCGTAAGTCGTCCGACGCCTACTGTTCGCTAGGGCCTTGCAATCGTAGCTTTGCTTATTCTGTTGCAAGCCAACGCATAACAACAAGCATTAGCTTTTGTTTTTTTCTTAATTTTCCCAAACCAGCATCAAATCATCCGTCTTCTTATTTATTTTGTTTTTCCAAAATCAGTACTCGTCTCTGTCTTTTGCTAGATGAATAACCTCAACATGAAGAAAAAAATTTAAGTTAGCTCACGAGCCAAACGAGCCAGCTCGAGCTACCAAGCGAGCTGAGCCAAGCTGAGCTTCTAGCTCGTTAGTATAACGATCGGAGCCAAGCCAGCTTGATAATGAGCCAAGCCATAACGAGCCGAGCTATAACAAGCTGAGTTGGCTCGATATCAAGCCCTAGTTGAAGCAAGTGCCCGGCAGAGGGCAGAGGCAGCACACTGCTCACTGTTATGCGTCATCAGCTCGGCGGTGGCAACCGCGCCCTCCGCCATCTCGTAAGTGCTGCTCCTATTTTGCGCGTGAGAGTAAGTACAATGATGATTTTATTATAGTCAGATATAGAAGAAAAATAACTTAGTTCTCAAACAAATAACAAGGTGAGCACTTGCATTTTCGTGTGCGTTTTTCCACAGAATTAGCTAGCTTGCATCATATTGATGACAGTTGGCTTGAGTTCAAATGAGTCGTTGTTACAACCAAATACGTCGTCGTTGTAATGTTTGGACCATAGATGCACCAATTTGACAAGTTGTTGCACCATGTTGATGAGAGTTGGCTTGAGTTCAAATGAGTCGTTGTTACAACCAAATACGTCTTTTTCAAATGAGTTCAAATATGCACATTCACTATCAAAGGAGTCGCTCAAGATGCCGTGTTACTTCACCTCTTCCCATTCTCCCTCTTGGGGACGTCATCGTTGTCACGTTTGGACTATAGTGCACCAATTTGCCAAGTTGTTGCACACACTTGCCAAGTTGTCACACTAAATTGAGTATTCTATAAGTTTTTTTTTGAAACGAACCGGCAGGAGAGCTGCCCGCTATATTAAAAAGAAGGAACGTCCAGACGGACACTGTACAACTCAGTCAACTCGACTCTGTACACAACTAGAAAAACAAAAAACACAATAAACACAATTGAAAACTAGGAGAGAAGTTGAAGGAAAGTAGAAAGGTGCTTTGCTCCCGCCAAGATCCACAGTCTCGCCTCGTCTTTGATTCTCTGAAGAACCGTAACATTGGTGGACTCTGTGTGCTCAAAAACTCTCGAATTCCTCTCCTTCCAAACTTCCCAGCAAACTAGTATAATGAGCGAACGTAGGCCTTTCCTCCTCGTACTCGGCGCATTTGACATCGCCGTCCACCCGTTCTCAAGTGTCTCGCTATGTGGCCATGCACTCGGGTGTAGGTTGGAGTTTTGTGTCCAGGTGGCAATTTCCTTCCAGAGGCGCTTCGTGAATCTGCAGTCCCTGAAAAGATGCAGGCCTGTCTCCGCATGAAGCCGGCATAGTGTGCAGGTTTCTTGGTTTGGCCACCTCCGAGCTTCCAATCTATCAGCGGTCCAAACTCACCCACCTTTCAAGTGGTTGTATGGTGGGTGCAATTTACTCAATAAAAAAGAGATAACTATTATATAGCTTAGCCCTTACAATTTGACCTATAGCTAAACACTTACCTTTATTATTAGGCTTGCTCTAACCAAACGCCATCGTCGCAATAATTCGACTCAGGCGATTTATCAGTTGATTGGTTCCTCGCCAAGCCCATGGCGTACGCCGAGTGCAGGATGTCCTGGAATCTCTTCGAGCATTATCCTCGCTCACTTCGTCCAGAACCTCTGGACCAGGAGGTAGTTTTCGGTTGGTAATTGAACACAGACATGTGTCAAGTATACATATCCCTCTTGTCTTTATTTTCCTGATCATTCTTGAAGCGTCTTATTATTGGATATTGAAGTAATCTGCAGTGATGTTGACGAACTCTTACAACAAGGCCTACATAAATTATAGAGAAAAGAAGCAGAGAAAAAATGGAACAAAATTTTTTGATATAATCACTAATCTCTAATACATGGTTGGACTGTATTTTCAAGTGTATTGAAGGAGTATATATGGCCCCAAGAAAACCAACTAGCCATTGCTCTAACGGTCACAAATTTTTATAAGCACCAAATAATACGCTAACCCCAAAACAATATGTTAGAAATATAGGCAAATTCAAGTTTAATTTAATCCGTAAAAGAGATATAAACAAAATACTCATGATATCATATATGTGTTTGTTCAAATGAAATATCACCATGGATATTAGCTAACCAGTAAGACATGATACATATTATTGTCCGAATAAATCACGACCATCATATAGTTAACACTAACCAGCAAGATTGTAATAGAGATCATATAATTAACAAGACGGGTGAAGTGATTATACCCTGTAGCAGAGCCGGATGCACCAAACATGATGCCTGTCGTTGTAGTCGTCCCGCTCGATGCAGTGAAGAACAGAAGCCGTGCAGATCACCCGACGAAGACGAACAACAACTCACGTCGGGAACAGGGAGGGGACGAAGCGAGTAGTCGTGCCGCTTGCGGACACTCCCCAAAAATGTGATGGCCGCCCTTCACCCGAGCAGATGAACTCAATGAGCGGAGACGTTCCGGAGGCTCTACTCTTCCATCTCGTGTGCGCGCAGGAGACGGAACGGGAAAAACTCTTTAGACAGCGAGAACTTTTGGTTTTCGTAATCGCTAGTAAATGGACCAGGCGATGGAGTTAGGAATATATCCCACACACGGATGGGAAGGCGAGCGGACTAAGGGAGACTAGGAGGTAGCAGATACGATGAATGCTAGAGAAGGAAACTCCTATATTCATTTGCCAATTAATTAATGGAATGAAAAGACCTTCTGTAACTTACGTAATCAAGAATTCTAATTGGCAAGATGGAATACTGAACGCTTGTTGCCTTCCTGCATGCCTAGTCACGTCCAAGGCCCAGCCGATCCCCAGCCTCATGTGGCTACGGTTGGTCCATATCACATATTGGTACTAAACCAATAAATATTATTTAATACAAATCATAGAATTTATTAATTATTGTATATATTATATGGGCCTAGACCATAATATACCAACAATCCCCACCAAACTCTAGGGTTTGTAGAAAATAATCTCAAAAACCATAGTTCTTTGATATACCAGAGTTTCAACGGGGACTGTTAAGTTGAACACCCGTCTAGAACAAAGGCTAGGCTCATGCACAACTGAACAATGGACTATACCTTGAATTGACAGTTTTGTGTGAATTGAGTTTCACCAAAGTTCTTTTCATGGTACTTGGCTGTTACAAGTATCCCCTCTGTTTGAAGCATATAAGTCACACTTCCTAACCTTTCATGAGTGTCTAGAGATGACCCACATCTCATAGATTGTGACTAGCAATCGAACTCATATAGGTGTATTCCTTTAAGGATGTTCTGTAGGACAACATCCCTGCTTAATCAAGCCACTCGGATCACATTAAGAACTTAATCAACCTGCCTTACAGCTTTGGAGAAACGGTGCATCTCAAATGAGCCAAACTTTGTTCTAAGGAGTCTCTCCCTCAGTCATCCACTAGCTTGTTTCACCATCCTAATTCACGGGATCTCCGATCAAATAGGACAGGTTACCACTATGGAATGACTTCAAGTGGGTCTCAAGCCCAGCTCCCACGACGCACCTTCTATCACATTACGTGACAGACCCTTAGTAAACTGATATGCCAGATTCTTAGATGTGTGGACATAGTCCAATGCAATTACTCCAGAGTTTCTCAATTTTTTGACAGTCTTCATATGCCTATTTACATGCCTTGTGGACTTCATGTTGTCCTTAGAACTGTTCACCTTGGTTATCACAGTTTGGTTGTCACAGTTCTTAAAAATAGCCGGTATAGGTTTTTCCACTACCGGTAAATCCATAAGGAGCTCACGAAGCCACTCAGCCTCAACGCCAGCAGTATCCAATGCTATCAGTTCTGCTTCCATTGTAGACTTCGTTAAGATAGTCTGCTTGCAAGACTTTCAGGAAACAGCACCACCTCCAAGCAGGAACGCATATCCGCTCGTGGCGTACAGCTCATCATCATCAAATATCCAATTAGCATCACAATAACCCTCCAGTACCCTTGGATACCCGGTAAAGTGAATACCATAAGTCATTGTACCTTTGAGATAGCGCAGCACTCTCTCAAGAGCACTCCAATGAGTATCTCCCGGATTTGATACAAACCGGCTTAGTTTGCTCACAGCAAACGAGATATCAGGCCTTGTGGCGCTAACCAAGTACATAAGAGAACCAATAATTTGAGAATACCGCAATTGATCCCTTGAAATTCTGTGGTTTTTTCTCAAAATTATACTTGGGTCATAAGAAGTTGGAGCAGGTATACAATCACTATAACTAAAGTGATTCAAAACCTTTTCCACATAGTGGGTTTGCACAAGAGTTACCCCACCATTTCCTTCTTCTCTTAATAGCTTTATGTTAAGAATAACATCAGCCTCACCCAAGTCTTTTATCTCGAAATTATTAGACAAA
This sequence comes from Miscanthus lutarioriparius, assembly GCA_904845875.1. Classification (NCBI taxonomy): domain Eukaryota; kingdom Viridiplantae; phylum Streptophyta; class Magnoliopsida; order Poales; family Poaceae; genus Miscanthus; species Miscanthus lutarioriparius. The sequence continues at coordinate 33,586,626 of CAJGYO010000011.1, read as the reverse complement.
AAGTCTTTCACTTCTTTGATCACATCAATATTATTTCCAAAGATTAAAATATCATCCGCATATAAGCACAAAATGACACCATTTCCCCCACCATACCAATAATAAACACATTTATCAGCTTCATTCACTGCAAAGCCGGCTGATGTTAAAGTTTTATCAAACTTCTCATGCCACTGTTTAGGGGCTTGCTTCAGACCATACAAGGATTTTAATAATTTACACACCTTACCCTCTTGACCCTTCGCAACAAATCCATCTGGCTGATCCATATATATCTCTTCCTCAAGCTCTCCATTCAAGAAAGCTGTTTTAACGTCCATCTGATGAATGAGAAGACCGTGTGAGGCAGCCAAGGATAAAAGTACGCGTATGGTCGTCAAACGGGCAACTGGTGAGTAAGTATCAAAATAATCCTCTCCTTCCTTTTGTGTATAGCCTTTAGCCACTAGCCTGGCCTTGTACTTTTCAATAGTACCATTAGGCCGAAGCTCCTTTTTGAATACCCATTTACACCCCACAGGTTTACATCCATAGGGACGATCAACCACTTCCCAAGTACCATTAGACATGATGGAATCCATCTCACTCTGTACAGCTTCCTTCCACAAGTCAGCATCGAAAGATGAATATGCCTCTGCAATGGTTGTGGGAGTATCATCCACAAGGTATATAATAAAGTCTTCACTAAAAGATTTTATAACCCTTTGCCTCTTACTCTTTCGAGTGACAATATTATCATCCTCCTTAGGAATTTCAACATGGGTTTCAACATCAGCGTGTACCACCGGTTCAAAAGATTCAAGGATAGATTCATGACTAGAATTGCTAGGTGTATTATCTTTCATGGGAAACTCATTCTCAAAGAATGTTGCATCTCTAGATTCCATGATGGTCCCAACTGTCATATCAAGAACTCCAGAATTTATTATTAAAAATCTATAACCCACGCTGTGAATAGCATATCCGAGAAAAACACAATCAATGGTTTTGGGTCCAAGCTTTCGTTTGTTGTTAATTGGCACACTCACCTTTGCCAAACAACCCTATGTTCGCAGATAGGAGAGATTTAATCTCTTTTTCTCCCATTCCTCGAATGGTGTAATTTCTTTGTTTTTAGTGGGCACTCTATTCAGGACATGACATGCTGTCAATATAGCCTCACCCCATCATTCCTTAGATAGTCCCGCAGTCTCTATCATGGCGTTAACCAAATATGTTAGAGTGCAGTTCTTTCTCTCTGCAATCCCATTGGATTGTGGTGAGTATGGTGGCGTCCTCTCATGAATAATACCATGCACCGCACAAAACTCAGTAAACTCATTTGAGAAATATTCTCCCCCGCGATCGGACCGTAACTTTTTAATTTTCTTCTCAAGTTGATTTTCTACTTCAGCTTTATAAATTTTAAAATAATGCAACGCTTCGTCCTTAGTTTTTAGTAAATACACGTAGCAAAAACGAGTGCAATCGTCTATAAATGTAAGGAAGTATCTCTTACCACCTTTGGTGAAAACTCCATTCATCTCACAGATATCAGAATGAATTAGTTCAAGCGGTGCCAATTCTCTCGCCACAGCAGTCTTGTGAGGCTTACGAGTTTGTTTTGTCTCAACACAAACATGGCACCTTGAACCTTTGACCATATCTATTTTTGGAATTAAATTTAAACCAACTAAGCGGGACATGCAACCAAAATTAATATGACATAAATGAGAATGCCAAATATTTATCTCAATGTCGTGACTCACATGATTAACAGAACTTAAACAAGTGTCAACCAAAGACAAGCGGAACAAGCCTCCGCTCTCATAGCCTTTTCCAACAAAAATTCCATACTTGGAGAGTAGAAATTTATTGGATTCAAACACAAGTCTAAAACCATCACGACATAGCAGGGAACCACTAATCAAATTCTTCTTTATTGAGGGGACATGATGCACGTTCCGCAGCTGCACGGTCTTTCCCGAAGTGAGCTTCAGATCGACCGTACCAACACCACGAACAGCCGCACGCGCCCCGTTCCCCATCAACAAGGAGCCAGCCCGCCCAGCCTGGTAAAAAGAAAACAAGGAAGCATCAGTACATACATGTATATTTGCACCAGTGTCAACCCACCAATCAGGTGAATGACAAACTGAAAATACAGAAGGCAAAACTTTACCATACCCAGATGTAGCTGCATTAGTCTCAACGATGTTAACTGATTTCTGTGGTGGAGGAGGCTTCCACTTAGCCTCAAGACACTCCCTAGAAAAGTGCCCAGTCTTGCCACAGGTGAAACAATTCATCTTTTCCTTGTTCATCTTCTTACCCTTCTTGAAAGGAATAGTGGTCTGTTGCTTAAGCCCTTGCTGAAATTTCTTTTTCTGTGGTTTAGGACGGTTCCTTTGCACCACATGTGCGCTAGAACTCCTCTCACCGACTTTCTTGCCTTTGACATCCTTTGCTCTAGCCTTGTTTTCAACATCTAGAGTCCCAACAAGCTCAGCAGTGCTGAACTCTTGCCTCTTGTGTTTCAAAGAAGTGGCAAAGTCAGTCCAAGATTGTGGTAGCTTAGCAATGATACAGCCTACCACAAACTTGTCAGGAAGTGCACACCCAAACAGCTCAAGTTCCTTTACCAGTGCCTGTATTTCATGGGCCTGTTCGACTACCGGACGGCCCTCAACCATCCGATAGTCATGGAACTGCTCCATGACATACAGCTCAGAACCGGCATCAGAAACACCAAAGCGGGCCTCAAGTGCATCCCACATGGCTTTTCCGGTCGGAAGTGGCACATATCCATCAACAAGAGAGTCTCCAATGACACTCAACAGAGCAGCCTTGCATGTGATGTCAGCGTTTTGGAATGCACGCTCCTCATCAGAGGTCCGCACTCCAGTAGGCTGCTCATGCACCACATGAAAGCAGTTCATAGAGGTTAACCACAGAATTGTTTTCTGGCGCCATCTCTTATAGTGAGTGCCCTCAAACGGCATTGGTTTCAACAAACCCGCAAAGCCAACAGATGAAAATTGCCTATCATCACGTTTTTGGAATGTTAGAAATATAGGCAAATTCAAGTTTAATTTAATCCGTAAAAGAGATATAAACAAAATACTCATGATATCATATATGTGCTTGTTCAAATGAAATATCACCATGGATATTAAAATAGTGCTAACCAGTGAGACATGATACATATTATTGTCCGAATAAATCATGACCATCATATAGTTAACACTATCCAGCAAGATTGTAATAGAGATCATATAATTAACAAGACGGGTGAAGTGATTATACCCTGCAGCAGAGCCGGATGCACCAAACATGATGCCTGTCGTTGTAGTTGTCCCGCTCGATGCAGTGAAGAACAGAAGCCGTGCAGATCACCCGACGAAGACGAACAGCAACTCACGGCGGGAACAGGGAGGGGACGAAGCGAGTAGTCGTGCCGCTTGCGGACACTCCCCAAAAACGTGATGGCCGCCCTTCACCCGAGCAGATGAACTCGATGAGCGGAGACGTTCCGGAGGCTCTACTCTTCCATCTCGTGTGCGCGCAGGAGACGGAACGGGAAAAACTCTTTAGACAGCGAGAACTTTTGGTTTTCGTAATCGCCAGTAAATGGACCAGGCGATGGAGTTAGGAATATATCCCACACACGGATGGGAAGGCCAGCGGACTCAGGGAGACTAGGAGGTAGTAGATATGATGAATGCTAGAGAAGGAAACTCCTGTATTCATTTGCCAATTAATTAATGGAATGAAAAGACCTTCTGTAACTTACGTAATCAAGAATTCTAATTGGCAAGATGGAATACTAAACGCTTGTTGCCTTCCTGCATGCCTAGTCACGTCCAAGGCCCAGCAGATCCCCAGCCTCATGTGCCTACGGTTGGTCCATATCACATATTGGTACTAAACCAATAAATATTATTTAATACAAATCATAGAGTTTATTAATTATTGTATATATTATATGGGCCTAGACCATAATATACCAACACAATAAGCATCAGATCATACAGTGACACATACTATTTCATCATGCTGTCTCACCGGTATTTTACGGTTTATGATCTTGTCCTCAATCTATGCAAATATATCTTGTGAAGTGATTTACATGACCCTACAAAAATCCCTACAAAATAAGGCACTGAATGATTGGAAATTGCATCGTATCATCCGCGCTGCTCATAGGATTCCAGCATACCAATTCAATATTTTGGCCATATCTCCTAGTTCCGAACTCTGATTTTGATGATCTTGTACCTGTTCGAAAATATTATGAAGTGCTTACAAAGATTCTAAAAAAACATTGCCCCAAATCAGTAGAAATCCCGATATATAGGATCATCTGGTGAGCATCATTATTCTGCGTATGTGTAAATGCTTCATATTTTGGCCATTTCTCCTAGCTCAGACTCTGATTTTGATGATCTTGTACTTGTTAGAAAGTGTGTGAAGTGATATACAAGATTCTTCAAAAACAATGTGTTATATCTATAGAAATACCTAGCGGATTATACGGTGAGGATCACTAATCTATGCATGGGTTGATGTTTTGGTATTTTGGTTGTGCGTTTTTTTTCCAGGCTTTGATTTTGACGGACTTTGAACTCGTTAGAAAGCTCGTTGAAAATATTTACAGTTTGAACTTGGTATAATAACAATTTTAACAACTATAAATTCACAGTATAAGTCCAACTCAATCCTTTCTTTGTCCTGGCTTGAATATCTTCCTTTCTTTTTTATTTCCTACATCCCTAAGACCTTAGAAAATCTATGAACACGTATTAATACATATGTTAGTCCTAGTGATTGGGTTGTCATTATCATCACTAATATATTAGGACATGGCTAATAAGGACCCATGATTCTTTCAGGATGTAAGGATCATTCTCAAGGATTTGGTTTGGATAAGTAAAGCTCACAAAAGCCTCTACATTTGGTTAAGTTATCAAAAGAGAAAGCATTCTCAATAAACTAGAGCATGGCAATTCAAAATGATTGATACCCTCCGGTGGTGTACAATGGTACCCACATGGCATGAGACCAATGACCATATGACTGATCAGTCTGTAAGTGACGGTTCCTGTGCCAACCTTTCGCATGCTTGTCCAACATATATATCCAACGAATGCTCAGAGTGGATAGGTGTCTAACCCCTAGCTATACCTCATCCTATACTACACCAAATCTGAGTGACCCAGGCAACACATACTACTAGGCTTATGAGTACCATATTCCCATATATATATGACATGTGGCTTATGTATCAACGTTCTCAAGTATCAAAATGACAACGCACTGGTCCTTAATTACCCCAAGCGAGACCAGCTACTCGCTTGAGATCCGACCCATGTCACATGTTGCTCATGCTTTATCGCGTCTTCTCAACTTGCAAGTGGTATAGTTTAACAACCATCCTAGAAGCTTGCGCGTGATGATACAATTGCCATATCAACTTCCACCAGGCTAACAATGTCTAAGTATATATAAATGAGACTCCTCATGCATACTTCAAGGTGAATGTAAGTATTCACAAGCAGGAATCAAGTAAAAAGTTGGGTTCTAAATATTCATTAAACTCCTACGCATGCATACTTCAAGGTGAATATAAGTATTCACAAAAGGAGGGATCAAATAAAAAGTTGGGTTCTAAATATTCATTGAACTACATAGAGTAATATATTCCTCATGCAAAAGCATTACTATAGTAACTCAAGAAAATCTTCATCCAAAATAGGAGATAAGCTATAGAGGTGTTTACCATGGTGCTTGAGCAATGCCTCATTGCATACGGGCTCCATCTTAGGACTAGCTTCTGTTTGCTCTGGTGCTTCGGTCTCTGCACGAGTGCTTTTGAAATGATGCATAGTTAATGAACATGCCTTGAATGATTGATAATGATATCGATCGATCCGCCGTTTCATCCTCCAGATCCCACCCTCGCCTCTCACGACTCGGAGAGCCGCCGCCGCCGCTCCCCGCCTTCACCATCGCTGCCCCCCCTCCCGCATATCGTCGGAGGCCAGAGGGAGTGGGGATACATCGTTTTTAATAAGTTTTACCAGTAGATCGAGTCCTTAGGTTTAGGGTCTCTCCATGCCAAGTTTCTTGGTTATGGGGATTTATCTCCTCCTCCGCTCCGGAGACGGCGAGAGGGCAGGGTGGAATCATTTTTTCCATGGCGGCTCTATTGAAGATGAGGACGACAACTATGGCGTCAGCATCCTCGTCGGTATGATGACATAAAAACTTTTATTTCCGGACGGCGACATCAAGGCGAAGATGGTGTCGCCGCCATGGAATAATTTTCTCCTGTCTCTTCTCTGTTTTATTATGGTTAGATTTGGCTACGATGAAGGATCAGGGAGAATAAGTTTCAGATCACTCTTCCTCATTCTTCGGTAGCAGTAAGAAGAAGAAGGAAGACACCAGAAAAAAAGAAGTTTCTCAACTCCGCCTACATGAATGTTGGCCGTTATTCGTTGGGCATCTGTTCTCTGGCCTTTTGCTGAGTGTTTGCCTGTGCGGCCATCCATACTGCAAAGCATCGTACAAGTTTGATTTTGAGATCTGGAGCTATTCACAGCATGGGTACAATTTAGATAAAAATCAGTTTCTGGATATTTGTGTAATACAGAATGCTTGTAATGTGTTGATGTACCCAGCTATTATCTAATATAATTCTTCTTTCGTCGCAAAAAAAAGAATGATTGATAATGATGTGTTCAATGACTTGGTTAAGCATGACTAAACATCGTTATTGTGTGGATGGGGGTACAACTAAGTAGTGTTTTTCAGTGAGCTTGGATGGAAAAGGTAGTGATTGTGGTCAAACGACCGACCATGCAAGATGGGTTGAGTAAGAGAGATTGGAGGATCATGGTCAGATCTTTGAGGGTTTTTGACTCAAACAGAGGCTCTGTTTGATGACCAGCCTTAGTCCTAGGTCAAATGTTGCACTACTACAGCTTGGCCGAGGATATAAGATTTGTTCCTATATCTTCCTAAAGAGGTGGGAAAACATCTTATTTGAATGCACTATTTTTTCTGAGCTCTAGATCATCTATGGTGAAGCTTCTATGTGGTTTTCGTAGAGCTAACCCTTGGTTAAACTGGAGAGGAATGGAGTTCTAGGGAGATCATAGGCAACACATGAGATTGAGCAAGGAGTCATAGCTTAATGTAGGATGGTATTGGTGAAGTTTTCATTTATGTTATCCTTTGAGGTGATTGAAGTAGAGGGGACAAGAGGGAAGATATCTTGAGGTTCTTCTTGTTCCACTCCAAGGTGAGGAAGAAGTGGAGGATGACGAGGTAGGAAGCTCGTTGGCATTCAACTTTGGTGATCCTCCGGTGAGGATTGTGGGTGGTTCTTCTCTCTTGTAGTCTTGTTTTCTTGCTTGGGTAGGGTGAGAGGGGAGTGGAAGAGAGGTTCTGTGAGTAGGGAGAGACCGACACTACGGGAGAGACAAAATTCCCCGAGTGTCGCTGGCTTCCCCGAGTGCCAAAAATCGGACACTCGGGAAAGAGGATCTTCCCCGAGTGTTGCACTCGGGGAAGAATTGCACTCGGGGAAGAGAGGCTTTCCCGAGTGCCTCAGAGAACCTGGCACTCGGTAAAGAGCAGCACTCGGCAAAGGCACTCTTCCCCGAGTGCAACACTCGGGGAAGATCGACACTCGGCAAAGAAACATGCTACTTGACGGTTCACCCCGCCCACGCCGTTAAAACTTAAAAAAACAAAAATTCTTCCCCGGGTGCCTTCCCTGGCACTCGGGGAAGAGTCCCTTTCCCGAGTGTCAGAACAGGACACTCGGGGAAGAGGCTTCCTTCCCCGAGTGCCCTGTCCTGGCACTCGGGAAAGAGCCTCTTCCCCGAGTGCCAGGGAAGGCACTCGGGGAAGAATTTTTATTTTTTTTGGTTTTTTACCTCATTTTTTTTGTGAGGCCTTCCCACATTGTTTAAAACTGCATGTTCATATTTGGGACAATTTTGACTTATTTTGTTATATTTCGTTAGTTTTTTTCGTTTCGTTGAATTTTTTTGCATACTTCGAATTTGAACTGCAGGTGCATGAAATAATGGAATTTGGTGATTCAAAAAATTATATTAATGATATTTGGTGTATGTTGATGCCTTATCCAGGAACTCGCATGAAATGTCGACCATCTTGTTGACGTAACATGACGAACAACTTGTGGGAAAAGTGTATTTAAATTATATAAAATCCGAACGAAGTCCGAAAATCACGAAAAACCTCGTCTCAGGCGTCGTGTTATCGCATGTAGAGGCTATGATAAAAAATCGAGAAGGTTTCGACGAAGTTGCAACATCGGATGCCTAAAACCCAGACATCTCCGCAGATCCCAGCAGGCCTTATCTAAACCTAACCGGCCACCCCACCCCAAACCCAGCCAGCCCGCCTTGCAGTGAGCTACCCCTTGCCTTGCCTCCCTCTGCCATTGCCGCTGCTGCGCCACACCTGGCCTTCATGGTTCCCCACACGCTCGGCCAGGCGCCCACGCCGTGCCTGCACACAGGCCACCAGCAGCCCTTGTATACCCACAGCGCCCGGCCCACCTGCGCTACCCGCGCCCAAAGTTGACCCTCTCACCAAGCCCAGCCCGAGACGGAGACGGCGTCATGGCCCTTGCCAGCAGCAGCCCTGCAGCCCCAGCGCCCGGCGCCACGCAAGAGCCTCAAGCAGTCCTCGCCAGGCGCCTCAGAGCTCGAGACGGCGGCGCTGCCCCACCGGGCGCTGCGCCCCATCCCCGCGGCGTCGGGGCCCGTCCGGTGGCGCGCCTCCGCCCCGAGGCAAGCCGCTGGCCCTCGTCCGTCCGTCTGTCTGTCTGGAGGGAGCCCTGGCTGTCGGCTGGTCAGGAGCAGAGAAGGAGGAGGTAGGTGGAGGAAGGAGGAGGAGGAAGAAGAAGGAGAAGAAGAAGGGAAGGGAGGAGAAGGAGAAAGAAGGGAGGAGGTGCCTCCGTCGCCACGCCCTGTTCCGTTGTCGGCGTCTTCTTCTCCAAGCGCACGCGTCCATAACGCCCAAGGTATCTGAACCGTCCCGTTCTAGTTGTCGGCCATCGCGCCGTTTATGTGTTGACGGCCTTCGTGCCGGAATTGTGGATGTGTGGGCCATCGTGCCCCAAATGTGGACGTCGGCCATCGTGTCGACGGTTTTTCTTGCAGGTTATCGAAACCTCCCCATCCAGGGGAGGTTCTGCCGAAATTTTGTACTTATAGTGCTGTTTTTCTTCTTTTGCAGAGCAGGACCTGTCGCAGGGGAATCGGAGCACCTAGGCGACCCCGATCATCTTCGTCGGCGCTGCGGTCCTACCTGCACAGCGCCGACTCGCCACTGCACCGACTCGCCACTGCGTCGCTAACCTTTCTCCACCTCCACCCTAGGTATAATTAAGCTCTTTTCCTTACCGTTGTCGTACGTAGATCGGTGTAGCCCAGTTAGGCGTCTCCCGTCCGAAATAGATATGATTGGAGGTATGCGGATCTCCACATATCTATGACCGTATCTATTTCGGATTGTCCAGGTGTAATTGGACAGCCCACGGATGGGTAGATGGGTTAGTTTCCATGTTCTACTCGGATCCGAGACGGAGTTTCGGCACCACCTCCATGTTGTTCTCTAGATACACACTCTCCCTTCCAGGACGTATATCGGGAGAGCAGCGGGTAGGTGCTGCCGAAATTCTGTCTCGGATCAGAGTAGAGCATGGAAACTAACCTCATCTACACATCCACGGGTGGGATTAGGACCTATCCTCACCTATTAGGCAGTGAGGGCACGCATGCGTGAGATGCGACTTATGGTTACTTTACTCCGTTATGTGTATATGCTAGAGGATGGATACCCGTGAGTGGATGTACACGGGACGCCCAAGTCAGTCTCAAATCACCCGTGAATGGATGGATAAGACCGAGAAATTCTTGGACCATGCATTTAAGGCAGCTAAGGGAGCGAGAGACACGTTCTGTCCCTGTAGCGAATGTGAAAACAAGAAAAGAAGAACAAGGGAAGTCATGATGAAGCATCTTTGCAAGTATGGATTTATGCCAAACTATACCCGGTGGGTGCACCATGGTGAACCCTACCGTCCCTAGAGAGGAGGTCGTGAGACGAGGCTTGGAGGCATTTGATGGTGATGGTGGGGTAGCAGGATGGTTAGGTGACTATGTGGATGCGATGTTGTTGAAGGACGTCGGAGGAGGGAAGCGGAGGAGGATGGGGAGGAGGAGCAGAGCCAAGCGCTAAGGTGTTCTTGGACATGTTGGAATCGGCACGAAGTTCCTACATGAGAAGACATCGATTTCTCAACTGGATGCCATTGGCGCCTATTGGGGTTGAAGTCACTGACACAACATGACTCGAAAATGCTTCGATGATATGGTGGCAATTATTGGGGATCTGCTTGGCGGGTCATCATTTGCCTCCAAACTTGTGAGTCATGACTCAACGAACTCCTTTGCAATCAAGATGCCGTATGAGCAGAGATACATTATTGTCCAAAGGGTGCGTCCTATTTAGGAAAGAACATAAGGATGCAAAATCTTGTCCAAAGTGTAAATCCTCTAGATATGTGGAGGTAGACAAAGGTGATGGCAAGAAGGAGCGAGAATGAGAGGATCCCCATGAAAGTCCTCGACACCTTCCGATCATACCGAGGCTCCAACAGTTATTCATGAAAGAGGAGTCCATGAAAGCAGATGAGATGGCACAAGAATGGTGTTCGATACAATAAAGACAAGATGATACATCCAGCAGATGGTGAAGCATGGAAAAGCTTTAATGCCAAGCATCATGGCAAAGATGAAGAGGCCCGTAAATGTACGTGTTATATTTGGCAACGGATGGGTTCAATCCTTATGGAATGATGTCGGCCCCATACACTTGTTGGCCCGTGTTCGCTATCCCCTCAATCTCCCCGGGGGACCTACTTCAACGGCAAAACATATTCTTGGCGTTGATAATTCCTGACACCGGGAGACAAAATGGGTGTGTACATGGAGCCTGTTTATGATGAATTGATCGAGGCTTGGAATGAAGGCGTATTGACTTACGACCGAGCTACAAGGAGGAACTTCAAAATGTATGTTTGGTACCAATACTCCATGCATGACTTTCTGGCGTATGGGACATTCGCCAATTGGTGTGTCCACGGGAAGTATCCATGCCCGGTATGCAAGGCAGCTCTCTGATTCATTTGGTTGAAGAGGGTGGCAAGTTCTCGTCGTTCGACAAGCATCAGCAGTTCCTCCCTCTTGACCATGCATTCAGAGAAGAGACACCAAGAACTTCACGAAAGGTGCCAAAGTGATGACTAGTGCACCTCGAGAAGATGACTAGTGCCTGTGTTCATGCTCGAGATAGATGCTCTCGTGGTCCCAAAGTAGCAGGAAGATAATCCAAAGAAGGGTAAAAGAAAGAAAAGGTAATCCAAAGAAAGATAAGCCAAAGAAAGATCGCTTTGTGGGCTATGGTGTGGAACATATGTGGACTCATAAGCCGGGATTGGAGAGGCTTCCCTATTTTGATGACCTTCTCCTTCCACATAACATAGATGTAATGCACACTGAGAAGAATGTCGCTTGAAGCACTTTGGGCAACACTCATGGACATTCGACAAGACAAAGGACAACCCTAAGGCGGAGTAGACATGGCAACACTATGCGATAGACCTAAGCTACAGATGTTGCCTCCAAGAGACAACAAACCATGGAAAAGGCCTAAGGCTGATTACGTCTTGGAAAAGAAGCATAGGACGGAAGTGATAGAATGGATGCAGACGTTAAGTTTCCCTGATGGGTTTGCAGTGAATCTCGAGGAGGGAGCGAACCGTAAACCGGCAAAGTCTTAGGGATGAAGAGTCATGACTTTCACATATGGATTGAGCGGCTTCTTCCGTCGATGGTTCGAGGCTACGTCCCTGAGCATGTCTGGAAGGTGCTGGCAGAGTTGAGCTTTTTCTTCCGCCAGCTCTGTACCAAGGAGATATCTCTGAGAGTGGTTGAGGAGTTGGAAAAAACAGCACCCGAGTTGCTCTGTAAGTTGGAGAAGATTTTTCCACCTGGCTTTTTCTTGTCGATGCAACATTTGATTTTGCACCTCCCGAATGAGGTACGATTGGGGGGCGTCTGCAGAACCGTTGGTGCTATCCAATAGAGAGATGTCTAAAGGCATTCGCGTAAAAATGGAAACAAAGGCAGGATTGAGGCTTCCATAGCAGAGAGGCATTCATTCGTGAGGAGGTGTCAAACTTCACAACATCATACTATAGTGAGAACCTTCCAAGCGTGCATAATCCACCCCTCGTTACAACGAGGACGAAAATGAATCGACCCTCGGCCTATTCAAAGGGCAGCGTGGGAGATCAAGTGGAGCGTCCAAAAGATATTGACCAATGAAGAGTGGCGCAAGATCATGCTCTACGTGTTGACGAACCTTGAGGAAGTCGACAAGTATCAGGGGTAAGTTCTCAACGAACTTGTTACATACTCGGTAAATTTTCCGCATCCAACAACCTTGTTGCTTATCGGGTGCGCAGAGAATTTTTAATCAATCTTGGCATCATCCAAGTCCACCTTCTGACCATGAACGAGATACCCTTCTTCAACATGGTTCGCCTAATTTCAAGGTTGATTTCATTACATGGTTCCAAAGAAAGGTACCTTCTGACCAACTTAGCTCGTTCCAAGTTTGGCGTTCCTAGTTGCCTAATTTCATTTCTCTCCTGCTTGATCTTGTAGTGCCAAAGTGATTTGTCTATAAGTGTCGAATTACGACAAGTGGCCAAAGGCTTTTACTGTAAGGTCTCGTCATTTAACGCTTATGACGTGAATGGATATCGCTTTCACACAACAGGCTACGAGAAGAATCGGGCCAATGCAAGGACCACGAATACCGGAGTATTTACGCCCGGAGTAGTTACGCCCGACGCTGATCAGGAGGACTATTATGGCACAGTTGAAGAAATATACGAGCTCGAATACCATGGTGAAAATGCACCTAAGCTTGTCGTATTCAAATGCCAGTGGTTTAAACCTGCAGTACAGAGAAAGTCCCCTAAACTTGGAATAGTCGAAACTAGACAGGATTCCTTCTATGAAGGAGATGATGTCTATATTGTGGCTCAACAAGCCAGGCAAGTTTATTATTGTCCATATGCGTGCAAAACCGACCCACGTCTTCAGGGTTGGTATATTGTGCACAAGGTATCACCACATGGTAAATTACCTCGCCCAAACGATGATGATTACAACTTGAACCCACCCACGCATGACGGGGAGTTCTATCAACAAGACGAGGGACTACCAGGATGCTTGAGATAGACTTAACCGGGGGAGATTGAAATGGAAGTAGACGAGGAATGGGTTGTTGACGAGCAAAAGCTGCGAGATGAGGTGCATGATCCGAGAGACTTGAAAATGCTTGACGGACTACAACTAGACAAATGATGAGGATGAGGTTGTTGACGATTTGGAGGCTCTTGATAGTGATGGCGATACCTATCGTCCAGATAATCCCGATCATGAAGAATATTAGAAATACATGTAATACTATGTTATTTTGTAATTACATTTTCTTTATTTTGCATCCCTTGCTAAGTATTTCTCGTTTATCATGACTAATAATGGTTTATTCTTTTTAATTGAAGGTGATGGGACCCACTAGGAGGAGCTGTCCCTCGACTTACTCGAGACCGAGGGACACGTCAGTGGCTGAGGAGACGGAGACGGAGACGGAGCCGCCGAGAGGAGGAGAGGCGTCCGAGGGCAGGCCCAAAGGGGGGCCCGTCGCCGGACCGACCACGACCTCGGCTCCTCGCGCTCTGCTAGGGCCGACGACGCCTGCCCGCCTTACGGTGGGTGAGGACGCCATTCCACAGATGTCTGACGACAACTGTTCCGCACGCATCCGAGGAGGGGGTTCCGCACACGTCCGAGGAGGGGGCAGGGGGTTCAACTTCCTCTGCAGCCTCGAAACCCTATAAGCGAGGTCCCAGCCAGCTCACGAAGCGACCGATTCTTGTTGACTGCCGCCCACTGATTGCACCCGAGGGGGATAGGTAAGTAACTTCATATGTTCTTCATTTGATATGTTGAAAAATCATAATAAGAGCTAATAATAACTATTGTTAACCACTTGTGCAGGAACTGGATGCTTGTGGAGGAGGGGGTCCCGGCTCGCAATGTCAATGGGATCCTAGGACTTCTGTGTAGGGAACACTTCCCTGGCCTGGTGTGGACGTCGGAGGATGAGGACCTAGAGATACCCTCGTTCGACCACCACGCCTCTCTCCCCGCTTTGGGCACCTAAACTTGGTGGATCAGGTGCTTACGGAGTTGTGGGTAAGCCTTTCTCGCTTTTCGACCCTCAATTCATTGCATTCATTGGACATTCTTGAAATAAAATAATGGATACCTCGTGTCTTTATGCAGGACTTCTTCAGATGCCAGCCGGGACAGGAGTTAAGGGCGCATGAGGTGGCTGCCGCTTCCTGTAGAAGGCGTGTCTCGGACTTGTATCACGAGTCCCGCCCCAGCGCACATTGACTACAACGTCACCTACCGTAATAGAAGAATGAACAGAACTCAGGCAAGAAGAGAGATAGAGATTCGACAAGGAGCAATACCTCATGGTAAATAGAAAACATCTCCTATTGATCTCTTTTTAGATTAACTATGCGTAATTTGATCTTCGATGGCTTGTAGGTGATTCCGAGCTGGTGCGCCACCTTTCCCGATTCTTTGGGCTGCTATAGTGGGCCAGATGGTTGGACGCGGATTGGCGTATAGGCGCACCAAGAGAAAAGCGAGCACCGTATGTCGATGCGTGTGTACCTCACCATCGAGGCAGCGCCACCTCAAAGCAAATACAAAAAGACATATGTAAGTCTCCACCACTTGTCTAATCTAGCGCGCTCTCAGTGCATGATTCCTAACCACATGTTGTTGTTGTCTTTCTCGCAGGAGGCGGCGCACGGTGGCCAGCCAATTGGCCAACTCACGGCGTATGCTCTGGCCCACATGGGCCCGGCAAAGTCCAACATCAAGTACAACCCGGATGCGGGCCCCAGGCGTACACCAACTCCAGCGTCCACACCGCCTCGGTTCAGACACGGAGGCATCAAGGTTAGTCCACGGGTGGGACTATGATCCGAGGACCGAGGAGCGCCTTTGATCCCTGAGCTAGTGATGAGGATTGGGCAAGGCAAGAAGCATGGGCGGTTTTACATGGGTGACGGCATCCTCGAGACGGGCTGTACTCCTCCTCTCAACCGCCTACGAGCAGCGAGCACGAGCTCTAGCGTGCCCATAAGCCAACGGCCGACAGCGGTGGCTTCAATCCAGGTAAGTATTCCAGTTTCATTCGTCGTTCTTTTACTTTTACGTTCCTTAGCTCTGCATTATTGAAACATTGGGGTCAAATGTTGCAGGCCGAGCTGCAGCAACTTCGGGCTCAGCAGACAAGTTTGCTGGTTGAGAGGGAGGTGAGCGGGCCGAGAAAGGAGAGTCCGGCGCCGAGGGTACAAGCTTTGGAGGCCCAGCAAGATGGTTTGCTCAAGTTCGTGCAACAACTTGGGCAGAAACAAGGTTGGGAGATCCCAGCAGAGCTGCTTGCACCACCACCACCACCACCATATCGTCGAGAGTCTACTCCGGTGAGTATGAGTACGGATGTTTTACTTTCTTTGCTCATGCTTAGTGTCAAACCTAGTGATGGCCTTCGTGCCGGATTTGTTGATGTGTCGGCATTCGCGTGCGGATTTGTTGATGTGTCGGCCTTCGTCTTTGGAAATGTGGTTGTTGGCCTTCGTCGACGCTTTTTCTTTGCAGTTTTGGAAACCTCCCCGTGCAGGGGAGGTGCTGCCGAAATTTTCAACTTTTCTTTACACTCCTTATATTTTTATCTTGTCACTCACGTGCAATCTCCTCTCTTTTTTGCAGCATCAATCGGGTGGGGCGTCGAACCATGTCGAAGGGTCGCCGGCATCGCACATCGGGCCATCCCCACCTGGACCGTCGCCGGGATCGCACGCTGGGGCGTCCCACCCCTCACAGTCGCCGTGAGCCGCCTTCGGAGTCGTTTTTTTGTATTGAACTTGTGAACTTGGAATAGTGTGTACTTTTGAACGTGTGGTTTGTAATATATTGTGGATTTCGAACAAATTTGGTCGTTTGTGATATATAAATGTGATTTGTGACATATTGTTGTTGATTTGTGGTTTGGTTTGTGATATATATATATATATATATATATATATATATATATATATATATATATGCTTTGTTGTTTACATGGAAAAGCAAAAAACAAAAAAAAAGAATTTTAGAGGTGGCTTCCCCGAGTGCCTGTGCTGTGACACTCGGGGAAGAGGGATTTTTATAAAAAAAAACAAATTTCTTCCTCGAGTGCCTGAACTTCGGCACTCGGCAAAGAGTATTTAAAAAAAAATTTCAAAAATCTTTCCCGAGTGTTGCACTCGGGGAAGAAAATCAAAAAAAAAAACAACGTCGGCCGCCGGCCAACGGCGTCAAGTCTTCCCCAAGTGCCAGCACGGCACTCGGCAAAGCCTTCCCCGAGTGCACGATTTTTGACACTCGGGGAAGACGACTTTCCCGTGAGAGGATTAGCCGGAGGCTCTTCCCCGAGTGTTGCACTCGGGGAAGGCTTCCCCGAGTGCAACTGGGCCTTCCCCGAGTGCAACCGGCACTCGGGGAATCCAGCGGTTCCTGTAGTGCGAGGGGTTAGGTTAACAGGTGAGGCTTGTGGTAGCCGCATGGCAAAAAGGTACCTGTGAGCGTGACATGCGCCCGAATGGCGCTCGCGGTGTGATGACCGATTGGGTGCGGTTAAATCATATCTAGGTCAAGCTGCCCTCACATTAGAGATGACCAGGTCACAGTTGACTCAAGTCGGCTAATGTGGCAGTTAACCCTAGCTTGGACGGTCTGAGTCGATTCCCGGTGGGATCAACACCAAGGGCGAAAATATGGGTTAACCCTATATCAAGGTACAAACATATGTTTAATTCCTAATGATGCTTATGATGTCATGATTTATTGCTTAAACACACGTATTTCACCCTAGCTTCGTGCCTCAAATAGAATATGTAACGTAGATTTCTTTGGAGAGACCAAGATGTAGTCGTGCAAAACCCTGTTGTTTCTTAGTATGCTTGTATCTATGCACTTCGGAGCAGAAATCGGCCGGATTAATCTAATATGGACGGCAGAAGGGGTCTAATTTACACGGACCGTAACACAATTGTCGCTGAATACATACGATCTACATCAGCCTGTCTCTTTTCTAGAGATTTCCTTGTTTCTGCTAGCTACGACTACGACTTGTATATTCGTCGTCATCAGGCTAAGTGACGGGTGGCCATGGGTGCCTCCGTGGCGGCCGTATCACAACTAGTACATTGCTTTGATTATTTCGAATTGGCATCTAGTCTCATGGTCCCTTACTGATATGATAATATTATATATTATCATGCCGTGGTCCTCAATCCTCTGTCTCGATCTCTCCATTTGCGAATTGTTCAACGAAACGTTATTTCCATACATCCATAAGTAAATTGTCTGATCTGATCTGGGTAGCCTAGTCAAAACTGGAGGGGTAACTTTCATGAACCAGGCAACATCGCATCAGCAACGACTCCATTCCAGATTGAAGTAACCGTAGGACCGATCCTCCTGGCCTGGAGCATCTGATCTTACACGCGCAGTACAATACCCTCTGCGCGCGGCTTGTCGTGCGTGGTTCTCTGATGCTCAGATGCACTGCCGTTGGACCGTCCACATCGTCTAGCTAGATCTGGCTAAGCCGCCGCTAGCGCATGTGCGCCCGCGTGGATCGCGTCGAGCAGGACATTTTGATAAAAGAAACTGGCAAACTGCAGCGTGCGCCGATCTCGTGGTGCACTATATATATATATATATATATATATATATATATATATATATGGCTTTTCCTGGCGGCTGGCGCTGGATGGAGATGGAGTATGGAGAGGCGTGCAACTCGTGTAGTAGTATATATCGAGACAAACTAGGAGATAAATTTTCTCCCGGTGGTTAGGAAATGGTATATACTCCCTAGATCCCGTCCTAATAAAAGTGTCACTGTGAGATTCATATGGATCAAATTTTATTAAGTTGGACTAGGTTTATAAAGAAAAATTAGCAACACTATATCCTCAAATAAGTTTATTATAAAAATATATTCGACGATTTATTTAGTAATATTAATTATATGTTATAAATATTAATATTTTCTTATAGGTTAAAATCGAAAATGTTTGACTTCTGATGAGTGAGAAGTGAGAATGAACGAACGAGATCGTGATTGATTATTCGTCCGCAGTCTATGTCTTGCCTCAGCCGTGATGCATGCCTTCCTCTGCAGGCTGCAACTTCGACGTGACTTGGATGATATAATATTCATTTGAAATGCATGCGTAGAACGAGAGAGCAGAGAAGTATCGACCGTCGACAACTCGATCGACAATGCTGACCAAAGCCTCATCTTTTTTATTGCCTGAAACAGAAACAAGCAGGAATCTGCCGCCTCTTTTTCTACGTATACACCATGGCACTAACTGGATCGTATAGTTGTATTTTCCAACTGCAGATAAGATCTTTACGCTGGTCAAGCACGCGGGAAGAATTTTGTTTGTTTCCTACCTCTTCCAACAAAGGTGTCTGCCTTCTCGAGCTAGATCGATTATGGTAATCTCGTTTGGTACAAATTTTGTGTTTGCTTGTTTTGTGTACAAAATTTGTGTTTGCTTGTTTTGTGTTCAGTAATCTGAACGGCTAGTATAGTTATTAAATAACTAGTGTGAGAGAGCCAATGGTTCTATTAGGGCCTGTTTAGATCCGATTTATGGATTATAATAATAAGTGTTTGGGTCCCTCGATTATGGCAGGTTCAAATGAGAAATTTCTATCCTATCCTTTAGTTTGGCAATTGGATCGTCGATTTAAGGGACAAGTTAGACTTTCAACATCTATAATCCCTAAAAACCAGGTCTTCCCTAGGTTATGGATTATGGTAATCAAAAGATCTGATTATAATAATCCCAAAATATAATGAATCTTGTTTGGACTATAACATGATTATTATAATCATATAGGGGTATCAAACAGGGTCTAAATAAAAACTACGAGATTTTTGCGACTGCTATAGACTTGTTTGGAACTACTCCAGATCCACCAAAACCAGCTCCACTCCACGAAAGAACGCTCTAGATCCACCAAATTCAGATTCACCAAAACGGTGGATCTGGGGCATATTCACTATTTTGCGATTATCATATTCACCATTTTGGTAATGCTCCTCAAGGAGTGCTCCACCAAACTAAGTTCGGTCGAGTTGGGGAAAATTACCCACCACTGCCACCCATTACACAAAATACCGGTTTGTTTTCTTCTTTCACGTTCTTTTTCTTCTTTCTCGTTCGTCTTCCCATCGCGACCTCCTCAGTGGCTGCCACCACCCCCAGTCTAGCTGTCACTGTGCCGGCCCTACCCTTGCCCCTAGCCGGCCGCCACCCTGGCCATGAGCGTCGTCCACGCCCAGTGCCAGAGCGGGAGGAGGTCACGAGCTACGAGTGCCAGTCCCGCCATGGCCACGAGTCAATCGTTGCAGTGTGAGTAATAAGGGTGTGTTTGGTTTCCTGGCCTCACTACTATAGAAATAATTTTAGGTGATGGTGCCCAAACATTAATGGAGACGGGCACAAAATCCAACTGCCTCCAAAAATGCTGGGCTATTAACGGAGGCGGTCACATTTATTTACCGAGGCGGTCACGTTTGCCCGCCTTGTAAAATCGATTAACGGAGGCGGTAAAAATCCAACCGTCTCCTAAAATCGATTTACGGAAGGGCGCCTTAAGACAACCGCCTCCAAAAATAGGCTATTTACGGAGGCGGTTGTCTTAAGGTGCCCGCCTCCAAAAATACAGGCCCAGCCCAGCCCAATATCCCACTCGGACTATATATACGCAGACTTAGGGTTTCATTCTCCATCAGCTCTCTCAGTTCTTCCCTCTCCCTCTCTCTCTATTTGACGGTGCACACCTCTCTCTCTCCCACTCGCCCTCCTCTCTCTCTCCCTCCGACACCAACCTCTCTCTCCAAGTCTCATTTTCCTCGATCGCTTTCATCTCCTCCAGCATCGCCCGTCGCCAATTTCCATCACGCTCGGCCATCGCGAACGTGGGTGGTTCCTCTACACTGACGAGAAGCAGCTCTGGGTCATTGAGCAGCCTACCCGCCAGGCCTGAGGCCCCTGTGCCGCCGACGATGTCATCCAGCCTGTGGAACCGCACCTCCTCACCGTCGTGGAATGCATCCATGAATTCAGTGATGTCACTTGGAGGTGAGTCAAACTCGATCAGTGTTGATGGAGTCCCCTGTTCCGCCGGAGTGATCGACACAGCACCTAGAGTGCTCGGCACCCCAGCTGTAGTGCTCGGCACTATCCTGGACTGCTCGTCACCACTCCTGGAGTGGTCTGCACCCTTCCCGGAGTGCTCGGCTCCCGTCTTGTAGTGGTCGGCGCCATTACAAGACCCCTCGGCTCCGCTACGGGAGTGTTCGGCACCCATCCTAGAGTGATCGCCACCACTGCAGGACCTCCCGGCTCCACTCCTAGAGTGCTCGACACCCCTCTCGGAGTGCTCGGCACCCCTCCCGGAGTGTTCGGCACTTCTTTCCCAGCGTCTCCACCACCGTGGATGACTAAGTGCTCAACGACGAAGGTGCTGGTGAAGCCGCCAACTTAACTCATGCCAGGACTGTTCCAGTCCTAGGCCGCCTCTCGTCGAACACAACATCGTGCGAGATAAGTACCTTGTCTCCGCGTGGGTCGTAGAGCCGATACGCCTTGGTACCCTCCGCGTAGCCCAGGAACACCATTGGTGTGCTCCTGTCCTCCAGCTTGGTCAGGACTGGCCTCGTCTTCCTGACGTGGCCGATGCAGCCGAATGTCCGGATGAAGGACACGCTCGGCTTGCGTCCATACCAAGCCTCGAATGGCGTCTTGCCCTTCAGGGCCTTGGTGGGAGTGCGGTTGAGGATGAACACCGCCGTAGTCTCCACCTCACCCCAGAACTTTGCCGGCATACCTTTGCCTTCATTATGGATCGAGCCATGCCGACCATTGTCTGGTTCCGCCGCTCCACCATGCCATTCTGCTGTGGAGAGTACGGCGCGGTGTGGTGTCGCACCACATCCTGATCCACGTAGTACGCAGCGAACTCAACCGAAGTGAATTCGCCGCTCTCAACACGCGCAACTTCTTGCCGCTCTCAGCCTCCACGCGCATCTTGAACTTCTTGATCGCCGCCACCACTTCGTCCTTGCTCGTCAGGAGTTGTAGCCACATGTAGTGACTACAATCATCCACGAGTAGGAGAAAGTACCGCCGACCACCGTTTGTGGCTGGCGTGATTGGCCTGCAGAGGTCGCCGTGGACGAGCTCGAGAGCGTCCACCGCGCGTTGGGGTCGACCTGCTTCTTCTTCTCCGAAGAAGCCTTGCCGCGGCGCTTGCCATCGCCACCGCGGCAGAAGGAGGCTACCCCGGAGTTCCTCCGAGCAGGCCACTCCTTCTCTGTCAGCAGCAACTTGCTGCTGTCCTTCGTTGTTGTTGCCTACTCTAAACGCTCGTCCATCGCCCGTAGACGGCCTGTCACATCCTCAATGGTGAGGGTGGACAAGTCCAGCATCGTCTCTATGGAGAGAGCGATCTGGATGTACTTTACCGGCACGGAGTGGAGGTACTTGGAAACCGCCTCCTCTTCGTCGATGGTGACGTCGTGGCTCTTCAGCTTGATGATGAGCATCTCCACCGATTCACCGTCCTTGAACTTGAGGTTGGCGTACTCCTGCTTCAGAAGCTGGGCCGTCGCTTTCTTTGCACGGTCGGAACCGACGCGCATCGCCGTAATAGCCTCCCACGGCTCCTTAGTAAAGCTCTTCACCCCCAATGGCTCCCTGTACTCCGTCGATACAGCAGCGAGGATAGCCTCTAACGCTGATATGTCATCTTCTTCATTTTGGGTGCCCTTGTCAACAGCATTCCAGAGTCGACGGGCTCTGAGCTTGACCTTCATGGTCACCAACCACTCTCCATAGTTGGTGCGAGTCAGCTTGGCCAACTGGTGCCGCTGACCTCTCGCACCGTGCACACAACGACCTCCTGTCGTGGTTGGGCAGCCACAGCAGTGCCACTGCTGTCACCCATCTCCAAATCGTCTGTCATCGCCAGCAGTTAGTCCGGCGACGATGCTTGTACGACTCCGATACCACTTGTTGGCCCACAGGATCACCGGCACGAGTGAGTCAACCACTCACCAACGTTGCCGACCACGACTATCGTTGTCCGACCACACACTATGGCTAGAGGTAGAAGAAGGGAGGGAGAACAGAGCATACACACACAGCAGAGACACCAGCGTTGGCCGGAGCTCTATATAGGAGATGGTAAAACTGAACTCGCTCTTTACTGAGTTGCAGTGGAAAACTATATATACAACTCTATCCATCTAGTTCTAGTACAGCTGTCATGCTGATACAGTGACTAGAAAAGACAGCATGGCTGACTCTGACGTCTGCTCCTGCTGTGGCTACAATGCGGCAGGTGAGCCGTTCGGCGTCTGCCCCTGCTGTGGCTACAGTACCACAGCAGGGAGCCTTTTCGGTGCCGCCTCCCCTTGCCGCGCGTTCACACAGGGGTGCAGCAGATTGTGTATACTATACTTGTGAGATGAGGCACGAGTGATGTATAATGGAAGCTGGTATTTATAGAGCTAGCAACTGCCTGCAGGTGTAGGGCTTTCTCTCTTATTGGAAGCTCCAGATATTCTTTCTGACTTTCTCTCTGACTGGAAGCTCCAGATATTCTTTCTGACCTTTCTCTCTAACTGGAAGCTCCAGATATTCTGGCTTTCTCTATGAGAAAGACGGAAAGAATATCTGGAGCTTCCAGTGAGAAAGAAAGCCCTGCACCGGCAGGCAGTTGCTAGCTCTATAAATACCAGCTTCCATTATACATCACACGTGCCTCGTCTCACAAGTATAGTATCCACAATCGTCACAACAAGTTGAAGCTAGCAGTTGCGCTGTTGCACATCACTGCACAGCAGGCGCGCAGATCGACATGGGCTCCATCGCTGCTGACGCCGATCGCCGGCCTCACGCCGTGTGCGTGCCGTTCCCAGCGCAGGGCCACGTCACGCCGATGCTGAAGCTGGCCAAGATCCTCCACAGCCGGGGCTTCCACATCACCTTCGTCAACACGGAGTTCAACCACCGCCGCTTGCTCCGCTCCCGCGGCGCCGGCGCGCTCGACGGCCTCCCGGACTTCCGCTTCGCCGCCATCCCGGAGGGCCTGCCCCCGTCCGACGCCGACGCCACCCAGGACGTGCCGTCGCTCTGCCGCGCCACCATGGAGAACTGCCTCCCGCATTTCAGGAGCCTCCTCGCCGAGCTCAACTCCTCCCCGGACGTACCGCCGGTCACTTGCGTCGTCGGAGACGACGTCATGAGCTTCACTCTGGAAGCAGCCCGAGAGATCGGCGTGCCGTGCGCGCTCTTCTGGACGGCCAGCGTCTGCGGCTACATGGGCTACCGCTATTACCGCGACCTCATGGAGAAGGGCATCTTCCCGCTCAAAGGTTAGCCCCCCGCCTGCACGAAGCACGATGGGTCGGTAGGGTACTGCAGCAGGCAGCTGCTCACGTTTTCTAACCATGATCGATGCAGACGCCGAGCAGTTGACGAACGGGTTCTTGGACGCGCCGGCGGATTGGGCGCCGGGGATGGGCAAGCACTTCCGGCTCAAGGACTTCCCAAGCTTCATGCGCTCGACGACCCCGACGAGTTCATGTTCCACTTCGCCCTTAAGGTGACGGAGCAGATAGCCGGCGCGGACGCCGTTATCCTCAACACCTTCGACAAGCTCGAGCAGGAGGCGCTCGACGCCATGCGCGCCATGATCCCGTCGTCCGCGTCCATCCACACCATTGGCCCGCTCGCCTTCCTCGCCGAGGAGATAGTACCCCGGGGAGACCCGGCCGATGCGTTTGGCTCCAACCTCTGGAAGGAGGACGTCTCCTGCTTCGACTGGCTCCACGGCAGGGCGCCCAGGTCGGTGGTGTACGTGAACTACGGCAGCGTCACGGTGATGACCAACGAAGAGCTGGTGGAATTCGCGTGGGGCCTGGCCAACAGCGGAGCGGCCACGACTTCCTGTGGATCATCCGGCCGGACCTCGTCAACGGCGACGCCGCCGTGCTGCCGCCGGAGTTCCTGGAGGCCATCAAGGGCCGCGGCCACCTGGCGAGCTGGTGCCCGCAGGAGGTGGTGCTGAGGCACGAGGCGGTGGGCGTGTTCCTGACGCACTCCGGGTGGAACTCGACCATGGAGAGCCTGTGCGCCGGAGTGCCCATGCTGTGCTGGCCCTTCTTCGCGGAGCAGCAGACCAACTGCCGGTACAAGTGCGTGGAGTGGGGCGTGGCCATGGAGATCGGCCACGACATCCGGCGTGAGGTGGTGGAGGAGAAGATCCGCGAGGTGATGGGTGGGGAGAAGGGAAAGGAGATGCACCGCCGTGCGGTGGAGTGGCAGGAGACTGGTCTCCGCGCGACGCGGCCCGGAGGGCGCTCATACGCCAACCTCGACAAGCTGGTCGCCGACGTGCTCCTCTCGGGTGGCGGCAACAAGAGTTCTTAATAATCTCAGCAAGGTTTCTTCCTTCCACCACCGTCGAGTGTGTTTCGTGATTCGTTCTGAACATCGATGGAGTACTATCCTATATCGTCATTTGTTCTGTCGAGCGTGAATCTCGAGGCACGCAAATCCGTAAATCATGTAGACCAGACGTGGATAATTCGTGAACGCATCAATCCGCAAATGAGCAAATAATTTTCGGACACGGCGTACCATCCTTTTTCAGAATAAGTAATTTTCGCATGGCACCTAATTGGGGCATGTTCGTTTGTCTTATAATCCGTATTTTTTGGCTTATTTTTTTGACAAAAACAGTATTTTTCTCTCATAATAAATCGGCCGGAACAGTATTTTAACTTGTTTTTTCAGTGAAGCGAACGGGACAAGTGTGCTCGTTCTCTTTTCCCTTGCTCAGTGAACTGCTGCATGCGTCCACTCAATTTCAACTGTATTTTGGACCCACATAAAATATTTTTTTAAAAATGCTATAACTTCTGAACGGAGTATTTATTTTCAATTCTGTTTACACCGATGTGTTCTACGTGATGAGATGAATAAAACTAGACCCTACTTACATATGTTTCAAAGATTTTTTTTCTAGTAGCAAAATAACTTATAACATATAGCTTATCACATATAACGTATAACCAAAACTCAAAAACACAAAAAGTTATAAAACATAACTTATCACACAAAAAGATATAAACTTATGTACATAAGTTATTATATACAACTTAGATCTACAAATTAATATAATAACATATTAGCAGATATGTTGGTAGCATGCATAAAAGGAAAAATTGATAGACTATTATAAAAACTAAAAAGAGAAAAAAAGGAAAAAAAATTATGTTTCGTAACTTTTATGTTTCAAAATTTTGGTATAAATTATAAGTTATATGGTATAAGTTATATATTATAAGTTATATGGTGATAAGTAATTTTGTTCTGCAAAATGTTATATTGTCCAAGTTGTTAATATAAGTTATGTACCGTAACATATATGTATAACTTATATTGTAAGCTATAAGTTCCATGTTAGTATAAGTTAATAAATATAAATTTGTACTAAAAAAATTCTTCAAAACATAAGTAGGTGGGATCTAGTTTTGTTTATCTCATCTCGTAGAACATACTGGTATAGACGAAATTAAAAATAAATACACCGTTTAAAAGTTATAGCATTTTAAAACAAAAGTTTCACTTTTTTAAAAGTGACTTAAGGAACTTGAATGGGCAGTGCGGGCGCGTACAGACCCGATCGGATCGCTCGCTGACCAAGAAATGAGTAAACAACCGCCAGAATGGATTTGGGCATAACTTGGTGGGAGGTGCCAATAGCTAGCGGAAGAAGTTACTTTTCGTACCAGGCAAATATTGGAATATGAAAGCCTGGTGGCCAAGAGGGCGAATTAACATAAATTATATTTGTTGTATTCGTTGCAAATTGCAAATGTTTGTACGAGTCTCTGGTAGGGTGAAAACGATCCGAAACGATAGGGAAGAAGGCTCTGTTCACGTTTCTATATTGAAAATGAAACTAATACGTATCGTCGAATATGAGAACGGTACCGATACTTCGGTTAATGTAAAAAACGACACTATACGATAGAAAGTACATTGATAACGATCGTCCAGTTCATTTGGCTTATAAGTCATATTTTTTCAGTCAACGAACAGTATTTTTTCACATAACAAATTAACCAACAGTACTTTCAGTTATGGCTTATCTGCCCAGCGAGCAAGACAAATAACAAAACGATACTTCCAAAACAATAAACACATCAAATCGTAGAACATGACATTATCCACGTAAGTATATAACCTACTCCATCGCATACAAATGAACTAACGATTAAGACAAAAACATTACTTTAACCATTTCCATAACACAGTCACGTACGTTCCTATTAATTTAACGAAGCCCCGACACTTGTTCTGGAGTTGGGTTGGGTTAAGGTTTTGAGTGGGACCCACATTTTTATAAGAAAAATAGCAAGACAAGATTCTTTTGACTATGGCCCCGTTCACGTGCCTTAAACCCGACTTGATCCGTTTTTTTTTTCATCCGAAACAGTGTTTTCCTCTCATAAATTACTCTAAAATTCCTCAAAACCATCCAAATTCCTCCAGAACCATACCAGGTTCGTTCAGAGTGGACCAGACAGACCGGCAGGGGTGGATATGGATACGTGATACGGGGCACGTCAGCTGGTGTAGTGTAGATGAGGACCACGTCCCCATCTCCTCGCGCGCCAGTGGCGTCTCCGACGACGTCGACCGCATCAAAGCCAGCCAGAAAGCCAGGGACTGAGGGGAAGGGGCGTGGCCGACTGGCCGTGGCAGCGCAAAAAAAGAAAAAGAAAAATCCGGCCCGGAGCAGGCAGCTAGCTATTGCTTACACGAACGGGCCAAGGAGCCGGGCGGCTGCATATATGAAATGAAACTTCATATAGCGCCTAGAATCCGTGCAAAGAGATTGCTTTGCCTATATGAAACTTCATATAGCGCCTAGGATCCGCACAAGGAGATTGCTTCGCCTACTGTTAGTTACTGTTCACCAATCTCCTGCTACCTCGTGGACTCATGCGTGCGTAAGCATCGGTTTCACCTCTCCCGATTAATTTAATTGAGGTCTGTTCCTTCACGGCTTCACCCTCGCTCTCTCCGTCAACGGAAAAAATAATAAGGAAAGAAAAACTCCTCAGCCGGCAGCGCGCCTCGCCGCCTCCGTCCGTGCTTCTTCTTCCTCTTCCTCTCCCCCAGCGGCGGCGGACGCGGATGCGGCGTCCTTCCTTGATGGAGGCTGCTCACGTGGATCGCTTCATCGCCTCTTCCTCTCCCCCGACGGCGATGGCGGCGGCGGCCACGGCCAGCCTGGCCTAGGGTTGCGCGCGGCACCAGGATGGAGAGGCGGCGATGGCGATGGCGACGGTGCTTGGGATGTCGGCATCCGCGGGGCAAAAGCGACGATAAGAGGCCGCCCTCATCCTCATCTCTGCCAGCAAGCATGGGCTCCCCAACTGTACCTCGCCGCCGTCCTAACACTGAGGTTCACGCCCCCTCCTCCTCCTCCTCCATCTCGATCTGTTGTCCGATCTTCATCTACTCGGTGTTTGGGTAGGTCTTACCTACCTGCCTTTGTGTGGTTTCCACGTCCGAGAAGTGCTCCAGGCTCAACATCCCCTCTCTCTCAGGTTCCAGATCCCTTCATCGCTCCTTCGCCGATGCTCTCTGTCAAATTTCCCTGGACTAATTAGTTTTTTCTAGAGCCTTTTACCTATGTGCCATTATAAAAGATGCTCTGGACCTATGTGCCACTAAAAAGTTCGTGCGATCTCCCAACCTCGCCGCCCTTGCCTTCCCGTCGCGGCCCTTGCCGAGCCTCGCCGAAGGTCGGGGAAGGGGAGCGACATCGCGTCGCCGCGGATCGGGGAAGGTGGAGGGGAAGGTGGAGCGGTGGATGGGCGAGGGCGACGGAGCCGAGAGGCCGTGTTCAGAGGCGGACCGCACGAGTGCACTAAACTGCAAAGGGGAGCGACATCCTGCCGTCGCTGCCCACTCATAGCTCACCGCCGGTAGCGTGGGGATCCTCGGCTCCAGCCCTGCCCTGCGCGCCCCGCCGCCGGAGCTCCTCCGCGCTCTACAGTCCAACGGCAACAGCACCCTCCACGGAGACGCAGCACCGCCCCAAGTCCTCGATTCGCGATCCGACAAACAGGGCAGCGACGACAGGAGCAAGAGGTCGCGTTTCTGCGCCCGGGATTGCGCTAATGGAGCTGCCCGTGGAGGAGCCGGTGAAGGTGCTTGACCTCCTGCAGCGCGACGACGCCGCGCTCACCGTCTCCGGCTACAACGACATCCTCTCGGCGCTGGCTCGCTCGGGGGACCACGCCACGGCTATCACGCTGCTCCGTGCCATGCCCATTGCCCCCCGAGCCCGCCGACCCTGCGCACCGCACCGCAGGCTGCGCGCCCCGCCGCCGGCCGTGCGCCCTGCCGCCGGTGCGCGCCCCCCGCCGGCTGCGCGTCCCACCACCGGCCACGCCCCCCGCCATGAATCGAAGCTCGCCCGCACGCTGTTGAGGGCCGGAACGCTCCTGACACCCGCGGTCGCCGCCGCCTTCCGCGTCGACTCCTTCCTCCGCGCCGTCTAGACCGCGCGCGCCGCCGTGCGGAACCTCACGCCCGCTGGCCAGCCACCCCCGCAGCCCCTCTAGCCCCGGCCCGAACCTCAAGAGCTTCGTCAACCGCGCTTTCCACGCCGACTTCGAGCTGGACACCGACACCAAGATAAGGAGTTCCTGCTCCACGGCACCAAGCACTACAGCGACGGGCTCAGCCGCTTCTGCGACGCCGCGCTGTGTCTTTCGGGCACCGTCGATTCGGCCGGGGGCAGCGCTGAAGAAAAGAGAAAGAGGGAGGTTTGGTGGCTGACAAACGGGCCCCACAGTAGGGTAAAATAATCATTTCATCTGTCTGTTTGATATCGTTAGAGGCCAAAGTGGACGGAATGGCGTGGAGAGAAAAAAAAAATTCAACGATAGCACCCAGTGTTATCGTTGAACTTATTAGTGACCTGTACGTGTGGAACATCTTTTATAATGGCACACCGGCAAAAGCTCTTTTTTCTGCTAGCAATCGAGCAGCGAGCTGAGGATGAACATATACCCAATTGCACTTTATGCAGTTGTCAGTTCAGATGTCAGCCCGATATGGTCAGCCAAAAACGTGAGCAACCACGGCACCAAGGCAAATATGCTACATGATTTCGTTTTTTCTGATTTGATGCCCTCTCTTCCAGGCAGCCAGGTCCGCAGGTGGAGCAGCGGTGCCACTGTCCAAACCATTTCCATTTTTTTCCGAAAACATCGATCAATGATGGTTAGGTTGCTGCATACCAATTTGACTTGGATTATCTCATATACTATTTTTCCATATTTATGTATGTACATGCCATATTTATATGTACAATGCAACTTATAGCATTTCCCTATTGTTGGTTTATGCTACAAATCCCTTTATCTTTACAGTTATATGCCCATGGAGATTTGCAAGATCTTGATTCGCAATGGAACCTCATGCTGGTTAGGGCTTTTTGGAATTCGACCATTATGAAAACTGGGCTTCGGTGATTTGCCATCCCGCAACGAGGCTTCGCCAGATTGCCATTACGAAACCCGACACATCCGCCAGAATGCCATCCGAGAGCTTTGCAACCCTTTTCTTCCTCTTACGCCTTCTGTCTGTTTCCTCTTTTCGGTCTGCCCGGTGCTCAAACAGACGGAACGGAGGGCGATAGAACGGATCGTGTTTCTTTGCTTCGCCGAAAGCACCGAGCGAGGCGGGCACCCCACGGCGAGCAGCAGCCCCCATCCACGGCGAGCCCCCACCACCACATCGAGCACCCACCCCACCCACGGCGAGCCCACCCAGCCCCCCCAGCGCCCAGCGCCCCCACGCCCCCAGCGAGCCCACCCATGGTTATTTGCTAGGGTAACAAAGAGCAATCAAAATCCCCATGGACTGCAGATGGAGTGACCTCATTCGGTATGATTCCTCTTTTTTTGCAAAGTGTTTGTATTCTCGTAACTTTCAGTTTGGGAAGTCAATACTGGTGACCTTGCCAAATTTTTTTTTTCCCAATTTTTCCGGGCTCGATATGAGCCTGAGGTTAGTGTAGATGCAGTAGAACAAATTGGAGATGTTGGTAGCAATGATAAGCCTGTAGAACATGAAACATGTGATGTCCTTGGTAGTTCAGAGGATGTAGAATGTTATGAAGGTGTTGATTGGGACAGACTGCAGATTGCTGCTACAGTTGATGAAGAGGGTGAGGGTGTGCTAGATATAATTGATGAGGATCAGTTGTTCTTTCTTTTAGGTTTGAGAACTGATGATGATCAGCATGATAGGCCTAGTGAGACTGAGGCTCAGTGTCTGCTGCCGAGAGGGATGACAAATTTGGAAATAGAAGCTAGCTTGACATTGACATTGACACAATCTGTGCTGCAATTCTGTTGATGATCATGTACTGGGGAAAGACTCTATGCTTATGATCCTAACAAGCCTTGTATGAATATTGGCACCGTGTATCCAAACATGAAGGAGTTTAGACTAGCTATGAAGCAATTTGCAATAAATGAGGAGTTTGAACTGCACTTAGTCAAAACAGATAAGAAGAGATACATTGCGATTGCAATGCAGATGATTGCCCTTGGCATATTAATGGGCGAACACAACCTGATGGGATAACCGTCAAGGTGTATAACTTTTGCTTACTTTATGTCACCATTTTTTTGGTTGTAAATATCTAATATTTTGGCTATTGGCTTGTTGCAGGTTACAGCTTTGATTGCTCTGCATACCTGTACTTCTAGCGCAAGGAGGAGGACCACCACTCCATCAAGTGCCTGGGTGGCATCAAAGGCCATTCATCACCTCAGGAAGGATTCCACCATAGGCACCAAAAACATGCAGAAACTGCTACAAGATGAGCACAAGTGTCAGATTCACTATGACACCGTATGGAAGGGAAGACAAATTGCATTGGAGGAGTTGTTTGGCAGCTGGCAACAGAACTTCGAAATGTTGTTCAATTGGAGGGCAGAGGTACTGCAGCGATCACCTGGAAGTGTCATTGAAATTGACATAAAGCAGGTAGATGGGAAATTCTACTTCCACAGATTTTTTTGTGCATTAAGTCCTTGCATTGAGGGTTTTTTGGAGGGTTGTAGGCCTTATGTTAGCGTAGACTCAACAGCACTTAATGGTAGATGGAATGGGCATATGGCTACAGCTACTGCTATAGATGGTCACAATTGGATGTATCCACTTGCTTTTGGGTTCATAGATGGTGAGACAATAGATAACTGGACATGGTTTATGAGTCAACTACATAAGGCCATAGGTCACCTACCAGTACTTGCTATTTGCACTGATGCATGCAAAGGGTTAGAAAAAGCAGTAAAAGATGTGTTCCCTCAAGCTGAACATAGAGAATGTTTTAGGCATCTAATGCAGAATTTTATTAAAAGATTTGGGGGAGATATTTTTTCAAAGATGTATCCTGCAGCAAGAACATATAGGCCTCAAGTATTCAGATATTTCTTGAACCAAATTGTGACAGCTAGCCCTGATGTATTGGAATGGCTTCAAAACCATCACAAATTGTTATGGATGAGAAGTGCCTTCAACCCTGAAATCAAGTGTGACTATATTACCAACAACCTTGCAGAGAGTTTCAATAATTGGATCAAAGATTGGAAAGACCTACCTGTAGCTGAGCTTGCTGACAAGATTAGAGAGATGATAATGACACTTTGGAACAAGAGACGTGCAATTTCAGAGAAGCTTCATGGTAGGATCCTACCTGCAGTACTACAACAATTGAAAGCAAGGACTAGGGGTTTAGGAAACCTAACAGTTGTGAAGGCAGGTGCTTTTGCTGCAGAGATACATGACACAACCAGCACACATAACAGACATGTTGTCAAGTCACATTTGCATGAATGTACCTGTGTTCAGTGGCAGCACACTGGAAAACCTTGTCAGCATGCCTTGGTCCTCATAACAGCACAACAAAGTTCTGAAGTTAAGATGGAAGACTTTGTTCATGATTATTACTCAGTGGAAAGGTTCAAGAATGCTTATAAGAGACTGATAGAGCCACTTCCAGATAAGACCCAGTGGCCTGAAGTTGTGCTTGACTTTGCAGTTCACGCCCCTTTAGCTAAAAGACCTGCTGGAAAGCCCAGAAAACTGAGAATCAAAGGATGTCTGGAGGGGGGAAGTGGTGGCATGAGCAAAAAAGATGCAAAGGATGCTGCCAATCAGGCCGATAAAGATGCAGAAATTGAAGCTGCTAAGGGAAAGAGGCAACTAATTAGGCTGACAAGAAGGTAAACACAGCCATCTATACTTCCTGAAACTTGATTGTACAGTTACTTAATTTTCTTCCTTTTTTCAGCCGCTTCGCATTGTTGGTGGGAGAAGGCACAAATGGCCAACCTACTGAGACTGATGGGTCTCCCAGCACTACTCAAGGAACACCAAGAAAGAAGAGAACGACACCGAAGAAGTTGGTCCCAAGGAAAAAAAACTGAGAAGCTGTCATTTTCGTAACCTGTGTGTTTCTGAAACTGTGTCCTGTATGAAACTTGAAGAACATGTGTCTTGTATGAGTTGTATGTGTTACTGAAACTTGTGTGTCCTGTATGAGTTGTAAGTGTTACTGAAACTTGAAGAACCTGTGTCTTGTATGAAACTACTATTGCACTGGAATATATGAAAAATCTGTGCTTTATGTTGGTGGAAAATCTGAAACTTGATGAATGACAGAGAAATGACAGAAATCTGTGCTTTATTCTGAAACTACTACTGCACTGAAACTTGATGAATGACTGAGAAACTTGATTGTATGCAGCTTAGTTGTATTCTGGGTTTTATTCTGAAACTCGATGAAAATCTGTTCTTCTGACCTGCATGTATAACGAGCAGATCATGTTGTGTGGACTCTAAAGATTTTACTTGTTCAGAATGTCCTCTTCTCTATATGCTAAAAAAAAGCTAGAGATGAATGATAACCACTTGCAGATTCTGAGCAATGGAAGATACAGAAGCATTGAGCACAGGGCCGTGGTGCACCCAAGCAAGGAGCGCATGTCCAGGATACCAGACTTCGACAGAACAGAAAATCTCATTTATTTGGGCACCAAATACACTTCGACAGACAAAATTTCATACATCAAGTGCTACAGTCTGTTCATCTGACAGTTTACTACTACTCTTGATACAAGTACACAAGATTCAACCACTCTTGACAATTGCATACAAATTGCTAACTAACACAAGTCCACAAACAAGAAACAAACATTTCAGCATCATTACTATCTCCCTAAGCTGCTTAAGTTGTTCTTCCTGGCTTGATTCTCCACAATTCGCCTTGTTTTCGACAATTAGGACTTGCTGCGGCAACTTAGTAGACTCGAAAACAGATTGATAATCTGAAGGCACCAATTTATTGTCAACCAAGTATTGCTCATACCCCTCTTCCCACTCCCAAAATGGACAACCAGCACCTTCTCTCTGTCGCCAAATAAAGGGAAACCAATGAAATCAACTCAGTCATCAAATCACACAAAATACATCACACAAAATTTACAGCTAACTATTCTCACCGTTCGAGTTGGACAAATGTAGAACCGGCGGCCGTAGTTCTTGTCCGTCTTCGCTGTCAAGACCTTGAGAAACCGACACTTACAGTACTCGCAATGAACAAGAGGGAGTTCATTGTTTGAAATCCTTCGGCTTCGAGGTACTGAGTACCTGCTGTTCTCCATGGCCGACCTTGGAGGCGTCGTTGCCGTGCTGTACTCCATGGCCCGCGTGGGGGAGGGCGGCGGGGAGGCGCTGGGCGCTGGGGGCGTGGGGGCGCTGGGTGGGCTCGCCGTGGGTGGGGGTGGGTGCTCGATGTGGTGGTGGGGGGCTCGCCGTGGATGGGGGCTGCTCGCCGTGGGGGTGCCCGCCTCGCTCGGTGCTCGGCGAAGCAGCAGCCGCCGATCCGTTTCTGCGCCCCTCCGTTCTGTCTGTTTGAGCACCGGGGGCAGACCGAAAGAGGAAACGGACAGGGGCAGAAGAGGAAGAAAAGGGTTGCAAAGCTCTCGGATGGCATTCTGGCGGATGTGTCGGGTTTCGTAATGGCAATCTGGCGAAGCCCCGTTGCGGGATGGCAAATCACCGAAGCCCAGTTTT
The DNA here is from genome assembly GCA_904845875.1 of Miscanthus lutarioriparius. Taxonomy (NCBI): domain Eukaryota; kingdom Viridiplantae; phylum Streptophyta; class Magnoliopsida; order Poales; family Poaceae; genus Miscanthus; species Miscanthus lutarioriparius. The sequence continues at coordinate 33,552,125 of CAJGYO010000011.1, read as the reverse complement.
CATAATGGTCGAATTCCAAAAAGCCCTGCTGGTTATGGTCTCCACTTTTCTTCTTTCAGTAATGAGAATGTGAGATTAATAGTGTTTTTAGAATTTAAGGTACTCATCCTGCCATTTCTGTTTGCATTAAATTTTTGTTATGGTTAGATGCCAATAGTTCATAGATTCAACAGTAATTTTGTACCAGTACATTTAGAGGTCGCACTTGATTCCTTAATGCAGAGAGCATTTGGTTTCTTACAGGTTGACTACTTCTGGATTTGGAGCTGCAGACCTCATTTTATTTTACTTTGTTTCAACTATTCATTGTGCAGCCTATTCCCTCCAAATTTGAAGGTCAGTTTTCCCTGTATAAATCTCTATTCTCATTTTGGCCCTTTATCTACATGATACAGTTTGATTACTCGGCATTTGCCCATAATTAATGAATGCTTCTATTAGTTAGGACAACCTATTTAGCAATAGACAATACATAGGTCGCATCATGACCAATCTGTATCTGTAAGTCCTGAACATCTCATGCATTTTCCTTCGTTATTAGGTTGTATACATATACTTTTTTTTTATCAAACAACCAAACATTGCTGACTTTGTTCTTTTCTTATGTTTGGTGTGGGCCATACAGTACCATGGAGTGTTTCAGTGTGACCTCCGCGTCTAATCGCCTGTATCAGTATATGTTTTCCTTATGACTGCAAATCTCATTCCTTCTACTTATTTTAGTATCCTTATCATGATATGCTCGGATTACGGTGTTCACCTTCCACAGCGTAGTGTACCTTTTTTTTTTAAGGAAAAAACAGATTCTTTGTTATTACATATTCCCTCCGTCCATAAGTCTTTATCGTTTTAGCCTTCGGCACGGTGACCAAGGAGCACCAAAGAGCAGTGAACGAGCACCGATTTCCCATTTAATCGCTGCAGTCCTTTTAATGACCCACGTCCGTTCGTTTGCCACGCTCACGTTCGTAACTCTGCATGCTCACGTCCGTTCGTTCTAGCCCACTCACGTACGTAATGGAGGCTGGATAACTAACGGGAGGTGACAGAGAAACATTTAACGTGACTGGAGAACGGCCGAAGCAATAAATATGCAGCGCGTACCAGGAGTCGCGGGCACGCGTAATCTGTTCGATGGGTATTAAAGCAGTTGATAAGCCGGCTGAAACTGTTTTTATTGTGAGAGAAAAATACTGTAGATTTTAGCTGATAAGCCGACTGATAAGTTCAAATGAACAGGCCCGAGGCCAACCGTGGTCCCGAGCTAATATGATGGAGATTCTTGGGAAACTTTTTTTCTCCGATGATGAAGACTTATGGATGGAGGGAGTATTAAGTTCTTATAGGGCCCCTTTTCCTTATACTATCAGTCTATTCCTTTGTTCGAAAAATAGATACCCCTACTAGCTACGTGTACACCTCAAGACACAAATGCGTCCTAAAGTTTCCTCATCTTTGCTATAGCATGCTCTTATCCTTTTGGAATTGATGACAATGCTGTTCTTTTCACGGTTTGCAAAAAAGGTTGCATCCAAACTGGAGACAATGAGGAAGTTGGTAGGCAAGTGCAATTCCTATTTAGTTTTGTTATGGTCGATTCACTCAACATATATTTTGTTCCTTCAAATCCAATAAGTATAACAACAGGCATCATATTTTGTGCCCTCCAGTGCACCAATGAGAACTCACTGGTCTTGCCTAATTACTGAAGTAAGTAAACTTACCACCCATTTTTGGTGCAGTCTGGATTCTAATATGGGGCTTTACTATACAGAAGATGGTTCCTACAGAATGGTTCATTTACATTATATGCCTCCAAATGACAAACTCAACTCAAGAGATCTTACAACAATCATATTTTCTGTTTATGTACGGTGGGTCCAGCCCCTGTCAGCCACGTGGTTCCGTCTCCAGGTAGACCGGTTGGGACTGACGGACGAGCGTGGCTCACGCCCCTGTTTTTATGCTCGACAACTACAGCTTGTGTGTGTCAGGCCTGTTTCCTGTTCTCTCCGGTGTCTGCACGTCCATCTCAAGGAAAATGCGTCGTGCTCACAGCCTTGACCCAATGAAGACGCTTCATAGTTGCATACCTGCATTTGAATGAATGGTCTCTGGTCAGGTCAAACACAATTCGTGTGTCCGAAGTCGTTGTAATCGTAGGGCCCCGGATGTGTATTTTCCCACATATTTGGTGCCTTTTATATGAATTGCAGTAGGATCATATATTACTTCATTATTGTCACATTAGTCCATTTTCTTTCTTTTTTGGCTATTTCCTCATTACTGCGTCTGGTACGTCTTTCATTTTCAGGCTAGCAGCTTAATATGGGAGCTACTGCTGCTGCTAATCTTTTCTATAATATATAGATGACAATATGCTCCACTGAATGAATCCACTAAAAGGCACAGTAACACATTATGGAATGGTAAGGATTCTTGCTGTGTAAATTATTGGTATATATTGCATTTGCTTTCGGCTTGCGTTGTTCCATTTACTAATCATGCTAAAAACGCTACATGATTTTGAGACCACCATTTTTTCATACAAATTCGAGGTACAGGCTATTAAGTTTTCCTAGGTTCCATGTTAATGTTAATCAGTAATATTTGTCTAGGAAAACTTTAATACGAAAGGATGTAGCCTTACTGAAAGTTTGTCCCTACAAAATTTCGCCGTAAGTTTCTTTAGCCTCTAGTGATATTACCTTAATTGCTCTCATTGTGAACTATTCTTTTCCATTACGGATCAGCTTATTTTGCATAAATGCACGATTGCTTACAAAATAGTGACAACAACATTTAAAAGACATGTCCACCTCTATCTCCCAAAGTATATATTCCAAAGTATGCACATTAAAAAGCTATTTTTAGTTTTACAATTATAGGCTATAGGATCCTATATGTTAACCTGATCTGTAATTAAATTTTACGTTAGCCTAATCTAAAATTTAATTTTGTTCTGCATGCTCTACACAGCCTCAATATTTCAGAATTGTATAGGCCAACGTAGTGTCAAATTCCTCAATATTGCCTCCAGTTGCTTCAGTCTACTTTCTTTCAATGCAGTGATCACCAAGTGAAGCCTACTAAGTTGAATGCAGAGATAGTTAGCTATGCCTCTCTACATTATTCCCCTGAGGCATCCACTAAGTAAATTGCACAACGAAGCTGGTGATACTTTCCTATATGTGTCTCATTCCTACCTATGACTACTCACATAGCTCAACCACAAACAAAATTAGCCTCTATTGTTCAATACCTTCTACGGTGCACATGTTAAGTTTGAAAGTAAAAAAAAAACTGTAACTGCCCACTTTGCTTTATGCTCAGACATTGTCATCTGATTATGATTTTTCACAGCCTAAAATACGTAAATGTTCCTAATGCAACTTATCTCTATGGAAACCAAACTATCCTATATATTTTCTAATGTACTGATTATAAGTTTTTTGCTATATCTGTCCTTTTGGGAGTCTATACAGATCACTTCTTGCACCATATGTGCTCATTTTCTAACCTCTACCGTTTCTCATAGCTTCCTTCTTTAGTCACTCAGAGATTTGCACTTGCATGCCAATTGCAGGGATTACACATGGCCATAGGAAACCTCGCAGTAGGAAAAGGCTCAGTCATAGGATTTCTCCGAACATAACTATGCATGCCAAGCTATATATAGTAAGTTTTTTTTCTTGAATATTATTTCAACTTTGTCATCAAACAAATGACATTTCCTGATTTATTCATGCAGATATGACATATGCACGTAGCGCCTAATGTTGCTATGGCTAAGTCGGCATAGCTTGCAAGGTTCACACAGGGTCAAATAATGCTACCAACCACTCCTGATAAGCTTCACAGATGCCTTGAGACCATCCATTATTTCTTGCGTTTGTTTGACTCAAGTAGGCACTACCTGGCTAAACCACTGCTATGTATATGTTAGTTATATCATGTATTGTCACTGCCTGGCTAAGCATGCGACTGTTGTGTATATGTTAGTTATATCAGGCATCTGCATTTCCCAGTTAGTATGCCTGATACTCCTTGTGGAATAGATTAGCCTAGCTGTATTTTCCTCTTGCATTGTTCTCATGTCAATTTCTGATTGTTACTCGTCTCAATGTTGTACAAGGCAATAGTGAAACAAGCTATGCCATGTCTATGTGCCGCTGAAGCTCTTCATAAGATACTCAACGCCAAATAGCATGCAACAAAGGATTATCACCGTGACTTTAGAGTATACGAGCGCGGCGGAGCGCGCCTACCTACCTAGTCATCTCTCCCCATCGTGGAAATCGCGCGCGGGCGCGGCCGATGGCGTCGCCGTCGGCGCGAGCGACTTTATGCGCCCACCCACACGCAAAAGCACAAGGGTGTGGCGGGGCGGCGACCAGCTAGCGACGCCCGAATGGAATGGGCATCATCCGCGGCCGCGTCCCAACTTTTGAGATCTGTTTAGCATAGTTCCAACTTTGACATCCTTAAAGCATTTGAATTTTGTAGAACTGAATACACATGCTCCCTCCGTCTACGGTATCCAATCAATTATATTTTTAGGACCAAATAAAGAAGTCTGACAAATCTAAAGTGCCCCTCACTAATTAGTTAGTTTCGTTGTTTGTCCACTTGCTTATTTTTCTAGTAATACATAGTTTAACGAGACATGCATGCATGTCATTGATTTTGGCTACCAATTATCAAAGTCATTTTGCATAACTTGGTGTTAAAAGACATGTATGGATGGCATTTAAAAGGCAAGCACGTATGGATGGGGTTAAGCATACCTTGCGAACTGAGCGTAGCTCAGTTGGTTGAGTTTCTTGTGGTAAATCTGCCCACAGGGGTTCAAGTCCTCGATTTGACACGGGTGCTCGTATTTTCCTAGATTTATTACAGGATTTTAACGACGCTATTATTTCAGGAAGGCATCGTGCCAATCGACAGCGAGGCGCCTATGGACTTCGTCAATCTCGACATTTGTTGGTCCAACTCAGTTTTTCAGAGGTGTTCATAGGGTGTAAGGAAAATGGACCCTTAGCCCATTTACTTTGGATTTTGGTGTATGATGACCAACACAACCAAATTGGACTAATCAATTTGCAAGTGCTTATTTTGTAGTCCAATAGGGTGCAAGACGTGACTTGGACGAAGGCGACATGATGATCTGATGATCAACACCTCAAGCAAGACCTTAGAAGCACAAGAAAAGACCCAAGATGTCAAGCAAAGTCCAAGCATGAAGATAGGAACCAAGCCGTGCGCAAGATCGCGAAGAAACGAGCTCGCAGAGGCGACCGAACGCTGGACCGGACGCTAAAAGCGCGACCGGACGCTGGACCGGTGGCTCGGCAGACAGGCGACCGGACGCTGGCGGCAACCGACCGGACGCAGGAACGCAGCGTCCGATCGAGTACAGAGAGGTTCCAGGCGCGCGAAACTGCGACCGGACGCTGGCAGCATCCGATCGGTAGTTCGCGGCTACAATGGTCGGGACGACCGGACGCGTCCGGTCAGGACGATTCAGCGTCCGGTCAGTAGCAGATTTGCGGGAGTTCGACCCCAACGGCTACTTTCTCAGTGGGGCTTATAAATACAACCCCCAACCGGCCATTTGAGGAGAGTGGAGCTGAGGAAACATACCAAGGGTGTCGATACACCATTTTAGTGATCTCCACTTGCTAAGTGCTTAGTGTTTCATCAGGTGATTAGCGTAGGTGCTTTGCGAAGTGCTTAGGTTGATTAGACCACCGCTTATGCGCTTGCTCTAGGTATATGCCTAGTGTTTAGTGAGGTTTGCATACCTCTTACCACCCCGTGCTTGCAAGCACAAGAGTTGTACATCGGAGGGGCTTGAAGTCTTGCGAGATCGCACCAACCGCGTTTGTGGTGCGGCCGCCACCGTGTACCGAAGGGAACAAGGCCCGCGGCGTTTCGGCCGAAAGCTTGATAGTGAAGACGGCGGGGAGCATCCGGGAGAGGCTTGCCGGAAGGCACGTCGGAGACCCACTTGCACGTGGGGAAGGCCCGAGGCTATCCACGGAGTTACCCGATCAGGAGCTTGGCTCTTGCAAGGGATTCCTTGCGAGGGGCTCCAACGAGGACTAGGGGGAAGCTTGCGCGCTTCTCGATACCTCGGTAAAAATACCGGAGTCGTCGATGGGAGTTTGCATATCTCTACCTTGCTCTTTAAGCTTCTGCATTTACATTGATCATATTATTATCATTTGCGGTAGAGATAGCAACACACTAGCAAAACCGTAGTTGCACATCTAGATAGATTATCTTTTGCATAGGTTTTGCTAGAGGTAGAAAAAGAGGTCATAATTTAGAGTTAGATTTTTAAGTTGCCTAATTCACCCCCCCTCTTAGGCGTCCACGTGTCCTACAAGTGGTATCAGAGCCGGTTGGCTCAATTTGGACCTTTGGCTTAACCGCCGTTGAGCCGACGCTATTTAGAGTGGTTGGGATGGATACCGCTAGGCCTCCGAAATTTGATGGCACTAACTTCCCATATTATAAAGCAAGAATGGCTTGTCATCTTGAGGCGGTTGATTTAGGTGTATGGAGAGTCACTCGTGACGGGATGAAACCCATTATGAATCCAAAAAAACCCACGAAGAGTGATGAAAAAGAATTGCATTTCAATGCTAGAGCTAAAAATTGCTTGTTTGAATCTTTAAGTATGGATGTTTTTAACCAAGTGTTCACTTTAAATACCGCACATGAAATTTGGTCAAAACTCCAAGAGCTCCATGACGGCACAAGTAATGTCCGTGAGCAAAAACATTGTCTTGCTAAACAAAATTATGATTCCTTTACTATGAATGACAATGAGCTTGTTCGTGATATGTATTCTCGTTTGAATCTAATTATCAATGAGCTCCATTCAATAGGACTATTAAAGCTAGATGATGCGGACATCGTGAGGAAGATCATCTCCGTGCTACCACAAAAGAAATATGCAAGCATCATCACCATCCTTCACAACATAGAGGACTTGAGCAACATGACCCCGGACATAGTCATTGGCAAGCTAGTGGCATTTGAAATGTCCCGTAAGATGGGTCAAGAAGAAGCTTCTTCATCAAGCAAAGGCAAAGCTCTCGCATGTAGCGAGAAGAAGAAGATGAAGGGAAATCAAGTTGAGACAAGCTCAAGCTCAAGCTCCTCAAGTGAAGATGAAGAAGAAGATGAGGATGATGATGATGAAGAGGTTTCAAGTAATGATGATCAATCTTCCTCCTCCGCCTCCGACCTTGATGAAGAATCAATCAAACTTATCAATAAGGTGGAGAAGATGATCCAAAAGCTCAATGTCAAGGGTGTGCCCATCCAAATCCAAGACCTCGTTTTCACCAATCAAAGAAACGAGCAAAGAAAGAGAGGATGCTATGGATGTGGCGAAGTGGGGCACTTTGTGGAAGTTTGTCCAAACAAACCCACACCCAAGACAAAGAAGAAGGCATACAAAAACAAAGCCCTCACATCAATAAGATCATGGGATGATTCTTCAAGTGAAGAAGACCATCACAAGAGGCGAGGGCGCAAGCACTCATCATCAAGCTCTTCTCGTGTGTGCCTTATGGCACGAGGTAACGAAAACTCATCCTCTAGTGAGAGCGATAGTGATGATGATATGCCTTCTTATCATGAAATTATGCAACAAAATCTTAAATATGCTAAAGTTTGCACTAGTCAACAAAAGAAGCTCAAAAGTTTAAAAGAAGAGCTAGGTAGTTCACAAGAAGCATACAAGAATTTGCTTGAACAATATGAAAACTTTGCAAATCTAAATGTTGAACTATCTACTAAAATTAAGCAACTTGAGGCTAGTGCAACAACAAGTGCATGCACAATTAACGATAAGCAACTTGAAAAGAAAAATGAAAAATTAAAAGAAAAGTTAGCTATCTCACAAAATGATTATCAAAGTTTGCTTGCTAAAATGGAAATCATGTGCAAACATTGTGATGAGCTAACTAATAAAGTTGCTAATCTTGAGGCCGTCAATTTAACCTCCACCAAGGCATCTAAAAGAAATGACATAATTAAAAAGGATGCCTCTACTTCTTGCAATGATTTATATTTAGACTCACCCTTGTGCAACCAAGCTTGTGTTGAGAAAGTGATTGTAGATACATGCACACAAGAGGTTGTAAAGGAGAATGAGCAACTCAAGCAAGAAGTAGTTCGCCTCACCAAGGACTTGACTCAAGTGAAAAGCAAGGCGAAGCAAACCCAACTTCATCAAGATAACACCGTCAAAGGAGTGAAGAAGCTTGATGAAGGACAAACCGTGGTTTGCTACGTGTGCGACAAGGAAGGTCACAAGTCCTATGAGTGCAAGGTGAAGAATGAGGGAGGAGCAAAGATGAAGGAGAAAAAGCAAACAAGCAAGCTCTCCAACACCTACACCAACAAGGTGGACAAGAAGACCTCCACACCTTATCTCTTGAAGAAGAAGAAAAATGACAAGGTGGTGGCCATCAAGGTGAACAAGCAAGCCAACAAAGGGGTCAAATGCTTTTGGGTGCCAAAGGAAATCATTTCAAACATGAAGAGCACCAAGAAGGTTTGGATCCCGAAAGGGAAGTGAGAAGTCCGTCGGACAACGGGGAATTGGAGACTTGGCAAAGTATGGGTGCATTTCATGGGGTGCATCATGATGGACAAAATCATTGCCAAGTGGGTTAGTGAATACTATGGACCCAAATTCCCCTTCCCATATTAGGTAACTAGATTCAATTTACTTCAATTGATATTAGATTTAAAATTTTTCTACAATTGGTACCTTTTAGCATCTAGTTACTCTTCATGCCTATGTTTGCATTTGAATTCTTATATCTTTTGTCATGCATACACTAGGTATATCATATGGTAGGCTTGCTCGGTTTCATTCTTAACCCTTGGAGCAAACCTACATGGTTTAAAATTGCTAAGGAGCACGGCACATAGCTTGTCTTACTATTATTTATCAATATGTGTCAAAGTCCAAATTGTAGATAATTTTCTCCCAAATATCATCTTTCAAGTGGTATTTTGACTCCAAAATCAATTGTGCATGAGTACTTCAAGTATTCCATGTCTCCATGCACAAATTTAGGGGGAGGATCATCTACAAGATGGACGCTTTGAGACTAACACCTTTTTCAAGTTTATCATGTGTGTAGTTGTCTCATTGCAAGGAAAATGGAGTCCCCGAAGAGAAGCATCGTTCTTCAATTAGCATCATCATGTTGATTTCATTTCATATTTATATGCTTTCTCCATGCATTATATAGATTAAACTCTCTTGTGCAACAAATTGCTAATTATGCATATAATTTGTTTTCTACCATATGTATGCATATATTTAGGGGGAGCTTAGTCTATATAATGCGAGAGTCAAATTTTGTGATCCATTTCACTCTATACACAAAGGATCATGAAATTTGACCCTCCCTTGTGCTACTAATGTCTTCCTTTTTAGTGCTTGATGCCAAAGGGAGAGAATTTGAAGGACCAAAGGCGTTGATGTCTACAAGTGGTAATGGTCCGAGAAAGGGAGGAAAGTGAATTATGGATTAGTCTATGTAATGGGAGATTTTTTTTAGAAAGATAGGCTTTAATCCACAATATCACATGGGGACATTTGCAAGGGCAAGACATGCTTTTGAGTAAAGTTTTAATTGGTATCTATCAATTAGTATCATATAACCTTGCCCTTTGCATTGCATCCTAGCAAGTAGATAATTTTTAAATTTAAAATTTTTATCATTTGCTTGCTTTGGTCGTGTTGTCATCAATCACCAAAAAGGGGGAGATTGTAAGGAAAATGGACCCGTGGCCCATTTACTTTGGATTTTGGTGTTTGATGACCAACACAACCAAATTGGACTAATGAATTTGCAAGTGTTTGTTTTGTAGTCCAATAGGGTGCAAGACGTGACTTGGACGAAGGCGACATGATGATCTGATGATCAACACCTCAAGCAAGACCTTAGAAGCACAAGAAAAGACCCAAGATGTCAAGCAAAGTCCAAGCATGAAGATAGGAACCAAGCCGTGCGCAAGATCGCGAAGAAACGAGCTCGCAGAGGCGACCGGACGCTGGACCGGACGCTAAAAGCGCGACCGGACGCTGGACCGGTGGCTCGGCAGACAGGCGACCGAACGCAAGGACCGGACGCTGGCGGCAACCGACCGGACGCAGGAACGCAGCGTCCGATCGAGTACAGAGAGGTTCCAGGCACGCGAAACTGCGACCGGACGCGTCCGGTGGCAGGCGACCGGTCGCTGGCAGCGGCCGATCGGTAGTTCGCGGCTACAACGGTCGGGACGATCGGACGCGTCCGGTTAGGACGATTCAGCGTCCGGTCAGTAGCAGATTTGCGGGAGTTCGACCCCAACGGCTACTTTCTCAGTGGGGCTTATAAATACAACCCCCAACCGGCCATTTGAGGAGAGTGGAGCTGAGGAAACATACCAAGGGTGTCGATACACCATTTTAGTGATCTCCACTTGCTAAGTGCTTAGTGTTTCATCAGGTGATTAGCGTAGGTGCTTTGCGAAGTGCTTAGGTTGATTAGACCACCGCTTATGCGCTTGCTCTAGGTATATGCCTAGTGTTTCGTGAGGTTTGCATACCTCTTACCACCCCGTGCTTGCAAGCACAAGAGTTGTACATCGGAGGGGCTTGAAGTCTTGCGAGATCGCACCAACCGCGTTTGTGGTGCGGCCGCCACCGTGTACCGAAGGGAACAAGGCCCGCGGCGTTTTGGCCGAAAGCTTGATAGTGAAGACGGCGGGGAGCATCCGGGAGAGGCTTGCCGGAAGGCACGTCGGAGACCCACTTGCACGTGGGGAAGGCCCGAGGCTATCCACGGAGTTATCCGACCGGGAGCTTGGCCCTTGCGAGGGATTCCTTGCGAGGGGCTCCAACGAGGACTAGGGGGAAGCTTGCGCGCTTCTCGATACCTCGGTAAAAATACCGGAGTCATCGATGGGAGTTTGCATATCTCTACCTTGCTCTTTAAGCTTCCGTATTTACATTGATCATATTATTATCATTTGCGGCAGAGATAGAACACACTAGCAAAACCGTAGTTGCACATCTAGATAGATTATCTTTTGCATAGGTTTTGCTAGAGGTAGAAAAAGTGGTCATAATTTAGAGTTAGATTTTTAAGTTGCCTAATTCCCCCCCTCTTAGGCGTCCACGTGTCCTACATAGGGGTAGGGTGTGTGTAAGTACATTCATAGGGGTGAGTGTGCGCTCGTGTACGTGAGCGTCTACGTCTGCAACTGGATCTCACAAAAAAAAAAATCTAAAATACCTTATACTTTAAGATAAATATATATCCTTTGATATCTTGTATTTCAGGACAAAGGGGATAATCATGTATTTTATCCAACCTAGGAACGGGAATGCTCAACCAATGTGAATGTTGCTCTAGCTCCAATAGAGCTAAGATACGATCAACTCCGAATTCTAGGAGCTAGAGTTTCTATCAAACTAGCCTATCGTGATGGAGTGGTACAAATAAACTGTAAAAGCAACTCCAAGTGTGTCTCTCTGTGCCATTTTTTTTATCGATAGGAATACAGATTTTGTTAAAAAGATGTCTTTCAACAGCTTGTTTAATTAGATATGTAAATATTATCATCATCTATTTCCAATTTTTCGCTAGTCTATTCTCTCCACCCATTTTTTCTCGTCCGGCTCTCCTTAACTAACTTTGTGAATGTAGACACATTTATACCCCTACTATTTTATTACATAAATATATGGGGTTTCTTAAGATAACTTGAATAGAAATCATAATCCAAATAGACTCCTTTTGTCATACGAGGCTTCTTACCTAGAATAGCCTAATCGAATAAGAATCCTACTTGAAATAGAAATAGAAAAGGAAATAAATGTAGAAAGTAAGCAAATATAAACTAGAGGCCGGGCGAGGCGGAGCCAACCCTTAGAGGTCAGGCGAGGCGGAGCTTGCAGCCTCGGTGTCGGATGAGGCGGAGCTTGCGCACCCGGGGGTCGATTGGAGCTGTATTCGCGCTCTTGACTGCTCGGATGAAGCAATGTTGATGGTTATTAGCTTCTCCTTTTCGGGTATCCTAGTATTGGTCCCCGACAGCTCCACGCTGGAGAAGGCCGCGGTGAGCGGACCTCGCAATGAAGGCTCCTGCGGCGGTCGCACACATGTGGCATGATGGAGGAGCTCACGGTGGTCACATGCGTGCGGCGGTGGGGAAATAAAATGTCCTGGCCTTTTTTCTTTTTGGAGAAACGTGCTGGTGGTGGAGCCGAGCAGGCTTATTGGGCTCGATCGCTGCACAGGCCCACGAACAGGGCGTGCGGACAGATGCGCTAGGACGGACATCCTCCCTACAGCATTATCGAAGATATAATTTTTTTCTATTAATTAATATACATATAGGTAAAGGTAAGTAAATTAAACCATTTCATATCCTAATGAGGTAAAAATTCATCTCGTTTTGGATCACAGGTACCCATTGCCATCTCTTATTCTCTTAGTCCCGGCGGCATGGCACATGCATGCCTAACGTAAGGAGATGGGAGCCGCCGCCGCCCCGCCGTCCTCGTCAGATCGCAGATAAATATGTGCATGCAGCCCGTGGGCCAAAGGCCCGCCCAAAGCACGGTTATGGGGCCCGACCGAGAACAGCACGGCGAACCCCCTAACGGGCCCATGCCGCCCAAAGCCCGTGTGAGCCGGGCTTGGTGAGGCCTTGGCCTTGCCACGCCAGGCGGGCACGCAAGACGCCCGTTTACAGCACGGCCGGCCAGTAGAGGCCCGACAATTTGGAGGGGCTATATAAGCCCCTGCTGCCCCCGGCGGACCCCACCTTCGGCCATTCCCCTCACTCCACCGCGCCCATGAGCCGTTCGCCCGCCACCTCGCCTCGAGCTCTGAAACCCTAACCCTAATCCCCACCTCGCCTCGGGCCTGGCGGCCGCGCCGCGCCGCCCACCACCGACCACCTCCCGAGCTGCTCAGTGCCGTCGTCCACCCTCCAGGCTACAGCTGCCCGGCGTCGGATGTTGAGATCTCCTCTTCTCTGATCTCTCCCCCCTCCTCGTCTCACTTCTTCCTCCCTACCTCTCTGACCGGATCTTGGGATCTCCTTTTGTCTCCCCCCTCTTCTCCGTCTCGTCTTCGTCTTTTTTCCATTTCTCCGACGCCGGGCTCTGTCTCCATGCAGGCAAGTACCTCTAACCCTAACCCTAACCCTAGATCTAGTAGGCAATCACACGAACCCTAATCCATTTCTCAGTGTTTTTGGTTCGCAGGTCGCCGGTGTGTAGGTGTAGCTGGTGCCGCAGGAGACGTTGAGGGACAGTGCCGGTTGGGTGGGTGCCATCTGCCATGGCCGGCTCTGAGTCCGCTGATGGTGACGAAGGTCCAACCATCAACGACGAGCTCAGGGCCATAGGGTAGATCCCCGATGATGAATACGACATGGGAGATGCTGCTCATCTCTTGTTCGGTAGGAGTGCTGCTCCGACCAACCGAGACGATGCAGCGGCTACAATGGTGGCCACCAGCGATACAGCATCTCTGGCTTCGTCCACCACTAGTAAGCGCCGATCCCCTGTCTGGGCTAACTTTGATGAAATCATAGAGACAGTGGACGGTGAGGTACGTGTTGTTGCTATTTGTAAGCTCTTTAAGTCTCGTTTGTCTGGTAAATCTGCTAATGGCATTGGTCATTTGAAAAGACATATGCTCTCATGCAAGAAGAAAACAGAACAGGCTAATTTGGTTCAAACTAGGCTTGCTTTGAATCCTGATGGGTCTTATAGGATCTGGGAATATAGGCCTGATGTTGCTAGAGCTGAGCTTTGCCGTTTGATTGCTAGATTAGATCTGCCTTTATCTATTGCTGACAATGATGCTTGGGATGATTACATTCAGCGTGTTCACAATCCTAGATACAAGAGAGTGTCTAGATTCACCACATCTAGAGATCTTTCTAAGCTTTTCAATGAAAAACTGCATCACCTAAAAAATGAAGTAATGCCTGGTGTGTCTTCTGTTTGTTTGACATCTGATATCTGGTCTGGCAATGCTAAGGAAGATTATATCACTGTTGTTGCTCACTACATTACTTCTGAGTGGGAACTTAAGAAAGATGTTATTGGCTTTAAACTGATTGAAGTGACTCATAGTGGTATTAACATTGCTGAAATTATTGCTGGTGTGCTTGGAGATTGGGGCCTACTTGACAAAGTTTTCTCTGTTAGCCTTGATAATGCATCTGCTAATACATCTGCTATGCTTACTTTGAGTCCTCTGCTTGTTGGTTACTTGGGTTATGATATTGATCCATTGAATCCTAGTAAAAAGATCTATCATGTTGTGCATCAGAGATGTGCTTGCCATATAATTAATTTGATTGTTAAATCTGGTTTGAAAAGGCTTAAACCACACATAGAGGTTTTTAGGACTGCAATTAACTTTCTGAATTCATCTAATCATCGCATTGCACAATTCAAAAACTACTGCATTGCTAAGGGTATGAGGCCTCGTAAATTTGCTTTGGATATGGGTGTTAGATGGAACTCAACCTACCTTATGCTAAAACATCTCATGCCATATAGATCTGTGTTTTCTGTGTTCATCAATTCTCAGTCTGGCTATCCTCTATTGAATGAACTGCATTGGTACATTGCTGACAAGGTATTGCAGTTCCTTGAGTTGTTCTATGATTCAACTGTTGTACTTTCTGATGTTTATTACCCCACTAGTCCTTTGGTACTGCATCACATACTTGAGATTGCATCCCATCTGTATGAATTTGAACATGATAATACTCTTGCTGCTGTAGTTGTGCCAATGAAGAATAAATTTCTTAAGTATTGGAAGAATATACCACTGTTATACTCTTTTGCATTTATTCTGGACCCAAGGGCTAAGTTGAAAAGTCTGGGAAATGTGCTTGACTTGCTTGCTCTAAGTAACAATATGAGTTACATTGATTACTTTGCTGAGGTTAAATCTGAGTTGCATAAACTCTATGACAAGTATGAATCTAAGTTTGGTGCTGCTAGGCCAGCTAGAACCACCCATCCATCTGGACTGACAGGTAAGAGAAAGCAGGCATGGGGCAAAATTTTTGGAGGATCAGTTTCTTCTGGTCCTTCAAGTGCATCTACAGGATCTATTGTGCCTCCTGGTCTCTCTGAGCTCACTGTTTACCTTAACAGTGACAGTGTTGTGGCATATGATGATGACTTTGATATCCTCAATTGGTGGCATGAGCATAAACTAACCTATCCAGTTCTCTGTACCTTGGCTAAAGATATTATGACTGTTCCTGTATCAACTACTTCGGAGTCTACCTTTAGTCTTACTGGCAGGATCATTGAGGAGCGGCGACGGCGATTGGGCGCGGACAGCGTGGAGATGCTAATCTGTGTCAAAGACTGGGAGCTAGGTGAATCCGGTAGACATCACACTGTGGAGGACAAAGAGCTAGAAGAGTACTTCAAAGAGCAGTACCTTGATGATGGAGCTGGTGGATCATCTACTGCTGGTGATGGTTGACTGCTGAGAGCTGAGAGCCTGAGAGGCTGTGAGTGCGACTTTAGTTGTGCGAGTTGAGACATTTGAGCTAGCTGGTTTGTAATAACTTTGAACAATTTGAACATTTTAATTTATTGAGCTGGCCGTACTCTTTTCCTTTCTAGGGTTTTATCTCACGAGGTGAGTTTTACCTAGAAAGATTTTTAATGAGGCGGCATTGCACAAACAGCTCAAATCTTTTGTCATCTGGTGTTTCTGTGATTGTTGAATATGAATATGTGAACCTGTGATTGTTTGAAGTTTGAACCTGTGATTGTGCTGTTTGAAATATGGTGTTTACTGTGTAACGGGCTATGGGCTGGCCCGATGGACCAGTGGGCCACGGGCTCAATGGGCTGGCACAGCCCGATATTCGGCCCACGGACCGTGCCTGGCCGTCCACCAGGCACGGTGGATTGTTCAGGCACGGCCCGGTGGCCCGGCGGGCCAAAAGGGCCCGAGCCCGATCGGGCCGTGCCTAGCCCAGGCTCGGGACGTGCCGGGCCGTGCTGGCCCGTTGCTCATCTTTAATCGCAGAAATGTGATCGCACGAGGCCTGAGGTGTGTTGAGCGGCTGCCCCCGGCCCGCCGAGCTCCTTGCACCTAACGCCACAGGTGGTATTTACTAGCCTGCCTTTCAAGTCTCAACTAACCCGCTTGATTTCAGCGCGCGCGCGCGCGTATCGCTGAGCAGCAACCTCCCCGGATGAAGGCGACAGGGAAAAGCGCCGCCTGCACGCGCACGATGCCAACGCGCGCTCTCCGTCGCGTTCACGATCATTCGCATCGCATGTTTAATCTGGCCGCGCTATACGCGTTCACATCGGGTCATGTTGGCACGCACGTGTTACTCGTGCGTCACATGTGTCCACTCGTGAGCTCGTGTGGTACACAGTATATATAGAGCGTGCCAAGCATCCAGTCTAGCTGCACCACCATAAGCACCAACGGAAAACCAGTGTTGGCTGCAGCGCCGCAGGCAGTAGATCGAGCCTTCTGTCCCCGGTCCGGCGGCCCCCCTGTCGCAACTTGCAAGTACGTGCTGCCGATCGACTACTCTTGCGGCCGGACTCGGTTGTGCGCCATGGCTCTGGACGCGAGGTCCCTTCCGGTAGTGTCCGGCCCCGCCCTCGAAGTCTGCTCGGGGATGCCGAGAACCAGGAACGGTGGCGGCGTTTCGTCCGCGACGGCCGGCGTGGCGGAGGTGTCCGTCGTCGTGGACGTGCCGGCGCTGTGGAGCGACGAGGGAAGGATGAAACGGGAGCTGGTCGCGTGGGCCAAGGCCGTGTCGTCCATGGCCATCGGGGAAACGATGATGCAGTGCTGACTGCTGAAGACCTGAAGTGCTGATTAAGGCGGATCGGAACTTCCTTCATGCATAGAGCCCTGAGGATGCACATCTCTTTGTTTTTTTTCCTCGTGCTGCTGGGTCCTTTCTTTGCCGAGCAAACCAATTCACGCGACGAAGCATGGCGGCGGCGGCGGCTTCGTACATGTTCGGTTGATCATTTGGGCTTGTACATACATGTTCTTTTTGGAAAGGATGCAAGAGAGAGCTTCAGATGTTTTGTCGCACGGAATATATATTTTTGTATATTTTGGATGTGTCCTGCGTTTTGTTTTCGCTCAAATTGTCACGCTGGGTTGAATTGACAGTGCGTCTGCGGAAAGATCGAATCTGGAGTTGAGCTGCTGGTTTCTGTACGCAGACTGTACACTGCATGCGCGCGACCGATCGTTGACACTGATAGTTGAAGCTAGGGTGGAAAAAAAAACTCGTAACTCGCTAGCTCGCTCGACTCGCCCGTTAGTGGCTTGGCTCGAGCTCGGCTCATTTGAATTTTTAAACAAGCTGATCAAGCACTTTAGCTCGATTAATTAACAAGACAGCTCGATCCAGCCCGCGAGCCGCTCGCGAGTCAAAACGAGCCAAGGTAAATCAGATGACAGCAACTTGAATGAGTCCGTATATGACATGGCCCGTTGACCCAATATGATAAAACCCTAGCTCCCTAACTCCCACGCTCCCACCCCTAGCCCCTAGACTTCCCCCATCCGTCGTTCCACGCAGGCATAGTCGTAAACGAATGCATGTTCGGCGGTTCCCCTCCTGAGCCGCAGCACGCGGCACACGCGTAAGTCGTTCGGCGCCAACTGTTCGCTAGGGCCTTGCAATCGTAGCTTTGCTTACTATGTTGCAAGCCAACGCATAGCAGCAAGCATTAGTTTTTTTTCTTAATTTTCTCAAACCAGCATCAACGAGCCAAACGAGCCAACTCGAGCTGCCAAAATCAGTACTCGTCTCTGTGTTTTGCTAGATGAATAACCTCAACAGGAAGAAAAAAAAAATTAAGTTAGCTCGCGAGCCAAACGAGCCAACTCGAGCTGTCAAGCGAGCCGAGCCGAGCCGAGCTTCTAGCTCATTAGTATAACAAGCCGAGCCATAACGAGCTAAGCTATAACAACCTGAGCTGGCTCGATATCCAGCCCTAGTCGAAGCAAGTGCCCGGCAGAGGGCAGATGCAGCACACTGCTCACTGTTATGCGTCATCAGCGCGGCGGCGGCAACCGCGCCCTCCGCCATCTCGTAAGTGCTGCTCCTATTTTGCGCACGAGAGTAAGTACAATGATGATTTTATTATAGTGAAACAGACGCTGATATAGAAGAGAAAAGAACTTAGTTCTCAAACAAATAACAAGGTGAGCACTTGTATTTTCGTGTGCCTTTTTCATAGAATTGCCTAGCTTGCATCATATTGATGAGAGCTGGCTTGAGTTCAAATGAGTCGTTGTTACAACCAAATACGTCGTCATTGTAATGTTTGGACTATAGATGCACCAATTTGACAAGTTGTTGCACCATGTTGATGAGAGTTGGCTTGAGTTCAAATGAGTCGTCGTTACAACCAAATACGTCTTGTTCAAATGAGTTCAAATGCTCACATTCACTATCAAAGGAGTCGCTCAAGATATCGTGTTACTTCGCCTCTTCCCATTCTCACTCTTGGGGACGTCATCGTTGTCACGTTTGGACTATAGATGCACCAATTTGACAAGTTGTTGCACAATTGTGCATCTTATAAGTCACTGGACTAATATGCACACACTTGCCAAGTTGTCACACTAAATTGAGTATTCTATAAGTTATTTGGACCAATCTGCACCCACCTTTCAAGTTGTTGTATGGTGGGTGCAATTTACTAAATAAAAAAGAGATAACTATTATATAGCTTAGCTTTTACAATTTGACCTATAGCCAAACACTTAGCTTTATTATTGGACTTATGAAAGGATCAAGATGCCCAAAGGGAGGTGAATTGGGCTAATTCTAAATTTCTTCGCAATAAACAAGTCCTATGGTTAGCCCAATTAACCCCTTGTGCCTAGAGAAGTGTTTCTATTGATCTAACGCATAAAAGTTTAGCAACCTAGTTTCAATCCTACTCTAGCATGGCAATTCTAGGAATGTAAATGACAAGAATTAAAATGCTCAAAGTAAATGCTCAAAGTAAAGAGAGGAGAGGAAACGCGGCGATGTTTTGCTGAGGTATCGGAGAGTCACCACTCCCCACTAGTCCTCGTTGGAGCACCCGCGCAAGGGTGTAGCTCTCCATTGATCCGCGCAAGGATCAAGTGCTCTCTACAGGTTGATTCTTTGACACTCCGTCGCGGTGAATCACTCACAACCGCTCACAACTTGAGTTGGGTCATCCATAAGCTCTCCGGATGATCATCAAGCTCCCAATCACCACTAAGCCGTCTAGGTGATGGCGAACACCAAGGGTAACAAGCACGAACTCTCACTTGACCACAACAAGCCTAGGGAGAAGGGTGGATGCACACTTTGCTACTCTTGATCTTCACTAATTAGGGCTCTCTTTGGATTCTTAAATCTCAATCACCTCACAAGGACCTTGCTCTTCTTTACACTCTCTAAGGTGTGTTTCAGCTGTTGAAATGAGCAAAAGTACCTCCACACACGAGTGGAGCTTCTATTTATAAGACAGCCTGAAAAACGAACTGTTATGTGCCTCTGCGGGGTGACCGGACGCTTCGGTCATTCTGACCGGACGCTCCGGTCAAATCAACCCACACACCAATGTTTAAGTGTTGACCGGATGCTGCCAGGGTCTGGTCACCACTGACCGGACACGTCCGGTCGCAAATATCACTCACTAGAACCTTACTGTACTCGACCGGACGTTGAACCCCCAGGGTCCGGTCAGCACTGACCGGACACGTCCGGTCGCAGATTCTCTTCTCTGGAACCTTACTGGAGTCGACCGGACGCTGGCCCTCAGCGTCCGGTCACTTGACCTCTCTAGTGTCCGGTCAAACCGGACTAGTTCACCTCAGTCATATGAATTGACCGGACCCTGCGGCCAGCGTCCGGTCGCATCGGAGCCAGCGTCCGGTCAGTCTTTGACCCTCCATTCACTTCCAACTCTCGATCATTTGTGAATGAAGTTTGCTCCAAAGGATTTTAGGCATATTTAGGAGCTACCTAGTGCTAGTTTTAACAAGTGTGCACCACACCTAACTTACTAGACTCACCTAGGTCAAGCTACCCATCCATACCCCCCTTAATAGTACGGCCAAAAGAAAAACAAAGTTCTAAACTACTCTAAGTGTCTCTTCAACTCCAATCGACACTTAGAACTAGTCATCCTTAACCTTGTCGTCTATCCTTTGAAAACCAAAACGATTTCCATCGTAGGGGCATGACAACCTTGATTTCCCAATCAATCTCCATTACCGTGACCTAACTTAATTGCCTCTGCAAAACACACGTTAGTCAAAGTAATCTTATATTGTCATTAATCACCGAAACCCAATTAGGGGCCTAGATGCTTTCAATCTCCCCTTTTTTGGTGATTGATGACAATACAACCTCGAGTATGTGAAAGAGTTGAGGTTTTTAACATGCTTGGTTCATATAAGCTTTTGTCAATAAGAACAAAAGGGTTAGGCAAGCTTATATGACCCAAGCCAATACAATGTACTCAAAAGATATGAATTAAGTATGAGTACAAATAGCAAGGCTCATTTGCATCGGAGTATAAACGCGGAAGCAACGCAAATGAGCATAACACAAATGATATGACATATATAGTTATGAAGTAGAAAGCACACATGTCATATATCACAATCACGTAGATATCACTATCACACAGATATAGTTTAATGCATGAAGGTAAACACACGAATGCATAATAGTAATAGTGTATCACACAAATAAAACTCCAAATGTATATAAAAGACTAAAAACTAACTAGGCTCCCCCTAAAAGACGCTCCCCCTGAGTCTACATACTCGAACCCTCTCCCCCTTTGGTGTCAAACACCAAAACCTAAGGGCTAGTCGGTCAAGGGGCTGCAGCAGACGACAGTCAGTGAAATACGAGGCAGCAGCTGAAGTGGGCGTGACATCATCGACCACAGAGCTCTATCTTGTTGACCCTCTGTGACTGGAGCGTGTATTGAAAGCGTCAATGGCGGAGTCGAGATGAGGCGGTCTTTCTGTGATCTTTGCTAGTATATCTATCGTGAGGATCTGAAGATCTGACAGACGAAGGGAGCCTCTGAGTAGTCACTCACTCTTGAGAAGGACCGGGGCATGCATATGTGTGGTGTAGGCATCCACATCAACTCATTTGAAAGATGCTGGACTACGTGTAGAACAAATAGCGAGGATGTGATCCGGTGTGAAGCCCGTCAAGTGGTGTTTGAGGCTACCATGGTGAGGATGTTGGGGAGAAGCAAACCGAGCCTGAGGCTGTCCACGCTCTAAAGCCCATCTGGGTTGTACTCATCGAGTCGTCGTAGTGGTGGCAAATTTGAGCAATCTGGGCGAAAGGTTTTGTGGCTGTGGGGCCCAAGAGCTGTCACTACATCTTGTATGAATCCATAAGCTGCTACTACATGAGTAATCTGCTTGATGCGATGCATCTGCTGCCGCACACTAAATTGGAGGACTGCTCTCACATTTGAAACTCATGAGCCTCGAAATCGAGCAAAGTTGGCGTGGTCTCCTAACCTGTCTAGCTTGAAGTTGCATCCTCTCAAGAATAGCAATCAAATGGTCTGGGTGCAATTGGAACTAAGCCTCTACATCATGTCTGCGTGGAGGCATCGAGGAATAGGCGGTAGTCATATTGTCACTAGGCTCGCTCACCTCCTCTTGTGCCTCAAGTTGCTCCTCCTCGATGAGCGGCTATGCCTCTGATAATCTCGCCCTCTTTGAGTGTGGACTCTGGTACATCTGGGACAATGGAAATTTGAGTGGGTGCTGTGGTGTGCTATGTCGATCCTCTATGCCATGTTATAAGCTGGAAACTCTGTGGTGGCACCTCTGTACTCTGCAACCATCTCTGGTGTCCTAACTTGCACAGCCTTGAGCATAAGGAATGTGATCCAATGTGCATAAGGAAGCCGCCTGCGACCCTTGAAGCCCTCAGCTATCGTGTCCTCCATCTCAGACAGAAGAATATCCCAAATATCGAACAATGTCTGCTGCATCAAGGCATTGAGGAGCCAAAGCTGAAGGCGAGTCAAGCCCTCTCTGTATCCCAACCTGGGAAGTAGTGTCCTCCTAATGATAGCCTCTAGCACTCTAGTTGTAGGAGTAAGGTCACTGGGGTTTCTCCTCGACCCCTCACCAAAGGGCTCCTTGAAGTAATGGCACACAAGATCTATAGGGGGCACCAAACCTCCATGAGGACGCCTGGGAGGCTCTTGCTGTCCATAACATACCTCATGTAACTTGACAGGCTGCTCTTGTAGCCTCAGTATCTCCCTGGCCCTCTGACTCATCATCTTGTAGTCTTTGCCTCTAAATGCAAAGTGTATAAAGTTATGATGTGGGTCAACGTAGAGCGAGGCATAGAACTGCCGAACCCAAGATGGTACATACAATCCTATCTGGCCAATCAGATCTATCAGCCCCAGCAAATATGATAAGTAGGGGCAGATATGCTCTCCGGCTGCTGCCACAAAAGCCTCAATACTGCAGACTCTCTGAGATCGGAAGACTGCCCCACTGTTCAGATATGCATTGTAGAAGTCTTCCTGGAGCGGTGTATAGAAACCCTCTGCTGCTCTCTCATCCCTCCTGGGTGGAAACCATGCATCAAACTCCACGAAGCGAATCTGCCGAAGCTGCTTGGCCGTGGTGGCCCTCAAGTCAAGATGTACCACTAGAGGCGGACCCTGTGGTCTAGGTGGTGGACGAGATCCCCTCCGCTGTGTCGGCGGCCTCGGTGAGACTAGAACACGGGTACGACCAGAGCGGCATAGCTGTGGCTGTGGTGCCTTCTCTGTCTCCTCGGCCTCCTCACCTGCCTGGCCCTCCTATGTCTCTTGGTGGTGAGGCTCATTGTGGGGAGCTCTCTTTGCTGACTCCCCGAGGTGAGTCTCCTCAATAGCTAGACGACGTCCAGCCATCATGATACCCTAGGTGGACTACCATGAAAACGCTGACCTCCTCCTCTGCTCCCTCGCCCTCTTTGGTGTGTGTAAGCTTTGATCTGCAATCACAACCCTGAGCACCTCCTCTCTCGACACGCTCTGCGGCCTCTGCAGAATCGCTTTGCACACTGGCTGTCTCTGCATCTAGGTACTTCCTCTTCTTGGATGCAATCTTCTTTGTCGCCTTGCCTTTTGGATCTGTAGTGCGGAGGAGGCGGAGGCCTCGATCATCATCTCTGGACCACCTCGACATTCTTCGTGCGAGCCATCTTGAAAAGATCAGCTGCCGCTAACAAGAACAATCGCTGCCAAGAGTAATCGCCGACACTTCCGAGGCTTGGCTCGATCCGTACTCGTGAGCTTGGCTCGAGTTAATCAATCATCGCACACGACACCTCAACGGCACCGACTCGCTGCACGATGGAAGAGATGGATATACAAGTAAATACGATATATCTAATAGATGCGAAACCCTAGGAAGCAAGCAATATAGGCAAGAAATTGAAGCGACTGGCATGCTACCTGATGAACCGGCGATCCGATGAAAAGAAGAGACGTCACGCGGGGGGAACCACAGAAGCCGGCTAGGGTTAGGGTTGCACGACGCAGTGAATTGATGGTACTAGAAATCAATTGAAGTCAAAGCGTTGAAACCGATCTTGGTCATGAGCAAAGCAAAGTTGGTGCTAGGACGTGGCCTTACCGGCGCGTAGCAATGAGTGACGGCTTTGCAGTGAATCTTGCCGGCGTGCTGGAGCAGGGACTAGGCGGCGCTGGAGTGGTCGGGCTGTGGAGCTTGGCGCGGCAACTCGGTGGCGCACTAGAACGGCATGGGCAACCAGCGGTGGTGCTTGGCGGCGGCTCTGCTCGGTGGGGCAAAGCGCGGACGAAGGGGCGCGGCGGCACGGTGAAGACTGGCGTGAGAAGTTGTGGTGGCGTCGGCTAGGGCACGACGGTGGCTGGCGTGGAGGAGCTGCGGCGGCGCTGGCTAGGGCTAGGTCACGACGGATGTGGGGCAAGGTACAACACGCGCGGTTATATGGGTCCCCCAACGCGATAGAATAGGAAACAGAAGAAGAGTCCTGATGCCGCACGAGATCTACTGACCGGACGCTCCGGTGGTAGCGACCGGACGCTACCACCAACATCCGGTCGATTCGAGAGAGGTCAATACCCTGGAATCGTGGACGGACGCGTCCGGTGGTCCATAACCGGACGCAGTGTGGTCCGTCAACTCAACTGTTTCTTCTTTTGAGTAGTCTTGACCAACGCCGAAAAGCGAGTCCGATCACTCCTTCAGCAGTTAGTTCACCTCTCGTGAACCTGACCGGACGCTGGACATGTGCGTCGTCCGATCACTCTTTTGCGATAAATCTTCAATGTTCCTTCTTATTTACTGTTCCAATCAAGTCCCAATACGAATAAGATCCAAATAAACACCAATTGGGACTGATATGAGTGACCTCTCTCAAACCCTCAAGTTTTTCAAAATATTTTGCCTTAGGCTATAATTCATTTTAAAAAAATAGGCAATAAGAGAGCAAATGGAACAAAACAACAAAATAATCATTCATGCATATGCAATACTCGTAAGTAAATCTAGTTGCTTGTCAAGTTTGATCCAAGGTTAAGCTTCTTCACACGCTTTTCGGCGGTTATCTTAACCATGTTAGACAAGTCCTATATGCATTGCCATGAATTAAACATGTTGTATATTACAATGAATGCAAGGGACAACACAAGCTCATCTTTTAGTCAAGTTACTAAAATCAAGTACATTGAGCTCGTTCCGCAATCTACAAAATGTAGCTTCATCTAGCGGTTTAGTGAAGATATCCGCTAATTGATCTTCGGTCCTTACACCTTCTAGTGATATATTATTTTTAGCAACATGATCTCTTAGAAAGTGATGGCGGATATCTATGTGCTTGGTGCGAGAGTGTTGAACCGGGTTGTTTGCAAGTTTTACCGCACTTTCATTATCGCACAAAAGAGGTACTTTATCAAGAACTACACCATAGTCTAGCAAAGTTTGTTTCATGTATAATATTTGTGCACAACAAGCACCCGCGGCAATGTATTCCGCTTTGGTGGTGGACAAAGCCACACTATTTTATTTCTTTGAGGACCAAGACACAAGTGATCTACCAAGCAAATGGCACCCTCCTGATGTGTTTTTTCTATCAACTTTGCATCCGGCATAATCCGAATCGAAATAGCCAATTAGTTCAAATCTAGCTCCTTTGGGATACCAAAGGCAATGCTTGGTGTGTGCTTAAGATACCTAAGGATTCTTTTTACGGCAATTAAATGAGTTTCCTTAAGATTAGCTTGAAATCTAGCACACATACACACACTAAACATGATGTCGGGCCTAAATGCGGTTAAATACAACAAGCTACCAATCATAGAACGGTAGAGAGTTTGATCAATTTTGTTACCTCCCTCATCTAGGTCGAGATGTCCATTAGTAGGCATTGGTGTCTTGATTGACTTACATTCATCCATCTTGAATCTTTTGAGAAGATCTTTTGTATATTTCTCTTGAGAGATGAAGATTCCTTCTCTCAATTGCTTGACTTGAAAACCAAGAAAGAATATAAGCTCACCAATCATGGACATCTCGAACTCCTTTGACATCAATTCACCAAATTCTTTGCAAGAATCTTGATTTGATGATCCAAAGATGATATCATCAACATATACTTGACAAATGAAAATATGCCCATCAAGCTTCTTGGTGAATAGTGTGGTGTCGACCTTCCCAATGGTGAAGCCCTTCTCTATGAGGAAGTCCCGAAGGCGCTCATACCACGCTCTTGGGGCTTGCTTAAGCCCATATAACGCCTTGGACAACCTATAAACATGATTAGGATATCTAGGGTCTTCAAACTCGAGAGATTGATCAACATAGACTAGTTCATTAATAAAGCCATTTAAAAATGCACTTTTCACATCCATTTGATAAAGTTTCATTTCATGATGTGATGCATATGCAAGGAGGATACGAATGATTTCTAGCCTTGCAACCAGTGCAAAGGTCTCTCCAAAATCAAACCTTTAACTTGAGAGAACCCCTTTGCAACTAGTCTTGCCTTGTTCCTCACAACAACACCTTGATCATCTTGCTTGTTTCGGAACACCCACTTTGTTCCAATGACTCTTGCACCTTTAGGTCGCTCTTCAAGAGTCCACACTTGATTTCGGGTGAAGTTATTCAACTCATCATGCATGGCATTGATCCAATCCGGATCTTGAAGAGCTTCTTCTACCTTAGTAGGTTCAAAGCAAGAGGCAAAAGAGTGATGAGCAATAAATAAAGCAAGTTTTTGTGAACGTGTCATCACTCCCTTTGATGGACTCCCTATGATGAGATCTTGTGGATGATCTTGTAGTAGAGGTGTGTTTCTTCTATTGACCACTTGAGGAGGAGGTTGTGGAGCATCAACATCTTGTGCTTGTACCACCATTTGCTCATGGGAAACATGAGTATCTTCATTTTCTACTCTCTCATCTTTTTCACCATCTTGTGGCACACTTGATGAAGAGGGTGGATCAATCACTTGTACATCATCTTCATCATCTTTTGGCTTGATGTCTCCAACCGGAATGTTCTTCATAGCCTCCCTCAATGGTTCATCACCTACATCATCAAGATTTTCATGTGCTCCTTGGGAGCCGTTAGATTCATCAAATTCCACATCATATGTTTCTTCAACCAAGCCGGTGGCATGATTAAATACTCTATATGCTTTGGACTTTGATGAGTAACCAACAAGAAAACCAATATCACAACGTCTTTGAAACTTCCCAAGTTATTGCCGCTTCTTGTAGATGTAGCATTTGCAATCAAACACCCTAAAGAAGGAGACGTCCGGCTTCTTTCCATTGAGCAACTCATAAGGTGTCTTGCCAAGGAACTTTTGAAGGAATAGGCGGTTAAATGCATAGCATGCGGTGTTGATTGCTTCCGCCCATAGAGCTTCGGGGGTGTTGTACTCATCTAGCATTGTTCTTGCAAGAGTGATCAATGTCCGGTTCTTTCTCTCAACTACACTATTTTGTTGAGGAGTATAGGTTGTGGAGACTTCATGTTTGATTCCAACTTCATCACAATATGCCTCTATGTTTGTGTTGTCAAACTCTTTTCCATTGTCACTTCTTATCTTCTTGAGCTTCACTTCAAATTCATTTTGTGCTCTTTTGGCAAACTTTTTGAAGCAAGATGCAACTTCGGATTTGTCATGAAGGAAGAACACCCATGTATACCTTGAATAATCATCAACTATCACAAGACAATAAAGATTTCCTCTCAAGCTCTTGTATGTTGTTGGTCCAAACAAATCCATGTGTAGGAGTTCTAGCACTCTTGTGGTTGACATGAAAGCTTTTGTTAGATGAGTATTTGCAACTTGCTTGCCGGCTTGACATGCACTACAAAGCTTGTCCTTCTCAAACTTCACATCCTTAAATCCTCTCACCAAATCATTCTTCATTAGCTTCTTGAGTGAACTCATACCAACATGAGCAAGTCTTCTATGTCATAGCCACCCAAGTGTTGTTTTGGTGAATAGACATGTCTTCAAGTTTGCATCTTCAGAGGTGAAGTCCACTAGATATAAGTTGTTGTGTCTAAATCCTTGAAATATCACTTGATCATCATCCTTCTTGGATACAACAACCTCCTTCTCGGTGAACAAGCATTGGAAGCCAAGATCACACAATTGTCCAACGGATAGCAAGTTGAAGCTCAATGAAGCAACATATAGCACATTGGAGATGGAATGATCATTTGATATTGCTACTTTGTCCAATCCTTTAACCTTGCCCTTTGAGTTATCTCCAAATGTAATTCTCTCTTGTCCATCTACTTCTTCATCAAGTGAGGTGAACATATGAGGATCACCGGTCATATGTTGTGTGCAACCACTATCAATAACCCAATGACTTCCACCAGTCTTGTAGTTCACCTACACACAAGAGATTCAAGCTTTAGGAATCCAAACTTGTTGAGGGCCCTTCACCTTCTCAACAAGTGACTTAGCAACCCAAATCTTCTTAGGCCTATTCTTGTTAGGAGGTCTTAAGAACATGACTTTCATCTTTCCACTAGAATCCTTTCTAAGCATGTAATGAGCATTGAAGGCAAAGGGTCTAGCATGCTTGGGCAAGGGTTGTGGTGGTGGAGTTTGGCACTCATGAGCAAAGTGGCCTTCTTGTCCACACTCAAAGCATTTCTTTGGCTTCGGCTTTGATTGTTGTTGTTGAACTTGAGCCTTCTTCTTCTCTACATGTGCCACATATCCAATGCCACTTCTATCTATCTTCATGACGGTGTTCATAAGTAGCTCACTTTGAAGATATTTGCCTCTTGTGAACTTGCTCAATCCAACCTTGAGATACTCTTTCTCCAACTTAAGCTTCTTGTTCTCTTCCTTAAGAGCATCATTGTTCTTTTCTTCCTTGAGCTTCTTGTTTTCCGCTTTGAGCTTCTCATTCTCAAGGATCAAGTCACCATCATGATCAAGGGTTTCTAGCACAATGGTGTTGTGGCTTTTGATTTCTTCAAGATCTCTCTTGAGCTTTGCATTGTCATTCTTGAGCTTGACATACTCATCATAGTCATTGCACTCAACCACTTGCTTGCCCTTGATACTAGGATCTTGCTCAATGCTCTCAATGATCAAGTCATCACATGATGTAGCTATATCAATCTTAACAACATGGTTAGTAGCATCATGCGGCTCATTGGATAGAAATTCTTGAGCAATAGCAAGATTATCATGATTAATCTTAAGAGTAGTATATTCATCTTTAAGCTTGTTATGGCTAGTGATGAGCTCATTGTGCACCCACTCAAGTTTATCATATTTATCTTTAAGCTCTTTCTTAGAAGATTTGAGCTCCTTGAGTTTGGATGACATAGCATCATTTGCTTCTCTAAGCTCAACATTAGCCTTTTCTATTTCATCACATTTTGCTAAAAGTGAATCATTCTTAGCACCTAGTTTTTCATTTTTAGCTCTACACTTTCTAATGATCTTAGTGTATTGTCTTAGTATTTTAACAAGATCATCATATGAAGGTGAATCATCATCATCATCGCTATCGCTATCATTATCACTAGCTTGCTCATCATCACTACTATCATCATTCTTAGTTACCTTGCGTTCACCCTTGGCCATAAGACATAGGTGTGTAGAGGATGATGGCGGTGGTGGCGGTGAAGATGAGAGATCAATAGCTATGGCGGCCACCTTCTCATTGTCACTATCATCATCGGATGATCCACTAGATGAATCAATGTCCGTGAGCCAATCACCGACAATGTAGGCCTTTCCACTTTTCTTTTTCTTGTGGAAGTCTCTCTTCTTGCCATCTCTCTTCTTGTATGGCTTGTTCTTCTTCTTCATTGCTTGAGTCATCTTTCTTGCCCTTGAACTTGTTCTTGAATTTGTCTTTCTTGGACTTGGTGCATTGGTGTGCTAGATGACCAAGTTCACCACAATTGAAGCAATCCATTTCAGAGATTGGCTTTCTCCTAGAGCTTGTGAAGAACTTCTTCTTGCCATCGAACTTGATGCCACTCTTGTTTAGCTTCTTTAGCATCTTGGCGGCTTTCTTCACCATGAGAGCAAGATCTTCATCTTCATCTTCTTCATCACTTGAACTCTCATACTCAAGTCTTGCTTTGCCCTTATCTTGACTAGCTTTGAAAGCTAAATCTTTTTCTTTCTTCTTAGTAGAGGATGAGCCATCTTGAGGTGTGATGTGCATGTACATCTCATGAGCATTGATCTTTCCCAAGATTTGTGTCGGTGTAGCGGCGGAAAGATCACCTTGATGTAGCACGGTCATAATATGCCCATATTTGTCAATGGGACGGACACTCAAGATCTTTCTCACAACATCGGATGGTGACATTTGAGTAAGTCCAAGCCCATTGACTTCCTCTACAAGAACATTCAAACGTGAATACATTTTATTAGCACATTCTTTAGGAAGCATTTCAAAAGAGTTGAGCTTTTTCATGACAAGATGATAGCGTTCCTCACGCTCACTCTTTGTTCCCTCATGGAGCGCACAAACGTCCGACCATAGTTCATGGGCGTCTTTGTGGTTCCTTACACGGTTGAACACATCTTTGCAAAGGCCTCTAAAGATGGTGTTGCGAGTCTTTGCATTCCATTTTTTATAGTTCACTTCATCGCCTTGAAGTTGTGCGGAATTCCTAGGTTTTGGGAACCCATGTGAGGTGGCTCTAAGTATTCCAACGTCTAGAGCTTCTAGGTACGCCTCCATGCGAATTTTTCAATATGGAAAATCATCCCCCTCAAAGATAGGAGGAGGACCATCCCCGTGAGACATCTTGCTCTAAGCGATTAAGCTAAAAAATGTGAGCACGAGGCTCTGATACCAATTGAAAGGATCAAGATACCCAAGAGAGGGGGTGAATTGGGCTAATTCTAAATTTCTTCGCAATAAACAAGTCCTATGGTTAGCCCAATTAACCCCTTGTGCCTAGAGAACTGTTTCTATTGATCTAACGCACAAAAGTTTAGCAACCTAGTTCTAATCCTACTCTAGCATGGCAATTCTAAGAATGTAAATGGCAAGAATTGAAATGCTCAAAGTAAAGAGTGGAGAGGAAACGCGGCGATGTTTTGCCGAGGTATCGGAGAGTCGCCACTCCCACTAGTCCTCGTTAGAGCACCCGCGCAAGGGTGTAGCTCCCCCTTGATCCGCGCAAGGATCAAGTACTCTCTACGGGTTGATTCTTTGACACTCCATCGCGGTGAATCACCCACAACAGCTCACAACTTGAGTTGGGTCATCCACAAGCTCTCTGGATGATCACCAAGCTCCCAATCACCACCAAACCGTCTAGGTGATGGCGATCACCAAGATTAACAAGCACGAACTCTCACTTGACCACAACAAGCCTAGGGAGAAGGGTGGATGCACACTTTGCTACTCTTGATCTTCACTAATGAGGGCTCTCTTTGGATTCTCAAATCTCAATCACCTCACTAGGACCTTGCTTTTCTTGGCACTCTCTAAGGTGTGTTTCAGCTGTTGAAATGAGCAAAAGTACCTCCGCACATGAATGGAGCTTCTATTTATAAGACAGCCTGAAAAACAAACCGTTATGTGCCTCTACGAGGTGATCGGACGCTCCGGTCATTCTGACCGGACGCTCCGGTCAGATCAACCCGCACACCAGTGTTTAAGTGTTGACCGGACGCTGGCAGGGTCCGGTCACCACTGACCGGACGCGTCCGGTCTCAAATATCCCTCACTAGAACCTTACTGTACTCGACCGGACGCTGAACCCCCAGGGTCCGGTCAGCACTGACCGGACGCGTCCGGTCGCAGATTCTCTTCTCTGGAACCTTACTGGAGTCGACCGGACGCTGGCCCTCAGCGTCCGGTCACTTGACCTCTCCAGCGTCCAGTCAAACCGGACTAGTCCACCTCAGTCAAATGAACTGACCGGACCCTGCGGCCAGCGTCCGGTCGCACCAGAGCCAGCGCCCGGTCAGTCTTTGACCCTCCTTTTACTTCCAACTCTCGATCATTTGTGAATGAAGTTTGCTCCAAATGATCTTAGGCATATTTAAGAGCTACCTAGTGCTAGTTTTAACAAGTGTGCACCACACCTTACTCACTAGACTCACCTAGGTCAAGCTACCCGTCCATACCCCCTTAATAGTACAGCCAAAAGAAAAACAAAGTCCTAAACTACTCTAAATGTCTCTTCAACTCCAATCGACACTTAGAACTAGTCATCCTTAACCTTGTCGTCCATCCTTTGAAAACCGAAATGATTTCCATCGTAGGGGCATGACAACCTTGATTGCCCAATCAATCTCCATTACCGTGACCTAACTTAATTGCCTCTGCAAAACACACGTTAGTCACAGTAATCTTATGTTGTCATTAATCACCAAAACCTAATTAGGGGCCTAGATGCTTTTAGCTTACTCTAACCAAATGCCATCACGTTAATTCTACTCAAGCGATTTATCAGTTGATTGGTTCCTCGCCAAGCACATGGCGTACGCCGAGTGCAGGATGTCCTGGAATCTCTTCGAGCATTATCCTCGCTCACTTCGTCCAGAACCTCTGGACCAGGAGGTAGTTTTCGCTTGGTAATTCAGCACAGACATGTGTCAAGTATACATATCCCTCTTGTCTTTATTTTCCTGATCATTCTTGAAGCGTCTTATTATTGGATATTGAAGTAATCCGCAGTGATGTCAACGAACTCTTACAACAAGGCGTACATAAATTATAGAGAAAAGAAGCAGAGAAAAAATGGAACAACAATTTTTGATATAATCACTAAGCTCTAATACATGGTTGGATTGTAGTTTCAAGTGTATCAAGTCCCTCTAGTTTCTATGATCCCCAACACACTTGAAAAGGCCGATTGAAGGAGTATATATGGCCCCAAGAAAACCAACTAGCCATTGCTCTAACGGTCACAAATTTTTATAAGCACCGAATAATACGCTAACCCAAAAACAATAAGCATCAGATCATACAGTGACACATACTATTTCATCATGCTGTCTCACCGGTATTTTAGCTATAACTCCTAGCTTCGAAATCCACTGTTTATGATCTTGTACTCAATCTATGCAAATATATCTTGTGAAGTGATTTACATGACCCTGCAAAAATCCCTACAAAATAAGGCACTGAACATTGGAAATTGCATTGTATCATCCGCGCTGCTCATAGGATTCCAGCATACCAATTCAATATTTTGGCCATATCTCCTAGCTCCGAACTCTGATTTTGATGATCTTGTACATGTTGGAAAATATTATGAAGTGCTTACAAAGATTCTACAAAAACATTGTCCCAAATCAGTAGAAATCCCGATATATAGGATCATATGGTGAGCATCATTAATCTGCGTATGTGTAGATGCTTCGTATTTTGGCCATTTCTCCTAGCTCATACTCTGATTTTGATGATCTTGTACTTGTTAGAAAGAGTGTGAAGTCATATACAAGATTCTTCAAAAACAATGTGTTATATCTATAGAAATACCTAGCGGATTATACGGTGAGGATCACTAATCTATGCATGGGTTGATGCTTTGGTATTTTGGTTGTGTTTTTTTCCAGGCTTTGATTTTGACGGACTTTGAACTCGTTAGAAAGCTTGTTGAAAATATTTACAGTTTGAACTTGGTATAATAACAATTTTAACAGCTATAAATTCACGGTATAAGTCCAATTCAATCTTTTCTTTGTCCTGGCTTGAATATCTTCCTTTCTTTTTTATTTCCTACATCCCTAAGACCTTAGAAAATCTATGAAGACGTATTAATACATATGTTAGTCCTAGTGATTGGGTTGTCATTATCATCACTAATATATTAGGACATGGCTAATAAGGGCCCATGATTCTTTCAGGATGTAAGGATCATTCTCAAGGATTTGGTTTGGATAAGTAAAGCTCACAAAAGCCTCTACATTTGGTTAAGTTATCAAAAGAGAAAGCATTCTCAATAAACTAGAGCATGGCAATTCAAATTGATTGAAACCCTCCGGTGGTGTACAATGGTACCCACATGGCATGAGACCAATGACCATATGACTGATCAGTCTGTAAGTGACGGTTCCTGTGCCAACCTTTCGCATGCTTGTCCAACATATATATCCAACGAATGCTCAGAGTGGATAGGTGTCTAACCCCTAGCTATACATCATCCTATACTACACCAAATCTGAGTGACCCAGGCAACACATACTACTAGGCTTATGAGTACCATATTCCCATATATATATGACATGTGGCTTATGTATCAACGTTCTCAAGTATCAAAATGACAACGCACTGGTCCTTAATTACCCCAAGCAAGAACAGCTACTCGCTTGAGATCCGACCCATGTCACATGTTGCTCATGCTTTATCGCCTCTTCTCAACTTGCAAGTGGTATAGTTTAACAGCCATCCTAGAAGCTTGCGAGTGATGATACAATTGCCATATTGTAACACCCTCGGTGTTCCACCCTAAATTATTTACTAAAATATGTCATGAGCGTCATGTTTATGTGTTAATGCATGTGATAGAATGTGTAGATAAATTTTTTATAACTTAAAATGATCAATAAAAATGTTAAATAGAAGTTAATTCAATAGCTCATGTATTTCAAGTAGGGTTGAAAACCAATTTTTATTAAGCAAAAATACTATAGAACATTTGTGTGATACTTAAATAAAGTTTGAAGTACAAACTTTATAGATAACAGTGAAATACTTGTTGTTAAAAATTATATTATTAACTAATATTTCTACTAGTCAAGAAATTACAAATTAAAATCAAGTTCAGTTTAAAAACTTAGAAAATTTTCAAGTTTATCAACAACTAGACATTGTTATGTTTAGCAAATTATTTTGAGAGATTGGGTTAAAAGGTGGTGTTGTGTTATAGCTTGATTTGGTAGTCTCATATGCCATCTTGTGTATGGTGAAGATGGTTAAGGTCCAGAAGCAACCGATTAGTTTTTATAGGCGCTTTAAAATTCGTGCACGACACGGTTTCGGGCTGGTTGGCCGCGTGGGCGTGGTCACCACGCTCGGGCGTTCGGCGTCGCCATGCTGGCTGTCCAGCGCGCACGCGCACTACCGCGCGTGGCCGGCCACGGCTGCTCTGGCCTAGCCACCGTTGGCTCCTGGCACGCGGAGCCGCCGCTGTTGCTTGTGTAGCTGGGCAGTGCTGCCGCCGCGCTGCTGCACTGTGACTCGCCCCGCCCGACGCCGTAGCCGGTGCCGGTGCCGTGCCTCGCCATCATGTCCGTGTCTCACTCTACATCTCTGCGTCGCTACCGGCCTCCCCGTCGCCGCTGACGCGCTCGATGTCGCCTTGTCATTAATGGCACTACGGCGAGCGTCAGCCACGCTAGTCGCAAACGCGCGCGCCTGTCTGCTAGTGCCTGCGCGTGGGCCTCCACGATCGCACCGACTGCATCCCGCCAAGGCGAGGCCGAGCCGAGCCCACCCGTCGTGCCCCGTCTCTCTCTTTCTCCCTCCGCTGTCGCCGTCGAGCCGCGCCATCAAATTACCTAGCAAGTGATCACCTCCATTCGATTCATCGCATCCAAGGCTTCACCATCATGTCCTCCCGCTGCCCGACCCCACCCAACCTTGAAGCACACACGACCAAGCTCCAATTTTGGAGTTTCCACGCCACCGTGCCGATAAGGCCACGTTCGACCATGGATGTGGGCAGCTCTCCTACCCTCCCTCCCGAACCAATTCACCTGCACCACTAGCTTCACTTTGCCTCCCTCTCCACCTTGTGCAGGTCAACAAAATCGCTACCGCCTCCCCGTCGCCGCTGACTCAACAGTGCCACCGTGGTGCGCCATCGCACGGCTCGGCCGCATGTGGCCAGCCCTCCTCCGTCATCATCCACCCCAACCGTCACCTCGGCTAGGTCTATGGTAGTCTACTGATGCTCCCTCGCTAGCCCGTTAGGTTCTTAGGTGCTCTAGATCGTCGGGGCAGCTGCACCGCCGTCGCGGACGGTCACGCGTCGCTACAGCTCGCTCTAACGTGTTTCGCCACCCCTCGCCGCCGCTTAGCATAGCCACCAAGATCGGAGATGGTGATCAACCCGTTAGGTGGGCCTCGCAGGTCCCTGGTGGCCGGCGTATGCGCTCAGTGTCGCCGGTCGCCGCGCCGCCGTGTGCTAGGTCACCGGGGATGCACACGGGTGATTTAGGGAAAGGCCAGGGGGTGAAGTGAGAAGTTCTGAGAGAGGAGAAAATAGTGTTAGTACTTAATTATAAATTGGAAGGAGTTTGAGGTCTCTTTTGGAAAGTCGTCGACGCGCGGGATTCCCTGGCGATGGCCGTCTCCGCGTGGGCCGGCCTCACGTGGGCCGCTGCACGCGCGCGCTGTGTTGTAGGAATTCGTTTTTTTTTCATAAGCAATTAGAAATAGTTTTCTAATTCAATTTTTGAGCTGATCTTTGGTAAATCAAATAAAATCATGTAGGTATCCAAAAATTGTGAAACAAATTTTGTTAGGTTCCTAAAATTGTGCTCTATCTGTTAGTGTATTTAGTTCATATATATACATGTTGATACCAAGAGCTATTAAATCATTTGAGAGTGCTTAATATTATTAGGTTAAATATTGTAGGAATTTTTGTGGTAAATTGGTGATAGCTTTAGTCTTGAAATTTTTATGGTAGCTTTAGTCTTGTATTATTATGTGCTCACTGTAATTTTTGTAGCTTTAGAATAGATTAAAAATTAGGGTAGTTAAATGCTCTTTGTTTCAAATATATATTAAATCATTAGTAGAAATAAAGATATATCCTTCATTTGTAAAGCTAGGTGTTTGTTAGTTGAACCCAACACTTTGCTTGGTAAAGATGATAGTTAGTTTAGTACCTTAGTCCTTAGAGCTAGCTTAGTAGCTTAGTATGCATATTCTTAGTTTAAGAGTTGTTGTTGCATAAATGCTAAGTGTTGCATCATCATCGCATGCATGTAGAGAATGAGTTGGCAGAGATTGTGACCATCGGCGATCACGAGTTTGAGGAGATCATCGAGGAGTATGAGGAGGAGATTCTCATGCAGGAGGAGGTCCCGGAGCCACCACTGACTGACTCAGCTGACACCGCGCTTGCCCAAGGCAAGCCTCGGTGTATAACCCCTTATTTTTGGATAATCACTGTTTATATATGTTATATGCATTTACATTACAGGAATTTTATGGAAACCACATGCATAGATATACCTGTCCTAAGAGTCCTACTAGTACTGGTTCGAGTAGCTGCTATGCTTAGGTTTTCGGTAGCGTGAGTAACCTGCCGTTACTCTCTGAAAGCATCTAGGCCCCTAGTTGGGTTTTAGTGATTAATGACAATACATGATTACTATGACTAACGTGTGTTTTGCAGAGGCAGTTAAGTTAGGTCATGGTAATGGAGATCAATTGGGCAATCAAGGTGGTCATGCCCCTACGATGAAAATCGTTTCAGTTTTTAAAAGATGGACAATAAGGTTAAGGATGGACTAGTTCTAAGTGTCGTTTGGAGTTGAAGAGACACTTAGAGTAGTTTAGGACTTTGTTTTTCCTTTGGCCGTACTATTAAGGGGGTATGGACGGGTAGCTTGACCTAGGTGAGTCTAGTGGGTTAGGTGTGGTGCACACTTGCTAAAACTAGCACTAGGTAGCTCCAAAATAGCCCTTAGATCCAATGGAGCAAACTTCATTCACATATGATCGAGAGTTGGAAGTGAATGGAGGGTCAAATACTGATCGGACGCTGGTTCCAGTGTGACCGGACGCTGGCGCAGAGTCCGGTCAGTTCATTTGACCAAGGTGTTTTCGTCTGGTGCAACTAGACGCTGAGAGATGAAGTGACCGGACGCTGAGGGCCAGCGTCCGATCGACTCCAGTAAGGTTCTAGAGAGGGAAAATCACGACCGGACGCGTCCGGTCAGTGCTGACCGGACGCGTCCGATCACACTTTAAACACTGGAGTTTGGGGTGAACTGGCCGGAGCGTCCGGTCAACATGACCAGAGCGTCCGGTCACCCCGCAGAGGCACATAACGGTTCATTTTTCAGCCGGTGTTATAAATACCACCTCCATTCGTGTGTGGGGGTACTTTTGCTCATTCCAACAGCTGAGAAACACCTTTGAAAGTGCCAAAAAGAGCAAGGTCATAGTGAGGTGATTGAGATTTGAGAATCCCAAAGAGAGCCCTCATTAGTGAGATCAAGAGTAGCAAAGTGTGCATCCACCCTTCTCATTAGGCTTGTCGTGGTCAAGTGAGAGTCCGTGCTTGTTACTCTTGGTGATCGCCATCACCTAGACAGCTTGGTGGTGATTGGGAGCTTGGTGATCATCTGGAGAGCTTGTGGATGACCCAACTCAAGTTGTGAGCGGTTGTGGGTGATTCACCGCAACGGAGAGTCAAAGAATCAACCCATACAGAGCACTTGATCCTTGCGCGGATCAAGGGGGAGCTACACCCTTGCGCGGGTGCTCCAACGAGGACTAGTGGGGAGTGGCGACTCTCCGATACCTCAGCAAAACATCGCCGCGTTCCTCCTTCTCTCTTTACTTTGAGCAATTCAATTCTTGTCATTTATATTCCTAGAATTGCCATGCTAAAGTAGAATTGGAACTTAGGGTGCTAAACTTTTGTGCGTTAGATCAATAGAAATACTTTCTAGGCACAGGGGGTTAATTGGGCTAACCGTAGAGTTTAATTATTGCAAAGAAATTTAGAATTAGCCCAATTCACCCCCCCCTCTTGGGCATCTTGATGCTTTCACTCACAATAGGTGATTATTATTACTCTCATAATAAAATGATGAAAGGGAAAATAGAGACAGGACAGAGATATGGTATGGGTATTGGTGGGTGTAACAGGTTATGTCCCATGGCCAACGAGGGCTTGGTTACACTTTTTTCTCTGTTCGTGTCGATTAAGGACCGTCCGTTGCTGTGGATGGTATTTAGGTTATAGACCTATTATCCTGAGCACATACTTGCTTATGGGAGCAGGAAGGCTCATTACGCTCTTGTCATGGGTTTCGGCACTTTCTGGACTGATTGATTGAAGGCGGGGAAGGTGGAGGTCTAAGCACCATACTGAGACCGGGTCTCAAGTGTGGGGATTTGGAGTCCAAGTTTGGACGGGGACCTGGACCCCATGATAGGAGTGGAAATGGGTTGGTCTTGTTTGTGCATGGGATACAAATGGGGCGTGTGTTTTGGGGTACCCAGCTGGGATACATTGGTTCACGAATCGCCGTTTCCATGAGACGGCACGACTTGGCTATGGTCTAGCACCATAGTAAGAACTGGAAGATGAAAGATGGTGAAATGGTTCTGATTGCTCAACCCTTGCTTGAAAGTAGAACATGTGCTTACCTAGAATGGTTAGCTGATAAAGTAATCATGACTGCTAATTAAACATGATCTTAAGGACGCACTTCTCGTAATGCTTTTCACAAACAAAAAGAAAACAGCAAACCCATATTGTCTATCATACTCCTTGGAGTCGGGAAACTATTCCCACTAGTCGGGTAAGTCTTGCGAGTACATTGCATACTCAGGGTTTATTTTACCCCTGTTGTAGGTGCAGCTTGAGGAGTAGCTCTTATGTGGAGGATTCTTCTGGTGGCCACAAACAGATCCTTATATTGTTTCCGCTAGATGTTTATTTTCATTCCACTGTTTAATTATCACTCTGAACTCTGGTATTATAATAAATGATTTCTAAGAACTCTGGTTGTATGAAATTGACTAAGTATTATAAGCTCGTACTCATTATTGGATTCTGGATGTAAAACGTGGATTGTTTCGAGTTCTCCCTTTGGGTGTGCTCGATGGAACTGTCCGATGTAGCTCACTTTCGAGGCGCTTAGTGTCTAGTGGAAGACGAGGGCCTCCGAAAGCGTGTTATTTCGGGCGGTTCTGCCACACATATCAACTTCCACCAGGCTAACAATGTCTAAGTATATATAAATGAGACTCCTACTCATGCATACTTCAAGGTGAATGTAAGTATTCACAAGCAGGAATCAAGTAAAAAGTTGGGTTCTAAATATTGATTAAACTCCTACACATGCATACTTCAAGGTGAATATAAGTATTCACAAAAGGAGGGATCAAATAAAAAGTTGGGTTCTAAATATTCATCGAACTACATAGAGTAATATATTCCTCATGCAAAAGCATTACTATAGTAACTCAAGAAAATCTTCATCCAAAATAAGAGATAAGCTATAGAGGTGTTTACCATGGTGCTTGAGCAATGCCTCATTGGATACGGGCTCCAACTTAGGACTAGCTTCTGTTTGCTCTGGTGCTTCGGTCTCTATAGAGTGCTTTTGAAATGATGCATAGTTAATGAACATGCCTTGAATGATTGATAATGATATCGATCGATCCGTCGTTTCAACCTCTAGAGCCCACCCTCGCGTCTCACGACTTGGAGAGCCGCCGCCGCCACTCCCCGCTTTCACCACCACTGGTTCCCCTCCCTCCCCCCTCCCGCATATTGCCGGAGGCCAGAGGGAGTGGGGATGCATCTTTTTTAATAAGTTTTTCCAGTAAATCGAGTCCTTAGGTTTAGGGTCTCTCCATACCAAGTTTCTTGGTTATGGGGATTTATCTCCTCCTTCTCCTCTCCGGAGACGGCGAGAGGACTGGGTGGAATCATTTTATCCATGGCGGCTCTATTGAAGATGAGGACGACAACTACGGCGTCAGCATCCTCACCGGTATGATGACATGGAAACTTTTATTTCCGGACGGCGACATCAAGGTGAAGATGGTGTTGCCGCCATGGAATAATTTTCTCCTGTCTCTTCTCTGTT
Source organism: Miscanthus lutarioriparius (assembly GCA_904845875.1). Taxonomy (NCBI): domain Eukaryota; kingdom Viridiplantae; phylum Streptophyta; class Magnoliopsida; order Poales; family Poaceae; genus Miscanthus; species Miscanthus lutarioriparius. The sequence continues at coordinate 33,511,712 of CAJGYO010000011.1, read as the reverse complement.
TTATTGTGGTTAGATTTGGCCACGATGAAGGATCAGGGAGAATAAGTTTCAGATCACTCTTCCTCATGCTTCGGTAGCAGAAAGAAGAAGGAAGGAAGACACCAGAAAGAAGAAGTTTCTCAACTCTGCCTACATGATTGTTGGCCGTCATTTGTTGGGCATCTGTTCTCAGGCCTTTTGCCGAGTGTTTGCCTGTGCGGCCATCCATACTGCAAAGCATCGTACAGGTTTGGTTTTGAGATCTGGAGCTATTCACAGCATGGGTACAATTTAGATGAAAATTAGTTTCTAGATATTTGTGTAATCCAGTATGCTTGTAACGTGTAGATGTACCCAACTATTATCTAATATAATTCTTCTTTTGTCGCAAAAAAAAGAATGATTGATAATGATGTGTTCAATGACTTGGTTAAGCATGACTAAACATCGTTATTGTGTGGATGGGGGTACAACTAAGTAGTGTTTTTCAGTGAGCTTGGAATGAAAAGGTAGTGATTGTGGTCAAACGACCGACCATGCAAGATGGGTTGAGTAAGAGAGATTGGAGGATCATGGTCAGATCTTTGAGAGTTTTTGACTCAAACAGAGGCACTGTTTGATGACCAGCCTTAGTCCTAGGTCAAATGTTGCAGTACTACAGCTTGGCCGAGGATATAATATTTGTTCCTATATCTTCCTAAAGAGGTGGGAACACATCTCATTTAAATGCACTAATTTTTCTGAGCTCTAGATCATCTATGGTGAAGCTTCTATGTGGTTTTCGTAGAGCTAACCCTTGGTTAAACTAGAGAGGAATGGAGTTCTAGGGAGATCATAGGCAACACATGAGATTGAGCAAGGAGTCATAGCTTAATGTAGGATGGCATTGGTGAAGTTTTCATTCATGTTATCCTTTGAGGTGATTGAAGTAGAGGGGACAAGAGGAAAGATATCTTGAGGTTCTTCTTGTTCCACTCCAAGGTGAGGAAGAAGTGGAGGATGACGAGGTAGGAAGCTCGTTGGCATTCAACTTTGGTGATCCTCCGGTGAGGATTGTGGGTGGTTCTTCTCTCTTGTAGTCTTGTTTTCTTGCTTGGGTAGGGCGAGAGGGGAGTGGAAGAGAGGTTCTGTGAGTAGGGAGAGACTGAGGGGTTAGGTTAACAGGTGAGGCTTGTGGTAGCTGCATGGCAAAAAGGTACTTGTGAGCGTGACATGCGCTCGAATGGCGCTCACGGTGTGATGACCGATTGGGTGCGGTTAGATCATATCTAGGTCAAGCTGCCCTCACATCAGAGATGACCAGGTCACAGTTGACTCAAGTCGGTTAATGTGGCGGTTAACCCTAGCTTGGACGGTCTGAGTCGATTCCCGGTTGGATCAACACCAAGGGTGAAAATATGGGTTAAACCTATATCAAGGTAGAAACATATGTTTAATTCCTAATGATGCTCATGATGACATGATTTAGTGCTTAAACACACGTATTTCGCCCTAGCTTTGTGCCTCAAATAGAATATGTAACGTAGATTTCTTTGGAGAGACCAAGATGTAATCGTGCAAAACCCTGTTGTTTGTTAGTATGCTTCTATCTATGCACTTCGGAGCAGAAATCGGCCTGATTAATCTAATATGGACGGCAGAAGGGGTTTAATTTACACGAACCGTAACACAATTGTCGCTGAATACAAACGATCTACATCAGCCTGTCTCTTTTCTAGAGATTTCCTTGTTTCTGCTAGCTACGACTACGACTTGTATATTCGTCGTCATCAGGCTAAGTGATGGGTGGCCATGGGTGGTGCCGTGCCGGCCGGATCACAACTAGTACATTGCTTTGATTATTTCGAATTGGCATCTAGTCTCTCTCTCTCTCTCTCTCTCTCTCTCTCTCTCTCTCTCTATAGTCCTCTGTCTCGATCTCTCCATTTGCCAATTGTTCAACGAAACGTTATTCCACACATCCATAAGTAAATTGTCTGATCTGATCTGGGTAGCCAAGTCAAAACTGGAGGGGTAACTTTCATGAACCAGGCAATATCGCATCAGCAACGACTCCATTTCAGATTGAAGTAACCGTAGGACCGATCCTCCTGGCCTGGAGCATCTGATCTTACACGCGCAGTACAATACCCTCTGCGCGCGGCTTGTCGTGCGTGGTTCTCTGATGCTCAGATGCACTGCCGTTGGACCGTCCACATATCATATCCAAGTCTAGCTAGATCTGGCTAAGCCGTCGCTAGCGCATGTGCGCCCGCGTGGATCGCGTCGAGCAGGACATTTTGATAAAAGAAGCTGGCAAACTGCAGCGCGCGTCGATCTCGTGGTGCACTAGAATATATTATATGGGTTTTCCTGGCGGCTGGCGCTGGATGGAGATGGAGTATGGAGAGGCGAGTGTTGCTCACGCTTCTGCAACTCGTGTAGTAGAATATATCGAGACAAACTAGGAGACAAATTTTCTCCCGGTGGTTAGGAAATGGTATATACTCCCTAGATCCCGTCCTAAACATGTGGATCAAATTTTATTAAGTTGGACTAGGTTTATAAAGAAAAATTAGCTACACGTACTGTATCCTCGAATAAGTTTATTATAAAAATATATTCAGCGATTTATCTAATAATATTAATTATATGTTATAAATATTAATATTTTCTTATAGGTTAAAATCGAAAATGTTTGACTTCTGATGAGTGAGAAGTGAGAAGTGAGAATGAACGAACGAGATCGTGATTGATTATTCGTCCGCAGTCTATGTCTTGCCTCAGCCGTGATGCATGCCTTCCTCTGCAGGCTGCAACTTCGACGTGACTTGGATGATATACGCCGTGTTTAGTTGGAGGTCAAATTTCAAAAAGTTGCTACAGTACCTGTCACATCGAATGTTTGTGGCCTGTGCATGGAGCATTAAATGTAGACGAAAAGAAAAACTAATTGCACAGTTTGGTGGGAAATTACGAGACGAACGTTTTGAGCCTAATTAGTCCATGTTTGAACACTATTTGCCAAATAAAAACGAACGTGCTACAGTAGCCCCAAAATCCAAATTCATGGAACTAAACAAGGGCATAATATTCATTTGAAATGCATGCGTAGAACGAGAGAGCAGAGACGTATCGACCGTCGACAACTCGATCGACAATGCTGACCAAAGCCTCATCTTTTTTATTGCCTGAAACAGAAACAAGCAGGAATCTGCCGCCTCTTTTTCTACGTATACACCATGTCACTAACTGGATCGTATAGTTGTATTTTCCAACTGCAGATAAGATCTTTACGCTGGTCAAGCACGCGGGAAGAGTTTTGTTTGTTTCCTACCTCTTCCAACAAAGGTGTCTGCCTTCTCGAGCTAGATCGATTATGATAATCTCGTTTGGTACAAATTTTGTGTTTGCTTGTTTTGTGTAGAAAATTTGTGTTTGCTTGTTTTGTGTTCAGTAATCTGAACGGCTAGTATAGTTATTAAATAACTAGTGTGAGAGAGCCAATGGTTCTATTAGGGCCTGTTTAGATCATAGCTGGATTTATGGATTATAATAATAAATGTTTGGGTCCCTCCATTATGGTAGGTTCAAATAAGATATTTCTATCCTATCCTTTAGTTTGGCAATTGGATCGTCCATTTAAGGGACAAGTTAGACTTTCAACATCTATAATCCCTAAAAACCAGGTCTTCCCTAGGTTATGGATTATGGTAATCAAAAGATCTGATTATAATAATCCAAAAATATAATGAATCTTGTTTGGACTATAACATGATTATTATAATCATATAGGGGTATCAAACAGGGTCTAAATAAAAACTACGAGATTTTTGCGACTACTATACACTTGTTAGGAACAACTCCAGATCCACCAAAACCAGCTCCACTCCATGAACGAACGCTCTAGATCCACCAAATTCGGATTCACCAAAACGGTGGATCTGGGGCAGATTCACTATTTTGCGATTATCATATTCACCATTTTGGTAAAGCTCCTCAAGGGGTGCTCCACCAAACTGAGTTTGGTCGAGTTGGGGAGAATTACCCACCACTGCCACCCATTACACAAAATACCGGTTCGTTTTCTTCTTTCACGTTCTTTTTCTTCTTTCTCGTTCGTCTTCCCATCGCGACCTCCTCAGTGGCCGCCACCACCCCCAGCCTAGTTGTCACTGTGTCGGCCCCGCCCTTGCCCCTAGCCGGCCGCCACCCTAGCCATGAGCGTCATCCACGCCCAGTGCCAGAGCGGGAGGAGATCACGAGCTGCAAGTGCTGATCCCGCCATGGCCAAGAGTCAATCGTTGCAGTGTGCGTAATAAGGGTGTGTTTGGTTTCCTGGCCTCACTACTACAGAAATAATTTTAGGTGACGGTGCCCAAACATTAACGGAGACGGGCACAAAATCCAACCACCTCCAAAAATGATGGGTTATTAACGGAGGCGGTCACATTTATTTACCGAGGCGATCACATTTGCCCACCTTGTAAAATCGATTAACGGAGGCGGTCAAAATCCAACCGCCTCCTAAAATCGATTTACGGAGGCAAGCGCCTTAAGACAACCGCCTCCAAAAATGGGCTATTTACGGAGGCGGTCGTCTTAAGGTGCCCGCCTCCAAAAATACAGGCCCAGCCCAGCCCAATATCCCACTCGGACTATATATACGCAGACTAAGGGTTTCTTTCTCCATCAGCTCTCTCAGTTCTTCCCCCTCCCTCCCTATCTATCTGATGGCGCACACCTCTCTCTCCCACTCACCCTCCTCTTTCTCTCTCTCCCTCCGACACCAACCTCTCTCTGCCTCTCTTGGTGGCTCAGTGAGCAGCCCCCACTGGCAGCAGCGGCGCGCGGGGCCGGATCTGGGCGGCGGCGTGGCCCCTGGTCCCCTCCTCCCTCTCCTCCAGTGCGGCGGCCGTGGCGTGCTAGGCGCAGGGCTGCGCCCGTGGCATGCTGGGCACAGGGCGGCAGCGCGGCCTCGGCTCCCTCCTCCCTTTCCTCCAATGTGGCAGCCGCAGTGTCCTGGCCGCGGGGTGGCGGCGGCGGCTCATGGACCATGGATCTAGGCGGTGGCGCGGCCCCGGCTCCCTCCTCCCTCCTCTCGACGGCCTTCTGACGGGGCGGCGGGAAGGCTCGTGGGGCCCGGATTTGGGGCGCACGCGGTCCCCTCCTCCTCCCTGACGCGCCCCTCATCATCTCCCGACGGCGCTCATGAGGCCTGGCTCCCTCCTCCGGCGGTGGCTGAGGCGGGGGACCAGCTCCCTTCTCCTAGCTGTGCTCTCGACGCTGGGGCGTTAGTTCTGGGCGAGCGGATCGACGGCGGTGGCGCGAGGCCCAGATCTAGGCCCGTGCACAGTCCAGATCTAGACCCGTGTGGTTTTTTTTTTTTTTTTTGTTTATTTTAATCGATTTATGGAGGCAGGCAAAGCAACCGCCTCCATTAATCCACATTTACCATGACCTTTGATTGGAGGCGGTTGCAATCCCCGCCTCCAAAAATAAAAAATGACCGCCTCCATTAAATTTTATGTAGTAGTGCCTGCTTCTAGCCTGGCTAGCCATCTAAGCCAAGGCAACCTAGTATTGCTTCCACCAAGCCAATCTTCAGTTGTTTGGTTGCTTGTATTGCCTAAGCCTGGTGTCGGGTTCATAAACCCGGGGTCCCCAATGGGCCCGCTTCCTAGCAAAAACTCGGCCTAGCAGACGGCGTAGCGACAACGCGTGCCTCCCGGGCTGACCCAGATACCTAATGACAGGCCGGGAGAACGATCTGCTCCTCGACCAGAAGGCCTGGCCAAGGAGGGGACATAGTCCGACTCGACCTCCTTTTCCGACCGGGGATACGCCGAACATCTACTTGCAGCTCTTCCCTGACCGACACGGTCGGGGCCGACTGGGAACAACCGACCGGGGACGCCCGCTCGGTAAGGGCCTAGGGATCAGGTGAAGCAGATAAGGTAAGGCGCTCAAGTCAAACCACAATACCAAGGACCGTACCCTGCGCACCTGCAGGACGGTGCCACCAGGCCATGCCAGATAGGCACTATGCAACCTTCCAGGCATGTCAGAACCCAAACAGTATTGTAGGCGCCGACATTTGTCATACCAGGCGAACACGGTAGAGCCTGCCACAGGCATCTGGACATAAATAGTATTGTGGGCGCCAACAATTGTCTCATACCCAATAGCGTGGGCAACAAGACTAGGTGGCACACGTATACATTCTCTCTCTTTCTCTGACTTGTAAGAGCCCATCCCTTCGACTATAAAAGGGGATGAGCTCTCTGGCTATTGGGGGACTGGCTCTCCTGCTCTCCTCAAAAAGAGAAGCTAGACAATTCAAGCAGTCGAGGATCTGAGAACTCGAATAGGACAATAGCTCTAGAACTCTAAAGCTACACAGAGCATACGCTCCAATACTTAGCGCACGTTAGAGCTCCCGTCACTCTCGGCCCTTCGGTTTAGAGTCTGACCGGGCCTTTAACACCCCCTTCTTATTCCTACCCATTTATAACCCCACAGCAAACTTCGAGCACCTAGGCTCAGGAATAAAGTCTCCGACCGACAGAAACTGGACGTAGGGCACGTTGCCTGAACCAGTATAAATCATGTGTCATCAAGTGCTAGGCCACATCCGATCACAACGCATGACAAAACTACAAATATTTACTTGTTGGTCACTTTTCGCACCGGCAGTTGGCGCCGTCCGTGAGGAGGATGTCGTGCGTTCACGCTTTTGGTCATCGGATGGCCCATCTTTCCACCATCTTCGGCAAGGCGGGCTCAAGCGATACGATTCGCTTCGGCTCGCTAGAGTTTCCCATGCTCCCACCAGTTGGGATGTGGGTTCCTCCCGTCTTCGAGCTGCTCCATACCTTCCTCTTCGGAAGTTTGGACTTCGTCGCCGACCAGCTCGGCGTACTCCGCCTCCGAGAGCAGGCACTTGTCCCGGCGCCCACTGGAGGAGGAGCGCCCTCCACCGGCCCCGAGCCACTCAACGACCTCAACGTTGAAACACCTGCGCTTCGCCTCGAGCCCATGCTGGGCTCAAACTCCACGGTGAGTAACGTACATATTGTTCTTTATTCACTATTTAACACCTTTCGCCGACTCTCCGGAGGGACCCCCGTTATCCTCACCACGACCGCCGTACAACCGGTTCCCCTATGGCTTCTCATCCCCCGTGGACACGTGCGCGTGGGGGCTCCAAAGGATGCTAACGCCGCCCCCTCTCACATCCGAATTCATGGGGATGGTGGGCTACGCTCTCGCCTCCTTTCACGACCTCGTAGATGACGAGGTCAAAAGCGACGGCTCTAGCATTGGCGACGTTGTGGCATCTGGCCACCCTCTGTCCCGAAAGTGCGCTGTGACGAACGCCCCGGGACAGCCACCGGTGGTAGCGGAATCTCTGCAGACCCACACTCCTCTGGACCCTCGTGCGAAGGCCCTCGCGCGTGCGCAGGAGAACGGCGAGGAGTTACGACAAAGGCGGCAGAGTCAGCCGCCACCTGCGCTGGCGCGCTCGGAGTAGTATGCTGCACCACGTGCGCGTAACCCGGCAAGCGGCGCTCGGGGTCGCGCCCGCCAGGTCCAGCAGAACATCCTGGACGGAGGGAACGATCCCCCACAGTTTGCTCGGGCTGACCAGAACATCGCTGCTGCCACGATGCTTCTGCACGGCCTTCCCGAGCCTACCGACCCCTAGGAACAGACAATCCACCAAAACCTCCCGAGCGCTGGTGGAAACCGCCTCTGTTCAACAGATGGAGAGCTCCGTGTTGCGACATCGGCTCGCGGCCTCTTGCCCCACCGGGGGAATGGGGCCGCACCAGAAAGATTGCACGATATTAACAGAAAAGATATTTGGAGCTTCCAATCAGAGAGAAAGCCAGAAAGAATATCTGGAGCTTTCAATCAGAGAGAAAGCTAGAAAAAATATCTGGAGCTTCCAATCAGAGAGAAAGATAGAATATCTGGCAAATCAGAGAGAAAGCCAGAATATCTAGAGCTTCCAATCAGAGAGAAAGCCAGACAGAATATCTGGAGCTTTCAATAAAACAGAAAGCCAGAAAGAATTTCTGGAGCTCCCGATCACAGAGAAAGCCCTGCACCTACAGACAGTTGCTGCTAGCTCTATAAATACCAGCTTCCATTATACATCACTCGTGCCTCATCTCACAAGTATAGTATACACAATCGTCACAACAAGTTGAAGCTAGCAGTTGCGCTGTTGCACATCACTGCACAGCAGGCGCGCAGATCGACATGGGCTCCATCGCTGCTGACGCCGATCGCCGGGCGCACGCCGTGTGCGTGCCGTTCCCAGCGCAGGGCCACGTCACGCCGATGCTGAAGCTGGCCAAGATCCTCCACAGCCGGGGCTTCCACATCACCTTCGTCAACACGGAGTTCAACCACCGCCGCTTGCTCCGCTCCCGCGGCGCCGGCGCGCTCGACGGCCTCCCGGACTTCCGCTTCGCCGCCATCCCGGAGGGCCTGCCCCCGTCCGACGCCGACGCCACCCAGGACGTGCCGTCGCTCTGCCGCGCCACCATGGAGAACTGCCTCCCGCATTTCAGGAGCCTCCTCGCCGAGCTCAACTCCTCCCCGGACGTGCCGCCGGTCACTTGCGTCGTCGGAGACGACGTCATGAGCTTCACTCTGGAAGCAGCCCGAGAGATCGGCGTGCCGTGCGCGCTCTTCTGGACGGCCAGCGTCTGCGGCTACATGGGCTACCGCTATTACCGCGACCTCATGGAGAAGGGCATCTTCCCGCTCAAAGGTTAGCCCCCCGCCTGCACGAAGCACGATGGGTCGGTAGGGTACTGCAGCAGGCAGCTGCTCACGTTTTCTAACCATGATCGATGCAGATGCCGAGCAGTTGACGAACGGGTTCTTGGACACGCCGGCGGACTGGGCGCCGGGGATGGGCAAGCACTTCCGGCTCAAGGACTTCCCAAGCTTCATGCGCTCGACGGACCCCGACGAGTTCATGTTCCACTTCCCCCTTAAGGTGACGGAGCAGATAGCCGGCGCGGACGCCGTTATCCTCAACACCTTCGACAAGCTCGAGCAGGAGGCGCTCGACGCCATGCGCGCCATGATCCCGTCGTCCGCGTCCATCCACACCATTGGCCCGCTCGCCTTCCTCGCCGAGGAGATAGTACCCCAGGGAGACCCGGCCGATGCGTTTGGCTCCAACCTCTGGAAGGAGGACGTCTCCTGCTTCGACTGGCTCCACGGCAGGGCGCCCAGGTCGGTGGTGTACGTGAACTACGGCAGCATCACGGTGATGACCAACGAAGAGCTGGTGGAATTCGCGTGGGGCCTGGCCAACAGCGGCCACGACTTCCTATGGATCATCCGGCCGGACCTCGTCAATGGCGACGCCGCCGTGCTGCCGCCGGAGTTCCTGGAGGCCAGCAAGGGCCGCGGCCACCTGGCGAGCTGGTGCCCGCAGGAGGTGGTGCTGAGGCACGAGGCGGTGGGCGTGTTCCTGACGCACTCCGGGTGGAACTCGACCATGGAGAGCCTGTGCGCCGGAGTGCCCATGCTGTGCTGGCCCTTCTTCGCGGAGCAGCAGACCAACTGCCGGTACAAGTGCGTGGAGTGGGGCGTGGCCATGGAGATCGGCCACGACGTCCGGCGTGAGGTGGTGGAGGAGAAGATCCGCGAGGTGATGGGTGGGGAGAAGGGAAAGGAGATGCACCGCCGTGCGGTGGAGTGGCAGGAGACTGGTCTCCGCGCGACGCGGCCCGGAGGGCGCTCATACGCCAACCTCGACAAGCTGGTCGCCGACGTGCTCCTCTCGGGTGTCGGCAACAAGAGTTCTTAATAATCTCAGCAAGGTTTCTTCCTTCCACCACCGTCCAGTGTGTTTCGTGATTCGTTCTGAACATCGATGGAGTACTATCCTATATCGTCATTTGTTTTGTCGAGCGTGAATCTTGAGACACGCAAATCCGTAAATCATGTAGGGCATACGTGGATAATTCGCGAACGCATCAATCAGCAAATGTGCAAATAATTTTCCGACACGGCGTACCATTCTTTTTCAGAATAAGTAATTTCCGCATGGCACCCTTGGATAGTGACAAGTGTGCTCGTTCTCTTTTCCCGTGCTGAGTGAACTGCTGCATGCGTGCACTCAATTTCAACTGTATGTTGGGGCCCATGCAAAATATTTTTTTTAAAAATATTATAACTTCTTAACGGTGTATCTATTTTCAATTCCATCTACACCTGTGTATTCTACGTGACGAGAAAAACACAACATAAGCAAGTGGGATCTAGTTTTGTTCGTCTCATCTCGTAGAACACACTGGTGTAGACGAAATTAAAAATAAATACACCGTTCAAAAATTATAGCATTTTGAAACAAAAGTTTCACTTTTTTTAAAAGTGACGTCAGGAACTTGAATGGGCAGTGCGGGCGCGTACAGACCCGATCGGATCGTTCGCTGACCAAGAAATGAGTAAACGACCGCCAGGATCTGGGCATAACTTGGTGGGAGTAGCCAATAGCTAGCGGAAGAAGTTACTTTTCGTACCAGGCAAATACTGGAATATGAAAGCCTGGTGGCCAAGAGGGCGAATTAACATAAATTATATTTGTTGTATTAGTTGCAAATTGCAAATGTTTGTACGAGTCTCTGGTAGGGTGAAAACGATCCGAAACGATAGGAAGAAGGCTCTGTTCACGTTTCTATATTGAAAATGAAACTAATACGTATCGTCGAATATGAGAACGGTACCGATACTTCGGTTAATGTCAAAAACGACACTATACGATAGAAAGTACATTGATAACAATAACAAAACGATACTTCCAAAACAATAAACACATCAAATCGTAGAACATGACATTAGCCACGTAAGTATATAACCTACTCCATCGCATACAAATGAACTAACGATTAAGACATAAACATTACTTTAACCATCTCCATAACACATAGTCACATACGTTCCTACTAATTTAACGAAGCCCCGTCACTTGTTCTGGAACTGGGTTGGGTTAAGGTTTTGAGTGGGACCCACATTTTTTATAAGAAAAATAGAAAGACAAGATTCTTTTGACTTTGGATCCTCTGTCCAACTTAGGTTCGTTCAGAGTGGACCAGACGGTGGCGCAACTAGAGTGCGGGTGTGCAGAGAAGCGAGGACTAGGAGTCGAGTCATGTTGCTGGCCTAGTAGTCTTGGCCTCATGGCTCCCAAAGTTGGAGAGGATCTCTTTGTTTTTTCTCTAGAGAAAACGGTATAGTATCACAATATTTTACTGCAGTAATACGGTAAACGGTAAATACCGCTACCGTTTAAATTTTTGTATTTTGCTACCTTTATGAATACGGTATTTATAGTCACTGCTACCATTTTTGTTTTAGTCAAAAACACGGCAAAATCTCGGAAACGAGCCTCTCGGTAACCAATATCTTCCAGTTTTGCTTTTATTCCCAGTATGCACCTTGACGTATCTATACAACCTATATAGTACCTCGGTCTCAAAATAAATGTATATCCTTCTTCTCAGAGAGTCAAACTCTTTTAAATTTAACTAGTTGTATAGAAACTAGAATTAATATTTATCTCCAAATAAGCTTATTATGAAAGTATATTTCACTCTCTATATAATGATGTGCTGGGGGGACGCCTTTGACGCGCCACACCGACTTGACCTCGTCCCAAAGCTAGACCTTCGATCCGGAGGGGCCTTCACTACCGTGCTCAGCGGCGCCCTCGGCGAAGGACGTCTCGTCTATGTGCCCCTGAACGGTGCCCTACCCGACAATGGACAGCAGCAGGAGACGCCTTGCCAATGCCCTCGACGAAGGTAACTTCGATTTTGTGTCTTTGCAGATTGCACGTTGCTCTCGGGGCCGTCCAGACGGGAGGGAACCTTCGCGGGGTATGCCCCGTCACGAGGAGTTGGAGGACGGACGAAGACTGTGGTCCCCGGAGACGTAGCTCCCAACGGCGTTAAGGGAGTAGTTGAAACGAGTGCGCAAAATGTCTGGAGTGCTCCTGTACCCCTGTAGAGTGATACCCTGCTCGGCAAGGGTGGTTTGTAATCTCACCACGTTCCCGGGTATGTCTTATAAATACCTGATTAGTGGCATAGTAATAGATGACCAATTAATGTTTGTTTACTCCAGAATTTATTGTCATTCTGCCCTGACCCGCTTCTTCTGAACTCTAGCTTTACTTTTCTGTGGGGGCACCCTCGGCCTCCTCCGTGCAGCGGTGATGTGTTACGGCAAAAATAGCTGAGCAGCCGGAGGATGAAGACGAGGGCAACAAAGTCATTTCTCTCGCCTTCTCTCTCCGCGAATACGAGAAAATAATGAAATAATGGATGCGGTGTGTTACGGCAAAGAACCCCAAATTTATAATGGTACTAGGCAAATTCCGCTCGTTATGGTGTCCATCGGCATTTTATGCATTTTAACGGTGTCCCACAGCAAAATTTTCCATGTTCATATGATAGGCTAATAAGTGTGCGCACACTCTTGAAGGAGTATGGTTACGAATATGAGAGAGTATGTTTTGCATTGTGTGTTGATTGCAAACAATAATTAGTTTCATGCTAAGCGAGTCACAACGAACTCATAGTAAAATATTACTCGGTCCATTCTAAATAATAGGTCATTATTAGCTTTATTCTAAGTTGAATTTATTAAGACTATAAAATTAAATTAGTTTAATCTAATCAACCGTGAAATATGCATGTCTTTATATACTTCATCTGTTTGTATTCTAGACGAGCAAAAACTTATATAAGTTAGAATTTGAACGGAGTGGGTACTTGCCACAATAAGATTGTCCCAGTTGCAACGACGTGGCCATTGGATCTCTCGAATAGTCAGCGCCCTCCTCAGTTGGCACGCGGTGCCAAAGGACCTCTACTCCAACTGGTTAGAGCGTCCCAACGGCACTTCTCAGGTCCTGGGTTTGATTTTCCGTATGAGCGAATTTCAGGTTGGGGTTAAAAAATCATCTCATCTGTTCTACGCCAAAGCACAGGTCTAAGGAACCACTCTGTTTTCACAGGGTACGGTGCTGCTGTGTATGGATGAGGCAGAGGTTTGAGGGTTTTCTGGACCTGCGTGAGAGGTTCTTCTTCTGAATGCAATGCCCACGTGGTGATGCCCGTCGATCGGGATGCGTCGATGGATTCAATAACGTTTTACTGGCCATGGTAGCGAATTTCAGACTGGGGTTAAAAAATCTCATTGTCTGTCTCACACCAAAGCACAAGTCTAAGGAACGGTCCTGTTCTCACTGGGGTACGGTACCGCTATGTATAGGTGAGACAGGAGTTCAAAGGTTTTCTGGACCTACGTAAGAGGTTCTTCTTAATGCAATACCCGGGGTGGCTTTCCCCGTAGGTCCAGTTGGCACGTGGTGATGCCCGTCGATTGGGACGCGTCGATGGATTCAATAACGTTTTACTGGCCACGGCATCTGACGCGGATCGGATGATGATGCTATCTATCCTACTCGAGAGGTCTTGTTCGCATCGAGCTGAATGCGATCACTGCTTCAGCACTTCGACGTGTGCCATGTCGCCCAGAGATCTTCTCCAGAAAAGCCGACGATCTCTCAATACTTAATTGATGATCGCAGTGTCGTCAACGCCGGCCGTGCCCTTCTTCGCTACTGCACGTAATTTGCTACCGCTGCGTCTCAGTTAGTTTGGTCACGTGCTCTTTGCTCGTACGTGTATACGCCGCCACGCAGCTTGCTTGTGTGCAGTCTGTGGTCGTGTTGGTGATACTTGCTCCTATGTATGTACATACCACACCACTCGTGCATCACGTTGCCTCCTCGTGCGGCACTGCTATATATCGGGCGTGTCAAAGTGTCCTTGTTGCACCAACTGAGAGGCGCCACTGCACAGCGGAGCCCCACAAGCGCCTAAGCCGTGGCTTTGGATGCGAAAGCTCTGCAGGCGGTGGCGAAAGAGGCAGCAGTCCCTGTTGCCCTCGACGCTGGCACCGTGAGGCGGCGGCGGCGGCGGTCGTCTCAGAACGGCGGCGCTGCTTCGCCCGCGAGGACGGCCCCCGCCACGTCCGTGGGTGTGCCGGTGCCGGTGGTGGCGCTCTGTAGCGACGACAGGAGGATGAAGCAGGAACTCGTCGCGTGGGCCAAGGCTGTGGCGTCCTTGGTTGTCAGGGAGTCCATGCATTGCTAAGGCGTGTGGCTTCTTTTCCTTGCAGCCCCAGGTCAGGTAGCTCGCTAGCGCACCGGGGACGAAGCGATCCGCGATTCACGCGCTAGCTAGGCGATCTCCTGACACACACACACACAAAAAAAAAAAAAAAAAGCACTAGTTGTTTCTTTTTGCCTTTTGTTGCTTTCCACGAGTCATTTCTTCTTGAAGGAGTACTGGAGTGAAACAACTTTCACGGATTCAGGACGAAATTGCCCGTGTTTGTTCGCCTTGCTATGAGGCTTCTGGTTTCGGATCGACTGCTGACCATGTGGGCTGTACATACTTCTGGTTTCTGAAACACTCTATCCAGCGCGCGCACCTCCTTGCACAGTATTTCTTAGTCGCAAAAGAAAAACTAAGCAGGAATTCTTCCCCGACTCCGACGCCCCCGCCACCGCTGCCGTAACTCCCCCCCGTCACCACCACCGCCACCATGGCCGGAGCTCCCCCGCCACGACCTGGCCAGGCCGCCGCTACCGCCGCCTGCTCCCCTAAACTTATAGCCGGCTATCCCCACCGCTTGGCCGGCCTTCCTCTCCCCGGCCGGCCATTCTATACCCTGCCGGAGTTGGAGAAGAAAATGGGGAACTCACCGGAACCCTAGAAAGCATATCCAGGAGGAGAGAGGAAAAAGGAGGAGGCCTACCTAGCGCGGATCCAACGCCGCCGCATCCGCCATGGTCGCGCGTGGGGGGTGAATTAGACTAATTCTAAAATTCTTTGCATAATTAAAACCTACACTTAGCTCACTTCACCCCTTGTGCCTAGAATGTGTTTCTAATGTTCTACCGCACAAAAGTTTTACAACCTAAATTTCAATCCTATACTAGCATGGCAATTCTAGGAATGTAAAGACATAAATGAATTGCTCAAATGTAAATGCTTAAAGTAAAGAGAGGGAAAAGAACGCGGCGATATTTTACCGAGGTATTGGAGAGTCGTCACTCCCCACTAGTCCTCGTTGGAACACCCGCACAAGGGTGTAGCTCCCTCTTGATCTGCGCAAGGATCAAGTGCTCTCTACGGGCTGATACTTCGACACTCCGTCGCGGTGAATCGTCCACAACCGCTCATAACTTGAGTTGGGTCATCCACAAGCTCCGCCGGATGATCACCAAACTCTCAATCACCACCAAGCCATCTAGGTGATGGCTATCACCAAGAGTAACAAGCACAAACTCTCACTTGACCACAACAAGCCTAATGAGAACGGTGGATGCACACTTGCTACTCTCCTTGCACTAATGAGGCCTTAATCTTGGATTCTCAAATCTCAATCACCTCACTAGGCTCTTGCTTTCCTTTGCACTCTCAAGGGTGTTTCTCAGCTGAACAAATGGGCAAGAGAGCTCTCTTAGATCAATAGAGGAAGTATTTATACCTTCTCATTCAAAACGAACCGTTAGAAGGTTAAGTCAGCACTCTGCGGGGTGACCGGACGCTCCGGTCAGTTATCCCCGCTAAAGAGCTGTTAAGTTGTAAGCGGACTCTGACCTGCGTCCGGTCAGCACTGACTGGACGCTTCCGATAACGAAAACTACTCTCTGGAACCTTACTGATGTTGACCGGACACTGGTACCCAGAGTCCGGTCACTTCGCTGTTCAGCGTCCGCTCAGTTACCGGATCCTGACCAGCGTCCGGTCAGCACTGACCGGATGCGTCCGATGAGGAATCTCCCTCTTTGGAACCTCTCTGGAGTTGACCGGACGTAGGAACCCAGCGTCCGGTCACATTTCATTCAGCGTCCGGTCGTAACCTGACGGCTCCAGTTGATCAAATGAACTGACCAGACTTACCCTTCAGCGTCCAGGCACTACCAGACCAACGTCCGGTCAGTCATTTGACTCTCAAAATCATATGTGAATGAAGTTTGCTCCAATTGATCTTAGGGCTACTCCGAAGCTACCTAGTGCTAGATTTGACAAGTGTGCACCACACCTAACTCACTAGACTCATCTAGGTCCAGCTACTAGTCCATACCCCCTTAATAGTACGGCAAAAGAAAAAACAAAGTCCTAAACTACTCTAAGTGTCTCTTCAACACCAAACGACACTTAGAACAAGTCCATCCTTAACCTTGTCATTCATCCTTTGAAAACCAAAATGGATTCCATCGTAGGGGCATGACAACCATGATTGCCCAATCAATTGCCATTACTATGACCTAACTTAATTGCCTCTACAAAACACACGTTAGTCATAGTAATCTCGTATTGTCATTAATCACCGAAACCCAATTAGGGGCTTATATGCTTTCAATCTCCTCATTTTTGGTGATTGATGATAATACAACCTCGAGTATGTGAAAGAGATGAGGTTTTCAACATGCTTGGTTCGTATAAGCTTTTGACAATAAGAGCAAAGGAGTTAGACATGCTTATATGACCCAAGCCAACATGGTGTACTCAATAGATATGAAATAAGTATGAGTACAAGAAACAAAGCTCATTTGAATCAGAGTAAAATGCGGAAGCAAAGCAAATGAGCATAGCCAAGTGACATGACATATATATAAATCAAAGTAGAGAGCACACGTCACATAAGTATCACAATCACATGTATGTAGTTCAATGCATGAAAGTAAACGTGAATGCATAATGTATCACACATAAAGAGCCAAATGAAATAAATCATAAGCTCCCCCTAGATCTAACATACTCGATCCCTCTCCCCCTTTGGCGTCAAGCACCAAAACCTAAGGGTCAGACGGCGGGGCAGGAGCAGACGAGTTAGGTGCTGAGGTGCGGTGAGCGATCTGAAACTGTGTAGCATCATCCTCTGACCCTGAGCTCTGGGCAGTCTGACCCTCTATCGCTGGAAGTGAAGCTAAAGCGGTCTGGGTCTGCTATGGGACTAGCGCGGCCTGTGACT
This sequence comes from Miscanthus lutarioriparius, assembly GCA_904845875.1. NCBI lineage: Eukaryota > Viridiplantae > Streptophyta > Magnoliopsida > Poales > Poaceae > Miscanthus > Miscanthus lutarioriparius. The sequence continues at coordinate 33,494,666 of CAJGYO010000011.1, read as the reverse complement.
CTAGAGGTATCACTGTCGGCACTGGCTCTGATGATGCAACAGACAATGGGAGTGTCTCTGTAGTCCTAGTAACTGAAGCAACTGTGGAAGATATAGGGACTCGCAACTCTGGTGGTGTAGGCTACCCTGTAAACTCGCTGAAAGTAGCATCGAGGCTCTTGGAAACTAGGGTGTTAGTCACAAGCACCGAGGAACTATGAGGCAGAGTGAAGCCCGTAACAATAGGTATGAAGTGTGGACCCTAGGCTGTCACTAGCAAAGCAAACCACTGGGACACCAGCTCTGTAGGTGAAGCAAACTGGGTAGCTGGTTGTCCCTAACTTTGAAGCCCACTAGACTGTACAACTGGAGTCTCTGAAGTGGTGGTAGGCTGGCCGAGCTGAGGTATAGATGGTGGCAGAGCAACTCCAATAGCAGTGACGACATGCTGCATAAAACCAAGTAACTAATGCTGGATCAGGAGCTGCTGTTGCTGCATGGCCTGCTGCTGCTATATGGCTTGCTGCTGTCTCTAGAACTCATCCTGTCTAGCCTAAACCTGTGCTAGTGCAACTATGGTCTCCTAGGCCTGGCGTGCCTGATCCTGCCTCATCTGCTCTAGAATTGCTAAAAGAGTGAGGTCTATCTGTAGTTGTTGTGGAGCTGAGCTGAAGCCACTGACCTCTCTGTTATGTGGATGAGGAGGCATCTAAGGAATAGCCTGATAATCATCATCAAAACTGTCACTAGGGTCGCTCTCGGCCACACCCTCCTGCTGAGCATCTAGTTGCTCCTCCTCTATCGCTACAATGCCCCTGATGATCTCATCGTGCTGGGCAGCTGTCTCCAGGATCTCTGGGCGACGACTCGGCTGGTGAGGTGTCCTCGCAGTACTGTGGTGGAGCATCTGAGTCATGTTATAAGGAGGGAGCTCTGTAGTAGCACCTGTGTACTCAAACATCATCTCTAGGGACTTCTGTGTAACTACCTTTCTAATCAAGAAGGTAATCTAGTGAGCATAAGGCAGTTGTCTGTGACCTCTGAACCCCTCTGTAAGAGTGTCCTCCATCTCTGAAAGAATGACATCCCAAATATCAAATATTGTCTGCTGCACTAGAGAGTTCACTAGCCACAACTGGATGCGAGTTAATCCCTCTCGATAACCCATCCTCGGGAGTAGGGTCCTCCTCATGATAGCATCAAAAAACCGAGCTATAGGAGTAAGGTCTCGTGGTGTCCTGCTTGACCCCTCGCCGAATGGCTCTATGAAGCATGGTCAGACCAGATCTATGGGTGGCACAAGCCCGCCGTGAGGGCGTCTGGGAGGCTCTGTCTGACCATAGGAAACCTCGTGAAGGCGAATGGGTGACTCTGGAATCCTGAGAATCTCTCTAACCCTCGAGCTCTACAGCCTGTAGTCATGGCCTCTGAATGCAAAGTGTATGAATCTGTGCCCCGGGTCAATACAAAGTGAAGAGTAGAACTCACGGACCCATGATGGAACATATCGGCCAGTCCATCCAAGTAGGTCTGTCAACCCTAGCAGATATGATAGATGGGGACGAATCTGCTCGCCTGCTGCTGCAACAAGTGACTCAATAGAGCAAACTCTCTGTGATCTGAAAGCCACTCCACTGTTCAGATAAGCATTGTAGAAGTCCTCCTGTAGTGGTGTATAGAAGTGCTCTGAAGCACGCTCATCCCACCTCTGCGGAAACCAGTCCTCGAACTACACGAAGCGGAGCTACGACACCTGCTTGGTTGTGGTTGCCCTCAGGTCAAGGTGAGTCACTGGAGGCGGACCCTGTGGTCTGGGAGGCAGATGAGAACCCCTCCTCTGTGTCTTAGGCCTCGGTGTCACCTGGGTACGAGTATGACTAGAGCGTCAAAGTTGTGGCTGAGGTACCTACTCTGTCTCCTCGGTCTGCTCTGCCTCCTAAGTCTGCTCTGTCTGCGGGGTACCCTCTAACTGCTCTGCTGGCTATGTCTGCTGCTCAATAGTCTCCTCCTGAGGCTGAGTCTCCTCTAATGCGACACACCATCCTTCAAGTATGACAGTCCTAGCTAGACTACCATGACATCTCTCAACCCTCTCGATGGTGGCCCTCTGTGCTGGTGAAAGCTGATCTACAATACGAACACCACCCTGACCTCCTCCACTCTTTGCACGCTCTGCGGCGACTGCCACTGTTGCTGCTCTCTCAGCCTCCACATCAACAAGCTTCTGCTTCTTTGTTGTGGTCTTCTTAGCCTTGCCTTTCTCCTGAGCAGACAGGCGAGGCGGAGGCCTCGGATCCTCATCACTAAGACCACCTTCGGCATTCTTGACACGTGACATTGCTAGAGCTATAGAGAATTACTACTACTGCCAAGAACCGACTGCCAACTGATACTTCCGAGGCTTGGCCTCGATCTGTACTACGGGCTTGGCCCTGAGTTAACTGACCACTGCAAAATCAACCTCAAGAACACCGAATCGCTACACGATGGAATAGATATGATATATAAATAATCACAATATACATCTAGAGATGTGAAACCCTAAGAAGCAAGCAGTAGATATGAAATTAGAGGCGATGGCTTGCTACCTGACGAACCGGCGAACCGACGACCAATTAGCAGAGGAACGAATCATGAGGCACCACCGGGAAAACGCCTACGGTTAGGGTTCCCGCGCGAAGAGGTTCGGCGACCGTGAAGATGCAGGGCAGTGCAATGTAGGCTTGGATTACGGCAAGGCAGAGGCGCTGTGGCACGGCGACGCAGGCACAAGCTAGGGCACGGGCGCAGCGGCGCTGTTGTGGCAAGGGAGGCGTAGGCGGCGGCGTTGGTATGCTACGGGTGCAGGGAGGCGCAGTGCGGTGTGGGACAGCGGCGCTGCAGCGGTGCGGGCGCGACGGCGCTAGGGCACGGGCATGCAGCGCTGCTACGCGGCGCGGCAGCGTGGAGCAAGGCGCGGTATAGACGTGGATGCAGGCAGGCAGCGTGGGCACGACTACGTGGTGGCGGAGCTGCAGGAAGGCAACGCGGGCAGGCGGCGTGGCTAGGCGGCACGAGCAGGTGGCGTGGGCAGGCGGCTAGGGCAGGCGGCGCTGCTGCGGCTAGGGCACGGCGCTGGCGTGGTTGGCTGCGATGGCGAAGTCGGCGTGGGTTAGGGCAGAACACGAGCGCGGCAGTTAGGGTTATATGGTGGGCCCCCGTGACGGATAAGAAAAGGAAAGGAATAGAGTCCTAGATCCAACCGTTTTCTGTTGACCGGACGCTCCGGTGGCAACGATCGGACGCTGCCACCTAGAGTCTGGTCGACAACAGAGAGGTCCAAAACCTCTCAAGTCATGACCGGACGCGTTCGGTTATCCCTGACCTGACGCAGCCAGAGTCAGGTCAATCCCGTGTTCATCTTCTTCGCTTGACCAGATGCAGGGACACCATCTGACCGGACGTAGGAAAGGTACTGTTTTGGCGTTCGGTCACTTCAGTGTAGCAACGGTGTTCACCTCCTATGAACTGATCGAATGCTGGAAGCAAAGTCCGGCCTTGCGTCCGGTCGTCCTTTTTCAGCAAATCTTCAATTTTCCTTCGCGCTGCCTATTCCCAATAAAGTCTCAACTTCAATAAGACCCAAATAAACACTAATTGGGACTGATGTGAGTGACCTCTCTCAAACCCTCAAATTTTTCAAAATATTTTACTTTAGGATATACTTCTTTTTAAGAAAATAGGCAATAAAAGGGTAATCGAAATGAAACGACAAAACAACACACATGCATATGCAATGCAATACTTGAAAGTAATTCTAGTTGCTTGTCAAGTTTGATCCAAGGTTAAGCTTCTTCATACGCTTTTCGATGGTTATGTTAACCATGTTAGACAAGCGTTAAGTGCATTATCAAAAATTAAACATGATGTATGTTACAATACAATGCCAGGGACAACACAAGCTCATTTTCTAGCGGTTTAGTGAAGATATCCGTCAATTGATCCTCGATCCTTACACCTTCTAGTGATATATCATTTTTAGCAACATGATCTCTAAGAAAGTGATGGCGGATATCTATGTGCTTGGTGTAAGAGTGTTGAACTGGATTATTAGCAAGTTTTACCGCACTCTCATTGTCACACAAAAGATGTACCTTTTCTAGAACTACACCATAGTTTAGCAAAGTTTGCTTCATGTAAAGTATTTGTGCACAACAAGCACCCGCGGCAATATATTCCGCTTCGGCGGTGGACAAAGCCACACTATTTTACATCTTGGAAGACCAAGACACTAGTGATCTACCAAGCAAATGGCACCCTCCGAATGTTCTTTTTCTATCAACTTTGCAACCGGCATAATCCAAATCGGAATAGCCAACTAATTAAAATCTAGCTCCTTTGGGATACCAAAGGCCAATGCTTGGTGTGTGTTTAAGGTAACTAAGGATTCTTTTAACGGCAACCATGTGAGCCTCCTTAGGACTAGCTTGAAATCTAGCACACATACACACACTAAATATGATGTCGGGCCTAGATGCGGTCAAATATAACAAGCTATCTATCATAGAGCGATAGAGAGTTTGATCAACCATTTTACCTCCCTCATCTAGGTTGAGATGTCCATTAGATGGCATTGGTGTCTTGATTGGCTTACATTCATCCATGAAGAACCTCTTGAGAAGATCCTTGGTATACTTTTCTTGAAAGATGAAAATCTCTTTTCTCATTTGCTTGACTTGAAAACCAAGAAAAAATATAAGCTCTTCAATCATAGACATCTCGAACTCTTTCGACATCAATTCACCAAACTCTTTGCAAGAATCTTTATTTGATGATCCAAATATAATATCATCAACCTATACCTGACGAATAAAGATCTATCCAGTGTGCATGGACCTCCCGAGCTGCCAGCAAACTCGATCAGTTTCACACTGGCTACTAGGTGACGCCACGCTCAACCACCAGGACGCGTCGCTCGATCGATGACCGCAAACGTTTAGCGACATCACCTCCGTGTCCGTCCCATCTATCACAGCAGAATGCCAGAATAGAAGCATCGATCGATCCCCCGGCCGGCGCGCGGGAGCGAAAGCTCACGCCGTGGATGATGCTACACGTGCGCGCTCGCGCGCCCTTGTTGGCGTCCGTCGCAGAGTGTGATCACGCGGAAGAAGGGAAACAACCACCAACTCCGCCTTAGACGCCGCAGTTGCACTCATGCTACCCAACGCCTACTTACCGTCTAATGCAGGGCTGCAGGCGCCTGCTAGTACTGTTACGAGGGTGTTTGGGACTGCTCATCTCTACGTTCCGGCCGTTTGATTTCAGCGCGCCCTGGAAAAAGGTGACGGACGACCAACCGCGCCACCTGCGACGAAAGCGTACGTTGCGTTTTCACCATCAGACGAGACGCCACCGGACGTGCTCACACTCGAACCGCACGCTCGAACTCGATCGAGCTTACTAGGATGCAGTCACTGTCAATGACTCAACGCTGCGCTTACACGTACAATTAATTACTCCCCCACGCTCTTGTGGGTCACTCTCGCAATGCTTTTTGATCCGCCACGTGCTACTCGTGCATCTCGTGCCCGCCTGCGGCACTGGTATATACAGAGGCTCTCAAGTGTCCCAGCTGCACCAACCAAAGACAGCTTAGCTGCAGTAGTAGTGCACAGCTGAGAGCAGAGCCACGGTCCCAACTCAAGATGGCAACGGGTACGTACCCGACGGGTACTGGCCACCCGTACCCGCACCTGTCAGATTAAAATCTTACCCGTCGGGTTACCCGTACCCGCAGACGGGTAGAAAATTCATTCCATACCCGCACCCGACGGGTAATTCTTACCCGACGGGTAATTCTTACCCGACAATATATCCGAGTTCACACACCAAAATATAATAGCTTCCAGCAAAACAAATCAACAATAGAACAGCAAAACAGAAATATGGGCCGGTGGAGTGGAGTGAGGATGAGGATTAGGGTTTGAGAGAGTTCTAGAATATATATACTCATATGCTTATATGGGCTAAATATGGGTTATATGTTTATATGGGCTAAAATTGCAGAGGTTGGATATTATTTATGCGGATTTTTTTACCCGCGGGTATGCGGGTATGGGTAGTATACACCCACACCCGTACCCGCATACCCGATGGGCACAAGAATTCGTCCAATAACATACCCGCGGGTGTAAAATATCTTCCATACCCGTCTCCTTATCGGGTAAAACCCGTCGGGTACTCAGGTTTCGGGTACCCGTTGCCATCTTGAGTCCCAACTCCCAAGTTACCAGAGCTCTCCGGTCCATTACACGCACGGAGACCAGCGCGCTTACTTGGTGGTACTGGTACGGTGTACGCGGCTGAGCAGCCGCGCGCCATGGCCTTGGACGCCAGATCCGTGCCGGCGGTGTCCGTCCCCGACCTCGACGTCGGCATGGCGACCAGGCGGTCGTCGTGGTCCGAGAACAGCGCCGACGACGGGTCGTCGTCCGCGGCGGCAGCAGCGTCGTCCGTCGATGTGCCGGTGCTGTGGTGGAGCGACGAGAGGAGGATGAAGCGGGAGCTGCTGGCGTGGGCCAAGGCCGTTGTAAACATGGCCATTAGCGAATCGATGCAGCGCTGACTACACGATATTTCTCCTCAAAAAAGAAGTCCTCGCTTGCCGCCCCCACACCTTGATTGCTAATCCATCGATATGGACCTTTTTGTACAGTGTATTTCTCTCCTTTTTTGGAAAGTATTGTTATGCCCTAGATACTCAGGAATGGAATTCAGGGGATATGTAGCAAGAATTTGGGAGGGATTTGGGAAGGACCGAAGGAACGCGGCTGACTCCGCAAAGACGATGATAGTAGTTCAGAAGAAACGGTTTCAGAGTTTGTTACCGGTTGGTTACCCTTCCCTGTTCCCTCTCTTCGGCTTTTTTTCCTCAAATACGCAAAAGGTTTACGCATGCTTGTATTATGTAGGAGATTGTTTTTACAGGCGCGCTAGGGAGGATAAGAGCTATACATTTAGCATAGCCTCCCTAGCAGAGATTACACAGCCAACTACTCACGCACTAGACAACCGAGGTTGCTCGCCCCCGCATCGATCCACTGATCGGCGACTTGCTTGACAATTGATAGCACCTGGGGTAGAGTGGAGGCGTTGTTGTGGAAGCATCTCGCATTTCGCTCTTTCCACAACTCCCATGCTACCAATGCGAAGAGGGAGTCCGTTCCCTTCCTTTTGTTGCCGGTCCAGCACAGCCTCCATGCGTTCCACCTGGCTAGAATGGAATCTCCGCCGATCTGAGATGCGTTCGCCCCGAGCACGGCAAGGATGTTCCACCATACCTGCCGGGAGAAGGAGCAAGAAGCGACGATGTGGTCAGTGGTTTCCGGCTCTTGATCACACAGATAGCAGTGATCTGGGGCGTCTAGGCCGTGCCGTCTCCTCCTCTCAGCTGTCCAGTGACGCCTGCGGAGAGGAAGCCATAGGAAGATCTTGACTCGCAGTGGCGCCCAAGTCTCCCAGATCCTGTCACATCCCGGTATTGGGTGTGAGGCTGAGTGCAGGGCCAAGTATGCTGAGCGTGAAGTGTATATCCCATCCGCCGTCCATCTCCACACCAACCGGTCCTCAGCTTCTGAGAGTTGGACATCTCGCAATTCATCCCAGATGCGTAGGTATTCAGCCATCGCCGGAGCCGTGACTCCTCCCCTGATCTGGGTGATCCAGGATCGGTTGAGCAGCCACCGTCGTGTCGCGGATGTGCCTCCGGCTGATCATACTTGCCAGCGTCGGCGCGAGGTCGCGGATCGCCTGACCCTGCAGCCATCGCCCTGTCCAGAACTTTGTTGATCTACCGTTCCCTATGACGGTATAGGTGGATGCATCGAAGAAAGCCTGGACTTCGCTGGCCACGGAAATTGGAAGGTTGGACCATGCCCGCTGCTCATCTGTATGTTGTAGCCATAGCCAACGTGCCTGCAGCGCTATGGTGGTAAGGCGGAGGTCTGGGATGCCAATCCCTCCCAGTTCCTTTGGCCGGCAAACCGTGGGCCATGCGACCATGCATTTGCCCCAAATGGATCCCTCCTTTCCGGTCCAGAGGAAGCGCCTGAAAATGGCGTCGATCTCCCTCTGTGCCCATGGTGGTAGCCCATCCGCAATGACGGTGTAGATGGGAATCGCCGCTAAGACGGACTTGATCCATATGAGTCGCCCGCTTTTCGCTATCAGTGGCCCGTGGCATGCCGGCAGTCTTCTTGCTACAGCATCAATGATCGTCTGAATCTGCCTCCTGGGAACTTTCCGTGTGCTCAACGTTAACCCGAGGTATGTGATCGGGAATTCAGAGAGCTGGCATCCCAGGATTGCCTATAGCTGTGGTTGATCGAGCATAAATGGGTGTGATCGAGCATTTGCTGAGGTTGGTTTTGAGGCCGGACACCTGACCGAAGATCCTCAGTATCTCCATGACCGCCCTGGCTTCCCTGGCCTCCGGATGAACGAACAGTACCACATCATCAGCATACAAGCTGCAGTGGTGCTTGATGCACTACGGGATACTGATTAATTACCGAGTGTGATAAACACTCGGCAAATAAGGAGAAACACTCGGTAAATTTTTTACCGAGTGCCACACTCGGTAAACATGACTCGGTAAACAACGACTCGGTAAAGTTAGTTTACCGAGTGTCAACTAACGGGGCACTCGGAGAATAAATATTACCGAGTGCTACGCCGGCACTCGGTAAACAACTACGACGTGACGGTCGTCAGTCCCCAAGCTCGCCGTTATCGGCGTCGTTTACCGAAAGTGTTAGACATAGCACTCGTAAAAGCAGATAACCATTTTCATGATTAAAACAATTCCGCAAATATTTTTCCCTAATATAGTTTACCGAGTGTACGGTAACACTTTCGGTAAACATGTAACTTCGTTAACCGAGTGTTCCACTTTGTAAAAAATGGCACATATATCCGAGTGGGGTCGTGGCTTTCGGTAAAAAATGGCACCACTCGGCAAAATTAACAGAATCAGAAACAATTTGGTTCTGTTCTCTGTTTTACCGAGGGTAACACTCGGTAAACATGACCATTACCGAGTGTAACACTCGCAAAATTTGTCCACAGATTTTTTTTTGTTTGTTTGATTGCATATCGAGCCACAATTAACAACAATTATATCGAATATCACGATTACCAACAGATAGACATTATATATCACATATATGTCCACAAATGTCACATCCACTCATTATAACCAACATATAGCTACAACAAATGTCACAAGCACAATGCAAAGTCCACAAACACCATCAACATGTCCAAAGTCCACAAAGTTCAACCCACTTCTAAGTTCAACATACAAACAAGTGAAACATGGTCTGTCACATGGTCGGAGCCCTACCGAGAAAGCGGAGACAAGTCCAAGTCTTGATCATTGTTCGATCCAATTGTAGAAGGTCCCTGGAATGAGGGAGCAAAAGAAAATAAACATATTTGTCAATTAATCATTTAAGGTAGTATGCCAAATTCAAATATTCCTTCGAAAGACCAGATTAAAGTGACATCAATATATAGGCATATAATAGATAACACATATCAAGTTAGTTGTTGTTTAGGTCTCCTCTATGTGCAAGATATCGTCACACATGGTCGAGTAGATCTGAACATGAATTGGGCAAACACCTATGTACTCATGTAGAACCTAACATGATGCCTTTCAAGGTCTGAACAATATTACTAATAATCTAACTTATACATGTATGTATCCTACTCTCTTCTAGGTTCTAACATGATAGTGTTGATCAGTAGCACAATCTGAACTGAAAAAGCCTTTCAAGATGAAGAGTGACTCACAGGAGTGCCGCATGGAGGTGGAGGCACCAACGGTATCATCGGCAGGGGGAGGCGGTGGAGGCTGGCCCATGCTCGAGAAAAGCTGGCCATGTACTGCGTACCAGGCCTTCTGCGATCGGGCTGGAAGGCCTCAAGTGAGCTGCCTCTCGCGCCTCTCCCTGTGCCAACTCGGCCTGGTGCGATAGCCGGAGGGGCAAATCGGCTCTGTGAGGCTGCTGTGTGACTCTGCTGGGGGCTTCAATCTGGGCCTACAATTATTTATCACATAGTTAGAATGCAAATAAAGAACGGGTAGAAAATGAATGGACAACGAATGCAACAGAACTAACACGGAGTGCTACCACCGGGCCGTGAGAACGGGCGTATGGGCGGGGCTCGAACTCGTGCTCGGGCTCTAATCTGGGCGAGTGTCTATGTGTTGGCCGTGTCTATGGTGCTGTTGCCCATATAGTACCTCCCGTGTGGCTTACCTGGTCCCAACCTCATGACGATGTCACCTCGAGGTCAGCGGTGCTCGGATAAAATTTCGGCCCATGGATCTCTCTCGCCATCGCCGTGTACTCGCTGAGGCGATCGTGCACGCCAGTTATCTTGTATGCCTCAAGGCGGGTCCTCCGGGTTGTAGGCGAGGTCGGGTCCTTTGCCTTGCCCTTGTGTGCCAAGGCATATGCCTTTGAATGAGGCGCACTCTGGCCGGGTGGAACCGCGTCTCTGCAGGAAGAAGCACAACAATAAGATATTATGCATTTGAAGTTAGCGTAGCAACAACGAAATGAAATCCAGCGTACATATCTGGCTGCATATTCCTTGAGGGTAGTGGGCCCTTGTTTGTGCGAGGAACCCTGCATCATCGCACGGCAACGTGAGCGTACGGCGTGATATTGCTCGTACTCCTCACTCAACCACGTGTCCACAATGGCCTCCCAGCAGTAATATACAATTAATGTGATGTTATTATCAGCATAGTGCGATGAACACGTACCCACAGCTCTTTCATCACCCGGTCGGCCTTGCTGTTATAACACCTGCCAGCTCGATCAGTCTGATCGCTGGCGGCGTGCCAGTGGGACCACTTCATGGCGGGCTGCACAACACCATCGATCCTCACCATCCCGGGGTAGTTTGCCCTGCACAGAAGACCCAGGATCCCGTTTACTCGGCGAGAATGACTCCCTGGGATCACCATTTCCCAATCCCTGCACAAAGTTATTGAGATTGAATATTAGTTTCTGTTATAACTTAAAAACCTGTGAATTAGTGTTAACATGCAAAAATTACTTACTTAGTTCCGGATGGTCGAATCACCGGGCCGTCTCTGTATGGAAGGAAATGCCGGGAGGCGCGACGACCTCGCATCCAAACCGTAGGCACCCCATTTTCCTCTGCCACCAAGTCGGCATCCTCCTCGCGCTCAACCCGCTCGGAAGCATCCTCCCTCCGTGCCTCCTCCACCGCCTCCGCTATCTCCTCCCTGGTCTCCTCCTCCTCCTCATCCTCCTCCGTGGCCGCCACTGAACTCGTGGGTCGTCGTCCTGTGGAGGAGGTGTCGGCTCTCGACGCCCTCGTGCTGCCGCCGCCCCTCCTCCTCCACCCTGGGCTCCTCCTCCATCCTGGGCTCCACCTCCCTAGGCACGCCCTCGTCGTCGTCCTCCTCCTCCTCCCTGGGCACGCCCTCCACCCTCAGTCTGTGCACGCCCTCCTCCTCCACCCTGGCTGGACCCCTCGCCACCAGCCAGTAAGGTCATAACCGACCTAAGCTTCCTGATTCCACCGCCCACCATCAATCACCTGCAACAAAAGGAATAAACTATCAGTACGCATATACAAAAGTAAATGTATCATACATGTATAAAAGAGATGCAAAATAAGTAAATGTATCATACATGTATAAAAGAGATGCAAAATAAGTAAATATATCATACATGTATAAAAGAGATGCAAAATAAGTAAATGTATCATACATGTATAAAATTGCCATAAGTACTACAGATCTTACATGTACTAGAAATAATCATCAAGATCATCGATAGGTGGGCCAAAAATCTCATCATCGCTATTGTCGACGTAATTATGATCGTCTCTCAAAGTCTCATCACTAGCGATTAATTTGCTGAATGGTGTTGCTCAAGTAATAACAAGTCCTTCGCATTGTGAACCTCCTCTCCATCATCCCCGTCAACAATGATCGATCATTGTCTACTTCCATTAAGTGAGATCTACATCTAAGACAATCTCAAAACTCCCTTCTAATCCTTCTTCTTGAAAGAACTCTCCGTCATATGTGTTTGCATCAATGTTATAATCATCATCGTTTGGGACGGGTACTTTACCATGCGGCGATACCTTGTACACAACATCATACGCCTTAAGACGGTCTTTGGTGGCACGGGTATGAGAGATAATTAAACTTGCGTGGCCTGTTGGGCCACAATGTACACGTCGTCTCCTAACAAGACGGATGACTTTAGAACTTCGACTAACCCAAGCTCAGGGGTCTTTATCACTTCTTTGGGATCAAACCAATGGCATTTGAATATGACAGGATGAAGAGGTACACAACCAGGAAACTTGAGTTTGTATATTTCTTCAATTATTCCATAGTAGTCCAACCCATCTGTGCCTGGCGTGAAAACACCGGTATTTGTGGTTCTTCGATTCGCCGACGCCGCTCATGCCGAAGTTGTGTGAAAGCGATATCCATTGACATCGCATACGAGAGAATGACTTGACCCTAAATTCAAATCCATTGGCAACTTGCCTCAACTCGGCACTCATAGACACGTCAGTTTTGGCCTGCTAGTTCAAGTAGGATGATTCGTTATATATTTGTCAAGTTGAGAGTTAAGTACAAACAACAAATGAAATTGAACACTACCTCCTCCTTGAACCAACAAATAAAAGTGGGATTTCGTTCTCCGCCGCCATGTCTTAGAAGGGTTTCAACTTCCGCCCGGTGGGTTCCCTCCGTGATGGACGATGGTAGAGGAGAACAAATTTGTCAGAACGGTTAACAAGAGGGTTGGATGGGTGCATGCGAAATCTTGACAAGAAAAGAAACAAGTTTGTGTAAAACTTACGCAATGTACTGGGCCAACCTCTTCAAGGTTCCGCAACACATACAATTTGGATAGAGCGCCACTCTTCTAGGCTCAACATCTTCAAGGTAGGTTCACTTGCACTTCCGAGTTGCCCTCGGAAAAGGCTGAGGGTCGACTGATTGTCGGCAGCATTGTAACGAGGGGGTGGATTATGCACGTTAGGAAGGTTGTCGGCATAGTATCTTGTTGTGAAGTATGACACCTCCTCCACAATGGATGCCTCGCATGTGAAGCTTCAATTTTGCATTATTTTTGCATTTTGTTCTAAGAACCTTTAGGCATCGCTCAATTGATAGCACCAACGGCATGCATGCACAGGGCCCCCCATTTTTGCCTCATATGGTAGGTGCAAGAGCAAATGTTGCATCGGATTGAAGAAGCCGGGGGGAAAGATCTTCTCCAACTTGCAGAGCAACACCGGGGCCATTCTTTCCATTTCTTCAATCTCGGTCCGAGATATCTCCTTAGCACATAGCTTATGGAAGAACATGCTCAACTCTGCCATCACTCGCCAGATGTGATCGTGGAAATAGCCACGAACCATCACCGGAAGAAGGCGCTCAATCCATATGTGGTAATCATGACTCTTCATACGTGATTCGCATGGTACTTAAGTTCACACCCCTCCTCCAATTCATTTGCATACCCGTCGTGGAACATCAACGATTGGAACCATTGAAGAACTTCTTTCTTTTGGGCCCTCGTTAGGGACAGAAGTCGGCCTTAGGCTTCTTCCATGACTTCCAGCGTAAGGGAGGCAACATGTTTAGCTTTGGTCTATCGTGACAGCGTTGCTTGATCCAATCTAGCCTTGACATTGTCCTTTGACTTTTCCCGATCCATGATTGTGTGAAGGACCGCCTCGGCGAAATTTTTTCAAAGTGTGCATTACATCAATGTTATGTGGAAGAAGAAGGTCCTTAAAGTAAGGAAGCTTCCACAAGCACGACTTGTGTGTCGAGCATGCTCTTTTCCATATCCCACGAAGCCCCCCTTTTCATTGTCGACCACAAGACCATCTAACATCTCAAGAACACAGGCACTGTCATCATTTTCGGTCGTGAGTCTTCCACTTGTGACACCTTTTCGAAAGTTCTTCTTGTCTCTCCCGAATGGGTGGTCAAGAGGAGGAATTGTCGATGTTTGTCAAACGAAGAAAACTTGCCCCCTTCTCCAACCGAAAGAACTCCACGGTGACTTGCATATCGGGCATGGCATCTTCGTGTGAACACACCACCACAAAATAACCCATAAGCCGTGAAGTCATGCATGGAATAATGGTACCAAATATGCATTCGAAGTTTGTCTTTGTGAATCGGTCGTATGTCACTACCCCTTCGTCCCATGCACGGACCAAATCGTCTATCAAAGGCTCCATGTACACACTCATATTAGCCCCGGGTGTCCTGGAATTATAAGTGACAAGAAAATATTTTGCCGTTGAAAGGCGACGCCAGGTGGGAGGTTGAGAGGGATGACGAATACGGGCCAACATGTGTATGGTGAAGAACCCATTCCATAAGGATTGAACCCATCAGTTGCCAGTGCAATGCGTACATTACGAGCCTCATCAGCTTTGTCGGTATGCTTCCGATCGAAGCTTTTCCATGATTCACCATCGGACGGATGTATCATCTTGTCGATGTATTATCGGCGCCCGATTTTGTGCCACGTCATCTGCATTTTATGGATTCCTCGCTCATGAAAAGCCGTTGGATCCTCGGTATGAAAGGAAGGTACCTCGGGATCTTTGCGCCGACTTTTGTTTTGCGTCTTCCGACCATCACCGATTCTAACTCAATGTACCTAGATGCCTTACACTTGGACAAGATTTATCGTCAAGATGTTCTCCCCGAATAAGATGCATCCGTTCGGTCCTTGAAGAGAGTATCTATTCTATCTAAGCTACCCATTTATCTCCAAAGCCTCGATGGCAGAACATATATCGGTTGTGTCATGTGAAGTTGTAAACAAAGGTTCCTTACATTCAAGGTTGAACAAATCATGACCTACTTAGAAAAAAAAGGACACTCAATCAAATGAAAAGCATCACAGCGCCATGATGTTTGCACCATCTACTAATACTAGTTGCATCACGGCGCCACAGACGGAGGGGAGAGGTGGGCAACAGGCGGTGTACAGCGCCGACGGAGCAGCAGCGGGGTCCCTTGTCGCCACAGTGCGGCGGAGCACGTCTGGAAGGGGAGGCGCGTCGTGGGGGGGGAGAGAGTGCTCGCCGTCGCCGCTGCTGCTGGGGCCCACCCCACCCCACCCCTGAGGAACGGGAGCGAAGGAGGGAGCACGGGCGGCGTCGGGCGGAGGGATCGTCGTCCGAAGGCGCCGGTGCCAGCTGTCTCTCTCTCTCTCTCTCTCTCTCCGCCTCTCCAGTGGCGGCCATTTGGTGGGGACGCCCGGGGTGGCGGCGGTGGTGGAGGGAGGAGGCGGCAGCATGGCGGTGGGGAGGCGTGTGCGGTGTGTGTGTGAAAGTAGGAAACGATTTGAGGGAGAAACGGCTTGTTTCAATTACACATCGAGTGCCTAGATGTACGGCACTCGGTAAACTCAAGCACCGCAGTTCAGTACATGTTTACATGAAAGTGCCCCGATCTACGGCACTGCGGTAAACATAAGCATGTGAAGCAGGGTGGGCCGTGGCTAACCTTTACCGAGTGTTTGAGGTCACACTCGGTAAAAGTATCCATTATTTCATGCAAAACAAAAAAGAAAAATGCCAATTTAATCCTAAAATTCACCAAACTTTCACATGAACTATTTCATGTCATCTATTTACTATCTAAAAATTCCAAGTTCAAATCATAATGTTGAATTTCACTCTTAATAGAAATCCTACTCGTCATTTTGAATGTTTAGCGTCACTTTGGGAGATGTACCGGTTCGGCAGCGACGAATGTAAAAATACTTCCAAAACGTTATGAAATTTTTTCTATAACATAGATGTATGCTTCAATGTTAATTCTTCCAATCTTGTGATTTATCGAGTTCGATTTTAATTATTACAATTAAATTCACACGATATGTTCCTAATTTTCATAAAGAATGAAAATTTTGTGAAATATAGTAAATAAATCGAAATAAACACCATATTTTGGAATGGAGTACTAAATATCATATGTGGATAGAGGAAAAAGAATGAAGGAAAAACAAGAAATTTGGTTGAATTTTACCGAGTGTTGAAAACATACACTCGGTAAAAGATAGTGTTTACCGAGTGTATTGGCCCCAACACTCGGTAAAAATTTCATGTTTGCCGAGTGTATGATCATAACACTCGGTAAAACATGTCATGCCTTGACGCCGTTTGGCACGGTTGCTATCCTAGGTGACGTGGCACGTCAATACCGAAAGTGACCGTTTTTACCGAGTGAAAGTGCACCCTTGGTAAACTTGTGGTTTTACCGAGTGTCGAGTATACCGAGTGTCTTGACTTCGGTAAAGCGGTTGACTACCGGGTGTTTATGTTTTCCAGTGTTGGCACTCGGTAATAACTTTTTTCCGAGTGCCCCGACTTTTGACACTCGGTAATTGTCGGGGCACTCGGTGACTACACAGTCTCCGGTAGTGATGGCTTGTGTTTCCAGCGACCGAATGACCCCCTGCTCTCTTGCCGTGGAAAATAGCCTCGCCAGGATCTCCATGACCAGGATAAAAAGCATAGGTGAAAGCGAACCCCCTTGGCGCACACCTCTCCTGTGCGTGATGGGTGCACCCGGGCGGCCGCTGAGCAGTACTCTCGAAGTCGCAGAAGATAGCAAGGTTGCCACCCATCTGCGCCACTGGTTGTTGAAGCCGAATGCCCTGAGGGTGTTGTTCAGCAGGAAGGGCCAGACCACGGTGTCGAACGCCTTCGAGATATCAAGCTTGAGTAAAGCCTTCGGGGTCTTGTTCTTCCTGAAATAGACCGCCGCTCTTTGCACAAACTTGAAATTGTCGTGGATTGTTCGTCCTCTGAGACTGTCTCCAACGTTCCAACTCAAACACAAAATAGGTCGTCTACAGTGATTTTGGGTACCAGAAAAACGCTCCAACGGATGACCCATACACACAGCATGCATTTTGCGTTCAAGCCGATCCGAAACGCAAATAAACGTCTCGAGAGCGAGACGACGCAAATGTCTGGACCACCGGCCTTCTCCTCGTCATCATCTCTCCCTCACTCCCTCCGTCGCCTCACCCTGGATCCGCGCCAACGCCGCCCGCCTCTGCCGCTCTCACCCGACCGAGAACGTCACCCCCTTCCTTCCTGATGTAGCCGCAGGCCCTGCCGGCTCTTGCGCGCGTGGATGCAGCGGCTGGCCTTGACGGCGGATGCGTCCGGGGATCGACTATGGAGACGCGGCCATGGCGTCCTCTCCCCTAGCGGCAGCACCGGCAGATGCGACGGCCGGCTTTGCTGGCGGCTGCGTGCACAGATCCATGATGGAGACGCGGCCACAGTTTTGAGCTGACGCGCTCACTGCCTTCCCCTTCATCAGAATCGTAAGGATCTGGTGCGTTCATCCACGAAATCTTCCTCCTTTTCCTAATTTGTTTTCTTATTCCACTGTTTCATTGAGCCTATGATGCGAACTCGCCCCCGTCCCTTGCACAGTCGCTGCCGACGCATCTCGGGCGCCCCACCGTCACGTCCTCGTGGCCTCCCCGACGCCTTCCATCCTCCCTGACCACAAGGTATGACGCCCTATTGTGCGAAACTGCTGTTCGCGCGAAGGGGCCGCGCGCCTCGCCGGAGCTCGCAGCTCGGTGGCCGGCCGCGAGGAAGACGAAGACGGAGGAGGGCACCGGACGGAGGAAACCGGTAGTCTTTTTTGGGTTCGCTGTTGGAGAAGAAGATTTTGCGTGCCTGACTCTTTTCCTTGTACGTGACTCAGATACTGGAATAGGTCTCGTGTTTGCGTTTCGTAGAGACAGTCTGATGAAGGCGTTTTGCCTCTCTTCGGCTTATAACAGTGCGAACACGGGCTCGCGGCCACACCCGGCCGAGGCCCACATTCAACAAGGCCGAGGCCCAACAGATACGCCCGCTACACACTGTTCTCCTAACACACTGCCACCTTCTTATACATCCAACTTTTTTTTGGCGCAAGTTCTTCTACATCCAACTTGACCTCAAGCTGGAGCTCTTGGATACCTCCGCTTCAGATCTTCCTGCTCCTCCCAAGTAGCCATATCATCTAACAATCCCGACCAATGTACCAGCAACCGGGGTGACCGTGGAGCCCCCTTTTTGAGTCATCCTAGTATCCAAAACGGCTTGTGGACTTGTGGTAACAAAGCCTGAGAGGGGTCGGGGCAGACTGATGATAAATCCAGATAAGGTTGGACTAAAGAGGCCACATGTTTCTTCAACTGCGACAGGTCCACGATCGGGTGAACTTTGCTTGTTGCTGGAAGATTGAGTCGATAAGCAAGTGCTCCAATCTTCTGCAGCTAAGTGCCTTTGGGCTTGTGCTGTGTAAGATTTTCCTTACTAGCATAGCGAGCCAAATTGCCTTCCTCTTTTTTTAATTTAATAAATTTTTGTACGGCATTGGCCCCTCCAGTTCTCTAAAAAAAAATTGACTTGCTTGGCTTGGCAAGGTTGGGTGAGGCAAAGTGATCAAGACAAGGCAAGACCGGTAAAGAAACCAGGCATACCTTTTGGGCATATTTAGTAACTTTGCTGACTACTGTTTTACCTGGCTCAACAAGGGTAACCTGAATCAGAGGACGCCGCGCTTCATCCGCGCTGCCCGCTAGGGTTTCACCCTGGTGCCGCCGCCGCCGCCGTCGGCGGCCCCCTCCCCCTCCCCCACCAGGCCCCTACCTTTGTCCACACCTGTCCTTCACCCTCCGCGCGCGGCAGCCGGCCATGGCGGGCCAGCCGCGCCCTTGCCGCTCGGGCGGGTGCCGGCCATGACGGCTGCCCCCTCCTCGACGCCGGCTGTGCCGGAGCTTGCCTCCACGGCTGCGCCACCCTCCTCTCCTCGCCCACGCGCGGGTGCGCTCGAGTGTGCCGGGCGGCCGCCGCCGCCATCCGCGTTGGGCTGCTCCTCCGGCGTCCCGCGGCCACAGGGGCGGTCGCCGCCACTGCGGGAACCTCATCCACCGGCGCCCCACCACCCCATCCACCGCCGGAGCCAGCCGCGGCCGCCCCAAGGCCATGCGCGGAGGATCCTCCACCTACGCTGGACGCCGTGCCGGCCCAAACGGGTCCCCCCACCGGTGTCGAGCCCGCGGGCTCCGCGCAACCTTGCCAGGGGCCCCGATCCGGCATCACCCCACCCACTCTGCCCCCTTCGACGCCGTTGGAGGCTGCTGCTGCCGTGGCCATCACCGCCACGGCCGTCAAAAGCGATGAGGCCGCTAGGCCGGGTGCGGGCACCTTGGCCATTCGCGGCGAGGCCGCGCCGTTGCCAGTATCGCCTGTGGAGCCCACTCCTTCCTCTACAGAGCTGACGGCGCCACCCATGCCCCCTCCGCCGCCGGGAGCGGTCACCATCGACATGAGCTCCCCACACCCCCCCTGAGGGAGCCGTCTGCGCCCCCCCGCCGCCAGAGCAGCAGCACCGCCCGCCGAATCGTGGCTGGTGGAGGACGAGTCGCTGGTTCTCGTTGATGACATCTCGGATGACGAGGAGGCCTCGGCGCCCAGTTCGCCACAGTGGCTTGATCCGTCGTCGGGGCTCGACATCTTCCTCGTGCACCCCTCCACACCTAGCCCATCGTCCTCTCTGTCCCCTCTCGCCTCCCCCTTCCACCCTGGGGATAGATCAATGGGGTGTTCCAAGGCTCGTCGTTGGGCGGATGAGGACCTTGACGACTCTGACGCAGAGAGGTCGCCTGTCACCTCCCCAACCTCCTACCTCGATGCAGTCTGCCAGGGGTCCCAGCTCCGGACGTCGCCTTTGCTGGAGCGTGCCAAGCCGCGCCTCACTCGCGGCAACGCTGCTGCTCAGCGGGGCAAGCGCCCCTTGGCTGAGAGGGCCCAACCAGCCAACGTCGTAGGAGGTGCGCACAACAATGTTGCTGGTGCTGACGTTGTGCACGGACGGCGCAACCACAGGACTCGCTGGCCACGGCCGTGCCCCCAGCTGGTGCACAGCCTGCCTGCTCGGCCTGTGGATGGCTGTGTCCCCACCCGACAGCGCCTTGGACGTCGCGGAGGGGGCTGCGCCCGCCAGCGCATCTCCGCTCGTGACGCCGACGTCTGGCGTGAGGTCTTGTCGCAGGGGTCGTTAAACGTTGCCGGAGGGGGCACGCCCCGCCCGCACTGCATCGGCGAACCAGCGACCCCCTACCCGTTATCCGATGGATCTACGCGGGAAGTGCTTCAACTGTCTCTCCACCGCGCACAGGGTGGCAACCTGCAAGCTGCCTCCACGCTGCCTCCGATGCAAGGGGTTCCGACACCTCGTGCGGGACTGTAAGCAGCAGCGGAAGGTGCCTCCTTCTGGCTCCGGCACAGTTGGTGCCCCAGAAGGCCGGCAACGATGCCCTGTCTGGGAGCATATCTTGGGCAACAGGCCGCATACTCAGGGCGACATGTCAAGCGTGGCTGGGGTTGTGTTGGGTGTAGTAGCTATGTGCCAGGTGCGACCACGCGCGGCAGCAGTGGGCACAGACGATAGAGGCGTCGGATACGTCGGCGCCGACTGAAGGGGGACGACACCGCTACGGCAACGAGTGTCGCCACCGATAGTCACGGGCGATCGATAGGGGCCGCCCAAATGGCATTGGACTTCACCTCGGTGGCTGCTGGAACTGAGGCAAGGCACGGTGGACTGACCAACGCGACGGGCATGGTTGAACCCGACCCGTTGATGCTCATGTTGTACCCGGGCGCCACGCAGGATCGCGACATCTCGGAGGACCCGATGGTTGAGGAGTTCACAGCCTCGCTCGTCGGCAGTCAGATCGTCGCGTGGCCTTCCCTTGAGCACCTCCCGTCAACTTCAGCGACCCCCAGCTTCCGGATGAGGCACCGGCGGTGGCAGCCCCCCAACTGGAGGATGTGGTAGCCTCCTGTGTGCTGCGGACACCACCCCCACGCCCCATTCAATGGGCAGTGGACTCACCGAAGACACACGCGATCGACCTCACGGTGGATGGCCCTTTTAGTTCACCACCAGGGGTTACCCAGTAGGCTATGGACAACGACGACTCCGCCAAACGACGCCTCGACAGCTTCATCAACAATGTCAAGCATAAGAGGGACTCTCCGCTGATTCGTGAGCCTCCTAAACAGCCTCCTGCTAAGCCGGTACTGCCGTGGCAGAGCAGGCAGTTGGCGGCTCAGAGCCTCTCTGTAAGGTCGAGATGGAGACTAGAGGGGGTGAATAGTCATTTCTAAAATCTAATCGTGTCGGCTAACCAAAACAAGTGTGAAATTAAAACAATCGGTCTAGCCAAGACACACCCATCTATCTATGTTCTCTAGCACCTTACAAAGATCCTAATTAAGTAACTAAGGTGCCGGGGTAGCTAGAGCTCACCTAATCAATTCTAGAAGCAAGGTCACACAAACCTATGTCACTAGTACTTTAAGCAACGGGGAGCTCCTACACAAGCTAGTAAGCAAAAGCACAAAGCCAACTAAGCACACTAGCAATGCTTAATAACAAGGCAACAAATGCCAACTTAGAGAGCGCAAATACTTAGGTACACAAACTAAGCAATGTGACTAACAATGTTACACAAACTAAATTAGTCACGCAAAGGAGTTACTTCTATGCTACACAAGCAAGAAGGTAACTAGTGAGCTATACAAGCAAACTAATTACAAGAGCAACTACACAAGCACAATGTATATGAAAGTAATTACAAGCTTGTGTAACG
Organism: Miscanthus lutarioriparius; assembly: GCA_904845875.1. NCBI lineage: Eukaryota > Viridiplantae > Streptophyta > Magnoliopsida > Poales > Poaceae > Miscanthus > Miscanthus lutarioriparius. The sequence goes on along the minus strand of CAJGYO010000011.1, from coordinate 33,472,917 downwards.
AAGATGCAAACCAACAGGAAGAACAAAGTTGACACGGTGATTTTTCTCCCGGGGTTCATGTGCTTGCCAACACGCTAGTCCCCGTTGTGTCGACCGCTCACTTGATGGTTCGGCGGCTAATTGGCATCACCCGCCAAGCCCACACGTCGGGCACCGCAAGAACCTACCCCAAAAGTGAGGGTAGCTCAATGACACGCTTTACTAGAGTTGCTCTTCGCGGCTCCCACGGGGCGAGCACAATACCCCTCACAAAGCTCTTCTCCGGAGCACCGCACAAGCTTCTTGCGGGCTTCGATGGAGACCACCACCAAGCCGTCTAGGAGGTGGCAACCTCCAAGAGTAACAAGCACCACTGGTTTGCAACACGACCACCTAGTTCCACTCGATGCAACCTCACGATGCAATCGCACTAGAATCGCTCACTCACGCAATTGGATGATCACTATCAAGCATATGTGAGTTAGAGGGCTCCCAAGCACTCTCAAGCATGGACACAAAGCCCCCCGAGGTGCTCAGCAACTAGCCCAAGGCCGAGACCCCTTCTATTTATAGTCCCCACAAAAATAGAGCCGTTGTACCCTTTCACTGGGCACAGCTCGGGGTGACCGGACGCTCCGGTCGTTTCGACCGGACGCACCCTGCCCGCGTCCGATCAACGGATGGTTGCCATGTCATCCCTGGCTTCAAATACTGAGCGCTCGATCTCAATGGTTAAGTTGCGACCAGACGCAGCACAGTGAAGGACCGGACGCTGCTATGCCTTAGTCCAATCGTTTCCAGAGAGCTCCCCGAGCCTCGGTTTTGCGACCGGACGCGTCCGGTCCATCATGACCGGACGCAGATCAGTGTTCGATCAGTTCTGCGCCCGTGCACCTAACTCCAGTACTGCCTACGTCACCATACGTCAGCACTGACCGGACGCATCCCCTGAGCATCCGGTCACTCTTCGTGCCAGCGTTCGGTCACGCGATCGAGATCGTGCGCTCACTGTTGCCACTGACCGGACGCAGGACCCCAGCGTCCGGTCACTATGTGACCAATGTCCGGTGCACTCTATGAAACCCTGTCTTTTTCTGTACAGGACGCCGGTGGCACTGTCGGACTGTCCACACTCAACGGGCGGACACTCCACTGATGAAGTTTCGAACCCTTCTCGCCTCCGTTTCATCACCGAGTTGATCCACATCAACTCCAACTTCATCTCCTTTGTAAATGTGCCAACACCACCAAGTGTACACCACTATGTGTATGTGTGTTAGCATTTTTACAATCATTTTTCAAAGGATTAGCCACTCAACTTGCCACGCCACTCGATCCTAGCGACGATGCAAAGTTAGATCACTCGAGCGACACTAGATTACCGATATGCAAACAAGTTTGCCCCTCTTGATAGTATGGCCATCTATCCTAAACCCGGTCATCAACTTCTCTACATGCCTATGACCGGTGAAATAAAATGCCCTAGGTTATACCTTTGCCTTGCGTATTCCATTTCATCTCCTCCATTGTTGATGCAACACATGCACCAACACGATCAACAATGATATGATCCACTTCATATCATCACGTGATTATATTGGTTCATCGATCTTGACTTTACTCGCTTTTCATCGTTGCCTTCGTCCATCGGCGTCAAGTCTTGCTTAAGCTTCACTGCCACGCGGTCCATCGCTCCAAAGCCCCTGACTTGCCCTTCACTCTTGCAACTGGTCCATCAAGCCAAGTCTTGTCATGATCTTCTCCACCTTGATCACATGACTCAATGTCATGTCTCATGTGCAATGAGGTCCTTCATCATTACATGTGTGAGCTTTGCAACATCTTCGAGCCATTTCCTCCTTCATGGCATATGTTGCTCACACACATATACCTATGGACTAATCACCTGTGTATCTTACATAAATACAATTAGTCCACCTAGGTTGTCACTCAATTACCAAAACCACACAAGGACCTTTCACTCTTCCGAGTATCAGCTTCCAAGCGAGGAGAGGTGCTGATCATGCAGCGTATGGGCTACACCAAGGATCCATCTGTGCCATCTGCTTCAGAGTTGGAGGCCTTTGACAGGCTCTTCGACGGCAACCTAACTGCGTCCGAAGCCGAGGCGCTGAACGAGCTCTTCCCGGCCATTGGAAAGGCACCGTCTAGGCAGCCGCGAAGACGCAAGGCCACCTAGACCACAAAGCTACGTTAATATTGGTTGTTTCCTTTTATGTAATATCGAAACATGAGGTTTTTTTGTTAGAATGGTCCAGCTTCGGCTGTGTTAGATCAACCTCCTTCGGCGCTCGATAGAAGCGCGTTGTATGTTTATTTAAACTCTTCTCCTTAGTACAATCATACGCAAATCTTTTGCGTATTCGAGAAAAAAAAAACTTCGCTCAACAAGGAACTGATCTAGGAAATGTGTTTGGATCATACCTTGCCAAACCGGCTCTCCAGGACTGGCAATGTTCCCGTCGCTTTGTGCCGTCCAGGCCAAGCAAGGCCAACACGGAACCAAACACGCCTTTTTTTTTTCTCCTACGAGAAGCCGAATCTCGCTCGCACGGCATGTATGCAAGAGAATCAAACCCGCAGGCTTGCTCGCAGTTCATTCGGCAAGGCAACACAGTGCCGGAAAAAGAAACCAAACACGTTCTTAGTTTTGCCCTAAGTAAAATTCTCTAAATTTAACCATATTTATTGAAAAAATATATGAACATCTATAATAATACCAAATAAATGCATAATGCAAGCACGTTTAATGGCAATGTAATAAAAACACGTTATCACATTTTGGAATGGAGTACTACTTCATCCCATAAAAAGAGTAGGGCATGTGCCGGTCAAACTTTCTTAAATTTTACTATATTTACAGAAAATATTAGCAATATTTATATCTCTAAATAAATCAACGATCTATCTAATGATACTAATTATGTATCATACATTAATATATTTATATATATATATATATATTGAGTCAAAGTTTAAGAAGTTTGTTTTCTCGGGGAGCGAGAATGTCACTTTTTATGGAACGGAGGGAGTACAGCAGAAGCTAAAGGACTTTTGCACAACAATTCTATTTTCGTCTTAAAGCCTGTTTGGATCCCTTGGGCTAACAACTCGTTGCTAAACTTCCATGGAGGATCCAAATAGGAGGACGTATTGATGGATGGGCTAAAGTTTAGCCAAAGTCTTAACTAGTTGTTACATAGAACTCAACTATAAGAGGATAAAGTTTTACCCAATTAAAAAAAGACACCCATTACCCCCTACCCCCACACGACCCTATCCATGAGTCTTTCGTTTCCCCTCCTTCGTCCGCCTGCGTGGCATCGCGTCCGCCGCCGCCACATTTCCTCTCCACGGTGGCGGCCTTCAACGCGCAGGACAATATCTTGTCCTCTTCTGCAGCGAGTTGTGCGTCCCGCAGATGCACAGCCTGCGGCGCAGCCAGATCTCAAAGGCGCTGGTCGGAGCAAGTGGGTCGGGGAAGAGCATCGTCATCGTCATCGCCCTCATGAGCATTTCTACAGCCCGCTCGCTGGGAAGGTGATGATCTGTGGCAAGGACATCCGGCGGCTGAACCTCAAGTCGCTACACCTCAGGATCGGGCTGGTGCAGCAGGAACCCGTGCTATTCGCCACCAACATCCTGGAGAACACCAGTTTTTTTCCCCCGTTAAGAGTACATACCCTCCTATTGTGCACCATCACACATCTTAATGCGAAACGTACGGTGCACCATGCGAGGGCACGTGCCCCTAGGGGCAAACTTTACTTTCCCGCCAAGGTGGCCAACGTGCACGGCTTCGTCAACGCGCTCCACGACACTGCGGACTGCAGTAGTACAACGATGCTTGAAACACTGGCTGGAGTGCAACCATCGCTCAAGGCTAGCTCAAATTTTCATGGCTCTGATTGCGAAGCCGTACATCAGACGCCGCCGCTGCCCCGGTCGTAGCACAGTACTGTACTCCGTACTCCGTAACCCGTCAGCAGTGCAGCCTTGGTCCTTGGCTCCAGGGAACCAGGGATCAGGGTCAGGGTGACTGCCAACAAGCTCATCAAAATAGCACTCTGCAACTTCGTTAATATTTTTATCTGCCACTGCAGTGATAAAACCTTCGGCGGTCCATTGGCCATTGCTTCATCAAATCAACCTTCATGGATGTGTACCCTTCATGATAGAAACTAATTAAGATATTAGATATGTCTTCACTTGTTGCGGAAGAGTACAATAGCTGAGCCCTATTATTTCTCTTAACAATTCTTTCGAAGATAGATTATTTCTGGAAGATAAGAATTCCTTAATATGGGACCACAACTCTGAGCTTTTTGGTTGACTTGCCAAAACACTAGCGACGATAATGATTGCTAGTGGCAAACCACTGCATTTTCTTATGATATCTTCTGTATATTTCTTCAGGTGTTCAGAGAATTCAGTCTTGCAGCCTACTTTGTTAAAGAACAATTCCATGGAGTCATCTGTGCTCAGTGGCTCCATCTTTAAAATGCCTACTTGGGCAAGGAAATGAGAGTCCGAATCCAACTCAGGTGCCCAATTCACACTTGCATTAGTTAGATAATCACAGCACTCCAGAGCAACTTCCTCAATATCCGTTGTTATTAATATTCTACTACCTTGAGTACCCTCCGGAAAAGACAGGGTCTCAGGGATCGGAGCAATACGCGAGTACGCGACTCATCAGCTTCCATGGCTCTGGCTGCTGCAGCGCGCGGCGAGTCTATACGCCTTTTTCTTCCAGGCCGGCAGGCCCCCCGGCGCGGCCCGATCCCCGCCGCTGCATTTTTCGGCGCACCGCTCTCCGCTGCTTGCGTACGCGTAGCTGCCGGCGAGGCCTGCAGGCTGCGGACGCCACGCCAGCCAGACGGTGCATGTGTAATGTACGCCTTGAACTGTCTGTGCCGAGCGGTGATATCGATGCTGTACAACTCCAGTTCTAGTTTGTCATGTACTTTGTGCTATACACAGAGTTCTGTAGCTAGACGAGAACTCCTCTCTCTCTAGCAATTCATCTTTTCTTCAGGACTCATCTGTTGCACAGCACAGTTGTACTCCGATCTTGGCCGAACTGTAAAGCAGAAAGGGATCCAGATGATATCCTACCCAATCCTTGGTTATCTGAACTAAAATGTGTTGACAAGCGTCTTGTTTGCCCAGTCTGAGCCCCCTTCTTTATTAATATAATATAATCGGGCGGCTCTCCTGCCTGAGTGGCTGACTCGTAAAAAAAAATACTGTTGCACTGGAGTTCATCCAGGCGTTTGGGGCATATACAGAACAGGTTTGAGCAGGACAGTAAAGAAGTCTGAACATATTTGCTCATGAAGTTCAGATGGAGAACTGATTAGTAGCCCATATCCATCCCATTCACCCATATAATCACTTTGTGACTACTTCCTCCAGCTCTCTGAGGCCCCCAACCCTCTGCTCAATCTCCTCGAGCAGCTCCTCCCGCAGCAGCTCCTCCCTCGCAGACGCCTCCAGGTCCTCTTGCTGCCGATGAACATTGCACAGGATATCAGTGAAGTTACCTGTGGCTAGGCTAACTGCTTTGATTCTTCAAGCAACCGGCCTAAGAAAAGGAAGGCACATACAGACACTGTGCGTGCGTGCGTGCGTGCTTACCCTATCGTAGTACCAGTGCACGGTTCCATCTCCACCCGCGCTCCTGTACGTGTCGCTGTCGTAGAAGGGATCCTTTTTTGATTTAACCCACAAGCTAAGGCGTGTCATGAACGCTCCAGGAAATAATGCTTGGTGATGGTTTGAACATTGGAATCACATGCATGGTGTGTGTTAGTAATGCGTGCTAGCTTGCCTTCATAGACGCAAAGAAGCAGACGCCCCACACCGTGAACATGGCGTAGAAGGTATCTGCGCGCGATCGATCGATCGAGAGGGAAACGGTCAGTGGTTTCAGATCAAAGACGACGGTGGGAGCTGAGGACTCACAAACGCTCTTGAGGGCTGCGTCGCTGAGATGCCAGATGGACTTGGTCACGACGTAGTCCCGCGACATGTCCACGTGCTCCACCATCGTCACCATCAGCGGCACCACGTCCAGCGACGGGAAGGCGCTCACCTTCGCTGAGCCGGATCTCTGCAACGCATGCAACACAGCAAGATCCATAGATCTGATCAACATTATTGATGAACCATCAATGCAACTGGATTCATGTCATCATGTGGTCTCATGGTCATGGGTACTATGGTAGCAACGCTAATGTAACACAACATAGTATTGCGCTGGGTTAGTCGGTTTCTTCAGATTTCAGAAAGGGCCTGCATAGAAGCATAGGCAGTAGCAGTGACACAGTACTCTGTTTATTCATATGCTTTCGCATCTTTACCATCTGTCAGCACGAAAGCACGCCATTTTTTTTATGCAACGCTATTGGCTTGCCTCGAATTTACGTGAACATGAACATTTCTTCGTATTTTTCGTTTCAGGATAAGAGATCATGTACTGTACCTTAGGACGGCCGGACCTGCTGCACCCGTGGTCATGGAACCTGCCGAGCTGCAGAGAAACAGCATGCATAAAAGTGAAACTTGAAGCAGCCGGAAACACAGTCAGAACAACATGGGATTTGAAAGAGAACGATACGTGCACTGTCGCGGGGCAGCGGCCATGGCGGTCGGCTCTCCTCGCGGAGTGCAGGGCGGCGGCGGCGGCGACGTGAGAGTGTGGCCTGAGCAGTTGCGAGGCCATGGTTGTTCAGCCGCTGCTCTGATGGCTCTGGATGTGAGACTGGGCGGATGACTCATGTTTGTTTGGTTCGCTGATCTACCTGTAGGACGGGAGTTTCTTCAGTGGATAAGGTGGGTAATGGGTGGCCTGGACGATTTTCTCCAATCTCCATCTTGGGCTGACGTAAGAACAGAAGCTTTGGGGCTAAAAAAGGGAGTGAAGTTTTCAAATTACGAAATAATTGCTGGGGCTGCTGGCCTAATTACTAAAACCTTGATACATAAACATCTGGAATTTGCATGTTAATTAAGGAACAGTAGTCAAAATGAAGCATCAGAAAAGATTGTGTATTTGAAGCCACCTATTGTGTATTTCATACCGCTTATCTATTAGCTACAAGGCAAAGTTCAGCTGTGTGTTCAAGAAAAAAAAAAATTTGCAGCACTAACTTTTCTAACAAAATTTACAGTAATTTTCAAGTGTTGCAGGAAAATACAAAGAATGCACAATTAACAAAGCCAAATTTCTTTATTTCAGTCCATTTATGTCAGTGGATGGCTTGGCATAGAGAGAGGAGTATACCTCAGTTCTAAACTCTTCCAGAGCATCACTCGACATATCCTGTTGCAAGAACTTCTTGACTGCAACTTCCTATAGACAAACAAATTTGTGATTCTGTAAACAACTTGGTAGCAGCGAACAAAGCAAAGAGAAAAGAAATACAGTGAAATAACAAATGAATAGCTAGAACTTCAGAAGACAGAATGCAACAACGGGTGGATCATTGTTTTCTTTTTTCAAAAATAAGAACTACTGACGCCAAAAATGTTCTAAACCCTGTTAGTCCAAATGATGCTAAGGCCTGTCACTAAGATATATGAAGTCACCTAAAGTTGTAGGGAAAACATAAAGCAGCAGACAGAAAATGTAGGTGCAGTTCAAGTCAACAAATAAAATATTCTCCTTTTCGTTACAAGATTAACCGTTTCATGGTATAAATGGAGAAAATCCACCAAGACTATGGAGTATTTCATTGGCTCATTGCCTTTTATTAACTGGTTTTTCTCATTACTAGATGTCTGTAAGATTGGCAAGTAAAGAGGTATTGTATTTCAGTGTTGGCACAGATAATGTTGTGATATTATCTAAATTAGCATTTCTTCACATCCTTAGATCAGTATACCAAAAGGGTTGGCTTTACTTCAATAATTTTTTTCCAATAGCACATTTAGAAGTTGCTGACTCAAAAGATAAGCAAGGAATCTGTTGACTGAAAAACTTACTGTTCCATGCTCCAAATTAACGATCCTGGAACATAGCAGGTTGAATTGAATTTAAAAAACATGAAATATGTTTTTTAAAGAAAAAGGATCAAACAAATAATTTCCCACTGTCAATGAAATACTAGTATGATTAGGAAATCATTTTCATAGATAATCAAATAATAAATCAACTTTACCAAGGCCAATCCGTTCACCAATAGCAATTTCTTCCCACTGGATCTCAAACTCTGCAACATCTTCCAGAGCAAGATCAGGTTTAGCACTCTCTGTCCCACTTGATTTATTTGATTTATCAGAGGTTCGTTCAGCATCCTGATGAACTTCTTGGTCCAGAGAATTACCTTGGCCATGATCAGTTTCAATTTCAATGTGGTGTTTGTCCCAAAGGTCATCTCCAGCTTTCTCAACTGATTCATTTCCTTGATAGGTGGACGAGTTGTAAAGCAATCTTTCGTGGTCTATCTGTGACAGATGAATCGGGACCGGACAAATTTGCAAGGTACATGGTGACAACCCACGAAGGTGACAAATAGTTTTCTTGGAGGGCAAATATAATGTGTTTTATGATTGAGAGACTGAAGATGATAGTCCTATGGGGCGAGAGGTGATGACGGGTCCTCTCCCTTCCGCTTTTTTTTTTTTTGCTTGTTTTCTTGTTTTCTTTACGTCAGTGTTGGGGCTCTTGGTAATCTTAGGATTACCGGGATGCTTGTTATTGTAACTGTTTAACAACATCTACTTTCTTTTAATGAAAAACGGGCTAAATGCCCGATTGAGAAAAAAAGAGGTGATGACGGGACTAGTTATTGCGACATAGGAACATGAGGTTTGGAGGGGGGCTTTGTTCCCTGTGGGATAATGACACGTAGCGCAAGTTCAGTATGCTGGTTTGCATTGAAGGGTAAATCAGCAAGGGCGTGAATTAACTTGAGTTGTAGCTTGTGGGTTTTGGAGTATGGCTCGAATTGCATATAGAAGTTTCAAGATCAAAATCGAAAGGTAAAGGCTACATATGTATAGTTGCAACTTGAGTAATCTAGTTGCTGCTCTGGTGGTATGAGCTTATAAGGTAGGGTAAGATGTTTGATGTAATCAAGCAAAAGCAGCACAATACTGATGTGGAAATTTCTAAGTGTGGTTCAAACAGTCATTGTTCTCAATTCAATATTGAGTAGTCAACTAGACCTTGATGAATATGTCATATGTGTGAAATATCATATATGAGTCCTAAATTCCTAATGCATTGCATGGGACATAGAATTCGTGTCAGAACTCTTTTAACCGGGCCTCTTCTATGATAATGTACCTCTAAGGTTGTTAGAGTACTATGACAAACTGGTAACTGTGTTGTGGTTTTATATACTCCCTCAATTCTAAATTATAAGTTATTCTAACTTTTTTGGAGAGTCAAAGCATCTCAAGTTTGATCAAAATTAAAGAGAAAATTACAAAGATTTATGACATCAAATAGGTATACTATGAAAATATAATTAATAAAAAATCTAATGATACTTAGTTGATATCATAAATGTTTGCAATTTTCTCTAATACTTTGTTCATCCTAAATTTGGTCCAACTTAAGATACTTTGACTCTCTAAAAAATTGGAGTGACTTATAATTTAGGATGAACAGAGTATATACAAAGAATAAGGTTTCGAGTGAAGCTCTAGAAAATTGTGTTTTCCTTATATATACGAAGCAGCTAGCGCCCGGACGTCCGAACGGACGCCGCGTCTGGATGCAGCTCACGTGCCCGCGTCCGTTACCGTTCGGCGGCCCTTGGCTGCACCCAAAAAGTCCCATCATCGTCGGGCCAGTATCACCCAAGGCATCCCATCCCCGCCGTGTCCTCGGCCTCCATCTTCGCCATCGACACATACGCCAGGGAGCTGCAGCAGTCAGCCTTCTCCGTGTCTGCGGGCCTCACCGAGGCGTCTACCACGCCTCTCGCGCCACCGTGGAAGTCCAGTCTCCACCTGCTGGTGACCACGCCGTCATCGCAGGAGGTCCCCTTCGCCCTTGTCCGTCGTGGCAGACTAGCAACCGCCACACTGCTTGGGCAGCAGCACGACCATCGAGGGCTTGGGTTTCTTCCACGCCTACATTCAGATCTATTTTTGCAACACCCAAATAAACACAATTGCAACATACGTCTGAAACATATGAAACATTTAGAACATACACTTGCAACATAGCCATTACAACATATGCAACATTCAGGTCTACTCTTGCAACATCCAGATGAAACAATTACAACATACGTCTGAAACAGATGAAACATTTGAAACACATACTTGCAACATATGCAACATTCAGATCTACTTTTGCATCACCCAGATGAAACAATTACAACATACATCTAAAATAGATCAAACATTTAGAACATACACTTTGCAACATAAGTGTGTAGCCATTGCAACAAATGCAACATTCAGATCTACTTTTGCAACACCCAGATAAAACACCAGCAACATACGTATGAAACAAATGAAACATTTGGAACATACACTTGAAACATACGTGATAGCCATTGCAACATATGCACCATCCAGATCTCATTTACAACATCCATATGAAGCACTTGCAACATATATCTGACAACACCTGAAACACTTAAAACATCTATTTGCAACATGCGCTTTTAGCGCAACATCTCCTCGCTGCTTGGGCGAATGGAGGCTCGTCGGCGTGTGGAGTGCACCGGTGTAGAGCTCACCGGTGGCGCGGAGCTAGGCGGCGACGCACAGAGGGCAAGGTGGGGGCGGCGCGACGGACGCCCGGACGTAATGGAGAACGCCGAGGTGGCACGATCGTGGTGGAGCCCGATCGCAGCGCGGTTAGAGCTGGGTGGCGGCGCATAGAGGGAGAGGTGGGGGTTACGGCGGTGATGACGCAGTGGGCGGGTGGGATGGCTAGCGGGCGCCCAGACGCCGTGGAGAACACCAAAGCGAGATGGTCGCGGTGGAGCCATCGAGGGCAGTCGCGGCGCGGTGCGGACGTAGCGGATTCGATTGGGGGCATGTGGATGAGCGGAAGTGTTGGGTCGTCGCGGCCCACTAACACGAGGGTCCGCAGGCCGAGGAGGCCGACGTCCGGACGGATGGACCGACGCCTTTGCAGTAAGCATTTCGGTTATATATACGTGATCTTGTTCGTCTTGGTAGATGGTCTTCGCGCGGGCGCATGGGAAATGCATGCATCCCCGCCTGACAATTGGATAAGTTGGTCCGGGCCTGGAACTGGATTCCATGGTTTCCGTCAGTTGGTGCCAATGGCCCCCCGATGAAGGTCCAGCGCGGGAATATGGTGCGGCACGGCAGGGGTGGATATGGATACGTGATACGGGGCACGTCAGCTGGTGTAGTGTAGATGAGGACCACGTCCCCATCTCCTCGCGCGCCAGTGGCGTCTCCGGCGACGCCGACCGCATCAAAGCCAGCCAGAAAGCCAGGGCCTGAGGGGAAGGGGCGTGGCCGACTGGCCGTGGCAGCGCAAAAAAGAAAAAGAAAAATCCGGCCCGGAGCGGGCAGCTAGCTATTGCTTACACGAACGGGCCAAGGAGCCGGGCGGCCGCATCATCTCTCCCCATCGTGGAAATCGCGCGCGGGCGCCGCCGATGGCGTCGCCGTCGGCGCGAGCGACTTTATGCGCCCACCCACACGCAAAAGCACAAGGGTGTGGCGGGGCGGCGACCAGCGACGCCCGAATGGAATGGGCATCATCCGCGGCCGCGTCCCCACCGATCCATCATCCATCTAAACCCCGCTGCTCCAACGCACGGCGCGCCTCGCTCTTCTCTTGGTTGGGTTCGTGATTTGCCTCGTTTGCCGCGTCGACGCATGCACGCACGCACGCATTCTTTCTGCGACGAATTTGGGGGATGGCTGCCTGCCTGCCTCCTGTCTGGCAGGGGCGTTGCCCGGCCCCGGCCTGTGCTCTCCCGGTTTTAGAGCAGCAGTGTGCTCTCGATCGTGCTTTTCCGGACATGAGGTGACAGCGCGGCTGATCATGTGTTAAGATAGGTTCTCTTATCGTCTACAGACCACAGGGAATATATTCGTCACTAGGATTTGGATACATCCATGTGTCAAGGTTCCCCAAGCCTTCGTCCCTAGATCAGTAGGTCAAGCACAAGTGCACAGCGCTCTCAGAAAAAAAAAAAGGGGCCCAATATAATGCTGCACATCATGCGCCCAAGAAGGAGCTGCTGTGCTTTGCATTTGTCATGTTCGCTTGGCTGATAAGCCATAGCTGAAGATATTGTTGGTTGATTTATTGTGAGAGAAAAATAATATTCGTTGGATAAAAAAGTACGGCTTATAAGCCAAGCGAACATGGCGAGAACTTATCGGGTAGGACTATGTTGCAAGCTAATTTTGAGCCGCTTGTTTTAAGAAAAAAAAACAACCAAGGTTTTTGATGTTTCAATCTTCTTCTTTTTTTTTGCGAACTATCAATCTTTTGAGATCTGTTTAGCATAGTTCCAACTTTGACATCCTTAAAGCATTTGAATTTTGTAGAACTGAATACACATGCTACCGTATCCAATCAATTATATTTTTAGGACCAAATAAAGAAGTCTGACAAATCTAAAGTGCCCCTCACTAATTAGTTAGTTTCGTTGTTTGTCAACTTGCTTATTTTTCTAGTAATACATAGTTTAACGAGACATGCATGCATGTCATTGATTTTGGCTACCAATTATCGAAGTCATTTTGCATAACTTGGTGTTAAAAGACATGTATGGATGGCATTTAAAAGGCAAGCACGTATGGATGGGGTTAAGTAATCTAGAATACCTTGCGAACTCTCAGCTAGTTGAGTTCTTTATGGTGAACCTATCCATTCCATTCGGGTTTAAGTCCCCGATTTAACACGGGTGCTCGTATTTTCCTGGATTTATTACAGGATTTTAACGACGCTATTCTTTCAGTGGTAGACATCGTGCCCATCGACAACGAGGCGCCTATGGACTTCGTCAATCTTGACATTTGTCGGTCCAACTCAGTTTTTCAGAGGTATTCATAGGGGTAAGGTGTGCGTGAGTACATTCATAGGGGTGAGTGTGCGCTCGTGTGCGTCTGCAACTGGGTCTCGCAAAAAAATCTAAAATACCTTATAATTTAAGATAAATATATATCCTTTGATATCTTGTATTTTAGGACAAAGGGGATAATCATGTATTTTATCCAACCTAGGAACGGGAATGCTCAACCAATGTGAATGTTTCTCTAGCTCCAATAGAGCTAAGATACGATCAACTCCAAGAATTCTAGGAGCTAGAATTTCTATCAAACTAGCCTGTCGTGATCGAGTGGTACAAATAAACTGTAAAAGCAACTCCAAGTGTCTCTCTGTGCCATTTTTTTATGATAGGAATATAGATTTTGTTAAAAAGATGTATTTCAACAGCTTGTTTATTTAGATATGTAAATATTATGATCCTCTATTTCGAATTTTTCGCTAGTCTATTCTCTTCACCCATTTTTTCTCGTCCGGCTCTCCTTAACTAACTTTGTGAATGTAGATACATCTATACCCCTACTATTTTATTACATGAATATATGGGGTTTCTTAAGATAACTTGAATAGAAATCCTAATCCAAATAGACTCCTTCTGTCATACGAGGCTTCTTACCTAGAATAGCCTAATCGAATAGGAATCCTACTTCAAATAGAAATAGAAAAGGAATTAAATGTAGAAAGTAAGCAAATATAAACTAGACAAAGCTATTTTTTATGACCACGGGAATTGATTTCCGCCATCCCATGCATCGGCTCATGGTTCAGCTTTTGCGGCCAGTTCCACACCTGTTAATTAAAAGCAAAAAAAAAATTATTCGTCTTCTATTGTCCGTCTAATTCGACTCCGACAATTTTCCCCTTTGTATTTTTTCTAAGGCTACACTATGAGTGTTAACTTATGTTGTTCTTTTTTTCATGTGGGCAAAATCTTGAACGGACTCAGATCCAATTTACTCTCTCACCATGCCATTTTTTCCATCAAACTCATGTTCATTTTACTCTCCCATTGTTGTTTTCCATCAAGGCCCGATTTTTATTTTGTTTCTTACGGTCATACATGCCAATTTTTCAATTTTGTTTTTCACGATTTTTGAACGATTTTTATCCCGTTCCAACAAAAATAATAAGTGTCAAAAACAAAGACCGTGACTCTTTCCTAAGAAGCAAATATTCCTATCACTAAGTTAGTGATGTATTTTTTATGTGATTAGGAATAAAACTTCTCATAGTGAATCTTGGCTCAGTTGATGGTCCAACTTATCAAATAGTGAGTTAAGGTCTTACGATATTTGTTGTCCAATCCAGTCTAAATAAATTTATCTCCATGCAGCACAAATATCCAAAATAGTCACAAAATATAAAGAAAGACCAATTCTTGATACATTGATAAATAGCTCACTTGATACGAGTTAGAACAATTCACATCTAGCGATGATATAGAGTCCTATTACTATACGTATTGGCTCCTATTGCAACGCACGGGCACATTTGCTAGTCAAAGATAAAGAGTGGTATTGGCTCTCTAGAATGCACATAAGATATAAATAAAATATTAAAGGTGGAAAGATTTTCATTCAAATAACTCTTAAATGATAATTTAGAGAGTAAGTATATAAAAAAAAGACTCTTCTAAGAGACTTTCTTAAACTCACTCTTGTTTTTAATCATCATTTAGAGAGCTATTTTAATAAAAAAAATGTTTTCTATATCTTTTCACCATCCAACAACTTTTATATATATCTTGTGTGCACTCAGAAGAGCTAATCCCGCTCTTTATCTTTGGCTTTGGCTAGCGAGAAATCTGAAATAGATGTTGACAAAATTTAGAGATCTAATAATAAAGAAAACCCTTGGAGGACTTTTTTTCCCTAAATTTTTTATTCCTAACAATAAGAAAGGATACAATGATTAAAGAGACTCTTGGAGCCTCTCTAAAAAGAAGAAGGTTTGAACCAACCAAGAAGACTTTTTCTGGATAAAGTTTGGCTTTGCATTAGATAAGACGGACCTTTTTTTTTTGCAAGCATTAGATAAGACGTTGAACACTCGAACATTCGCACCAAAGGAAAACGACAAATGTTAGGATACTTGTTTGGAGTTTGGAGAGGGGGAATAGGGCTGTGTTACTTTCAACACGATGGACAGAAAAGGCACAAATCATTTTTGCTAAATGATCAAATATGCCGCTCCAGACTTTATGGGATGCCTTTTGCTTTGTTATATTTAATCCTCACTTTTTTATTGTTAATGTAGTTACAACCTTTTTGTCGGTGTTTCGAGTAAACACCAACTAATAAATTTGTATTTGTTGTGTGTTAGGTTCGGATGGTATGCTAAAAGGCACAAGGTTTATACTGATTCGGGCAGAATGTCCCTACGTCCAGTCTGCTGCTGCTGCTCGTATTATTAGCACTGAAAATGTTCGTAGTAGGGGTACAAACGGTCGAGAGAGGGACAGGTCCTAAGTCTCTGATGGAAAGGTCGAACGAGTACTGAGAGCTCGGTTGCTGCTCAGCTGTGTGTAATGTGGTGCGTGGTGTGTCGAATTGATCCGTCCCCTTAGTGGGGTGCCCTGCCTTCCCTTTTATAGATCAAGAGGGAGCAGGTGTTACGGATGGGAGAAAGAAGAAAAACCAGAGGCCAAGAAGGTCCTTCGAAGGTGCCGGGTCTTCCTTTTCCTCTGAGCCAGCCCCGCTGACATGACAGATGGTGTCAGGGATGGCACGTTCACTGATCGTGATAGGGCCGCGCTCTGGCTTCGTACAGCAAGTGGTCACGTCCCATCCTATCCAGGCTAGCGGCGCGACGCACTAGGGTGCCGAGCCGCGACCCTACGGGGAGCAAATGGGGTAGTGACCACACGTCTGTTACTGTAGATGATGTGAGTTCCCTCCTGGATCGTAGTGGTTGTCGTGTGCTTATGTCAGAATCCGCGTCCGAGGGCTGATGGCGGCGCCCACAACACTGTAAGACAAAAGTCGACGCCTACAACACTATTCGGGCTCTATCATGCCTGGAAGGACTTAAAGCGCATGTCCAGTCATATCCTGACGGTACTTTTCCACAGGCGTGCAGGGTATGGTTCTCGGTATTGCGGTTGACTTGAGCATCCTGTCTTATTCATGCTCGTCATTATGAAGGAGCAGTGTGCGGACATCGGGTGAGGTGGAGCCAGCCCCCGGCACGTCGGGCGAGGCAGAGCCAGCTCCGGGATGTTGGGCGAGGCGGAGCCAGCCTCCGGTCATCGGGCGACGCAGAACCTGCCCTGAGATGTCGGGCGAGGCGAAACCAGCCCTCGGACGTTGGGCGAGGCGGAGTCCAACCCTCGGGGGTCGGACGAGGCGGAGCCTGCCCCCAGACGTCGAGCGAGGCGGAGCCAGCCCTCAGCCGTCAGGCGAGGTGAGCCCGCCCAGACGTCGGACGAGGCGGAGTCCAGCCCTCGGGAGTCGGGCGAGGCAGAGCCAACCCTCAGGGGCCGGGCGAGGTGGAGCCAACCTTCGGTCGTTTGGGCAAGAAGTGTGGTTGCGTTCTTGTCTGTTCAGAAGCATCAACGTTTGATGGTTATTAGCTCCACCTTTTGGGTACCCCAGTATTTGGTCCCCGACAGTAGCCGCACCCAACGGGTGTAGCCCCCGAGCCCCGGGTATTTCGGATAGAATCACCCAGGGAGTATTTTGGACCCTTCGCGGGTATGGCTGTGAGATTTGGTGTTTTGATAATCGAATAGTTTAAAGGGAACCCTGGTATCCCGTTCGCGGGGATTCATCCAGGGTCAGCCCGGTTGAGACTTGATCGCGGATCGAGACTCCCTTGAGGCTCGTGCGCCTGAGTTTTGGCCGCTCGCGGACCTATCCTTCATTGGGACGGCCGTCAAAACTATTGGGCCAACCCTCAAACTCCTGGGCCCAGGCGGGCCAGAGAAACGCTTTTTGGCTCGTATCCCTTCTGCGAGAAAAGAGTCCTAGTCTGCCCGGGAAGACGAAACGTCTGGCATGACTTTGGTGGGAAAGGATAGGGATTGGGGGCGCATATCCCGCGTGGTGACGTGGTGGCAAATCATGGCAGGCGTGGAGATCCAGGCGGACGGTTGCCTTCCTCGCATCCGTCACCCCTATAAAACCAAAGGGTTCGCCCCCAGGGTTTCGTCTCTTTCATATCAGTCCACCCCTAATGCCTTACTTAAGTAAGCACTATCTTTTCTAGAGTAAACACAGCGCCAACTTATGAATAAGTAAAGTCAAATATTGCCTCCTTGCCTTTGCATCTACAACCTCCGCCGCCAATCGCCTGAGCCTCCCGCACTCGCATCGCAGCCGCCATCAAGCTCGCATCCAACCACCCCAATCCTCTAATGGAGCCATGGTGTAGATCTGATGTCACCCTCCAGCGCCTGGAGGGCCTCGTTCACTGTCGGCCTTCTTTGCGCACGGACCGTCGCCGAGGAGTGGCGGCTGCCCGGCAATGAGGACGCGTCGTCACCGCCTGAAGGCTATGTCGTGTCCTTCGCTCACTTCCATGAGCGGGGATTCGCCATCCCCACCCACAAGTTCCTTCGGGGGTTGCTAAATTATTACAATGTGGAGCTGTAGCACCTCACTCCTAATAGGATCTAGCACATTGCGGCGTTCGTCGCCCTGTGTGAGGGGTTCTTGGGGATTAGTCCCCACTTCAACCTGTGGTGGCATTTCTTCACCGTCACCCTCCTGAAGAAGCGGGAGAAGAGGCAAGAGCTGAGCGTGCCGATGGGATGCGCTAGCATTCAGCTCTGCAACAATCGGGTCAATGAATACCCGTCAATGCGTCTATTGACCTCCAACAAGGGGTGACAGACGCATTGGTTTTATGTCAAGAACGACGTAGCCGCCCCCTTACCAGCGTTCATCGGACGCCTCATCGAAGAGGCCCTAGAATCATGGAGGAAGTGGGGGTCCCGGATAAAGACAACAAGAAAATCCAGGACCATCTCGCCGCCATCCAAATTCTAAAGGAGAGGGGCGTGAAGGGGTCAGGGATCATCGACGCCTATCATACGCGGAGGGTGGTGCCACTGATGAGTTGCGCGCTTCCCCTGCACCTGATGGCGCCTAGAGCATCATTCGATGGGACGTCGCTCATCGATGGAGCGCTCTCCCCCTCCGAAGTGGCGCAGCGTATCAAGGAGGCGATGGAGCCCCCGCGGGATGACACCAGTGCTATCCTTGACTTCATGTATCCGGTGCTGGGGCATCCCCCAATGCGGCTAGAACTAGGGTATATTGACTTCATAAGTTCTTTTTCCTCGTGCCTCCTTTTTAATTGAACTCCCGACCCCTTGATGCTGATGTCGAGATAGCGGGACCAGTCGAAGAAACTCATCTTTATGGACCACCTGGCTCTGCTGCCAAAGGACCCGCTCATGGCGGCAGCGAATCGCATCGTGGCCGAGTGGCAGAAGAAGACGAAGGAGGTCGAGAGGAAAAAGAAGCAGCAGAAATAGTAGGCATGGGAGCGAGGAGAGGAGACAGACAGTGATGACGACGACGAGGATGACGAGGTAGTCGCAGACACTGAGTGGGGTGACATGGGAAGCGAGGATGCGCTGATAGGTACCCACTCATCAATGCAGGGACCCTTCCCGTTCCATGCAAGGGAAGGTGCGGTCGTGAGGCCGAAGGAGGCGGGCTGGACCGTCGTCCCGTCCTTAGAACCATCAGGGGTGGGCGGATCTTCCGCCGCGCCCTAGGTGCCAGCGGAGGGGAGCGGCCCCGCTACCGTGCCTCAAGAATCAACGGGGACGGGCGGATCTACCGCCACTCCTAAGGTGCTAGCAGGAGTGGGCGGATCCTTCGCCGTGGCCCAAGAGCCAGCGGGGGTGGGTGGATCCGCCGCCGTGCCTGAGGTGCCGAGAGAGGGGAGTGGCTGTGTCGTCATGCCCCTAGATACGAGGGAGGTGAGCCCCTCGGCTCAGGAGCAGGGGACGGGCTCAAAACGGTCCTGCCCCGACGAGGTGGAATAGGGAACTGGGGGTTCGTCCCCCAAACATCTCCACCGTCCAACAACACCAACGTAAGTTGCCAACTCCTCTGTTATCTCTGTTTTCTCTATTTTTCATGGTGACTCACGCCTTTTGTTTCTTCTGCAGCATCAGGAGACGGGTCAGGCGGGGCACTTCTTTAGCGTTGGCGCCCAAGAAAACCATTGCCTGACATCGCTCCCATTTCGGGCGAGAGCGGAGCCGGCGTCACAGCCTCGTCGGCCAGTCTGGCACCGCCCGCGGTGGTGCCCAAGCCCTCGGCGAGTCGAGCGGTTGGCGAGGCTGAGGGGGTGCCCTCAGAGGTTGCCACGCAACCGGTGATGGAAGTGAATCCGCTGCCGACGTCGAAGCGGGCGAAGCTATCGGCCACACCTGTTGCATCGACCACGGCGAGCGTGGCGTAGTCGGACAAGGTCTCATCGATGGAGGGGGAGGTGATGGTGGCTACGACGGATGGGTCATAGCTAGAAGCTGTGGGTGTGGCACCCGAGGCAGCGGCATGTCCCGTGCTACTGGCGGCCCCAGAGACGACGCCCGCCGTGGTCAGGACGGAGGGGGTCATGGCCAAGGGACCCTTGGACACCGCGGTGGTTGAGGAGACCGGCAGGGAGTTGTCCCTAGTCCTGACATTGGAGGGCCGCCACCTGCCCACGTGGGATGAGCCCCCGCTCCGGTGGGTGAGTCCGCGGGACCCATCGTCGGAACCCTTCACCCTCGACGATGTCGCCGAGGGCATGGAGCGGGAGAATCTCAACGAGGGGTTCATGGCCGCGCTGGAAGCTCTAAACCAGGCTAGGGGTGCCCTTCGAGATGTCATCGTTCCCATCGGCCGGGTATTCACTTGGTCTTGCCTTTTGATCTCTTCTTTCTTCATCTATTTTTGTTTTTTTACCACCGTCTTTTTTCAGTCTCTTATTGCTCGCAGCCGAGAGAAATCCCGGTTTCTTCATGAACACAAGGAGGATTGGGACTGCCTCATCGATGAGGCATGGCTACACAGGGATGTGACCCCAACCGATAGAGGGTGGCCGAGTTGACTCCCCTTGCCGTGGAGGCGGACAATCTTCGACGGCTGGAGGCCGAGGCTCGCCGGGACGCGAAGGACGCTGAGTCTTTTGATGAACTATCGGAGAGGGCACAATGGGATCAGGAGGAGGTCACGGAGTGCGGAAGGAGCAGGATGAGCTGCTCTAGCGGGATCCTGAGCCGCCAGCGGATCATCGACCTCCTGGCCGAGGCCAAGAAGGAGCGGGATCTTAGGCTGGGAGCCGAGGAGAGGTCCGTGGCCCTAGAGCAGAGAGCAAAACTGGACATCGAGGCGGTCGCCCGACTGCACAAGGAGCAAGATGAGCTACACCATACTACGGAGAGGCTCGCCAGAGCGTGGCGCGGCCCGCAGGGAGCGCGACCAGGCCATCCAAGAGCGCGACGAGGCACAACAAAGGATCAGCTCCCTCCAGGCCGAGCTGGAGACCACGAAAGCCCAGAAGGTAGAGGTCGAGGGTGCCGCTACCGGACTAGCCATGGATCTCGCTGAGGCGAGGAGTCTTCTTCAAGCGGAGAGCGACGAGCTCGATGTCCTGAAGGTTGCCCTTGGCGTAATCTGCGACGACCTACAGGTGGTGCAGGCGGAGGGGACTAGCTCACTCGTGGCCCGTGCCGTAGATATCATGGCATGGGTGCGCTAGCTAGAGAAGGAAGCTCTTCGCTCAGGGATCACCCAAGCCTTCGCCATCACCCGCTCACATTACGATGACAACATCGACTTGGAGGCGATGAGCCTCAGTTTTGTGCCTAGGTATGAACCCTCTGAGCTGGATGAAATAGAAGCGGCGGTGACTCCTCTTGCAGAAACCCTGGCGAGCAAAATTGAAGATATGGTTCTCCCCTAGAGGGGGTAGTTAGTCAAATGAGTCTGATGGACATTTATCTGTAATCTGTGGACAAGTGTCGGCACTTTTGTGTTTTGAAAATAGATTCGCAACTTCGTTCCGTTAAATAAATTCACAATTTTGTTTCGTTTGATTGAACTTGCTTTCTGCCCTTTTTGCATTCGAGAAAAAAGGTTTATGCAATCCAAACCCTTCCGTTTGTTAAGATCGGGGCCTGAGGTGTATAAGAGGAAAACTTCGATTATGCTGGTGAGCAAAGTTACCGTAGTCATCGGGGCGTGGGTTTTTTGCAGTCTGACCAGACATGCTCGGTTATTTGTTCCCACAAACCTTGCCACTAGCCTTAATGTGAGGAAGAGGTTCGACGCAGTGACTATTTCGAAATAAAGGGGGGTTTATACCTTTACCAGCCCCCGAGTGAGATCCGACCCCTTACGGTTGCTGGGGTCGAATGTCACTGGAGACCGAAGAGAGGATAGCGAAACTGCTTTTGTATTCGCACGTACCCCTTCCTTAGGATTTTAGCTATCGTTTTGCGACCGTGCGTTTGTCACTCCTTGCAAGTCCAACCTTTCTCGAGCCCCTGCACGTGGCAGGGATTCGGTCAAGGGTCGGCTCATTTTTGTGACTGTCGCTCTGTCCGTGGTTTTCGCAACCGGAGGGGTTGAGGCGACGTCACTTGCCTTGATGGCTCGAGTGACACGCTTGATGAGCTCGCTAACGGGGATGTTCGAATGGAATCTGGTCCCGTCACTCGTGATAGGGTCGGCAAAGCCCTCGGGTGGCATTCCGTTGCTCCTTAACCCGCCTTCCAACATATTTCTCTTCAATGGGGATTCTATGGGCTCGGCTAGAGGCTGAATCAAACGAGAAGGTTGAGATGACCCTATCCGCCTCTATGCGGGTTGGGCGAAGGCCGTTGTGGCTCATCTGCATTTTCTTCCCTGGCTCTTGTTCGACGTGAGGCGGCCTCGGGCCCTTCGCGGGCCAGCCTTCGAACCTCGGTCTCCCAATCTAGGATCGGGCAGCTCGAGCCCCCGAGCCCCTCAGGGTCTGATAGGGGTCAGCCGTGTTTCATGCGTCACCCCGTCCTCGGTTTCCGCAACCAAAGGGGCTGAGCTAATGACACTTGCCTTGACGGCTCGAGTGTTGTGCTCAATGAGCTCGCTAACGGGTATGTTCGTGTGGAATCCAGGTCCGTCATCCGCTGATGGGGTTCTCGGGGTCTATGAGGACTTTTTTAGAGCCCTCTGCATTCCCGGGGTCTATGAGGACTTCTTTAGAGCCCTTTGTAGGCTCGAACGACCCGGTTGACTTCTTGGCGTTCGGTGCTTCTTCGGTGACCTCCTCCTTGAAGGCGGTGAGCTCTCCGGAGGTGACAATTGCTGCGGCGTGACCGCAGCACTCGACCTCGCACTCATAGGCATGCTGGAAGGAGGTGCCGACGGTGATGACCCCACCGGGCCCTGGTAGTTTTAGCTTGAGGTATGTATAGTTGGAGATGGGCATGACTTCGCATAGCATGGTCGTCCTAGGATGGCGTGGAAGGTTCTGGGGAACCCAACCACCTCGAAGGTGAGGGTTTCCGTCCTATAATTGAACTAATCCCCAAAGGTAACGAGCAGATTGATCTACCCAAGTGGTATGGCCTGCTTTCCGAGCATGATGTCCTAGAAAGGTGCTCGGGTTGGGCGGAGGCGTGTCCGGTCGATGCCCATTTCATCGAGCGTCTTGGCATACATGATGTTGAGGTCGCTGCCTCCATCCATCAGTACTTTGGTGAGCCGCTTCGGGCTGATGATTGGGTCGACCACGAGCGGGTATCTCCCTGAATACGGGACGCTCTCTGGGTGGTCGGTCCGATCGAAGGTTATGGCGGACTTAGACCATCGGAGGAAGGAGAGTGTGGCCGATTCGGTCATATAGACCTCGTAGCGCGTGACCTTCTGACGACGTTTGGAGTCGTAGGTCACCGATCCTCTAAAGATCATGAGGCAGCCGTTCGGCGTTGGAAAGCCGTCGTCCTTCTCCTCAACGTCGTCCATGGTGGGGGCAGGGTCCTTTTTGTGCTCCCCTTTGTTGGGGCCTCTGGACAAGAACCGTCGCATGAGGCTGCAGTCCTTATGCAGAAGCTTAACTAGGAAGGCATGGTTTGGGCATGGCCCCTCGAGTAATTTTTCGAAGTGGTTCGGAGTGCCCTCCGCGGGCTTCTGACCACCCTTGCGGTCAGCAGTGGCCACGAGCGAGTCCTCACGCGTTGCTTCTTGTTCTTTCTTTTGGCGGAACGATTGGAAGCACCTTCGCCGACACCCTCGTCCCGCCTTGCCTTGCCATCGAGACGATCGAAGATTGCTCCGACCGTCTCTTCTCCTGAGGCGTGGCTGGTGGCGATGTCCAGGAGTTCCTTGGTGGTTCACGGGCCCTTGCGTCCTAGCTTATGAACCAAAGACTCGTAGGTAGTCCCGGACAGGAAAGCCCCTATAACGTCAGCGTAGGCGACGTTAGGTAGCTCGTTGCACTGTCGGGAGAAGCACCGGATGTATCCACGGAGGGTCTCACCGGCCTTCTGACGACAGTTTTTGAGGTCCCATGGGTTCCCAGGGCGCTTGTATATGCCCTGGAAGTTCCCCACAAAGATCTCCTTCAGGTCCGCCCAACTCTGGATTCTGTTGGACGGTAGGTGTTCCAACCACGCTCGTGCCAAATCGGCCAAGAACAATGGAAGGTTGCGGATAATGAAGTCATCATTATCCGTACCACCGGCTTGGTAGGAAAGCCAATAGTCTTCGAGTCATAGTATGGGGTTTGTTTCCCTGAAGTACTTCGGGATGTTGGTTGATGGCCGGTACCTTGGCGGGAAGGTAGCATAGAGGATGTGCCGGGCGAAGGCCTGAGGGCTCGGCAAACCGAGGCTCGGACTCCGGTCCTCATCGCTGTCGTAGCGTCCACCATGACGAGGATAATAGCCGCGGCTGGCTCCCTCTCTTGGATCACCGTGGGTACGCCTGCAAGCATCGAGAGTGCTGCGTGCGTCACGGTTATGGCCGAGACGCTGATGCACCGGGACCGCGACGCGCTGCCTGCCGCCCTGTGGTGCCTGGTGGACCGACGCATCCCTACCGGGACGCCTAGAGAGCGTGCGTTGGCTAGCGTCGAGCTCGCGTCACCGAGACAACGAGCTCTCTGCCTGCTGCGCCGCCGCACGCTCGAGCAGTGTGCGAATCTTGTGGTGGACCCGATGATCCTCGGGTGTTGTGGCCTCTGGAAGGCCATGGAGCAAGGTCATCACGGCGGCGATGTTCTGGCTCGCTCGGGCGAAGCGAGGAAGGGCTTCATCGTCGTCGATGATCCTCCTGTTTACATCGCGGGCCATAGCGCATGCGCGCCCACCATCTCCACGGCGTTCGATCTCACGATTGAGCTCTGCGCATTCCCGCGCAAGCTGGAGTCGTGCTTCCTCGATCTCCCGATGTCGGGCTTTCAGCTGCTCCACCCCCATGCGAGGTGGGGCTGTTGTCTCCCCTTCGGCCTCATCGCCGAGGTTGTCTGCCAGGGTAGCACCCTCCTCGGAGACGCTTTAGACGTGTCCCTCGGGGGTACCCATCATGAAGCATTCCCAGGAGGGGTGATGGCTCCCCTGCTGGAGTCAGAGCTAGAGGATGACCTCGGCTCCTCTACGAGGAGGTTGTGGAGAGATTCCGTGACGTGTTCGATCACCCCTACGAACTCGTTGTTCGCGGGCGGTAGGACCATGCGACGTGCCACAAGGTGGCCAATGGTCGCCGCAGCGTTGCGGAGACTGAACGAAAGCGCTATCGGGGCGCTTCGTGTGTGGTGTTCCGGAGAGAGGGATTCTCCTCCGGTGAACCACGCCATGTCGTTGGCATCGGAAAAGGTGAGGCGGCGCTGGTCCTCCCTGGATGGCTGAGGTCCCAGGGAGACACCGAGCCGGCGCTCAAGCCCCTCGTAGTTGAGGCCGATGGAGGGGAGAGGTTGGATGGCGGCGTGAGCCAACGCCAACCCTCATTCAACTGTGATGATGAAGTCTAGGTTTTCGAAGCGCACGTGTACAACCCTCGGACGTCGGACGAGGGGGAGCCAGCCCTCAGCCGTCGGACGAGGTGGAGCCTGCCCCCAGACGTCGGGCGAGGCGGAGTCCAGCCGTCGGGAGTCGGGCGAGGCGGAGCCAACCCTCAGGGGCCGGGCGAGGCAGAGCCAACCTTCGGTCGTTTGGGCAAGAAGTGTGATTGCGTTCTTGTCTGTTCGGAAGCATCAACGTTTGATGGTTATTAGCTCCACCTCTTTGGGTACCAGTATTTGGTCCCCGACACTTTTCTTACATGTTTTGTTGCTTAAAGAGAAGTTATCTTGTCTCAACAAAAGCAAACCTAGTATTTTAAGGAAAGCCAATAAAGAATTCCACTAATAACAGTCCGTTTTGGTTCTTTTGAATAATTAGATGGACTTTATAGATCATTTTAAGAAGCCTCAGATAACCATAGATCAAATCTATTCTTTAGAAAATAATGAAGATCATTTTAAGAAGCCTCAGATAACCATAGATCAAATCTATTCTTTAGAAAATAATGATACTTCCTAAGAAAAGAAAGTTACACTATATGTGCAGTTACACGTAATTTCAGGGTTGATGTGAGTTTGCTCCCTTGATTGACCTATCCCAATTGTCACATGCTCATTTATTTGCTTTATTACACTACTTAACGAGCCAGCCTTAGCATTTGGTTATGCCCTCCAGAATTAAACGAAGTTTGTATTTTTTAAAAAATTGAGTGACAAACCATTAAATTCGTACGGCAATGACCCAGGAGGTGGAGGCGATATTCGGGCTAACCAATGAACTTTTTTTTGTTGTGCACAACGTTTGACGGTTCGGCTTGTTGTTGTATGGCACAGTTATTTAGGAAAATCACCATATTTGTTTTTGTCCAACATGTAGACAGCTCAAGCGATTTCACCCCTTTTTTCTGTCAGATAATACTATTGTAATACAAAGTAGGGAATATTATATAGAGGAAAAGGGTGAGGACCAGGAAGATAAATGGACAAGGAGAAAAAGTTAGATCAAATCTAGCCAACCAATCCCCGATATCCACAGCCTCTTTCTCCATTGGACCAGAACTGTCCCAACAAAAACCAGAAGGCAAGAGCACAACACCAAACAAAAAAAAAACGTAGCCAAATTGCACATCGGGGACCGACAGTATGTTCGTTTCTTGGTTTTAGCGAGAGTTTATCAGCTTTGATATAATATTTTTCTCTCTTAACATATTAGTATCAGTCGGGCTTATCAGTCTAAAACCAACCAGAGAACATACTGTACAGCTCGTGCGCCCACTCCACCACTGTTCCTGGGAATCTTTGGAAGGAAGAAAGCAGTGGGTCTTATGGTGTGTTTGGTTGAGTCGTGGCTGTAAAAAAAAGCTGGTGTGGGTTGTGAGCTGTGGGATAGTTGCTATGAGCTGTAGAAAAGCTAAAAACTGTTTAATTAAACAAGTATAAAATATACCTTTTATCTTTATCTCTCTTGAAATAACTATGAAAGAGTTTTTTATTGTACCAATTTCAAAAAACAGAAAACCAAATAACAAAAGCAGTATCTTTCTAAAATATACTAGGGAAACAAAAAAAAAAGCTCCTTCTAGAAAAACAGCCTTTTGTTGGGCTTTTGGCCCCAACCAAACGGACCCTGCTCACCACTCATTCCTGGCTTCATGGCTTCCTGACGTCCTCTCCTCCTGATCCAAGAACGCCGGGGGTTCTTGGAACGAAAGTTCTGGGATTGGTCGGCCATCATGTCGGCCTCGTCCTCGTCCCTGTGCGGCGGGGACCCGACGATGAGGAGCGTGGTGTGGTTCCGGAGGGACCTCAGGGTGGAGGACAATCCGGCGCTTGCGGCGGCGGCGCGTGCCGGTGGGGAGGTAGTGCCGGCGTACGTTTGGTCGCCAGAGGAAGAGGGCCCTTACTACCCCGGGCGTGTGTCCCGGTGGTGGATCAGCCAGAGCCTGAAGCACCTGGACGCCTCGCTCCGCCGCCTAGGGGCAGGAAAGCTCGTCACACGGAGGTCGGCCGACGCCGTCGTCGCGCTGCTCCAGCTGGTCCGCGACACCGGCGCCACGCACGTCTACTTCAATCATCTATACGGTTTGTTCCACGTTCCACCCAGTAGTGGCACATGTCTGTCTGAGCTCAGCTTTTTCTAAAAAAAAAAGTTCTTTTTATGTTGTTAGTTCTTTTTATATTGTTATTATTACTCAGCGGCTGTATCCAGGATTCCCCTCCTTGGTGTGTTGTTCATGCTTCAAGATTAATTCTTGAAATTGGCTTCACTAGATAAAACAAATCAATTGCAATTTTATTTTCTTTTTGTTTCACTATTCATCTGATTTGTTCCATGTCGAGCAGATCTTTATATTATTGAGGTAGTGCTTGATATAGTACTATTCGTAACTCCACATGTCAACTGCTTCCCAGTTGAGCAAGAACCCTGGTCTCAAGTCTTGAGTCTTGACAAACCTCCACTTGTCAACTGAGTAAAATCCCAGCATTTCGCCATCTCCTTCTTAATTCACAAAAGTTCTTTGCTTCCCTAGTTCCCTAACCATCCCAATGGGGTACGTCAAATTCCACATATAGTAGTACTGTAGTACTTTAGTTTTCACTCCATTGTTTGCTTGTCCTGGTACTAAGAGAACATGCTTTAGGCCTTTGAGACTATCTCATATTAGATCTTACTCAATCACTGTGTCACCATCTTTTCAGACCCGATCTCACTAGTCAGGGATCACCGGTTGAAGGAGATGCTGACGGCTGAGGGCATCGTTGTGCAATCTTTCAATGCGGATCTGCTGTATGAGCCATGGGAAGTTGTCGATGATGAAGGGCAACCATTCACCATGTTCGCCGCGTTCTGGAACAGGTGCCTCAGCATGCCGTATGACCCCCCTGCACCACTTCTGCCCCCGAAGAAGATCAATTCAGGTGCTTGGAGAACTATGAGTTTAAATTTTCTAGCTTCTACTTGTTCCGATGCATCATGCATTGTATATTTTGCAAGAAGAGTACACGCAACTAAAGAAGATTACACACAATTAAAATGCTGAGTTATCTGTGTTTGTCTTCTGCAAACAATGTAGCATAACTTATCCTTGTCCAATTACTACTAGTCATTTAGCTCTGCAGCTGGTTGATGAATTAGCCATAGTATCATAAGCATTGTGCTTGTGCTACAAGTTGATGTTGAATTAGCTCTTGAGTTGATTGGCTGAAATTTTGAACAGGTGACTTATCGATGTGTCCATCGGAAGATCTGATCTTTGAGGATGATTCAGAGAGGGGAAGCAACGCTCTTCTGGCCCGAGCATGGACGCCAGGGTGGCAGAACGCAGACAAGGCACTGACGGCCTTCCTCAATGGTCCATTGGCTGACTACTCAGTGAACCGCAAGAAGGCTGATAGTGCGAGCACATCCCTACTCTCACCTCACCTGCATTTTGGTGAGCTTAGTGTGCGCAAAGTTTTCCACCTAGTTCGTATGAAGCAGCTTGTGTGGAGTAACGAGGGCAACCATGCTGCTGAGGAGAGCTGCACCTTGTTTCTCCGTTCCATTGGCCTGCGGGAGTACTCTCGGTACCTGAGCTTCAATCACCCAAGCAGCCATGAGAGGCCCCTCTTGGCGCACCTCAGGTTTTTCCCCTGGGTGGTCAATGAGAGCTACTTTAAGATTTGGAGGCAGGGAAGGACTGGGTACCCGCTCGTTGATGCTGGCATGAGGGAACTGTGGGCGACAGGATGGTTGCATGACCGGATACGTGTGGTGGTTTCAAGCTTCTTTGTCAAGGTCCTTCAACTTCCATGGCGATGGGGTATGAAGTACTTCTGGGACACATTACTGGATGCTGATCTTGAAAGCGATGCACTGGGCTGGCAGTACATCACTGGCTCTCTTCCTGATAGTCGAGAGCTTGACCGCATCGACAACCCCCAGGTGCGTGCAGCTTTTAATTTCTGAATAAATCAGGCCACTTAGTAATGATAAATAATACTGAATACTGATGCATTGTCATGGCAATCAATTCTTCGATGCCAGTTTGAAGGCTACAAGTTCGACCCGCATGGGGAGTATGTCCGACGGTGGATTCCTGAGCTCGCAAGGCTACCGACAGAATGGATACATCATCCATGGGATGCACCTGTTTCCGTGCTGCAAGCTGCAGGAATTGAGCTGGGATCCAACTATCCTCTCCCCATAGTTGAGCTAGACGCGGCCAAAGCCAGACTGCAAGAAGCCCTATCAGAAATGTGGCAGCTGGAGGCAGCATCAAGGGCCACCATGAACAATGGAATGGAGGAAGGCCTCGGCGATTCCTCAGAGGTTCCGTTTCCTCAAGAATTACAGATGGAAATCGATCGGCAGCCAGCCCAGGCAACAGCCAATGTGCCGATGACTGCTCGGAGGCGTGAGGATCAGATGGTGCCTACCATGACCTCTTCATTGAACCGAGCTGAAACAGAGGTTTCCGCCGATCTAGGGAACAGTGAGGACACTAGGGCACAGGTTCCGTTTCATGCACATTTCCATCCCCGAGTTGAGAGGGAAGACATGATCCAAAATACTGAAGGCCCTGTGCCTAGAATCAATGGCACTCACCAGCACAACATCTTTCAGCAACCTCAGAATCATAGGCGAGAAGCTCTTGCTCCATCAGTGTCGGAGGCTTCAAGTAGCTGGACCGGCAGAGAGGGCGCTGTGGTCCCAGTTTGGTCACCTCCTGCAGCATCAGGCCATTCAGAAACTTTTGCTGCTGATGAAGCTGACGTTTCTAGTAGGAGTTATTTGGATAGGCATCCACAGTCGCACCGGCTGATGAACTGGAGTCAATTATCACAGTCATTGTGAGTTCGGATGCACGGTAACTCATTTGTTCTCACTAAGTTGCATTGTTGTTGCACTAGCATTGCAATTTGCAGCTTATCATGATAGCACGCATGATTAGTATATTACTTAACCTCAATAAAGTGTCTAAAAGATGATGATTTCTACTCGGTGCAGAAGGCTATAACAATTTAAATAAACCAGGGACATGATCAGTGTGGGGTCTCCTATTTTGGTGGGGGTGGGGGGGGGGGGTGTAATTCATTAATACTGGTATATTTTTGGAAGGGAAAAACTGGTATATGCTTATGTAAATTTATCAAGGCAACGTATCAGGTGTAAACCAACCAACCTATGCAAACTTGGAAACTACCAATCAGGACCACTAGATGCTGATCCAATGGATGGGGTGAGAGGTGGGATTTTTTTGCGCTTAAGCCCCCCACCCGCCGGTCCTTTTTTTGCGCTTAAGCCCATCCATTGAATCAGCATCTAGTGGTCTCAAAGGCCTAAAGTAGCTGAAATGGCATCTAATATTTGATGAAACTTGATCTGCAGGACAACAGGCTGGGAAGTGGAAAATTCTGTGCAGCCAAACTTAATCGGTTAGGGTTTTCTGAAGATGGAATTCATATGTAGATTGTCCACTCAACTGCTCATCTATAGTCTGATGGGATGGAAACCAGGCAGCTTTTCCTGGTGGTGATTATAGTTGTGTAAATCTCATCTTCTAGGACGTGTGTGATCGATATAGTGTGGTTGGCTTTAAAAAGTCACTATTATTGATCAGACAACAAAGGTTTTGCGTATTTTTAGCCCTTTTTTTTTAGGTATGTGATGTATGTTACTGTACATTCCCTTGTGTTTCTCAGTTAACCATTGTTAGTTTCATTCTTGCGTCTTGTATAGTTGTATTACTGTTTTATGTTTTGCCGCAGTTGTGGGGTAACTTGCTCCGCGGCTCCGCCCTGGGGATCTGGAACTCTACTATGGCCTCAACCAGCGTCTAGTTCATTTTGAGAGGAGGAAAAACAAAACAGCTCATCATTACAGTGCACGGAGAAGCTGGAGCCGTCTATCAAACATAGATCTCAGATGTATTGTTGGTTTTGGCTAGGACCACTGCCAGACCACAGCTTGCAGGCACCAGGCAGAGGATTGACTAGGGCCCTGTATCCGACCATAGGCTCCTTAGCAGAGGTTGGAGGGCTGCCATGGCCTCTCACGAAAAAGAGTGCATGCTTTGCAGTCCTACTCGTCTTGACAACGTTTAAATTGTTCGCGAGATCTTTTGTCGTACGATCCTTGGAAAGATATCTTGGCGGTTGTTGGAAGATCGCGACACGGCATGATCGTCATATCATGATTACTTGAACACATCAACTTGATTGTGGCAAAGCCTTGTTATATGGAAAGGCGCAAGAAACGAAAGCGGGATGATTGAAGGGGAAAGAAAGAAAGAAAGAAAGAAAGAAAGAAACTTCCAATGAACGAGTTTGTTAACCTTAATTATTATAGTACTATTGAACAAGGAAACGTCATCGTCTCCGTAGCACTGTATCAACTGTGATTAACCATGTGTTACTGTTAGCGGTGTGACGAATGAGCCGAGGACGAGCTGGCCTGGCCTCACCTGAGCCTTGAGATGCATGCCTGCCCCATTGGCGGAACGGAGAGGCCAGCCAGACGGCACTGGCTAGCTGACCGCACCCCATCAGGCCATCACAGCGATTGTGAGCGCTCAGAGCTGCCGCCACGTGATGCTCTACCGCTGCCCTCTCCTGCCGTTGTCAGCGTTCGTGAAGATATGCAGCGGCAGGCAATCAACAGTGGGCGCGAATGCTACAGCTCGTCTTGGCTGGTCGCACTCGCTACAGAGGACGTGATGCTATGGACTACAGACAGGTGCATCTATCACTGCCGACTATCGAGACCGCCGGCCTGCGTTGAGCCGTTGATCATGATTCATGTGGCGCAACATATGAAACTTCCTGCAGGTGGCTCTGCTGCAAACCGCGCGACGCGGCCGCCGACGGGCGACTGGGAAACGGGGCGCGCTCAGCTTTGCCAGCACGAGTATTGAGAAGAGAACCACAAAATCAAAACACAGAAACACTGGTACCTGGCATCACTCACACCTCACTCGACTTTTTAGCACATTGACGACAAATGCAAGCTATTAAAGACTTTCACAGGAGCAGCTCCTCTGGCTTGACACAGAAAATACAGTTACATGAATCAACTGCACGATAAACTGAAAAAAGGAAATCAAACATGCTACATGCCACACGATTCCAGCACGTACATGGATCAGAACTGGTAAATGCGCAAAGTTATGAACTAGAATTGATGTACAGTGTGCCCAATAGTAAAGTCCCACTCTTTAACAAATGTTAGCCCTGAGAACAAACTGGTCAGGCGAACTTAAAAATTACACCTTATTTCATCGTTGGGAGCTAGATTCCATTATCCCCTGTACACTGAAACCACCCAAAATCTGGTGTCCTCACCTCATACAACCTCTTCAATTCCATGGAAGTAATGAAATAGTAGCTGTGTAGGTACAAGAGTGAACTTGCAAGCCCCAAAGAGAAAAAGGAGAAAAGGAACAGGGAAGGTGAATAAACCGATCTAACTCTTCCCACCAAGCCCCTCGTAAAACAAGATATACCCATGGTCTGTGTTGCCTGAGTATTCATGTGAGGAACCGAAGAATGTTTGTAGGGTCTGCTCTTCAACCATCTCGACGTTTTCGTCGTCGAAGAACAACCAGTGGTTGTGACTTTTGACAAGGCTTACATAATGCCCATGGTTGGGGCCACTTCCGACATGGATCACGACAGCAAAGAGGGAGTACTCAGTGTCTACATCGTCAGATGTATTACTGAGCTTCAGTTCCATGGGGAATACAACCCGGTATGAAAGCTTCTTATACCGGCCAAGCTGCTCAATGTACTTGAAACGCTTTAGATGGATCACCAATATGTGGGGAGCCTTCTTGATCTTCATTCTCTTCTGTGCTTCTTGCAAACTGGAATGCGACCAAATAATGGAGTTCAGCAGTAACAAAGGACTAAAGTGAAGATGATGGTCCCCTCCATAAGGTAGGGGCAGCATGATATTTTTCAAAATCTATACAACATAGATTGGGTCCAACAACGGTACGAGGGAACCAAGATTACTCAGGGGTCAGGGCTTTATGCTGTCGCAGAGATCTACCAAAACAAAGTGCCCCCCCAAGTAGGATGACAATGACCAGTAAAAATTGGCATAATTCTAAAGCAAAGAATGCTGATGATGATGACAAATAAATACAACCCAAGGGAAACATGGTATAGTTACCTGCAGCACTTGTCGCAGAAGAATTTATCCTCTGCATTTAAAGTCTCTGTAGAACATAAATTTTTCAGGCAGCTTGTGATAAAACTGTTTTGTTCAATGTCAACACTAAGATCAAGAAATGTTTCATCCCTTGCAGTTACTGTTTCACATCTTAAGCATCTTGTTTCGTTGGTCAATATGCCCTGCAAAGTTTGTATGCATGTAAAGATGATGGTAACTTGAATCTAGAAGATAAAACACAATGCACTTTTCAATTAGTTCAGTCACCTGGAAATTTTTATGGACCAGAGTAACTGGCGGTTCTTTTTTAACTCCATTGGCTAAAGGTTGAACTGGGCCATTTGGAGCTTTTTCAGGAGATGATGATTGGGGCGAGTCCTTAGCAGCACTTGACTCTTTTTCCAGAATATCAACAAGTTCATTCAAAAGGAAATTTAAGAACTCGTGTGCATCCTACAAAGAACCATGGAGACATATTTTAGTCAAGAGAAGTGGCTGTTTTGGAGCTACCATAAAAACTAATTCATTCCTGAAATGACTGCTTTTGAAGATACCATAATAATTAAAACATTTCTACAACAGCAGAAAAATGTGGGCACATCGCACATGAGAACACATACAGCACTACACTACAATAACTCATATCCATACTTAAAGCTAAAGTAAATATTGCTATACAGTTTGTTACTGTGTCAATCCAACACAGTGAGACTAGCATACTACAGCAGATCAGATGAAATACATTGCTATGACATGGTGCAAATTACCTGGTGCATGTAGCTGCGAAACAACTCATTCTGTTTCTTCACTCTCTGAACAAAACGTTTTGGAGCAATAACACCGGTCTTTTTCTTTGCTTGGCTTATCTACATGATACACAATGAGCAACTCTTAATTCACCTCTTCATTCTTTATGGTGGCAAATTGCAATATCATGCAGATTGCAGAAGTTTCACGTGAGATACAAAAGACTATGCACTAACACTGATACACAAGGATGAAGTGAAACAAAGCATTGACAACAAAGATGTCAAGTCAAAGAACTTTACCATACAAATTTAAATGACATCAGGATCATATTATATGCAATGTTAACAAGTCATCAAACTAATCGTGATTAGTCGGCTGATCGGTGCCATAGCAATCAGTTATGCACTATGATTAGTCACGATTAGTCGGGCTGATTGGTGCCATGGCGACTAGGAATCTATGATCGATTAGACGATTGGATAACATTGATTATATGTCAGGTAATTAACAGTAGAACAGCACCCATTACCTTAAGAAAGTTGTCCAACAACCAATTGCAAAGCAGGAGGCAGCACAATAAATATTTTATAGCCACTGGCACAGAGCTCACATTAAGTACAACTTAGCATGAGATTCATTATTCAAATGACAAGTGGTGATGTTATCCGAGCATGCCACATGTGCATGCATGATGCATCCATGAGTGGGTATGTTGCACGAAATTCAGCAGATGCATATAATATATGTAGCGATAGGCCTATAGCAAAATCAACACTAACAGGAGGTTTCAACTCTTACGATAAACAACTAAAAAAGATGATTTAGCAGAATATAGATTTTCAGTTTATATGAGTATTATACTATTATCTCACTTTAAGTAGGAAGCAAAACTAATTGACCAACACCTAAATATATTAAACAGCATAAGGAACATGGAGTGCCAAGCAAAGAACTACATATCCATGAATGGACCCCTATTGACAGTGTTATCCAAAGAAAGCTATACATATACAGCTTGGATACTGCACATGTTAGAACTTCAATGCAGCTAACAAAAGTAAGCAAGCAGGAATGCAGCATATATCCTATCAGGAAAGGGCCAAATAATTGGAGATTTTGAAACTCTTAATATGCTAAAGCCAAAAAGGTATCTGCCAATAACAAGAATTAATAAGCTCACATAAATATATATAGAAAATGAGAAGGATTTACTTCATTTACAGTGCCAAGCGGGTAAACTCTACATAACTATCATCACCTCAGAGCAAGACAAAATATACATTCTTTGTACACTTGTACCTCGTGAAACCCAGATATAGCACTACAGCTGTCAACTATGGAATCATCCTTTCAACCTCTAGTCTAAGTGATACCCAAAAGTCAAATTTTACCAAGAAAATTATGACACTCTATGCTCATTTTACAAAGTAATAACATTCTAGAGTCATTTATATCATTTGGTATAATCCTATCTACATGTTACCTGCATAAAAAGGTCGGCCAAACAAGTCAAAAGATTTTCCTCAGCGTCACCTGGAGTTTTGTTATTTGCATAATATTCCAGTAACTGCTCCCTGAATGGAATGCAAAAATAAAGTGCCTGAAACAAGAGTATCAGTGTCAGATTTATGTTAAAAATGCATGTGACAGAAATTATAGCATATTAAATACAATATTTTGCACTGAGCTAGCATATGAGAAGTAGAAAGTATTGACCATTAGACAAAGTTATGTTACACTGATCTACTTGGTCTTGGATCATCTAAAGACAGCAACTGCAAATTGCAATACACATTAAACATCATCTCTTAGTTTTTACGTTGAACACACAACAGAATGGTGCTGGCGCAGCGGGAGAATTTGAGAAAGTGCACACAGCAAATGGGAAAACAACAGGATTGGTTGCTATTGGCTTTCTTTATGTAGTGAACAAATAATGAATGCTGGTAACTCGGAAGCAAACATCTTATCCAATGGTGCTAACTCCATGGCAATAATTTGTTAGTTATCACAAGCCTAGCTAATTGTTGCAATGTACTGTTAAACTACAGAAGAACGAAACTTAAAACTTAATTGGTTCGTTGATTTCACTGCTAGCTCCAGACAGCTAGCAATTTGCTAAAATTTATCCAATTAAAAGACAACAGGAAACCGACTAACTCAAGGATATCTCATACTACTTCCATGCAAATTATCAATGGCAACAACAAAGCCTTTTAGTAACAAGCAAGTTGGGGTAGGCTACATGCAAATTATCAACATAAAAAAAAACTTTCACCAAAGACAAATTGGTGTATGTTCAGGAACCGAAGCAAAGAATGCAAATATTCTAAAGTGGACAAAGACAGTGAACTGTAGATAGCTGCCTACCTCAGCACCTAATACTTATATTAAGAAAGAAAAATTGCTCTCATACAACAAAATACTCCTTCCTACTGGATTCTATTTTACCACTACTTACTTTCACCTTTTGCTCCATCATACCACATTCCTATATATAGGATTGAAGATCGACAGGACAGAATAGATCCAAAATCCAATCAACACTGCCTTCATCTCTCCCCGCCTTTCCCAACACTTCTCCTGCATGGAGCATTTATCCTTCTCGCCCCAAGCCAGTGTCACACCTCATCCCAACACCAATGCCTCCCAACCAGATCCATGCCTCCTGCAGCCGCCACTGCCAAATCTGGCCATCCCCAACAAAGCCACCGCCCCATACAGTGGAAGGGTGGAAGCTTGAACCAGTAGCGGAGCCAAAAGCCTTTAAGAGCCCGGGCGATCCTCATTATGCAAAATTATTTAGCTAGTAAATTATAGTATTCTTCTTTGATATAAAGAAATTTTTCTTTTGAACTTCGCCGACGAGCCCGGCCGGCGGCCCAGGGTGGCCGGGCGGTGGCTCCGCCACTGGCTTGAACCAGCAGCCGCAGCATGGCCTTCACGATGTGCTGTACACATGACTCCTTGGAGACACTTGAATTGATGAGTTGCTGTGGTGCGGCACAGCGGCAGTAGCGAGGAGTGGCAAAAGGTGTGGGGAAGAAGCTGGGGTGGTACCAGCGGAAGGGCATGGTATTCCCCATGGTATCAAGGCCTGCAGGGGTGGGTTCAGGAGGGCAAGAATGACCAGAGAGAAGGAAGACGATGCGAGAGGGATGGGTGAAAAGGGAGGTGGTCTAATGCTAAAGTAGTAATCCAGATATGGGAAGTGGTATGTTTGCAAAACAGTTCTGTGAGTGGAATATAGGCAATTTGGCCACTAAGAAAAGGAAACCCTGTGAATTACTGGCTACCTAATATGCTATAAGAAAATGTAGACAGGTTTTCAAAACAAAGTTTTGATTAAATGAGCTGACATATTAAAACCTAGCATGACAACCTGGTGCAAATGGTTTGGGTTCATGCACAAGGAGATCTAGACCAAAGGTACATTA
This sequence comes from Miscanthus lutarioriparius, assembly GCA_904845875.1. NCBI lineage: Eukaryota > Viridiplantae > Streptophyta > Magnoliopsida > Poales > Poaceae > Miscanthus > Miscanthus lutarioriparius. The sequence continues at coordinate 33,435,575 of CAJGYO010000011.1, read as the reverse complement.
AATAATCAAGGCAAGTGAATCACGGTAAGTAAGTCTTCCCAGAGTGACAGTTTTTCAACTAAGAAACAGACAAGGTTCAAAAAAACGCTAGGCGCTAGGCGGGCGCTAGGCCACTACCTAGCGCCTAATCGCGCTTAAACGTTTATGTTTTAGTAACACAATAGCTATGTATATGGAGATGCGGCTGCATATATGAAGAATAAATGAGAAATAAAGAGTGATGTCTATAAAGCCCACTCAGCCCATTGTCTTAGGAAAGCCAACAGCCCATCTAAGCACCATATGTGCTACCAGTGCCCTAACAGCCAGCACCATTCCACCAATTCCCACCCAGCCGCTGCCGGTTCTCAGGTCTTGCGCAGCAGCTTCCCGCTCCCTGCGCGGCCGCGCCCCCATCCCCATGTGCTCCCGTGCCCCCTCCCTGTCCCTGTCCGATCTCTGCTCCGGCGCGCCACCTCCGCTCTGCTTGTGGGCAACCTCGTCTCCTTCTGCTCCCCCTTCGTGGTGCGCCCCTCCACCTCGTCTCCTTCTACTCCACCTTCGCTCCGCGCTCTTTTTCCCTACCCCATGAGGGCCCCCGCCCGCGCGATTCTTTCCCGCACTTCCCTATGTCCACATGCGCTCGTTTCCGACTTTCCGCCGGCGCCTGGGCCGCTTTTTCTGCACGGAGATCGCACGCGTTTTTGCCGGCGCCTGGGCCTAGCGCTTTTTTCACCGCACAGGCCCTCAACAACGCGCAGGGTCACCGTTTAGCGCATAATCACGATTAAATATCCATGTAATCACGTTTTATTTCAAACCTTGGAAACAGATACATGCAAGCATTATCTAGACACCGCTAATTGCCAAGCAGTCTTTGCATGAAGATTCTAAATCTGTCAAAAAACGCGGGAGACATAAACACCTCTTGTTAAATATTTCAGTTACATGCCACAACCAGATTAAAATTTTCAAACCTATGGATTCTAGAGCTATCATATAAATGGGTCGTCCTGAGATGCAAGAGGATTGCGCTTACATCCCAGCTACATGTACTGTGCTACTGGTTGTCGTCTGTAAGCATGCTACAATGGCAAGTGTTGAAAATGATGGATATCTATGCGTTTGTAACTTCTTATATACTTCATCGGAATATGAAGCTAATAATGATGGTACAGGGCTAGCATAACCAAAAATTCATATGTCAGGCAACTCAGAACAGTTTGGACTCACATTACCAAAGGACTTTTCATATCAGCACATATGTTACAGTAGCACAATACTGAATGCATTGAGCAACTACTATACAAACAGTTTTGATTGATTTTGTCAAAGGATTTTAAACATATCAGCAGACACATCACACTACAACAGCATATCTCGAATCTGGCGAGCAAGTGCTCCAGCATAATATCTAGCATATACACACCTACCACTTAAACAAATAAATAAAGGCACCAATCAGGCCGTTTCACCACACTACCGTGCTTACCAGTATCAAGCCTAGCATAACCAAGCATCAAATCTACTAGCTGTTGGCATGTCTCCATACCTGAAGGACACTGTTGCAGTAGCAGGTGTTGCCGAAGTTCTCAAGGCCGAAGTAGCGCTCGCCTTCCGGGAACTGGTCACCGAGGGCCTTCTCAAGCTTGGAGCCGCTGGCTCCCATGACCATCCACCGGTCCCACCACCCAGAGGCGGCGCCGGCGAGGTACCGGAACCCTGACCCGAGCCCTGAGCGGCTCCTCTCGGCAGCCGACGAGGCCTCCACCGTGGGCGATCGCACCGGATTTGCCGTCCTAGGGTTTGGTGGCTCGCCGCGCACGCGCGCGGCGGAGGGAGGGGGAGGGATAGGAAGTGGCGGGAGGCCGATGCGAAACACTAGGGGTTTCGATCCGAGTGGGCGAGCGCGGCGAAAGGTACGAGGATTGAGGAAGGAATCGCTGCTGCTGATGCTTCTTCTGCTTCTGCTGCTAGCACTGGCGCTGCTGCTCCTTCCGTTGGGGATTTCTCGCCTTTTTCGCAGGCGATGAAACGGGAGGACTCGCTTGATTTAGATCGGCCTCGCCTTGGTGGTTCTTGCTGTTTGCCTGTTTCTGTGGTGTGGTGGGACCCGGACCTATCTGTATTTCTTTACTCTCTTTCTACCGCACATCAGCGCCCGTTAGCTGGGTTTATAAGCTATATTTTTTCAGCTAATAAATAATATTTTTCTCTCATATCAAATTAGTTAATAGTATTTTTAATCAGTCATAGCTTATTAGCCAAGTGCACAAGGCTCGTAGCGGTTTTGTGGCTGCTGTGGACTCTGGTCTACGAATTCATTGTCACGGTACTACTCCTCCCTCTATCCCTTAGTAAGGTCTGATTGGATATAAGGGTTAATTACTAGATAGCTAAAAATTAATTTAAATTATTAGTTTTAATACATCTAAATAGAAAAGACTACTAGATTGATTAATTTTTTAGACAAGTCTTCAACTAATTGTTAGTCAATTAGTTATCCAACCATATCTAATTTAGATTAATTTTTAGTTGGCTATCGAATCATAGCTAATTTGGACTAATTTTTAGCTCAACATAACTAGCATGTGTATTCAAATATGTCCTAAATGTGGTTCTCACCTTCCAAGAAATTAAATGTACTTAACTTTAATCAAATATATATATAAAGTATTAGTATTAGAGTATAGATAGATCATGAAATCTATTTATAATAAAGTTATTTAGAAATATAAATGATTCTAATATTTTTTATAAATCTAACAAATTTTTTAAAAAATTACCAGCCCAAATACCATAATGACATTTTAAAAGGATCCGAAAAAAGTACATCATAACAAGAGGTTTGATGTCTGGCTGTTACCAAATGCGGCTAACTAGCATCTTGGATAGTCTTTTTTAAAAACTCACATTTTAAACGTATATTTTTTTATTTTATGGTCCAAATTTTAGTTAGCCAAAATTAAAGACTAAAATTTTAGACCATTTTAGTCACTTGAGTGGTCTAAAGTGTTTTTAAGGTTGGCTAAACTTTAGACAACACTCTAGATCTATTGTTAGAGTCTCAAGAGTTAAAGTTGTCTAAAATTTAGTCATCAGATTCAATACGAGGTCTAAGTCATCACTAGGAGAGCCATTTGAAAAAAAAAACGCTCTTGATATCTTTCTGTCATCCAATAGCTTCTCTATATCTTGTATGCATTCTAGAAAATCAACCACATGCTCTATCTTTGTCCAGCAAGAAATCTAAAATAGATGATGTTTATATTTAGAGATCTAATTACAGTAGTGTTTGATTTTTTTTTTGCTAAAAACTAGGGAAGGATATAAAATGACTTTTGAAGTTACTCTTAGTTTCGACATCCTCATTTTTCTTTTTTTAAAGAGTTAAATATTTTTAAATTTGACCATATATATAATAGATTATTAATATTATGATGTATAATATGTATTATATTATTAAACTAACCATTGAATATATTTTATAAAAAACTTATTTGAAGATACAAACAATACTAATATTTTCTACTAATTAGTCAATAAAAAAAATGATCAGACAAAATCCTAGACGATTTTTTTTTGGAAAATGGAGGGAGTACGCCTTTATGACAAATCATGCATCCAACTCTTAAGTTCGGCAAGAGAATGGAGTTTGGAAAGAACACAACAAACGTCTACCACGTCAAATTTAGTAAGAAATAGGAGATGGCTAGCAAACAGTTCTGAATAAAATGTAGCTTTACGGTTACAGCGAGACGTGTTTTGGTTGGTGGATAAGTCTTTACTAGTAAGCCTAGGCACGAAAAATCAAGAACCATGAACCGAACCTAACCGGAACCGAAACCAGAGTAACCGAAACCGAAATATTCGGTCCTATGTTCCTAGGAACCGAAATTATTACGGTTAATTCGGTTCCAGCACTCGGATAACCGAATTGACCTGAAATAACTGAATTAAGCTGTTAGACCTCTTGTTTTTTTACTGTAGGCTTGAATATTGCTATATGCTTGAATATTTGAGAGAACAATAATATATATGTGTTGTACTATTGTTTTATGCTGTATTGCTGTTTAAATTGTCCCTTTTAACTGCATGAAAATCAGACAAAATGCTGCCAAAATTTGCAATTGAATGTGTTGTTTCGTGGTTCTTGAAAAAATCGGTTCCATCGGTTAGAACCGAAACCGAACCGAATTATCGAAACCGGAATTCCTCGGTTCCGCATTTTCAAAGTAATCGATCGGTCCCTTCTTTCCATGTAATCAAATTAGCTAAAGAACCGAACCGATCAGTTTCGGTTAACCGAACGCCCAGACTGATTTACTAGCACGACTGGGCGTGCTGACGAAGCGTTGTGATGAACAGTAAAAAATTAAAATTCGGCTGGGCAGTGTGAAAGCTCTAGTTTGATTTTGGTGAATTGATGAAACCCTAAGTACTAACCTAGTTTATCAAGTGATCATGATATAGGTAGCACACTCCAAGTGATGAAGCAAATGAAGATCATAACATGATGATGATGATGCCATGGTGATGATCAAGTGCTCGAACTTAGAAAGAAGAAGAATAAAAATAAAAGGCTCAAGGTAAATGTATAAATTGTAGAAGCCATTTTGTTTTGCTGATCAAGACACTTAGTGAGTGTGATCACATTTAGGATCGATAGCCGTACTATTAAGAGGGGTGAAACTCGTATCGGAATGTTGTTATTAAAATGCCACTAGATGCTCTAACTCATTGCATATGTATTTAGGATCTAGTGGAATGCTAACACCCTTGAAAATGTTTGTGAAAATATGCTAACATATGTGTACAAGGTGATATACTTGGTGGTTGGCACATTTGATCAAGGGTGGTGAAGTTTGGGTGCAAGGGTAAGAAACTCCACCGGTGGAGTGTCCGCCCATAGAGTGCGGACAGTCCGACGGTGCCACCGGCGCCCTAGACAGAAAAGACGGAGGTCACTGTAAGTGACCGGACGCTAGTCTCGGATGGACTGGCGCATCCGGTCAGTGGCAGCAGAGGGCGTGCGTTTCAGTCTCATGACCGGACGCTGGGTCGCTCAGCGACCGGACACTGGCGGGGTGCGTCCGGTCAGTGCTGACGTACGCTGACGTAGGGCGTACAGAGGAGACGTTGTGTGACCAGACACTGGCTGTGTCCGATCAAGCATGACTGGACGCGTCCGGTCGGAAAAAATCGCGTTTGGAACCTTACTGGAAACGACCGGACGCTAAGGTCCAGCGTCCGGTCAGCAGACGACCGTTGAAATCTGACGAACAGTATTTGAAGCAGGGGACACGTGGCGTGAATCACGTGACCGGACACTGAGGGCCAGCGTCCGGTCGATCGGACCGGAGCGTTCGGTCACCCCGCGTTGTGCCCAATGAAGGGGTACAACGGCTCTATTTCGTGGGGGCTTCTATTTAAGCCCCATGGCCGGCTCAAGCTCACTCTATTGGCCATTTTGCATTGGCATGGCAACCTTGTGAGCTTAGCTAAAGCCCTCATACTTTTTTTCATCATTGATTCATCATCTTTGTGAGATTGAGAGAGAATTCAAGTGCATTGCTTGAGTGTTTGTATCTAGAGGCACTTGGTGTTCGTATTTCGCTGTGGGATTCGCTTGTTACTCTTGGTGGTTGCCGCCACCTAGACGGCTTGGAGCAGCGAGGATCGTCGAGCAGAGGGTGGTGATTGTCTCCAGCTCCGATCATTTTGATTGTGAGGGGTTCTTGACCTTTCCCCATCGGAGCGCCAAAAGGTATTCTAGTGGATTGCTCGTGGCTTGTGTGATCCTCATCTTGTGTTGGTTGTGCGGCACCCTATTGAGGGTTTGGCGTGTGAAGCCAATTAGCGCGTGAACCTTCAAGTGAGTGAATCGCCACAACGAGGACTAGCTTGCTGGCAAGCAAGTGAACCTCGGTAAAAAATCATTGTGTTCATCATTGATTCCGAGGTGATTGGTCTTTATTGTTATTCATCCTTGTGATTGATTGGTTCCTTCATCTACACGGCGGTATAACTTTTTTGATCACTCTCTTTATATTACCGCAAACTAGTTGTCAAGCTCTTTAGTGTAGTTAGTTGTGAGAGCTTGCTTGTTTGGTTGGTGTGGCTCTTTAGTTAGCCTTTGAGAGCATACTAACATAGAGTAGTGTCATAGCTATTGTATGAATAGATTCTATCTAAACTAGAATTGTGGTAGGTGGCTTGCATTTTGAGTAGGCTAGCGCAACACTTGCTTCGCCTCATAATTGTCTAACCCTTTTGTTAAGTGTTGTTGTAGAAATTTTTATTAGGCTATTCACCCCCCTCTAGCCATTAGGACCTTTCAAGTGGTATCAAAACCGAGGTCACCGTGATTTGAGGCTTAACAACCTTCGGTGTAAAAATGACTCAAATCAATAATACTAAGAAGCCACCACAATTTGATGGCATAAATTATTCTTATTGGAAGTCAAAGATGACTACACATATCAAGTCAATCAATAGAAAGGTGTGGAAGGTGGTAGAAACTAAAATTAAGATTGAAGATCCGGAGAATCCCACCGCGGCCAAAGAAGTGCTTCTCCAAAACAATGATATTGCCCTAAGTGTCATTCATGATGCAATTGATGAGAGAACATTTGAGTAAATCAAGAATATTTAGATGGCTCCTAAGGCTTGGAAGAAGTTGGAAGAATCATTTGAGGGCACTCAAGCCATGAAGGGTGCAAAGGCATACATTCTCAAAGAGAAGTTTGTAAGCTTCAAAATGAAGGAGGATGAGAGTGTGCCGGAGATATTCCATAGGCTTCAAGTGCTTGTCAATGATTTCAAAGCACTTGGAGAAGAGGTGAAGGACAAGGACTTCTTCCACAAGTTCTTGAGATGCTTGCCATAAAGATTTGGCACATTGGTCACTATTCTAGTGAGGAGTGGTTTAGACACCATGACACCAAACCAAGTGTTGAAAGATATAATGACCGATGACACATATAGAGATGATGATGAGAAGGAAGAAAAGAAGGAGAAGAAGGATGAGAAGAAGAAGAGCGTGGCATTCAAAGCCACATCATCCAAGGGCAAAGCCAAGCAAGAAACATCAAGTGAAGAAGATGATTCATGGGATGATGATGATGATGAGAAGATGGCTCTCTTTGTCAAAAGATTTGGCAAGTTCATAGTGAGGAAGGGCTATCGTGCTAGAAGAAAGAAGTTTTCATCCAAGAACAAGGAAGAGTCAAGAAGATATTTTAAGTGTGGAAGCAAAGATCATCTTGTTGCTCAATGTCCATACAATAGCGACAATGATGATTACAACAAAAAACACAAGAAGAAGGACAAGAAAGAAAAAGAAAGAGAAGAAGGATAAGATGGCCTTCAAAAAGAAGAAGGGTGGTTCATAAGTGATCACTTGGGATAGTGATGCTTCCTCAAGTGATGATGATGATGATGATAGTGATGATTACAAGACCACCAAGAAGAAGGTTCTAGCAAGCATTGCCATCAATGAAAAGCCTTCTCTCTTCGACTCCTCATCATGCTTCATGGCTAAGGCCACTAAGGTACAAACTTGTGATGATAAAAGTGATAAAGAACATGATGATGATAATGAAAAAATGAAAATAAAAATGATAGTGATAATGATAATGATGAACCTACTAAAGATGAATTATTCGACATGCTAGAAGATGTTAGAAAACACTTTGACATCAAGAGAAGGGAATGCAAAAGCTTGCGTAAGGAACTAAAAGTACTTAAGCAAGCCTTTGATGAGCTCAATACATCTCATGAGAAGCTAGAGAAAGCCAATGAGAAGCTTGGCAAAGCTCACAAAAAGCTTAAAAAGGTTCATTCCTCTTTGCTTGATGAGCAAAATAAAAAGAAGCATGTTGATACTTGTGATGTAGATTTAACTTGTGATATAATTGATGAATCACTATCTATGTCTATCATTGCTCCTTCTACTAATCCTTCTTGTAGTACTTTCACTTCCACCTCATCTAGTGGTGACGGTCTCACTTGTGATGCCTCACTAGTGGTTGAGAATGAGAATCTCAAGAAAGAGGTTAACAAGCTCACTCACACTTTAGCTAATGCCTATGGTGGTGAGGACCGCTTGCTTATGTGCTTGGGTAGCCAAAGAGCTTCTCTCTACAAAGAGGGATTGGGCTATACCCTCAAGAAAGGTAAGGCGGCCTTTGCTTTTCATAAGACTAGTTTTGTGAAGAATAATGATCGGTTTTGCATTAGTTGCAAGCAAGTGGGTCATAAAGAGCATGAATACACCAACAAGAGCAAAAATACTAATGTATCCTCCCTTAAGCTTGATTCATGCTATATGCTTACTAAGGGTACAAATGGTGTGAAGGCTAAGTTTATTGGTAAACCATGGATGGGCTCAAAGAAGAAAGCCATTTAGGTACCAAAGAGCTTAGTGACTAACCTTCAAGGACCCAAGCAAATTTGGGTACTTAAAAAGAATTGATTTTCTTTTGTAGGTTAATTACAAAGCCGGAGGAAGGTATTAGGTTCTTGATAGTGGGTGCATTCAACACATGACCGGTGATCGAAGGATGTTCAACTCAATCAACATCAATGGCAATGATGGTTATAATAGTATCACATTTGGTGACAATGGCAAAGGCAAGATCAAAGGGATTGGTAAGATTGCAATATCCAATGACATGAGCATATTCAATGTGTTGCTAGTAGAGAGCTTGAACTTCAATTTGTTATATGTGGCTCAATTGTGTGATCTTGGATTCAAATACATATTTGGGGTAGATAATGTAGAGATTATAAGTGTAGATGGCTCTAACTTGATCTTCAAAGGCTTTAGATATGATAATCTATACTTGGTTGATTTTAATGCTAGTGAAGCTAAATTATCTACATGTTTGTTCACTAAGTCTAGCATGGGTTGGTTATGGCATAGAAGGCTTGGTCATGTTGGAATGAAATAATTGAATAGATTGGTTAAACATGACTTGGTTAGAGGCTTGAAAGATGTTGTGTTTGAAAAGGATAAGCTTTGTAGCTCTTGTCAAGCCGGAAAACAAGTTAAAAACACCCATCCTAAGAAAAGCATGATGAGCACTGGTAAAACATTTGAATTATTGCACATGGATTTGTTTGGGCCAACACAATACACTAGCATTGGTGGTAACAAATATGGCTTTGTAATAGTGGATGATTACACTAGATACATATGGGTATTCTTTATAGTGGATAAAAGTGATGTGTTTACAACATTCAAATCATTTGTCAAGGGCATTCACAATAAGTTCGAAACAACCATCAAGAGAGTTAGAACTGACAATAGTAGTGAGTTCAAGAATACTAGAATTGATGAGTTATGTGATGAATTTGGATTTTAGACATCAATTCTCGGTAAAGTACACTCTACAATCAAATGGCCTTATTGAGAGAAAGAATATAACACTTATTGATATGGCAAGGTCTATGCTTAGTGAGTACAATGTGAGTCAATTTTTTGGGCCGAAGCTATCAACACGGCTTGCTATTGTAGCAACCGTCTTTATTGTCACCGATTGAAAGAGAAGACACCATATGAGCTCTTGAATAGTAGAAAGCCCAACATCGCATATTTTTGGGTCTTTGGTTGCAAATGTTGTTTCTTGAAGAAAGGCACTAGATTAGGCAAGTTTGACAAGAAATATGATGAAGGATTTCTACTTGGTTATTCCACTACAAGCAAAGCATATAGAGTTTGGAATTTGGATAGTGGTACTCTAGTGGATTGCTCGTGGCTTGTGTGATCCTCATCTTATGTTGGTTCAGCGTGCGTGCGTGTTTTTAGTTTGAGACGGAATTTGTGAACCACGGCGTCGTTGTGTAGCCGAGGGGATTTTTAGGCGTGGGGATGAGACAGAACCTACTGATCCTGGCGTCGGTGCGCGCCGTAGATCGGGTGAGAAGGTTACCTCGGGACAAACCTTGGCATCGGTGCGCGCCACGGATGGAGGTAGCTTGGTGTGGATGTGTCAGAGCTTACTGATCTTTGGCGGCGATGCGCGCCGTGGGATCGAGCGAGGCGGAGCCACGAACGGACCCAGGCGTCGGTGCGCACCGTGGATCGAGAGAGTTAGTTTAGTTAGTTCAAGAATCGAATGAGCCAGAGCTCGTGGATCCTAGGAGCGCAGTCGGAAGTGAAGCCGTTACACGAGTTTAGGAGTCGCGGTCCCAGGTTTATTGGAGCACAGTCAGAAGTGAAGCCGTTACACGAGTTCGGAGTCGTGGTCCCAGATTTATTGGAGCGCAGTCGGAAGTGAAGCCGTTACATGAGTTCGGAGTCATGGTCCTAGGTTTATTGGAGCGCAGTCGGAAGTGAAGCCGTTTGAAGCCGAACCGTAGTTAGTTGGTTAAAGATCGGACGAGGCGATGCTCGCGGATCCTGGCGTCGGTGCGCGCCGTAGGATCGGGCGAGTCAGAGTCGTGGATCTGGCGAGTTCGAGGTCGCCGTCCTTGGCGTTTGTCTTGAGCCCCCGAGCCCTATCGGGCCTTCGTGGGGGTCAATGTGAGTATTGTGCGTTACCCCATCCTCGGTTTCTCACAAAACAGAGGGGCTGAGTTTCGTCGCCTGTCCCGTTCGCTCGGGCTCGAAGACTAGCTCGGTGAGTTCGCTAACGGGTGTGATCGAGTGGAATCTAGGTCCGTCGTTCGTGACGGGGTCGGCATAGCCCTCTTGTGACATTCCACTACTCCTTTACCTGCAACCCGGCAGATGCCTAGGTCGTTCCGGAGACGGACCCGGGTGGCCTAACGGCCTCCCCTCGATGGAGATTCTATGGGCCTAGCGAGAGGTTCAGGATCGAACGAGAAGGTTGAGATGACCCGGTCTGCCAAACCGGGCGAGGGCCGCACGGTGCTCATCTACGGTTTTCTCCCCTAGCTCTGTTGGTTGCCCATGTCGAATGAGACAACCGCCGCTTCGTGACGCAACACGGAGCATTCTGGTGCATTTCGCTGCACGTGCGATGCTTAGTTCCCGAGCCCCCGGGCGGTTCAGGGCCCGAATCATCCGGGAGGCGCGGGCGTATGAAATGGATGCGCGTATGGATGTATGAATGATTTATAAAGAAATAGAGGGAGTTTTGGTAATGTTTACCTTCACGACTGGAGTGACGGGGCTCGGAGAGCTTCAGTCGGAAACATCCGACCGGGACCCGTGCTCGTCGTTCGTGACGGAGTCGGCATGGCCTTTATGGGGCGTCCCTTCGCTTCCTACCTGTGTTTCGGTGTTTATCCTGAGTGATTCGATCGGCTCGGGGGATCGGTTGGTCTCCCGTTGGAGATTTCATTTTTAGTCTCCCCAGGCCTGGCCTGGGGAGGCGGGGATCCGCCCGCGTGCGGTGGCACTTCGGTTCCTATGCCCGTTGTGTGGTAGTGGTTGATCGTGTGGTAGAGGTGGGCCACGGCCAGGCCATGTCTCGTCTGATCAGGAGCCGTTCCACCGAGCAGGGCGCGTCTCATCGGTTCATGGTATGTCTTATCTGCATTAAATGGAAAAGAGAGAGATTCTCGCTCCGCCGTTCTGCCTTCCTTAACCGCTGCTCCTTTCTCTTTAAGTAGGAGCAGGGAGAGGGTTTTTCGTTCCGTTCCTTTGCATGTTCTTCATCTGCCGCTGCCTTCTCTCTTCCTTTTTTGCCGTAAGCGTTCTTGAGAGCCGTGGAGGTTTCTAGGAAAGAAGGGGGAGAGAGTGAGGGCGAAGAGAGGAACTCACTGACCTTTTTGCGATCCAGAGCAAAATGTCGGACTGGCGGACGTCCAACATGAGGAAGTCGGTGCTGGAGGCTTTCGTTGCGAAGGGGTTTCTGCCACCGCAGGAGGTGGCACACTGGAGGGTCCCCGGGAAGGAGGAGTTCCCGCAACCTCGTCCCGACGAGGTGATTTCTTTCCTTACCTTTCATGAGCGCGGATTGGGATACTCTGCGCACTGGTTCCTGCGCGGGCTCCTCAACGAGTGGGGTCTAGAGCTGTAGCATCTCAACCCGACGGGGGTGCTGCACATCGCTGGTTTCATCACCGTTTGCGAGGCCTTCCTCAGGATGGAGCCGCACATGGATCTCTTCTGGCTTTTCTTCTCCGGGAGAGCTATGGTGGACTGGAGTTCGGCCGAGATCGCTCCGGTGGGAGGTTTCTGTGGCAGAACCACCCGAAATAGCGTACTTACGAAGGCGCTTGTCTTCCATCAGACACTAAGCACCTCGAAAGTAACTACAGCGAGCGGTGTCCGTCGAGCACACCCCAAGGGAGAACCCAAAAGATCCACATTTTTCCCAAGGATCCAATAATGAAAACGAGTTACAACACAAGTCTATCTCATACATTAGAGTTTCTTGAAAAGTACATTATTACAATACCAAATATAGAGTACGGAATGATAAACAGCGGAATATTAAAAGATAACATCTAGCGATAAGATAACGAGGATTCCGTCTGAGCCCACCGGATGGATCCTCCACATAAGGAACTCCTCAAGCGTCACCGCATGGTCAGGGTAAATAAACCACGAGTACACAATGTACTCGCAAGACTTATCCGACGGTGGGAATACTTTCCGACTCCAAGGAATATGCTAGGCTTTATGGTTTCTTTGGTTCTCTTTTAGCAAAAAGCAATACTAATAGTGAGTCCTTATTGATACATTATTATCATCACCGTATTAAGTTTTCATCTAATCAATCTATATAAGCCTGTTCTACTTTCAAGCAAGAGTTGAGCAATCGGTTCCATTTCTTCTCCTTTCAACTTTCGGTTCTTACTACGGTGCTAAACCGCAGACAAGCCGTACCGGATAACCCGGCGATTCGCGAATCAATGTGCCCAGTTGGGTGCCCCGAAGACACACGCCCCGCTTGTACCCGTGCACAAGCGGGGACTAACCCACCACTCTCTGTCCGGGTGTCCGTGTCCCCGTCAAACTTGGACTCAAGCCCCCACATCCCGAGTCCGGACTCGGTCATGTGCAAGGACCTCCACCACCTCCTCTTCCCATCATCGGTCCGGAAAGAGCCGGATCCGCGACAAAGAGAGCAAACAAGCCTTCCTGCGCCCATACCCAAGTATGTGCTCGAGACAATAATCTGTGACTTGCCTAGAGTCATATGCAACGACCGGTCCTTAATCGACACAGTGGGGAAAAAAGTGTAACGGGCTATGCCTCATTGGCGCAGGACACAACCCCTCACACCCACCAAGTACCAAATCCACATCCTGTCCCGGTCACCATTTTCCTTTCCATTATTTCATCATGATATCATAGTTTAATCACCTATTTGCGAGTAACGATAAAGTTACTCACGCCACCGACATCCCCGAGCATAGCTACTACTCGATTGCACTAGTAGGACTCATGGTGGATATATTTATGCATGTAGCTTCCATAAAATGCCCGTAACGTAAATGCATATCATATAAATATATTCAATGATCATTTAAAAATAGGGTTATGCACGGGGGGCTTGCCTTGGCGGTAGCGGTGTCAAGAAACAAAATCGATGACGGGTGGCTCTCGGAACGTCCTCCCGCACGAGGATCTCCTCGTACTCTTCGATGACTTCGTCGTACTCCTGCTCGCCGAATGTCACGATCTCCAGTGGCCCTCTATATGCATGCAGTGATGATGATGCAATAATTAATATATAGGCAACCGCAACTCTTAAAATAAGAATACATCTACCAAACTACTAAGCTAACTCTAATGACTAATACGCAAAGTTACCTATTATTCCCACTAAACAAGTATGAAACATTTCATGTATTATCTTAGCAACTAAAGGCATCCTTATTGTTAATATCAATTTACTATATATATAATAAAACAAGGTGCACTAGCTACCATGCATCATAAAAATTTATTCTCTAAATAACCATAATGAGCATTTCAAAATAATAAAGTAATCCTAAAGGTATCACTGAACTATACGAACTAATTACACTAACAGGTAGGTCATGAATTTAGGAATCTAACAAAATTTATTTCACAATCAATAAATAAATTCAAATGAGCTCTAGAGATGAAGAAAATGATATTATTGGAGGAGGCTAATCACGCAATTGAACTTGTCGACTTGCACATGACCTGTGGGTCTAGAATTACTAGATGAGACCATGAGTCAAGAAAATAAGAAGAAGAATGAAGGAATTCTTACATGCTAGCTACCTTAGAATTGAATGAAGTGCCACCTACGGTGATGATCGATGTCGGAGGCAATGCAAGAGGAGAGACACCGGGAGCTTAGCAAATGCCCGCCTTCTACGTGGAGTGGAGTAGAGCCATATATAGCTTGATCGATCGTGGGTGGTCATGAGTAGTCGGGAAGCATGAAACGAGTTGGCGGGGTTGTCCTCACGGCTGCGTGCCGTGTCTTGTGGTGAGGTCTTGGTCATGAGAGAATTAATTCAAGGATTGAACTTTGAGTGGTCTTGGACTTACGAGCATGTCAGACTGGAGTGGGCTTTGGGCTAAACGTGCTTGGCGGTGGTGGCAACTTTCGGAAGCAAAAGCAATGATGCGGCTTATAATGCGAATTACTACATGATAGTAATTCGAAGGACGGTGCTTACAAGTTCATTCGTGGATAAACATTGAACCCACATCGAATTATTTTTATACTGTGCTCTCTAATAATTTATTTATATTCTAACAATACTCATAGATATTTATGTTTATCCTATTCATTATAATAAAGTTCATTTCCTTGGATCATCAAAGATTATCGACATGCATACTAAAAAACGACGCGTTCGTTGGGGCATGCAGAGGCAACGAGCGGTCAAAAAAAATCAATGGAGGAGACCACGTGTCAAAAGCATTTCTTTGTGGGTGGTGTATTTTCTCGGATGAACAAAGGTGTTTACTGCTGCGACCTACCGTGTGGAAAATTTGTATGTCCTTCATTTGCAAAGCAACCGAGTGCATGAAAGCAAGCGGAGTGCTCAGGTGGCTGAGCTTGTGAGTGATATAAATGCGCGTGGCGTGTAATACACTATGGCGGTGGTAGCGCGTCGTGCCTTCGATAATTTTGTAAGGTGATTAGCAAGCGAAGCACAAAAGGGGTAATTAGAACAACGATAGATGAATGTGGTAGCGTCGCGAGATTGATGGAGATATAAATCTTGCCAAGTGGTATGCTAATAATTAGTGAATGACAATAATTTATCATTTGACTTTGTGGCTATGGACCTCTCACGGAGAGAGATGACGTCTTTGGAAGGATAACTTGGACAAGGAATAAATTAGAGCTCAATTTGAGAATTAGTGCAATAAAATTTAATTTCTCATTTACCACATGCAATAATACATAAACATGATGCTCATGACATGGTTTAGTATTTTGATTAAAGCGTAACACCGAGGGTGTTACGGTTTTTTGTGGCGTAACCTCCTAAATTATAGGGCCCATATGCACTGTCAACGTCCAACGACCTTTGACATTTATGCATATGTTACCGATAACTTAAGAAGACTGTCGGGTGTCCTCGGAGAACCCCGAATCATCCACGATTTCCGAAAGCGGGATCACATTACTGAGTCATTGCAAGGTATTACAACATTTATCCAAATATCAACACAGAGTAAATCGGCGGAAGTCTTACAATAACTTAGTTTACAAAACATTTATTTCAAACCTTACAAACTAAGTTCGATTATTATTACAAAACGTAGTAGTGGAGTGGCATTATAATATAAACAAAACACACAAATATCATCGCACTCGCCTTAAGGGCCACACATTACTTATCATCATCATGACTGAACAACGGTCATGCAAAGACGATCCAAAACAGATTCCGCTCATGAGCCTCACCGCAACAAGGGTCAGCGAACCACGAGTACGAAAGTACTCAAAGAAGACTTAACCGAAATAAAAACCGATAAGACTCGGGAATGCAAAGCTCGAGGATTCAAGGTATGGCTTTAGCAATAATCAAAGTTCTTTTGCTTAAAAGCACTTTAACAAAATTCTTTGTATCAAAATTTAAAATCTCATCAGATCATATACAAAGCTGACACGATCCGTATTAAGATCATGAAACTTCATATCCAACACTTTCTCGAACCATTCTCGAATTCCAGTTATTAATCTCACGATGATGATCGGAGAATTGAGTCTCCATAACCGAGGAGCAACGACGATTGAACCGATTATAAACCCAATTGGGGAATTCCAGACCACCACGACATATGTAGGTCCACGACCTACATATACCAACCTACCCTTGGATCCTCTGAAACAAGAACGGGTCCGCGCCACCCGAAACACAAAGACACCTCAAATCCGCCACATTCCAATACGAGGGTACACGCTACGCTCTCCGCCATCTCTCCACTCCCGGTCTTGCGAGTAGCCATTCTCGTAATAGAATCGCCAAGTTTAGGCTTACCGGAGTATGTGGTTAGTACTACAAATTCTCAACTCACACAGGTCAACAACAGTACGGACCTTAATCGACACAAAGGAAAGAACCCGCTCACAAGACCTCCATGTCTTGTGGCTCACACACACCGAGTCCGCCTTGGGTCTAGATTTATTACTCCACATTCCCATATCACATGCTAACATAATTAACCAATGTTCCATTTAAAACTTGCGGTGATGGTATCCCCAACTCGATCGGTCTAAGCGAGCTAAGCATAACTAGGCATATACGATTTTTTTTTTAAACGGGTAACAAAGTAGATATGGAACAACAAGGTTGATAATGCAACAATTAGGTTTCCCCTTGACTTCTAATCACTTAATGCAATATTGAAAAGCAAAAGCGAAATCAATTTGTAAAATACAAGGTAGGGTTATATGCATCCGGGGCTTGCCTTCGTTGACGGAAAAGTCTGGCTCCTGCGACGTTTCACACGTCTTCGATCCGACTTCAACAGACAGATCAACCTCCTCCGCAACTTGATTAACTACCGCTGCGTTCACCTTCGTTTACTACACGTAGTAACATTGCCATGTTTACATGATGGGGAATATGAAACATGATGCTCGATGATGGATACAAAAATAAATAAATTGGATACAATTTTTCTTCGCAGTACAGTTACAAACCAAACTAACCAAACCATATTCGTAACTGATGAGACCACGCTAGCACCGATCACTTTGGTGAACTCTCCGACCACTATGGTGAGCTATCCGACCACTATGGTGAGCTATCCGACCACTATGGTGAGCTATCCGACCACTATGCTGAGCTATCCGACCACTATGCTTGAGCTATCCGACCACTATGCTTGAGCTATCCGACCACTATGCTGAGCTATCCGAAGCAAAGATCGTCGGTGAGGGAGAACCGCGATCGCGGCGATCAAAATGAGTAAACAACAATCGATTTAAAGACTACAAGAGATCGAAACGAAACCGTAAGCACAGCGATTACGGACAACGGCTCACCGAAAAGCTCAGCCACGATGACACGCCCGCGGCGGTGAAGTTCTTGACCTCGAGGAAGAAAAACAGGGGACAAATGAAGTTCTCGGCTATTTCAGGCGATCAAGGCTAGTGGGTTGATTCGCAAGGAAAAGACGGAACTAGGACGGCCTTTACCGAGATGGCAACAGCGCTAGGGAGACGATGCGAGCTTGTTGGAGCGATGACAACGAGTGGTGGTGAAAACAAAGGAAGAAAAAGCAGCGATGACGACGTCTTGGTACTTATAGCGCGTAGAAGCTCAAGGAAGCCACGACGGAGCTATTCCGTGCGGTAGCGACATCAAAGACGGCCACGACACGCGCTGGAACGCCAAGAAGGAACGACGGCAATGTAGCTTAGGCGGCGAACATCATTCACAAAAATTACAAAATTGCCATACGCCAAAAATTCACAATTTACTCTCAAATTTTTCATAACAACTCAAAAATCTCCAAAAACAAAAGTTGTTCAAAATTGAAAGTTCTACCACTTTGCTTCTATAACCATCTCCTAATTACATCTAGATTTTGAAATGGATTTTCGGTAGGATTTAAATGCTGAAAAGCGGGGTTTTCTCGAAAAATTCAAAATCCAAACAAACTTTGAATTTAAGTCAAACAATACAATTCAACACATACCACATGAATATAAACTTGTTTTAGTGTATGCATCTCAAAGTTTTCACCAAATGCCAAATGCTTTGCAATGCATATGATGACATGTAGAGGTTTTAGTATTTTAAACACCCGAGGTGTTACAATCCTTCCCCTAAAAGAAATCTCTACCGAGATTCAAAGCCATAGAGTAAGTAATGGAAAAGGAAATGTGCTAATCCAAAAACATCCCGAACTCTTCCATAAAACAAGCGAGGTTTCTTTACAAAACACTATTTGTAGCAACCGAGCTCAACTAACATTATCTATTCTATATTGACGCTAGAAACTCGGAAATTTTTCTAACAAGTAATCTTACGATTCCCGGTAGCTTCCTCTTGAATGTTGATTCCATTGTATCTTGTAGAACTTTATTGTCCTCCTTCGAGTAACACGATCTTTACGAGCCAACACTCGGATAGGATATTCTGAATAAGTCAAATCTGATTCAAGTCCTACCCCCTCAATCTCAACATTCTGCTCAGGCACTCGGAGACACTTCTTCAATTGAGAAACATGGAATACATCATGCACTGCTGATAGATGTTCTGGTAATTTCAAGCGATATGCCACTTTTCCATACCTCTCCAAAATTTGAAATGGTCCAATATATCGAGGTGCTAACTTGCCTTTAACACCAAAACGAGTAACTCCCTTTATTGGTGATACTTTAAGATACACAAAGTCCCCTTTGTTAAACGTCAATGGTCGACGCCGTTTATCTGCATAACTCTTTTGTCGGGACTGAGCTATCTTCAAATTACTTTGTATTTGCCTAACCTTGTCTTCTGTTTCTTTCACAAGATCAACTCCAAAGAATCTTCTTTCTCCGGGCTCAGACCAACTCAACGATGTTCTGCATCTACGACCATAGAGTGCTTCAAATGGAGCCATTCTAATGCTTTCCTGATAACTATTGTTGTATGAGAACTCGGCCAAAGGTAAACACTCATCCCACTTCTTGGAATAGTTAAGGACACAACACCTTAACATATCTTCAAGTACTTGATTGACTCTTTCAGTCTGTCCATCAGTCTGTGGGTGATAGGCTGTACTAAACAGAAGCTTGGTTCCCAACGAAGAATGTAATTGTTTCCAAAAGCTGGAGACAAACTGTGTACCCCTATCTGACACTATGGTCCTTGGTACTCCATGCAGACTCACAATCCGCTCTAAGTACAGCTTGGCATATCGTATGATGGGACATGCATTCGAAGAATCGGAAGAAAATCGTTGACTTGGTTAGTCGATCCACAATAACCCATATTGAGTCATATCCCTTTGATGTCTTGGGTAGACCAACAATAAAGTCCATACTAATGTCCTCCCATTTCCAAGCTGGAATAGGTAATGGTTGTAGTTCTCCAGCAGACCTCAAATGTATAGCTTTTACTTTTCGACAAGTATCACACCTTGCTATATATCTTGCAATTTCTATCTTCATTTTAGTCCACCAAAATCTTTGCTTCAAATCATGGTACATCTTGTTGCTCCCGGATGGATAGATAACCTAGTAGCATGTGCCTCATCTAGAATTGATCGCCAGTAACTCAGAACTTTTGGTACCACCAAAGCGATCCTTGAACCATAACACATCTTCATCATCTATGTTAAAGAATTCGCTTTTCCATTCTTGACTTTTTCCTTGATATGGGCTATACCCTTATTTTCCTTTCGAGCGACAATAACTTGATCTCGAATAGTGGCTTCAATAATTATGTTGGTCAAATTGCCTGTTGAATTACATCTACATTCAACTTCTCCATCTCTTGACATAAGGTCAAACCCATTGTTCTTACTTTCGTGCAATTGCAATAACTTTTGCGACTTAGAGCATCTGCAACCACATTTGCTTTTCCGGGATGATAATGCACTTCTAAGTTATAATCTTTAATCAGCTCTAACCATCTTCTTTGTCGCATATTCAATTTCGATTGAGTAAAGATATACTTTAAGCTCTTATGGTCAGTATATATATGGCATGTATTACCAAGTAGGTAATGCCGCCAAATCTTCAAAGAATGGACCACAAATTTGCTAACTCCAAATCATGAGTCGGATAGTGCTCTTCATGTTGCTTAAGTTATGCGGATGCATAAGCAATGACTCGGCCTTCTTGCATTAACACACATCCAATACCAATACCCGACGCATCACAATAGGCGTCAAATGACTTCTCGATGTCGTTGGGCTAATATTTGTGCGATGGTCAACAATCTCTTCAAAGTCCGAAAAAGCCTTTTCACAGTCAGACGACCAAACAAACTTGACTTGGTTCTTCAACAACTCAGTAATGGACTTTGACACTTTAGAAAAATCTGGAATAAACCGACGGTAATACCCCGCCAATCCCAGAAAACTCCTAACTTCATGAACTGTGGTTGGTGGTTTCCAATCCAGAACATCCTTCACTTTGCTTGGATCAATGAAACTCCTTCCACGACAAGACATGTCCAAGAAATTGTACTTCCTTAAGCCAAAACTCACACTTGCTGAACTTTGCATATAGTTGATGTTCTCTCAAACGAGTCAGAACAATTCTGAGATGTTCCGCATGTTCTTCCTTACTCTTGGAATATACTAGAATGTCATCAATAAACACCACAACGAATTTGTCTAGCTCAGGCATGAATACTGAATTCATCAAATACATGAAATGAGTGGAGCATTGGTCAAACCAAAAGACATGACCAAATATTCATATAATCCATATCTTGTGGTAAATGCCGTTTTGGGAATATCTTGAGCTTTATCTTGATTTGGTGATATCGACCTCAAATCTATCTTGAGAAAACTTTGGCTCCGGCCGATTGATCAAAAAGCAAATCTATCCGAGGTAATGGATACTTATTCTTGATGGTCACTTCATTCAGCGGATGGTAGTCGACACATAACCTCAAGGTCTCATCTTTCTTTTTTTCACAAAATCGCGGACATCCCCAAGGTGATGAACTAGGTTGGATAAATCCCTTATCAATCAGTTCTTGCAACCGAGTTTTCAACTCGGCCAATTCCTTTGGTGGCATCCTATAAGCTCTCAGAAATCGGAGCTGTTCCGGTTTTAACTCTATGTTAAAGCTGTACATCTCTATCGGTGGTAGACCGGGTAATTCTTCAGAAACACATCGGAAATTCACATACTACCGGGATATCTCTAATCTCTTTGACGACAGTTGCACAAACTTTGCCTTGATCTTCTTAAGGTTGGAAGTTGGATAAGAAGTTGAGAATTACTATCCGCAAACTTACCCTTATAGTTCTATTCAAAGCATTTATAATGACCTTATCTTTGATACATCCAATTCATTCCCAAAATTACATCTATATCCACGGTCCTTTAGGATTATCATGGTAGTGGGAAAAATATGCCCACCTGGTTTATGGGTACACTGGTATACCATTTCCTTAGTACGAGGCGTCCCCCAGGCATTTGTATAAAGAAATTTTCCTTTGTTGTCCCAATTGAAATTTCATACTTCACAACAAATGCTCTATTGATGAAGGAATGCGATGCGCGAGAATCAAAAAGTATAACTGCAGGATGATTGGCAGCGAAACATACCCATCATCTTTGGCTCTCCTTACGGAATTTCCCGGCTTGAATATAGAAAACCCTTCTGTCTTCCTCTCATCTTTGCCCTTCTCGAGCATTACATTTGTGGTTCTTGTTTGGTGCTTGACCACTGTTGTTGATTGGCGGGGCCTTCGATAATGTTGATTAGCTTTGCCTAGGATATGGACATTCCCTAGAGAAATGACCGATCCTCCCACAATTGTAACACGGATAGTTGTGACCTGTGATGTTGGAGCATTACCACTAGGAACATTGGTTAAGCTGTGAGTCCGGATAGGTTATAGCGGGACGGACATTTGATCTATTGCCCGGCTTGGAACTCATGGCGGACGATAAGGAGGGCGATAATGGTTTCTTGGATGATAAATCACTCTCTGCCTCTTTTGGGTTCCACCAAAAGGTCCAGACAACACATTCTTTTTTTCTTCTTGAGCTCCTTATGTTGCCGATACTTTGCCTCTGAAGCAAGTGCAATATTTATTGCCTCATGATAAGTGATATTGGTGCAGTGTCATCATTGTCTATGATTTGGTATTTAGACCTCTCATGAACCATTTTTTTTCTTGGCATCCGTATTGACATGTTCGGTGCATATTGTGACGGTGATTGAATCTTCCTACATCTTGCATCACAGTTTGATCTCCTTGCTTCAAGGCAAGGAACTCTTCTAACTTCATAGCCATCACTCCTTGAGGATATAATAGGCTCTAAAAGCGACGAAATTCTATCCAAGTTAATGGAACACTGCGGGTTGCATGGCCATAAGGTTTGCATACCAAGCACCCATTTGCACCTCTAAGTTCTTTGGGCGGCAAACAACGGCTACGAAACTCCGTGCAATGAATAAGATCAAATTTACATTCCATGGTCCTAAGCCGGTCATCGACCTCCAATGGTTCATCACCTTAGTGAACCTTGGGGTTTTGTATCTGTGAAGTCAACATATGTAGCCTCATGCCCGTTAGGATTCGTCCATGATTTCTATGCATCGATTTTGATTACTTTGAGCCATCTCATGAAGCAAGCGAGAATTTTCCATAGTCCACATTGACTAATGCAGCGATAGCATCAGCCAAATTAATTCGGCATTGGTGGCGGGTTGGGGATATCATCCTCATCTTGTGAAGTACCCGGAATCTGCGAACCTCGCGTCTGACGCATCTCATTTATAACAAACCAAACTTTATTCACAAGTCTTTATTCAAAGATCCTAAAGCTTACTACAACGCATTACATCGGTGCCACTTATTTAAACACAAGACCACATCTAAACCAGACTACTTAACTTAACTAGAAGTAATTATTTCACAACTCTACTCCTTTTTGCGATTACATCAAACTTGAGCTCGGTATCCATTCGGAATTATTACGCCTTCATTATCACTTTCATCAATCATTACTAATTCTTTGGGATCTTCTTCTTCTTTCGATTCACTTTCATCGGCAAGGAGGGCGACACGGGATCCAATGCATCAACTTGGGGTTCATGATTTGGATCTAGGAGATTGCTTAGCCTATGAACTTCCTCATGCAGATATGTATTATGCTCTTCTAAGTCTTCTACATAAAATTCTAACTCATGAGTTCTAACTCTAGCTACATTTTCCCTATGCCAAGCTTCATTCCTTCCTTCCACTGTACGAACTAACATACGTTCGCAGTTCCTGTGAGCTGTGGTAAGATGCCTTAATTGTTCCTGTAATCTGCCCACCTGAATGGCGTCCATAGCCCTATCTCTAGTAGCTTGGGCTAACTCTGCAGAAATCCTCTGTATCTCCGCCTGAGGATCAGGCCTAGAGCTGCTACTGCTAGCACCATCATTCCTAGGGGCAAGTTGGTGACGAGGAACTCCTTTGGGTCCAGTGGACTTACGGGGCGTCATCTTGGCACGAGCCATACTGAAGGAAACCAATTTAATCCAAGTAAGACCACTTGATCAAAGTCTAAAGAGCAGCTATGATGGATTACATTCCTCAAATCAGACTCACTACTCAACTCCAGACTAAGAGGTGAAGGAAGTAACGAGTGAATTAAGCATGATGCATGAATCGTTCTTACGAACAAAAACATCAAAGTTTATAATGCACATAAACAACATTTATTTTTTTTATATATAGGGCATAGTAAGATTACTACTCCACCACACAAGACCCTTTTAATCACATAAGGAATGGTGAGAAAGAAATAAGATAAGTCAGAAGCAATTTGGACCAAACTATCAAGTTAAATTTAGTCATCCAAATCCTTTTGAAGTTTTTGTAAAACAATACCACAAAAACCTTGTAACGATCGCTCCGATACCATTCTGTGGCAGAACCTCCTAAATTATAGGGCCCATATGCACCTGTCACTGTCCAACGACCTTTGACATTTATGCATATGTTACCGATAACTTAAGAAGGCTGTCGGGTGTCCTCGGAGAACCCCGAATCATCCACGATTTCGAAAGCGGGATCACATTACTGAGTCATTGCAGATTACAACATTTATCCAAATATCAACACAGAGTAAATCAGCGGAAGTCTTACAATAACTTAGTTTACAAAACATTTATTTCAAACCTTACAAACTAAGTTCGATTATTATTACAAAACGTAGTAGTGGAGTGGCATTATAATATAAACAAAACACACAAATATCAACGCTTACCTTAAGGGCCACACATTACTTATCATCATCATCGCCTTTGAACAGCGGTCATGCAAAGACGATCCAAAACAGATCGCTCATGAGCCTCACACCGCAACAAGGGTCAGCGAACCCGAAAGTGCGAAAAGTACTCAAAGAAGACTTAACCGAAATAAAAACCGATAAGACTCGGGAATGCGGGCTCGAGGATTCAAGGTATGGCTTTAGCAATAATCAAAGTTCTTTTGCTTAAAAGCACTTTAACAAAATTCTTTGTATCAAAATTTAAAATCTCATCAGATCATATACAAAGCTGACACGATCCGTATTAAGATCATGAAACTTCATATCCAACACTTTCTCGAACCATTCTCGAATTCCAGTTATTAATCTACGATGATGATCGAGAATTGAGTCTCCATAACCGAGGAGCAACGACGATTGAACCGATTATAAACCCATTTGGGAATTCCAGACCACCACGACATATGTAGGTCCACGACCTACATATACCAACCTACCCTTGGATCCTACGAAACAAGAACGGGTCAGCGCCACCCGAGAGCACAAGACACCTCAAATCCGCCACATTCCAGCCCACGAGGGTACACGCTACTCCCGCCATCTCTCCACTCCCGGTCTGTGAGTAGCCATTCTCGTAATAGAATCGCCAAGTTTAGGCTTACGGAGTATGTGGTTAGTACTACAAATTCTCAACTCACACAGGTCAACAACAGTGACGGACCTTAATCGACCACAGGCGGAAGAACCCGCTCACAAGACCTCCATGTCTTGTGGCTCACACACACCGAGTCCGCCTTGGGTCTAGATTTATTACTCCACATTCCCATATCACATGCTAACATAATTAACCAATGTTCCATTTAAAACTTGCGGTGATGGTATCCCCAACTCTGATCGGTCTAAGCAGAGCTAAGCATAACTAGGCATATACGATTTTTTTTTTAAACGGGTAACAAAGTAGATATGGAACAACAAGGTTGATAATGCAACAATTAGGTTTCCCCTTGACTTCTAATCACTTAATGCAATATTGAAAAGCAAAAGCGAAATCAATTTGTAAAATACAAGGTAGGGTTATATGCATCCGGGGCTTGCCTTCGTTGACGGAAAAGTCTGGCTCCTGCGACGTTTCACACGTCTTCGATCCGACTTCAACAGACAGATCAACCTCCTCCGCAACTTGATTAACTACCACGCGTTCACCTTCGTTTACTACACGTAGTAACATTGCCATGTTTACATGATGGGGAATATGAAACATGATGCTCGATGATGGATACAAAAATAAATAAATTGGATACAATTTTTCTTCGCAGTACAGTTACAAACCAAACTAACCAAACCATATTCGTAACTGATGAGACCACGCTAGCACCGATCACTTTGGTGAACTCTCCGACCACTATGGTGAGCTATCCGACCACTATGGTGAGCTATCCGACCACTATGGTGAGCTATCCGACCACTATGCTGAGCTATCCGACCACTATGCTTGAGCTATCCGACCACTATGCTTGAGCTATCCGACCACTATGCTGAGCTATCCGAAGCAAAGATCATCGGTGAGGGAGAACCGGCGACTGCAGCGATCAAAATGAGTAAACAACAAGCGGCATTTAAAGACTACAGACATCGAAAGCGAAACCGTAAGCACTGCGATTATGAGACAACGGCTCACCGAAAAGCTCGGCCACGATGACACGCCCGCAGCGGTGAAGTTCTTGACCTCGAGGAAGAAAAAGCGGGACGGCGAGTTCTCGGCTATTTCGAAGCGATCAAGGCTAGTGGTCAGTATTCGCAAGGAAAAGACGGAACTAGGACGGCCTTTACCGAGATGGCAACAGCGCTAGAGGCGATGCGAGCTTGTTGGAGCGATGACAACGACGGTGGTGAAAACAAAGGAAGAAAACGCACGATGACGACGTCTTGGTACTTATAGCGCGGCAGCAGAAGCTCAAGGAAGCCACGACGGAGCTATTCCGTGCAGTAGCGCGACATCAAAGACGGCCACGACACGCTGAACGTCGAAGAAGGAACGACGGCAATGTAGCTTAGGCGGCGAACAACATTCACAAAAATTACAAAATTGCCATACGCCAAAAATTCACAATTTACTCTCAAATTTTTCATAACAACTCAAAAATCTCCAAAAACAAAAGTTGTTCAAAATTGAAAGTTCTACCACTTTTGCTTCTATAACCATCTCCTAATTACATCTAGATTTTGAAATGGATTTTCGGTAGGATTTAAATCTTTGAAAAGCGGGGTTTTCTCGAAAAATTCAAAATCCAAACAAACTTTGAATTTAAGTCAAACAATACAATTCAACACATACCACATGAATATAAACTTGTTTTAGTGTATGCATCTCAAAGTTTTCACCAAATGCCAAATGCTTTGCAATGCATATGATGACATGTCAGGTTTTAGTATTTTAAACACCCGAGGTGTTACAAGTTTCTCCCTGTAGAGGAAGCCGAGCGTGGGAGGCTCGTATCCTGCATACTCCCCATGTGACTCCAATCGGGGATGGCACGGGGAGTGGTTCTATATTCGGAATCCGGTGGAGGCGCTGTTTCCAGCGTTCACCGGTGGGAGGCCGGTGAAGCAAAAAAGTTGGTCGTGGGATTGCGCCCGTACGGAGAGGCACAATGCGGAAGCCATCGAGGGGGAGCTTCGGAAGCTCGTAAAGTGCGGCCTCGATGGGGTGCGGGTGTTCCACACCCTTTACCGCCGCCGGGTTGCGCCATTGGCGGAGAGGACCCACCCGATGTGGATGTACGGTGGCCGGTCGGACCTAGACCACGCGTCGCCGAACGAGCTGCCAGAGGATGATATCTAGAGCCGCGTCGGCCGAGTGCTGCAGCTGAGGCCTGGAGAGACGGTCGTGGGAAAACCCATACCGTTCAATGCCTCGATCGTGCCCACACTAGTATGCTCCTTATTTTGTTCATGCTCTTTCTCTGCTTTTTTCTCATTTCTTTGATTTTGGTTCAATCGTTCCATAGGGGCTCGGGAGGTACAAATCCCGGCCGCACCTTCCTAAGGGACCGGAGGGCCAGGCCCGGCAGGCCGCCCAGAAGGAGGCGGTAGACGCCCGGAAGAAGAAAAGAACTAAGGAGGTTTAGCGGAAGGAAGAGAAGAAGGAGGTCGCCCGACGCATGAGGGCCGGGGAACATGGGAGCGACGTCGAGTCGGAACTCACGTCGGATGATCCTATGGATTTGGACGACATGGTCTTCTCCGACGAGGAGGAGAGTTGGGAGGTCATTGTGACCTCGGCGATGCGTCGCGACCCTACGGCGACGTCCGCTGGTGAGGAGCAAGAGGCCGCGCGGCATGCGGTGAGCGCGGACACCGTCGGTGGACGGACGGCGAAGCGAACGCGGTCACCGCGCCCCTCGGCGGTGTCGCCGGTCCCGTCGTCGCCTGTGGTGGACGTGGCTGAGCGAGCCGGGCGGTCCGAGGAGCGGACTGGCGCTCGTGCGGCGACGGGGCCAGTGCCAACACCGAACTTGCAGTCGGAGGAGGCCCCACCTACCGTGGGTACGGTTGAGCAGCCCGGGTGGTCTGAGGGGCAGACTGGCGCTCGGTCGATAGGAGACTTGTAGTCGGAGGACGCCCCGCCTATTGCTCCGGTTGGGGAGTCCTGAGCCGAAGGTCGTAGCGACCCGCAGGCCGGGCAGGAGCCGATCAGGACGGCTCCGACCACGTCTAAAGTGAGGGGGCACGGGTCGTAGCCTGGGAGCGGTCCTCGTCCCATAGGTCCGTGGTCATCAGAGTCTGCCTTCCGAGTCGTGCCGCTCGCCACCCGGTATGTTTCCTTTTGTTGCTTTTTTCGATTTTGGTTGGTCGAGTCTTTTTTGGAGTGTGGCTTACCCGCAATTTTTGTTAGCGGTCGGGGGATGCCGGGGTTGAGCATCGCCCCGACCCCCGTGCAGGAGGTTTGGAGGCCCACTCTACAGCTTGTTGCGGCGAGCGAAGGGGGCAGCAGGGTGGCGGCGGCGAAGCCTTCCCTCCCGAGGGTGGTGCCCCCCAGGGCGGCTGCTGATAATATGACAGCGGCAGCGACGTTGGCGGCAATCCCGGTGCCGATGGCGGGGGTTGCGTCGGAGGTAACTCTCGCGGCTACTCCTCCACTGTTCGCGGTGGAAGAGGCGAGGGAGGGTGAGCTCCCTACCTCGCCGGGTGGAGGGCTGCACAACCTGTCCTTGTCGTCAGAGCCGAAGGCGCCGGAGGGAAGTGTGGCCTGGACGGAGTTGGGACGCCCGGCGGCGTTCCACGCAAATGAGGTGGTGGAGATCCCGTCTGACGACGAGGCAGATACCGTGGCGGAGCTGCCGGTGTCGCCGCGGGAGCTGGCGGTGGTCCAGTTGGAGGCTGGGCCCTCCGACGGTTCGTCGGAGGGTGACCTAGAGTGGCCCTTCCCTGAGGACCCGTCGAAGGCGAGGTTCGTCCTCCGGGATTCCCAGGAGCGCCAACTCTGGGACATTTTTGGGGGGCAAGGGCATGCCGCGGTGTCCGAACTCACCAAGCTGTCCACGAAGCTTGAGAGCGCCCGGAAGCAGGCTCAGTTTGCTCGGCAGCTGGTTGAGGTCGACCTGCAGCTCACCGCGGAGGTGAGTTTCTAGTACTTATCCTTGCCCTTTGAATCTTTCATCGATTGTTTTTAGCATGCCTGTTTTTCATAGGAAATAAGGAAGGTGTCGTCCCGCAAGTCTTACTTACTCCGGGCGGAACACGCCCGGATGGCCGAGCTTGAGCGTCGGGTGGAGTCCGCTTGCCGCGAGTCCCAGGTCCGGGCGGCCGCGGCGTGGGCGGAGGGGTAGCGTGCGGCGGAGCGGGCGACTGCTGCCGAGCAAGGGCTCGAGGCAGCGAAGGTCCGCCAGGAGGAGACTAAGGCGGGGCTACGGACTTCCCTGGCGAATACCGAGGCAACGCTTCAAGAGGCCTTGGCGGCCCTTGAGCCGGAGCGGGCCGCCCTGGAGTTGGCACAGAAGGCCCTGGGGGCGGAGCAGAGAGCCCGGTCAGAGGCGGATCAGGAGGTGCTCGCGCTCCGAGGCTGTGCGAGCAGGTGGCTCGGTAGGCAGATGATCTCTCTATCCTTGAGGCCTCTCGCATCGGTGCGTACCTTTTTTTGTTTTCTCGTGGTGTTATTTTTTTCCTCAGCCTGTTTCTGAGCTTGTCGCCCTTCTTCCAGAGCTGGGTGAAAAGGTGAAGGCGCTGGAGCGAGACCTGGAGGTGACCAAGGCGAACTTTAGCCGGAATGCCGAGGAGCTGGCCAAGTCCCATGAAGAGCGACGTGCTCTCGAAGGGGAGCTTGGCCAGATCCGCAACGCTGCCCAGCTCGTCGTCTCAGAAGTCTTCGGGTCGGCGCCAAGTACCAGCTCGCCCACAGTCTTGCTGGCGGAGGTCCCGGACGTGGTCAAGGACCTTGTCATGAGTGGGCTGTTTTATGGAGCGTCGGGGGTGCTGACCTCGGTGGCGACGTACCACCCGAATCTGGACTTTGCCACTATCTGCGGCAGGTATGCTGAAGGCCTGAGCATGGGGGACATCCAAGCGATCGGGGAGAGCTTGCTGCCGCACGCGCGGTCGGTGTCAGAGCAAGTCTCCGCCGAGCGGGTGATGGATGTTCGTCGTGAGGACATGGCCCGAAGCATGCGTGAGGACGATGCTTCCGAGCCTACGAATAGCACGGAGCCTGGTTCAGGGGGGGAACGTCGCCTCGGCTCCGATCGTTGTGCCGCTCGTAACCGTAGGAAAGGGCGGGGTGCGATCAGTCAGGATGTTTTACAGCAAAGCTACGTAAGGGAAATTAAAGGAACGATCTGCTCTTTCGTTTCAGGTAGGAAGGAGTTTCTTCATATGAAAGTAAAAGACAAAAATAGAGGGGTAATAGTGCCTCCTAGTGGAGCCCCCGAGCGCCCCGAGCCAAAAAGTGTTCGGATCGGGGTGCTCTTACAGGAGCGTTCGCTAAGTAAACAATGGTAAAACTGAAACTTAGGGAAAGGAAAAAACAACATAGCTGTTCCAAGCGTTTAGAGAGAACGTCGTTGTCATTGTCTTTCAGTCGGTAGGCGTCCGATCGGATCACTTCAGCCTTCAGTCGTCTGGATCCTTGCCTGCTGTGCCCCCTTCTTCTGTTGCTGCTTCCTCGCCTTTTTCTTTCCTTGGCCTGCCAGTCTACCTTAGCAGGCGCTTGAGGAGCTGGCAGTCCTTGTAGAGATGGTTGACGGGATAGTTGTAGTTGGTGCACGGGCTCTCCATGAGCTCGTGGAAGTGTCCCGATCGGTCCTGCTGGGGCTATGTGCCCAAGTGATCGGCCGCGGCGACCGACGCGGAGTTGGCCGATCGGCGGCGATCCTTTCTGTTCTTTTTTCCCTCTGCGTGGAGGGGCCCTCGTCCTGATCCTGGCGCTTGGCCTTACCTCTGTCGTGGCCTCCATTGAAGCACGGTGAGAACGGCGCTTGCTGGGGGTGTTGGGCAAAGGCCGGTGGTCTCGGGTTGTCAGTGCTGGGACTCCGGTCACCGCTACATGTGCCTCGATTTGGTATGTGAGGAGCCCTACCATGTGTACCAGGTATGGTGAATCCTGGCACCCATAGTACTATCGATGCCCAGAGGCATGTGGGGAGCTTTTTGCCGTACGGGAGTCCAACGACGCCTAAAATACTGTAGACACAAATGTCGGCGCCTACAATACTGTTTGTGTCAGGGTGGTTGTGGAGCACTGTTCCCGCAGGCGTACAGGGTATGGTCCCTGGTATCGTGGTTTGACTTGTGCGCTGCCTTCTCCGTTCGCCCCTGGTCCCTTCCGAGCGGGCGTCCCCGGTCGGATGGCTCTAGTCGGCCCTGGCCGTGCCAGTCGGAGAAGAGCGGTAAGCAGGCTTCCTACGGGGTCCCCGGTCGGAGACGCGGGGTCGGAGTAGGAAGCAGCGTTTTGGGCCAGGCCTTCCGATCGGAGAGACCGTCCAGAGACGGCTGGTGTCCGAAGCGAGTGCTCCGGTCGGAGAGGTGGGCCGAAGAAGTTTGACGAGCGGGCGTTTGTTCTTTCGGACAGACCTTCCGGTCGGCGACCGGGCTGTCCTTCCGGCCCGTCGTGTTTTAGACTCTTGGGCCAGCCCATGAACTACATGCTGTTTTCTTGGGCCGAGCCCTGGCGTGGAAGCTGGTCCCCGAGGGACCCCGGGTTTATGAACTCGACACTAAGGTCAATTAGTTTAAAGATTATTTCTAGGTACTTTAGGGTAAGCACTGAAGATGGGTTTAGTGATTTACATTATATTCATCTGGCACACAGCTCATAGCATACTGCTGACAAAATTTGAGGCTCCAATAGCACTTTGGTTTCCGTTTGGTTCCGCAGCAGCTTAGATATGATATTCCACAGCATGATATCCAATAAACCATTTTAAAATTATGTTCCTGTAAAATTTTAGGCTTTCAAACTGTTATTGCTATAACTTATGGACCTACATTGCATAACTAGTGAAATACTAATATTTTTTTAAGAAGTATTATTTAACTGTTTTTTACATGGAGTCAAAAATAGGATATAATTAAATGCTACACAGTAGCTAGTTTGATTAAAAGTGTGTATTTCCCCCCTGAAATGACCATGAAGGTTGATTTGCTGATATTCAAGTGGCGAGAATTCATCAGGATAATGAGCATAAAGAGTCAATTCTCCAGGCTCGTCACAAAGAAGAACTGCAGCGCATTCAGTCTCAGGCTGAGAATGAATTGAGGGAGGTCAGTAACAAATTCTGCAACAAGCTTTGATCATGGAAGTTTTCCAGACTGATTGAATCTGTATAAATATGCAGAGGCTGTCATTGCTCAGAAAAGAGCATGAACTTCAAATAAAATCACTAAGGATGCGTCATGAGGAAGAATGCCAGAGGATGCAGGAGGAACTGGAGCTTCAGAAGTCCAAGTGGTGATTGCCTGATTGGTATTTTCGTCGTTTTGACTTTTGAAGATAGCCACTTTAGTAAATACTTAAAGCATTCTATGGTGCAGGAGGAGAAGCAAAGAGCGTTGTTACAATTACAGTGGAAAGTAATGGAAGAAAGTCAACAAGTTGATCAAGAAGTGAACTCTAAGACGGTTCTGTCTACTCACCAAGTTTGGATACGTTCATAACTAAGTGATGTACATGTCACATGCATTCAATGTTTGTTTTAGTATATTGATTGCATAGCATGCTAAGCCTTGAACATAATTATGAAGTCAATATGTTCTCACTAAGTAAGGTCAATTGTCTCACGGAATGGATACCTTGTGCAAATAGTTTTTTGTAGGTTCTACATTAATCAGAAAATATTTTTTTCTAGGTTCCGCATTTCTAACATAGTGTTCTGCCCCTACCGAGAGAATCAAATTGACAAAATAACTTAATGGTATTACACTACTATGGCTCTACACCTTTGTGGCCTGTTATTTCATATGCAATTATTTGGGCCTTATTCTGATTGGATTGCAATAGCTGTTTTACACCCTTCGACGCTTTTTAGTTCATGTTGTTTGGAAAAGCAAGTGTAAAGCATCCATAATTGTTAAAGTAGTATCATGTTTGGAATGCACATATGGTCCAGTAGCACTACTAATGAAAGAATATGTTATTTTAATTTTCAATTTGGCCGTGCAATCATTAATTCAAACAGAAATTAAATATAACATTAGTTTCATTTCTGAAATTAAATCTTACATGGACATACTGCAGCATGGTTTGTTGTGCACTTTTGTCAGTTTGTCTTGTTTGAATTCATTATATGCTTTGATTTATTTTGTATGCATGGACTATGGACAAAGTGTAGGTTTCAAGCCCTCCTGTTCTGCACTGGGTTGCTTTGGCACATTGTGATTTTCATTTGATTGTAATCCTACTTATACTTTTTGTTGCTTGCAAATATCTGAACAAAATCTTCATTCAATGCATGTATATCCTATTTTCTGGAGTACTAGTAGCTGTGTTTCATATTTGTCATCTTGATCATAATTCTCTCTAAATGGTATTACTAATTTCTTAGACGAATCAATGAAATAGAAAACATTTTGGTTCTTCTATCTTAATTACTAAGGAGGATAGTTAAGGAAATATGCTAAATCGCAAGGTAGTTTTCCATCTAGATTTTGGCGAAGTGCTTTTTGAAAATTGTTAGAAAAATGCATATGAAGTTTCAACATGTTGGAAACACAAGGCTGGTCCAAATTCCTATCTTGTTTTTTCCCTGTTTAAGTGAGACTTCAGTTGATTCTCCTTTCTAATTTAGCTCGTCATGATGCCTCGTACATGTTACTCAGTCCTTACGAAGTGCATAGATTTTTCAGGAATACTCTGTTTCGTCGATTAAGAGAGAGATCCATATGGAAGAAAAGAACATGAGGTCCAGTTGGCAAGTCTGGAGACCAAACGGAAGGTAAGATGCCATTATTTTCAGTGGTAGGCTGTGCAAATACACTTATTTGAGAAAGTTGGAATCAAGTCTTTTTTTGCTACGTTTCAGGATGTAAACTTACCTGGGATTTTAGAATCACCAATTTCGAACATGTTGAGAAAGGTAGACAAAGTGTCTCAGAACATTCCTAAACATAGAAAGGTGACTACTTCAGCGATTTCTTTATTTTTTGTAGCTTGAGCTAGCATAGGTCAGATTATGTTTTCCTGAATGCAATAATTTGTGAATTTCATATTATCCTGTGGGGTTTCTCACTTCTTTAGTTAAAATAGGTAACACACCATGAATATGAAGTTGAGACAGCAAATGGAAGAATCACAAAGCGCAGGAAAACTAGGAGCACTGTCATGTTTGGTGTATGAACTTTTACTGCATTCTTTACATTTTCTATGCATTTTACTAGCTATCTGTTTCATCCATGTTTTCTATCATATTTTTTAGGAACCGAACACTCAGAAGTCTTTGCATAATACTGCTGACAAAGATGTTACAAAAATAAAAAAGGTATGATGGTTCTGCAGGGTGACTATTTTCTTATTTTCTATTCACATTCATACATAAAAGAATCCACAAAAAATATTTTTCAGTGAACCTTATTATGTTCTGTTAGATCAATGTTTTATGTACAATTGTTGAGTTCTAATCAAATTTAGAAATCCTTTTTGAACTTTATTTTTTTTCTAATCTATGGTCCATATGTTGTTTGTAATTTCCTATAATTGCTATTTCTATTAAAGTTTGTGACATAAGCACATTCATAGTTGACATCATACCACATAGCTAACAATTTCTCAAGATGTGGTAAGCATGATACTTCCAAAGGAGACTGTATTTTGACGAGCTTCCTTCCATACTGTTTTTTTTTGTTTTTTATTTACCATTAAATTCTACTTGTTTTCCTACTTTGCCTATGGTTGCTGATGGAGTAAATGCATCTGAATCGAACCAAAGTAACCTCTGCTGTGTTGTGTTTCATCATGTAACGGAGTTGAATTAGAAAGTTTTTAAGGGCAACTAATCAAGACATGATTATTTCCTATACATTGTGTGTTTTTGCAACACTGACAGTTATGATGTGCTGCATCCTGCAGGTTCCTACAGGATCCCGTGCACATCCTGCAAACCTCGGTGAATTATTCTCTGAGGGTTCCTTGAATCCATATGCTGACGACCCTTATGCTTTTGGCTAGAAGGTGATAACTTGTTTGCGTTTGAAAAAAAGGTGACAACTTGTTTCCTCCTTGGCAGATTTTACTTATTGAGCAGTACTACACTAGTCACGCGACACTGAATACACCCAATACTGTTTCATTTATCATTTATTAACTTCTGAAGAATGGCAATCTTAACCTGGAACTTGCATTTTTCGAGTAATTTGGACTGGTTAAGACAAGACTAAATTCAACTAGAGCTGTTAGATGACCATAACTATGGTTTGAAAACCATAATATAACTTGGTACCTTGCTGAGTCCGTAACACATTTCTTGTTAGTAATTTACCTATTCTCACCAAGTCTAGTTCATGATTTTGGGTTAGCATCGATTCCAGTCTTTTTACTATCAACAGTTTGATCAGCAGAAACTGCCAAATTTGTTTCTTACCATCAGTATGCCATATTTTGGCCTGGAATTAAGCATTACATCTGCAAATTGATAGTGAATCCTTTGATGGGTTATTCATGGGAGTATAGGTGTCTTTCTGGTCTTGAAATTTGAACCGAATCTCGTCTTGCAGCTCACGCCTGGAAGTATCATCTTTGCAAGCACGATGACGAATTCTGGAACACATAAGTACCTCCACCATGTTGAATCAATAATCCTGCGGCCTTTCCCTGGTCATATGTCCATCCTAGCGTACATGACTGCCGTTCACTCATGTATCTTAAGCTGTGAAGCATTGCTACTGCAATAAGCATCATGATTGTCTGATTTTTTTTAGATTAAGACGATTGTCTGATATGTAGGTGATTTGTGAACGAACCGTACATGTCATAACTACGGAGTAGCCGAATATCCTCAGATAAAATACTTACCAGCCTCAGCATAGCTACTGGATCGGTATGTTTGTCTGATAATATGCCGTCGACCGTGCATTTGTGAATGAACCGTACATTTGTCTGATATGCCGTCGACCGTCGTGCGGTGCTGTTGGATCGGTATGTTTGCTCTTCCCGCCGGATGCCAAGACCCGGTCGAGTCCATGGGCTCGGTCTGGACGTGACACCGGCATAAGTGTTTCAGTGTTTGCTTCCAGTCATGCTAATAGTTGCAATGTTGAGGTATTGCCACTGGATGTTTGCACCTATGACCTATATGGCACGACGAAAACAGTTCGGATCGATCAGCAGTCTTTGACAGTGATGATGATCTATGTTACGCACATCGGCACATGGGCTTTGTTAGCTTAACAACCATCATGCACTGATTGATTGCCCAGACGACGGATTGGACAGCGTAGTCTTCTTTTCTTAACCCAACGTTTGCTAACAATAATATCTCCAGTGCGAACTGCCTGGCTTGCACATGACTTAACGTAAGTCAACGTTAACGTATTGCTTGCACGCATTAAGGGAGTGTTTTAGATCCACACGTCTACTCCCTCAATTTCAAATTACAAGTAATTACAACTTTTTGGAGAGTCAAAGCATCTAACCAAAATTATAGATAAAATTACTATGAAAATATAATTAATGAAGAATCTAATGATACTTATTTAATATCATAAATATTATTATTTTATTATATATAAATTTGGTCAAGCTTGAGATTCTTTGACTCTCCAAAAAGTTAGAATGACTTATAATTTAGGATGGGGATAATAGTTAGCTATTAAAAATTAGCCAAGAGGATGTTTAGATCCACCCATCTATTAGTTATTCCCTCCGTCCCAAATTATAAGTCATTTCAATATTCTTGAAGAGTCAAAGCATATTTAATTTGACCAAATTTATACAATAAAATAATAATATTTATGGTACCAAATAAATATCATTATATTGTTCATTAATTATATTTTTATAGTGTACCTATTCGGTGTCATAAATTTTGATATTTCTTTCTGTAATTTTGGTTAAGCTTAATATTCTTTGATTCTCTAAGAAAGTTAAAATGATTTATAATTTGGAACGGAGGGAGTAGCTATTAAAAAATAGCCGAGGTGAATTCAAATAGACCTAGATACCGTTAGCTGGGCAAAAGTAGCAATTATCTCATTTGGATTCACCAACTCAAGATAGTTTTGTCTACCATCTACCTCTATGCATATGCCTTTCTAATAGCCTCTAAAAGAGGAAAGGGTGTTATAGACAAAAACATAAGTGCCCAGCCTTTAACTTATTGGATAAAAACAATATCTAGCTAATATTAGTTGTGAAATATGGAGTATTAGTCAACTAAATATTTAACTAGTATAGGCCTTCTTTAGTTTGTGATGTATACGATAGTTTAATGCCAAGGCGAAGAGGAATTGGACAGGGTTCTCGGCAGGGGAGGAGAGGAGCGAGCAATGGCCCTGCCGCGGACTAAGGGGTTTTTGATAATTCACCTCAAATCATGTGTTGGAGTGGATTGGTGTGGAATTTAAAAGTAAATTCCACATCAGTCCACCCCCACACATATGGATTGAGGTTGATACATTGACATCAAACAAGACCTAAGGTGAAAAAGTTTTCTATGATCTTGTTCAAAAAGAGAGAAAATCGTTACACCAATACCATAGTATAGAAGCAATAGTAGAAGCAGAGAGATAGAGATAGGGATAAGATAAGGCATGCAGAGAGTAGTGATTATATATAGAGATGGAGTCATAGATATAATATCTTCAGTGCTGACTTGCGCTCTTGCACATGGCATGATTTGAGTTAACGCCATGCCAGTCAGTGTCAACATATTGCTCGCACCAATAAACGTGGTCTCGCCGTTTCGATATTACTAGTTGGACTTCTTCAATTTGTGCTCTATATATGATAGCAGTTTAAAGCTGAGGAGAAGCCCTATATCTATATGCCTCTTTCATCTCCGAAGCAAAGCGAAGAGGAATTGGACAGGGTTCTCTGTTCTCTCGCGGCAGGGGACGAATAGGCAAGAGAGATGGCCGGAGGTGTCATTGTTCCGAGCGATGGCCCTGCCGCGGACTACGGCGGAGGCCTGACGCTCTCGGTGTTCATGACCTGCCTCGTGGCTGCCTCGGGCGGCCTCATCTTCGGCTACGACATCGGCATCTCAGGTGCGTGCGTGCTACTGCCGCTTCTTGTGCTCAGTGCTTTAGTAGCTCCATCTCATGCACAACGATGCATGCTCCAACTTTGCTTGCCTGCTCGTATCAGGAGATTTTGTTCTCCAGTCGCTCCTAAAATTTATGTTACATTGAATATTTAGATACTAATAAAGAGCATTAAATATGGATTAATTATAAAACCAATTACATAGATAGAGGCTAATTTATGAGACGATTTTTTAAGCTTAATTAATCTGTCATTAACACATGTTTACTGTAGCACCACGTGGTCAAATCATAGATTAATTAGGCTTAAAAGATTTGTCTTGCAAATTAGTCGCAAATTGTGTAATTAGTTTTATAATTAATCTATATTTAATACTCCATGCACGTGTCTAAACATTCGATATGACATGAATTTTAGGAACGTCTGTAGAAACCAAACATGGCCTTAGTTCCCGGACAGCTGTTGAGTTAACTCAGCAGAAAATCCTACATTCAAAACAACAAATTCTGTAGCTGGTAGCTTGCTCTGAACTCTGAACGTCTCAGGACGCCTAGCCCGTTCGTCTGTTCCTGCGCTGAAACACGGTGATGACTACTATAGCTGACCCTGTTGATTCGATCATCAATGCAAGGCGGCGTCTCCGAGATGGAGCCGTTCCTGCGGCGCTTCTTCCCGCGCGTCCTGGAGCGGATGGCGGCGTCGGCCAAGGGGAACGAGTACTGCCTCTACGATAGCCAGACGCTGACGGCCTTCACGTCGTCGCTGTACGTGGCCGGGCTGTTCTCGTCGCTCGTAGCCAGCCGCGTGACCAGGGCCATGGGCCGGCAGGCCGTTATGCTCATGGGCGGCGCCCTCTTCTTCGCCGGCGGCGCCGTCACCGGTGGCGCCGTCAACATCGCCATGCTCATCGTCGGACGCATGCTGCTCGGCTTCGGCGTCGGCTTCACCAACCAGGTCAGTTTCAGTAGTCCGCCTCCCGCACCATCCGGCAATGCGTCACGCACGCCAGAGAGCGAACCGTCCAAAGTCTCCGGCTGACGACACGGACTTGACTTGGCCGTTTTTCACCCGAGTCATTGGACCTCGCGGTAGACTTTTTCACTTATATACATAGCTATTACGGAGTACTACGTACTAAACAACTAATTAGTTCCCGGACAGTGAGGTCATGGACAGATTTCGTACTAAATAAACAGATCATAGAATTAAAGATCACCGAGATATTTTTGGACCATTGCTGCTTACTCCGTCCAGATAAAAACGCAATCATAGCTTTATATTGGATAGTCGCGATTGATGACGCAGGCATGTGGGATCCGCTGTAACAAGGTATCTTTGTTGACTTTTTTTAGTCCAAAGCTAGAACTGTCCTATCCGGTACGTCGGTACTCGAGTAGAGATGATCGATATGGCAGGTAATGGCCGTGTTCGGCTGGCTGGCTGGCTAATTGCCGCCAGCCACCTTATAAAATCACTATTCATGTTCTGTCAGAACAGTATTTTTCTCTCACAACAATCAATCGAAACAGTATTTTTCAGTCCTACCGAACAGGCCCAGTACATAGCCGCCACTAGTTGATTACCTAACCGTACTCTGTCGTAGTGGGATCGGATAGAGACGATTGGTGCCATGGAAGGTGTGGCTGATCAGCTGTGAGTGTGACAGCCGCGAGATTCAGTGACTTGGGAGATGAACGACAGTTCGTTGGGTTCCCTTGTGGACAATCTACTGTAGCGTGCTTGGACTATTGGGTCCGTACGCCGTTTTTCAATCCCCACCGTGGCACGCGACCTGGAGCCGGGTCTCCGCCTTGGTGGCTTGCTGTGCTCGACCACGAGATCGCCAACGCCAAACAATTAACAATGGGATGTTGGCATGTTGCCAGTTCAAAAGTCAGCTTGTCAGGACTCGTGTCATTGGCTGGCTCAGATGGTCGGGCATGTCAATATGTCAATGAGTCATAATCTTTTTTTGTTTTTTGAGCAAAGTCAATGAGTCATAATCGAAGGGGCAAAAATGGTAAAAAAAATAACTTCTTTTTTTCTTTTGGGCTCGGTAGCAGTCATGTGTAGGCGCGGTTCGTTCCAGCTCTCCGGCCCGTAATCTGAAGAGGCCTCATACTTAAGAGGACACGATATCTCACAAAAAAAAATTAAGAGGACACGAAACAGCCCAAATGTGGAGCGATGTCCTTTTAATAGCGAGTATTCAAAAGCCCAACAGAGCCTGTTTAACAAAACTTTAAATTGGCCAAACCACACTGCAGGCCGCGCCTCTGTTCCTGGCCGAGATGGCCCCGTCGCGGTGGCGGGGCTCCCTCACGGCGGGCTACCAGTTCTTCCTGGCGCTCGGGGTGCTCACCGCCAACCTCGTCAACTACGCCACGGCGCACGTCTCCTGGGGGTGGCGCGTCTCGCTGGGGCTGGCGGGCGCGCCGGCCGTCGTCATCTTCGTCGGCGCGCTCTTCCTCACCGACACGCCCAGCAGCCTCGTCATGCGCGGCCGGAACGACCAGGCCCGGGCGGCGCTGCTCCGGGTGCGCGGCGCCGACGCCGACGTGGACGCCGAGCTCAGGGACATCGACAAGGCCGTGGAGGCCGCGCGCCAGAGCGAGGACGGCGCGTTCCGCCGGATGGCCACCAGGCGCGAGTA
Source organism: Miscanthus lutarioriparius (assembly GCA_904845875.1). Lineage (NCBI taxonomy): Eukaryota > Viridiplantae > Streptophyta > Magnoliopsida > Poales > Poaceae > Miscanthus > Miscanthus lutarioriparius. The sequence goes on along the minus strand of CAJGYO010000011.1, from coordinate 33,394,948 downwards.
CCGCCCGCACCTGGTCCTCGCCGTCGCCGTGCCCATGTTCTTCCAGCTCACGGGCGTCATCGTGCTCGCTTTCTTCGCGCCGCTCGTGTTCCGGACCGTCGGCTTCGGCAGCAACGCCGCGCTGATGGGCGCCGTCATACTCGGCGCGGTCAACCTGGGGTCACTCGTGCTCTCCACCCTCGTCATCGACCGCTACGGGCGGAAGGTGCTCTTCATGGTCGGCGGCATACAGATGGTCATCTGCCAGGTATGTGATGTTTTACGTGGATGACTGGAGGATCATCAATGTGTGTTGTTTCTTGTGTTTTCGTATCTAACTAACTAACTCTTGGGTTCTCGAACGACGACGAAGGTTGCGATTGCTTGGATCATGGGGGCGAAAATCGGCAAGGGCGGCGAGGCGGCAATGGCGCATCCATACGGTGTGGCGGTGCTGGTGCTCACCTGCCTGCACACCGCCGGGTTCGGGTGGTCATGGGGGCCGCTGGGGTGGGTGATCCCGAGCGAAATATTCCCGGTGGACATCCGGTCGGCGGGGCAGGCCATGAACGTCTCCATCGGCCTCTGCCTCACCTTCGTGCAGACGCAGTCGTTCCTCGCCATGCTCTGCCGCTTCAAGTACGCCACCTTCGCCTTCTACGCCGGCTGGGTCGCCGTCATGACAGTCTTCATTGCGCTGTTCCTGCCGGAGACCAAGGGCATCCCGCTCGAGAACATGGGCACCGTTTGGGTGAAACACTGGTACTGGAAGAGGTTCGTCCTCGACGGAAAGAGCGACGTGGCACTGACCTAAGGGCTAACGTCCTGTTCGCTTGGCTTATAAATCGTACTTTTTTAGTCAACGAATAGTATTTTTCTCTCACAATAAATCGGCCAACAATACTTTCAGGCACATGAGGAAAAGGAAAAGAAAAAAAGGAAGCACCGGTGTGGAATGTGGACTTGTAAGATTTTTGTGTCTGTGGTGTGGCATGACCATTTGGCATGCCAACGTGTATTTATATACTATTTTTGTGTCTGTGGTGTGGCATGACCATTTGGCATGCCAACGTGTATTTATATACTCGTCGTTGTGATTTGTGAATTGTGATTATGAAAGTACCTTTTCTAATGTACCATGATACTACAGTAGCTTTCTCATGGAAACTTTAGGTTCCATTTGGAATACAAGATTTTTCACATTAATTTCAAGGAAACCAAGTTCCTCTGTTAGTGTCATGTACCGTTTGGAATGGAGGCAAGCAACTTCTCATAGTTATAAAAATAAATTGCTACATAATGATATTATTATGCTTAGGAACATTGAAGAGGATCATAAAATACGGACTTTCACGCTAAAAACATCGCCCATAACGCATATGGACTCTGTTTTCGACGTTTTACCTATGCATGGAAAGTTAAGAAGATAACATTTCTAATGGCGCTGGTCTCACATCAGAATTCCATTGAAGTTGCAATCGTCGAAACAAGTCCATGTCTAGAATAATCTGCCAGACTGCTATGACATGTCTTTTGGTTCGTTGGGCTGTGCATGGTACGGATTGTGACACAATTAATAACAGGGGCGAATCTAGCCAGATTAGGCACTAGGATCAGCATGAAAAAAGCTACTGTGATATGATGTTTTATTGGAAATTATGATTGAACAAGAACCTAATATATAGAGGATTAACTAAAAGTTGTCAGGGTCGGCGGACCCGATGATAGATCCGCCCCTGATTAATAACCAAAGAAATCATGATGCTCGGGTTGTAGGGTTCGAATTTTGTTAGGATTGGTGTATCGCTCTCGGTCCAAATTGACAGTTATCTTCACCTGATGTGTGAACAGGACCTGTTCCCGTCACTTCGCCTTGGTTCACCAGAAAGCCAACTACGCCTGGTTCCAGACTCGGTTGTAGTCGCAGCCATACTCTTGGGGCGATGGAGGTACCCATGGTATAGGTAATCATCAGGTGGTGAGGTTGCCGATTGCAGTCGAACATAAAGGTTGGAGTAGAATAGAAGCACACAAAAATGACAAACATGCGGTGAACCAAGCAAACCGATCTTAAATCAGAAAATTCAAAAGAAACACCAATTAATCAAATAGCAGGACTGAAAACCCCAATCAACGATCAATATAAGACTCTCTAAGACAGCCCATCAATAAGATCAGCGACACAAGCACTAGATAGGGGCTGGCAAGAGAGAAACCCCCAATCAGTGATCAAGAAAACACTCTCAAGTGGTGGATCAGTGTGATCAGCAACACAAGCTCAAAAAAAAATGCTGCCCCAACTAGAGACCCTCATGGCAATCTTCCTGAGGGCACGTGTAGAAGCGGAAACTTCAGTTCTGAATTTAGACCGCTACCATGTAGGAGAATAGAATTGGATGATATTGGATTGCTTGCATGGAGCGTCTTGGGTGATATATACAGAGTTTATATAACTTGGGGATTAAACCAGTCCTAGTCATGATATACTCTAATGACACGAATTGTATTCACAAGACAACACGGCACCCAAAAAAAGAAAAGAAAAGCATAAGCAGTATAACTACTTCAACGTTCATCTTCAACGATCATATACTCGGGATTTGGATCTCAGTTTAGAAGAGTACTTCCCTCCTTGAACAGCACAAAGATGCTGCTGCCATCGCCTCTGGAGATCCTGAGCTCTTCGTCAAGGTAGGTCGTAAGCAACCACGATTCGGCGTTGTTTGTCCTGATCGGTATTTTCAGCGGAGGCTGATCAGATATGGTCTTTGCAACCGAGGATGCTGCATTTTCAATAGAAGTAAATATGCCTTTCAGTGGACTCAGGTCGATGTTCTGTCCAAACAATTCAAACTTCTCTGGTAGCACAATGGAGTCGGTCAACTGTGGTGTACCAACAATGCCTTCATCAAATTTTATCTGCAAGGATTCAGAATCATGTGCTCAGTCAGAACCATTTATAGCAGAGTTCACTCAGAAGCTCTATGCTCAAGTATGGCAAGTGGGCTTATGAAGGCATGCATTGCTCTATTTGTTTGTTTCCACGGCGGAGTTGTTTGGTGTTGTGAGCACTCCCAGGCGTTGGATCTTAAATCGCCTTACATCTCTGCTTGGGAACAGACCTGCCTGGTAGGTTGAAAGCAACAACCCCGTACAACCACAAGATCAACTGAGGCCCCATTTAGTGGAGGTCTAGCTAGCTCTGGCTCTAGTTCCTTCATGCAATATAGCTACACTACAGCAAGGAAACATTCAACTCTATGAAATTCAAGTATCCAATCTTGCACGAAAAAGCCTAACACTCTATGAGATTCAAGTATTCAATTTAACTCTGACTTCAAGTATTCAATTTATCTGTTTTCTTGACTTCAATGAACATTTTGGCCTACGTCACAGTATTCATACCTAGGAGACACAAAAGCCATGTACTTCCTCTGACCAAAAATAAAGCATTAGGACATCAGCACAATCTTTAACATGACACTTTGACTAACAATATCTTTATAAATATAAAGTCTTTGATGGAAAGGATTATACGTATGAAAATATAGTCCATAATGAACTAGTAAGGCTGATCTTATGATGTCAGTTCATATAGAATCTTTGATATTGATAGTCAAAGGCAAAAGATACTTAATTTAGGAGAAACCTACAGAGACTTATATTTGTGACCACAAGAAGTAAAATCATTACAAAATTGGGTGAATCTTTGTTGTATATCGAAAAAGCACCAAATTCAATTCAGCTTATACAGGACAAACATTAATAAACGGAGGGAGCAATTTGTGAATCATCCTGGAGTTAAGATTCAAGAATATCAATGCATGTGAGTCTCTGAAATAGTCATGGTAAACTGCTTTCAGTCATAGATGAAAAACGGATACTTAGATTACAGAATCTCACCTGCACGCGCTTAGGGCTTCTAATTTCAAATTTTGCATTGGTGGCAACCGAGGTCGTAGCCAGAGGTCCTGAAAACTTGATACAGTTTTGCACTGTGAAGTTCTCAGAATCAATGGTCTGTGATATTTCCACCACCTTCACAAGCTCAGGCAGATTACCAAACCCCAACAGTGGGAACAGTTGGGAAAATGATGTGTACCTGAAATCACATAATCAATCAGACTCCTAACATTCCTTTTTTTTTTTTTTGAACCAGACTCCTAAAATTCTTAAGGCAGCAGCAGAGCAGCAGTGTAAGTTAAGAAGAGTTCCACTTCAATGGACTTGTGCGATATTCTAGTTGGTCAGTTTCAGAAGCCAGAATTCTGTTAAGTCACAATGTTGACTGCATGTGCAGTGATCAAAGCAGTGAAGTGGAAAATAAAAATTGATATAATTCCTTTTTTTTTTCCTTCCAGTCCAAAAATCATAATTGGTACATTCTCAACAAAGTGATAGCAACACCCAACTGACATTGTTTGTCATGTAGGTTTGTGCATCTGCAGAACAAAACTGAAACCGCATTCTGTATACTTGAAAGTCAATTAGGTATGTGTGCTCTGTAAGCTCAAAATATTTACCAGGTGAATAAGCCTAATTAACCACAGAAATGAAATTTATTGTTGGGCCACACAATTTTGTAGCATCTTTGGGCTCTATTGTGAACCTTGAAAGGAATCCGACGCTCTTAGTTTAACTAGAGTAGGATCAAGCGATTTCTGAATCTAAAGTGTTTTATCAAAAATCAAAGACGAACAATTTCTCAGTAGACCATGTGATGCTGAAATTATTCGGGAAAAAAGAGAGGAAAGAATCAGTTCGTAGAAGATTCTTAACAAATTTTCATCAGCCAACCAATCTGAGAGGTAAAATCCAAAAGAAACTCGAACAATAATTGTCCCACTCAAACTATGCAGTTTTCAGTATCGATCAAGCAGTTCGCAGAGTAGCAGATTTTAGCGCCCACTTGTAATAAGCATTCAAAAGGCATGAGAATCAATTTCACCAATTTAAAGCAAGCACAAATTTGTAGAAACTTTGCTGACAACACAAAATACCAAATTGTGCAAGTTTTCTACTAGTATCAATCACTGTACCAAACTCAGAAGTGAAGCCAGAAAGGACGTGGACAACAAATTCCCCAGTTACGGTGAAATTTCCAATAAAATTAGTGCCCTCTTGTCCTATAAGTTCAGGACACAATCAGATGAATTTCACCGACCACGAGAGACAACAACAGTACTACTCCAGCTGTTGAAGGGAAGGGGTGGGGTGGGGTGTGTGTGTGTGTGTGTGTGTGTGTGTGTGTGTGGGGGGGGGGGGGGGGGGGGGGGGGGAGGAGGATAAAGACCGGGATCAAAAGGGGGACGGTTTCTTACGCGAGGATCCACTTGCCGTTGAGGAGCGTAAGCGCCTCGGTCGGCGCCGGCGTGGGGTTGCGCGTCTCGAGCTGCGTGATGAGCTCCAACACCTTGGCCCGCGACTCGCTGGACGCCCGCAGGCCCCGCTCCGTGCCGTACAGCGCGTCCTTCAGCTGCGCCTTGAGCTCCGTGACCTCTCTCGCCTCCGGCGCCTCCGCCACCGCGGTCCCCGTGGCAGCGGACCCACCCTCAGGCTCCGGCCCCCACTCGTCCTCGGGCTCGGGGTCACCGCCCGCGCCCGGCGCCGCCGCCGCCCGCGCAAGGACGACGCGGCGCGCAGAACGCAGGGATGGGAAGCGCGGTGGGTTCGGGAACGCGAAGGCGCCGGCGCTGCGGCGCTTAGACGAGGACGAGAGTGACGGGGATGGCGCGCGGAGGACGAGAGCGTTGAGCAACGCGGATCCCGCCATGGTGCTGGGTTCTGATTCTGTGCAAGCTTTCTCCTTCCGTGGCTTTGTCCGGCTTCCTGTTTTGTTTCTGGAAATGGTGAAGCGTGGTAGGGTGGTGCTCCATTCATCCACAAAGAATATATAGAGTACTTATTTTTCGAAATCAAATAATTTAAAAATTAATAAAAATATTAATATTTATGATATGAAATAAATAATATTAAATTAATTACATAATATATTTTTATTATAAATTTAATTAGAGACATAAATACTAATATTATTTTCTAAAATTTAATTAAATTTGAGCTAAGGGAGTAGATGATAAAATGTATTTGTTGGAGAGTCTTACTCTTACACTCCTCTTCGTAGATTCGTGAGCGTGCGAGAGAGAGCAGTTGGTTGCTCTTTTCCTCGACTCAATGGGCCATGAAAAACGTGGACCTTGAAATACTACACCAGAATAAAAGTGGATGAAAATAGAGTAGATATTTATCTCTGCACAGGAAAGGGAGAAATGGGGCGGGCAGCATTTGCAACACTCGTGAAGGTCGGAGATTAGAAGTCTAGAACTCTTCCCATTAAATGGGCGTGCCTCCTAGGCTCACACTGAAGTCATGACAAACCTTCTAAATTTGAGCGGGCAAAAAATAGCCCAAAACATGCAACGATAGAACATTACTAGTCCTTAAACGTACCTTGGTGTGTTACACTACAGATTTTTAAAGTATATCATTACAACACTTAATTATAGTTTCGGTCTCACTTACATCTAAAACAAGTTTAGACCCTTCGCTTTCATCTATATAAACATTTGTACGTGGCAACTAGGAGCTTTGATGCTCAATAGTTACAAGATAGCCTCTCGTACTCGCCCATATTTCAGATCTCATACTCCTGCCCTGCTTCGCTCTTGTTTCATAAGTGGATAGCTAGGACGCGTTGTGTTGTCTCCATGGATCAGTAGTCGAGCTCGTCATTGTCGGCTAGTAGGTGATATGTGAGGATGGACATGCTCCTCGTGATTTTTTTTTATTTTTAACAATTTTTATAAACTAATTTTAAATTTAACATTGTTTTAATTTTTTTTTCAAAACTAATATTTTTGGCCGTGCCTATTTTCCTGGCGCGGCGAAACGCATGTGCCGCGCCATGCATGGTGGCGCGGCAAGAGGGTTGACGTGGCGACGACCGGGGCGCTGACCGGTGATGTGGCAGGGTCTGCCGCACCACCGATCTTGGCGCGGCAGTGACGCGCCCTGATCGGTGGCGTGGCAGAGCTGGCTAAAAGGGCTGCGGCCCAGTCGCGCCTGCCTGGCCGCCGCGCCTGGCCGCCTGCCCGCCACTCCTAAGTGTTGTCGGCGCCCGGCCCTCTGTTGCCGCCTCCCTCCCTCCTCAGCCTAGTTCAAGGTTGATGACGCATGTCGGTGTTTCGAACAAACACCAACTAGTAAATTTATATTTGTTGCGCGTTATGCTCGGATGGTGTACTAAAGGACACAATGTTTATACTGGTTCGGATAAAATGTCCCTACGTCCAGTCTGCTGCAGCTCGTGTTATTAGTATCGAAAAAGGTTCGTAGTAGGAGATACAAACGGTCGAGAGAGGGACAGATCCCAAGTCTTCGATGAAAGGGTCGAAAGGATGTCAAGAGCTCGGTTGCTGCTTGGCTGTGTGTTGTGTATGAAATCGATCCGTCCCCTTAGTGGGGTGTCTTGCCCTCCCTTTTATAGTCCAAGGGGGGAGCAAGGGTTACAGATGGGAGAAAGAGAAAAAAAACCAAAGGTAGAGAATGTCCTTCGAAGATGCCGGGTCTTCCTTTTCCCTTGAGCCTGTCCTGCTGACATGGCATACCACGCCAGGGATAGCATGTTTCGCTGATCCTGGTAGGGCCGGGCTCTGGCTTCGTTTTAGCGAGTGGTCACGTCCCATCCTCCTCCGACGGACGGTGCGGTGTGTCAGGGTGCCGAGCCGTGACTCTGCGGGGAGTAGACGGGGAAGTGACTATACGCCTGTTACTGTTGATGACGTGAGTTCCCTCTTGGATTGTAGTGGTTGTCGTATGCTCATGTTAGGATCCACGCCCGAGGGCTGATGGCGGTGCCTACAACACTGTGCGGGCTCTGCTATGCCTGGAAGGGCTTAACGCGCCCGTCCCGTCGTATCCCGACGGTACCTTTCTGCAGGAGTGCATGGTATGGTCCTCGGTACTGCGGTTGACTCGAATGTCCTGTCTTACCTCATGCTCGTCATCATGAAGGAACAGGGCGTAGTCGTCGGGCGAGGCGGAGCCTGCCCTCAGCCATCGGGCGAGGCGAAGCCAGCCCTCAGCCATCGGGCGAGGCGGAGCCAGCCCTCGGACGTCGGGCGAGGCGGAGCCTACCCTCGGACGTCGTGCGAGGCGAAGTCTAGCCCTCGGGGGTCGAGCAAGGCGGAGTCTAGCCCTCAAGGGTCGGGCGAGGCGGAACCAATCTTTCGTCGTTCGGGCAAGAAGGGTAGTAGCGTTCTTGTCTGACCGGAAGCGTCAACGTTCGATGGTTATTAGCTCCACCACATTAGGTACCCCGGTATTAGGTCCCCGACAACGCACTTTTTATTTTTGATTAAATGGTGAATTGAAATATTATGAATGGAAGTTAAGGTTAGGAGGAAAATTATGTTTGGGAACTATGCGCTATGATTTGGAGGAAGATATTAGTTTGATTTTGTCGATGTTAAGGTTAATTATTTAGTTAGAAGTATGTTTACCATGTATATTTTTGTTGCTATAAGTGTTGGTTATATTATTTGAGTTGCAATGCAAATGATTATATTTTACATTAATTTGTATTGTTTTGATTGTGTTTAATTTGAACCATTTTATTAGATGGGAGACATGTTTTGGGAGCAGTTGTGGCGAAAACGGGGTCGTCCTAGAGAATTGTACCCTGATGAGTCTAGCGAAGATGCCCCCGTCCATCCTGACCTCCCTGTCCCTAACTGTGACTGTGGTCGTCCGAATGACGTGTTTCAATCAAGACATCTGGACACATTGGCTCATTGTTTCTACACATGCAGTCGTTTTAATATAAGTGTCGGATACCACAAGAAGGGGTACCCTAAGCAAGAACCGAAAATATTGCTTAAGCCTTGCAAAAATCAAAGCCAAAGGACGACCACGAGGTCTCGGTAGATTCTCCGACTCGCCCAAGGCTTGCGCTGAAGCCTCAGACGAAAGGCCAAAGCCCTCCACCCCGCCGAGGCCCTCTCGCCGAGGCCCCCTCGCCGAGGCCTCGCCCCGCAAGGCCTCGGCTGGGATAACCAATTCTCCGTTTCGCCCGAGGCTGGGCTCGGCAAACAACCTCGTCACCTCCGTCCCTACCGACTCCCCTGACAGAACGTCACGTCCAGTTAATGCGCCCCACTACTCCTGCAACATCAGCCGCATGTCGGCACTGTACAGGCAGAATGACCGACGGGACAGGGGACTGGAATACTGCCCTATGCTGCCTAACTCTTGCGCCAAGGACAAAGTGGCGTGGAGGGTCAAGTCTGGGTCCCAGTAGTCTCGGAATCAGCATGAAAGACCAACCGCTCGTCCTCCGCCTCGTCCGAGACCCCCCGGCAGGGCCCCGGGGTACTTTTCCTTCTCCGCCTCGGCCGAGACCCCCCCGCCAGGGCCTCGGACATACTATTCCTTCTCCGCCTCGGCCGAGGCCGGGCTCGTCCTGCATCCTCGTCGCCTCTGCCTCAACCGTCCCTCTGGCAAGCCGTCACATCCGTTTAAGTGCGCCTGGTCGCACCTACTACGTCAGCCACGACTGACAGGGTACAGCAACAGGGGCAATGGGACAGCGGTCAAATCTCCTTTTTACCATCCCCTACTGACGGTGCAGGGGTTACCGTGCCCTGTGGACACACGCTCCGCACTTCTCCGCTTGAACCGGGTACGATGTAGACCACCGAGACCCCCGCATCATACACGGGTCACCTCCGAGGCCTCGGCAAAGCAGGCCTCGGCACGATCAGCTACAGCACCCGCCAGGCCTCGGCACTCCACCCAGTCAAGAACACACAAGGCACAGCATGCCTCCTACAGTGGAAGCCATACTGACTAGACGTCAACAAGGATCCCCACGACCTCAACAACCTCGGGCCTGGCCAGCACGGCGCGCCAGTGATCAAGTACCAATTGCCATTCCTAGCACTGTGCTGCTACAGGGATAGAGTACTAGATCTTCCTTCTAAGGCTCCACGTATAGCTCTCTCATGTATTACCGGCTCCCTCCTTATAGCTATAAAAGGGGGCAGCCAGGGCCATTTCGAGAGGACAGAAGAAGAACACCTGATAGCACACACACATACGCATCACAGCCGCCTAAGAGCAACGTCTCAAGCTGCCCACACGACACCTCGCCGAGACCTGGGATTAGCTCCCTCTCTCACTGTGCTTGTAACCCCCTACTACTAGTACTTCGGTGCAAGGAATACAAGATCGATCTCTCAGACTGGACGTAGGGCATCGATTGCCTGAACCAGTATAAACCTTGTGTCTCTTTGCATCACCATCCAGGATTAGGGGCACGCAGTTCACATTTACTGGTTGGTTGAGGATCCCTCGGTCCAAAACACCGACAGTTGGCGCGCCAGGTAGGGGATCTACGTGTCAGTTTCGTCATCCCAACAAGTTCCGGATGGCAGACCCCGTATGGGCGTTACGTCTCGGCACGATGATCTGGTTTGGGGGCCTAGAGTTCATGTCTCTGGGGCATGAGTACGACATGGTACTCCTCACGCCCCGAACCCCACCAACCGACGGCGACGTCACGCACCGGCAGCCCAGGCGCAGGCGACGCCCAGGCGGCCGCTCTCGCCGTGGTCGCCAGGCACAACACGAGCAAGACCACCCCAATGCTACTCGAATCCAGGACGGCACGCCGCTCCCCGCTGACATCCTATGACCAGCTGTTGGCACAGGCTCCCTGGCTGGGGACCTATCTAGCCTAAGCTTGGATGAAGGAAAAACGCCGGTGGCACATGGCAACGCCCAGTCACCAAGCTCCGCTCCACCACTCCCTGAAGAGCCAGTTTCGGCAGAGCAAAGTCCAGCGATGGCACCATCCTCATACCCCTTTGGGTTGAGAAATGCCGCCACCTCTTATGCTTACGCTTACGCCGCCGCTCACAAGGATCCCCCGGAACGCCGCCAGCGCTTCACTCTCGACCTAGGCACCCACGCCGACTCCTCGGAGGAGGACGAGGCATGGCCCGGAGTGGATTTCTCTGGACTCCACGACCCTGGGGCTATGCGCTGTTTCCTGGCCGCATGCGACTACTGCTTCGGCTACTCTGACTCCGACAACGAGGGCACCTACAACCCCGCTCGCGAGTGTTTCCACGTCGGGCTCGGGATGCTGAGGGCGGGCGAGGAAGACGAGGGGGCGGGTAGCCATTCCCTGCTTCGCCCAGGTACAGGCGCCGCCACACCTCCACGCATTCTCCTACCGGCAACATAGAATGAGAACCCTGCTCTTGCGTGACCTCAACGTCTAGACCTAGAACAGCTCCGTGAGCTCCAGGCCAAGGTCGAACAGGACTGACTCCTTCTACAGCAGCTTCGAGACTCTCTCGAACAGGAGCAGCGAGGTCACGACGAAGGCGGAGGAGCCCGACGAAGGGCCCGCGATGTACATCATCGCATCCACGACGACGACGAAGGGAGCGAGCAACCCCCAGTCTTCAATCGCGCTAGCCAGAACATCGCGGCCGCGGCAATGCTGGTCCGCGCGATGCCTGAGCCTTCTACCACGGAGGGGCGGCGGGTCCACGGTGAGCTCCGAGAGCTCCTAGAGACCGCCGTGGTTCACCAGGCCGAGAGTTCCGCCTCCCGACGGCACGGGGGCGTCTCGAACCTGCCCGTGGCACCGCCTCGGCAAGACAGGGAAGCCTCGGCTCGTCCCGAGCCCACTCGAGCACCGATAGCCCACAGGGCCCCCGTGCTTTTGGACCGCCTCAGCGACCGATGCGAGGTGCAGGGAAACCATGAGGTGGTCAGCAGGCGACGACACCACAACAGCGAGGGGCCCGCTCGGGGCTACCACCCACACCGAGGCGGCCGCTATGACAGCGGGGAAGACCACAGTCCTTCCCCTGAGCCGCCAGGCCCTCGGGTCTTCAGCAGGGCCATCCGCGCTGCTCTTTTCCCCGCCCGATTTTGGCAACCAACCAATCTCGCGAAGTACAGCGGCGAGACCAACCCCGAACTCTGGCTTGCCGATTACCACCTGGCCTGCCAGCTAGGTGGCGTGGTTGATGACCTGCTCATCATCCGCAACCTCCCCTTGCTCTTGACAGACTCATCGCGAGCCTGGCTCGAGCACCTCCCTCCCTCGCAAATCCACGACTGGCGTGACTTGGTTAGGATCTTCGTCGAGAACTTTCAGGGCACATACGTGTGCCCTGGGAACTCCTAGGATCTTAAGAGCTGCCGCCAGAAGCCGGACGAGTCTCTCCGAGACTTCATCCGGTGCTTCTCCAAGCAGTGCATCGAGTTGCCCAGCGTCGGCGACTCGGAGATCGTCCAGGCTTTCCTCTCCGGCATCACCTGCCGAGACTTGGTTCGAGAGTTAGGTCGGAATGTGCCGTGCTCCGCTGCCGCGCTCCTCAACATCGCTACCAACTTTGCCTCGGGCGAGCAGGCTGTCGGAGCCATCTTCCCCGACAGCAACACCAAGGGTAAGCGTAGGGACGAGGCCCCCGAGGCCTCAGCCTCCCACCTCCCCATGAGAAAGAAAAAGGGGCGCCTGGGGAAGCAAGAGGTCCTGGAGGCCGATCTGGTCGCGGCCGCAGAACGCAAGAATCCCCGAGGCCCCAAAGGCCCTAGGCCTTTCGACGACATGCTTAAGAAACCCTGCCCTTACAACCAAGGCCCGGTCAAGCACGCCCTCAAGGATTGCTCCATGCTACGGCATTACTACGCCAGGCTCGGGCTCACCGACATCGACGCCAAGCAGAAGGGCGCCGGCGACCGGGACGAGGACAAGGACGATGGGTTCCCCGAGGTACGCAACGCCTTCATGATCTTCGGTGGACCCTCAGCATGCCTTACGGCGCGACAGCACAAGAGGGAACGCCGAGAGGTCTTCTCGATCAAAGTGGCCACTCCCCAGTACCTCGACTAGTCTCGGGAGGCGATCACCTTCGATCGAGATGACCACCCTGACCATGTTCTGAACCCCGGACAGTACCCACTGGTCGTCGACCCAATCATCGGCAACACCCGACTCTCCAAGGTGTTGATGGACGGAGGCAGCAGCCTCAACATCCTCTATGTCAATACCCTAGAGCTCTTGGAGATCGACCGGTCGAGGCTCCGAGGCGACGTCGCACCCTTCCACGGCATCGTGCCAGGGAAGTGCACACGACCCCTCGGGCGCATCGACCTTCCCGTCTGCTTCGGCACTCCCTCCAACTACCGCAAAGAAGTCCTTACCTTCGAAGTGGTCGGGTTCGGGGGAGCCTACCACGCTATCCTGGGGCGGCCGTGCTACGCCAAGTTCATGACAGTCCCCAACTATACCTACCTCAAGCTCAAGATGCCAGGCCCCAGCGGTATCATCACGATTGAGTCCACATACGAGCATGCATACGACTGCGACGTCGAGTGCATCGAGTACGCCGAGGCTCTTGTGGAGGCTGAGACCCTCATCGCCCACCTCGACCAACTCAGTGGCGAGGCGCCTGACTCCAAGCGTCGCGCAGGGGCGTTCGAGCCCATGGAGGCCATCAAACTTGTCCCGGTCGACCCCGCCTGCCCCGACGACCGAGCGCTGAGGGTCAGCGCCACCCTCGACATCAAATAGGAAGCCATGCTCGTCGACTTTCTCCGTGCGAATGCCGACATATTCGCGTGGAGTCCCTCGGACATGCCGGGCATACCGAGGGAGGTCGCCGAGCACGCCCTGGACATCTGGGCTGGATCTAGACCGGCCAGGCAACGCCTGCGCCGCTTTGATGAGGAAAAGCGTAGAGCCATCGGAGAGGAGATACAGAAACTCTTGGCGGCCGGATTCATCAAAGAAGTGTCCCACCCAGAGTGGTTGGCCAACCCCGTGCTAGTCAAGAAGAAAAATGGGAAATGGAGGATGTGCGTAGACTACACCGGTTTGAACAAAGCCTGTCCAAAGGTCCCCTTTCCATTACCCCGAATCGATCAAATCGTTGATTCCACCGCAGGGTGCGAGACCCTGTCTTTCCTTGATGCGTATTCTGGTTACCATCAAATCAAGATGAAAGAGTCAGACCAGCTCGTGACTTCTTTCATCACACCATTCGGCATGTGCTGCTACGTGACTATGCCTTTCGGCCTCAGAAACGCAGGTGCCATGTACCAGCGGTGCATGACCCACGTCTTTGGCGACAACATTGGGCGGACCGTCAAGGCCTACGTAGACGACATCGTGGTCAAGACCAGAAAAGCCGAGGACCTCGTCGATGACTTGAGGATAACCTTCCAATGCCTTAAAGAGAAAGGCATCAAGCTCAACCCCGAGAAATGTGTGTTCGGGGTCCCCCGAGGCATGCTCTTGGGGTTCATAGTCTCGGAACGCGGCATTGAGGCCAACCCAGAGAAGGTCTCGGCCATAACCGGCATGGGACCAATCAGAGACCTCAAGGCAGTACAGAGGGTCATGGGATGCCTTGCGGCCCTGAGCCGCTTCATCTCGCGCCTTGGCAAAAAAGGTTTGCCTCTGTACCGACTCTTGAGAAAATCCGAGCGATTTTCCTGGACCCCCGAGGCCGAAGAAGCCCTCGACAGACTCAAAATGCTGCTCACAAATCCTCCCGTCCTGGTACCCCCAGCTAGGGATGAGGCCCTCTTGCTCTACGTCGCCGCAATGACCCAAGTGGTCAGCGCTGCCGTAGTGGTAGAGAGACAGGAAGAGGGGCATGCTCTACCCACCCAACGTCCTATTTATTTCATCAGCGAGGTACTCTCCGAGACCAAAACACGCTACCCCCACATCCAGAAGCTAGTCTACGCCGTGGTCCTGGCCCGGCGCAAATTACGTCACTACTTCGAGTCTCACCCAATGACTGTGGTATCATCTTTCCCCCTGGGAGAGATAGTTCATAACCGGGAGGCCTCGGTCAGGATAGCCAAGTGGGCCATCGAGCTTATGGGGGAAACATTGACTTTTGCGCCTCGAAAAGCGATCAAGTCTCAGGTCTTGGCCGATTTCATGGCTGAGTGGATAGACACCCAACTACCACCTGCTCAAATTTAGACGGAATGCTGGACCCTGTACTTCGACGGGTCCCTGATGAAGATCGGGGCAGGCGTGGGTCTGCTCTTTGTCTCGTCCCTCGGAGTACACATGCGCTACATGGTGCGGCTCCACTTCGCCGCCTCCAACAACGTGGCCGAGTACGAGGCCCTCATCAACGGCTTGCAAGTCGCCATCGAACTTGGGGCACGGCGTCTCGACGCCCGAGGCGACTCGCAGCTCGTCGTGGATCAGGTGATGAAGGAGTCAAATTGCCTCGACCCCAAAATGGAGGCTTACTGCAAATTAGTACGCCACCTAGAAGAAGTACAACGAGGCCACCGACGAGCTGGCAAAGATGGCCTCGGCACGGGCCCCGGTCCCCCCGAACGTCTTCGCCAGAGACCTCCATAAACCTTCCATTGACTACACCTCGATGACAGAGGGCCCACCTGTGGGACCCACGGCAAAGCTCGACGACCCTTCTGCTACCAAGACCCCCTCGACCGAGCCCGAGGTCATGGAAGTCAACACCGAGCCTCCGCAGACTAATCAGGACGCGGATTGGCGAATCCCGTTCCTCGATTGGCTTGATCGGGGGGAGCTTCCTGGAGACAGGACCGAAGCACGACGGCTCACGCGCCGAGCCAAGACCTACGTCCTCTACAATGACGAATTGTACAGGCGAAGTACCTCAGGTGTCCTCCAACGATGTATCACTGCCGAGGCAGGCCGGGCCCTACTTTGGGACCTGCACGCAGGCGCTTGCGGGCACCATGCGGCGCCTCGGACGCTCATGGGGAACGCTTTCCGCCAAGGGTTCTACTGGCCGACGGCGGTCGCCGACGCTACCAAGCTAGTACGCTCCTGCGAAGGGTGCCAGTACTATGCTCGGCAGACACATCTCCCGGCCCTGGCCCTGCAAACCATCCCCATCACGTGGCCGTTCGCCGTATGGGGGCTCGACATGGTCGGGCCTCTACAAAAGGCCCCCGGGGGCTACACCCATCTACTAGTATCAATCGACAAGTTCTCCAAATGGATCGAGGCTCGTCCGATCAATCGAATCAAATCCGAGCAGGCAGTGCTGTTCTTCACTAACATTATCCACAGATTCGGAGTCCCCAACACCATCATCACCGACAACGGGACACAGTTCACCGGCAAAAACTTCCTGACGTTTTGCGACGACCACCACATCCGTGTGGCCTGGTCGGCCGTAGGACACCCAAGGACCAACGGCCAAGTAGACCGTGCCAATGGCATGATCCTACAAGGCCTCAAGCCAAGGATTCATAACCGGTTGAAAAAGTTTGGCAAGAAATGGCTCGCCGAACTCCCATCGGTCATCTGGAGCCTGAGGAACACTCCAAGCCGAGCCACGGGTCTATGGGGCCGAGGCCATCCTCCCCACTGACTTGGAATATGGTTCCCCGAGGCTACAAGCCTATAACGAACAAAGTAACCGCACCACCCGAGAGGACGCCCTCGATCAACTGGAGGAAGCCCGAGACGTCGCGCTACTACACTCGGCCAAATACCAGCAGAGCCTACGGCGTTATCAGGCCCAACGCGTCCGAGGCCGAGACTTGAAGGTAGGTGACCTGGTGTTGAGGCTAGCACAGAGCAACAAGGGCCGCCACATGCTGACCCCGCCATGGGAAGGGCCGTACATCATCGCCCAAGTACTGAAGCCCGGGACCTACAAGCTGGCCAACGAGAAGGGCGAAGTCTTCACCAACGCTTGGAACATAGAACAGCTACGTCGCTTTTATCCCTAAATTTCCAAGCATTGTATATGTCGTTTCTCGAAATACAATTAAAAAGCGTTCTTTAGTTGGTCTAATATTTTGAGAAACCCCCCGAGCCCATCGTAGGTCTCGGCAATACAGTAACACGACAAGGGAGGCCCGGCTCTGCCTCGGCAGAACCCAGCCTCCCTCGGGGGCTAGATGGGGGACTCCCCCTAGGTCCCACGCACCATTCTTCAGTCATTTTTCGCAAAAATTCCTACGCCTAGACTCTAGCATGCTCTGATGAATCGGTTGTAAAAACCCCTCGGACCAAGGTCTGTTTCCTAAGCAAGAGGCCGGTAGAGTCACGAGACGGCCTACGCCTCCGGGCCACGGCACTCCCTCACTACCTCTCGCCCAAGGGATGGCTTAGGCCCCAAGGGGGTGTTTTGCAAAACGAAATCTGATCAGGAGCAACAGAGGGTAGAGGCTCGGAAACATGAGAAAAACAACTAAGAAACACAAATACTTCAAAAATAAAGGCCTCGACGGCCACAAGCGTTACGATACAAAAATAACTCCTACTCTATTTTTACATAGCCCCCAGGTCCCAGATCAAGGCTCAGGGCCTCCAGCACCAGCAGATGGTAGAGGAGGAACCACCTCCTCTTCAAAGAGCGTCGCCAGCACCGTGCCGGGGCCTTCCGCCGCCTCCATCAGCTTCGTGACCACCGCGTCAGCCTCCTCATCATCTTCAGGTAGGACATACCCATCACTGATGGCCGGGAGGTCGACGCCGATGTAGTGAGAAGAGATGATGGCCAGCGCGCGCTTGACACCCATGTGCAGCGCTCCTCGGAGCCGCTCGCGCATCTGGTTGCTCAGCGCGATCAAATGGCTTCCTAGGGAGCTGCATGACTGAACCTCTTCAACCTCCAAGGCCTCGCAGGCAGAAAGGGCAGCACGTTTCAGCGCCTCGTGCTCCCCGATCTCATTATCAAGCACCGTCTGCACCGTGCTAGAAGCCTCGGCTGCCCGAGTAACCTCCGCCTCTGACTCTGCACCATGGAGAACAGAGTAACGTTGAGCGAGGGAAAAAACAACCTAAATTAGGAGAGGAAGCCCACGGAACTCACCCTTGGCCTTTAGCTCCCAGTGTCGGGTCTCGACCTGACAGGCCTCGGCTTTCTCCTTCCAGCGCAGGGCCTCGGCCTTGGAAGCCTCGGCCTCCTCCTTCAAGCGCTGGGCCTCGACCCGAGAAGCCTTGGCCACCCTAGAAGCTTCACTCCCCAGCTCTACGTCACACAAGGGAGTTAGGGAGCGAACATAACGAAAAGAAAACAAAATGAGGGGACTAAGACTCACCCTCAACTGTCCCCCTCCAAACCACAGCCTCGGTTTGCGAGGCCTCAGCTGCAGTAAGGGCCTCATCCAAGGCACCTTCCATCAGCTGGTGCGCCCTCTGTTCCGCCCCCAGCTGCCCCTCGAGAGCCGCGGCTGAGGCGGTAGCATCAGTAGCTCGGCCCCTGAAGGCATCCCGATCGCTGACCGCGCAGGTAAGCTCCTCCTCCAACTCCTTGACCCACGCCGCCAAAGGGGCGAGCTGCGTTTGGGCCGTGGCCGCCTCGACCTCCGCGTCAGCACAACGAAGGCGAAGGTCCTCTACCTTAGCGCTCCACGCCGATAGGAGCTCGTGGGCACCGGTGAGAAGGCCCTCCTACCGCTGAAGCTGGTCCCAGACGCCCCTCTCCCGCCGGAGAAAGACCGACTTCCCAAGGGACCGGGTCTCGAGCTCCTGGGGAAGCAGAACAGGGGTCATTGATTGTAACAAAACCAGAAAAGGACCATGTCGTGCGAGAAAGCAAAACGCAAACCTGGGCGACTCCGGGCAGGTCGTCAGCCACCACGGACAGGGCCGTCCATAGCGACCGCTCCGCCAGCGGACGGTATTGCTCGAAGGTGCCCCAGCGCCCACCCTCGGTTGCGTCCTCGAGGGCGAACAGAGGCTCCCCCTCAGGGTCATCCCGGCTCCGCCACAGTACCCGCGGGTGATCCCACCCGCGAGGCTCGGGTCGCACCTACACGAGGGCCGAGTTTCCCTCGTCCAAGATCGGCGCCGGCTATCCCACGGCACCGGCATCCTTGGCGTCGACCACCTCCCACGCCCGGGAAGTATCGTCGGAGGAGGTCGAATAGACCTCTGCCTCCCGGGCGCTCTCTCACAACAACGGTGGCCCCTGAAGCAAGGGCGCCACCAAGGCCTCCGCCGCCTTCACCGCCGCCTCCTGGGCAGACAACCTCGCCGCCATCACGACGGACTTGGTGGTCTCGGGGGCTCCGGCCTCCGCCATCGTGGCCTCAGAGGACGCAGAAACACCGACCGCAGCCACAGCGGCCTCGGCAGTCTTGGACGCCCTGGCCTGCGTCGCCTTAGCCTCGGAGACCCCGGGGGCCTCGGCAACTAAGGGCACGCCGGCCCCATCCGACTCGTGAACCTCGCCCCCATGGGGCGGAGGCACTCCCTCCCTCGTCTGTGTAGGGGCCGCCTCGGCAGCCCCTCCTTGGGTGGCCGGCTCCTTCGAATCGACCCTCATCGACGCCGCGCCGCGTTGGATAGCGGCTTTTGCCTCCACCACCCAGTGGGTGGAGGAGCCGAGGCTCGCCTTGAGCGCCTTAAGGGGCGCCAAGGGAAGCTCGTCCGCAGGCCGCTTCCGACTAAGGAGAAATAACCGACAGGGTCAGCGCGAGACCGAAAGGGCGAACGGAAGACACTATGACCCTGCCAAAAATACTCTTACCTTGAACGGGGTGGCAACCGTTTTGCCACGGCAAACCTCGTCCGCAATGGTGGAGGCGGCGGCAGAGGCGGCGCCTCCATGTCCATCGGCGCCGGTCGATCCTCAGTGGACCCCGACGCCCCTTTGGTCTTCTGCGGGGGCGGTGGTGTCGCCTCCACCGCCACTTGTTCCACCACTGCCGCCGAGCCCACCGGGCTGACGGCGCATTTGCCCAACGCCCGCGCCTCGAGTGTGTTAGCCTCGGCCCCGGAGCGGACAACCGCCGACCCCGGGTCCGCCTCTCCTTCCCCCCCCCCCGGGAGTACCGGGCAGCTTGCCATCGCCGGGCACCACCTCCACTACGTCAGGAAGATGGTCCAAGGGACCTCGCCCCACCGTGCTCCCGTCATCCCCGTCCAAGGCCTCCGTCGACAGTGACGTCTACGGGGATTCCTCCAATGGGAGACCGTCCTTCCGTTGTTGACGGCGGCGCTTATCCAGCTCCTCGCGCGCGAGGATTTGCTTCGTGCGCTTCACCGCCTTGGCGTCTTTTCGTTTTTTCTGCGCATCGGTGTGCGCGCGGTTGATCGCCCGCCGCCTCGCGTCCTCGGGAACGGGTGGCGGAGATGAGCGTACGTCCCTCATCCGCAAGAACGACGGACGACGCAAGATATAAGGAAACAAGGGTAAGGGAGGCTAAGGAGGCTCGGAGGCTACAAGCGGCGCGACTTACTTACCGGCGAAAGAACCCCCATGACGGCCAGATAGTGATAGGGGTCAAGTTGCCGCCCTCGGCTTCGCGCCTCTGCGTCTCCCCCACCCGACGAAGAATTTCCTCGTCGGAAAGGGCGGAGGAGGACATCCGGGTGCCCTCAATGGGCTCACCCGGCTTCATCTCGAACACCTGCCGCCACCAAGCCATTAGCGACAGCACCCTCCGGCGGTGGAAGGCGGCCACGACTACAGCCGCGGTGAGACCGTGGCCCCACAGCCTCGCCAGCCCCTCCAGAAGCGGCTCCAGCTTGGGCTGGTCGTCCTTCGAGACGCCGTACTTCCATCTCTCCGGGGAAGTCCTCCGTCATCGTTGCGAAGCTAGAACCAACTCGTGTACCACCGGCGATTGGATGACGCGAGCTGGGCCAGAATGTAGAGGTGTAGGCGGTCCTGGCACACTTGGAGAGTGCAGCCGCCGACCCTCGTCACCTTCCTCGTACCCGACGTGCCCGTCGGCTTGGTAGTGTGCCCCGCCCGGAATAGGTGGAGCCACAACTCCCAATGGGGAGCAATCCCCAAGTACCCCTCGCAGACGGTAACAAAGATAGCCGCCTGAGCGATGGAGTTGGGGTTGAAGTTGTGGAGCTCCACACCGTAGTAATGCGGGAGCGCCCGCATGAACCGATCCGCCGAGACGCCAAGGCCGCGCTCATGAAAGGAGATGAAGCTTACGACGTAGCCATCGCGGGGCCTCGGCTCTCGCTCGCCGTATGGAGCAATCCACTCTGCCCTGGCGGGGTCTGTCACCGGGCGAAGGAGTCCGCCGTCGACAAGCGACTGAAGCATCTCCACGGTGACGTCCGAAGGATCCTAGGGGTCTGCCTCGACAACGACGATGTCACCGGCCATGGGTGCGATGGAGGAATCGGGTGCGGCGGTGAGTTTTTCTCTCTCTCCCACGCTCTTACTTTTTCCTCGCTTTCTCCCTAGGCTCGCTCTTCTCCCCTCTTCTTCCCGGCACCCGCTGCCCTAGCGGCGGCTCGACAGAGGCAGTGCTAATGCGGGCAAGGTAAGACGAGGAGGGGCGGGACTCTTCGGGTATTTATGCAGGGAGGAGGCGAAATGAACGGGCGACAAAATCGGGGAAGTTTCCCCCCGATCCGGCGCAGTTAACCACGAGCCGATTTCGCCGGCCCACGCGCCCACGTCTCCCTCATTAAATACGAGAACAGTTACGTCCCATCCACCACGTCACGCTCGGCCACTACGACAGCAGGCGTCGTTTCGCCTCCAAACCGCCTCAAAAGGCGCGCCACCCGTTGCCAAGTCAATAGGGAAGATTTTTCCCATGGCCTATTCCTTTCATATGAAGGAACCAGGCTCTGAGCCCGTTACGGTCCAGGGGTTCGAAGGCTGGGCCCCAAGAGGTTTCGACAGCCGCCCCAGGATAACAGAGTCAGGGACGACCGCGGGCAAGCCTATACGGGGCCGAGACCCAAGCAAGCGAAACGCTTGGGACGTCCAAAGTCATGTCCGAGCCACCGAGGCCCAGCGAACGGCCTCGACACCCACTAGAGAAATCCTATGGTACTCTTGGAGTGTGTCTCTGGATCACTAGCCGTCCCCTAGCAAATGGGGTTCGGGCCTCCACTCGGACTACCCGATAATAGCTCATCGGAAGTGCCCACGCTCATGCCCATCGAGGGTAGCGAGGCACCTTCCACCCCTCCTTCCGAGCGAAAAGGAAGCATGAGGGTCGTACAAAAAGTCAGGGGAACCCCTGACGACCTTCTCACTCTATGTAGGGGCTAAGGGGCTCTTCCTGCAACCTTGCCGAGACCCGGCGACCCCGGCTCGCACTCAAAGGGGCTCGGCAAAACAAACCCTCCTTTCGAACGAAAAGAAAGCGTGAGGGTCGTACAAAAAGATAGGGGAGCTTCTGATGGCCCTCTCACCCTACGTAGAGGCTAGGAGGCTCTTCCTACAGATACACCGAGACCCCACAACCCAGGCTAGCACCCAAAGGGGCCTCAACAAACAAACCCTCACGCGCGAGGGGCGTATAAAAAGCCAGGGGAACTCCCGACGGCCCTCTCGCTCCGCGCAGAGGCTAGGGGCTCTTCCTGCAACCTTGCCAAGACCAGCGGCTCCGGCTCGTACCAGAGTGGGCTCGGCAAACAAACCCTCCATCCAAGCGAAAAGGATATGTGAGGGTCGGATGAAAAAGCCAGGGGACCCCTAACCGCCCTCCTGTTCCTGGCGGAGGCTCAGGGGCTCCTCCTGCACCCAAGACAAAGACAAACGGTCTAAGTCCACGCTAGAAGTTCCATTACAAATACGATAAAGGGCACGGAGCCCGTTACGGTCCAGGGGTTCGAAGGCTGGGCCTCTAGAGGTTTCGACAGTCGCCCCAGGGCAACAGAGTCAAGGATGACCTCGGGGCAAGCCTACGAATGGCCGAGGCCCAAGCAAACGATCGCTCGATCGCTCGGGGCGTCCTAGGTCGTGTCCGAGACCGGCAGGGAAGTCTCCGAATGGGATCCCACCATAGGGAGGCACCGAGCCACTGAGGCCCAGTGAACGGCCTCGGCACCCACTAGAGAAACCCTCTGGTACTCTTGGAGTGCATCTCCAGACCGCTAGCCGACCCCTAGTGAACAGGGTTCGGGCCTCCACTCGGACTACCCGATAACAGCTCACCGGAAGCGCCCACGCTCGTGCCCATCGAGGGTAGCCTGGCACATTCCACCCCTCCTTCCGAGCGAAAAGGAAGCGTGAGGGTCATACCCAAAGTCAGGGGGATCCCTGACAAACCTCTCGCTCCTTGCGGAGGCTAGAGGGCTTTTCCTACAGCCTCGCCGAGACCCCCACAACCCGAACTTGCGTTTGTGGGCTCGGCAAATACGATAAAAACTCCTCACTCAAAAGCAAAAACGAAAAAAGCCCCTGAAGGAGTAACTCCACTCCTCCAGGGCCTCGGGGGCTACACCCAGCGGGTGCGCTCGCGCGCACCCTCCGGAACCACCAAATACAAAACACAATCCCGACGGGAGCTGCTACGAGCCAAGTCTCGTCCAAAACCTTGGGAGAGTGCCCGCACTCCTCCCGAGGCTCGGGGGCTACTATCGGATACCACAAGAAGGGGTACCCTAAGCAAGAACCGAAAATATTGCTTAAGCCTTGCAAAAATCAAAGCCAAAGGACGACCACGAGGTCTCGGCAGATTCTTCGACTCGCCCAAGGCTTGCGCCGAAGCCTCAGATGAAAGGCCAAAGCCCTCTGCCCCATCGAGGCCCTCTTGCCGAGGCCCCCTCGCTGAGGCCCCGCCCCGCAAGGCCTCGGCTGGGATACCAATTCTCCATTTTGCCAGAGGCTGGGCTCGGCAAACAACCTCGTCACCTCCGTCCCGACTGACTCCCCTGATAGAACGTCACGTCCAGTTAATGCACCCCACTACTCCCATAACGTCACCTTGCGTCCTAAGCTTCATGACAGCAGAATGACCGACGGGACAGGGGGACGAGAATCTCGCCTGTCAGGCCGCCTACCTCCCGCGCCAAGGACAAAGTGGCGTGGAGGGTCAAGTCCGGGTCCCGATGAGTCTCGAATCAGC
This sequence comes from Miscanthus lutarioriparius, assembly GCA_904845875.1. Classification (NCBI taxonomy): domain Eukaryota; kingdom Viridiplantae; phylum Streptophyta; class Magnoliopsida; order Poales; family Poaceae; genus Miscanthus; species Miscanthus lutarioriparius. The sequence continues at coordinate 33,371,134 of CAJGYO010000011.1, read as the reverse complement.
ATGAAAGACCAACCGCTCGTCCTCCGCCTCGTTCGAGACCCCGGCGGCAGGCCTCGGGTACTTTTTCCTTTCCGCCTCGGCCGAGACCCCCCGCCCAGGCCTCGGGACGTATTATTCTTTCTCCGCCTCGGTGAGGTTGGGCTCAAATCCGCATCCTCGTCGTCTCCGCCTCAACCGTCCCTCTCGGCAAACCGTCACATCCGTTTATGCGCGCGCCCGGTCGCACTTACTACGTCGACCACGATCGACAGGTACAACAACAGGAGGCGATGGGACAGCGGTCAAATCTCCTTTTACATCATCCCCCATCGACGGTGCAGTAGGGTTACTGTGTTCTGTGGACACACGCTCCGCACTTCTTCGCTTTGAGCAACTGGCACGACATGCAGACCACCGAGACCCCCCGTGATCATACACGGGTCACCTCCAAGGCCTCGGCAAAGTAGGCCTCAGACGATCACCTAAAGACCCGCCAGCCCTCGGCACTCCACCCGGTCAAGAACACACAAGGCACAAAGATGCCTCCTACTACGATGGAAGCCATATCGACTAGACGTCAACAAGGACCCCACGACCTCAACAACCTCGGGCACGCCAAGACGGCGCGGCCAATGATCAAGTACCAATTGCCATTCCCCAGACTTTGTCTTTGCACAGGATAGAGTACTAGATCTTCCTTCTAAGGCTCCACGTATAGCTCTCTCATGTATTACCGGCTCTCTCCTTACAGCTATAAAAGGGGGCAGCCAGGGCCATTTCGAGAGGTCAGAAGAAGAACACCTGATAGCACACACACATACGCATCACAGCCGCCTGAGAGCAACGTCTCAAGCCGCCCACACGACACCTCGCCGAGACCTGGGATTAGCTCCCTCTCTCACTGTGCTTGTAACCCCCTACTACTAGCACTTCGGTGCAAGGAATACAAGATCGATCTCTCAGACTGGACGTAGGGCATCGATTGCCTGAACCAGTATAAACCTTGTGTCTCTTTGTATCACCATCCGGGATTAGGGGCACGCAATTCACATTTACTGGTTGGTTGAGGACCCCCCGGTCCAAAACACCGACAATAAGTAATTGTTTTCGTATGTTTTTTTTCTTCATTTGTATTACTAGGTTACTAATATTTTGTTGGAATTTTGTTGTGTAGGCCCATAAGAGGTGCTTTTTCTTTCAGTGGATCGACGGTGCAGACAAGTTTGACACCAGGCCCATAAGAGGTGCTTCATTTGTATTACTAGGTTACTAATATTTTGTTGGAATTTTCGCTAGTTCTACCCCATGAATCATAGGGTGTTTCATCTGCTGGCAAATCTGTGACTAGTGTACCCTGAGCATGGATAGCATGCAAAACCTCAATTGGTACTGGTAATGGCATACCATGAACAGGTACTGGCATCGCATCAACTGGTGTGGGCATAGCATATCTATCTCCCTAGTCACCATCTGAATCGTCCGAATCACTGCTAACTACATCACTGATCCTGTCCTCCTCCTCCTGCTCCTCCTCTTCTAGTTCGAACTCGTTCATATGGAAATCATTGCTTATACAACCTACTTGTGAAAGGACCTAGGATGCCGCCTAGAGGGGGGTGAATAGGCATTTCTGAAAATTAACACCTTTAAATGCGGAAACAATTAGTAAAGGATGGAAACTCCAAATAAGAGTAATACCACCCCTCACAAGTTAGCCACAGAGTATGTAAAAGATACTAAATAAATCTAGTAGCCACAATCCTGCATCACAATGATTAGTGCAAGGATCAAATAAATTCAGCACTGAGCTCTAATACCGGACGTGTCCAGTAGGTATACCGAACGTGTCTGGTATGAACGTGTTCTACAGAACAACCTGGCACAGTGATCAATACCGGACGTATTCGTTATAAATACTGGACGTGTCCGGTATACACGATTTCTGCAAAGCAGCCCCAAACTTGCTCCTTTCGATTTCTATCTTCAAACCAGACTGCAGGTACCAACTAGAGATGACAGTAAACACAGAGAACCTGCACAAGAGCTAGAGCAACACAAATATTGAATAAAATGCAAATTGAGACACAATATTTGTTTTACCGAAGTTCGGACTCGTTCGAGTCCTACTCTCCGTTGAGGGGGCTGCGGGCGACCCAGTGAAGGTCAGCCCTAGAGGTTACCACGAAGGTCACTCTAGCCGGAGTCTTTTCCAACTCCTTTTCCTCCTTCCACTTGTTGATTCCGAGGCGGCGGAATCGACCGTTATAAACTTTCCGAGGCACACCACAATCTCTCGGGTGCTCTCCGGTGACGCCTAGCCGTCTAGGACTGAAGAGTCCAAGAGTAACAAATGCAAATCACGAGATTGACAATATGCACAAGTGCTCAAGTGGTTGGATTTGCTCTTTTTTTGAATTTCACTCAACCCACAATTTGATTTGGCAAATTTGATCAATCACTCACTAAGAGAGGGTTGGGAGAGTTGGTAAGGCTTAAAAACGTGTGTGTGTATCAGCAGAATCAGCAGCCTCCAAAGGTGGAGGCTTGGGGGTATTTATAGCCCCCATGGAAAAACTAGCCGTTTTATAGCCGTTGCCATACCAGTACCGGACACGTCCGGTATGACTTACACTGCCCCAACGATAACTAAGTTACAGTGACAATGTGAGGCGTCGGAACTCCCGATGAATGCCGAAACTCTCGACCGTTGGAACTCCCAACTCACGTCAGAACTCCCGACTCTTAGCAAATTTGAAAATCATGTAACTGAGTTAAAGTATGTAAGGTGTCGGAACTCCCGACTCATGCCGGAACTTCCGATCGTCGGAACTCCCGACCCTCAAGGCTTTTGAAAACTAGCCGTTGGCCTCTGGTCGTGCATACCGGACACGTCCGGTATGAATTCTGGACACGTCCGGTATGACCAGGACAGTGAACCCTCCAATGTCAGTTAAAGCGCGAGACGTCGGAACTCCCGACCATTTTCGAAACTCCCGACCATCGGAACTCCCGAGAACAACAATTTTACCACAGCTGGGCAAATACCGGACACGTCTGGTATTGATACCGGACACGTCCGGTATTGCCAGACCAGCAAAAATAAAGTTAGCTCTTTTGTCGCTCAAATACTCAAAACTCACATGGGTTGGCTTGAGCACTTATGAAACATTATCTATCAACATGATGCATCCCTCTTAATAGTATAACATTTCTATTAACTCAAATTAAAATGTATAATGAATTTAAACTTTTTGAGTTGTTCTCTTTCAACCGAAGCCGTGTATTCCAATCTTCATCAAGTGAGGGTGCTAACTTGTCAACTTTGATCTTTTTCACTTGAGCATAGCCATCTTGAGCACGTGACTTGATTCCATTCATCAAATTTTGAAAAATCCCAAATGTATCAAGTCACTTCCATCAAATACTCCAATAGTGATTTGATCCTCCATAAAAAAACATGGCCATCATAGCTTGATTAGTACCTCAACTAAATGTAAGTACTTCCTTCTTCACCCTAGCTAGGTTCTTCGGCCGCTAAGCTGTCGCTTGCCCTTCACCCTTGCTTAGTACCTCGAAGTCTTTCCTTGCTATCTTCACCATCTCAAGCCATCAAGTCACATCTTGTGTTGCATCATCCATTCATGTATTGTTATCTTTTTCATTTTAATTTTAGCAAGCTTCAAATATGAGACCATTCCATATGCAATCCCTTATGTCTCATTAATTAATTCTTACAAGCTTGCTTTCACATAGTACATGGAAATCCCACAATAAATAAGCCTTTGCATGAATTCCATTTGCATTGTTGTCTTGTGCTTGAACTAGATTGTTTATACAACAATACATCATTTTGGCTTTTATTACGTACCTATGAGATAACCTATTACCTGTCCACACTTAGCAAATGGGTTAGACCTTTAATCACGTTGTCATTCAATCATCCAAAACCCACTAAAGGGCTAGATGCACTTTCAACTTGACTTGAATGAAACTGCTCCTGCGTCAACTGACCGTCCAAATCCATGTTACCCTGAGCTGCTTCCCCTTCGACCCCCAATTCTTGCATATTGCCTCCAACATCATCAATGGACGGCCCATCCTAGACACCCTGCATCCTGTACCCATTCTCCACCACCACCTCAGCCATGGGCACATTAGAACCTTGAAGCACCCTAGTGTAGCGGGACCAGTGAGCAGGGTTGCGTAAGGGCATGAGGACATAGTGTGCCCTAGTCTTTCCAGTATCAAACCTCCCCTTCAGTGTGAAATCATCGTCAAACTTTGCATTCAAATGGACACAAAGGTTGTTGAAGCTAGGAGGTTCATCAAACCATTCCAATTCTTCTTCCATATCCTCAAACATACTATCTTCTCTCCTAACACTTCATACAAAACTCTAACACAACAATCCATCTACAAAAGCATTTCAAGAAACTTCATCAATTCATCGAAATCGTCGTACGTAATGTCCATAGTAATATTAATACCTATTCTAACTATAACTATACTAACTAATCTAATATTAATATCTATACAAGGCTAACTACAACAACTAATGTATAACTACTAACTATACTAACTAACTTTACTATCTATACTAACTTACTATATTACCTATACTAACTAAACTAACTAATTATAATAACTTTATTTATTTTACTAACTTACTATACTAACAATATTGATTCAATCAACAAATACACTAGGGGAGTACCTCGCGGCAGCGGCGCTCGTCCTCACGGTGGCGGCGTGCTAGACTGGGCCGGGAGGCACGGACCCTGCAAAGAGGGTGGCGGCGCGGCAGTGAGGATGGTGACGGGTGCGGTGGGCATCCGTGGCGTGACGGGTAGCAGCCGTGCGTGCCCGGAGGGCGTGGTGGGTGGCCGAAGGGGGTGGCGCTCCGGCGTGCTGATGGTGTGTGGCGTGTGGCATGCCGCGGCCAGCGGCAGGCACGATGGGTTGGCGCTACTGGCGGTAGGCGCGGCGGGCAGGCGAGGAGGGCCGGGGCGGCGAGCGCGGCAAGCAGGCGGGACTAGGCCGCGACCCTTTTAGCCGGCTCTGTCGCGCCACCGATCAGGACGCGTCACTGCCGTGCCAAGATCGGTGGCGCGACAGACCCTGCCACGTCACCGATCAGCGCCCCGGTCGTCGCCACGTCACCCTTCTCGCCGCGCCACCATGCATGGCGCGCCACAGGCATTTTGCCGCGCTAGAGAAATAGGTGCGGCCAAAAGTGTTAGTTTTGGAAAAAAATTAAAACAGTGTAAGATTTAAAATAAGTTTGCAAAAGGTGTTAAAAAAAAAAAATCCTCCTCATCACGTGCACATAAGGTTAGGGTTGGAGTGAAATTGCTTCGATTTCATCTAATTTCTTCCTAATTTTGTTGGTTTCAAGTACAATTTGTTGATCTAATGCAGCATGATGGGAGCGGATGCTGATTTTGGGAGTGGGAAGAGAACTACATCATGGTGTTGTAGGATCTAGAAGCAAGGAGAGGGGAAAAGAAGAAAAGAACAAGAATGGAGGAGAACAGGAGAAGAGTGAGGAAGAAGAGAAGAAGAATAGGGTAGATGGGAAGAATAAGGGAGAAGAACTCAACAACTCAAATGTAATGCATAACATCAATGTTTTTGAAGGACCGAAACAACCATGGGGTAAATGCCAAAACAAAATTCATTTCAAATTTGTGCAATAATATCCTAAAATCCACCCAAAATGCTTTTTCTCTATGCTCCTAGGACACACAAGTCAACAAGTGACAAGATGACCCTAAAGTAGATCAACGCATATTCAAAGAAGCATCGAAAGCAAAGTAGAAGAGAATCGAGCCAACTCGTGTGCAAGAAGCTGAGGCAGTGAGAAAAAAAATCCAAAACAACCAAACAAAATCCAAATACCACATAAAGGAAGCAAGATGCCCAAGAGGGGGGGGGGTGAATTGGGCTAATCTAAAATTCTCGTGAAATTAAAACCTATCACTTAGCCCATTTCACTTCTTGTGTCTAATTGTGTTTCTATTCTACTCACAAAGTTTTGCAACCAAGTTCCAACCCTATATTAACATAGCAATACTAAGAATATAAAGACACGAAAGTAAATTGCTCAAATATAAAGGAGAAGGGTTAGGAACACGATGATGTTTCCCCGAGGTATCGGAGAGTCGGCACCCTTCACTAGTTCTCGTTGGAGTACCCACGCAAGAGTATCGCTCCCCCTTTGATCCGCAGTTCAAGTGCTCTCTATGGGTTGATTCTTCCAGCATGGTGAAGTACCCACAAATCGTTTATACCATGAGTTTGATCGTCTCACAATCACCACCGTGAGATCAATAAGCTCCCAATCACCACTAAGCCGTTTAGGTGCACCGACAGTGACAAGCATAAATTCTCATTTAACGTAAATAAAAAGTCTAATGAGGAATGTGAATGCATGCTTGCCTATGCATTAATCGAGTCCTTAATTCAGGGCAAAGTCTAATGAGGAACTTGCCGAGGGCAGGGGTTGCTGCAGTGCCAGGCGTGGGGGACCAGCGGCAAATCCTTGAACGGCCCACCAGAACAGGAAGGTGAGGAGGAGTTGCCGGTAGACGCAGGCGACGGAACAAAGCAGTGGTCAGGCCATGACTGGGGGAACAGCAGGGGGGACAGATTTAGGAGCAGGGAGGCAGCACCAGGTAGTGAAGCGGAAAGGAAAAATAGGAAAATGGAAAGAGGAGGAAGGTGACGACGCGTCTAGGCTTGGGTTTCTGGATGGGCCTTTTTTCTTCTCTCCCTTTCTTCTTATTAAGGCTTCATTTTTTTATTAGGCAGGTTGTCACGTGATCAAGGTAAACATGTGTACTGCCTCCTTCCTCAAAAGAATACAACTATGTGTTGTGTGCCACGAAAAGTGATTCGCGTTTGACCAAGTTTGTAGTAAATAGTATTTATAGTTATGCCTTTAAATTAATTTATTATGAAAACAAATTTCGTAATTAACCTGATAGTATTTATTTTATATCATAAACATGGATATTTTTTTATTTATAATTGGTTAAAGTTAAGGTACTAAAACGTGACAAATTGGATTCTTTTGAAAATGGAGGTAATACATAAGAAAGTTTAGGCTGCACAAATCCAACGGTTGAAAAATCTTTAGTCGACGTGGATAGGCTTAAAGGAACATGTGCCAATTTGTAGAGTTATATATTAATATTATTATTATATATATTATATTATAATATAATTATAATTATATATATATATATATAATATATTATAATTATAATTATAATATATATATATCCTACAACCAAAAAGAATAAAAGTAAAATAATTTTTTGGTGCGACTTTTTTTTGGTCGCTCCTTCCTTCCGGTCATGCGATATCCCGCTTGATAGAAAAAGAAACTGCCATCCCTGCGATCTCCGCCTGCTTTGAAGAAAATAAATCGATCACTTGAGGCCACATGCATGAAAAAAAAATAATAATCATGCATGGAAGAAAACAATTGGCAAAGATCAAGCAAGACGACTCAATGAGGTTGGCCCTTAATTTTAGTGTTTCCAGCATGCAGACCTGAAATTAAAAAGTGGCTGCTCCTTGAGAACATCAGTGGTGCCAAATAAAAGATGTGCATGTTATACATGATGAGACTGGTGAACCTTCTGTAATTTTCTAAACGAATATTCCCACCATTCGTATATAGATCCATTCCCCTGCGTTTCTTCGTGCTCCAATCTCCTACAACTAATAAGAATAAAGCGTGGACATTTTTTGGTACGACATTTGTTTTGGATCGTCCATCTGCCCACGTCTGTGATCCCTCGACATCTTAATTACTGATTGATCGTGCCATTCTCCTTGATTGAATATTGTCTGTCATGTGATAGAAGAATCACGGCAAAATAGGAAGTAGAAAATTATTTTGCTATCCATATACACATTACATGTTTGCATGCACCAGCATACATGTTAACGAGCAAAAGGAAAGCGAATTAACACAGAAGAAAAGAGAATTAAGACAAAAAGAACCTCTTTGCATTTCTGAGAAGATTTCCAAATATGCTTACATTTAATTACTTCTCTTCTTTGCATTTGCAAAAGGGACAGCTTTTTTCTTCTTTCATTTGGTTTCACGCTCACGTGTTCTATCACCCTCACTTGCTGTTTCTTGCGTGAACCATTGTTGATGTCATCTGTCTTCCATGGCTCAGCCTCCTAATCCCCAGAGATGGTCTCTATCTCTCCCTGACTAGAGATCCGACCTGCCAGAGGATCTCCTCGAGTCCATCGGATAGCGTCTCGCGTTAGGCCACGACGCGGCGTCCTTTCGATCCGCTTGTTCCCCATGACGCGCTGTCGTCCCGTTCATGACCTTTAGACCGCTCCTGCTGCTCCCGTTCGACCCTGACTCGGACCGCGTCGGCTTCTACTGCGTCCCGGAGAAGAAGGTCTTGTCCAAGACGCTGCCCGACGTGCGCGACAAGGTAACGTGCGGCTCCTCATGTGGGTGGCTGGCGCTCATGGACGAGGCGGCGTCCGTGACGCTACTGAATCCATTCGTCGGTGTCCGTGCCCCCCGTGTTGAGCTCCCGCTAGCGGGCGAACACGTCGTGCCGGCGTCCTTATCGGAACACGTGTCTAGGGTCCACGGCCGATGGGTTCTCCATCCCACCAACGGCTATGAGGACGTAGATACCGTAGGCAGAGCCATCAAGCTAGAAGACATAAGGGACGTGTTCTTCCGTGAGATCCTGCTCTCGGCGTCGCCTGACACTGTCGACCGTGAGTGCGTGGCCATGGCCATACTTGGGTGCTCCACGGAGGTCGCGTTCTGTCGGGTTGGAGTCGACATCGCATGGACGCTGCTCAATGCCAAACTAGAGTTCTCTGTAGGGTCCATCGTCTACTGACAAGACATGTTATTGGCGATCGACTACACTGGAGAAATTTATGTCTATAGCAGCAACGCCGCCGATGCTACTCCAACCGCAACGCTATTGCCATCGCTGTCGCCACCTGTGGGGCTCAGACACCGCAGCTACCTGGAATCAAACGATGAGCTGTACATTGTGGGTGCCATAGTGAGCACGTTCCACGAGACACAGGGCTTCACCTACAGCAGCGTGATCTACAAGTGCAACCTCCACGATCGTACGCCGGAGTGGTCCAGGGTGAGGGACATCGGTGATCAGACATTGTTCGTGTCTAAACATTTCAATGAAAGCTTCAGTGGAATAAGTGTATCTAAGTACAAGAAGAACAAAATCTACATGTTTGAGCCATTGTATGGGGATCCATATGACTTGGTCCATCGACTAGAGATCGTTGATATTGCTACCGGCGCATCCGAAGTGAAGCCTGTCCAGAAAAAGATGCAGGGTTCCGAGGCTCTAGGTTGGATTTGACCTAATCTCTAGAAGCTCTAGAGTTTGTGAGCCTGCGATGCTGCGCACTCCGTGACTGTGTTAAATTCATAAACTTTGCTTTTTGGATTAAATGTCACTTTAACGTTGGTATTTAATTTAACAGCATTGTTATATTATCGTGCGATCCGTGTGTTTTTAGTATAAATTGTTAGTTATCCCGTAGCAACGCACGGGCACGCTATCCAGTTAGCATATAATATGAAAGTATTGTTGTGTTCATCACGACTTCCAGCTGACTACTCCCATTAGCATATACTTCCTCTGCCCCAAAATATAAGTCGTTATGGATGTGTGTTCTCCTACAACTAAAAAGAACAAAAGTAAGATATTTTTTTTGTGCGACTTATTTTTTGGGTCGCTCCTCCCTTCCGGCCATGTGATACCCTGCGCGATGGAAAAAGAAACTGCCATCCCCTCGATCTCCGTCTGTTTTGAAGGAAATAAATCGATCATCTGAGGCCACATGTATAGAAGAAAACAATAATCATTTATGGAAGGAAATAATTGGCAAAGATCAAGCAAGACGACTCAATAAGGTTGGCCCTTAATTTTAGTGTTTCCAGCAAGCAGATCTAAAATTAAAAAGTGACTGCTCCTTAAGAACATTAGTGGTGCCAAATAAAAGATGTGCAGATTATACATGGTGAGACTGGTGAACCTTCTGTAATTTTCTAAACGAATATTTCCACCATTCGTATATATGTCCATTTCCATGCGTTTTTTCGTGCTCCAATTAGCGTATAATATGAAAGTATTGTTGTGTTCATCACGACTTCCAGTTAACTACTTCCATTAACATATACTTTCTCTGCCCTAAAATATAAATCGTTATGGGATATATGTAGGTTAAACTTTCTCAACTTTGACTAGGTTTATAAAAAATACGTTCAATATTTATATCTCCAAATAAGTTTATTATGAAAATATATTCAATGGTCTATGTAATGATACTAATTATGTATTATAAATATTAATATTCTTTTATATATAATTGATCGAAGTTTAAAAAAAAGTTGACTTCTCGAAAAACGAAAATAAATTCTATTTTGGGATAGAGTGATTATATGAAAGTAGTGTTGAAAATATTTTAATAATCAAGTTCGTCTCTGTCTGATTGGTAATCTTAGATATCATAACGGCATAAAAAATTTCAACTCTTATGGACACCCTCATTGATCAGTGTAAAGTATCACAATCCTACAACATACACAAATAGCAATCTTAAAGTTATGATATTTTTAAAGGGTGGACAATAAAGATCATCTTAGACGTTCTGACATTAGAGTATATACGTGCAGACACAGGCATGGTGGTGCAAATGAGCAGCCAACAGGAGTCGAAAGTTAGGGGATGTTTGAATTCCATGACTAAATTTTAGTCTCTGTCACATTAAATTTTTATATATTAATTAGGAGGACTAAACATGAGCTAATTATAAAACTAATTACATAAGTTGTGGCTAATTAGCTTGCCAGCGCCGTGTACAGGATGGTATGAAGATGTGGTGAAACTTATTCGTGGATTTATTGGCGCACGAAAGAAATGGATATCGAAAATCTCTTCCTGCCGGTATAAAAAATGATCTTTGCCGTATCACGAAAAGATCTACACAGTAGAGTTTGTAAGCCTGCGATGCCACGCTCTCTGTGACTGTGTAAATTTCACGAACTTAGCCTTTTGAATTAAATGTCACTTTAACGTCGGTCATATACTTTTACAGTATTGTTATCTTATCGTACGATCCGTGTGTATTTTAGTACAAAAGTTTAGCTGTCCCGTAGCAACGTACGGGCACGAATCTATTTACAGATATACTCGAACCTGTGTACATGATTATATGGAGATACAGTGTAACTTATTCATGAATTTATTGGCGCATAAAAGAAATGGATATCATAGAATTTTTTCTGCCGATATAAAATATTATCTTAACCGTATCACGAAAAAGTCTATACAGTAGAGTTTGTGAGCCTACGACGTCGCGCTCTCCGTGACTGTGTTAATTTCACGAACTTTGCTTTTTAAATTAAATGTCACTTTGATGTCGGTATTTAATTTAACAGTATTGTTATTTTATGGTGCGATCTGTGTATTTTTAGTATAAAAGATTTAGCTATTTGGTAGGAACGCACGGACACGCTAGCTAGTAAAATAAAAAAATAAAAATGTGAATGCTGGCTGGTCCCTCAGTCACCGCCGTGCGCCGCCCCCCAGTCAGGCCAGAGCACACGCGCCTCCCCCCTGCGCCGCGCCGCGTCGTCTCGTCCTCCTCGAACCGCGAAATCGAAATTCCCAAAACCCTAGCTACCCGGCGCAACTGCCCCCTCCCGCCTCTCCGCGGCGCTGCGCGACACCCGGCCTCTTGTACAAAGCACCGGAGGCGGGTGTAGCCTAGCAGGCGGGCCATGGCGTCGACGGTGCTGGAGGCGACGCGGGCGGCGCATGAGGACCTGGAGAGGCTGGAGCGGCTCGCGGTACGCGAACTGCAGCGGGAGCCCGCCAACCCGCGCGACCGCCTCTTTCAGTCCCACCGCGTCTGCCACATGCTCGACCTCGTCGTCTCCACCTCTGACAAGCTCGTACGTCCCCCTTCTCTCTCTGAGAGGGTTTACGAGTCCATCTACGTCAGTGATTCGCGGTTAGCTAGGCTAGGTTTGGAGACGATCGATATATTTACCGTTTCTGTCGAATCTTAAGGTTGGCTTCTGAGCGTATGAGGAATTAGATATCCGGCTCTCTCGCGAATTCTTCTTCTTCTTCTTTAGTTCTGCCCCCTCCCCCCTTTTCTCTTTTGGTTTGAGTGAGGAACTGCCCTTGAGAAATTGAGATTTTGCTTTCCAGTGATGATCTCACTTTGCTAATGTTGCTTATGACTTATTTAGGTGGAAATCTATGAAGACAAGGACAATGCTAGGAAGGATGAGATCAACACTCATCTTACTGCGCCCACGCAAAGTGGACTGTTTAGCAAGTACTATGAAAGGCTCAAAGAGGTAATATATCCTATAGCCTAGCTGCTTGCCTGATTGTGACAAAAAATAGATTCCAGTACTCACTCCTCAGGCACCAAAGCACATGATGCTGCATATTATGTATTTCTTTTGAAAGGAGTCTCCTATGTTTTTAAGATAGCAATAACTCACGGTACAAATGCTCCAGCTAGAAATACCAGCTTGCAAACACAAACAAAAGCAAACGGGAAAGAAATATCCTATTACAACGCAACTAAAGCTCCTTAATGTCCAGGACAGGAATAGCCGAAGGCCTGAAGTTGTTCATCCAGTTTCAAATGATCTCCATGATCTTCTCCACTCTAATTTGGTCCTTTGGCTTGAGTAGCTCCACCCACTTCTGCAGAAAAGATATAGCATAAACGGCACTTCAGAGGGGTGGCTAGGAATCTTCCTCTCAACTGTCATCTTATTGTATGTTTTCCAAGTTGACCATGCCAAGCCTGCAAAGAAAAAAGAATGCAGGTTCTAGCAACTAGCATAACTTTCCATGAAGTCAGATCCAAAAATGGGATGAGAGTCCCAACCGAAAGCCTCTGTAAGACTGCGCCATGCAAGTCTAGCAATAGGGCATCAAAAGAAAAATATAGTATATGTTCTCAGGTTCATCACGGAGAGCAATGCACATGACCTTTCTGGGCCCTTCTTTTCAAAACTGTTGCGGCCTGTAATTTACCATAAGAGAACTGCCAGAGGAAGAAACTAATTTTCATGGGCAGTTTTCATTTCCAAAGTTCTTTTGTCATACTGTCACTGACCCCTCCATCAGTTAAAAGACTGTACAGAGATTTGTAGTGAACTGCAGCCATCAAATCCACCCATGAATTGTAGTCAGATGAGGATAGAGACCCACTGAAATTTATATCCCAATCATCTTCAGTCCAATATTCAGCCACTGTGGCATTTGGTTCTTTGCAAATCTTATGTTGTCCAGGGTACTTGATTTTTAAAGGTACCGAGCCGATCCATGTATCATTCCAGGGAAAAAAGCCTTCCTGCCATTGTGTGCCTTGTAAATAGCTCCGCATTTGAACAAATGCGTAGAGCTTATGTAGGCCCTGCCATAGCTGAGAATTGCCTTTATGTTTGGAATTAAAAGTTATCATCTGGCATGTTTTGGATTGAAGAATTCTGTACCAAGTATCATTTGAGCCTTGCAAAAATTCCCAAATCCATTTTTCAAGCAAATATTCATTCATAATCTTGGTCTCAATTATCCCAAGACCACTTTGGTCCTTGGGTCTGACTACCATAGTACCATTTCCAACTTAGCCATATGATATACTGTTGAATTATCTTATGCACCTTGCCAGAAGAATTGTAACCTGATAGAGTTCATCTCTTCATCTTATTACGAACTCCTGCTAATAAGTAAAATCCCATTGTATATATAGGCATGCTACTTAACCAAGTCTTATTCAATGTTAATCTCCTTCCCAAGGTTATTCTTACCATTCCATGAGTCTAATATTTTCAGCTTCTTATTGTGAATCTCTGAAAACGCATCAACCTCCATATGACAATCAGAAATAGGCTGGTGCATATTATGTATCAATAGATGGACATGCTATTGTTTTTCAATGGTGATGTTATTTTAACCAAATAATTCGTGTGAATATCCAAAAAGTCGACAATTTGAAAACAGAATGAATTGACAACGACCAAGACTTAATGCATCTAATTTGTAATTTACAAACGATTCTTTTTCCAGGGTGTGTGTTGGGGGGGAGTGAGGGCGAGGTAATCTTTTTTTCGCTGTTCCAAAGTAAGCCCTGGAAATTGAATTGATCAGGATCAGACATTGGTTGGTTTCCCTATTATTGCTAGATTTGCACCATGTTGGTACTGTACATGCATCCTTTTTTTTATTCCATTGGCCCTCGGTTGTCCAAACCTAATTTGTCTTTAGAGATGCTGTGCTAGCAAGCATATATTCATTATCAGCAAATTTCTAGTCTTTCTTAGTTTATTCTTTTTTTTTGCGAATTTTGACTTTATGTTTTATTGCTTAAAGATCCGTGAATATCATCGACGGAACCTACCTGCCCGTTTTGTCAGTACAACTGATGACTATGAAGAGCTTTTAAAGGAGGAACCAGTTATTGAATTCACTGGCGAGGTATTGCCACCTTTTTTTGTTGCTTGTAACTCTGCTTTATAATTTGTGTGCCTTTTTATTATGAGCCATATGACGTTTAATCTTAGTCTTGTTCCTTGCATGCATTCCCCCCCTGATGATTTATACTTTATATGCCTGTGATGCTATCCTCTGCTATTCCAAAATTATTGCAGTTTACCTGAATACATCTTTTTATAATTGTTTGAAACAAATTGAAATATGTTTGTGCTATGTTCTAGTCTTTGTTTTAGCCTAAGCAGCGCGGTTCCTTTTCCTTTCACTACAGTAGTCTTGAAGCTGAGGGTATCTCCCTTGTGATATGTGTACTTTAATTTCTGCAGGATTGTTTGATTCCTCTTGTGGGTTCTTGGTGGTGTCGATGGTAAGATTTAGATTTAGGCAATGGTTGAAGCTGTGATGGAGAATGATCAATAACTTGACAATCATTCAATGATCTATTCCTTTTTTGATTTGTACTGCTGTGTGGTACTTTTCCTGCTAGATCATGTTGCCTATTCACAACATTTTTGCTGTTAATATTCTACTATTCTCACAATAGTTTTAATTAGGTTTGCTAATGACCTGGTTCTGCATTTTGATAGGAAACTTTTGGCCGTTACCTAGACTTGCATGAGCTTTATAATGAGTTCATAAATTCCAAGTTTGGAACGCTGATGGAATACTCGGCTTATGTTGGCTGTTTCTCCCAGACAGACAAGATCTCACCTAGTCATAAGGCTACCAGGTATGTCATGCATTTTCACTAAGGTCTGAATGAAACATATTGGACAACAGGATCAGCTGCTGCTGCACAGTAATAGCAACAGTGCTATTCAGTTGTGTTGCTGCAGTCCCAAAATGTTGAAGCGAACAGGCCTGACCCTGGCATGGGCTTGACTAATATGGCTATGCCATAGCCCATATGCACCTCTGGTAGAATTCCCCCTTTTTTTTTTTCTGATAGTGGCAATATGTGGTGAGGGACACTGCAGGGAAATTACCTAAAACTGTAGGTTAGTAGGGCTCAACATGTTCAAGTATATATGCAGGACAGTTACTCAGCTGTTTTTGTTTAACCTTTCTAGCATTCATTTCATATGGTTCACAGGGGGAAATAACCCTAAGTCGTGGTATAGGGCAAATGCATATCCAAGTACACGTGTATGATAGTTGCGTAGCTGTTTCACCTGTCTAGCATTCATTTCATATTGTGGTGCCCTTATATGTCTATTGTTACATTGTTTATATTTTTCAGTTTCTTTAATTGACAGACAATACAGAGAATACTTGGAACACGTTTTGGAATATCTGACATCATTTCTGTATCGCACAGAGCCATTGCAAGACATTGAGAAGATTTTTCTAAAGGTCAGTCTTATTTTACCTTTTTTCTATGTTAACGCCCCTTTGTGTTCCACAGGCTTATGTGATTATGTAGTGTTTCACTTCAGATTATCCTCTACTTTCATAGCGCTTTTTAACTATGATGTCACTCCTTTATATTCATTTAGGAGCTGCTAATTGTGGGTTTGGCAATAATTTGTTCAATAATATTGAGCATGATTAAGTACTAATAACTAACATTCTATTGGCATACATTTGTACAGCTGGAGAGTGAATTTGAGGAACGATGGGCCAATGGAGAAATACCTGGATGGGGAAATAAAGACACAGAAAAAGAATCTGAAATAGATCTTGATTACTACAGCACAGTTGAAGAACTTGTTGAGCTTGGCCCAGAAAAGTTAAAACAGGTTTGATCTTAAAACATTATGCTGTTGCCAAGCATTATTTTCTTGTTTGTTATTGTTGACTATTCGTTGGTCCCTTTGCCTGATGAGTTCTGTTGATTCATTTACATCTTTTTAGGCTTTAGCTGCTCGTGGTTTGAAGAGTGGTGGTACTGTTCAACAGCGCGCGGAGCGGCTTTTCTTGCTTAAGGTGATTTTAAAGACACGAGCTACTGTAGATTCATCTATTTTTGTTACCTTTTTACCATTTCTTTTGAACTTACTGTTGATTATATTTTGCAGCATACGCCGTTGGAACAACTAGATAGGAAGCATTTTGCCAAAGTTCCACGTACTAAAGATGGCTCAAACACAACTTCCAATGGCAGCAATGTTAAGGATGATATGAAGAAGGAAATCGCGTTGATGGAAGTAAAGATGAGGCGCCTTTGTGAGCTGCTAGATGAGGTCAGCTCTTCGCTGCTCCCTGTGTTTATGCGTGTAATTTTGGATGCATGGCACACTCATGCAAATGAGCATGTGCAGTCAATCCTTTTGTAACCACTTACGTCTTTATATAAGCTATAATCCTATGAAGATAAAACCTGTTTAGTTTGAGGAATCTTCTTTATTTCCATCTTAGGCTAGTCTATTCAAATGGAATATGGATTTCTTTTGCTAGACCATCTTGTTTGTCTAGAATGAGTTGGTCTTCTCTAGAATTCTGGGGTCATTTTTCGTTTTGGGTGTGCAGCATGCTGGCATTACACTGTTCCTCAAATTGCAACTTTAGGCATGCAGAGTACTAGAGTAGTACAAATGTATCATTGTAGACTCGTCCTGGAATAGTTCAATGTCGATTCATGTGAATGTGATATGTGGGTGCCTTCTTCGTTTGTGTTATGATTATGTATGTGTGATGAATTCTCTACCACCTTGTATTTGCGTTGAAAAGCTCCATTTGTATTACTACAACATGCTTCAGAGGGCTTTATAAAAATTTAACAGATGATTAGTGCATCACCCCTTGTCTTTTTCCTAATAAGTTAAAACAGTATATGTACTGTTCACCAATATAATCACATGGCAGTTTTAATATGGTAGATATGTATATTTTTGTTTGCAAACCCAAGCACAAACTGTACAAGCTACAAGGACCGCATTACAATTTTATTCCAGAATGATTCACTTCTTGTAACTAATAATCTTCCTTTTTTGGAAGGGCGACTAGCGTTCGCTAAATTTATTTGTCTATATGCTGAAGTTAACCTGACATAATTTTGACACTTTATGTTGCTTTTGTAGGCCTTTGTAAGGACAAAGGAAAATGCGGAGAAGAAGCTTACACTGACGTATGAAGAGATGGAAGCAGAACGGGAGGAGGTACTTAGTTACTCACCCTGCTCTGATAAAAAAAAAACTTATCTCTGTGTCTTGCTTGCACTATTCCAACATGTTCTCTATTTTCAACGTTGTAGCTGCTGCTATTCTTGGTTGTGCTATCGTCTTGAAAACACCAATGTGAGCAGTTTTAAAATATAAACTTTGACATATGGATGTGCAATATGCTTTAGAAAAAAAAAACTACTCAGCTAAACATGCTTTTAGCTGCTTTTTTTATCAGTATTGTTGCCTACTGAGATATACCAAAATCATATTCATGGAGTACCATTTTCCTTTCCCCTAAAACAGTTCCGCAAAGTGTCTTGGTTGTAACCCCTCTCGTTTTTGTATTATGAAAATCCATTCTCTGGGTCATGTTATGACCTTTTGCTTTGAAAAATTGGTACAGACGTACAGTGTATAGCGAACAAGGGAATGTTTGGATATAGGCCATAGCCAAACATGGACATGACCAAAATTGGCTTATACTGTATTAGATATGTTTGGATGGTGGCCAAGCCAAAATTCTATAGCATGCCAAAGTCTCTTATAGCTTGTGAGTATGACATGGGGGAGCCAAATGTCATTAATTCTTTTAGTATCATTATATAGTCAACATGGGTCTTATTTTTTAGATAAATCACAAGAAATATTATGGTGCAAACAAACTAGAAATTAGTCATATTATTTAAGAAATAATCTCATTTAAATAAAGCTTTTAACACAAAGCTATTGAAGTGCATGCAACCAATATATTGTTGGCACCTCACTCATATTCTTTTTTGGCCGGCCAAAGGAAACTGGGGCGACTGAATCGGCTGCCCGTCTGGTGCTGCAGCTGCTACGTGTACTTTAGTTGGCTGCCAAAATCACTTTGGCCTACCAAATTTTGGCCCCTAGCAATAGCATATGCCTGACAAAACTTTAGGGC
This sequence comes from Miscanthus lutarioriparius, assembly GCA_904845875.1. Classification (NCBI taxonomy): domain Eukaryota; kingdom Viridiplantae; phylum Streptophyta; class Magnoliopsida; order Poales; family Poaceae; genus Miscanthus; species Miscanthus lutarioriparius. Next base: position 33,352,571 of record CAJGYO010000011.1, on the reverse strand, counting down.
ATGCCAAATTTTGGCATGGCTTTTATGGGACAAGAACCAAGCATGCCCTAATTTTCAAGTCATTTACTATGTGTATTCCATAGTGATTTGCTGATTAGTGTTTACCACATTTAGCTCTAATTACTGATTAAGCCGCATATCATGACGAGTCCAACAATGTGAAATCTAAGTGGGTACTGGTTGTAACTTGTTGTAAAGTGAGCGAATATTTTCATTTAGAAACTTAAAATGCAGTTCTTGGCTTGTTAGCTTCTAATTTCTGTATGATCTCATGACTTGGCTGAACATATTATTTCCTTTATCTTTTCTTTCATGGAAGTAAAAGTACTAAGTTTTTGAACTACTGGTTTATATATATGTATATGTATTTTTCTAAAGGAGGAGGTACAAGCTGACACCGAGAGTGATGATGAAGAACAACAAATCTACAATCCTCTCAAGTTGCCAATGGGTTGGGATGGCAAGCCTATCCCCTATTGGCTATACAAGCTACATGGCCTTGGGCAGGTAACAAGTTTTGCCATATTTGTGAGTTGGGAGTATATTTCCTAGTAGCTTGTTCCGTCTAGTCGTAGTTGGTGAGATGGTGCGCACCACCAATGTTTTCATTCATGGCACAGATTGACTATTTGGCACTCATTTAATTAAGATGTCAGTCCTTTGTGAACTGATCAGTCGCCACTTAAATTTTATGATGCCAAAAATTAAATTACGTGTTGATATATAAATTTGCTAGCCATTCTGTTCAGTGACTAACACTTTCGAGGTGGCGATGATGTAGTATAGGATGAATATGAAGTCTTCTATTATGTTTTCTGCAGTGTTAAAATTTGACAGTAACCTTTGGCTTTAGTTTCTAAGTACTTTCCACCTAATCAGGTTCTCGTTTTCTCCTTACACAGTCTAGAGCTTTAAAATATTCTATTTCTGCATAAACTGTATGCTAATTTAATGTGATCCATCTTACTAATGTATTTATGTGATCACATGTTCAGATAGTGCATTTCCCCTCTTTTCGAAAGTGCTTTGAACCGGAACATCAAGGCATCCTTTGCCTTTTATTATGCTGAGTAATTTCCATTAAATTTGGTACCGTGTGTTTTTAACTGTTATGGTTTGTACAGGAATTCAAGTGTGAGATATGTGGAAACCATAGCTATTGGGGGCGAAGGGCTTATGAGCGTCATTTCAAGGAATGGCGTCATCAGCATGGGATGCGATGCCTTGGCATTCCTAATACTAAGAATTTCAATGAAATCACATCCATTGATGTATGTCATCTCGTCTTGTTGATACTTGGGATACTTGTTGATACATAGCTTACTACATTGTTTATTCTCCAAGTAATGAATAGTTAGGTCTTTTGGTTTTTACTTGCCCATATCATATTGGTTCCTTGTCCTATATTATTCTGTTTGCTTGTATGAAACGTAATAGAAATGAATGCATGCCCTCCATGTATTATTTATCAGACCATGTTGTACATTGGCTGTTTTATTGTATGTGTTTTAACATTTCTTTTATTTCTGCTGTCAGGAGGCGAAAGCGCTCTGGGAGAAAATTCAAGCACGACAAGGAGTGAACAAGTGGCGGCCAGACCTAGAAGAAGAGTACGAAGATCAGGAAGGCAACATCTACAACAAAAAGACCTACACTGACCTGCAGCGTCAAGGCCTGATCTAAAATTCTAGCTCTGGGGGCTCCTGCTGGTTAAAATTTCAGGATTCGTTTGGAACTCAATTTCGATATTTGTTGATATATTGGCCCATTTGGCATACATTTTGTGTAGTAAGATGATATGATGATACTCCGGAGATTATGTGCTTTTCCTGGTTGTCATGGTAGTCTTCCCCCGTGTTTGCCTAGCCCTTATATCGGAACATGTTTGTTTTCATTGAACACTAAAGTTTGATATGCGCGCAACTGAAATCTCATGTTTGGCTGCCTTGTTTTCAATCTGACGCTGCTCACGCTTTTCCCTATATGGAAGGAGATACCCCTCTAGCCCTCCTAGTGCTCTTGCACTTCGTTTATGATTTCGAAAGTTTTCCTTACCTCCGACTTTGGTTTCCTTCTCGGTCGCTGTCAACAAAACCTAGAAAACAATTACTGATCTAATTTGACTGATGAAAAAAACATCTGGGTCCACAAGAGGTGAACAAAATCCTATTTGACTTTGAAAAAAACAGGCCTTCAAAACTGTCGCAGCCATTACAAAGGTAGGATCCATCGTCAAATCCTATTTACATGTTACAAGACTTCTCCAACTGGGTGAATAAGTTCCGACAATGGACAGCCAAGGAAATGATCAGCAGGCCAAAAATAGTGAAAGTGAGAAATTTCTACACAAGTCTACACTAAAATTTACCAACCGAAAAGAAAAGACTCCGGAGACCAAACAGCTAGTCCTGCTTCATCTTAGATTCTAATTGGCGACATGGGTGCAGCAACACAAGGATGCACAAAAGCCAGCAGGGAAGATGGACAAGATATAGGTACAGATACGTCGCGCTGCTCCATTCCCACAGGAACTCCATCCATATCCAGAAATCTCCAAAATCTGTTGTCCATGAACACGACCCCTTGGACATTCCTTTCATAATCAGCACTGCAGCTGGAGGAAAACCCAACACAGCAAACGCTATGTTTGAAGCCAATAATACTGCCCAAGGAAGAAAATTCATCCCTGATGCCTTCAGAGGCCGAGAAAACAAACACATTGGGATCACTATCAGAGCACCAAGCTGAGCAGTGGCAAAATTTATGATTGACATGAGCCCCAACCCGATGGAGATGGAAGTGATCATGGTAGCTTTCAGAAGTTTCCATTCAACACCAGCTGAGTATGGTGAGCCAAACAAGACAGATAGGGCGATCAGTATGACGATGGAGAGAACCCAGATGAGTGTGCTTTGCATAGGTGTGGCATCAGGTATCTGAGTAATGTAATATGGAAGTAGTGAAACAAGTACTGCCCATAGTTGGATAACAAGCAATACTTTTGCAGCTTGAAGCCATTTACATGATCCACCCTTGCTTTGCGGGATATCGGCAATGTCATCTGCTTTACTGTGTTCTATCAACTCATCTACTGGTTTTTCCATGCTTTTACTGCCATCAGCAAGGGCAGCAGCAACTATTGGGAGAGGTGCCAACAGCAATGCAAACAGAATCATATACATGGTGGTTTTTTTCAAGTTTTACCAGTTCATGCTAACAATCTCATTGTTACCACTTATATTTAATATTTTTTATACACATAACATCTATTTACTGCCATTGATAAATCCGCAAATGCTAAAATTCTTAGAAAATCATAGCTATGAAATGGTCAGAGGTGCAAATAAAGACCCAACTCAAGTAAATTTTTGCCTGTTAACTGTTATGCAGCACTAGTTCTAATATGTAATCATATACCTGATGAAATAATTTTGTGCACGAATTTGCAAGGTCACAGATACAAAACTATTACTGATCATCTATTTGTTACTGGGAGATTATAGAACTTCAGCAATTGTTATATGTACATTAAAAACAGTTAAATAAATTTTGCCAGTTATGCTGTCATTGTTGTGAAGTTAATGATACAAACAGCTCCATGCCTCAATGCATGAAAAAGCAAAGCCCTCCACTCCATTATTAATCAAAAGTCAAACAAAAGGCGCTCCCATGCTCTAACAAGAATGCAACCTTAAACAGCATAATTGAAACACAATAAGAAACATACCTTCCACCCCTTAGAAGAAACAAAGATTTAGCATTCTCATTTCTGACATGAAATGTTGGTGAAAATTCTAAAGAAACCGCATCAACTTGATAATCACGGAAAGCGCCATGGGACCCTGTGGGCACTCCAAGAGCCTGTATCTAACAAACCCCAATAACAGGGACTGTAGAGTCATAAAGGAAAGTGCCATTACGGTGAAATGGGAAATATTAATTTCAGTTACCTGGCTGTATATAGAATTAGCTAGGTTTGCAGTCCCCTCCACATAGTCAGGGACTGCAATATCAAGCTTCCAGTCAGGATTTATTTTTCTTAATACACTCCCAAGAGTATGTAAAAATTCAGCAATAACCCTAAGCTATGCAGAGCTCAACAAAGAACTAAATGCAGCTATGTTCACACGAAAACCTTGTCTATGAACAGCCAAATAATGCACCACATTCAGAAGGTCCAAGTTTGGCATTTGTCCATTAGATGCCTCTGCATACATCATAACACTATCTCTGTCACCATATCTTCTGGTTTCCCCAACTTTAAATATGAGAGCAGCAGCCATTGTTCCAGCACGTTTGAAAGCCGTGACTTCTATTTTTTCTGAATTACCATCATTTATATGGTTTGTGCCATACATCTTGGTATGCAATATTACTGACTGACTCAAAAACACAGGATTATGATACTGGTTTAACCATGCAGAGACTGCAGCATACTCTCCAAACTGCGAGTCTGCAGATAGCCACACAACATCTTTAGACAGCCATGCAGCTCGACTTAAGAGGGAGAAGACAGAGAAACCAAGAGCCAGCGATCATAATTCATTTGACTGAACACTTTGAGAATTATAAGGACTAACCAGCACTATTGCTTCTTTTCCATCGCCCCGAGGAGCTCGTACAATGCCGATAGTATTTATCCCAAAATTGGTGTCGGTGCCATTAGGTTGAATTGCCATATCATTTGTCATGGAGGTGAAGAACTTCAGAGGATGAAAATTCTTGCTATGAGGGATAAACTTATGGTAACACACTTCTGCACCTAGAGCTTCTATTTGTTGTGCTATGACATTTGCCATACTGTAATATTGCACACAGAAATGTAAGTTAGATGAAAATTGGTAAAATTTCCCTTTTGCGACCCTAGGATTAAACTAGTTATTCCCTATGCATATTGTCCTATTTACATGTCATTAAAAATGTGACTTCAGCTTAATGAACTTAACACAAAAAGTTTATAATCATGTTTCTTATGCAAAACTGAAAAAAAAGATCCTTTACTATCAAAACATTGAAATCCGATTTTGAGTTACATGGATTCAACATGTATGCCCTATACTAGTATAACTACAGTGCATAGTAATCATGTACTTTACCATAGCAAATCTCTCACAAGCAGTCACAAAATATTGAACATAACAGACCAGTTGAACTACATGACTTATACCTTATATGCACAAAGATCAATACACACAAATATTAAAGGTCGAAGGAAGTAACATACATTTCACCTCTTGAGTCTCCAGCCACAGCTTCAATTCCTTTCATAAATCTGTTTGCTCCGATAGCGTCTTCAGTAGAAAATAATGGATTGGCAGAGCCTACATTATAAGTGTCCATGCAGCCTGAGCCTGTCGGCCCGGCACGAGGCCCGTATTTTTGGCCCGGCCCAAGCACGGCCCGGCCCGGTGGTGAGTGGGTCCGGGCTGGCACGGCCTAGAGGAGCAGGCCGTGCCTGGGCCTTACCCCAGGCATGTGGGCCGACACGGCACGACCCGGTCCACAGAGCGCGGCCCGGTAGCGGCCCAGCCAGCCGGCCTGCTAAGAGCCCCAGCCCCCACCCCCAACTCCCCCAGTGCCCCACAGGCCCACCCCCGAACCCTAACTCCCTTTCCCTTCCCCTCCCCCCCCACGCAGCCCCCTCCCCATGCCACAGTGCCGCACTCGCTCCTCCTCTCACCTCTGCGCCGGCGCCACGGACGCCCCCTCCCCTTCCCTCGTGTCGGGCGAGGCGAGCGCGGATGCGGGACCGGGACGCCTCCTCCCTCTCCTCGGCGTCCTCAGCTCCTCGTGCGACCTCTCCTCACCTCGCAGGGCGGCCATCCGAGCACGGACGCCGATGCCCCTTGCCCCTTGCCCCTCCCTCTCCTCGAGCGACGCCGCTGTGGAACCGTCCTAGGCCGTCACAGGAGCAAGTGCGCTGGCCCCGAGCTCCGCCCCGACGCCAGATCCGGTGCCAAGGGCAAGCTCGCCGGCGGGCGGCGGCCATTGCCATCTCCGGCTGCTCGCGCTTCCTCCCCTTCCCCCTCTCTCTGGCTGCTCGGTGCTCGCGCTTCCTCGTGGGCCTCGGGCTGGCCCAACACGCTGGATTGTCCGTGCTTCTCGGGCCGGCCCGGCCAGAAAAACGTTCCAGCAGGCCATGCCTGGGCCATAGGTCAGGCACGGTGCTCGACTCGGCACGGCCCGAGCGGCCCGTTGGACATCAATAGCCTACATATAAGGCCTCTAGTTTTAGAGAAGATCATTTATGTACAGAAGTTGCAAAAAAGAGTTAGAAATGAAAAATATCATTATCATTATCAACATATATTCCATTTTTGTGTGATTACAACACCATGCTAGCCTGCTATACTAGCCTACATACAATGCATATTCTTGCAACCACATTGGATATGAATAATCTGTCTTTACTATTTGATAACAAACATCAAAACCCACTACGATATATCATATTCAACCATTTAACTTAAGAAGGTATTCCTTGGCACATGATAAATCCAATGAGGCCCAAAGTTACGCTGAACACCCAAAGATCCAGGATATTTAGCAATATTGATATGTTGCTTCATCAGACAACTTATTGAACAAAGCATGCTGAGAACACTACAATTCACTTTATTATAAAATATGTACAGTATGTAATCTGATTATCTGAAGATCTGGGTGTAAGGCCCCCAGAGGCCCAGATGGGCACACCCTCCAAGAACAACAGCATATATGCATCAATAGAGTAACAGTAAACAAAAATAGAGAAGAAGGTAAAATAACGGGTATAAGAGCATTCTCCGAGATGTATGTGTTTTTTGCAAGTGAAGGAAGGAGTAGTAGTGTGATAATGCCAGCAGAGCAAAATAGAACACTGACAGGAAAATGGTGAATAGTGAGTTTGGGGAATGAGAAAGGATGAAAGGAAGGATTTAGACTGCAACAAGATAGAGAAAGGATGGTGAACCTGAAGAGAATGTGGTGAGATGCAAGGAATACACCAAGGCGCACAATGAGCTGTGGTTTTGGTCGTGCCTAGGGATGAAAGCGGGAACGGGAAATTCCCGTACCGACCGACACCGAATACCGAAATTCCCGACCGGATATCATTTTCTCGGGATAAAACGGGTTCGGGAAAAAATCCGGGAAAATTCGGCGAATCCGGGATCGAAATCGGTTAGAGTGATTTCCCGACCGAATTAGCGGATCCCGTATTTGTTCAGGAAAATTCCCACGGGAAATTCCCGTTTTTAAGGCCTGCAAACGGCCCAACGTTCCATCGTTCCATGCTTGGCCCAGTGATACCGTCGGGAACAGTGAGCTGACGAGTCATGCATGCTGCCCATCGTTGCTTGGCCCAGGAATTCACGCATGGAGCACAGGAGCAGCAAGGTTTGGCCCTTTGTTCATTTTTCTTTTCCATTTTCTTTTTTTGGTAGTTTTGTAGTTTTCTTTGCATAAATATTCTGACGAGCTCACTGTTTGCTATTGTTTGCATATGGATTATGCATGGTTGCTATTGTTGCATCGAGCTCACTGTTTCAAGTGGTTACATATATCGATGTTTCCGTTTTGTGTTACCGCTTCCCGATCGTAATCGACACGTTCCCGTTCGAAATATTCCGTTCCCGATATCCCGTAATACCGGATTCGTTTTCCCGTCCGGCCTTCCCGTTCCCATTCCCGTTCCCGGCCAAAAAATACAGGAGCGGGAATGGTTAAGACATTTTCCCGACCGTTCCCGACCGTTTTCATCCCTAGTCGTGCCTCTTGCTTGGGTACCGACTTCATGACTGTAATATAGTTGTTCAGGAATACCTTGAAAGGAAATCAACTATTCATTTGACTGCAAAATGAAATGAGCATAAACACATCAGCGGTGTAAAACGAAAGTTTAAGGTCAACAAATATTATAAATCTTGACACGTTAAACAAGCTCATGCCATTTTGATTTCTGGTTTAGAACATTTGCATCCAGTTTAATTTTGAAGTGCATTAACTTATCTTTTCTCAAAGGCATCCATGAAAAAAGGTGAATTCATGGTCAATGCTCTTCCGGTGTCACTAATGAATCAATCTTGATAAAAAAAAACAATAGCTATCGTTTGGCCTGGATTACTACCCCTCCATCATTAACTTATAGTCTTCAACCAGAGAAGACATGCAGCTAGGTGAAGCTTTGAAACAGACAGACAGGCATGGACTTGTGTTGTGCCAATGCACAAAATGTCTGGAAGAGAAAACGGCCATTTGTACTCCATTACGCCATAAATCATATATGCATGAAACTAGAATGTTTGCGATACCCACCATATTCAGGAAGAGCTAGATCTTTTTTTTTTCCTTTTTAGATAGAACAGGTTTGTCCTCTGCTTTCACTGAAAGCACAATGTTCAGCTGAACTCGCATGTCTTAAGGGCTTGTTTGGATCCCATGGGCTAACAACTAGCAGCTAAAAATTAGTTCTACTCCATCCAAACATGAGGGCTAATGGGTGAGCTAATTTTTAGCCAAGCCCTTGGCTAGTTGTTAGTTCATTAGCCAAGCACAACTAGCTAATAAGGGCTAATAGTTCATTGCTAGGGATAATATGCACCTTTTAGCCTGGGATCCAAACATGCAAGGCCTAATAGTTAGATGGCTAATTTTTAGCCCTGACTAATAATTAGCCTTAGCCGATCCAAACAAGCCATAAGAAGGATCTAAACTGAACGCTGAAAGTTAGAATGCCCCAGCCCATTTATGACAAATTAAATTACAGAGATAGCAGGATCGAATCTTCACCATTAAAACTGACGAGACTGGTTTAGTTGAATCCAATGAATTAGCCCCGAGGCCCCGACACTAGCTACATCCTAATACAGATAGCCAGATAGCTCAAATTAGGGTTCGGGTGCTCAGTTTTGCACAGCAGAAAGGGAAGAGAAGGGGCGGGCATACCTGGTGCGGTGGGTGTCGTCGCCGGCAAAGGGCTCGACGAAGACCTGGGCAGCTGGGCGCAGGGCGGCGGCGGTCGCCTAGTTGTCGCGCACGCGAGGTGAACAGGAGAAGAAAAACAGGAAACAGCTAGTTTAGTTTAGTTTCTCCGCGCGCGCTACTGGGGCCATTTCTCTGTCTTCGTTTTCTGCAGGTGCAGGCGCACGACTACGCACGCTGGTTTATTTTTAGGGAGAGCGGCCATGAAACTGGTTCATTCTTTCTCTGTTTTCTTTTTCTTTTTTTCTTTCTTTCTTTCTATATTGCTACGACACTTGTTCTTTTTCCCCTTTTCTGTTTTTTTAATAATTTTGCTTTAACTGTTTTCATTATTATTCTTGCAATTAATAATCATATCTGTTTCAGGCTTCCCCCCTTTTTGTTACTAGCATAGGGCTAAAATTTGTATCCTATGCATGGGAGTATCCTAAAAGGAATGAATCTTTTGAGGAATGGTATAATCTGTAGAGTTGGCGATGAAAATTCCATTAATAGTTGGAGGGATCTATGGATCCCTCAAGGAGGTACAAGAAAGGGTATTAATCCAAGGGGCACATCTATCCTTCAGGAGAGAGATACAAGAAAGGTTATTACACCAAGGAACACATCTATCCTTCAGAACTGTCTGAACTGATCGATCCAGTTATTGAGGGTTGAGATGAACAACTTGTGCAGGACACATTTTATTTAGAGGATGCAAACATCATTCTACCCTTACCACTTTCTGTTCATAGGGAAGATTTTCCGGCATGGCACCCTAATCCAAAAGGAATGTTTTCCGTTAAATCTGCATATGCCTTAGGCACAAAGATTAGATATCACCAAAACAATAGCAATGCTTCCACCTCAGGTTATGAGGGAGGTGGATTTGATTTGGATGTTCCGAATAAAGTTGTTTGTGTGACGCTTGGCTCATAATAATGGTTTGCATGTGAAGCTTTAACATTGCAAGAAGGGGTGTGGATCTTAGTACTCCGTGCCCAATATGTTCGAGGTTTGATGAAGACACATGTCATCTCTTTTTCAAATACAAGGAGGCAAGACATGCTTGGCAGTTGCTTAACATGGAGGATAAAAGAATCATGATGATGGCAAAAAAATCTCATAAAGCAATGCTGCAGAAAATTTAGGGTTTCGACAATGATTGCTAGTGCAAATTAATTTTGTTTAGGTGGTGCTGGTGGTCTGCACGTAACAAAGTAAATTAGGGTGAAATGAAGAGAACTGCACATGAGGTGACTAATGATGTTTTGTTCTTTTTTCGGGCATGGAGAAATGTAAACCACCTGGACAAGCAACCTTGTATATTATCTGGCAAGCCAAAATGGATAGCTCCACTTGAAGATGTCGACAAAATTAACTGTGCTTTTATCCCTGGATCAAATAAAGCTAGGTGGGGTTTTATAATTATTAGAAATCATGTTGGCATGGTTGTAGCAGCAGGAGTAGGATCAACAAATTTTCTAATGTCACCTCAACATGTTGAAGCAACTGCTTGTGTAAAAGGCCTAGAGCATGCAACTCTGCTGGGAATGAGGGGAGTTATTTTAGAGACTGATGCAGTTGTTATTGCTAGGGCCTTAAATGATCAATGCTTCGAAAGATCTCTGCCTGCAAATCTGTTGAGTGAGATCAAAACTTTTTATTTAATTAGAGTTCTCTGAACGCACTATTTTTCAGGTGTCCAGAAACGTAATGTTGCAGGAGATAATCTGGCGCCCATAGGCCTGAATTGTACTGATGGTCCTCTACTGTGGCAAGTCCATGTAATACCACCCATCCTCGCTTATTATATATCTACATGAAAATGATGGGTGAGTCACACTCAATGTCCACTGAGATCAAGATGTGAAAGGTTTGGACCTAGTATGCTTTTATAAGAAGAAAATAAATGTAGTCTTTTCGGAGTCTATATCACATACCTTTACAGAATCTTAGACACGTGAGCATGTTGAGTATACTAGTACATCTGTACGATTATAACTACTAATTATCCTTCTGGTGCATAAAATAAGGTGGAGCATTGAGAGAATATGCTTTTGTGGAAATAAAAACGCATGCGTGGAAGCCTGTGTACCTAGTGGATTATTAAAGAATGTATTTGGATATTTTGACGATTTTTTCACAAATTCGCTATTGCTATTAACTAGCAAACATGATGTGCGTTGTAACAGAGCGTAATTTATGGAGTGATTCTCGTGAGCTAGCTATTTTTTATTAGATTTAATTAGGGTTGATCTAACCTTAAATCAAATAATTTCCAAGACTCATAATAAGTGCAAGGATAATAAAAAAAATAATCATGTATAGGTATAGGAGATTGGCTCACTTAAATGTGTACACTTCTGTGAGTTTAATAAAGGTGGAAGGCGTGCCACCCTCACGTATGCCGCGAAGACTTGGGTGACTAAACCATAACATTAGTGTGGCGCCAACTAAAATTTTGCAACTCCAAGGTCAAAGCAAGAAGGATGAGTGAGAGTGAATGACAACGGACTGAGGGACATAAATGTAGCGAGGGACAAACGAACGAAAGATATATAGCGAGAAATGAAAGAAAGAAATTTTTGCCCATAAATATTACGTATAGATATAGATTTTTAGAATTAAGCTCATTTCTCTATTTATGCTTTGATTGAAACGAGCTAGTTATCTTGCTGGAAACGCAACAGCGCAACGAGCCAATCATATATATATATATATATATATATATATATATATATATATATATATATATATATATATATACATTTTGGTCTATGGAGTGTTCCGCGTTGCTCTCCTTTGCTGCTGGTTATTCACCCATTTAGTTGACTTCTAGCTAATCCCTCCCCCGTCAAATCCATGGGCCCATATAGCTGGTGAAGCACCCCCTATAGCGATAGCGAGCCCGGCCCCCATCCCTCCCAAACCCAACCTAACGCTGAATCCTGCAGCAAAGCGCCAAAACCGTCGCAAAACCTGCAAGCTCGATCGGACCCGGCCTCTCCCGCCCGCCCGATCCATCGAGCACACGATCGAGAAACGTAAAAATGGCTGGAGAATTGTTAACCTTGTACGGCCGTGCGTGTTAGTTGTTGGCTTGCATTGCAGCCATAATATATAACAAGTCTCCACGGCACACCCACAGGCCACAGGGTGCAAAACATAACTTGTTGGCTCAGCTCTCGCCGGCCCAGCCAAAGAGGCGGAAAGGAGCCCCTGGCAGAAGTTGCCTTCCCTGCTCTCCGATGGCTGGAGGCGGGTTCGCCGCGGCGGAGGGCGGCCACGCGCGACACGACTACGGAGGAGGCGTGACGGTCTCCGTCGTGGTGACCTGCCTCATGGCCGCCTCCTGCGGCCTCATCTTCGGCTACGACATTGGCGTCTCAGGTGCGCTCTCTGCTGGCTCCTGATGGCTTGGTTTTCTGTTAGATGATACTCCATAAAGCAGCAGCATGCCTCCAACATATGCGTCGAGCAAACGCACGTGCTATTTGCGGTTTCATTTGCTTCCTAATTGCATCTTGTGCCACTCCGGCAGCCAATCCCAGCCAGTAATAAACTAATAGTAAGACACGCGCGGTCTTTTGCTTGATCTCCTTGGACTCGTGGTTAATTGTTTCTTTGAGGGAACTGGAGGGGCCTAAGCCCCTACAGAAGATTTTATTAAAAGAGAGTCTGAGCAAATAACAAGCAAACAGAACAAACAAAGAAGACAGCAAATAACAAGTAAACTCGTGGTTAATTGTTGCACGACGACATGGTATAATTCCATGCATGTTACGGAATTGGAACACCCCTTCTTTTGTATTGAGCTGCTAGACAGCTACACCATCTCGCTTGATTGATCATACAGATGTGTGTTAACATTAGTAGGAGTTGCAGAATATAGACTTTCTCCTTAAATTTACTGGTGGTTTAATAAGCTGCCGATGTTACCGGCGGGATGTACGTTTGAACTAATTTCATTAACGCTTACGTTACTTTGGAACCAGCCAAACAACACGTTAAATTTTGATTTTGGGTCTCTAAGTTCAACGGCTAACTAAGATATTGATAAACCTACATCATCTTGACTCAGGAGATGCGATTCGGTCTGGATATGCACATCTAAGAGCAACTCTATCCTTTCTAATTAATTTATAGAAATATTATCTTGTGCATATTCTAAAGAGCCATCCTCGCTCTCTATCTTTCGGTAGCGAAAAAACAGAACAACAAATGTCTATATTTAGAGATCCAATAAAAATACTATTAGATAGTACAAAGATATAGAAAACAGTTTTTACTCAAATGATTATCTAAATGATGATTTAGAGAGTAAATCTTATAAAGACTCTTGATAGAATAGTCTGTTGTTACATACACGTAAGCTCAGGGATGACTCGGTTTCACATACAGCTATACAAGTCGAATTATATCAAACATCGCTGGACTTGCCAACGTGGAGCTTTTTTTTTTTTGCGTAAATGCCAACGTGGAGCTCTGAAGTCCACTCTTGTGTCATGATGACGTCTAAGAGTAGTGGTGCTTGAAGCAAGGGTGCAACTTGCAAGGATACTTGTCACACCAAATTTTAAGGATAAAATTGAATGTACTAAACTCGTGTGTGCCCAGGGATCAATCACACACACAAGCTGACAAATCATAAAAAGTATCATCACGGTGTCTCATACATCATGAATTATAACATTAAATAGTCTTACATAACACAGCGGAAAAGAAAAGGATAACTATCTCGTGGAACTCCATCACAGGGAAGGTCAACTGGTTGACCACAAGCCTAATAATCCTCAGGAAACTTCTCATACACGTTCTCATCTGTTACCCATCCGGGATTTTTATCCAAATAAAGAAAATAAACAAGTGTAAGTACATCCCGTACTTAACAAGCTAACATGGGGTTATGAAGCTCAAAAGATTGACACTGGTTTACTGCAGTTAGCATTTTTAGTAAGTCAAACTTTTATTCTCAGGTAATATCCAATTATGTTTAAGCTCCCATTTAACCCCATATGAACAGGTATCAAGGTCAAGTGTCTCATATAACATCATAGAACAACTCAAATAATCATCAACAAGTATTCAGTTATTCTGTGAGTTTTCCGGGCCGCTCGTGACCGTGAGCACGGCTGTTATAACAGTTTGTTACCCTCTGCAGAGGTGGTGCACATTCACCGCGAGTCGTGATCCCCATATGCCCGGGTTAATTACTCCCATGTTACTACCAAGGTGAGCGGGCAGAGTACACTATGAAGCCATTTCATAGGTTTCTCTAACAAGTTAGGGCCGCTAGGTTTCCTTGGCAGGCAGATGTAGGAACCCCCTTTCCTATGACACATATCCATCGTGGCTATACTCATAGGAACAGAGGCAGCCCTATACCCAACGTGGCAAGCCCCATTTGCGCCAAAAAGGTAACCTCTAACTAGCTAGAAAAGATCCTATTACTGAGCTAAAGTCAGAGCCATATGACTCTCCCGATTGCACTGTCAGTCCCAGCTTTTGCCGACAGATAAGTCCTTATGGAGGGCTAGGAGCAACATGATCACAGGTCATTTGCACCATCGCCCTATGGAACAGTTGTTATAAATCATGTTAAACTCTTAGTTCCATAAAATCATTCATCATCATGTATATCAAGTTCAGTTAGAGCACTAGCAATCTACCCATATGCATTTAACCCATAGGAGACAAGGAACAGGATAATCAATCACTAGGATGTCCTTACGGGTATCAAAATTAGACACATGCAAATGAGTAATTGTTTAAAGTGAAATAGGACATCAAGGTAGGCCCATGATATACTTGCCTTGGTTCACAAACTCGTGCTGGTCCTGCTGGTCGTCAAAGAGTTCTTGGTCTCCAACGTTTTCCTCACCGTCTGAATGCGACCAACACAGCAACATACAACATTCCAAAAGCATTCATGCAAAGCAAACATTCCTATCATTAGAACAATACACCAACAGTATTGAAAACAAGATAAAATGTTTGTAAACATAATCTACGTCTCGCTACGACCACGTCAACGGGAAGTTCACGAAAAACGGAGCTAAAATGCGAAAGTTATGATTTAAACGGGTTTTCCTGTAGCCATATATTTAATTAAATCTAATCATGAAATTAAAAAGTTCCAAACTTGACTAATAGTAGTTCCAACATGTAGCTTATGAAATTACGAAGCTAACGCGATTTGAATGGATCAATTCGGAGCTAAAACGACAATTTTATAAGCGAAACAGTTCAAATGGCATTTCTGTAAATATTGAAAACGTATTTTTGACTTAAACCGTGAAGTTTACGCTTTCCAAATGAGATTGCGCATTCGGGGAACTATGCCTTGGACTGCGGGTTAGGACTTAGAAAAGTCTAGGGTCTCTTATGCAAATCAGCCACGCGAAGGGGTATCGGATGATCTCGGCCGTCGGATCATGGATGGAGGCTCGGATTAGACCTGGGGGGAGAGAAGGATTCCGGCCGGGCACAGAGACGCCGGTGGTGAGGCGCCATTGCCGGCGGCGTGGAGGTCTCGGTCGCACGCGGTTAGGGGGCTAGGGTTCACCAAATGCGAAACCGAGAGCACCGGTGAAGGCGGGGGAAGAAGGGGGTCTCGGCCATGCCGATACGGCGGCCGAGAACAGCGGGTAGCGCGGTGGCCGCCATGGTCGGCGGCCAAGGCTCGCGGAGCTCGCGGCCAGGGCTCGAGAAGCCAAGAAAAGAGAAAGTAGGGGTACCGGGAGATAGAGGGAGGCCAGGGGGTTCTCACCGCGGGGAGGAAGGAGGACGGGGAAGCTCGGCGGCGGCGGTCCGTGTGAAGGAGAAGACGGCGGATCCCGGCGACCACGGAGCGGCGGTTGCGGGGTTACCTCGGTGCTTGGCGAGCGCGAAGACGAGAGCGGGGAGCAGCAGGGTGCGCGGGGGAAGGCTCGGCTGCTATTTAACAGGCCGAGAGCGGAAGGCACTCCCACGGCGCTTGATCGTGGCGGTGGTCTTCTTGCAGCCTTGGCGCGGGAGGAGTTCCGAGCAGCTGGGAAGAGGATGGCGCCGACAAGCGGGGCCGAGCGGTCAGCGTCTCTGCCAGGGAAGGAGCGTGGGCGTTCTTGCTGCCGTTCAATTTAATTTGGTGGGCAGCGTGATCTTTGGGCAGCCGTGGCAGCAAAATAAGGGTCGGTGGCGTTAGGCTAATGGGAAAAAGTCAATTTGGGCGGTGGTGAGAGAAAGTTCATGGGCGAAATTCAAGAAGGAGGAGAAAATGATTCTTTTCTTTTTCTTTTCTACACTTTTCCAAATCCATTTTTTAAATTCAAATTTCAATTCTTTTTGAAATCTTTAATAAATTCCAAACATTCACCAAATGATATGCAGCAGCATGTATGCATCACTTGTAGCTAATATTATATTTGATTTTAGTTTTATAAAATTATTATTTTCCTACATTTGTATGCACACATAATTGCGTAAATAAATCAATTTAGCTATTTAAAAGAGTGCAAATTTTAGGATGTTACAATTCTACCCCCCTTAAGATGAATCTCGTCCTCGAGATTCGAGTGATTGCTTACTCAAACAGTTGGGGATAAGTCTTTCTCAGATCCTCTTCCCTTTCCCAAGTAGCTTCATCCTCTGTATACCGATTCCACTGCACCTTGCACATCTTTATGATTCGGCTTCTTGTAACTCTTTCGGCAGTTTCCAAGATCTTTATCGGATACTCTTCATAAGTAAGATCTTCCTTGATAGCAAGTTCTTCCAAAGGAATTTGCTCTTCTGGTACCCTCAAACACTTCTTCAATTGGGAAACATGGAACACGTCGTGCACACCTGACAAACTCTCAGGCAATTCCAACTGATAAGCTACTTCTCCACGTCTCTCTCGGATCTTAAAAGGTCCTATGTACCTTGGTGCTAATTTTCCCTTCATATTGAATCTTCTCACACTTCTCATTGGTGACACCTTCAAGTACACATAATCACCAATCTCGAAGGTCAGCTCTCTTCTGCGAGTATCAGCGTAACTCTTCTGTCGGGACTGAGCTACTCTCAAATTGTCTCTAATCATTCTCACTTATTCTTCCACGTCTCTAAGGACATCGGGTCCAAACACTTGAGTTTCTCCAGTCTGATTCCAGAACAAAGGTGTTCTACACTTACGCCCATACAGCGCCTCGAAAGGTGTCATCTTGAGACTCTTCTGATAACTGTTGTTATACGAGAACTCTGCGTATGGCAGACTCTTATCCCAACTATCACCATACTAAAGTGCACAAGCTCTCAACATATCTTCCAAAATCTGGTTGATCCTTTCAGTCTGTCCATCAGTTTGTGGGTGGTAAGCAGAACTGAAATTCAACTTTGTCCCCAAAGATCTATGTACTTTATGCCAGAATTGCGATGTAAACTGAGTGCCTCTATCCGACACAATTTTCTTGGGAACACCATGTAAGCACACTATTCTTTCCATGTACAACTCTGCTAATCTTGCACCATTATAGGTAGTCTTGACTGGTAAAAAGTGAGCAACCTTGGTGAGTCGATCCACTATTACCCATATTGAATCATAACCTCTTTGAGTGCGGGGCAGTCCTACAATAAAATCCATACCAACTTCTTCCCATTTCCATTCAGGAATCTTCATTGGTTATAGTAACCCTGCAGGTCTTTGATGCTCAGCTTTCACTCTTTGACAAGTGTCACACAAAGCCACATATTCTGCCACATCTCTCTTCAAACCATACCACCAATACTTCTCCTTGAGATCCAAGTACATCTTGGTACTTCTGGGATGTATAGAGTAAGCATACTCATGGGTCTCTTGCAGAATTGCTTCTCAGATAGTTTTCACTTCAGGTACACATATCCTTTTCCCGAACCAAAGAGTACCATTCTCGTCCATTCTGAATCCGGGTGCCTTTCCAAGCACTACATTCTCTGCTATCTCTTTAAGTTTTTCATCTTCCAATTGACCTTTGCGTATCTCTTGTTCCAAAGTAGGCTCTATCACCAATTCCATTGCATTAGTGACCAGGCTCAAATTGAGATACTCCATTTCAGTACACAACTCTGCTGACATAGATGTTATCTGAAGTTCATTGGCATAGCTCTTTCTGCTAAGTGCATCAGCTACGACGTTTGCCTTTCCCGGGTGATAATGCACTTCCAAATCATAGTCTTTGATCAATTCCAACCAACGACGTTGTCTCAGATTCAGATCTGATTGGGTAAAGATATACTTCAAACTCTTATGATCGGTATAGATATCACTCTTATGTCCAATCAGATAATATCTCCAGATCTTCAAAGCATGAACCACAGCTGCCAATTCCAAGTCATGAGTAGGATAATTCAACTCATGCTTCCTCAATTGTCTAGATGCATATGCCACCACTCTTCCTTCTTGCATAAGCACACATCCAAGACCCAAACGGGATGCATCACAATATATAGAGAAGTTCTTGCTTAAATCGGGCAAGATTAATATTGGAGCTGTAGTCAATCTCTTCTTTAGCTCTTCAAAGTTTGCCTGGCATTTATCCGACCATACATACTTAGCATTCTTTTCCAACAGAGCTGTCATAGGCTTGGCTAGCTTGGAAAAACCTTCAATGAACCTTCGGTAATATCCAGCTAATCCCAAAAAGCTACGAATCTCACTTACAGTTGTTGGTGGTTTCCAATTCAGTACATCTTGCACTTTGCCTAGATCCACTGCTATTCCACCATTGGAAACAACATGACCCAGAAAAGAGACTTCCTTCAACCAAAACTCACACTTGCTCCGCTTAGCGTACAACTTATGCTCTCTAAGCTTTTACAAGACCAACCTTATATGTTCAGCATGTTCTTCTTCAGTCTTGGAGAATATTAGTACGTCATCTATGAATACCACCACAAATTTATCCAGAAACTCCATGAACACCTTATTCATCAGATACATGAAGTATGCAGGTGCATTGGTCAATCCAAAAGACATAACGGTGTACTCATATAATCCATACCGTGTAGTGAATGCCGTCTTGGGTATGTCCGAGTTTCGGATCTTAAGCTGATGATAACCAAAGCGGAGATCAATCTTGGAGAACACATGGGCTCCTCTCAACTGATCAAACAAATCACCAATCCTAGGCAAAGGGTATTTATTCTTGATTGTAACCTCATTAAGTGAGCGGTAATCCACACACATCCATTGACTACCATCCTTCTTATCCACAAAGATCACAGGTGCCCCCCATGGGGAAGAACTAGGGCGTATGAAACCTTTTTCTTGCAACTCTTTTAGTTGTTTCTTAAGCTCTTCTAATTCATTAACTCCCATTCTATATGGACGTTTAGCTATTGGTGCGAGTTCGGTAATAATTCAATAATGAATTCAATGTCTCGGTCGGTGGCATACCGGCAAGTCATCGGGGAAGACATCAGGAACTCCTCCATGACACGATCTTGTTCATT
Organism: Miscanthus lutarioriparius; assembly: GCA_904845875.1. Taxonomy (NCBI): domain Eukaryota; kingdom Viridiplantae; phylum Streptophyta; class Magnoliopsida; order Poales; family Poaceae; genus Miscanthus; species Miscanthus lutarioriparius. The sequence continues at coordinate 33,333,179 of CAJGYO010000011.1, read as the reverse complement.
GACTTCACCATCTAGTTGGTTCACACGGTGGGCGTGAAATTTGGGCTTGCACTACCACTTCTACTGATTCTATCTCCATTGAGTGATGTCACAACCATGATTTCTCGACCTTTGAATCAACGCCGGTGTTGTTTCATCCAATCCATTCCCAGAATAAGATCAATTTCCGCTGTTCTCAACACAATAGGCTTCACTTTGAAGTCTACCCCCCTTAAGGAAATGCTAGTTGAGGGGCTCCAATAAGAAGCTGGCATACTACCTCCCGGGAATTTACTAGTATGGAGTTTTTCATGGCACACAAAGGTATGCTATGCATTCTAACAAAAGCTTGGGAGATAAAAGAATGCGAAGCACCGAATCAAAAAGTACTGAGAGAGCAGAGATAGAGTTGATCTTTGAACGTACCCAACATGACCTCTCAAGCGTCTCCTAAGCTGCATCAGATGACACATAGTTCACCTTCGCGAGGTGAGGTGGTGAGGCGTTGAACTTCGATTGCTTTGAGTGGCGGTTCTAAGGTGCTTGTTGGTTCGCTTCTTAGGACACGATGAGCATAGTGACCTACTTCTCGCATCGGTAGTAGAGTGCATTGGGATTGTTGGGTGCACCACTCTTCACAGGAGCATTGTTGGGCACTCCTTGGCGTGTTGCGAGGATTCTTTGAGTGCTGCTATGGGGACGCTGATTTCCAAACTGTTGCTGATACTGAGGGCGTTGCTGGAACTGGTTCCGCGGAGGATACTGACCACTATTTCCCTGGTGAGTTGGTCCTTGATTCCTCTGCTGGAAACCTTGCTGGGGATAAGCACATGGGCGAGTGTTGTTTCCAGAAGCTTGCCCTTGGAGCCTTCTCTTCTTAGCTTCCATCTCCTTGCGCTTATCGTCAATCACGATTGCGCGATTCACCAAAGACTGGAAGTTAGGGTAAGTATTAGACATCAGCTGGAGCTATAGTCCATCATAGAGTCCCTTGAGGAAACGGCGTTGCTTATCCTTGTCATCCGCTACGTCATTTGGAGCATAGCGTGAAAGTTGTGAGAACTTGTCCCGATACTCCGCCACAGTCATTGATCCTTGCTTGAGGGATCGGAATTCTTCCTACTTCAGTTCCACTAGTCCATCAGGAATATGGTATGACCGGAAATTGTCCTTGAATTTTTGCCAAGTGATTGCAGGAGCATTGTTGGGACGTCCAAACTAGAATGATTCCCACCAATCCTGAGCAGCTCCTTGGAGTTGCCCAGAAGCGTACAACACCTTCTCAAGGTCGTTGCATTGTGCTATGTTCAGTTGTTTCTCCACAGCACGCAACCAATCATCTGCCTCCATAGGGTCTGAGGCATGGGTGAACACCGGTGGTTCGACCTTTCATGAACTCTCCACGCTTATCTCGACCTGAGCAGCGGTGGTCCTCTTGCGGAGTTCATTGTCCAAGCGCTGCATCATAGCTTGCATCACCAAGCGCTTGCATTCCCAATATCATTCCATGGTCACAGGTGGCGGTGGTGGTGGATTTATGAGAGCATCACGTCCATGACCACGGCCTCTGCCTCTTCCTCCTCTTGCGGCCATCTGTTTTCCAACAAATGTGCAAAATTTAGAGATTTTCCAATTATAGAGAGCTTATAAAAGATAAGAAACAATGCTGAGAATTTTCTGGGCAAGATTCAAATTCAGCAGTTCAGTAAAACTGTTATAACTCGAGTTTCAGAGATCCAACAGAGGTGCACCAAGATTTGTTAGAAAGCTTAGGAGACCAGCTACAACTTTCATTTAGATCACTTTTACAGATTCTGACTCACACATAGTCAAAAGTAGAGCTAAACCGAAACTGTTCTGGGTTCCAGACAGCGCAGGAACACTAACTTGTGTCAGCTAGATCTCCCAAACCTGAACAGCTAATGACGTGATTCCAGAGACATTTGAAAGATACAGAGGTCTAGTTATCTCCACAAAAATTTCAGAATTTTTGACAGCCTAGATTTCGAGATATCAGATAAAGAACATAGGCTGCTCCAGAAATCAGCACAACGGAGATAAGATAAAGCGAAACTTCTGCATTAAGATTTCATTCTAAACTTAAGGTTCCAATCTAAGGAAGTTGTGGACATGCCCACAAACTTTCAGCAATCAAACAAATACCAAATCAACCAAGTTCACAAATTAAACATCTAATCATCCAAGTTCACAAGACCAAACAAGACTAAATATGAAACATGAACTAACGACGTGGTAATCTAGATCAAGGCACCTAACACCTATGGAGCGGTGTCAATCATGGTGAAGGACCGGCGCTTCTTCTTGTAGATCGAAGGCTGCCCAAGTTGTGCTCGAAGTTCATCCACTTGCTTCTGGAGGCGTCTCTGAGCCCTCTGAGATGCACGCAATTCTCCTTTGACTTCCTCATCCACTCCCTGCATAGCGTGGACATCTCGCACCGTTGCTTCCAGAGTTGGGTCACTCTGGTGGAGCCAAGACCTGCCAAACACCCTCATGATCATTGCGAGGAAGAAACCTGAAGCGATCCTCCTCATGGCCTCAAAGCGACGACCATGGTAGTGGATGTAGGCGTCTGTCTTGCATCCTCCATGCCATCCAAGGCATGGGCCCTCTGGCAGAGGCACGATGGGCAGATCTCCACCTCATGTCCATTCTTGATGTCGTTCCAAGCGGTGACCACCAGCTCTACCTTCCAGAAGGTAGCCTCCAATGGATGCTGGTACTCGGCGCAGTGGTAGCTGATGGAGGCGTGCAAGTCGGGGTAGAAGTCGTCCAGGACGTGAGTGAGGAGTAGGGATGAAAACGGATCGGATACGAACAGATATCACTCATATTATATTTGTTTTCATATTTACATTCGGATTCGGATTCGAGGACACGGATAGCGTTCGGATACATATACGAATACGGATTGACTTCGATTACGGATACGAATAATGAGTATCGAATACGGTATGAATCGGATTCGGAGAAGGTCGGATACAAATATCTATTGGATATTGAGTAAAGCATATATATATATATATATATATATATATATATATATATATATATATATATATATATATATATATATATATCATACGCATGTAAACCATTACACCACTCTATGAGTCCATAATCCATCTAGATTAAGCCGAAAGACTAAAGAGTAAAGCAACAAATAAGATAAAGATACAGATACATCATACATCAAACATCATATAAGCACCAATCTTCGCGGCATGAGTAGAAATAGCCAAACACATTGCTTCATGGGTCTCATGGAGTCATGGTCATGGATTCAAGATCTACAATCCTTATATAGGCCATTTTTTCATTTTGAGAAAGTTTGAACAAAATGTAGTTCAAATTTCACAAGTGTGTGACATAGTTTTAGAAAGTCTGTATGAGATTTAAGAATTTGTGACTAGTGTTTGATAAAATTTTCTTAAATGGGAAAATGAGCTATGTAACAATTGTATATCTTGCTGAGATGATCAAACTTGGTATTCAGAGTTTTTTCATCTGAGGTCATTTAGTGTCTCATTTGAGCAAGTTTGACCAAGTCAAATTTGGTCAAATGAAAAAACAACACTTTGACTCTAGTATTATGAACTCTAAATGACTTCAAATTGAAAAGTTTTGAATACCAAGTTTGTTCAACTCATTAAGATCTACAATTCTTGTTTTGGTCAACTTTCCATTTGAGATAGTTTGGACAGTTCAAATTTGTGATTTTTAAATTTCGATGCTTACAAACTAGTTTTCGGAACCCTAGATTGTCTCAAATTGAAAAGTTTTGAATACCAAGTTTGTTCAGATCATCAAGATCTACAATCCTTATATAGGCTATTTTTTCATTTGAGAAAGTTTGAACAAAATGTAGTTCAAATTTCACAAGTGTGTGACATAGTTTCAGAAAGTCTATGTGAGATTCAAGAATTTGTGACTAGTGTTTGATAAAACTTTCTCAAATGGGAAAATGAGCTATGTAACAATTGTATATCTTGCTGAGATGATCAAACTTGGTATTCAGAGTTTTTTCATCTGAGGTCATTTAGTGTCTCATTTGAGCAAGTTTGACCAAGTCAAATTTGGTCAAATGAAAAAACAACACTTTGACTCTAGTATTATGAACTTTAAATGACTTCAAATTAAAAAGTTTTGAATACCAAGTTTGTTCAACTCATCAAGATCTACAATTTTTGTTTTGGTCAACTTTCCATTTGAGATAGTTTGGACGGTTCAAATTTGTGATTTTTAAATTTCGATGTTTACAAACTAGTTTTCGGAACCCTAAATTGTCTCAAATTGAAAAGTTTTGAATACCAAATTTATTCATCTCATCAAGATATACAATCCTTATATAGGCTATTTTTTTATTTGAGAAAGTTTGAACAAAATATAGTTCAAATTTCACAAGTGTGTAACATAGTTTCAGAAAGTCTATATGAGATTCAAGAATTTATGACTAGTGTTTGATAAAACTTTCTCAAATGGAAAAATAAGCTATGTAACAATTGTAGATCTTGCTGAGATAATCAAACTTGGTATTCAGAGTTTTTTCATCTGAGGTCATTTAGTGTCTCATTTGAGCAAGTTTGACCAAGTCAAATTTGGTCAAATGAAAAAACAACACTTTGACTCTAGTATTGTGAACTCTAAATGACTTCAAATTGAAAAGTTTTGAATACCAAGTTTGTTCAACTCATCAAGATCTACAATTGTTGTTTTGGTCAACTTTACATTTGAGATAGTTTGGATGGTTCAAATTTGTGATTTTTAAATTTTGAATAAATATTCGGATAATATCCGTTTTTAAATATCCGGATATATCCGATACTTATCCGGATTATCCGATATCCGCCGGATATCGATGATATTACATCCGTATTTGATATCCGCCTAAGATATCCGTTTTAGTATCCGTATCCGAAAAAAAACCCGGATATCCGAGTAACTATCCAGATAAGTATTCATATTTGTTCGGTCGAACGGACGGTCGAATAAATATCCGTACCGTTTTCATCCATAGTGAGGAGGGTGTGGTAGTAGGCTGTCTCTGGGGCTGGCTTGAAGTAGTACTTGCACTTCCAGCCAATCTCCTCCTCCACCACGGGAACAACTGGGGATGGTGCAGGTGTAGGGGAAGTAGCCGTCGACTCCTCAGGTGTAGCTACAACAGGATAGACTGGCATGGCGACTGGTGTAGGAGCAGGTGTAGGCGTCGTGTAGTATCATCTCCTCGTCGTCGGAGATGATCACAATCTCCCTCTCACTTTGTGGGGCATCTTGGGGTGAACATGGCACGATAAAGGCGGTCTGAGGTTAGCGATCTTGGGTTATGAGACATCTATAGATTTAAAGTGAGATAGAATTAGAATCAACAATTTTAAATAATAGATTAAGGTATGAAAAGCATAAATGTTTTAATAAAATAACAAGAATAAGACAGTAAGCAAGAAACCAGAGGAGCAAAGATGCTAAAACGACCATTTTCTAACTAGGCTTGCGTCCTACAGTCAACACGGCTCTGATACCAATTTGTCACACCAAATTTTAAGGATAAAATTGAATGTACTAAACTCGTGTGTGCCCAGGGATCAATCACACACACAAGCTGACAAATCATAAAAAGTATCATCACGGTGTCTCATACATCATGAATTATAACATTAAATAGTCTTACATAACACAACGGAAAAGAAAAGGATAACTATCTCGTGAAACTCCATCACAGGGAAGGTCAACTGGTTGACCACAAGCCTAATAATCCTCAGGAAACTCCTCATACACGTTGTCATCTGTTACCCATCCGAGATTTTTATCAAAATAAAGAAAATAAACAAGTGTAAGTACATCCCGTACTTAACAAGCTAACATGGGGTTATGAAGCTCAAAAGGTTGACACTGGTTTACTGCAGTTAGCATTTTTAGTAAGTCAAACTTTTATTCTCAGGTAATATCCAATTATGCTTAAGCTCCCATTTAACCCCATATGAACAGATATCAAGGTCAAGTGTCTCATATAACATCATAGAACAACTTAAATAATCATCAACAAGTATCCAGTTATTATGTGAGTTTTCCGGGCCGCTCGTGACCGTGAGCATGGCTGTTATAACAGTTTGTTACCCTCTGCAGAGGTGGTGCACATTCACCGCGAGTCGTGATCCCCATATGCCCGGGTTAATTACTCCCATGTCACTACCAAGGTGAGCGGGCAGGATACACTATGAAGCCATTTCATAGGTTTCTCTAACAAGTTAGGGCCACTAGGTTTCCTTGGCAGGCAGATGTAGGAACCCCCCTTTCCTATGGCACATATCCATCGCGGCTATACTCATAGGAACAGAGGCAGCCCTATACCCAACGTGGCAAGCCCCATTTGCGCCAAAAAGGTAACCTCTAACTAGCTAGAAAAGATCCTATTACTGAGCTAAAGTCAGAGCCATATGACTCTCCCGGTTGCACTGTCAGTCCCAGCTTTTGTCGACAGATAAGTCCTTATGGAGGGCTGGGAGCAACATGATCAAAGGTCATTTGCACCATCGCCCTATGGAACAGTTGTTATAAATCATGTTAAACTCTTAGTTCCATAGAATCATTCATCATCATGTATATCAAGTTCAGTTAGAGCACTAGCAATCTACCCATATGCATTTAACCCATAGAAGACAAGGAACAGGATAATCAATCACTAGGATGTCCTTACGGGTATCAAAATTAGACACATGCAAATGAGTAATTGTTTAAAGTGAAATAGGACATCAAGGTAGGCCCATGCTATACTTGCCTTGGTTCACAAACTCATGCTGGTCCTACTAGTCATCGAAGAGTTCTTGGTCTCCAACGTTTTCCTCACCGTCTGAACGCGACCAACACAGCAACATACAACATTCCAAAAGCATTCATGCAAAGCAAACATTCCTATCATTAGAACAGTACACCAACAGTATTGAAAACAAGATAAAATGTTTGTAAACATAATCTACGTCTCGCTACGACCACGTCAATGCGAAGTTCACGAAAAACGGAGCTAAAATGCGAAAGTTATGATTTAAACGGGTTTTTCTGTAGCCATATATTTAATTAAATCTAATCATGAAATTAAAAAGTTCCAAACTTGACTAACAGTAGTTCCAACATGTAGCTTATGAAATTACGAAGCTAACGCGATTTGAATGGATCAATTTGGAGCTAAAACGACAATTTTATAAGCGAAACAGTTCAAATGGCATTTCTGTAAATACTGAAAACGTATTTTTGACTTAAACCGTGAAGTTTACGCTTTCCAAATGAGATTGCGCATTCGGGGAACTACGCCTTGGACTGCGGGTTAGGACTTAGAAAAGTCCAGGGTCTCTTATGCAAATCAGCCACACGAAGGGGTATCGGATGATCTCGGCCGTCGGATCATGGATGGAGGGCTCGGATTAGACCCTGGGGGAGAGAAGGATTCCGGTCGGGCACAGAGACGCCGGCGGTGAGGCGCCATTGCCGGTGGCGTGGAGGTCTCGGTCGCACGCGGTTAGGGGGCTAGGGTTCACCAAATGCGAAACCGAGAGCACCGGTGAAGGCGGGGGAAGAAGGGGGTCTCGGCCATGCCGACATCACGGTGGTCGGGAACAATGGGTAGTGGTGGTGGTGATGGTCGCCATGGCGTGCCAAGGCTCATGAGCTTCGCGCCGAGGCTCGAGAAGCCAAGAAAAGAGAAAGTAGGGGTACCGGGAGATAGAGGGAGGCCAGGGGGTTCTCACCGCGGGGAGGAAGGAGGACGGGGAAGCTCGGCGGCGGCGGTCCATGCGAAGGAGAAGACGGATCCCGGCGACCACGGAGCGGCAGTTGCGAGGTTACCTCGGTGCTTGACGAGCGCGAAGACGAGAGCAGGGAGCAGCAGGGTGCGCGGGGGAAGGCTCGGCTGCTATTTAACAGGGCCGAGGAGCGGGGGGAAACGCTCCCACGACGCCACTGATCGTGGGTGGCAGTTCTTCTTCTGGCCGGGCGTGGGTGATCCGAGCAGCTGGGAAGGGATGGCGCCGACAAGCGGGCCGAGCGGTCAGCGTCATGGGAAGGGGGGCGGCGATTGGCCGATGCGTTGTTGTTGGCAATTTGGGCAATGATCTTTTTGGCCTTGCTTAATGTATAGAAATTAGGGTGGTATTTGAGGTCATGAGGGAAAAAGCTAAAGTCAATGTGGTGAGGAGAGAAAGCCTGCGGGCCGAAATTCAAGAAGGGAGGGAGAAAATGATTCTTTTCTTTTTCTTTTTCTACACTTTTCCAAATCCATTTTTAAATTCAAATTTCAATTCTTTTTGAAATCTTTAATAAATTCCAAACATTCACCAAATGATATGCAGCAGCATGTATGCATCACTTGTAGCTAATATTATATTTGATTTTAGTTTTATAAAATTATTATTTTCCTACATTTGTATTCACACATAATTACGTAAATAAATCAATTTAGCTATTTAAAAGAGTGCAAATTTTAGGATGCTACAATACTAAAATCATAACATATAGTAAGCGACTTAGAACTTCTATAGTGTAGTGTGTCGCTACAGATAGTACATAGTAAAAAGAATATTTTATTATTCTAGCTTCACGCAACCCTCGGTTTTATAATTCAGCTATAGAGGCTTTCAAAAAAGAGTACCAACACAAAACATAATTTATTGAGGCCAAACATAGCTTAAAACAATAACATTATAACTCACTATAATAGTAAACGGTGCGTAGCTCAACTGGACAGATTCTGTGTTACAATATGTCTATCCGAGAATTATTCGATTTGATGTGGATGCTTGCATTTTTTTTCTGAATTTATCCTAGAATTTAACAATGCTATTTTTAGTTGTAGGTGACATGCCCTTTGACAGCCAGACATGTAGTGACTTCATCAACTTTAAAATATGTTGGTCTAGTATTTCAGAGCTGCCTATTGAGATAATAAGTATGCATACTCTAATAGACATAAGTGTGCATGGATATATGTAAGCGTTTATATTGTGTTTCATAAAAAAATCTGATTAATAAACATCCGCGCATACTTGGCAAGATCTTCAAGGCTGTCATGTTAATAATAAGACATGCCCATTTCATGGTTGTCATCTTCATGTACTTTCTCCGTTCTAAAGCGTAAGTCATTCTAACTTTTCTAGATATAATAGATACATAGCTTTTGGTACACATCTAGATATACATTATGTCTATATATAATAAAAACTATACATCTAGAAAAGTCAAAACGACTTAAAAATGGGTCTTCTTGTTGCGTCTATAACATGCATGTAGCCAATTCCAAGATAAATGTGCCATATGCAGGGACGGGTGTAAGCCATCAGGGGGCTCGAGCCCTACCGTTCGGCAACCCATGGAGTCACTCCCCCTCTAAATTTTTGCGATGTGCTTGCCACTGGCAACTTGTGTAGAAGGATGATGTAAACCAAAGCCTATCAGTATCAATTCTCCAAACAAACATTACATGGTGGTATCAATCAAATAACAAAGTAGTCTTCTCGTCTCATAAAAAGTGTCATTCTTATTTTTTGAGAGTCAAATATTTTTAACTTTAACTAAGTATATATAAAAAAAATATTTATGACGCATAATGAATATCATTAGATTAATCATTGAATATATTTTTATAATAAAATTATTTAGAGATACAAATATTGCTAATATTTTTTTATAAATCTAGTTAAATTTAAAAAAGTTTGACTTGCATAGAACCCTAAGCGTTATTTTTTTGGGGGATGGAGTAGTTACTGTGTTGCTAAAAACAACGACGACTAATGCACTGGGAGTTGTGTTTCATCAAGTTCTTTTTTGTTAAAATCACATCCTTACATTGAAACCATAGGAAAATGTTAATCATAAAGGTACCTTACATTTCCACAGAATATTTCTTCTAGTTCGGACATGTTGGTGAAGTACTCAAATCCCTCCGCTGGAAAATAAATCAATTTATAAAATTACCCTAAATCAAACTATTTTAAGTTTGACCATTTTTATAGGAAAAGGCAATAACATTTATGGCACAAAATAAATACATAAAATATATTTCAGGATATATCTAGTGATACTAATTTATTGTCATATAAATATTGGTGCTCTTTTCTACAAATTTTATCAAACTTAAAACACTTTGACTTAGAATCACTCTAGAAACTTATTTAATTTGAGATGGAGGGAGTATTTGTTTGGTCATCATCTAAGGAATCACCCTGGTCATTCACTTGCACAAAATTAAATCTACTTTTTTTGGTTTTTAATAAAGAATAATGCTATTTTAATTATAGCTACCAAAACATTCCTTTGGTCAACAAATCTCCTGCTACTGCTTACTTAAAACACATACCATGGAACACTATTCATAAATCATAACTTCTTCAACTGTCACATGTGATTTCTCAGGGTATAAAATAAGGGTGAGCATTAATGTTCTTTTAGGGTTGCATATCCAATCCACACACCATCCTAGCTAGAGCCAATTTGAGATCCATTATTTTACGTACGCACAGAGAGATGAACGAATGCAAAAGGAAATGTGATGATATATCTTTATATACTCAGGCGGTGTGACGCAAATGGACTCGTTCCTGAAGAAGTTCTTCCCTGAAGTGCTTCGGGGGATGAGGAGCGCAAAGCGTGACGCCTATTGCAAATACGACAACCAGCTGCTGACGGCATTCACGTCGTCGATGTACATTGCCGGCATGCTGGCGTCGTTGGTGGCGAGCAGCGTGACGAGGAGGGTGGGCCGCAAGGCCGTCATGCTTAAAGGCGGCGTCATGTTCCTCGCCGGCTCCCTCATCAACGCCGGGGCCGTCAATACTTCAATGCTCATCATTGGCCGGATCCTACTCGGCTTCGGTGTTGGGTTCACCGCGCAGGTCTGATACTGCTAGTTCCTTCACATCACAAAAAGAAAAAATGAAAATGAAAAAAAAGAAAAGGTAAAAACAAAATCCTTGCTGCAAACATGAGTACGAGTTCTGCCATGCATCATTCAGGCGGCTCCGCTGTATCTCGCCGAGACATCACCCACGAAATGGCGCGGCGGCTTCACCACGGCCTACCATTTCTTCCTCGTCGCCGGCACGCTTGTCGCCAACGTCGCCAACTACTTCACCAACCGGATTCCCGGCTGGGGCTGGCGCGTCTCCCTCGGCCTCGCGGCCGTGCCAGCCACCGTCATCGTCACGGGCGCCCTCTTCGTCTCAGACACGCCCAGCAGCCTCGTGCTGCGCGGCGAACCAGACAGTGCCCGCGCGTCGCTCCAGCGCATCCGCGGCGCGGACGCCGACGTGGAGGCCGAGTTCAAGGACATCGTCCGCGCCGTGGAGGAGGCGCGCCGGAACGAGGAGGGCGCGTTCACGAGGCTGCTGCGCGGTAAGGGGTACCGGCACTACCTGGTGATGATGGTGGCCATCCCCGCCTTCTTCGACCTCACCGGCATGGTCGTCATCTCCGTCTTCTCGCCGGTGCTGTTCCGGACTGTCGGGTTCGACAGCCAGAAGGCCATCTTCGGCGCCGTCATAATCAGCCTCGTCAGCCTCTGCGGCGTGGTGCTGTCCACTCTTGCCGTCGACCGCTGCGGCCGGAGGTTCCTGTTCCTCGCCGGCGGCACCGCCATGTTGCTTTTCCAGGTATGTGAGTTGTTCATGCCAGTATGCCACTCCTCGTCGTCATGTGCTTGCGTTCTCTAACATGGACCGTGCTGCCATGGGATGATCGACCAAGGTGGCCGTGTCATGGGTACTGGCGGACCACCTCGGGAAGCACCAGGCGGTGACGATGCCCAAGAACTACGCGGTGGCCGTCGTGGTGCTCGTGTGCCTGTACACATTCAGCTTCAGCGTGTCGTGGGGGCCGCTGAAATGGGTGGTGCCGAGCGAGATCTACCCCGTGGAGATCAGGTCCGCGGGGCAGGCCATCACCCTGTCAGTCGCGCTTACCCTCTCCTTCACGCAGACGCAGGTGTTCATCTCCATGCTCTGCGCCATGAAGTACGCCATATTTCTCTTCTACTCCGGATGGGTGCTGGCCATGACGGTTTTCATCGCGGCGTTCTTGCCGGAGACGAAAGGCGTGCCGCTGGAGACCATGCGGTCGGTGTGGGCAAGGCATTGGTTCTGGAGGAAGTTCGTCGTCTAGCTAGCTTGGACGCCTGGCAGAAGGTTCAGCTGAACCGTACTTGCTCCGTATAGAAAAAAAAACGCAATTCACGTCTAGGAATTGCGTTTTTCTTTTCCGGACGAAGGGAGTATGTAAGCAGAATCGATCATATCACCAGGCAGTGAAGAAGTCGAATTACTGATATCATGGTATGCAATATGTCTTGCTTGTGAGCTGTGACAGACTATGTACAATGTACTTGTTGTCTGGGAGCTAGGTCTTGTTTAGATAGCGGTTAGGAATCAGTATTTGACACTGGAGCACTTTCGTTTGTATTTGATAATTATTGTCCAATCATGGCCTAACTAGGCTCAAAAGATCCGTCTCGTAATTTACAATCAAACTGTGTAATTAGTTATTTTTTTTATCTATATTTAATACTCCATGTATGTGTTCAAAGATTTGATGTGATGGAGAGAGAGTGAAAAAACTTAGAATCTAAACAAGGCCCTAGTAAAAGATAAATGGAGTTTGTGTGCCTGCATAAATCGACGGGGTGAATCAGTGTGGGTTTCATCGGATCTGAACGATCGAGAAAGGCGATCGGGGACTCGTGCGAGCGGTTAGCGAGGGCAAGATAAGCTTGGTGGGCTTTTTATTTTTTATTTTTATTTTGATGATGTGGGACCCATCTTGTGGCTACTATACACCATGTTTGCTTGATCGTATCAGCCATACTTATCAGTCATGATACAATATTTTTCTCTCACAACAAAACAACATCAGCTGACTTATAAGCCACCGAAACGATCAAGCGAACAAGGTGATAGACCTTAAACATAAGAGAGCTTTTGTCTTATGAAGTGTGGGACCCACCTTAAGGCATTTGGACTCATGCCCTAAGTACTCTCTAGTCATGGATAAGTGATAGGGAGATAGTAGCGTCCGGAACATTTAGACAGAATGTGACATCCGTGTTTTTGCATCATATTAAAAATCCACTAAAAATTTGAATTTTTTAAATTTTACAACAAATTAAAACTCTGACTAGTTAGTTTCCGCAGAACCGTTTTGAAAGTATATTTTTAAAACCCTACATCAAAATTCACTATATGCATTTTGTGTGTTGCGTAGGATTTAGTTGTAGCGCTAGGAATGACTTGTAGGAATAGAAGACCGTCTCGTATTTTAATTCCTTTGCCTGCACCTCGCCTGTTGAATGCTTGCGTGAATGCCTGTTGAAATGCTTGAATGATTGCTTGATTGCATGTGTGTTTGAATGTTTGCTTTTCTAGAAATTATATGCAGCACCAAAATAACTTCACTTAATTATTAATTGCATTTCTAAATATAGAGATAGATAATGCATCATAGATATAAATAGTATTTCACTAGGAATTGTTGTAATACTCGGTTTTAAGAATAAAACCAGATACACACCATATGTGAGCCTAGGAAGTCAAATATCACATATAGCTATAAATAAGGGTAATATCAATAGACAATGCTCAATAAATAACATTAGCATAAAGAATATAACCTTAGATAGCAAACAGTGTAAAGACAACTCTAATCTTTGGGTGAAGACTCCAGTTTCCACAGGAACAACTGACTGGTTGATTGATCACAAGACTAAATCCACCAAACTCTAGCAATCTGGTACCTATCCGGAATTTTTATCCAAATATTTGAAAAATAAAGTATGCATAAGTACATATCGTACTCAATAAACATAACATGTGGTTCATGAGTCTCAAAAGGCTGACACTGACATATGATCAGGTAAACCTGAATAATGAATATCATAAACAATAATCATTAGTGAGCATGTTCATAATCAGTATCATCAGTGTTCATCATCTATTCCGTAAGGGTTCTAAGGCCGCTTGTGACCGTGAGCAGGCTGATATACCAGTTTTACACTAGGCAGATGTTGTACACTTTCACTGTCAATCATGATTTACCATTTCGTCCGAGGTGATCAGCCTTTTGACCCACTACCAAGGAAGGTCGGCAGGGTTCACTATGAAGTCTTTTAAAGTTCGTCTAACAAGTTAGAGCCATTAGATTCACTCGGCAAACAGATGTAGAGCCCCCCTTTCCGATGGCACAATGATGCGCAGCCTATACACAAGGGAACAGAGGCCACACTATACCCGATTCGGCAAACCATTCTTACACCAATAAAGGTAACCACTAACAAGCTAGAAAATATCCTCATACTGAACTAAAGCCAGAGCTATGTAGCCCTCACAGTTGTACTGTAAGTCCTAAATAATCACTTACAGATAAGTTCTTAGGAAGAGGAATCTATAGCATCATAAAATAGCCCAATGCTCTAGTCCCCTTGTTACATATTGCTAAAAATCATCTTTTAGTGTTTATTGCATATACCATTAGTCAAGTTACAAGATCATGGCTTTAGTTGAGCACTAGCATCATACTAACCAATGCAATACCCCATAGGTATCATGTTACAGGGTAACAAAGTATTAGAAAATCCTTAGTGGTGGTCAATGTAGACACATGCAATATGAATTAAATGATTAAAGGTGTATAGGACAATAATGAAGATCCCATGCTATACTTGTCTTGAACTCAGATCCTTCTTTTATTAAATTATAACCTCCAAAGGACTTCTTCTGGATCATCAACTTATTTTATATCACCAACACAAAGCTCACCGACTGGACATGATCATAAAGCACCACACAAGCATTCATGCAATCATACACGAAGCAAATAATAGAACTAAATCAGAACAGTAAACCAAACATAATAATAAACAAGTAAAAAGGTTTTAAAAATGTTCAACATGTTGCTACAAACATACAGACGCAAAAAGCACACTAATCGGAGCTATAACAAAAAATTTATGAATTAAACAAAATTTCCTTTAATAAAATAATAGATTAAATCTAACCTTGAATTTCAAAAGTTGAAAACATGTTTAATAGTAAGATAAACATGTAGATTAAGCAATTACAAATCTAACGCAACTTGAACGGACCAAATCGGAGTTAAAACGGAGAAGTTATGACCTAAACAAGGTAGTGGCAAAACTGTGATTTCTGGAACTTATTTTTGAATTAAAACAAATTGAAATACGTTTTTTAAAATAGACCAGGGATGGCGGGCATGATAAAGAAGAAGTACAGGGGTTCTTTATAAAAAGTGTAGGGATGGCGGGTTGTATTACACAAAACAGCAGGGGCTCATTTGAAAGATTGCTGGCCGAAGGGGTATTAGCCAATCTGAGCCGTTGAATCAAAGATGGACGGCTCAGATTAGATGGGAAGGGGAGAGAGTCATCGGCGGCGAACTGGGAGGGCGGCGCATGGACGGAATAAGCAGGGGACCTCGCCGACGTTCGTCGTTCCGGACATCATCGGTCAAAAAGAAAGCACGGGGAGCAAGATGAAGACACGGCGAACTCACCTAGGGTGTTCTCACGATCGACTGCGGGTCTATGGCGTCGGGTAGCATGGCGGGGCGGACAACGAGCTTCGGTAAAGATTCGGCGACGTGGCGCGAGCGAGCTAAAGCGAGAAAAAGAGAGATAAGGGGCTCTGTGGCTTCGCAAGCTTGACGCGAAGCTCGGCGAAAAGCTTACGGCGGCAGCGATGCGGCGAAACAGCGAATCACATGGCAGCGGTGACTTTAGGGCTGCGATAGCATAGCGAGCTCGGGTGGAGGCAGCGGCTCGCGATAGGGCTGGATGGGGGCGGCGTGGCACCATGGCTGGCTATATAAGAGGTGGAGCGGCGTGGGGTGCACGGCAATGACGCGCGGAAGCAGGGGGCGACGGACTTTGAGCAGAGTCCGGATCGGCGACGTGAGGAAGACAACGGTGCTGACAGAGCGGGCCCACCCATCAGTGACTCAAGGCATGGGAGAGAGGGGGCGCGGCGATGTGGCTGCATGGGCCTTCGGATTATGTGGCTGGGCCGGTGCGTGCGGTGGGCCATGGGGAAAGAAAGGGAGGAAGTGGGCTGGCGGCTTGCTGGGCCGTGCGGAAGAGAGGAAGTAGCTGGGCCAAGAGGCCAAAAAGGAAGAGGGAGAGATGCGAAGGAGCTGGGCCTTCGGGCCAAATGAAAGAAAGGAGAGTTTTTTCCTATTCTTTTCTTTTCTTTTATTTCAAAACCATTTTGAAAGTAATTTGAATCATTTTGAGTTTTAGATCAAAACCACTCATCTCAATAAATCAAATGCACCAGCATGTATGCACCAACATGTTGCTACCCTATGATCAATTTTAATTTAATGAAAAAATATTATTTCCTATGTTTATGAGCCCAAAAATACAAAATTAAATCAATTTATATCTTTTTTCGAAAAGTGCAAATTTTAGGGTGTTACAATTCTACCCTCCTTAAGATGAATCTCGTCTTCGAGATTCGGAAGACGTTGACTAGGAGATAGGGATACTCTGTCTTTGGATTCTTCTTTACTTTGCATACCTGTTAACCTTACTCCAAGTATCTTGCCAAATTGATTCTAAGATTCTGACATATACTCCAAACAATACTCAGGTAACTCCAATCACTCCAATCACTAGGCCACCTTTCCTTTTTAGTCCATACTTATTAGACCTCTTTCTTCATATGTTCACCTTCCATCGGAGCCTGACGAATCTCTTAGTCAGAAGAAGATTCTACCACCAATCTTTAAAACATTAATGATTCCGGTTTAGTTGCTCAAACCTAGAATACAACTCTTAATCCATGGTGTTGTCCGAATCCTCTCAGCATAACCCTCCTTTGCTAATGACATCGGCAACGACTTTTGTTTCTCTAAGTGATAGCACTTTTGCAAGGCATAATCAATTTCATTCCAACGATAATGTCACTAGCTCCAAGCCATCTTAGTGAAGATGTCCTTTAGATTCTTGTGTTCCACTTAGATGTCACTTTTACGTCCAAGTAGATAGTACCTCCATGCTTCACAATGGATAACCCCACATAAAAATGTTGGGTAGTCCAACTCATACTTCCTTAGTTGACTTAATGAACAAGGTACTACTTTTTCTTCTTGCATAAGGGCTCATCCCACACCTTTGACAGGGTGCATCATAGTGGATATAAAACTCTTGTCCTGATCTGGCAAAGCTAATACATAGTTTTTACTTCAACCTCTTTTTTTTACTCCTTCAAATACTTAGCTGAGGTCTCTTGATCCAAGCAAACTTAAACCTTCTCCAGTAACACTATCAATATCTTGATGGTCTTGGATAAACTTCCCTTGAACCTCTAACCAAATCTCATCATTAAAAACTCTGAGTTTCTCTCACATCCTTGAGTACCACCTTTCTCATCAGATTAACCGATTCTTCCAAGTGAGAGCTAGAGAGCATAACTAAACTTCATATGGCACCTTGAGCATTCGGACCCTTCTTAGTTGGATAGTTTGCATAGGCATGATCTTCTATCTTATTGATCTCCTCCAAAGGTGTTTGTTCCTCTACATTGACATCTAAAA
Source organism: Miscanthus lutarioriparius (assembly GCA_904845875.1). Classification (NCBI taxonomy): domain Eukaryota; kingdom Viridiplantae; phylum Streptophyta; class Magnoliopsida; order Poales; family Poaceae; genus Miscanthus; species Miscanthus lutarioriparius. The sequence continues at coordinate 33,315,596 of CAJGYO010000011.1, read as the reverse complement.
ACTCACAGTCCACTTTACTATCCTCAGTGCACACACCTTCCAATAGATCATCCTCGTATTCCCCAGGTGTAGGTTGAATACCCTCATACTCAATTCTTTCTCCTGACGACGTTGTTAGAAGCATCGAATATTGGGCATATGTGGTTTGCCTTCATTACTCCTCCTAGAGAGTTAACTATCACTGGTCTACTCATTGGAAGCATAGTTATCTTATGATCTTCCACACATTCCCTAGAGATGAATGAATGCGAAGCACTGGGGTCAAACAACACCATAGCAGTGGCTGAGCTTACTACAATCAAACCATAAATGACCTCCTTATCTCCATGAGTGGTAATCATATCTACATTGTTCAACCTGCCTTGAATGTAGTTTTGCTTTAACTTATTTCCTTGTACCTGCTCCTTATGGACATTCTGTTCTCGCTCCTACTGCTGTTGATTCTGGCTTTTATTACTCTCAGCAAACTTCTCAAAATAATCGTTCTTATAGTGTTCAATCTCACCACAATCATAACCTTCCTTACTAGTAGAAGTATTGGTCTTCATCAAGGTGATAGTAGGAGGTAACAGACATGGTTCTTGAGAGCTAAAATGCTGCACTTCATCATTGGGTTGCTAATACTGATTTCGATCTATACTCCCAAGTAGATTCATAGGGTGTGACTGACATTCTAGTTGTGTAGCAAAATGGAGATGAGTATTTCTTAACTAGCGTTGGAGGTCACGCTTCCTCTTCTTCTCTTCCATCTCTCGATGCTTGTTCTCAATTACAATTGCTCTGTCCACCAACATCTGATAGTCGGCATACACAACGGTCATCAGCTGTAGTTGAAACCCATCATTTAGTTCTTTCAAAAAAACATTTTTGCTTCTTAGCATCACTATCCACTTCTTCTGGAGCATAGCATGACAATTGAGTGAACCAGTTACGATACTCACACACTGACATAGATCCTTGCTTACGAGCCTAGAACTCATCTGGCTTGAGTTCTACCACACCTGTGGGAATGTGGTACGGCCTAAAGCTCTCGCTAAACTCCTCCTAGGTGATCTATCCACATTGTTGGGATGTCCATACTGGTAAGACTCCCACCAGTCTTGGGCTATGCCATGGAGTTGGCCGAATGCAAAAAGCATCTTCTCATGGTCATCACACAGAGCTATGTCCAATTGTCAATCCACAACTCTAAGCCAGTCATCAGATTCTAGTGGTTCGCTTGTATGAGAGAATGTCGGTGGGTATCCCTTCATAAATTCACCACGCTTGTCAATAGGTGGTGCTTGATGCGGGTGATTCAACACACTTTGAGCAATAGTTTGCAATAACTAAGTCTGTGTCATCAAGGCGTGCGCTATAGATGTAGGATTAGGTAGCGGTGGATTAGAATTGGCATGATTCTTTCCCAGTGAGAGCTAGGATCTACAAAACCACCTTCACTTTGGCTACCCCCCTTAAGAAAAGATCAACTAAGGAACACAAAAAGGGTAGCTTGCACCTCCTTCTAGATGAGCTAACTAGCCTCAAGATGTTCTGACCTTCTAGTGATACTCTTGTGTATGGGCAAGAACAAGAAATCTGAAATTTCTCACGAGCAGAAAAACAATAATGCAGTAAAACAGCTGTAACTCTCATTATGTTAATCCAATGAAGTTGTAGCTTATACCATTGGAAAGCTTATCAAATCCTCCACAACTTCCTTATAGAACACTTTTTCCAAATTCTATAGTTAGGTAGCTGAAAATGGTGCACAACAGAGACTACTCTAGGTTTTAGATACCACAGGGGAATCATCTTGTGATTTTCATCACTCCATAACCAAAATAGATATCAGGGTGATTCTTATGTTCAGAGAAATATGTTGAAGTCTACTCTTGTACATAATTTTTCTATGATTTTTGGACTTCCAAAAACAGAGATAAAAGCCAAAGAGTGCAGGCTACTCCAAAAGGCATTATAGGAAAACAGAAGAAAACCATAACCCAACTATTTATTTCATTAATCCTTATACCATAGGCCTATAAGCTAAATGAAATTGTGGGACACCCAACAAGATCATTGCAGTGATTATAAAGATGCAAAACAATCATAAGCATAATGACAATTCAACAAGGCAATAAAGGTGCACAACTCAATCATTGACTCAACTTGCGATACTATCGTTTTTATTACATAAAGGGCACAAACTCCTATTCCTTAACCAAGGTGTGGCTGTGAGGGCATCTAGGGTAGCATCTCTTGCATGACTATGAGGGCAACACATCCTCCACTTCATTGATCTTGGATAGTCCATCATGACTCCTTCATTCATCATCCTCATCAAAAGCTTCTTTCAGGTTGGGCATCACTAACACTTACAGGTGGCAACCCTATAGTGATCTGACTTTGGCCACTTCCATGGTATAATTGTTGATTTTTCTATGGGCAAAATTTAGCATAATGTCCTTCTCATTGGCAACAATAACGCTTGATCATAGCTGGACCTATTGTGATGTCATACTCCATAGAATTGTTGCTTAGTGTGTTGTCAGCTTGTTGACTCTGAAGGTTCATGTTTGTTTGATTGGACCGCTTTCTAGCTCACATGATCTTTCAGGGTTGAAACTCCTTATAGGTGATTGTCCACCCATCTATGTATACCTCATGTGAAGCAGTCTTAGCTTGAGAAGCCTCTAACTCTTTAAAGTCTGACTTTATCTGACCAGGGATTAGAGCTGGATGTGACAATGTAGTAGAACTCAAATTTTGGTCACTTCCCAATACTGGGTCTAGTGAGTTTGCCTTCCTCTTCTTATCCACATTGGCCTCACAACTCGGGTTCACCTTGACTTCCTTCTTAGTTGGCTTGTTTCGAAGACAAGGAAAACCATAATGTTCACAACAATGACATTGATATTGACTTTCGAGCGTATTACTACCAGCACCTTCATTGGACTTCATTTTCTTCCAAGCTTATACCACTTGTCTCTTCACTAGTTCCTTTGGTATGTTGGTTTGACCCTATGGCAAGCACTGTTGAGAACTCCCATGTTGAGTCATTCCATCTAATACTTGTTGTTGCATAGCTAAAAGCTTCTCCTTGTCGAATGCAATCAAGGACAACGTAGCTTGGTCCTCCTGACCTCTGATGCCGGTGGTCTCCTCATTATGACCCATCTATTTAGACGAAGAGAGAGGGTCGAGAATAGAAACAATGTTTTCATAACAGAACAGAGGCTGAAGTGAGCATAACTTTTAGCAAATAACAAGGTAGGAGAGAAATCAAGAACTAAGCAGAGATGAAAGCATGCTAAAACGTCCAGTTCTAACTAGGCTTGCGTCCTACAGTCAACATTGCTTTGATACCACTTTGTAGCATCTGGTTTTAAGAACAAGACCAGATACACACCATATATGAGCCCGGGAAGTCAAATCTCACATATAGCTATAAATAAGGGTAATATCAATGGACAATGCTCAATATATAACATACTTAGCATAAAAAATATAACGTTAGATACCAAACAATAGAAAGATAACTCTGATCTTCGGGTGAAGACTCTAATTCCATAGGGACAACTAACTGGTTGATCACAAGCCTAAATCCTCCAAACTCTAGCAATCTGGTACCCATCCAGGATTTTTATCCAAATATTTGAAAAATAAAGCAAGCATAAGTACATGTCGTACTCAACAAATATAACATGGGGTTCATGAGGCTCAAAAGACTGACACTGGTTTAACTACGATTAGCTTGTAATTGTCATAATTTTAACATAGGAGTAGCAACAAGTTTATCACAAGTAGGGATGAAAACGGTCGGGAACGGTAGGGAAAATGTCTTAACCATTCGCACTCCTGTATTTTTTGGCCAGGAATGGGAACAGAAAGGCCAGACGGGAAAATGAATCCGGTATTACGGGATATCGGGAACGGAATATTTCAAACGGGAATGTGTCGATTACGATCGGGAAGCAGTAACACAAAACGGGAACATCGATATATGTAACCACGTGAAATAGTGAGCTTGATGCAACAATAGCAACCATGCATACTCCATATGCAAACAATAGCAAACAGTGAACTCGTCAAAATATTTATGCAAAGAAAACTACAGAACTACCAAAAAAAGAAAATGGAAAAGAAAAATGAACAAAGGGCCAAACCTTGCTGCTCCATGCGTGAATTCCTGGGCCAAGCATGGAATGATGGGCCTCATGCATGACTCGTCAGCTCCTTGCCTCCTCTCTTCTGATGCATAGAGGCCAGCCGCCAGCTGGTGCATTTAGTCCCACCTCGCCAAGCGAATCACCAGTGGGTGCGCATGTGAGCTATAAAGTAGACCCAAGGGGCGGTGGGCAACTAGGCAGGGTAGTTGAGTCTTGGCTGAGTGGGTTGGGCCGTTTGTAGACTTGGGAGGCCTTAAAACGGGAATTTTCCGTGGGAGTTTTCCTGAACAAATACGAGATCCGCTAATTCGGTCGGGAAATCACTCTAACCGATTTCGATCCTGGATTTGCTGAATTTTCCCGGATTTCATCCCAAATCTATTTTTTCCTGAGAAAATGATATCCGGTCAGGAATTCCGGTATTCGATGTCGGTCGGTACGGGAATTTCCCGTTCCCGCTTTCATCCCTAATCACAAGCCCATATAAACATATAATAAGGTAAACCTGAATAATGAATAGCATAAACAATAATCATTAGTGAGCATCTTCATAATCAATATTATCAGTGTTCATCATCTATTCCGTAAGGGTTCCAAGGCTGCTTGTGACCGTGAGCACGGCTAATATACCAATTTTACACTCTGCAGATGTTGTACACTTTCACTATGAGTCGTGATTTACCCTTTCGCCCGAGGTGATCAACCTCTTGACCCACTACCAAGGAAGGTCGGCAGGGTTCACTATGAAGCCTTTCAAAGGTTCGTCTAACAAGTTAGGGCCATTAGATTCACTCGACAAACAGATATAGAGCCCCCCTTCCCGATGGCACAATGACGCGCAGCCTATACACAAGGGGATAGAGACTGCACTATACCCGATTCGGCAAGCCATTCTTACGCTAATAAAGGTAACTACTAACAAGCTAGAAAAGGTCCTCATACTGAGCTAAAGCCAGAGCCATGTAGCCCTCATAGTTGTACTATAAGTCTCGGATGATCACTTACAGATAAGTCCTTAGGGAGAGAAATTAGAGCACCATAAGATAGCCCAATGCTCTAGCCCCCTTGTTCCATGTTGCTAAAAAGCATCTTTTAGTGTTTATTGCATATACCATTAGTCAAGTTACAAGATCATGGCTTTAGTTGAGCACTAGCATCATACTACCCAATGCAATACCCCATAGGTATCAAGGTACAAGGTAACAAAGTATTATGAAATCCTTAGTGGTAGTCAATGTAGACACATGCAATATGAATTAAATGATTAAAGGTGTATAGGACAACAAGGAAGATCCCATGCTATACTTGCCTTAAACTCATATCCTACTTGTATTGAATTGTAACCACCAAAGGACTTCTTCTGGATCACCAACGCAAAAGCTCACCGACTGGACATGATTATAAAGCACCACACAAGCATCCATGCAATCATACATGAAGCAAACAATAGAACTAAATCAAAATAGTACACCAAACATAATAAACAACAAGTAAAAAGGTTTTAAAAGTGTTCTACACATTGCTACGAACACACAGACGCAAAAAGCACACTAATCGGAGCTATAACAAAAAAGTTATGAATTAAACAAGATTTCCTTTAATAAAATAATAGATTAAATCTAACCTCGAATTTCAAAAGTTGAAAATATGTTTAATAGTAAGATAAACATGTAGATTAAGCAATTACGAATCTAACACAACTTGAACGGACCAAATCAGAGTTAAAATAGAGAAGTTATGACCTAAACAAGGTAGTGGCAAAACTATGATTTCTGGAACTTATTTTCGAATTAAATCAAATTGAAATACGTTTTTTAAAACAGACCAGGGATGGTGGGCATGATAAAGAAGAAGTATAGGGGTTCTTTATAAAAAGTGTAGGGACGACGGGTTGTATTACACGAAACTGTAGGGGCTCATTTGAAAGATTGCTGGCCGAAGGGGTATTAGCCGATCTGAGCCGTTGGATCAAAGATGGACGGCTCAGATTAGATGGGATGGGGAGAGAGTCACCAGTGGTGAGCTAGAACGGTGGCGCATGGCCGGAATAAACATGGACCTTGCCGGCGTTCGTCGTTCTCAACGTTTTGGACATCATCGGTCAAAAAGAAAGCACGGGGAGCAAGAGGAAGACATGGCAAACTCACCTAGGGTGTTCTCACGGTCGACGGTGGGTCTACGGTGTCGGGCAGACGGCAGGGGCGGACGGCGAGCTCCAGTGAAGATTTAGTGATGCGGCGCGAGTGATCTAAAGCGAGAAAAAGAGATAGAAGGGTCTCGGTGGCTTTGCAAGCTTGACGCCAAGCTCGACAAAAAGCTTGCGGCGGCAGCGATGCGGCGAAACAGCGAATCACACAACAGCGGCAGCTTTAAGGCTGCAGCAGCACGATGAGCTCGGGTGGAGTTGGCTGCTCATGATAGGGCTGGATGGGGGCGGCGTGGCACCAGGGCTGGCTATATAAGAGGCGGAGCGGCGTGGGGCGCACGACAACGATGCGCGGAAGCAGGGCGGCGATGGACGCCTGGAGCAGAGTCGGTCGGCGACGTGAGGAAGACGATGGCGCTGACAGAGCGGGCCCACCTATCGGTGACTCAAGGCGCAGGAGAGAGGGGGCGCGGCGATGCGGCTACGCGGGCCTTCGGATGTTTGGCTGGGCTGGTGCGCGCGGTGGGCCACGGGGAAAGAAAGGGAGGAAGTGGGCTGGCGACTTGCGGGGCCACGCAGAAGAGAGGAAGCAGCTGGGCCAAGGGGCCGAAAGGGAGAGAGAGAGAGAGAGAGGCGAAGGAGCTGGGCCTTCGGGCCAAATGAAAGAAAGGAGAGTTTTTTTTCCTATTCTTTTCTTTTCTTTTATTTCAAAACCATTTTAAAAGAAATTCGAATCATTTTGAGTTTTAGATCAAAACCACTCATCTCAATAAATCAAATGCACCAGCATGTATGGACCAACATGTTGCTACCTTATGATAAATTTTAATTTAATGAAAAATATTGTTTCCTATGTTTTATGAGCACAAAAATAAAAAATTAAATCAATTTTTACCTTTTTCGAAAATAGCAAATTTTAGGGTGTTACAATTATGATAGCCATCGCTTTAGTAGATTATTGGTTCCCTTCCCAAGTTACATTTAACCTATATATTCATTAGGAATCTAGAAATAGGAGATTATTACTTTCATTAGAATAGATATACTATTTATCTATACTAGAATATTTGAGGATACATCATTTAATACATATAGGCATATATATATACACACACATATAGTTACACTTCTAGGAAGTAGAAAATAGGAAATCTATGTACTCTCCCGAGTGGGCCAAGCCCAGCACCAACCCTGGCCCAACCCATCACCCTTCCCCTCATCTCCTCCCTTTTCCTTCCCCACGATGGGCCGGCCCAACCTATTAGCCCAGTCCGCCTTCCTCCCCTTCTCCTTTCCCCTTTCCCCTTCTCCTTATGATGGGCCACCTCTAGCCCAGTGCTGCCACAGCCTGCCTACCTTCCCTTCACTCTTCCCCTTCCCACGATGGGCCTATGGCCACTCGACATAGCATGGCCTATAGCCTGGCCCAGCCGCATGAAGCCGCCATCCCCTTCCCTCCGTTCCACCTACCGACACGCGGGACCAGCCCGTTAGCTCCATCTCCTCCAGAGGTCAACGGTGGCACTATGGGCACGCCGCCACTACTGCTGACATGATGTACCCATGTCGTCGTCGCCGCTGACCAACCACCTTCCCTCGTTGACGCCGCACCCCCTCCACATCGCCTCTGCATCCCGCCATCATCCAGCCTAGGCCACCTGTCGATCGCCACCCCATGCTCCACTGGTCTCTGCCACCACTGCCAGAAAATATCTCTGCTATCAGAGATAGCCTCTCTCACTGAGCAGACCTACGCGCGGCTATAAATAGCCGGCCATGGCCTACAGAGGAGCATCACCCCATCGAGCTCTCCACGTTAAGGTCACCGTCGTCGCCCTGCTCTGCTCATCTCCTTTTCCCCTCCTCTTTCTTCCTGATTCTTCCCTACTTCCTTTTCCTTCCCCCTCTCCTCCGCTCCTTGCTCCACTCAGAGCCGAGCACGAGAGTGGGCCATGGCATTGCTATCGCGCCTATCTCTGCTCGCCAGAGCCGAGGTGACCACCATCATCGTGCCTTGCTCTCCCCTTCTCTCTCCACTTCCCCTCTGCCCACTGCCTGCCACCACCGCAGCGCTCTGCCTCGCTCTTCTTCCCCATCTCTACCCTGCCTTGCTCTGCCGAGCCGCAGCCTAGCGCCACCATCGCCCATGCCAGCCATGCTACCATCATCGCTCTCCCACCCTCCTTCTTTCCCTTCCTTCTTTTCCCCCTCTCTGTTCTGCCTCGAGGAGGAATCGGTGAACGGGATAAAGCCGACTATTGGTATTTATAAGTGCAAATAGAATATAAAGGATTCCGTAAGCGCAGAGAATACCATTATAGCATTTTACCGAGAGTATTCTAGGTATCATTATTTATATTTTACCACAGAGAAACAATGGAGTAAGACTTATTGAGTAATAGAGGAATATCTATCAATATACCAGCATAGCTTAAGTAGAGGGTAAATATATTGATAGGAATTAAGCATAATGACACTCAGGGGATAGATCTATAAAGATAATGTAAACTAGTCAACTCAGAAGAACAACATGTGAGGTAGATTCCTATGATACTCTTATTATAGGATCAAAGTATACATATACCCGACTATAGCTAAGACTAACTCTACTCTTGTGCACTTCGGGACGCCACTTAGATGGTAGAGCACCAACAATAGATAACTCTACTGATGCGACTATGGTCCAACAATTTAAGAACCTACTCAATTCGGAGTGGACTACAAAGGATAGATGGGGTTGTCACCTCCCGCTGCTACCACCCAACCAAAGAACAGGGCGCACTCATAGGCAGAGCATCGTATAAGCATCATGCTTACACGAGACTCGGCTACTTAGCCTAACCGGTAAACTAACAAGCTAAGCGCTCTATGAACCCACACACAAAAGTATTGATAACCTTTAACTAAGCAAGATATATATTCAAAGTAAACATAGCTATGTAGATAAGAATATGATAAATTGATAATAAGTCTTACAATATGTAGAAGTGAAGATACAAGGCTTTGCCGAGCCTCCAAGACTAGATCTAGAAGTTGAGCATGAGCCCAACTCGACCCTCACTCCCGAGCTACAAATCTACTACATTGGAGAGCTCTAGATCTAACCCTCCTGTGTGTCTTGATCTGAATGAGAGATATGAATTAGGGTTTTCAAGATGGCTCTAGGGAGGGGGTATGGGCTGCTATATATAGGCCGAGGTAGAGTAGGGTGCAAAGAATCGAGGTGGAGTAGGGGGCAAGGAATCGAGGTGGAGTAGGGGCAAGGAATTGCCACATCATAGATCCGTGTCAACTCCCTCGACCACCGTTGGATAAGCTGACCTAAAACCACCTTAAAATCAATGGTTTAGATCGTAGGAAGGAGTACGAAGCGGCGGAGGGCAAATGGGTTTCGTGGCAGGCCGGTCGTCCTATGGGCTAGGCCGGCCAGCCCACTTTCATGGCCGTTTGGCCCAAGCTTCGGTGTGGTGTCTTCATGAACCTTCTAGAGTTGTCTTTCATAGTTTTCACGGGTTGAATCACTTGGTATCGTCGATTTGCTTGTTTGGAGTGTATGACAGTGGTTCCAGGAGCTGTTTTCTAGATAAATCCTCCTGGATACAAATATTTACCAAAGCTCGTGGAATTCATTAGTTTAAACCCCTATACCTATGTTTGGTGATGGAATTAAGTACATATGCAGGATATGTTTATTGTTTATAATTGGTGTTAATAACCATCAACAAGCTCCCCCACACTTAACCTTTGCTAGTCCCAGAGCAAAGCCAAACTCAGTAATGGATCAAGAGTTGCTACAATGTTTTCACGCCTCAAAAGTACACAGTTGTTTAATAAAAAATTCTCCCCCGAATTAGAATAAACTGATATGACTTTCAAACTTACCCATATTACCTTCAACCATGGGTCTTTTTAGCCTTCACTTGGGTCTTGAGCAATTGAAAGACAGAACGATCGAGTCAAGCACTATGTCTCAAGTTCTTTGTTCTACCATTGTTCCCGAGTTTTTATAAATTTTCAAAATAAAACTCAGAGATTACATTGTATGACACTCTCAAGTCTCTCAATATATGTGGTATTTGTGGATCCTCAACAAGGCAATAAAGATGTTATGTCTTTTCTCTTCCTACCACTAAAGCTTATGTGGAGTTCATAGGTAGGGAGAAAGCTAGAGCATACTTGCAATGCATATATTATAAAGTCAGACAATGGATCCAAAATGAGTTGAGTCATATAATCAAATCAAGATGTGCATGTGTGTGGATGTATATGGTGAATATATATGGTGGCTAACCTAATTCTACTTTGCTCCTTTAAAACTTATCTCTCTTTTGAAACTTGAAAACAATTTTGCAAGAGAACAGGGGCTATCTTATTTATCTCTTTTTTTAGATGGACATCTAAGTACCCATTGTTTTAGATATCTTGGATACTTGTCCATTTTTTTCAATTCTTTTTTTTTCTTTTTTCTCATTTTTTTATGAATAACTTTTGCATAGCCCCATACCTCTTTTCTGCAACAAAACTTTGAGAGAGATATCAACAAGAACTTGAGCATTTATTTGGTGGATGGAAAACCTAACAAGCATGCTTTTGTGTTCACCCCCAGTGTAGGAGTAGAATATTTTTTGGGTAGATCTAGATGGATGGCATGTTTTTGCGCCTACCCCCTGAGTAGTAGTGCATATTTGGGTGGTGTGTACATGATCTTGATTTTAAGAGCATGATAAACCTCTCATAAGGGTCAACAAAGCTTAACAAAACTCACTGCAAAAGCAAGCTGCATATATGCGGTAGTTTTCCTAGCCTAAATAACATGTATGGCTTTAGTAGGAATTCAAACTTTGTCATACAGGAACTCATCATTTAGCATTTTTATGTTTTTCAAAAGATAAATCTCCAGAACTTTAGTATCACTTGGAACAAGATAAACAGCAACTCAGACCTTCTTATATCATATTCCGTCAATTACCTAGACTTAGATCAAACATATGCTACCCACGAGTTTCAAGTTCAGAGTAAATCCTTATATCAAAATAGTTTTATCCAAAACTTAGGAGAATTCAAGGCTGAAGACTAGGTACTTAAAAGGAATTACAATAGAGCAACTATTCATCATTTCCATTATAAGAGATTATCTTTAGAGTCCTTTTTTATTTTATTCAGCTCCTAAAAACAAATTAAAGCAAACTAGACACGCTCTTTTTTATTTTGTTTTTAATTATTCATCTTTTTTTCTAATATATATAAAGCAAACTAAGAATAATAAAAGGAAAAGAAATACTTATCTAGATACACGAGAGATGCCTTCTCCCCCAAGCTGGTTGTTCAATGAGGTGGCCGAATGTGGAGGTGCTAGAACAGAGCCTCCCAATTTTGATTTTGCTATTGCTGTTGTTGTTGGAGGCTGGCCATCTCGTGCCCCATGCTTACCTGTCATTGTGCATGATTATGTAACGTACCTTGCATGGCAGCATTTGTCTCTTTAATGGTTATGAGTCTGTTGTCGAATCGGTGGTAGGCCTCCTAAGAGTCATGATACCCTCGGTTCGTTCTTGAAGATAGGGATTCTTGAGGTGGCGTCTCCAGAAGTGGCGCTTCCACTAGTGGTGTCTCCTTATTTTGCCAAACCCGTTCTAGTTTTGAGTTTGATCTAGGTTTGACAGGTTCATCCTTTCTTGACTTGTTCCTCCTTGTTCAGCGTTTCAAAATCAACTATCAGTAGTAGAAACTGGTGACATCTTGTGTGCATCGTTAGTGTCGATTTAGAACTTTCATTTGTAGAATTTGGGGGATGGACTCCTCCACACTTGCTCGAAGTGTGTTCTGCTCATAAAGACAGGGTAGAGATCAAGTGCATGGGCTTTGTTGGTGGAAAAACACCAACAGAACCAAAACTTATTTATTCTTCTCTAACCTTAGGCACATCGAATCATGTTACGGTTGATGTTATGTGCATTCATTCTTATAACATGAGTGATAAGATTAGAAGGATGAGTATTAAGGTGGCATTTGAATACATTTGTCAAAAAGAGTGGAGTTGCTTAACCTATGGAAGGACTGTCTATCTTTACAAAATGTATCAAACTTTACATGATTATGGCTATCATCTTCCAAAGATAAGATATGCAAAAATTTAGCTTATTTGGTTAAGACTATAAGATCAAGAAAGTGGTACTATGAACAAACTTAAGGAACAAAACATGTTGAGTTAATCAGATTAGATCAAGCAAAGTTGTAACTCAAACATGCTTGTTTCTTTATTTGTATGAATAGAAAGGTCAAAGGAAAGCTTTTTAAATAATTATCACTTACATTAAGATGTTACCTCATCATTGGAGCGTGATGACACCATGTGACGAAGGTAGATGACTATGGTGGTATTTTCTTCATGCTTGAAGCTTTCCTTGCTTGAGCTATTCATGAGCATCTTGTCTCCTATGTCGCACTCCTTTCTCATTCTTTTTTCATGCTATCTTTTTGTCCTTTCTTTTGTGGATCTCGGCACTTTGTTTGAACCTTCTGCTCCTTTTATTGTTTCTTCTCTACAAAAGATTAGTAGACAACACATACCCAAAGGAATATACAAATGTTTCAAAGCAGGGATAGTGTTGTCATAGAGCTGAAGGTCATCCTCTATGCTATAACAGAGTGAGTTTTAACATTTTAATTAGTGTAGAATCTTTATCCCATGTTTTAAATAATGTACCTTGATTGTTCACCACTACTTCAAATTTTCAACAAGGTTAAGGCAAAGATGTGTAAAATCATTTTGAAGAATACCTCAAACCTTGATCTATTTCTACGAATGATCTCCGACCATTCCCAACAAAATTTGAATACTTTCCTACAAGGGTTAGTCCATATATACAACCAAATTCTATACAAGTATGTTTTGATTCAATAATCATGTCTGAATAATATTTTGAAGCATACTTGTAACAAAACAAGGAAGCTTAACAGACTAAAGAGATTCATTCAAGTAGAAACAAGATTATATATGGTGACCCAAAGGAGCATGATTATTTAAATTTTTACTTGTTAGTGATTTAGCAAGTTGAGCTCATCATAAAGGTAGGGATGACCAAGACAAACTAGCAACATGACATGAGATGTTTTGAAGAACTCCATCCCCCATACTCGAATTTTGCAAAATACAGAATCAAGTTTGGATGATAAAATTCTCCTATGAATGTGATTCTATGTTGCATAATGCTTGGTTGGATATACCTTATGTTTTCCTTCTTTTTATTTAAATGATTAGTGACAAGCATACCTAAAGGAGGTTTATCCGATCTACCTGTTGGCGAGAGCCCATAATCCGTTAAGTAGGACCTTTCCTTGTATTAAGCCTTGATCTTGGAGATGGGGATACGGATAATTTCATGCTCTTCTTCCATCAACCTTTCTTGATTTCTGTTGATTCTTGGTTAATGAATTGGTGTTCATTGGAGATGCAACTCAAGTTCTTCCTTGATTGTCTAACAGCATGGCGGAAAGTTGTTCTTCATTGTTTGTTAGCGATACGCCAGCCGTCTTGAAGATCAAAGAATGAACTTCATTGGTGTTTGCATGAAAGCTTCATCTTCAATGACCTAGAGATGTCTTTTGTGTGACCATGGTCATTCTTGGACTTATGAGACACAATCTGCAGTGAACCATTGATTGATGATGCCTGTTGGCACGAGAATGTATGCCATGATGTAGTGGCATCTCGTTGTCTTGTTCTTGTTGATGACGTGCGAGCTGGTCTTTTTGAAGATGATGGAAGCAGACGTATTCTGGCTAATATGAGGTGGGTTGCAACTTGCTTCTCATCAGCCTCCTAGCTTGAGTCCTGGAAAGGCTCAATGCTAGGTTGCCTTTGATATTACTATAGTCCGTTGATTTGTTCGTCCACTTCCGATGAGTGAGTGCTTCTATTGTAGATCCTTTTTGTGGCACTTGTCTTTCTCTTTGTTCCATAGCTAAAGTGGTGGCTTGGTTTGGGTTTGCATGTTCATACCAAACCATGGATAGGCACAGCTTATATTCATTCTTTCCTGCAAAATGTTAGTGGACACATTCCCGAGGGAATACAACAAATTTGCATTACAGGTTGTTGTCCATAACTTTTGTAGTTTTCCTCTATGCAAATGAAAGGATGGTTTTAGGATTGCTTTAGCATAGATTTTATTTATTAACAAATTTTATGTGTTGGCTGCATTCTAGCATGGTTTAAGGCTAAGATAACTTGCAACAAAAGATTAGTGAATAAACCTTGATACTCACAGTTCTTCCTTCCTTGAAGAATGAGCTAGGTCTTCTTTGTGCAAAGTTTTTGGAATTCATATGTCTTACTTCATCTCTGGTGTGAATTTATCTCAGGACTTCCCCAATTTGAGTTTGAGAGTTTTCTATAGGGGTTAGTCCAACAAAATAACCAGTATCTACTACAGCAAGTTTTAGTTCATTAACCAAACTAAACTCCATGTGTAATTTTGATTAAGGAAGGCATTTTAATCTAAGCACCACGCTTAATTTAAAAAGCCTTTGCAAGTGAGATCAACACTCCCAAACTAAAGCAAACTATAGTAGACAAAGATAACATGAAAGCATTATAAAGATTTATTTAAATAGAGATGAAAGAGCATGATCATGGTGAGTGATTTCTTTTTTTAAGACAAAGGATGCAAGTGGATATATGCAGGTAACTAAATATGCTGTGAATTTGATATGAGAGAATTCAAACTAAACGGAGTGGATGCATGAATTATTTAAAGTAAATATGCAGTGGTATGCAAAAATTAAAAGATAACTACTCATAAAGTTTAAAGTCCATGAGCAAGACTATCTCATCTTTCTTGATCATACTTACCATGACTCACATGATAGAGTTTGTGAGTAGTGCAGCGTCTGTATTCGTCACTTGAGACTTGAGATGTGATTTAAATTCCTATGACGTCAACCTTTTCTCCAATATATATATACATATATATATATATATATGTTTATGCAAACCTGTGAGATGGCGGGGTTCCAATGTTGATGGATCTTGAATGTTCAGGCACCCTGGGGTTCTTCAATGTTTCTTCTTTTCTTGTGGAAGCTTGCCGAAAGGTTGAAACGACATCTACTATCCTGTCTTATTCCACAATTCAACAGAATAGGGGTAATCCTACTAAAGCTAGTGATAAGCTAATGATCTAAATCTTTACGCCAATTGTTTCCCTGGCAGCAGCGCTAAAATGCTTGTTGGTATTTATTAACACAAAAAGAATATGAAGGATTTCGCAAGCACACAAAATACAATTGTAGCATTTCACCGAGAGTATTCTAGGTATCGTTATTTATATTTTACCATAGGGAAACAATGGAGTAAGACTTATTGAGTAATAGAGGAATATCTATCAATATACCAGCATAGCTTATGTAGAGGGTAAATATATAGATAGAAATTAAGCATAATAACACTCAGGGGATAGATCTATAAAGATAATGTAAACTAGTCAACTCGGGAGAACAACAGGTGAGGTAGATTCCTATGATACTCTTATTATAGGATCAAAGTATATATATACCCGACTATAGCTAAGACTAACTCTACTCTTGTGCACTTTGGGATATCACTTAGACGGTAGAGCACCCACAACAGATAACTCTACTTACGCGACTATGGTTCTACAATTTAAGAACCTGCTCAATTCGGAGTGGTCTACAAAGGATAGATGAGGCTGTCACCTCCCACTGCTACCATCCAACCAGAGAACATGGTGCACTCATAGGCAGATCATATAAGCACCATGCTTACACGAGACTCGACTACTTAGTCCAACCGGTAAACTAGCAAGCTAATAGCTCTATGAACCCGCACACAAAAGTATTGATAACCTTTAACTAAGCAAGATATATATTCAAAGTAAATATAGCCATGTAGATAAGAATATGATAAATTGATAATAAGTCTTATAAGATATAGAAGTGAAGATACAAGGCTTTGCCGAGCCTCCAAGACTAGATCCGAAACTTGAGCATGAGCTCAACTCGACCCTCACTCATGAGCTACTAATCTACTACATTGGAGAGCTCTAAATCTAATCCTCCTGGTGTGTCTTGATCTGAATGAGAGATATGAATTAGAGTTTTCAAGATAGCTCTAGGGACGGGGTAGGGGCTGCTATATATAGGCCGAGGTAGAGTAGAGGGCAAGAAATCGAGGTAGAGTAGGGGGCAAGGAATCACCACATCATCGATCCGCGTCAACTCCCTCGACCACCGTTGGATAAACCGACCTAAAACCGCCTTAAAATCAACGGTGTAGATCGTAGCTGTGGTAGAACCGCTCGAAATAACATGCTTTTAGAGGCGCTCGTCTTCCACTAGACACTAAGCACCCCGAAAGTTAGCTACATCGGACAGTTCCATCAAGCACACCCCATGGGAGAACTTGAAACAATCGACGTTTTACATCTAGAACACAATAATGAGTATGAGCTTACAATACTTAATCCATTTCATACAACGAGAGTTCTGGGAAATTATTTATTATAATACCAGGGTTCAGAGTGCGATAATTAAATAGCGAAATAAAAATAAACATCTAGCAGAAACGATACAAGGATCCGTCTGTGCTCACTAGAAGAATCCTCCACACAAGAGTTACTCCTCAAGCTGCACTTGCAACAGGGTAAAATAAACCCTAAGTATACAATGTACTCGCAAGACTTACCCGACTAGTGGGAATAGTTTCCCTACTCCAAGGGGTCTGATAGGCAATGTGGGTTTGCTGTTTTCTTTTTGTTTACAAAAAGCATTACTAGAAGTACATCCTTAAGATCAAGTTTAATTAGCAGTCATGATTACTTCATTAGCTAACCATTCTAGGTAAGCCCTTGTACTACCTTCAAGCAAGGGTTGAGTAATGAGAACCATTTTACCATTTTTCTTATTCTAGTTCTTACTACGGTGCTAGACCATAGCCAAGTCATACCCCAAAACAGACCAACCTATATTTCAGTTCTCACAGAAATGGCGATTCGTGAATCAATGCATCCCAGCTGGATACCCCAAAACACACGCCCCATTTGTACCCCAGGCACAAACAAGACCAACCCATTCCACTCCTATCACGGGGTCCAGGTCCCCGTCCAAACTTGGACTCGAAGCCCCCCACACTTGAGACCCGGTCTCAATATGGTGCTTAGACCTCCACATTTCCCCACCTCCAATCAGTCGGTTCGAAAAGAGCCAGAACCCACGACAAGAGCGTAACGAGCCTTCTGGCTCCCATAAGCAAGTATGTGCTCAAGATAATAAGTTTGTGACCTAACTACCATCCATAGCAATGGACGGTTCTCAATCGACACAGATAGGGAAAACAGTGTAACCAAGCTAAGCCCCATGGCCACGGGACACAACTCGTCACACCCACCATAACCCATATCATATCCCTGCTTGGTCTCTATTTTTCTTTCATCATTTTATCATGAGAGTAATTATAATAATCACCTATTATTAGTAATGGCAGGTTACTCATGCTACCAAAAACCTAAGCATAGCAACTACTTGAACCTACACTAGTAAGACTCATAGGACATATATATCTATGCATGTGGTTTCCATAAAATTCTAGTAACATAAATAAGGGTTATGCACCAGGGCTTGCCTTGGGCAAGCGCGGTGTCAGCTGAGTCAGTCGATGGTGGCTCCGAGACCTCCTCTTGCACGAGAATCTCCTCCTCGTACTCCTCGACGATCTCCTCGAACTCGCGATTGTCTATGGTCTCTATCTCCACCAACTTATTCTCTACATGCATGCGATGATGATGCAACACTTAGCATTTAGGCAACAACAACTCTTAAAATAAAAATATGCATACTAAGCTACTAAGCTAGCTCTAATGACTAAGGTACTAAGCTAACTACCATCTTCATCAAGCAAAGTGTTGGGTTCAACTAACAAACCCTTAGCTTGGCAATTTAAGGATATATCTTTATTTCTACTAGTGATTTAATGTATATTGAAATAAAGAGCATTTAACTACCCTAATGCTTAGTCTATCCTAAAGCTACAAAAATTACAATGAACACATAATAATACAATGAAACTGCTGTAAAAATTTTAGGATCAAAACTATCACCAATTCAACACAAAAATTTCTATAATAATCAACTTAATAATATTAAGCATTCTCATACTATTTCATAACTCCTAGTGTCAACACATATAAACATGAACTAAATATACCAACAGATAGATCACAATTCTAGGAACCTAACAAAATTTGTTTCATAATTTTTGTACACCTACATGATTTTATATTAATTACAAAAGATCAGCTTAGAAATTAAATTAGAAAACTATTTCTAATTCCTTAGGAAAAAAAAAGTGAATCTCCTTCACGGCCCGCGCGCTAGTGCTTTATGCAAAAGAGGCCTCGAACTTCTTCCAAATCATAATTAAGTACTAACACTATTTCCCCCTCTCACAGGCCTTCTCACTTAAGCCCCCCGACCTTTCCCTAATTCACCCGCACGCACCCCTAGCGACTCAGTGCATGACGGGCGGGGACACGGCGCGACCGCACCGGCCACTAGAGGCTCGCGCTGGCCCGTTGGTCGGGCCGACCTTCAACCACGGTCCAACCGCCTACACCAAGCAGCAACACGGGGCGGCAGGACGCGCTGGAGCGAGCTGCAGCGACACGCGGCCGTCTACGGCGGCGGCGCACCCGCTCCGGTGAGCTAGGGCTGCTACGGACCTAATTGGCTAGCGAGTGAGTATCAGGAGACTACCATGGACCAGGACGGCGTGACGGTTGGGGTGGAGGATGGCGGAGGAGGGGTGGCCACGTGTGGCCGAGCCATGCGGTGGCGCATCGCGGTGGCACGGTCGCGTCAGCAGCGATGGGGAGGCGATAGCGGTTCCTCTGGCATGCACAAGATGGAGAGGGAGGCAAGGCAAAGCTAGTAGTGTAGGTGAATTGGTTCGGGGTGGCGATAGGAGGGCTGCCATCGGCACCTGTCGATCATGGCCTTATCGGCTTGGCGGCGGGGAAAGCTCCAAATTAGAGTTGGCGTAGTGCGTGCTTCATGGCGGGGTGGGGTTGGGAAGCTGGAGAACTCACTGGAGGGGCCATAGACGGGCGAAATTAATTGGAGATGACCTCTCGCTGTCTAACGTGCAGGCGCGACTCCGACGGCGGCAGCAGAGGGAAGGAGGGACGGGTCCAAGCTTTGGCCATCCTCACCTTGGCAGCTAGCGGTCAGCCGGACTCATGACTGTGCCTGCGCACTGAATACGCGACACGTGACCAGACCACGTGCGCGCAGGGGGAGGCAAGTGGGGGCATGGCCTACGCAGTCGCAGCGCCATTAAGGCGAGGCGACGGCGTGAGCGCAGCCGGGATAGCCCACGTGCCTGCGGTGGCAGAGCGAGCAGCAGCAGCGAGCAGGGTGTCACGGTGGTGTCGGTAGCGGCAATGTGAGGCCAGGTAGCAGTGCACGGATGCGACGACAAGATGATGGCACCGACAGTGGCTTTGTCGTGGCGTGGGGCGGGGCAGGCGGCAGCAGCAACTCTGAGGCGGGGCCAGCGGTGGCTGGGCCATAGCTAGGCCAGAGGCAGCCACGGCCGGCCACGCACGACAGCGCGCGCACGTGCAACCAGCGCGGTGACACCGAGCGCCCGAGCTAGCTTGTTTACCGCGTCCACCCAGCGAGCCAGCCCAAGAACGTGTTGTGCACACATTTTAAAGCGCCCATAACACCTAAACGGTTGCTTTTAGAACTAAACCATCTTCACCATGCTCAAGATGGCATGTGAGGCTACCAACCCGAGCTAAAACACAATACCACCACCTAACTCGATTTCAAAAAATAAATCACCAAACATTGCATTGTCTTGCTGTTTATAAACTTGAATATATTCTATCTTTGAGCTGAGCTTGATTGCATTTCTAGGCTATTAGAAATGTTGGCTAGCAATGTTATTTTTCCACGGCAAGTATTTCATTGTCATCTACAAAGTTTATATTCCAAACTTTATTTAAGTGCTACATATATGTTCTATAAGTGTTTTTTTTGTTCAATAAAAAATTAGTTTTAAACCCTACTTGATACATATGAGTTATGGAATAGCTTCTCATTTAACATTTTTATTGATCATCTTAAGTTACAAAAATGTTATCTACACATTCCATCACATGCATTATCACATAAACATGATGCTCATGACATGATTTGGTAATTTGTTTAGGGCGTAACACCGAGGGTGTTATAGGAGTATGAAGCGGCGGAGGGCGAGTGGGCTCCGTGGCAGGCCGGCCAGCCCACTTTCGTGGCCGTTTGGCCCAAGCTTCGGGGTGGTGTTTTCTGGAACCTTCTAGAGTTGTCTTTTGTAGTTTTCGCGGGTTGAATCACTTGTTGTCGTCGGTTTACTTGTTTGGAGTGTATGACAGTGGTCCCAGGAGCTATTTTCTGGATAAATCCTCCTGCATACAAATATTTACCAAAGCTCATAGAATTTATTAGGTTTAAACCCCTATACCTATGTTTGGTGATGGAATTATGTACATATGCAGGATATGTTTACGGTTTATAATTGGTGTTAACGACCATCAACATCGACATAGGACCGCTGTCTTAGAACTCTGATATACGATATAAGGCCAGTAGCTCAAGCTATGTAAACCCGAATCATGTAGCATGTTTTCCCCACTAGCAATAAAAGTATGAATTTTTTATATCAATATTGTTGAGTTGTGCGTATCAGCTACTGATCCAGGGACTGATACATATACACAGTGGACCCTAGGATTAGGGGGCCGACACAGAAGCGCGCATCCAAACACCCACGCCTCCTTCGTCACGCACGCCCACGGAAACACCATGCCCGTCGCTCCTTCCTCCCTACCCCCTCCTCTTTCTCCGTGAGTCCGGACGTCGTGCCTCCTCCCCACTCCCGCCGCTGCCCCCACGCGCTCCTTCCCCCTAAACCCCCTCCTCTCTCCACACGGGCAGGACTCAGGAGCAGGGATGGGAATAACTGGACGAGCGTGCCCTGTCCGCATGACCCTAGGTGCGCTGCACACCTCGGCCACCGGCCCCTAGCACACCCCATCTGCCGCCCCTGGTTCGCCGTGCTCCATGACTCTCCACATCTAAAATATGAAACTCTTGGATGTAACATACGTGATAAAACATTTGGAACATACACTTGGAACATGTGTGTGAAACATATGCAACATTCAGATAAAACACTTGCAACTTACAACATGATAACATTGCAACATAAGACAGAAACGGCTGAAGCATTTCGAACATACTCTTACGACATATATGTGTGAAGCATAAGCAACATCTAGAAAATGCTTACAACATATGTCTGAAACAAATGAAATATTTTGAACAAACGCTTGCAACATGCCTTTGAAACACTTGCAACATGTCTCTAAAATACTTGCAACATATGCAACATCCTGATCTACTTTTGCAACATCCACATAAAACGCTTGCAACATACCTCTGAAATATCTGAAACACTTGAAACATACGCTTGCAACATGCGTTTTCAGCGCAATATCTCCTTGCTGTTTCGAAATGGAGTCTCGTCGGCCTGTGGAGTTCACTAATGGCGCGGAGCTCGCCGCTCCGGTGGAGAAGGCCACGGCAGGTCCGGTGGAGAAGGCCACGGCGGGTCCATACGCTCTAGACGGCACGGTGGGAGAGTGGCGTGGTGGAAAGGGAGGAAGACGGGCTGCTGCGCTCTGCTGCAGTGGAGATGCCGTCTGGCGGAGTGGAGATGCAGTACAGAGGGAGGCGCGGTGGAGAGTGCGGTCGCTGAGCTGGCGCGGCGGAGCGCAGTCGTGGTCTCGCGGACATCTGTCGCGACGCTGCGGTGAGGTGAGTTTTTTTTAGAACGGTTGGGGGCGAGTGGATGAGTAATGGCCCTGTTCGCTGGTCTGAAACTTGGCTGAAACTAGCTAAAAATACTGTTCCGGCTGAATTGTTGTGAGAGAAAAACACTGTTTCGGCTAAAACAAGAAGCCGAACAAGCCGAATATGGGGTAAGCCGAACAAGGCCATAAGGGAGCGGCCGTTGGGCTGGCACGGGCGGCCCACCATCTGGAGCGTCTGGCGTGGACAGATGCCATATACGAAGAATTACCGTAAGTGATATTTTGAGGGTTTTTTAACTCAATCATTTTGAGTTTTGGTTATATATAGATTACTACTTTTCATGTCTTAAATTCATATATTTGAAAATGGGACAAATAGATTTGTATCAAAGCATAGTTTTATAATAGTATATTTCTGTTGCGTTAAAAAATTGTTTTAGGAGTTGAGGTTTGAAAAACATGTCAATATTCAAGACACGTCCCTTATAAACTGATGACTGGAGGTAGTAGTATAAATCTTTTATTTTGTAGCGTCATGTGGAGATGCTCCTTGTCACTGCCGAATAATACAGGCGTTGACATTGCATGTTGGTCCCTGTAGCTTCAAGCATAGTCAGGCTGCAACTTGTGGCTTCGTTTCGAAATCAAGCTGGTATACATCTTCTGACTCTAACATCCACTTCTTTTCCCACCATATTATACTCACCGTAGTCTGAACAATATATTCTTGTCAACTGTCAACAGTGCTGTAGCGTTTTAATTAATACTCCATCTATTTCAAATTATAAATCGTTTTGATAGTTTTTGGTACATCCATAATTTGGAATGGAGTGAGTACATATACTTACAAGTTAGTAGTATTATTTATTAGAAAAAATTACAAGCTATTATTTGTTTGACCAAATTCGCTTAATTTATTTCCCACTACTTAATCATATTTTGTGATATAATATATGTCGCGACAATTTTGCATTGTATCGTATGATGTCCATAGATTCTTAGAGGGGAGAGAGCGCAAGAGACACGCATACTTAAAGTAGGCATTGCTGTTACGAAGGAATTTTTTGGTTGAAATCCCATTTGCGTTGTCAAGTAGGAGTACATCAACAGTTCTATGTATTTCGTTTTTTTTAACAGGGTTCTATGTATTTCTAGATTGCCGCATGTGGCCACTTTGCCTTTTGGATTGATTAGGTTAATATTGGGTTCCAAAGAAATTCCATTCGTTTTAACGGTTGCTAAATATGGAAGTTTTGTCGTCAAGTTTTACTTGAAATGAAAGGGTCTTTAGACCGCTCATCTTGTCTTCTTATTAAAAGCATGTGTGGTAGGGCTCTCACTCCTCAAAAATAGCTTCAACTCTAGCTCCATTAAAGCAACAGTTTTTAAGTGAAGCTGAATCCCTTTGGTAAGACATTTGGCAGAACGGTTTCTTCTATTTTTTTCTGAATGAATGAAAGATGTCAAATGTCTATAGTAATCCTAGCTATTTGACCTGTGTCCAACCATATTCAAAATATTGAGTTGTATCACGTATGTTACTTGTGTTCTTGATTCTTGGTGAGCGCGTGTTTAGTTAGGTGAAGTTTGGAAATTTAGCTACTGTAGCACTTTCGTTTTTATTTGGCAATTAATGTTCAATCATGGACTAACTAGGCTCAAAACGTTCATCTCGCGATTTCCAACCAAACTGTGCAATTAGTTTTTTTTTCGTCTACATTTAATGCTCCATGCACGTATCGCAAGATTCGATGTGATGGATACTGTAGCACTTTTTTGAAATTTGGTTCGCAACTAAACACGGGCTGAGATCAATTGTAGCTATTGTGTAGCAACTGTGGGTGTTGCATTCTGTTCTGATATGAAGCCTTGGATCATCTGCGTTGAATTCTCCACAAATCGACTTATATTTACCTATTGAAAGGTTCGGCATAGTATCATTAGATGAGAAGGCATATAAAGCAATCAGTAAGTCTAAGGGCCGGTTTAGATCCGAAAATTTTGGCAAAATGAGCACGGTAGCGTTTTCGTTGTTATTTGGTAATTAGTGTTCAATCATAGTCTAATTAGACTTAAAAGATTCGTCTCCTGGATTTTGTCTAAACTGTGTAATTAGTTTTATTTTTTATTTATATTTAATACTTCATGCATGCGTCTAAAGATTCGATGTGACGGGAAATCTTGAAAAATTTGACGTTTTGGGAGGGAACTAAACAGGGCATAAACCAACTGGACATATATATCAAATGTTTATTAGAATATGAATAAATGAGAGAGCGGGCAAACATAAACAATTTTGGCGTAGGCCTCACAGTTGTCCATAAATTTCTAGCAGCTCTTACATAGAATTATTGGCCCAAGTAGTCTGCCATGTTGCACAACAACCGACTGGTGATCAAGTGCAAAGGTGTAGTTTAATTGCAATGATGAAACAAAAACTCTGCTCTGTATGGTACCGTGAAAACACATAAACAGAGACCTGCGCAATTCAACGCCTTGTGTTCGTTCCAGCTCGGAACACGAACACCTACAGTTTTTTTAATGGGTCACAAACGCCCCGCTGAGCTATATATATGCAGTGCAGAGCTGGTGACCTTCGATTTTTTTATTTTTAACCTTTTTTTCTAAAACAAATTCTAAATCTAACATCGTTGCTTTTTTATTTTCAAATCTAACACTTTTGACCGCACCAAAGTCCGTGGCGTGACCAAAACATGCTATCACGCCACATGCATCGGCGCGGCATGATCTACCACGTCGGACAGCGATTTCCACGTGGAAATTGTTGCCGCGCCACTGCAGTTGGTGCGATAGCACTGTAGCGCCGCGCCATTCAGACCGGCGCGGCAAGGCGCAACCTAAAATTGTATCTTTTTCATATGATCTCGGATGAAGATGATCTTTATATAAAAATTATAGCTCTCGACAAGATCTATAACTTTATAATTTTGAGTTTTTTCATTTGATGTCGTTAAGATGCTCAAACAAATTAAATAAAGTTTCAGCAGTATATTAATCGCGTATAAGCGTTGTCGTCTTGGAAAAATCATATCGTTCTTATATGGTGTCAAACGGAGATACTTTATATATGAAAGTTGTAGCCCTAAATGGGATCTACAAATTTGTAGTTTTGAGTTTTTATATTTGAGATCATTAAGATGATTAAGAAACGTATTGAAAAAATCATATCTTTCTTATATGGCATCAAATTGAGATACTTTCTATATGAAAGTTATAGCCCTCGATGGGGTATACAAATTTATAGTTTTGAGTTTTGCATTTGAGGTCATTATCTTCGGCGCGTGATATGACTGACTACTAATCGAAAATTGACTCGAGAATTAAGTACTACCCAAAAATGGATGAAGATGATTGATTTGTTAGGATGATGGTAGATAGTTTAGTCACACACTATTACTATCTCACTACACTTTCGTCATCGCTTCGCATAAAAAGTTTTATGTAAAGATAGTGAAAAAAAGTTACGCAACAATAGACATCGTTAATTGTAAAATTGGTGACATCTAATAAACTTAGAAATTAAACTATGACCTTAACAGATTCCTTTTATCGCTTAGTGTAACCGTGTTCTCTCGTCATGTTTTTTTATACTAAAAAGAGTGCTTTTCTCTTTAACTAATGGTCAAGCACGTGTGGCATGCACCAGAAATTTTTTTATGAGGCGTTCTTTATATTATTGTTTAGCATCTTAATGACCTCAAATGGAAAAATCAAACTATAAAGTTGTAGATCTTATCGAACTTTCAGATTGTAAACTAGACTCAACTCTGCCTCAGAAAGCTCAATAATTTATTTGATCTAAATTTCTTTGGGTAGAATTTGAATTATAAACTTGAGCTTGTCACGTACCGCGGCAGTGCCGCGTGGGAATTTAACACTTGTTCAAGTTTGTTTTAAAAATGCCTAGTCACGTCGCGCGCCCAAGATAACGACCTCAAATGAAAAAAAACTTAAAACTATATATAAAGTTGTAGATCTCATCAAGAGTTATAATTTTTATGTAGAAAGTATCTCCATTTGACACCATATAAGAAATGTATGATTTTTTCAAGACGATAAGTGCTGGTATGCGATTAATACAATGCAGAAACTTTATATTATTTTTTAAGCATCTTAATGATCTCAAATGTAAAAATCCAAAACTACAAATTTGTAGATCCCACCAAGAGCTATAACTTTCATATAGAAAGTATCTCCATTTAACACAATATAAGAAAGATATGATTTTTTCAAGATGACAAGTACTTGTATGCGATTAATACGATGCTGAAATTTTATATTATTTTTAGCATCATAATGATGTTCAAATGAAAAAAACTAAGAACTATAAATTCGTAGATCCCAACAAGAGCTATAACTTTCATATAGAAAGTATCTCCATTTGACACCAGATAAGAAAAATATGATTTTTCCAAGATGACAAGTGCTTATACGCGATTAATACGATGCTAAAACTTTATATTATTTTTCTTGAGCATCTTAATGATCTTAAATGCAAAAACTCAAAACTATAAATTTGTACATCCCTTCGAGGGCTATAACTTTTATATAGAAAGTATCTTTATTTGACACCATATAAGAACGATATTTTTTTCCAAGACGACAACGCTTGCACGCGATTAATATACTGCTAAAACTTTGTTTAATTTTTTTGAGCATCTTAACGACCTCAAATGAAAACCTCAAAACTAAGTTGTAGATCTCATTGAGAGCTATAATTTTCATATAAAGATCATCAGCATCTGAGATCATAGGAAAAAGATACAATTTTTCTAAGGTTGTGCATTGCCGCGCCAGTCTGGATGATGTGGCGCTACAGTGCTGCCGCGCCAACGGCAGTGGCGCGGCAAGGATTTTCACGTGAAAATCGTTGTCCGATGTGGCAGATCGTGCCGCGCCGATGCATGTGGCGCGGCAGCGTGTTTTGGCCGCGTCACGGACTTTGGCACGGTCAAAAGTGTTAGATTTGAAAATAAAAAAGCAAAAGTGTTAGATTTGGAATTTGTTTAAAAAAAGGTTAAAAAAATCCTCA
The DNA here is from genome assembly GCA_904845875.1 of Miscanthus lutarioriparius. Taxonomy (NCBI): domain Eukaryota; kingdom Viridiplantae; phylum Streptophyta; class Magnoliopsida; order Poales; family Poaceae; genus Miscanthus; species Miscanthus lutarioriparius. The sequence continues at coordinate 33,288,374 of CAJGYO010000011.1, read as the reverse complement.
CTACCGCGTCTTCTGAAACAGAGCTTCGCTACTTGCACACCGATCCTTGAGAACATACAACAATGGCCGTAGGAGGATCGTCCGTCGGTGTGCCGGACTACGGCGGTGGCGTGACGTTCTCCGTCGTGGTGACCAGCCTCATGGCTGCCTCCTGCGGCCTCATCTTTGGCTACGAGTCCGGCGTCTCAGGTGCGTACTCCGCAGCCTGATTTAGAGCTCAGATTGCACACACCAGCGCTAGTCGCCTCCGGACTCCGGTGCACATTTTTGCTGGTTAATCCTCAGGTGGCGTGACTCAAATGGATTCATTCCTGGGCAAGTTCTTCCCGGACGTGATCGACGGGAGGAAGAACGCAAAGGTGGACGCCTAGTGCAAGTACGACAACCAATGGCTCACCGCCTTCACGTCGTCGCTATGGATCGCCGGCGCGCTGTCCTCGCTGGTGGCGAGCCGCGTGACCCGAAGGGTGGGCCGCCAGGCCATCATGCTCATCGGCGGCGTGCTGTTCCTCGCCGGTTCCGTCGTCAACGCCGCCGCGGTGAACATCGCCATGCTCATCATCGGCCGGATGCTGCTAGGCTTCGGCCTTGGCTTCACCTTGCAGGCCGCTCCTGTGTATCTCTCCGAGACAGCGCCGGCGAGGTGGCGCGGTGCGTTCACGTCAGCCTACAACGCCTTCGTCGTCGTCGGCATACTGTCGGCGACCGTCACCAACTACTTCACCAACCGCATCCCCGGCTGGGGGTGGCGCGTCTCCCTCGGCCTGGCGGCCGTGCCGGGCGCCGCCATCGTCCTGGGAGCCTTCTTCGTCTCGGACACCCCAATCAGCCTCGTCATGCGAGGCCAGCACGAGAGGGCTCGCGCCGCGCTGCAGCGCGTCCGTGGGGACGACGCCGACGTCGACGCCGAGTTCAAGGACATCGTCCGCGCCGTGGACGTGGCGCGCCAGAACGACGACGGCGCGTTCCGGCGGCTGTTCAGCAAGGAGTACCGGCACTACCTGGCGATAGGGGGTGGCCATACCCGTGTTCTACGAGTTCACCGGCATGATCGTCATCTCCATCTTCTCGCCGGTGCTGTTCCGGACCGTTGGGTTCAGCAGCCAGAAGGCTATCCTTGGCTCCGTGATCAACAGCATGACCAATCTGGCCTCGACGTTGCTGTCCTCCGTCGTCATGGACCGCGTTGGACGCAGATTTCTGTTCGTCGTTGGTGGATTGGGCATGATGCTTTGCGAGGTAAGCATCAGATCCTAAGTTCCTAACCATGTCAGAGTGTACTGGCTGTGCTACCGTTGATTTTGCTCATCAAGCTGACCATATAATGATTAAGGTGGCCATTTCATGGATCATGGTGGATCACCTCGGGAAGCACGGAGGGGTGACGACGATGCCGCGGAGCTACGCGACCGGCGTGCTCGGCCTGTCGTGGGCCCCGCTCAGGTGGGTGGTGCCGAGCGAGATCTACCCCGTGGAGGTCAGGTTGGCCGGGCAGGCCCTGAGCGCATCTCCATCACGCTCTGTATCTCCTTCGTGGAGCTGCAGGTGTTCATCGCGCTGCTCTGCGCCATGAAGTACACCGTCTTCCTGTTCTACGCCGCGTGGCTCCAGGCCATGACCGTCTTCGTCGTGATGTTCTTGCCGGAGACAAAAGGCGTGCCGCTTGAGGCCATACAGTCCGTGTGGGCGCGGCATTGGTACTGGAGGAGGTTCGTCAAGGATGCCAGGCAGGACAACAAGTCAATTGTTTGTAAATGAATTTGAGGGACTCATCAGTTCACCAGTTTAAAGTTTAAGCAGTGTTTGTTATACTCCCTCCGTCCTAAATTATAAATCATTCTAAGAATCTTGGAGAGTTAAAGCATCTCAAGTTTGACCAAATTTATCATTAGATTCTTCAATAATTATATTTTCATAGTATATCTATTTGATGTCATAAATTTTTGTAATTCTCTCGATAATTTTGATCAAACTTGAGATGATTTGACTCTCCAAGATTCTTGGAATGACTTATAATTTGGAATGAGAGGAGTATATGACTATAAAGCCTAATGATTACTCTTCTCTATCTCTAATAGTGAAAAGCCCTTAGGCCCTGTTTGGTAGCTTGGTATTTGTCCAAAACACTTGTAACTTTATAGGCTCGATTATTTTTCTTACCCAAACCAAAATTATCTGTTTGGAAGACTTATGTGTACACTAAATTTACATGTCAATTAAAGCCAAAAATGGTGTGAAACATACCTCCTCAGATCCAGAAAACAAAATGACTGGCTATCGGACGCGCGTCGCCTTAGAGCTCTAAAAACTTTATAGCTAACTTTAGAGCTCTAAGCTTTAAAAACTTTAGAGCGCTTTAACTCAGTTTTGAGATCTAAACTCTAATGTGAGGTGGGCTAAAGTTTATAGCTAACTTTAGACCACATGTTTGAAGATTTTAGCTCTAAAGTTTAGAGGAGTAGATCCAAACAAGCCCTTAGTGCTCGATGCTTTCCGCTTCCCTTCTCCCGCGGCATGGAGCAGTGTAAAATAAGTCCAGGAGCTCACAACTCAACCTTGCGTCTGCTGGTTGAAGCGACTTGTGTCACCAACTATTACCTCTAATGATGTAGCGTAGTCACCTTTCACGTCCACTTGTCAAGAGCTCCGTTGCCATCTTCTTGCAGCGACTGGAAGCAACGACTCCACCATCTCCATCCGCCCAGCTACCGCAAGTCTGGCCACTCCTATGCAAGTCAAAGCCAGCATGCCTCGTTCACCACCACCACCGGATCTTCGTTAAGGCTTGGCCCCTAGAATCCTTTGCCACAGATCTTCAACCTCAAGCTCAGTTAGGTGGCACAGATTCGACAAATCTGTGTGTCATAGTCCTTCTCGGGGAGGGGCTGTGAGGCTGCTGCTACTCCTGCCGGCGGCGGCTAGGGTTTGGGCGACGGCGTGAGCGGGGTGGTGACGCTAGGGCAGGGAGTGACGGCGTTGGGTGGTGGTGCTAGCATGGGGGAGGAGACCGAGGCTGAGAAGAGAGAGGAATATGGGAAGAGCTAACGGTCAATTCAGCCGGTGGCCAGACACCAGGCGGGGAGGAGGTCATCGGGCGAGGAGAAGGCGTCGGCGGGAAAGAGGAGGCATCGGACGTGAAGGAGGCGTGGAGAAACTGGACGGGAAGGCAACGACGCGTGCGAAAGGCTAGACAGAGGCATGGCAGGTGGGACACCGAAAAAGTAGATATTTTATATAATCCATGTATATCCATGGGAATGGGTAACAGGATGATTTGGATAGGTAACAAATCTTGAGGGGCCAAGTAAGTAGCATGTTGGAGATAGAGTTTTTACTCCACTACTTAAATATAGAGTGGACTGAAGATGCTCTATCTCATACTTAGCTTTAGCTTGTGGGGCTACAAAATTAAGAAGTGTATTTTGTTTTCAAAATCGCCAGTGGTGAAAAACATGTGGAGCGGAGCGGGGTACCGGTGTTATGTGGCTATGATGAATTAGCAGAAACAGAACATGATTCTAAAAATTGCATTCACTGATGATGCCCCTGATCTTTTGGAAATTAACATAGCACGGCGCATCCCACCGTGACGACTGACGAGCGTCATTGGTTTGTTCAACGTTGCTTTGTTGCTATCAAAAGCTTTACTTGCATAACCTTTCTAACCGTTTCCCAAATCACGGCTACGCGTCACCCTACCCTCGCAGATATAAAAAGGAAATAAAAACATAGTAAAAGAAGGGTGATGTATTATACGTAGACTATATGCGTGAAATTTTGGATGTGTGTTCACAGACAATATATGCGAACAGTTTGATTTTGATCCAATCCAATACACCTTGTATCTTCCTCGGTCGATCCGATGACTATGTTCTTTCCTCTCGTATACTCATGACTGCTTGCTCCAGTCTTCCAGCCTCTATGTCCGGCACAGCAAATAAATCCTCTAGAGCCCTAAACCCCCCTCCTCTGATATCATGGACGACACGTGCTTCTTCTCCGGCAGCGGTGGAAGGCCGCCATCGCCAGAAGCTCTCCTAGAAACTAGAATTCCGGCGGCTGAAATTCCGGAGGTGTGACAAAATAATGCATGCATCGGGTACCAACTGAGAACACCTACGATATCCTCACCTATGCTTAATTGATTAGCATCGTCGCTTTCCCCGCACCAATGCTGTACACCGCACCAGAATCCATGTCCATATCATGGCCGCATGCAGCGAACCCGCTTTGCGGATTGCAGTGTGTGTGAACCCCGTACGGCCGTGCGTGTCTAGCTAGTTGTTTGGCTTGCAGTTGCAGCCATAATAAAAGTCTCCACGGCACACACACCCACAGGCCACAGGCCACAGATCGAGTGCAAAACATAAGAGGGAATTAAGAGCCCCTGGAAGAAGTTGCCTGCCCTGCCCTCCGATGGCCGGAGGAGGGTTCGCCACGGCGGAGGGCGGCCACGCACGCGACGACTATGGAGGAGGAGGAGGCGTCACGGTCTCCGTCGTGGTCACCTGCCTCATGGCCGCCTCCTGCGGCCTCATCTTCGGCTACGACGTTGGCGTCTCAGGTGCGCGCAGTGTTAGATGCATGTCGTGTGTGCATGATGCCTGGGTCTCGTCAGTCGTCACTGACCGATCGCTCGCTCGCGGTCGCGGTGCTAGTTAACATACCTGCTGCTCTCGTCGTCAGTCCCGTTCCAGCGAAAAGCTAAGCACTCTGGTGGCTGCGATCTAGCGTTTGGCCTTTGGATGCCTGCATGCGTTGCTCGATCGCTTCGCTTCAACCCGGACACTCCATCTTTTCTAAGCTTTCCCTCCCTCTTGCAATCTGAAACCTCTGCTCGACTCCTGCCACCAGATCGAGTGCCAGACAATCTCCATACCTTGTGACTTCAGGGAGGTCTTGAATAGTTGTGTGTCAATCCTTAGCAGCAGCATGCGTATGTGAGCAGTCGGCCGGTCTTTCACTTCGATCGGCCACTTTGAATGAGCGGGACGAAGAACATCCCCCGTCTGATTAGATTGCAAAGCAGCTCAGGAAAGTTTTACGGCCATGGCCTAGGGGTTACATAGGTCGAAGCCAAAGACATTAAGTAGGGATTACATATTGGAACAAGAATATTACACCAATTCAAGCACTAGCAACAGCTGCATTCTTCTTGGCAGCTATAGTTGGCCAACGGGCCGGCCCGGGCCCGGGCCAAGCACGGTCCGCAGGGGATCGGGCCGGCACGGCACGCCGTGCTTCCCATGCCGTGCCCCTCCGGGTCTCGTGCCTGGCCTTCGGCCCAAGCATGGCCCTACGGGCTGAAATCCGTGCCGTACTAACCCATAGCCCGGTGCCATTAAAACACCTCAAACTGCTTCTCACATCCAACACTTCTCCATTTTCACAATCACATTTCACAATTCATTCATATTTCAATATTTCACATTCACAAGTAATAAATTAATCACAGTCACAGATTCTCAATTCTAACAAATGCTACCAAAGGAGAGAGAATTAAAATAAATGAGTTGTTTGTGCAATGCTGCCTCATTAAAAACCTTTCTAGTTAAAACTCATCCTCGTGAGAAACCTTAGAAAGAAAAAAAAAGTGCAGACCAGCTCTTAATAAATCTTCCATCATTGTTCAAAGGTCCCAAGTCATACTGTCATAGTCACAGATGACAGATACAAAATGGAGATAACAGATTAACAGAGCACTCTCTCCTCTCTCAACACTAATTACCAGCAGCCCTAGATGTATCAGCCCCAGATGAACCAATCCCAGCGCCAGATGAACCAGCAGTACCAGCAGCCCCATTTGCATCTTCATCGAGGTACAAATTCTTAAAGGACTCCTCCGGCTCTTGGTTGTCAACAGCATGTTATAATATGCTTTCTCCCAGCTCCCAATCCTTTATGCAAGCCAGCATCTCCACAGTTTTAGGCAAGAGGTGACATCGCCGCTCTTCAATTATCCTTCCTGTCAAGCTGAAACATGATTCCGAAGAGATAGTAGAAACAGGAACAAACATAATATCTCTAGCCATTATAGATAGGATTGGATAGGTTAGTTTGTGGTCACGCCACTAGAGAAGTAAATAAAAATCATCCTCATATGCAGTGACATTGTCACTGTCCAGATAAACTGAGAGCTCATTAGCAGTAGAAGCAGATGAAGATAAAGTGGGGGCACAAGTAGGGGAAGGACCAACAATAGATCCAGGACCTTCAAAGATTCTTCCCCATGCCTGTTTTCTCTTACCTATATAGGTTGCAGGCTGTGCAACCCTTTGACTCCTAGCTACACCAAACTTTTTATCATATTTGTTAAATAACTTGTAAATTTCAGTTTTCACATCAGCATAATATGAAGTATAATCACAACTAGTGCTCTCTTTAAGTAATTCTAGGACTCTAAATAAACCTCTCATCTTAGCTCTAGAATCAAGAATGAATGCAAATGAATATAACAGAGATATATGCTGCCAGTATTTAAGGAATTTAAGCTTTATAGAATATACAACAGCAATTAGATTTTGATCTTTTTTACTTGCATGTAAATGAGAAGCAATTTCTAGCAGATGATGCAGGATAAGTGGACTAGTTGGATAGTAAACACTAAAAAGAACAACAGTGGAGTCATAAAATAGTTTCAGAAACTCCAATATCTTTTTAGCTATATACCAATGCCTTGCAGACAATAATTCAGAGCTATAATTGGAATTAATGAACACAGAAAAAATATGCTTATATGGAACCAAGTGTTTAAGCATAAGATATGTAGCATTCCATCTAACATCCATATCAAAGCCAAACTTTTTAGGTCTAACACCCTGAGCAGTATAGTAGTTCTTAAATATAGCAATTATTTGATTAGAGGAATTTAAGAAGTTAATAGCAGTTCTAAAATCTTCTGTGTAAGGTTTGAACATCTTTAAATCAGATTTTACAATCAGATTAATGATATGACAAGTACAACGTTGATGCACAAGACTGTACTTACGCTTAGAAGGATCAACAGGCTCAGGTGTAGGATGAGGATTCAAATAACCAGCAAACATAAGTGTCAGTTTCTATAGCCTTAGCATTAGGAGAAGCATTGTCTAGAGTTATAGAGAAAACCTTATCAATGAGACCAAACTCCTCAACCACACAAGCAACTCTTTCAGTAATATTTTCACCAGTATGTTTTACCTCAATCAATCTAAGCCCAATAACCTTTTTCTATAACTCTAAATCAGCACTAACAAAATGAGCAGTAACACTAATGTAATCCTCCTTAGCATTACTAGATCAAATGTCTGATGTCAGAGCAACAGAGGAAGCAACAGACAACATAGAATTCTTAAGCATATTACGACGTTCAGTAAACAGTTTACTCAGATCTCTAGTGGTGGTCTGTCTAGATACTTTAACAAACCTAGGGTTATGAGCACGGTGCGGACACTGTAATCCTCCCAGACCTTTGTCTCACCAATACCTAACGGCAAATCAAGCCTAGCAATCAAGCGACACAATTCAGATCTAGCAATATCAGGTTTATAGTCCCAGTTATGCACAGAACCATCAGTATTGTAAGCAAGCCTAGACTGAACCCTAGCAGCTTGATCAGTTTTCTGCCTACAAGATTTCTGGTGCCTCTTCAAATGCCCAGTGCCAGCATTAGATCTAGCAGACAAAGTATGCTTACACATTTTACAGGTAGCTTTAGTGTAGATTTTCCTATATTCACAGTCTCATAGATCTCATCAAAATCAGCCCACACAGTAGATTTACGCTTACTAACACTAGGTCCAGAAGAGGTACCAGTACCAGCAATAGATGGAGTTGAGCCATTGGAGCAGACCGGGGTCCTAGTCGCCATCATCCCTTCACCACTACCGCCGTCCAGATCGATCGAAGCAGCAGAGCCGCTATCGACATGGTTACCGAACAAGGCAGCAGCGTCCTCATGGGTGTCGTCGTCGTCCTCAGGGGCCAGGCCTGCCGCGATCAGATCGTCGTTGCCAGTGAGCGGCCAGACGATCTCGTCATCAGCACCAGCCATGGCGTCCTCGACCGCGGAGGGCTCTCTAGCACCGTTCCTCAACGGTGCGCGGGGCCGCCTTGGTCACTCTATGCCACAGCTAGAGGACGACGCATCGGCTATCGACCTGCGCAAAGAGATGGAGGAGGAAAAGAACATATCAGAATAGATCAATCATCATTCATCAATGGAAGAAGATGAGGGTTAGGGTTAGGGTTAGGGTTAGGGTTGTACCTGGTTAACTGGAGCCCGGTTCCGGAGAAGACGAGGGCCACCCAGAGAAGACGACACACCGGTTAGAAGGACGACGAGCGGCGGAGGAGGGGTAGACGGGCACACGAACTCACATAATCATTGAGATCTAGAGTGGAGATAGGGATAGGGAGAAGGGAGAGGCGGAGAGGGAGGGGATCAAGTAGGAGGAGTAGGGAGCTGCTTGCCGGTGGCAGGCGGATCGTCGAGGTCGCCTCACCGGAGTCGGGGAGGACGGAGCCAAGAGCCCAAGACGGCGAGGGCGAGACCGTGAGAGCGAGGCGCGGCGGGATGAAATGAGCTAAGGTTCGGGGTGAGGGAGAGCCGCCGCGGCGTGCCAGTTTATATATGAGGGGGGGAGGCGGGGATGCCGGGGAGCGCGTGGGCTGTGTGGGCGCTGGGCCTTGGGGAGGAGAGGAGAATTGAGGAGGGGGAGGGGGAGGCCGGGCCGTGCCGTGCCAGCCCACGGGCCTGAGCAGCGGCCTAGGCATGGCCTGCTCCCTCGGGCCGGGCCAGCCCGGGCCCGCTGACCATCGGGTCGTGCCGTGTTTGGTCTGGGCCAAAATTACATGCTTCGTGTCGGGCCACCGTGCCTCGGGCTGCATGGACATTTATATTGGCAGCGGTGAGGAGACGGCCAGGGGACAGGGGAGGGGGGCCAGCAGTGCCCATGCAGTTGAAGACAACATTATTTAGTATTTCTGTAATCTTTATTTATCCCTTGACCAGCAGTTTCTCAGGATAGAATTGTATCCTCCTCAGTGGTCAAGTCAGTTTCTCCTTCATATTTAATTAATTAATATGATCCTTTGTTTGGAAGGGTTTATTTAATTAAGCTGAATAATCTTGAAATTAATTCCCCAAACAAGACGTTGGCTCGGCTTTGACCTTTCAGCAGCCATTTCCTATTTTTGTTAATCTATAGTACTAGGTCGGTTAAAAGAAGAATAGGATATATTCTATCTAGGAGATAAAGTGAAAGAAAAGCATATATGCTGCTCGCCGCCTGCCTAGCTTTAGCTGTGAATAAAAGGGACTAGGTCGATTATGGTTTTGGCCAACTTATACCCTTACGGCCCAGAGAATTTTCAGCAAATCATTGTACGATGATAAGAAGAGTCAACAAAATAGGATCACCATCTGGTTTCTTGCATTTCGTGCTTCAAGTATATCTTATTCAGACAGGCATTTGTACGTACTGTACCCAGCAGATATTAGAGGAAAATTGATCAATTAGCCAGATATATAGAATGATCTTCTTTAAACATTTGCAAACATATAAAACGTAAACAGAAGTAAATAAATAAAAATGAGAATTGCTATATTTCAAATGCCTGAAATAGTACATTTTTTCAGTTAACTGTTGGATTAAGACTTAACAGCTACGTCTGTTTTTATAGCCAAACTACTGTTAGTGAAAAAACATGTTAACGAGCCTGCTAAACATATCTGAAAACTGTTTAGTCTGTTACCTGATTTCCCTCATTCTTCATCTCCTTTATTCCGTAATGAATGTACCACCTGGTAGCTAAAATTGGATTCAAAATGTGTATTGGACCATTTGTTTGTGAATTTGTAACAATGTTCAGAAAAAAAAAATTGCATGCATCATACTTCTCTTTTCTTTGGAATCACAGTTGCATAGATCGAGGAACAGAGACTCATAGTCTACACAACGTGTAAACAAATTTGAACACTATGGCCTTGTTCGCTGGTCTGGTTCCAGCGAACCAGCCGGCTGGTTCTCCTCTGGAGATTCAGTCAGTTTCAGCCGCTACAGTGTTTTTCTCTCACAACAAACCAGCCGGAACAGTGTTTTCAGCCAAGTTTCAGACCAGCGAACGGGGTGGTCTCCAATTAATGACACATCAGATGTATCATTGCGGTGAAAAATCAATGCGTGTGTACTCATTTCTACCGGAAAGTTTATTACAAACAATATTCCAGTACCTAAGAAAATTGCACATTTCAACTAGTGTAACTTTTGTTAGTTAAAACTGTACAATTATATAGTTATACTGCCACTAAACTCCATAAACTCAGCACCTAGTGTGCTCATTTCCATAAACTCAGCAACAAAAGATAATTTGAGTAGTGTATTTTGCACAAAATACAAGATACAACAAACATTTTTTTCTCTGCAGACAAATAAGGACAAAAGTCACAAGACACAATCCACATTTTTTTTCTCTAAACAAGGACAAAAACACTTAAACACCTAGTGTTTCCATAATTCCATTCCAACTTGAACTAAAAACCAAGTCACAAGACACAATCCCCAATTTTTTTCTATAATCAAACAAGGACAAAAAAAACTTAAACAGTTTTTTCTATGGTCAAACAAGGACAAATTTGACGAGTGTTTCTAACACAAGACAGTAACAAAAATTACAGGAACTTGTACAAGGAGAGTGGGGACTGGGGAGCAACCACACTCTGGACCTTCACCAGAGCTCCGTCAGAACAGCCTCAACAGGCAACAGCACTGGCTATTAAATATTAACAGATCTTGGTCTTAATGGATCCAACTTCAAAGTAAAAACAACCTAAGATTCACAGCTTCATGGAGCAAAAAAAAAAAAAAAAAAAAAAAAAAAAAAAAAAAAACCTCAAGCAAGATCAATGGCTAAGAAGGTGTTGCAAACCAAAACTCAAGCATCTGACGTATAGGAAAAGTGAATAAAAATACTAATATCTCATTCAAATATTATGCATTTGTAATCCCACTAAAATGTTCTTAGCAATCATCATAATCAGCCATTTGCCTTTTTCATTTTCTATGATCTTTCTGGATTATCTTTTTTTTAAGAAATACCTTTTCAATCATCGAAATAACTTTTACACACATTCTGTTGTACACTTGAAAGGTGGTGTGACGCAAATGGAGTCGTTCCTGGTGAAGTTCTTCCCGGAAGTATCGAGCGGGACCAAGAACGCGAAGCACGACGCGTACTGCAGATACGACGACCAACGGCTCACGGCGTTCACCTCGTCGTTGTACATCGCAGCGATGCTCTCGTCGCTGGTGGCGAGCCGCGTGACGAGGACGGTGGGCCGGTCCGCCGTCATGCTGATCGGCGGCGTCCTGTTCCTCGTCGGCTCCGCAATCAACGCCGGCGCCGTCAACGTCGCCATGCTCATCATCGGACGGATGCTACTCGGCTTCGGAGTCGGGTTCACCACGCAGGCTGCTCCTCTGTACCTCGCGGAGACATCGCCGGCACGGTGGCGCGGGGCATTCACCACGGCGTACAACATCTTCCAGGTGCTGGGCGCACTGGCCGCCACGGTCACCAACTACTTCACCAACCGCATCCCGGGCTGGGGATGGCGCGTGTCGCTGGGCCTCGCCGCCGTCCCGGCCACCATCGTCGTCCTGGGCGCCCTGCTGGTCCCGGACACTCCCAGCAGCCTCGTCCTGCGCGGCGACACCGACAGCGCCCGGGTCTCGCTGCGACGCCTCCGTGGCCCGGGCGCGGAAACCGACGCGGAGCTCAAGGACATCGTCCGCGCCGTGGAGGACGCGCGGCGGAACGACGAGGGCGCGTACGGGAGGCTGTGCGCCAAGGGGTACGGCCACTACCTGGTGATGGTGGTGGCCATCCCCTCCTTCTTCGACCTCACCGGCGTCATCGTCATGGCCGTCTTCTCGCCGGTGCTGTTCCGGACGGTCGGGTTCAGCAGCCAGAAGGCGATATTTGGATCCGTGATTCTTAGCCTCGTCAACCTGGCCTCCTCATTGCTCTCCTCCTTCGTCATGGATCGCGCCGGCCGCAGGCTCTTGTTCCTCGCCGGTGGCGCAGCAATGATGATTTGTCAGGTAACCCAGAAATCCGATGGTACATATACTACATATTTCGTAGTGTTGAGCTGAGAAATTTCTAACTTTCCTTTTCACTTGTTGTAAAATAAGTTGGCCATGTCGTGCATCCTGGCGGGGCATCTCGGCAAGCACAACGACGCGGTGGCGATGCCGTGGGACTACGCGGTGGCCGTGCTGGTGCTCATGTGCCTGTACACCTTCAGCTTCGGCGTGTCGTGGGGGCCGCTCAAGTGGGTGGTGCCGAGCGAGATCTACCCCGTGGAGATCAGGTCGGCGGCGCAGGCGCTGACGGTGTCCATCGCGCTCTGCCTCTCCTTCGCGCAGACGCAGGTGTTCGTCTCCCTGCTCTGCGCCATGAAGCACGCCATCTTCCTGTTCTACGCCGGATGGGTCCTGGCCATGACGGCCTTCGTCGCCGCGTTCCTGCCGGAGACCAAAGGCGTGCCGCTGGAGGCCATGCGCTCCGTCTGGGCGGGGCACTGGTACTGGAGGAGGTTCGTCAGGGATGCCAAGCAGGAGGTTCTGGTGAACTGCCTGTAGGGAAAAGGAATGCGGCGATCGAGCGACATACTGACAACAACCAAAGTAAAGTATGGTAGAATTCAAGTGTTTGCTGGTAAATTATGATGTTTTAGTGTGGCGTTTGCTGGTAAATCCTGTCGCCGGAGCGCGTGCGCGGGAGCTCGTTTCGCTTAACTGGGCCACAACGGACCGGCGCGAGAGCCCAATTAAAGTTCTCGGCCAGCGTAACGATTGGAGCTTTCTCTTGACTTTTTTTTTCTTTTGGCCTTTTTCTTACTGATGATGAACACCAAGATATGATCGACGTAGTTTCAAAAAAAAAAAAAGATATGATCGACGTGAAGCGAAATCACTTCTATTTTATTGTTCTTTATTATTACTCGAGGATAACTTAAAGGCCATTATGTTTTAGGAGTGAGAGGGTTGGTACCAAGTATGTTGTTGGCAGCTAAGGGTGCATCCGTGCATAATACTTGGTTACATAAGGTAGAGTGGTAGACCTAGGTGTAATTTGGCACTGGCACCTGACTTCACTGCTAGAACAATGAAAATTAGACAAAGAATTATGAAACAATGGATTTTCACTACTATGACAATACAAAATAAAACCATGGAACAATAAATATAACTGCTGAGACAATAGAAAGTAAACTAGCGAACAACAGATTTTTCATTGCCTGAACGATCAAGGGTTGTCCTAGGTAATGTAATTTTCTTTCCTTGCATCACATGGACGTAGGTGGTAAAACACGATGTGGATTTGGGCCATGACAATCGAAACATTGGAAATCACTGAATCTATTACACTTTTCCTTAGCAAAATGTCTTTTGTTAGGAACAAGTTCTTATGTCCTTTTTTGGGTAAGGATATCTTTCAGTTTTGGATTGGAACATTATTATGCGAAAATAGAACAAATGTAAGAATTCTTTCTCTTGTATGGCACTCACCGAAGAATCTATATACATAATTAACTGACGTTGGAATGGTGCCCACTCCTAAATGTGGCAAAAAGTAAATATTATTCCCTTTTTTATATCAAAATAAATTAATTTCTAGAATCACTCTAAGATAAACTATTTAAAATTTGATCAACTTTATAGAAAAGGATAACAATCTCTATGACACCCGTGTGATCCAGACATCCAGTCAGCTGTGACTGAAGGCTCGAGCTGTTTTCCGCATGGGTTTAGGCCGGCTCAATGCTGTTCACTGACTGAGGCCCATTATAGCGTTGATATGCGCACAGAACATAGGCACTGCCAGGTGAGCTTGTAAAGTGGCGTGGGCTCAGAATGATGGGATCTTCGGCTGACCCATTACTATGCGATCTGCTTTGCTCAAAAAAAAAAAAATGAAAATATGTATATATAAACAAAAAAGCGCTCTGCTGTGCAGAGGTTATACGGAATGCAGAGACAGTCAAGGAATTCGATTGTCGACTCCCAGTTACGATCTGCCAATGCAATATCATCCAAATTTATGAAGAAAAACACATGATAGAAGGCTCTCTTATGTGCTACGACGAACATAGTATTATTATGTTTCAACTCTCGAAATTTACTACACGGATAAGCCATTCTAAACCAACACTTCAGTCATCACAAAAGAGAGAGACACGCACACAATATGTATTTCCCTTATCAATAATCTATACTACTGGTAGTATACCACCACCAAGGGTACGTTCGCAGATTCCGAATGAGCTAGCTTAGCTAGGTGGACTCTTCGCCGAACTTCTGGTGGTCCTTGACGAACCTACCCCAGTACCAGTGGCGCGCGAAGACGTGGGCCATGGACTCGAGCGGCACGCCCTTGGTCTCCGGCACGAACGCCACGGCGAAGGCGGTCATCACCACCAGCCACGACGCGTAGAAGAGGAAGGTGCCGTACTTGAAGCAGCACAGCATCGCCAGGAAGAACTGCGCCTGCAGGAAGTTGAGCCCCAGGTTGAGCGCCACCGCCGCGCCCTGCCCCGCCGACCGCACCTCCACGGGGTATATCTCGCCGGGGATGGTCCAGTACAGCGCGCCCCACGACCAGCTGAAGCTCGCCGAGAAGACCAGCGTCACCACCAGCACCGTCACCGCGTACCCCTTGGCCATCTTGCTCCCGTTGCCCAGCTGTGATCCGATGATGCTCGCCATCGCCACCTGCGAAGCGAATCAGCAAATGTTTTTTATATATATTAGTCAAAAAAAAGGTTATTCGTTCAATAAAGAATGTAACATGTGTAGTTAAGCAGCTTTGTTTGTATGCCTGGCAAGTGAACATGAGCGCGCCACCGATGCTGAAGAGCAGCTTGCGGCCGTAGCGGTCCATGGCGAAGCCCGACGCGAGGATGCCGCCGATGTTCATGAGGCCCAGGATGACGGCGCCCATGAGCGCGGCGTCGCTCTCGAACCCGATGGTCCGGAACAGGATCGGCGAGAAGAAGGCGGTTACGGCGACCCCCGTGAGGTTCAGGAACACCGGGAACGCCACGGCCATCACCAGGTAGGGGCGGTACTCGCGGCGCAGGATCCGGCGGAACGCGCCCTCCTCGTTCCGCCGGTCGCTCTCCACAGCGGCGAGGATGTCCGCGAACTCGGCGCCGATGTCCACGCCCTTGCCGCGCACCCGCTGCAGCGCGGCGCGCGCGTCGTCGTGCTTCCCGCGAAGGACGAGGCTGCTGGGGGTGTCCGGGATGAACGCGGCGCCCACCACCATGACGGCGGCGGGGACGGCGGCGAGGCCCAGCGACAGGCGCCAGCCCCAGTCCGGGATCCGCGAGGTGCCGTAGTTGATGAGGTTGGCGACCAGGTACCCTATGCTGATGAAGAGCGGGAACGCCGAGATGAAGCCGCCGCGCCAGCGCGGGGGCGACACCTCGGCGAGGTACACCGGCGTGGCCTGGCCCGAGAACCCAAGGCCCAGGCCGAGCAGCATCCGCCCAACGATGAGCATGGCGAGGTTAGCCGCGGCGGCATTGACGAGGGCGCCGACCAGGAAGAGGCTGCCGCCGATCAGCATCACGGCCTGGCGCCCGAGCCGCCGGGTGACGCGGCTCGCCAGCAGCGTCCCCACCATGCCGAACGCGTACAGCGACGAGGTGAAGGCCGTCAGCGCCTGGTTGTTGTAGATGCAGTAGACGTCCTCGTTGGCGCCGCGCGCCGTCCTCTTGAGCAAGCCGGGGAAGAACTTCTTCAGGAAAGCCTCCATCTCCGACACACCTCCTGATGGTTGTTGCGACATACACATGCATGGAGCAACAGGGTGAATGAAGTTACAGCGAAATGATCTTTCAAAAAACATTTACGGTGAAACGAAAGCGCACAGACACTAGCGAAGGACTCAAGTCTAGTGTAACGTATTAGGGCTTGTCTATTCCGTTCCGTACCAAGGTGAAAATCTTCCCCTTCACATTTTTCTGTTTCTTTTTCTTCCTCGTAAATAGCATGTATGGAATAGATTCCGGTGAACATCTTTTTTCTCATATAGATGTCCTAGTTTTACTTACTGGCAACTTATGCTAGATTTACACTTATCTCGTTGCGATGACTATTTTGGTGTAATTTCTAGGTAGAATTTGACAACACATTTGATCTGATTGTAGAACTCTTCTAGAACACCTTTTTTTCTTATAAAATTCGGGACGCAGGAGGTGCCCTTTTTCAACCGGACATAAATACAGCAAAACCGGCGCATTACTCGTGCAACAGTACCACTTTCAGTTTCATTTTATATGGTCAAACATAAACATAAATGGCGGATGGCACCACTTTTGGAAGTATCGGGGCTAGCTACGGAAGCAAAGTGAGGAGGAACTTAATAAAACTGTGGTAGAACGGAGATGAGACAAAGGATGCAGCAGGAAGCTGATAGCCTGAAACAGAATCGATTGTGCAATCGATTGGATGCGAATTGGACGGCTGCGGAATTTTAACTTTTGCACTGACAATTCCTAGGCGATTTGCTTTCAGCGTACACCCTTTCTTTTTGGTCGTACCATTATTCGTTTTTTTCTTATTTCAAAAAGTAGAAATATTCGCAGCTTTTTACCAATGGTCTTCATCGTATCAACATCATCGTGTCTACTATCTCCATAGAAAGAAAAAAAAACATCTCGTCACACACTCACGCTCGCACTGCACGACAAATCCCTTACTTTTCTGCAAATGGCGAGATTGCCATCGAGTAGCCTACCGGTATCAAGATCGAAATGATTTTACCTAGCCCCTCTATACTAGCCACCATGTCATGTGCATCTGCCAAAGCAGCCATTTTCCTCCGACGAGAAAGAAAGAGATGCTATGCTACTAGCTCGTGAGCCACAGCCCACGGGGGGTGGGTGGAAGAAAGGTACGCAAACACACCAAGCCGAGCGTGACGTCTTCCCCGCGCGGCGGATTACGTGCGCGCCCCGCAGGTCCAAAAACTGTTGACGTCTACTAGCAGCCAAAACGGCAGCGCCTCCCGCAACGGCGCAAGGCGGCAGCAGCCGGCCGCCGACGAGCAGCTGACCCCCCGCCGGGGCCCTGGTGACGCGGTGAGTGAACCGGTGGTGTGGTGACTGGTGACTAGTGAGGGAGGGTGAACCGTGAACGAGACACGATAGCCCGTGACCGAAACTGAAGGCGACGCGTGCGCCACGAGGCCCGGCACTGTGCCCGTGTGCCGAGGCTGTGGATGGAATGGAATCATCGTACGCTGGGCCGGCCACGGGCCACCCAACATCCCAACCCAACCAACTCGATCGGATCGGGTCCGTCGCTCGCATCGGCACCGCGCACCCCTAGCCGATGGACCACGGTCTAGCAGCAGGGAACCGGCGAGCGAATCCCTGCCGAGTGGCCGCCATCGTCGTACCCGGGCGGGGCCATGCGGTGTACGGCGGCGCTGATTTGGTGCCGGGGCAGTGACACGACGCCTTTCCGCGATGCGCACTGTACCTGCACTGTTCCCGGAGTTGGGTGACTTTTCCGGGGACTGTTCCGCGAAATGAAAAAAAAAAGTCAGACCGGATAGGACAGCAACTCCTCAGGAAGCCCTCTTCATCACGGCCCTCTCCGGCCTGGAATCTTGGATCTGACTCCTGCGATTTTAAAACTGTTTTCGAGAGGGATGGAGGAGGACAGGACGGGGGTACACCTACCACGCACGCGGATTAAAATTAATCGATCGACGATTTGGAGATCTTTGGGGGGCTGTGGAGCACGGGAGAAAAGCTTCCTTCCGAAGAGTCGAATGGAAGAAGCCACTTGAGCAGAAAGAAACAAAGAGACCCAACAGAGACTCCGGTGCGGTGCGCTTCAAGCGTGGGCTTCGATTTGCCACGGATAGATGGATATACTGGGAATCGAGTTTCCTCCAATCGATCCTCTCTATCATGGATACGCATACAAGGTCAACGATGAGGGGGAGAAAGCCATAGAATCCTAATCGACAGGGGCTAGCTCAATCACACGAACGCACAGCGAATGCGTGTCCTACAACTACTCGGGTCTCGAGGATGATGCCACCACAAACAACAAAAGGCAGCAGACTAATAATACTCGCACACACGCGTGACACGGAAGCGCGGAGGGACGGGGGCTGGCGCACCTGAGATGCCAATGTCGTAGCCGAAGATGAGGCCGCCGGAGGCCGCCATGAGGCAGGTCACAACGACGGAGACGGTGAGGCCGCCGCTGGAGTCCGCCATGCTGCCGCCGCTGTTGAGGAGGAAGGCGCCACCGGGCATTTCTCGGCTGCCGCTCCGGCCTCCGGCTCCAACACCACCTCCCGCGGCGCCGGCGCGGTGATTTTGTTATGCTACGGCGAAGCAGCTAGGCTAGCGCGCGCGGCCGCGGCGGCAGGCTGCACGAGGCCCGAGAGTTAGCTAGCGCCTGGCAGGCAGTGGCAGCAGAGCACCCGAGGTTGATGCTGTGAACGGCTGCTGTGTGGCGTGCTGCCAAAACGTTGTCCGGGAGTCGCTGCTTTATATTTGTCCCCGTCTGGTTCTGACGCTCGTTTGGTCTCAGGAAATTCGGAAATAAACTGGTGGTAGTTGGTAGTACGTACTCTATTTCAGAAATTCGCAAATTGCCGGGGGTGCCTTTTCGGCTTTTCACTGTACTGTGGAATATATATCCAAGGAATATATAAGCGACAAATTTCGAACTGTCACCAGGGTGTATGTACTACCGAATTTTTTTTATTTTTAGTCTTTTTTAATTTTTTTATAAATACGTCTCTGGAGGAAAGATTTCAGAATCTGGACCCTTAACTCGGCGTCATCGATACCGGTGCCGAGCTAACACGTCTCGGTGCCGGCGCCGCTGGCGCCGAGCTCTTAGGGTCGAGACTCACGTGGAGGTGACATGGCCGAGCTCGGCGCCATAGATCTTGGCGCCGAGCTAGGCGCTAGGGTGACTGACGTCAAGCTTGTGTTTTAACCCCGGCCCAACCTTCCTGTCCGAGCCTTCTTCTCTTCTTTCTCCTCCCTCTTGGGTTTTTTCTCTCCCCACTTCGCCCTACCTCACGAATCGACATATTGGACCTTAAAAACTTTGATTTGATCCGTAGATCTTCGAGAGCAAGGTATCCTCGCTCTCCTCCTAGTTTTTTTTCGCATCGATTCGGTATATATTAGTCGGATTTTTCAACCTAAGAATCGTCATTACTTAGGGTTTCATTCTATCCCTCAATATTTATATTATACAACCGTAGGATGATGCCAATGCGTGGAAAAGCTAGCAAATCTAGGCGCATGTAGTTATGTTATGGGTTCATTGTTGTGCATCAAATGGAAAACCCTATGTTTAGGGTTTAATATTAATTACTTTCGGTCTTAGAACAAAATTGGTTGTATTGTAGTTATGATTCTCATTGACATTTATTTGTGATGTTTTGATTTATGTTTGTTAAATTGCATCCGTTTTGTTAGATGCAAGAAATGTTTTGGGAGGAGTTTTGGTGAAAACGGGGTCGTCCTCGAGAATTATACCCCGACGCGTCTAACAAAGATGCCCCCGTCTCTCCTGACCTCCCTGTCCCCAGCTGTGACTGTGGTTTCCGGCCCATGTTTCTCAATCGAAACATCCGGACACAGCGGCGTGGTGCTTCTACATATGCAGTCGTCTTAATGTAAGAAATTATTTTCACTATCTTTTTTCTTTATTTGTGTAAGTATGCTACTAATATTTTGTTGGAACCTCGTTGTGTAGGACCATGAGAGGTGTTTTTTTTCAATGGATCGACAGTGCAGACAAGTTTGATTCTAGGTGTGGGGGGTACGACCCCGGATATCCACGGCAGATCACATGGGCTGCGCCCCCAGGGGCGGCCCAGTCCACAAGATGAAGCCTTGCGGGGCACGACTCTACTCGGCGCCTCCCGCAAGACACCGAGAAGATATCCTAAAGATACTACGAGATCTGTTAGAATACATATGATCCCAAGATTCTTGTAATCTGTTATTACTTTCGGTTATCTCTCAGATCTAAACGACTTGTAACTCTACCCCGGACTATATAAGGCGGGCAGGGACCCCCTCTAAACTCATGCAATATCATACGATAGCTAATACAAATCAATAGACCATAGGAGTAGGGTATTACGTCATACTGACGACTGAACATATCTAACTTGTGTGTCTATGTTGTCTTCTTGTTCTTGATCACACGTTTCTCTGCCGATCAATCTACCTTCGTGGGATACCCCTCGGAGGACTGCCGACGATATTCTGTCGACAGTTGGCGTGCCAGGTAGGAGATTGCGTGCTGTTTCCTTATCGAACAAGATGACTTTTTTCCGCAGACCCTTTGTCCCTCCCGTAGCCCGGCTAGATCTTCACGGTCGGATCGATCTCGTGGATCATCAACGCTGACGGAGTCGGAGAGCTCCTCGAGCCGGTGCAGATCGATTCTGCGCCAATCACCCCCGCACCTGCGACTGTAGATCCGATTTCGGAACCGCCTTCGAGGTCACCTTCATTGACGACTCACCGCCCGCTTCCTCGCTACCAGAGGAGGCAGATCAACAATGACGATCTGATTGCATCTATCGATCGGGTTGGTCTAAAGCTCGCCGATTGCCTCTCCATCGCCGAATCGGCTCTAGACACTCTGGTTCAGGGTCGACCATCCTCCGATCCAGATCTATCGGAGGTTGCTCGGGAAACTCCACGGGCTATGGCCTGTGGCAGAACCGCATAATCTAATGCCTCATAGGAGTGCTTGTCTTCCATTAGACACTAAGCATTCGAGGGAGAACACTAAATTACTCGGTTACGTCGGACACACCCCAGGGGAGAACCCAAAAATTCATATTTTTGCCAACAGGATCACAAATGAGAGAATAAAGCTTACATCATTCTTAACCATTTCTTACATCACTTTTGATACAACATGAGAGTATAACATTTATTATTATAATAGCGGAATGTAATCATATTATCAGAGTTATGAATAATTTAATTGAACAGCAGAATATAAACATGTGAACAGAGTTACAGCGAAAATAAACATCTATTAATGACATGATAAAATATTGATATATAACAACTATGACAACAGATTATAAACTTTTATTTATAAAAACATTTGGTGAGAGTTGTAAATAAAGACTACGATCGCAGCGTAAAGGAATCCTCGCTGAGCCCACCAGGGGGAATCCACACACAAGGGTCAGCTTTAGCATCCACCTGTCACCTGCAATAGGGAGAATAAAACCCTGAGTACTCAATTGTACTCAGCAAGACTTACCCGACAGGAGAAAAGAAAAGACTCCAAGGATATGCAAGGCTATCTGGCTTGTGGGTTCATTGCATTTGCAGGAAGCATTACTAAGCATGCGTCCTTATATTCGATTTTTATTAATAGCCGCATTGGTTCATTAACTAACCATTCTATGTAAGCACCTGTGCTACTTTCAAGCAGGTGGTAAGCAATCAGATTTCCTTTGTCCATCTTTCTTCTTTCAGTTCTTACTACGATGCTAAACCATAGACAAGCCATACCAGATCGCCCGGCGATTCGCGAATCAATGCCCCCAGCTGGGTACCCTAAAAACACACGCCCCGCTTGTACCTTGGGCACAAGCAGGACCAACCCATCACTCTCCTATTCCGGGTGTCTAGGTCCCCGTCCAAACTGGGACTCCAAGCCCCCGCCCCTGAGTCTCGGACTCAGTGCGGTGCAAGGACCTCCTCCACCAAAATAAAATCCTAACAGTCGGTCCGGAAAGAGCCAGATCCGCGACAAGAGAGCAACAAGTCTTCCAAGCGCCCATACACAAGTATGTGCTCGGGATAATAAGTCTATGACTTGCCTAGAATCTTATGCAACGATCGGTCCTTAACCGGCCAGACAGGGAAAGCAGTGTAACCAAGCCATGCCCCGTGTCCACGGCGACACAACTTCTTACACCCACCAATACCCAAACCATATCCCTGCCCGGTCACCATTTTTCCTGTCCAACATTTTATATATTCCAAGTGATAACCATATAGTAACATATTTCCTATATCTCGCGAGTGACAGGCAATCACTCGACTTCTACCGGAGTCCTATAGCATGGCATTCTACACGATCCTGTCATACTAGTAAGACTCATAGGATAAAGATATATATGCAAGTGGGTTTCATTCAACTCCTTAAAACTTAATGCACAAATATAATTTAACTACAGAAAGTAGGGGTTATGCACCAGGGCTTGCCTAGGTAAGATATATTAAAAAGTTAGTATCTGCATCTTCAGATCAACCACCATCAACTGAACAGAAAGTCCATTGCATCATCTCCTGGAGAGAATACCATGACACCATCTTCGGATTCCCAATCCTCCTTCGATCGATCCGTTGATCCATTATCATACCTATATGATATGCATGCAATGCAATGCAAAGATGTAATTAATCAACTGCAATCGTGACTCGTAAAATATGATGTACGCCTCTCGAGTTAACGGGCTAGTTCTAACGACGACCGTACTAAGGCTACATATACACGTTGTCGAATAAGACGTTATTTCCCAACAATTATTTTAGTTATATAAACCAAGGTTGTTTCTTTATCTCATTCTACCGATTTACTCAATATTCGAATAGAGCATCATTATCTATCTAGCAACCTAATTATTTTGGAGCTACAAAAAGTATCATGAGTACCTAATATTGCTAGGAGCCTACTGTAGAAATTTCAGATTCAACATTATAACCAATTGATCACGGAAGTTCTTACAAGTTTATATTTTATAATATTAAGTATCTTAGATTAATTATATAGCTTCCATAACTATTATCACACTATATGAACAAACTATACTAACAGGTAGACCGTGATTTTAGGAGACTAACAAAACTGGTTTCACAATTTTTGATTCCTATACCATCTTATATTGATTTTACAATTTTTTACAAGTCTATTTCTGGGACTAAATTAACTAAATGTTTTAAAAGGCTAAAGGGCCAACGGCCACCCATTCGGCCCAGCGGTGGGCGCGGCCTCAGCGAGGTCCACCTGCGGCGAGCAGTTCGACCCATGAGCACCACAGTAGCAGCAGTGGCATGGCCCAAGGCCCGACGCAAGGCCGAGAGTTGGCCCGAGAATGTCTGTGGCAGTGCGTGCGCGCATAAGCCGGCCCATGCGCGTCGACCCAAAGGCCGGCCCAGCGCGACAATCAGCAACGGCGCGGGTGGCCCAACAACTGGCCCACGCGTGGCCTGCCCATATCGATCTCGCAAAAATGCAAAAAGGACCCTGCGCTATTCGCTAATCAACCCGAGGTCCAGAGCACTATTTATATGAGTCTTGTAATTTACACCTAGACCCTCGGGCAATCTCGTATTTGCATTCCTACGTCCTCACCGTCTCACCTTCTCCTCTTCACAAGAACAGAGCACTGCCAGAGAGTCCGGCCGGCGGCCAAATCCGGCCGTGAGGCCGTCGACGGTGATGAGGAGGCGACATCGCAGATGATGACCCGCTGGGCGCACCCACCTGTGGGCACGGCTCGGCCCGGAGATAGAGCGGCGAGGCCACGGTGCGGACGTCTGGGGAGCCTGCACCTGGCGGCACAACTTGCAGAAGCTTCTTTGGAGAGGAGAGCGCGGCCGAGAGACTCGGGAGAGTAGAGCTGCTGCTGGTCGCGCCATGGCATCTTGTGGCTCTGCGGCAAGGCCACATGAGGAGGGTCCCAAGACCGGACGGCGTGGCCTGGGGAAGAACAAAAGCTGGTCAAATGTGGCTCGGGCACAGACACTGCAGCGGAGAACCTGGCAATGGGACTGGCGGGAGGGCGCCATGGCCAATTCAGCCACGCGACCGAGGGGCTCGGTTGCGCTGCATGCATGTGAAGAAGAGGCAAGGCAGAGTAGGAGCCGTGCGCAAGGAGGCGTTGGCGCCTGGGAGAGGTAGGGCTAGGACCAGTGCGGCCATGGGGTTCGCGCGCGTGCTCGCGAGGGAGAGGGAATGAATCAGCGACGGGAAAATGAAAGGTTGAGATGGCGACTAGAGGGGGGTGAATAGTCCTTTTTAAAACTCAATCGCGTCGGCTAACCGAAACAAGTGCGGAATTAAAACTATCGGTCTAGCCAAGACTACACCCCTCTATCTATGTTCTTTAGCACCTTTCAAATATACTAATTAAGCAATTAAGGTGCCGGGCTAGCTAGAGCTCACCTAAGCAATTCTAGGAGCAAGGTCACACAAACCTATGCCACTAGTACTTTAAGCGACAAGAGAGCTCCTACACATGCTAGTAAGCAAAAGCACAAAGCCACCTAAGCTCACTAGCAATGCTCAATAACAAGGCAACCAATGCCTAATTAGAGAGCGCAAGTACTTAGCTACACAAACTAAGCAATGTGACTAACAAGGTTACTAAAACCAAATTAGCCACGCAAGGGAGCTACTTCTGTGCTACACAAGCAAGAAGGTAATTAGCAAGCTACACAAGCTATCTAATTACAAGAGCAACTACACAAGCTTAATATATATAAAAGTAATTGCAAGCTTGTGTAATGGGGATGCAAACCAACGGGAAGAACAAGGTTGACACGATGATTTTTCTCCCGAGGTTCACGTGTTTGCCAACACGCTAGTCCCCGTTGTGTCGACCGCTCACTTGGTGGTTCGGCGGCTAATTAGCATCACCCGCTAAGCCCGCACGTCGGACGCCGCAAGAACCTACCCCAGAAGTGAGGGTAGCTCAATGACACGCTTTACTAAAGTTGCTCTTCACGGCTCCCGTGGGAAGAGCACAATGCCCCTCACAAGCACTTCTCCGGAGCGCCGCACAAGCTTCTTGCGGGCTTCGACGGAGACCACCACCAAGCCGTCTAGGAGGTGGCAACCTCCAAGAGTAACAAGCACCACCGGCTTGCAACTCGATCACCTAGTGCCACTCGATGCAACCTCACGATGCAATCGCACTAGAATCGCTCACTCACACAATCGAATGATCACTATCAAGTATATGTGTGATGGAGGGCTCCCAAGCACTCACAAGCATGGACACTAAGTCCCCTTAGGTGCTAAGCCATAGCCATGGCCGAGGGCCACTTCTATTTATAGCCCCAAGGGCTAAACTAGCCGTTACCCCTTCACTGGGCGTTTTTCAGGCTGACCGGACGCTGCACCGGACGCAGCACCGGACGCACTGGACGAGCATATCGGACGCGTCCGGTCGCTATACCGGATGTGTCCGGTAGCGTCCGACCGCCATGTGTCCCATTTAAGCTAGCCGTTGCCACAACGGCTCTCTGACATGTCCGACCGGACGCTCACACCGGACGCAGAAGCAGACATGACCGGACGCTGAGCCGCTGCGTCCGGTCGAGTCCAGTAAGCACCCAGGTCTGACCGGACGCGTCCGGTCGACCGTTCACAGAACTTTGACCATGCAAATTCACACCGGACATGTCCGGTGTGGCGATCGGACGCGTCCGGTCGCTGAGTTCGCCTGTTAATACCGGACGTGTCCGGTCACCATACCGGACGCGTCCGGTCACTTTCTGACCAGCGCGACTCACTCCTTTTATTCGCCAAGTTGATCCACATCAACTCCAACACCATCTCCTTTGTAAATGTGCCAACACCACCAAGTGTACACCACCATGTGTATGTGTGTTAGCATTTTCACAATCATTTCCCAAAGGATGTTAGCCACTCAACTTGCCACGCCACTCGATCCTAGCGATGATGCAAAGTTAGATCACTCGAGTGGCACTAGATGACCGATATACAAACAAGTTTGCTCCTCTTGATAATACGGCCATCTATCCTAAACCCGGTCATAAACTTCTCTACACACCTATGACCGGTGAAATGAAATGCCCTAGGTTATACCTTTGCCTTGCGCATTCCATTCCATCTCCTCCAACATCGATGCAACACATGCACCAACACGATCAACAATGATATGATCCACTTCATATCATCACGTGATCATATTGGTTCATCGATCTTGACTTCACTTGCTCTTCACCGTTCCCATTGTCCATCGGCGCCAAGTCTTGCTTAAGCTTCACCGCCACGCGGTCCATCACTCCAAAGCCTCCGACTTGCCCTTCACGCTTGCAACCGGTCCATCAAGCCAAGTCTTGTCTTGATCTTCTCCACCTTGATCACATGACTCAATGTCATGTCTCATTTGCAATAAGCTCCTTCATCATCACATGTGTGAGCTTTGCAACATCTCCAAGCCATTGTCACCTTTATGGCATATGTTGCTCACACACATGTACCTGTGGACTAATCACCTGTGTATCTCACATAAACACAATTAGTCCACCTAGGTTGTCACTCAATTACCAAAACCAAACAAGGACCTTTCAATCTCCCCCTTTTTAATAATTGATGACAATTGTACAAAGATATGGAAATTAAGCTCTTTTGGATTCATGTTGCTTGCCAAGCAATTTTACCATGTGAAAATGATTTTGGACAAGTACCACAAACCTGAAATGGTAGTATTAGCTCCCCCTACATATGTGCTATAGTATTTGTTTCTAAGGTCACACATATGCATAGATTGAAAATGTGGGAGAGTAATTACTACCGAATGATGCTAAGGTGTATAGAATAAACCTTTGAAGTGTGATACCAATCGGAGTTGCACCTTTAAGTTCATCCTTAGCACCATGGTTAGCTAGATATCACTTGGAAATAAAATCACTAGATACCTCATGAGATCAACTTTAAAAGCATGATACTAGCATTACTTTGTAAAACATACCAAGTGTCTAGCTATCATCCTAAACATGCTAGTTATCAAATCATCATTCAAGTTCTATAACTAGCATACAACACACAAGCATGCATATTGAATATAAGAACTTATGCAATGCAAGCAAGCTCATGAATATGCACATATCAAATGCAATCAATCAAAGTTCATGAGCTTGCTCCCCCTACTTGTATGCTTCTCTTGTCCAAGAATTTTGATCCATCTCTTTTCTTCAATGTTGCTCCCTCTTTGTCCATATTCATGTCCAACCTCTTAAGCTTTCATATCTTATCTCTCCCCTTACACACTTTATCTCTCCCCCTTATAGAGGCTTTCCTATCTTTGTACAATCTCTCCCCCTTTGTCATCAATTTCCATAAAAGGTGTGCTTCTCATTGATGCAAAGGTATGTATTCGGGGTAGATGGTTGAGGCTTGAATCTTTTATTTTTGATGGACATCACTTGATTGTTGGAATGACACTACTTGTAGATACCACTTGTAACTTGTACTACTTGTATCTTGTGTAGGGCTTCTTGAGATACCACACATAGAATCTTTGATCTTGATATCAATTTGTGTGACACCTCCCCCTATGTGATAGCATGGGTCATCCATTTGATACTCTTGAGCTCTTGTAGGTGAGGGATGCATTCTTCATTTTATGATCACTTAAAGTTGAGGATCACTTGTGGAACCATCATCTTGCATGATTGACACCATATATAGATGTGATACCACTTGTATGAAGTGAATACCACTTGAAAGAATCTTCTAGTTTGGAACCACTTGTTGTATTTTTCGATAAAAACCATTTCTTGAACATTTACTATCTCTATGAGTACCACTTATAGGATATCACTTGTGGGTTGATCTAGACATCATTTGTAGATTCTTGATGAAATACTTGAGTTTAGATACCACTTGAAACAAACAAACTAGATATCCATTTGCATTGTTGTCTTGTGCTTGTACTCTTATCACTATCATGAGCTTCTATGGTTGACTTGAACTAAATTGATTTGCCTAAGCTTTCAAGTCCGGTTTGAACCAATGACAAGCTTCTTCACACCTCTTGCAAGGGTTATCTTGCCAATGTTGCACTTGTCACTTGTTAGCAATCCAAATTAGATCAAGTACTTGGGATCACTAGCTCATGAACAAATTCATATACTAACCACTAGATCAAGCAATCATTCAAACAATAGTGGTAGGCTATGAATTTAAGCATTTCATTTGTTATGCATGATCCTATGAAGCATGTACTATATGCACTAATCGCATACTAGTAAGGGATGAAATGATCATGCATATTACAATGATACCTTTGCTATGTTGGAGTAGAGGATAGTCACATAGATTCCAATTCATTACTCCAATAGCAATATGAAGTCCAATTATAAGCTTGGTGAAGACCAATAGATACCATGTGGAATTTCATTCTTCACCCATATGAAAATGAATACCACTTATGATCAAGTGCACTTTCTTGTTGTGGTTGACTTGCTTCATCTTTTGATCAATGCTTGCATGAGAGCATCAAAGTGAGAGTACCACTTGAAATATCATGATTAGCTCCCTTTTTTGTGTGTTGCTTGCTTTTCTAGATCAATCCTTTTGATTTGCTTCAACTAAGCATCTTAAATGTCCCTCGGATCACCACTTCCATGTTAGCCTTCCAAGTACCACACTTGGTTTACCTACTCATAGGCGGCATGCCCCTACACTAGGGAGAAGTGACCTCTCTCCAAAGAACCATTCTTGATACTCACTTGAAATAGCTTGATTGATTGATCCAAGTGATGGACTTAACTTGATGAGTAACCTTGATTCCTTCTTTAAGTCCTTTTCTTTCTACTTGTTTAAGTCATTTTCTTTCTATCAAATGATCTCCAATCATATCTAGAACTTAAACTTCATCTTCATCTTGAGTTTGATCTTGATCTTCCAATTTGAGTACCGAATGTGTGCAAAGTACACTCCTCAATCAAATGACCTTGTACTCTTTACTTGTCATGCTTCTAGATCATCTCAAAACCAAACTTAGGTACCTCAAACACTTATAGATATATTTCCAACTTGAGGACCTTTCAATCAAAGTGACTCTAGATCAATCCAATATTTGTCACTTTTCTGGCAGATTTTGTACCCTTCAAAGAAACAAGCATATCTCCCAAAGTACAAATCCAAATGCCACGAAATTTGGTGGAGATGTGCATAACTAAGTTATCTAGCAGCTGTATAAATTTGACCTTAATTTGACCGCTAGATTGCTACAAGATTTCAATTCTTCCACCACTGCTACATGCTGAAAATAGCTGTACTATAGCTGACAAGATGTACCCCAAAACCGAAGCATCTCTTATCCAATTATCATGAAATTTCTACAGCATATTATAACATAAGTCTAGAGCATGTACACCAATTTTCATGCCAATCCAATAAGTTTTGATCACTTAAACATGGCTAAGATCACAGCTAGCTCAGATTTTGTAATAAAGGACAGATTTCAATCACTTGAGCTATACTTCATCAAATGTGAATCAAACTTGAATCTAACTTGTTTGAGTACTTCCACAAGACATATATCCATTTAAATCACTTACTAAATGTCATCTTATGAACTTATCCAACACAAATCAATCCAAACTTGATTACTAATCAATTTATCCATTCAAACATCTCATAGCAAGCAACATTGCATATTTAACCAATTCAATCAACTCATATGCACCCAAATGAAATGATCAACAAGAGATATACCTTGGTTAGCTCATGATCATTCAATTAGCAAACTTTAACTCAAATAATTTTGCAAGCCATCAAATAATCCAATAAATCACCACACAACTTAAATTTTACACTTGTAAGTTGATAGCACTTAGACTTCACTCAATTTTCACTTGGCATTGGGTTTGGATATGCACTAAGCTTCAATGCTTGATTCAACATATGATGATCAATATGAAAACAATTGAATCAATCCTCCAATGCCATGGTACCTACACACATTTATCCGCTTTTTGATGGTACCCAAACAATTTTGGGTCTTCTCAAGTTAGGAGCAACATACTTAGGCAATGCCTTAGTATGAGTAGCGGGATGTTGTGCAATAGCAACCGTAGAGGTACCATTACCATCCTTTCTAAGCACATCATGATCATCAATTGAAATGGGCTTAGAAATTTTACCTAGGGGACATGAATGTGCCATGTGTCCCCTTTCCCGGCATGAGTAGCACTTTCTCTTTGCTTGATCCTTCTCTTCCTTGCTCATGTGGTGCTTCTCATTGCCTTGCCTCTCATAGGTTGCTTGAGCCTTCTTCTCAAGCTTGATGGGACACTTAGAGGCAAAGTGTCCCATACTTCAACACTTGAAGCACTTGATGTGAGCATAATCTTTCTTCTCATCTTCATTCTTGCTCATCATCTTGGCATTTTGAGTTTGCATTGGATGCCTTGCCTTTCCACCCCTTCATGTTTTCTTCTTCTTTATCATCAAATCATCACCATCTTCATGGTTGATCTTGATTTGCTCTTGGGGTGTCTTCGCTTGCTCAACTTGTGGCTTTGGTTGAGGCTTCACTTGTTGCTTCACCAATTGCTTGGTTGGGCACATTGAGGTAAGATGACCCCAAGTGCGGCACTTGAAGCATTTAACATGCCTTAGCCTCTCTTCTTCTTTCTTCAACTTGAGCTTTTCTTCATTGGGGCAACCATTTGCAAGATGTCCCACTTCATGGCACTTGAAGCACATGAAATGAGATAGCCTCTCTTGTTCTTGCTTCTTCATTTCTCTTTCATGTCTTTTCTTGCCCCATCTTTTGCCCTTGATCTTGCTCTTGTTGAAGCCAATGCCACTTGTGTCATTGCGGCTTTCTTGATGATTGACTTTGTTAGTCTTGAAGCCGGCTCCACTCTTGTCACCAAAGTTTCTTTGAGTCTTCAACATATGCTCAAAGGTGACTTGAGAGTTGTAGCACCTCTCTAACTTATTGCTCAATTTCTTCACTTCATTTTTGAGTTCATCGTTCTCCTTCAAAATGTTAGTCTCACAAGACATAGAGGTAGAACAAGCATCTATATGTGAAGAGCATGGCATATCTAATAAATCATCGCAAGAGGTGGATACATGCTTCTTTTCTACATCACAAGGGTTAGCAACATTTTGCAATTGATCGTTTGATCCATGTGATGAGCTCTCATTCTTTTTAAGTTTCTTTGTAAACACTTTAATGAGAGAAGCATGTTGTTCTATTAATTCATCATGAGATGCAAGTAGTGTCTCATGATTCAATTTAAGCTCATCAAGTGAAAATTTATAAGTATCAAGTAATTTCTTATGTTCTTCACAAGAGTTCTTTAGAAATGAGTTTTCATTTTCTAATGTCAATGTTTTAGCTTTCTCATTTTCTAAAGACATGGTCATGCTAGCAAGTCTACTAACAAGCTCATCATAAGAATCAACATGATCAACCACACTATCATTTGATACATTAGTGTCACCTTGTGACATGAAGCAATGTGGTGTAGTGGATGGGCTTATAGTAGCATCATCATGGCTTGAGCATGAACCATCATCACCATCAAGTGTGCATGGGGTAGCATCATCACTTGCAACACTTGTGGCATCATCATCAACCTTGTCAAGTGAACTTGTAGTTGATCTATCATCATCACTTGACCATGAGGTGGAGCAATCTTCCACAATCACCAAATTGTGGTTATGCTCAACACACTCATGTGCCTCCTTCTTGGGCTCATCCTCCTTCTTGAATTTACCATCATCCCATGTGGAGGAATCACCGAAGGTGTCCTTGATGGAGTCCCATATCTCACGAGCGGTCCCCTTGTAGTTTACTTGCTTCATCAAATCAAAATGTAAAGCATCCAATAGAAAACAACAAGCATGTGCATCAAATTCATAGAGGACTCTTTGAGCTTTGGTTAGAGTTCTATGATCCAAGACATGGGTGAGACCACTAGTGACAACCCACCAAAATTTAGGTCCCTTTGCACGAAAATGATCAAGCATATGATTTTTCCAAAGTGCAAAGTTTGTGCCATCGAAAATGTGATTCTCATAACCATCTAGCCCATTAGGCGCCATCCTCTCGGGTCAGTGAAGATCACAAATGAGAGACCGGGCTCCGATACCACTTGAAAGGTCGAGATGGCGACTAGAGGGGGGGGGGTGAATAGTCCTTTTTAAAACTCAATCGCGTCGGCTAATCGAAACAAGTGCGGAATTAAAACTATCGGTCTAGCCAAGACTACACCCCTCTATCTATGTTCTTTAGCACCTTTCAAATATACTAATTAAGCAATTAAGGTGTCGGGCTAGCTAGAGCTCACCTAAGCAATTCTAGGAGCAAGGTCACACAAACCTATGCCACTAGTACTTTAAGCGACAAGAGAGCTCCTACACATGCTAGTAAGCAAAAGCACAAAGCCACCTAAGCTCACTAGCAATGCTCAATAACAAGGCAACCAATGCCTAATTAGAGAGCGCAAGTACTTAGCTACACAAACTAAGCAATGTGAGTAACAAGGTTACTAAAACCAAATTAGCCACGCAAGGGAGCTACTTCTGTGCTACACAAGCAAGAAGGTAATTAGCAAGCTACACAAGCTATCTAATTACAAGAGCAACTACACAAGCTTAATATATATAAAAGTAATTGCAAGCTTGTGTAATGGGGATGCAAACCAACGGGAAGAACAAGGTTGACACGATGATTTTTCTCCCGAGGTTCACGTGTTTGCCAACACGCTAGTCTCCGTTGTATCGACCGCTCACTTGGTGGTTCGGCGGCTAATTAGCATCACCCGCTAAGCCCACACGTCGGGCACCGCAAGAACCTACCCCGGAAGTGAGGGTAGCTCAATGACAGGCTTTACTAAAGTTGCTCTTCATGGCTCCCGCGGGGCGAGCACAATGCCCCTCACAAGCACTTCTCCGGAGCGCCGCACAAGCTTCTTGCGGGCTTCGACGGAGACCACCACCAAGCCGTCTAGGAGGTGGCAACCTCCAAGAGTAACAAGCACCACCGGCTTGCAACTCGATCACCTAGTGCCACTCGATGCAACCTCACGATGCAATCACACTAGAATCGCTCACTCACACAATCGAATGATCACTATCAAGTATATGTGTGATGGAGGGCTCCCAAGCACTCACAAGCATGGACACTAAGTCCCCTTAGGTGCTCAGCCACAGCCATGGCCGAGGGCCACTTCTATTTATAGCCCCAAGGGCTAAACTAGCCGTTACCCCTTCACTGGGCGTTTTTCAGGCTGACCGGACGCAGCACCGGACGCACCGGATGAGCATATCGGACGCGTCCGGTCGCTATACCGGACGTGTCCGGTAGCGTCTGACCGCCACGTGTCCCATTTAAGCTAGCCATTGCCACAATGGCTCTCTGACATGTCCGACCGGACGCTCACACCGGATGCAGAAGCAGACATGACCGGACGCTGAGCCGCTACGTCCGGTCGAGTCCAGTAAGCACCCAGGTCTGACCGGACGCGTCCGGTCGACCGTTCATAGAACTTTGACCATGCAGATTCACACCGGACACGTCCGGTGTGGCGACCGGATGCGTCCGGTCGCTGAGTTCGCCTGTTAATACCGGACGTGTCCGGTCACCATACCGGACGCGTCTGGTCACTTTCTGACCAGCGCGACTCACTCCTTTTATTCGCCAAGTTGATCCACATCAACTCCAACACCATCTCCTTTGTAAATGTGCCAACACCACCAAGTGTACACCACCATGTGTATGTGTGTTAGCATTTTCACAATCATTTCCCAAAGGATGTTAGCCACTCAACTTGCCACGCCACTCGATCCTAGCGACGATGCAAAGTTAGATCACTCGAGTGGCACTGGATGACCGATATACAAACAAGTTTGCTCCTCTTGATAGTACGGCCATCTATCCTAAACCCGGTCATAAACTTCTCTACACACCTATGACCGGTGAAATGAAATGCCCTAGGTTATACCTTTGCCTTGCGCATTCCATTCCATCTCCTCCAACATCGATGCAACACATGCACCAACACGATCAACAATGATATGATCCACTTCATATCATCACATGATCATATTGGTTCATCGATCTTGACTTCACTTGCTCTTCACCGTTCCCATTGTCCATCGGCGCCAAGTCTTGCTTAAGCTTCACCGCCACGCGGTCCATCACTCCAAAGCCTCCGACTTGCCCTTCACGCTTGCAACCGGTCCATCAAGCCAAGTCTTGTCTTGATCTTCTCCACCTTGATCACATGACTCAATGTCATGTCTCATTTGCAATAAGCTCCTTCATCATCACATGTGTGAGCTTTGCAACATCTCCAAGCCTTTGTCACCTTCATGGCATATGTTGCTCACACACATGTACCTATGGACTAATCACCTGTGTATCTCACATAAACACAATTAGTCCACCTAGGTTGTCACTCAATTACCAAAACCAAACAAGGACCTTTCAGAAAAGGAGTGGGTTCGGTGCTACACGCGGAGAGAGAAAACGAGGAAGATAAAATGGCTGGCCTCGGAGAGAGAAAGAAAAACAAACGAATTGGCAATCATGAGAGAGAGAGGCGAGCAAAGACAGATGGGTTGGCCGATCAGATTCATTTACCTTTGCCATTGCGATTCTTTGGTGCTTCCATTAAAAATAATTGGATAAGACACTCCTGTCACCAAAGCAAGAGAAGCGATACAAGCAGACGACGGATGAGCAACAACGAGTAGCCGGTCAACTTCCATTAATTAGGGATCACGCGGCGTGCCCGGCAACATTGTAGAGCGACGGGACAACGGAGGAGGGGTAAAAAGTAGTACACAACGATGGCGGCGATGAGCGTGGAGTAATTGGCGTAAAAGACAAGTTGAGTCCGAGAGAGCGAGCAAGCGAGGAGAGCAGGGATCGACTCGACCTAACTCGCCATGGCACGCGTTAATAATTCAGATGATGGATTAATTTCAAACAAAGGGAAACGCACTGCTGACGACAAGCGACGGAGCACGACAGGAAGATGTCCCGTTATCGCTGTGGAGCCATTCGCTCGCAAGTCAAAACTAAACCAAAGCTTTTCAAAATAAACTCCTGAGCATATATATATATATGCATCGTTCAACTTATTAACGGATTTTATTTTATTTATAAAAGTCGCTTTTCATGCTTAATCTAACAGATCATACCATTCGCTGGCATCGTCGTTCGACATTCCTAAATATTTCTACGCACTGCGTAATTTAACTTGAGCGTTTATTTGAGTCCACAAAATGAAGTCACACGGGATTCGCTTATCGCATCGAGTATGTTTTGAATCGAAAAATCCGAGAGACCCGTTTTTGAAAAAAAAAATTCTTAGGCCTAAATCGCGGTGCTCAACAGGCTCGTAACACCTGGGGTGTTACACGGCCCTACCCTTCGGGTTCACCAACGCCACCACCGCTTACCAGGATGCCCTAAGGGGCAGATTCACCGACCAGCTTGGAGATGTCCATCCTCCCGCCGACCAGATCGCCGACCAGCCTCCGCCGGCCATCAACATGCTCCACGTTGGCCGACGCTCCAGAGCGTCCCTCCAGACCATCCCGAAGGAGAATCCGGACTCCGAGTCCCAAGGATCTATGGAGACCATCACCGAAACGACTACCGAACTACTTCTTCCCCCTCCGTTCCATGGCGACGCAATCTTCAACGTCAATGTCGACAGCCCCCCTCGGAACGGCGAAACCGAGGAGGAATGCCCCGCTCGTGAGAACCAGAACGTCAACCACGCACAATGTCGAGCAAACGAGATTACCCTTGCGATGGTCGAGCAGCAGCTGGACTCACAAGGAAGGCCACTCCAGCTTTAACGATGAGTTTCTCCGCATTGGCGGCCACGACGTCTACAAGACTCCAAGCGCCAACCTGGCCGTGGCCGCTAATGAGCTCGCCCAGCTCCTGCAGACACCGGATGTCGCCAAGGTGGTCGCAATGCTTAAAGAGGCGCGTGGCTAGGTCAATGAGATCCGCTAGGATCAAAGACCTTCTTACTCCACAACCTCGATTCGCCGATCAGTCGGCACAAGATCCGATCACCGCCCAAGTCGCTTCACCGACCAACGCCGCGATGACAAGCAACCCCGCCAGGACAGAGCTAGGGGCAACCACATTGAACATCACTACCAACCCGACTAGGAGGCCGACCAGGACGTCCGAGTGCACCTCAACAATCTCCGAGACGCACGACAACGTATCGATGAATGCTGCTTCGGTCGCCATGAAGAAGTACGCCGCCGCCAGGAGTATGAGCAAGAGTACGGTAACCCAGACTCAGCTCTCGAGCCACTCGCCGACGGCAATGCTGCAGACGACGGCGCCGACAACCCTGAGGGGCCCCAGCATTCACAAGGGCGCTCTGAATACTTCAGTGGCCCTGTGGTTTCAAAATCACTGGGGTCGAGCCCTACGAAGGAAGGATGAACCCGACACAGTGGCTACATGCTTATGCCACTGCTGTCCGCACCACCGGAGGAGACACCAGTGTCATGGCGAACTATCTTCCCATCATGCTCACGCCGGCCGCCATGAGCTGGTTTACAAGCCTTGCCCTGGACTCCATCGGATCCTAGGAAGAGTTGAAAAAAGTCTTCACCGACAATTACATGGCTACGTGTGCTCGGCCGGGCACCAAGCATGATCTGAACCGCATCAACCAGAAGCTGTCCGAGCTCCTCCGTAGCTACATCCGACGCTTTTCTGAGATGAGAAATTCTATTCCCAATATCACGGAAGCTGAGGTCATCACCGCCTTCATCCGAGGACTCCACCATCGCAAGCTTTGCTCCAAGTTCAACCGTAAGCCACCCACAGGGATTGGCGAGATGATCACGACCGCCAACCAGTACGCTGACGCCGAGGAAGCTGAGGTGCGCTTCAATGAGGATGCGGGTACTCATCGCCAGACACGCTGCTACGATGACCGCCCTAATGACCAATGCCACAACGACCACCACTACGGCGACCACAGTTACCATCGTTACAGCGGCCAT
This sequence comes from Miscanthus lutarioriparius, assembly GCA_904845875.1. Classification (NCBI taxonomy): domain Eukaryota; kingdom Viridiplantae; phylum Streptophyta; class Magnoliopsida; order Poales; family Poaceae; genus Miscanthus; species Miscanthus lutarioriparius. The sequence goes on along the minus strand of CAJGYO010000011.1, from coordinate 33,251,520 downwards.
GATCAGCCTGAAGGACCCAAGTCTGGCCAAAATCACCGCCGCCGGCCAGTCCACATCATCGCCGCCGTCAATGGACCTTAGGCCAAGCGCTACTACGATGAGCAATACAAGAAGATCCTCAATGGCCTGTGCCCTCTCCACAAGAACGCCAAACATAAGATGAAGAACTGTCTCTGCTTGGCTAAGGAGTTCCAGGAACAAAAGCTGGACGACGATACCAACGACAGAGCCAGAGGCCACCGACCACCTGGGGGCAATAACAATGCCTTCTAGGACCACGACAAGGTGGTCGCCACCATCTTTGGGGGCCTTGCCTCCACCGAGAGCAGAAGAGAACAGAAGCTTGCCACACGGTGGGTGCTCACCGTCACTACGGAAGACGCCGCCGCCAACCCCAGCTATCTCCCAAGGTCTGAGGTCCCCATCACCTTCAGCAGGGCCGACCAGTGGGCGGACATCCCCTACACAGTGTGTTTCCCCCTCGTCCTCGACGTAACTATCTAGAAGGTGTTTTTTAGAAAAGTGCTCGTCGACGGTGGGAGCGCTCTGAATCTCCTCTTCGCCGGAGCCCTAAAGGAGCTAGGCCTCGGGTTAGCAGATCTCACACCATCCGACTCCTCCTTTTGGGGTGTGGTACCTGGTAGGGCCTCCAAACTGCTTGGAGAGATCACCGTACCAGTACAGTTCGGCACGGCAAGCAACTACCACGTCAAGCACATCAACTTCTATGTCGCCGACTTCAACACCGCCTACCACGCCATACTTGGTCGGCCAGCTCTGGCCAAGTTCATGGCTGTACCGCACTATCATATCTGGTGCTAAAGATGCCTTCGCCTGTAGGAGTCCTGGCCCTATGGGACAACCTCTCCATCGCCTATGCCTACGAGACAGAGAGTCTCGCCCTCACCGAAGCCACTGACCTCTCCATCCAGATGGCTAGCGTGGTCACCAAAGCCACGACGGTGCTCGCCGACGACATGGAGATCCCAGAGATGGAGCCTCCTCACGCCTCTGCCAAGTCCAAGGAAATCAAGGAGGTCAGCCTCGGCCTCGACGACCCCTCCAAGACCATCAAGATTGGGGCTCACCTCGACCCCAAATAGGAAAGCGCGCTCGTCTCCTTCCTACGTGCCAACACCGACGTGTTTGCTTGGAAACCTGCAGACATGCCGTGGGTACCACGGGAGAAGATCGAGCACTCCTTGAATGTCTCGTCGACCGCCAAACCGATCAAGCAGAAACTCCACCGATTCACGCCAGACAAGGAGGCTATTAGGATAGAAATAAAATGACTCTTAGCTGCTAGATTCATAAAAGAAGTGTATCATCCTGAGTGGTTAGCAAACCCTGTTCTCATTCAAAAAAAGAATAGAGAATGTGCGTTGATTACACTGATCTTAACAAACACTGCCCTAAAGACCCCTTCGGTCTGCCTCGGATAGACGAGCTTGTAGACTCCACCGCCGGCTGCGAACTGCTCTCCTTCCTTGACTGTTACTCCGGCTATCACCAGATCTCCCTCAAGGAAGAAGACTAGATCAAGACGTCGTTCATCACACCCTTCGGTGTGTACTGCTACACCGCCATGTCCTTTGGACTCAAGAACACCAGGGCGACTTATCAAAGGGCTATCCAGATGTGCCTCAATCAACAAATCGGCTGCAACGTCGAAGCTTACATCGACGATGTGGTCATCAAGTCTAAGACCGCCGATGATCTTATCGCCGACCTCGAAGAAACGTTCGCCAACCTTAAATGGTACTGATGGAAGCTGAACCCTTCAAAGTGCATCTTTGGAGTTCCATCCGGTATACTCCTGGGCTACATTGTCAGCGCATGAGGCATTGAGCCCAATCCTAACAAGGTCCCCGCCATCACCAACATGAAACGGCCAACATGCGTCAAGGATATACAAAAGCTTACAGGCTGCATGGCTGCTTTAAGCCGCTTCATATCGCGCCTCGGCGAAAAAGGGCTACCATTCTTCAAACTCCTCAAGGCCTCCGAGTGCTTTTCCTAGTCGGAGGAGGCAGACACACCTTCGAGCAGCTCAAGTTGTTCCTAACAAAGCCTCCGATCATGACGGCGCCATGGCCAGATGAAACTCTCCTGATCTACATCTCCGCTACTTCTCGCGTCGTTGGCACATAGCCATTGTGGTCGAACGTGAGGAGGCCAGGCACGCCTATAAGGTGCAACGTCCAATATATTTCATCAGCAAGGTTCTTAATGAGCCCAAGACTCGTTATCCTTAGGTCCAGAAGCTGCTATATGCCGTTCTGATTACGTCACGCAAGCTCCGCCACTACTTCGAGTATTACAAGATCGTCGTGTCACCGAGTTCCCACTAGGGGACATCCTCCGCAACAAAGAGGCCAACAGCCATATCATCAAGTGGGCAATCGAGCTCGGCACTTACTCCATTTAATTCAGAAGCAGGCCCACCATCAAGTCTCAGACGCTTACTAATTTCGTCGCTGAGTGGACCGAGATCCAAGTGCTCATCGCCGCCACCTGCCCTGAGCACTAGGTGATGTACTTCGACAGCGCCCCTAACATCAACAGTGCTGGTGATGGCATTCTATTCATCACGCCAACCAAGGATAAGCTCCGATACATTCTCTAGATACACTTTTCGGCCTCCAACAACCCCGTTGAATATGAAGCATGTCTCCACGGACTCCGTATAGCCATTGAGCTCGACATCAAACGCCTCACGGTATATGGAGACTCCATGCTGGTCATCAACCAGCTCAACAAAGACTGGTCCTGCTCCAGCGAGAAGATGGATGCATATTGCACTGAAATTAGGAAGCTTGAAGGGAAGTTCTACGGTATCGAGTACCACCACGTGGTACGCGATCAAAATCAGCTCGCCGATCACCTATCCAAGTTAGGCTCCTCTCACGCCATGATTCCACTGGGGGTCTTTGTTCAAGATCTTCCGCCATCCATTAAAGAAGATAAGGAAATTCAGGAGGTTCCCCCCGCCGAGCAGCTGGTACTTACGGTACCTTTGCTGGCCGCCGATTGGAGAGAACAGTTCATCAAGTACCTCTCCAGCGCCGAAGTACCCATTGATAAGACTAAAACCGAACGCCTAATCCGTCGAAGCAAGCATTACGTGCTGGTGAACGACAACTTGATGAGGAAAAGTGCCAAGGAAGAGATACTACAAAAATGCATCACCTAAGAAGACGGAGTGAAGCTACTTCTCGAAATTCACTATGGTTCCTGCGGCAACCATGCGGCCTCGAGAACACTGGTCGGCAAAGCTTTCCAATCTAGTTTTTACTGGCCCACAGCCATCTCCGATGTAGAAGACCTCGTCCGACGTTGTGAAGGATGCCAATTTTTTGCCAAGCAAATACACATGCCGGCACAAGAACTATAGACCATCCCAGTTTCCTGGCCCTTCGCATGCTGGGGACTGGATATGATTGGGCCTTTTAAGCCAACGCCAGGTGGCTTTCGGTACGTATACGTCACCATTGACAAGTTCTCCAAGTAGATCGAGTACAAACCGCTCGTCTCGGCTACTGCAAAGAAAGCAGTCGAGCTCTTGGAAGATATCATCCACAAATTCGGTCTCTCGAACAGCATCATCACCGACCTCAGAACTACGTTTACTGGTCATCACTTTTGGGATTTCTACGAAGACCGGTGCATCTCCATCAAAAACATCTCCGTTGCCCATCCTAGAGCCAATGACCAGGTCGAACGGGCGAATGATATAATCCTTGATGCCCTAAAAAAGAGGCTATATCAGAAAGAAGAAAAGCATCCGGGCAGATGGCTCAAGGAGCTATCAGCTATAGTCTGGGGACTGCACACTCAAGCTAGTCGTAGTACCGGTGTGTCTCCATATTTCTTGGTCTACGGCTCAGAAGTCATACTACCAGTGGATATTGCCTTCCGAGCACCTAGGGTGGAAAATTATGATGAAGAGCAAGCCACAACTGTTTGGACAGAGGACGTCGACAGGGCCGAGGAAGAACGCCTAATCACTTGTGTCCACACAGCTAAGTATCTAGAAGGCTTGCAGAGGTACTACAACTGCAACATCAAAGGTCATTCATTTGCTGTCAGCGACCTCGTTCTCCGCAGAAAACAAAAAACTGAAAGGATGCACAAGCTCTCCTCCCCATTGGAAGGGCCTTGTGTCATCAAAGAGGTTATCCGACCAGGGTCTTATCGCCTATGTGACTTAGACAGAATCGATGTCCCCAACTCAGGGCACATCGAGCACCTTATACGTTTCTATCCTTGAAATGCTCCAGATATGTACTCTCCACTTTATGATGAATAAAGTTTTGGTCTCTATAATTTGTCTCCATTTTTTCTCCATTACGGTTTAATCTCCACTTACGGTCGCCGAACTCTAAGTTGCTCCATAACGAACTCCAATACGGAATCACCAGCGTATTTTGCCGAACATGTTCTCCATATCACCTACCTCGTTTCTCCAAATCGCCATCGTATTTCACCGAACACGTTTCTCCAAATCGCCGAAAACATTTCTCCAAATCGCCGTCGTATTTCACCAAACACGTTTCTCCAAATCGCTAAACTTGTTTCTCCAAATCACCATCGTATTTCGCCAAACACGTTTCTCCAAATCGCCGAACACGTTTCTTCAAATCGCCATCGTATTTCGCCAAACACGTTTCTCTAAATCGCCGAACATGTTTCTCCAAATTGTCGTCGTATTTCGCCAAACAGGTTGCTCCAAATCAGCGAACACTTTTCTCCAAATCTCCAAGATATTTCGCCGATCAGCGAGCAGCATACGTTCTGTTCTGTTCTCTATGGAAAAGACCCAGTCTCCAATCTCTCCCTACATGTGCTATGGGCTCCGCGCTCTGCGTTATGGGTGATTGGCTGTTGTTCCTTGGTCATGCCTGTTCCTCCTACACGTGCACGGGCTCCACGCTCGATGTTATGGACTTTGGGCTAGCCAAGGCCGAGAGCTCAGTAAAGAACTAACTGCTCAGACACCACTTATACTACGTTTATCTCCAAGTTATTTCGCCAACCGCCGAGCAGCACATGTTTTGCTCTGCGCTCTATGGAGAAGACCCAGTCTTCGATCTCTTCCTACATGTGCTACGGGCTCTGCACTCTGCGTTATGGGTGGTCGGCTACGGTTCCTTGGTGACGCCTGTTCCTCCTACACGTGCATGGACTCCGCGCTCAACGTTATGGACTGCGGGATTGTTTACATCAAAATTTGGTAAGCTTATCCTAGAAAGGAAGAGATCGGCTGATGATGTCAAAAGCATAAATGTTTCCTAATTAAGGGATATTTATGAGCCGGCCAGGAAATATTATTTAATAAATTTGAAAGAGACATGACGTCCAGGTGCATATCAGGATAAAAGAAACAAGGACACGTGTCGAACAAGAAAGCTTTATCAACAAGGACTCTGCATAAGGAAAATTAGAGTCCAAGTATCTATATTTCTTTTTGCTATCTAGTCGTGTTCGTTTTGGACTCTTATCAGCCCAGGGTATAAATATAAACCCCCGGCTATTATAACAAACACACAATCAATCAAATACCAGTTATTTACTTTTTTTGGCTCTGGCCACCCCTTGGAGTAGGAGTAGAGTAGATCTCGACGAGTTCTTCAGCAAGTATGGCTGCAACGATCCGGTCAATCTCCACTGTTTGTCTGTAAGTACCGTCATAGATTATACCTCTGTTCGTACGGCTGCATTAATCCGGTCGACCTCCACTGCGACTCTGGTATGAGTTAGTTATCGACTCTTATTTAGTTCAAGTACGGCTGCATCGATCCGGTCGACCTCCACCACTCGAACTAGATTAAGGTCAAGTTATCGGCTCTATCTAAGGGTGGCGTTCCTTCAGATAGATTCATTAAGTTACCGATATTGCTTATTGCTTCCATTATCTATTTAATTACAGCAATATCACTTTGCCCGATTGAGATTGATCTAGATTGGCCTTATATCATTTTTAACCCATCGTTTGCTAATCTAAACTGATCTAATCTGTACTTTAAATGGTGAGTTATATTTTATTGGCTGTTTTATATCAATCATAATCGTGCATAGCGTGCGGTTAAGACGTGTTTGATCTTAAGTAGATCTGTTGGCTAGCGAAAATCGTTCCATGGCCCGTTATAACGTCTTGTGTGATTCTGCCTCACACCCCACTGCTAGCACCATGCAGTCATTGGCTCAGTATAAGCTAATTATTGTTAATATCTTATTGCCATTGACCAGTATTTATGTAAAGAATGATATTCATCCTGAACGATAACCAATTCTTACACAACCCCATAAGCTTTAACCGATTTATTCTTATGAATATGTTGGAATCGACAATTTAGTTGATCTCCTTTCATATCGGCTCTCAGAGCCGCACATTCGGGACTATCTGGCAACACCGGCACGTTTCGCCCTTAATTACTGATAAACTTTCTCTCCTTGTCAATTATAGGGTCAAATTGACTGGCATGTCTTGGGAGGAGTGCGCAGGATCAGCTATCCCTACGCAGAAGCTAGGCGGATCTCCAGCTCCATCGAGCGGACCCTTTTGGCTTGCTTGTGTGTCCTTGGCACGGGACGGAATTCCATGTCAATAGGGATAGCTCAGGCCAAAGAGCTCAGTAATGAACTAACTGCTCGGATGCTACTTTTACTATGTATAATTGCATTAGGGTTATTACTACAATGATTTTTCGCCGCAAATACGAGCAAGTTGCATAAACATGCACTTTACAACATTTATACAAATACATAAGTGTTTTCTGCGCTCTCGCGTGCTCTAACTGCCCTCTCTAGATATTACAGATAATCTCCGAGCAGATCACCGAGCTCCACCATCGCCATCCCTCTCGCCGAACAGGTCTATGTCGCCGGCCAACTTTTTTTTGCCGTGTCCTCCACCTCATCCTCTAGCTGCTGGGTCTCCGCCTCGCCCATCCATTCGGCAAATCCGGCCCCTATCACCTAAAGGTCAATGGATTGATAGTGGGACCGAACCACCGCAAGGGCATGAGTAATGTCGGTAATAACGGCGTCGCGGTTGAAGCTCTTGAAGCTCTCCCACGTCGTCTTGCACCTTTCGATGACAATGTCCGGGCACGGCGGCCTACCGTTAGGCTGAGGAGCCACCTCTAGGTCGACGCAGTCGAGCAATAGTTTGACTCCAGAAAATACGGTGGCAAACTTGTCCCTCTGGGTCTAGGTGTCCTGCTCTAGCACATCGAACTGTGCCTTGACCCTTCGATGGTAGTCTGCAAGCTTTACAAAGTTCCATCAAGCAAGAAAACTACTTCGGCAGTAACTCCAACCAGGAAGTACTCACCGTTCAGCTCATCGCCCGTTTGTCTGCTTGCACTGTCTCCTTCGCCTTATCCTCTTAGAGTTGTTCGAGGGCCTAGCACAGCTGGCCGAGCTCTATGTCTTGCTCTACAAGCACAACAGTCATCACCAAAAATACGACTGTTCAGCAACACAAAGCACATTCGTCGATATACCATACCTGCTTTCTGCTCGGATGCACTTTTGAGCTGCTCGGATTTTTGTTCTAGTTGCGTGGAGGCACTCGCCAACTCCTAGAACTTGCACCACTAGTAGCTTGAACGCAACCGCTAGCTGCTCGAACAGGACCCCCTTCTGGTATTCTAGGTCCCACGTGTTGGACTCAGCGAGGTCTCGCTCGCGTCGGGCCCTCTAGATGTTTCTCTTCATAAGGTTCATCGCCTCTTTGAGTTTTTTGTTCTTCTCGGTGAGGGGCTCCATCCTCTTTATCAGCTGGTGCCATTGCTCGGCAGTCCAAGTTATCTCCCTGCAAAATGCACAATGATAATGATGAACTCCGATATCCAACATCATAGACGAGCATTCTAGATGTAGTACTGACCTCAATTTGTTTCATCACTCCAGCAAGGGCGGTCTTCAGTCTCCTCATCTCCCTGGTGGTGTCTTCCTCCTCGATAATCACCACCTCATCGCGGTGCTTGCAGAGGATTCGAATAGATTGGGGTCGAGGTTCAGCACGCTGAATCTCTTCCACCTCGTCCTCTTCCGCCATAGCTCGAGGCCCCCATCCGGGGCTCCGAGGCCGGACAACGGGTCCGACCATGCCCTGCGATGCCTCAAGGGGCGCTGTTTGCTCCTCGGGCGCCATCGGCTTTTCACCGCCCTAGACTACGGTGCATCGCTGGCAACCCCAGCCTCAACTCCCAAAGACCCGACGGTTCTCGCCGTTACCTTGGGCACTATCGCCGACCCATCCGTTGTCAACGCCACCCGTTCATCATCGCCAAGTCTGCCAGCAGTGGCAGTTGACTCCTCCTCCGGATGCTGCCGAGCACATGGGGACTTTAGGACAGGAGCTACCGGCGTTGCCTCTCTCGGGGCCAGCCTTCGATTGCTCGATAGTCTGGATAGGCGGGGTTGGATCCTCCGCACATTTTGCACTGCATCAGTTCAGCTCATCAGTTGCCAAAAAAGCTAAGGAACGATGGCAAGGTGACTCCAAGATAAGGATACTTACGGTTTGGTCTGTCGGTACAATTTCTTGAACCGGCGGTGCCTGCCGAACCTCTAGCCACGGCCTTGGGGTGTAGAGCCCGCCTCCTCCACCGTCGGCCTCTGCTCTACTTGCCGCTCTGGGACTTCCTTCTCCTAATGCTCAGGGACTCCCTTCGCCTGCTGCGTGGGGACTCCCCTCACTCATAGCTCAGGGATTTCTTCACCTCTCTTCGCTTGTTCCTCCACGCGCGTGCTACACAGAGATGCTTCAGTGCTCGGTGGGGGAGCCACCGGAATTTTGTTGTCATCCAACCACTCGAACACCGCGGTCCTTCTCATTCGAGTGGTCTGGTTGCCACAACAAGCGAGATGCTGCCCGGTTTGAGGGGAGCGGCGGCCGCCGTCTTCCTCTTCTTCCGAGCCGGCTCATCTGCCGCTGCCCTCTTCCCTAGATTTTCTCTAACACCAGGGATGGACTATCCGATGAGATGCTGATGGTTTCCTCCTCAGGCTACAGTGGTGGCCGGGAATCTACTCCCTTCGGCCAATCGCTCCTCGGGATGCCCGAGAAGTACACCGCTCTTTCCTATGGGATCTTTGCATAAGTGAATCAGTTCATTGCTCAGCAACAATCATGGATACAAAGCAACATGAGCAAAATAATCGAGATGGTTACCTAAGGAGGTAGATTTATACAGTTGAAGGCCCTCATTTGCCACGACATGCTGAACGAGGCATTGGGAGCGAATAGCTCTGTGGCCCACTCTAGCACATCTTTCCTCGTCAGTCGCTCCGTCCTCTCCCGGGTCCTATTGTCATCACCCTTGAAGTCAAAGCCCGGGTGGGCCCTATCCTTGCAGGGCTAGACACGGCGCACTATGAAGCTTGCCGCCACCAGTTCACCATTAATCTCCATGCCTTTAATCAAGTCGAGGAGCTCCTCACCTGCTCCGTGTCAGCGCTGTTCGGTTTCTCTGACTAGCTCTTCTGGCTCTCTAGGATGTGGTGGACATCGTAGCGGATTGTTGGGTGGCTCTGCTTCATGTAGAACCACCTGGAGTTCCACCCTTTCAGGGAAGTGTTTAGTAGTACATTAATGTACTTGCTAGCCATCCCATCCCGGAGCTACAGATATACGCCGCCGACCACCTTGGAACAACCACCGCCCTTCTTCTTCAACCAGAATAGGTGTCTGAAGAGGTTGAAGTGCGGCAGAACCCCCAGATATGACTCACAGAAATGGATAAAGATCGAGATGTGCAATATAGTGTTTGGGTGGAGATTGCACAGACTAATCGTCCAGAACTCTAGCAGATCCCGCAGGAAAGGATGAACAGGGAACCCCAACCCACGGCAGAAATAATCCTCAAACACTACAGCTTCATCAGTGTTAGGCATCGGGAAGGGCTCAGCAATGGCTTGCCACCATCTAGCGGTGACGCGGTCTAGAAGAACACCCACTGCCAACATCCTGTTGAGCTCCGCCTCCCCCATCTTTGATGGCACCCATTCCTCGTCGTGGCTGGCTCCGGTGGCCGCCTTCTTCGGCTTCACAGCTCCCTTCTTCGGTGCCATTTCTCAGATCTGGTTCGAGATTGGTGGCGGATGCGCGTGTGGATGTGAATCTGGAAATGGGACGGCGGAGGAGGAAGATGAAATGGCAAAGGGGCAAAGGTATGAGTGCGGGGTGCGACGATGCAGTTATAAAGCACTTCCCCCACCTCTTCGCATTCGAGGGTTTTTGGGAAACCGTTCCAGCGATTTGTGTTTCTCTGAATTCCCCGCAACTGAGGGTGGGCCATTACCTGGGCCTTCGTGTAGCCCCGGCCCATATCGTTGATTTATTTCTATAATTTGTTACGGCTCGCCGAATATTTCACTAACATCTCCGACAATCGTTACGGGTCAGTAATCACTACTGTACAGCCATTGCTCTAGTGTTTTCTCCACGATTTTGTTTTTCTCCAAGTTGACTGATGTTTCTAACACTGGCTCAGGGACTAAGTGGGCACACTTCACCTCGTGGTGAATGTGCTTTGTCTCATTTCGGGGTTACACCCGGGGACTGGCTGTCTGCTCGGCTGGTCTTCTATTTTTCTTCTACTTTGGACCTTGGCACCACATGACTATGTCATCTACTGTCAGGCTCAGGGACTAAGTGGGCACACTTCACCTCACGGTGAATGTGTTTGCTTTATTCTGTAAGACTCCATGCCTCTTGAAGCTGAAGAAGATTATCTCCTTTTCTCGTGGTCGGACTCTAAGTGGGCCCACTTGGTCCACTGCGAAGAAATTTTTGATTCTGAACTTGAGCTCCTTACACCCTTATGGCAAGTCGTACTTGGGTTATACTGCTCGGCTACTGTGGCAGAACTTCCTAAATTATAGGGCCCACATGGACCTGTCACTGTCCAACGACCTTTGACATCTATGTATATATTCCCGGTAACTTAAGAAGACTTTCGGGTGTCCTCGGGGAACCCCGAATCATCCACGATTTTTGAGCAGAATCCCATTATAGAGTCATTGCAGTATACAACAGTTTATACAAATATATACATCAGAGTAAAGATTTGTGAAAGACTTACAATAACATAGTTTACAAACCATTTGTTTCAAACCATACAACTAAGTTCGATTAATATAACAAAACGTAGTAGTGAAGTGGCATTATAACATATTACAGAACACACGAATAAGTTGCTCTGCCCAAGGGCCACACATTTACTTATCGTCATTGCACTGAACAACAGTCATGCAGCACGATCTAAAATAGATCTGCTCATGAGCCTCACCTACAACAAGGGTCAATGAACCCTGAGTACAAAAGTACTCAACAAGACTTAACCAAAATAAGAATTAATAGAACGTAGGAATGCATGCTCAGGGGATTCAAGGTATGGCTTTAGCAATAATCAAAGTTCTTTTGCGTAAAAGCTTTTTAACAAAATTCTTTATATCAACATTTAAAACTTCATAAGATCATATACAAAGCTGACACGATCCGCATTTAGATTATGAAACTTCGTATCCAACACTTTCTCAAACCATCCTCAAGTTCCAGTTATTAATACTACGATGATGAACAGAGAAGTGAGTCTCCATAACTGAGGAGCAACGACGATTTGAACCGATTAAACCCAGCTGGGAATTCCAGACCACACGACATATGTAGGTCCCCGACTTACATATATCAACCTACCATCGGATCCTCTAAAACAAGAACGGGTTCGCGCCACCCGAGAATACAGTACCCCACCAATCTAGCCCATTGCCACGTGGGTACACGCTATTCCTGCCATCTCTCCACTCCCAGTGCGCGAGTAGCCATTCTCGTAATAGAATAGCCAAGTTAAGGCTTACCAGAGTATGTGGTTAGTACTACAAAGTCTCACCGCACATAGTTCAACAATGGACGGACCTTAACCGATACAGGCGGAAAGAACCCACTCACAAGACCTCCATGTCTTGTGGCACACACACACCGAGTCCGCCCGGTCTAGATTTATTACTCCACATGCTCATATTTCATGATCACATAAGTAACCAAACGTAACCAAAGATCCATTTAAAACTTGCAGGTGACAGGTAATCACCCGACTTTGATCTGTCTAAGCATGGCTAAGCATAACTAGACATTTACAAAGTAAAACTGGTAACAAGGTAGATACGGAAAAACAATGTTGATAATGCACCAATTAGGTTTTTACTTAACTCCTAATCACTTAATGCAGTACAGAAAAGCAAAAGCGAAATCAATTTGTAAAACACAAGGTAGGGTTGTATGCATCCGGGGCTTGCCTTCGTTGACGGAAAAGTTCGGTTCCGGAGTCGTTTCACAATTATCAAATCTGACCTCAACAGGTGGATTAACTTCTTCCACAACTTGATTAACTACCACGTGCTCACCTTCGTTCACTACATGTAGTAACAAGGCCATGTTTAACATGATGCGAGATATAAAACATGATGCTCGATAATGGATACAAAAATTAACAACTTGAATACAATTTTCCTTCGCGGTACAGTTACAAGTCAAACTAACTAAACCTTTTCGTAACACCTAATTCAATTGCCAAGGATCATTACCAACTAATGACCCAAGGACATCACTCAATCAAAAATTCAAACAAAACCTAAATCATTAAAGGTTACTATTTGCTTTTACGAATTAATTAATTAATTAAGAATTATGAAATAAATCAACTTATTCCAATTGAGCCCAAAATTTTTTTACATGTTCATCTCATGATAACTAAGTGACAAAACAATTTTCATAATTTTTTGATAGATAATTAAGCCTAGAAAAATCATGGAAACTCATTTATTAATTAATTGAGTAATTTTTATCACATTCAACAATTACTGTAAATCAATATTTCATATTTTTCGTAAATAATATACATCACAGAGAAGTCACACAAAAATTTTCATAATTTTTGGAGCTCTACCTAAATCTACACAAAAATAACAAAAATAGACACTATTCATTCAATTCTGAAAAAGGAAAAATTTATTTTCAAACCGCTGAGTCACTGACACTCGGGTCCCACCTGTCATCTTCAACCTCCCGCCTTGACCACGACGACGACGGCGCTGACCGACAAAAACTCACCGACGGTGAGTCCAACAACGACGGCCAAGGTACCAAAACGTTCACCAAGACTAGACGCACCTACTGATGTCCCTACTTGCACCGATCACGGCTCTATACTAGCTCAACGCTGGCCATGGCGGACGCGGCGGCTCGGTGACGCTATGCCGGCGACAGGAGCCCAATAACGCTTAAACACACAGCACGGGAAGAACCAGGAGCTAACCCCAAACACGTTGAAGGCGATGGACGAGCCGGAGGAACGATGGAGATGCGGGTCGATGGTCACATCGAGCACGGCGGCGCGAACCACATCGGTGACGACGTTCTAGTGGCTACGGTGGATAAAAGGGGCAATCAACCGGTCATAGAGCATCACGGGAACAAGGCGAAGCTGACGGCATGCCAAGCACGAGCAGAGACAGACCATGGAGCTCTGGCTACGGCGAAGCGTGCTCGACGGAGATGCTGCCGGCCATGAGGAAGAAAGACGTCGCACGGCGAAATTCGGCAAAGACAGACGACCACGACGGGTTGGCTAGTTACGTAAGGAGTAGGCGAAGCTATTGAGCATCTTGCTGCGACGGTGGAGGCACTACGGCGACGGCAAACGCACGATAGAGCAGCGTCGGTGGCGTCGAGAAAACAGAGGAAGGAAAACGGCGAGGAACGACGACGGCAAAGGCCTTATAGCGCGGCTCAGAAGCGCAAGGAAGCCACGTAGGAGCCTTTTCCGTGCCAGCGCGAAGCCAAGGATGGCCACGGCGATGACCAAAACGCATTCGAAGCTCACCGGCGATGTAGCTTAAGCGGCGAGCACTGTTTACAGAATTTACAGAATTGCCATCCGATTTGAAACTCAAATTACTCCCAAATTTATGTAACAACTCAAAAATCTCCAAAAATAAAAGTTGTTCAAAATTCAAAGTTCTACAACTTTGCTTTTATAACCATACCCAAATTTGGTCTACATTTTGAAATGCAAATTTGAATTAAAAAGGGGACACTTTAAGTACATTTCGCCTTTTTAAATTACTTCAAATTTTTCTAAACAACTTTGAAAACTCCAAAAACAAACTTTGTACAACTCAACAAGCTCTACATTTTTGCTTTAAGGCTCAACCCCAAAATATACTTTGTTTTTGAAATGGGTTTTTCGGGTCAAAACTAATCGCTGGAAATCAGGGTTTTCGAAACTTCAAATCCAAACCAAACTTTGAACTCAATTCACACCATACAAGGCAACACTCATAACATAAATGTAAACTTGTTTTAGTGAATGCATATCAAAATTTGTAGTATGACCAAATGCCTTGCAATGCATATGATGACATGTCCTGTTTTTAGTATTTTAGCACCCGGGGTGTTACAATCCTTCCCCCTAAAAGAAATCTCATCCCGAGATTCAAAGTCATAGGGTAAGTATTGGAAAAGGAAATGTGTCAATCCAAAAACATTCACAACTTGGTCATAAAACAGCTGAGGTTCCTTTACAAACATGGTTCATCACAATAGAGCAAACTAACATTATGCTATATCACCGCAAGAAACTCTGGAAACTTTTCTAACAGGTAATCTTTAGATTCCCAAGTAGCTTCTTCTTCTGAATGTTGATTCCATTGTATCTTGTAGAACTTGATTGTCCTCCTTTGAGTAACATGATCTTTCTGATCCAAAACTCGGATATGATATTCGGAATAAGTCAAATCTGGTTCAAGTTCCACTCCTTCAACCTCAACATTCTGCTTAGGCACTCAGAGACACTTTTTCAATTGAGAAACATGGAACACATCATGCACAGCTATGAGATGTTCTGGTAATTTCAAGCGATATGCCACTTTTCCATACCTCTCCAAAATTTGAAAGGGTCCAATATATCGAGGTGCCAACTTGCCTTTAACACCAAAACGATTAACTCCCTTCATTGGTGATACTTTCAGATATACAAAATCTCCTTTGTTAAACACCAATGGTCTATGTCGTCTATCCGCATAACTCTTTTATCGGGACTGAGCTATCTTCAAATTACTTTGTATTTGCCTAACCTTGTCTTCTGTTTCTTTCACAAGGTCAACCCCAAAGAACCTTCTTTCTCCAGACTCAGACCAACTCAGTGATGTTCTGCATCTACGACCATAGAGTGCTTCAAATGGAGCCATTCTAATGCTTTCCTGATAACTATTATTGTATGAGAACTCGGCCAAAGGTAAGCATTCATCTCACTTATTGGAATAGTTAAGGACACAACACCTTAACATATCTTCAAGTACTTGATTGACTCTTTCAGTCTATCCATCAGTCTGCGGATGATAAGCTGTACTATATAGTAGTTTGGTACCCAATGAAGAATGCAATTGTTTCCAAAAGCTGGAGACAAATTGTGTACCCCTATCGGACACAATAGTCTTGGGTACTCCATGGAGGCTCATGATTCGCTCTAAATACATTTTGGCATACCGTATAGTGGGATATGTATTCTGGACTGGAAGAAAATGTGCTGACTTGGTTAGTCGATCTACAATAACCCATATTGAGTCAAATTCCTTTGATGTCTTGGGTAGACCAATAATAAAGTCCATACTTATGTCCTCCCACTTCCAAGATGGAATAGGTAATGGTTGTAATTCACCAGCAGACCTCAAAAGTATAGCTTTCACCTTTTGACAAGTATCACACTTTGCTATGTATCTAGCAATCTCTATCTTCATTTTGGTCCACCAAAATCTTTGTTTCAAGTCATGGTACATCTTGTTACTTTCCGGATGGATAGATAACCTAGTAGCATGTGCCTCTTCCAGAATTGACTATTGCAACTCAGGAACCTTTGGTACCACCAGGCGATTCTTGAACCATAACACACCTTCATCATCTATGCTGAAGCATTCCGCTTTTCCATTCTTGACCCTTTCTTTGATATGGGCTATACCCTTGTTTTCTTTCTGAGCAGCAATAACTTGATCTTGAATAGTGGCTTCAACCATTATGTTGGTCAAACTGCCTTGTTGAATTACCTCTACATTCAACTTCTCCATCTCTTGACATAAAGTCAATCCCATTATTCTCACTGCCAGACAATTGCAATAACTTTTGTGACTAAGGGCATCTGCAACCACATTTGCTTTGCCAGGGTGATAATGTACTTCCAAGTCATAATCTTTAATCAGTTCTAACCATCTTCTTTGTCGCATGTTCAATTCTGATTGAGTAAAGATATACTTTAAACTCTTGTGGTCTATATAAATATGGCACGTATTACCAAGCAGGTACTGCCGCCAAATCTTTAGAGCATGGACAACAGCTGCTAATTCCAGATCATGAGTCGGATAGTGTTCTTCATGTTGCTTAAGTTGCCTGGATGCATAAGCAATGACTCTGCCTTCTTGCATCAATACACATCCAATACCAATACCCGAAGCATCACAATAGACATCAAACGGCTTCTCGATATCAGGTTGGGCTAATACTAGCGCAGTGGTCAACAGTCTCTTCAAAGTCTAGAAAGCTTCTCCACAATCAGATGACCAGACAAACTTGACTTGGTTCTTCAACAACTCAGTGATGGACTTTGATACTCTAGAGAAATCTGGAATAAAACAACGGTAATACCCCGCCAATCCCAGAAAACTCTGAACCTGATGAACTGTGGTTGGTGGTTTCCAATCAAGCACATCCTTTACTTTACTTGGATCAACTGCAACGCCTTCAGCTGACAAGACATGTCCAAGAAATCGTACTTTCTTAAGCCAAAAATCACACTTGCTGAACTTGGCATATAGTTGGTGTTCTCTCAAGCGGGTCAGAACAATTCTGAGATGTTTCGCATGTTCTTCCTTATTCTTGGAATATACTGGAATGTCATCAATAAACACCACTACAAACTTGTCTAGCTCAGGCATGAATACTGAATTCATCAGATACATGAAATGAGCTGCAGCGTTTGCCAAACCAAAAGACATTACCAAGTATTCATATAATCCATATCTTGTGGCAAATGCCGTTTTGGGAATATTTTCAGGCTTAATCCTGATTTGGTGATAGCCTGACCTCAAATCAATCTTGGAGAAAACTCTGGCTTCGGCCAATTGATCAAAAAGTAAATCTATCCGAGGTAAGGGATACTTATTCTTGATGGTCACTTCATTCAACGGATGATAGTCGACACATAACCTCAGGGTCTCATCTTTCTTTTTCACAAAAATTGCCGGACATCCCCAAGGTGATGAACTAGGTTGGATAAACCCCTTATCAATCAATTCTTGCAACTGAGTCTTCAACTCGGCTAACTCCTTGGGTGGCATCCTATAAGCTCTCCGAGAAATCAGAGCTATTCCTGGTTTTAACTCTATGTTAAACTGGACATCCCTATCAGGTGGTAGACCAAGTAAATCTTCAGGAAACACATCAGAAAATTCACACACTACCGGGATATCTCTAATCTCTTTGACGGTAGTTGCGCAAACTTTGCCCACTGATCTTCTTAAGGTTGGAAGTTGGATGAGAAGTTGAGAATGACTATCTGGCAAACTCACTCTTATTGTTCTATTCAAAGCATCTATAACAGCCTTATGCTGATACATCCAATTTATTCCCAAGATTACATCTATATCCTGATCCTTTAGGATAATCATGGTAGTGGGAAAAATATGCTCACCTAGGTTTATGGGTACCTGGTATACCATTTCCTTAGTACATAGACGTCCCCCGAGCGACTGTATAAAGAAATTTTTCTTTGTTGCCCCAATTGAAATTTCATGCTTTACCACAAATGTTCTATTGATGAATGAATGAGATGCACCCGAATCAAAAAGTATAACTGCAGGATGATTGGTGGCAGGAAACATACCCATCATCACTAGCTCCCCTTCTGAAATTTCCCCAGCTTGAATATAGAACACACATCCTGTCTTCCTTTCATCTTTGCCTTTCTGAGCATTCTGATTGTTATTCTTGTTCTGTGCATGACCCTGTTGTTGATTTATAGGGGCCTTCTGATAATTTGGATTAGACTGCCTTGGATACGGACATTCCCTTGATAAATGACCAGGCTTGCCACAATTGAAACAGGGATACTTATGACCCTAGGGTGTTGGAGCAGAAACCCCATAAGCATTTGTTGGTTGTGGATTCTGATAAGTTGTAGCAGGGCGGACATTTGATTGCTGACCGGCTTGAAACTGCGGTTGACAATAAGGAGGATGATTATGATTTCCTGGATGATAAATCACCCTCTGCCTCTTTTGATTTCACCCAAAAGATCCAGATGGCATACTCTTTTTCTTCTTGAGCTCCTTATGCTGCCGATACTTTGCCTCTGAAGCAATTGCAATATTCACTGCCTCATGATAAGTGATATTGGTATAAGTTGTCATCATAGTCTGCAATTTGGTATTCATACCTCTCATGAACCATTTCTTTTTCTTGGCATCGGTGTTGACATGTTCTGTTGCATATTGGTACAAGTGATTGAATCTTCCTATATACTGCATAACCGTTTGATCTCCTTGCTTCAAAGCAAGGAATTCATCTAGCTTCATAGCCATAACTCCCTCCAGGATATAATGGGCTCTAAAAGCAGTACGAAACTATGTCCAAGTTAACAGAACACCTGTGGGTTGCATAGCCATAAGATTCGCATACCAAGCACCGGCTACACCTCTAAGTTGTTGGGCAGCAAAGACTGGTTTCTGAAACTCCGTGCATGGAATGAGATCAAATTTCTGCTCCATGGTTTGAAGCCAATCATCAGCCTCTAGTGGTTCATCTGCCTTGGTGAACACCGGTGGCCTTGTGTCTGTAAAATCAACATATGTAGCCTCATGCCTGTTATGATGGCGACCACGGTTTCCTTGCATCTGATTCCGATTACTTTGAGCTATCTCATGAAGCAAACGAGAATTTTCAACCGCCACATTAACAAGTGCGCCTATAGCATCAGCCAGATTTGTTGGAACTGGTGGCGAATCTAGAATACCGTTCTCATCTTGTGAAGTACCAGGAATATACGAACCCCGCGTATGACGCATCTGTTCATAACAAACCAAACTTTACTCACAAGTCTTTATTGAATTGTAACAAAAGCTTACTCTAGACACATTACATAGGGTTTACTAATATAAACACAAACCCGCATCTAAACAAAACTACTAACTTTAACTATAACTAACTATTATACAACTCTACTCGTCTTCTCGATCACTTCAAACTTCAGGCTCGGTATCCATTTCGGAAATATTTCCGCCCTCATTATCACTTTCATCGATTATCACTAATTCTTCCGGATCTTCTTCTTCTTCCTCTTCTGATTCACTATCATCGGCAAGGATGACACCGGGGTCCATTGCATCAGCTTGGGGTTCATGATTTGGATCTAAGAGATTGCTTAGCCTATAAACTTCCTCATGCAGATAAGTATTATGTTCTTCTAAATCTTCTACATAGAATTCTAGCTCATGAGTTCTAGCTCTAGCTACATTTTCTCTATGCCAAGCTTCATTTCTTCCTTCCACCATACGAACTAACATACGTTCGCAGTTTCTGTGAGCGGTGGTGAGACGCCTCAATTGACCCTGTAGTTCTCCTACCTGGATGGCATCCAAGGCCCTATCTCTAGTAGCCTGTGATAACTCTATAGAAATCCTCTGTATCTCTACCTAGGAATCAAGACTAGAGCTGCTACTGCTAGCACCATCATTCCTAGGGCCAAGTTAGTGACGAGGAACTCCTTTGGGTCCAGTGGACTTACGGGGTGTCTTCTTGGTACAAGCCATACTGTAGGAAGCAAGATTAATCCCAGTAAGATAATCTGACAACAGTCTCAAGAGCAGCAAGGGTGGACTACACAACTCAACCCATACACACTACCCACCCAGACTCAGAGGTGAAGGAAGTAACGAGTGAATTAATTATGATGCATGAATCGTTCTTACGAACAAAAATCATCAAAGCTTATAATGCACATAAACAACATTTGTTTTTTTATATAGGGCATAGTAGATTACTACTCCACCACACAAAATCTTTTTAATCAAATAAGGAATGGTGAGAAAGAAATTAGAAAAGTCGGAAGCATTTTGGACCAAATTAACAAGTTATATTTAGTCATCCCAAATCATTTTGAAGTTTTTGTAAACCAATACGACAAAGACTTTGTAACGATCTCTCTGATACCATTTTGTGGTAGAACCTCCTAAATTATAGGGCCCACATGCACCTGTCACTATCCAACGACCTTTGACATCTATGCATATATTCCCGATAACTTAAGAAGACTATCGGGTGTCCTCGGGGAACCCCGGATCATCCATGATTTTCGAGCAAGATCCCATTACAAAGTCATTGTAGTATACAACAGTTTATATAAATATATATATCAGAGTAAAGATTAGAGGAAGACTTACAATAACATAGTTTACAAACCATTTGTTTCAAACCATACAACTAAGTTCGGTTAATATTACAAAACGTAGTAGTGGAGTGGCATTATAACATATTACAGAACACACAAATAAGTTGCCCTGCCCAAGGGCCACACATTTACTTATCGTCATCGCACTAAACAATAGTCATGCAGCACGATCCAAAACAAATCTGCTCATGAGCCTCACCTACAACAAGGGTCAACAAACCCTGAGTACAAAAGTACTCAACAAGACTTAACCGAAATAAGAATTAATAGAACGCAGGAATGTAGGCTCAGGGGATTCAAGGTATGGCTTTAGCAATAATCAAAGTTCTTTTGCGTAAAAGCTTTTTAACAAAATTCTTTTTATCAACATTTAAAACTTCATAAGATCATATACAAAGCTGACACAATCCGCATTTAGATTATGAAACTTCGTATCCAACACTTTCTCAAACCATCCTCAAGTTCCAGTTATTAATACTACGATGATGAACAGATAAGTGAGTCTCCATAACCGAGGAGCAACGACGATTTGAACCAATTAAACCCAGCTGGGAATTCCAGACCACACGACATATGTAGGTCCCCGACTTACATATATCAACCTACTCTCGGATCCTATAAAACAAGAACGGGTCCGCGCCACACGAGAATACAGTACCCCACCAATCTAGCCCATTGCCACATGGGTACACGCTATTCTCGCCATCTCTCCACTCCCAGTGCGTGAGTAGCCATTCTCGTAATAGAATAGCCAAGTTAAGGGTTACCGGAGTATGTGGTTAGTACTACAAAGTCTCACCGCACACAGTTCAACAACGGACGGACCATAACCGACACAGGCGGAAAGAACCCGCTCACAAGACCTCCATGTCTTGTGGCTCACACACACCGAGTCCGCCCGGTCTAGATTTATTACTCCACATGCTCATATTTCATGATCACATAAGTAACCAAACGTAACCAAAGATCCATTTAAAACTTGCAGGTGACAGGTAATCACCCGACTTTGATCTGTCTAAGCATGGCTAAGCATAACTAGACATTTGCAAAGTAAAACTGGTAACAAGGTAGATACGGAAAAACAATGTTGGTAATGCACCAATTAGGTTTTTACTTAACTCCTAATCACTTAATGCAGTACAGAAAAGCAAAAGCGAAATCAATTTATAAAACACAAGGTAGGGTTGTATGCATCCGGGGCTTGCCTTCGTTGACGGAAAAGTTCGGTTCCAGAGTTGTTTCACAATTATCAAATCCGACCTCAACAGGCGGATTAACTTCTTCCACAACTTGATTAACTACCACGTGCTCACCTTCGTTCACTACATGTAGTAACAAGGCCATGTTTAACATGATGCGAGATATAAAACATGATGCTCGATGATGGATACAAAAATTAACAACTTGAATACAACTTTCCTTCGCGGTACAGTTACAAGTCAAACTAACTAAACCTTTTCGTAACACCTAATTCAATTGCCAAGGATCATTACCAACTAATGACCCAAGGACATCACTCAATCAAAAATTCAAACAAAACCTAAATCATTAAAGGTTACTATTTGCTTTTACGAATTAATTAATTAATTAAGAATTATGAAATAAATCAACTTATTTCAATTGAGCCCAAAATTTTTGTACATGTTCATCTCATGATAACTAAGTGGCAAAACAATTTTCATAATTTTTTGATAAATAATTAAGCCTAGAAAAATCATGGAAACTCATTTATTAATTAATTGAGCAATTTTTATCACATTCAAAAAGTACTGTAAATTAATATTTCATATTTTTCGTAAATAATATACATCACAGAGAAGTCACACAAAAAAATTTATAATTTTTGGAGCTCTAACTAAATCTACACAAAAATAACAAAAACAGACACTATTCATTCAATTCTGAAAAAGGAAAGTTTCATTTTCAAACCGCTGAGTCACTGACACTCGGGTCCCACCTGTCATCTTCAACCTCCCGCCTTGACCACGACGACGACGGCGCTGGCCGATGAAAACTCATCGACGGTGAGTCCAACGGCGACGGCCAAGGTACCAAAACGTTCACCAAGACAAGGCGCACCTATTGATGTCCCTACTTGCACCGATTACGGCTCTATATTAGCTCAACGTCGACCATGGCGGACGCGGCGGCTCGGCGACGCTACGCCGGCGACAGGAGCCCGGTAATGCTTAAACACACAGCACGGGAAGAACCAGGAGCTCACCCCGAACACGTTGAAGGCGATGGACGAGCCGGAGGAACGATGGAGAGGCGGGTCAACGGTCACAGCGAGCACGGCGGCGCGAACCACGTCGGTGACGGCGTTCTGGTGGCTGCGGTGGATAAAAGGGGCAATCAACCGGTCATAGAGCATCACGGGAACAAGGCGAAGCTGATGGCATGCCAAGCACGAGCAGAGACAGACCGTGGAGCTCTAGCCACGGCGAAGCGCGCTCAACGGAGATCCTGCCGGCCACAAGGGAGAAAGACATCGCACGGTGAAATTCGGTGAAGACAGACGACCACGATGGGTTGGCTAGTTTCGCACTACGGCACTACGGCGACGGCAAACGCACGACAGAGCAGTAGCGGCAGCGGCGGGAAAACAGAGGAAGGAAAACGGCGAGGAACGACGACGGCAAAGGCCTTATAGCGTGGCTCAGAAGCGCAAGGAAGCCACGCAGGAGCCTTTTCCGTGCCAACGCAAAGCCAAGGACGGCAACGGCGGCAACCAGAACGCATTCGAAGCTCGCCGGCGATGTAGCTTAAGCGGCGAGCACTGTTCACAGAATTTATAGAATTGCCATCCGATTTGAAACTCAAATTACTCCCAAATTTATGTAACAACTCAAAAATCTCCAAAAATAAAAGTTGTTCAAAATTCAAAGTTCTACAACTTTGCTTGTATAACCATACCCAAATTCGGTCTACATTTTGAAATACAAATTTGAATTAAAAAGGGGACACTTTAAGTACATTTCGCCTTTTTAAATTACTTCAATTTTTTCTAAACAACTTTGAAAACTCCAAAAACAAACTTTGTACAACTCAACAAGCTCTACATTTTTTCTTTAAGGCTCAACCCCAAAATATACTTCGTTTTTGAAATGGGTTTTTCGGGTCAAAACTAATCGCTGGAAATCAGGGTTTTCGAAACTTCAAATCCAAACCAAACTTTGAACTCAATTCACACCATACAAGGCAACACTCATAACGTAAATGTAAACTTGTTTTAGTTAATGCATATCAAAATTTGCAGTATGACCAAATGCTTTGCAATGCATATGATGACATGTCCTGTTTTTAGTATTTAAACACCCGGGGTGTTACAACTATGGTTCATGTTGCTCGGTTACATGTTCACGCTGCTCGACAACCGCTCACAACTACTCGGCAACTCATCACGGTGGTTGGACCATGAGTTTGACTGCTCGGCTTTGTTCGCACCTGCTCGGACAAGCTCAAGACGGTGTTACAACAGTACAAAGCACACTCAGAGACTAGTGTGGGGGTATGACCCGGATACCCATGACAGACCACATGGGCTACGCCTCTGTAGTGCCCACCCACAAAAAGACGAAGCCTTATGGGCACGACTCTTCTGCTGCCAGAATAACCCCGGCTCGGGGCTTAATAGGATTAATAGGATACTCGTATCAACAAGTTGCAACTTCTTTTTCTGAAGCCCATCTCTTAAGAACTCCAAGGTTAAGCGTGCTTGGCCCGGAGCGACAGGACCGATCGGGAAGTTCTTCCCGGGGCGCATGAGTGAGGACAAAGTGTGCGAAAAAGACTGGTGTTGGATTCTGTGAGGCGATCTATGTCCTAGGAAAGCTACGAGAGATGTAAGCGGGCCAAGACTCGAGGAGACGGGACGTTACAGAATGGTATCAGAGACGACCCTTGTGGTTTCACGGGCGCGTGTGTTAGTTGCACGGGCATGGTGCGCATGGTGGTGTGGACCCCAGTGGTCACCAAAGATGGCACATGCTACTGCACTGGACACACTGGACGGACCAAAGAGGGGACGTTTGGTTTAGGGGTTGACCGACGAGGACGCGTCGGTCTCCTAAGGGGGTGAGGATGTAACACCCCGGCTCAGGGCTTAATAGGATTAATAGGATACTCGTACCAACAAGTTGCAACTTTTTTTCTGAAAGCCCATCTCTTAAGAACTCCAAGGTTAAGCGTGCTTGGCCTGGAGCGATGGGTGACCGATCAGGAAGTTCTTTCCGGGGGCGCATGAGTGAGGACAAAGTGTGCAGAAAAGACTGGTGTTGGTCTGTGAGGGCAGTCTATGTCCTAGGAAATCTACCAGATGTAAGCGGGCCTGGCTTCGAGGAGACGGGACGTTACAGGGCTGGCTCCGCTTTGCCTAACGTCTGTGGGTAGGCTTCGCCTCGCTCGACAGCTGAGGGCTGGCTCCGCCTCGCCCGGCAGACTCCGCCTCGGACATTCGAGTCAACCATAGTACCGAGGACCATGCCCTGCATGCCTATAGAAAGGTACCATCAGGATACAACGGGACGGGCGCTTTAAGCCCTTTCTGACCTGACAGGGCCCGAACGGTGTTGTAGGCGCCGACTTTTGTCTTACAGTGTTGTGGGCGTCGTCGTCAGCCCTCGGACACGGATCCTGACAAAAGCATACGACAACCACTACAATCCAAGAGAGATCTCACATCATCAACAGTAATAGGCGTATAGTCACTTCCTCGATGATGGAACCGAAGGGGGGATAGCGGCCCCACCTCGCATAGGGGTGGAGTAGCTAAGAGCCCAAAAGCGGGAGATCGATGAAGCAGACTCCAGCTTGTGCGGGAATACGTGGAGGTCGATCGGGAGATCGAACATCGTGGAGACGGTGGGCATGCACGTGCCATGGCCCGTGATGTTAATCGAAGGATCATCGCCGACGATGAAACCCTTCCTCACTTCGCTCGGGCAAGTTAGAACATCCCCACCGTAATGGCCTTGCTCCATGGCCTTCCAGAGGCCGTGATGCCCGAGGATTCGCACGGTGGGCCTAATGAGCTCGACACCAGCTAGCGTATGAGCGTGGTTGGAACACTTGCCATCCAACGCAATCCAGAGTTGGGCAGATCTGAAGGAGATCTTTGTGGGAAACTTCCAGGGCACATACAAGCACCCTGGGAACCCATGGGACCTCAAGATCTGCTGTCAGAAGGCCGGTGAGACCCTTTGCGGGTACATCCGGTGCTTCTCCCGACAGTGCAATGAGCTGCCTAACGTCGCTGACGCCGACATGATAGGAGCCTTCCTGTCCGGGATGACCTGCGAGTCCTTAGTTCATAAGCTGGGACGCAAGGGCCCGCGAACCACCAAGGAACTCCTGGACATCGCACTATCCACGCCTCAGGAGAAGAGGCGGTCGGAGAGATCTTCGATCGTCTCGAGGGCAAGGCAAGACAGGACGAGAGTGCCGGCAAGGGCACCTCCAATCATTCTGCCAAACGAAAGAATAAGAAGCAACGGCATGAGGACTCGCTCGTGACCACTGCTGACCGCAAGGGTGGTTGAAAGCCCACGGAGGGTACTCCAAACTACTTCGAAAAATTACTCGAGGGGCCGTGCCCGAACCACGCCTTTCCTATTAAGCATCTGCTCAAGGACTGTAGCCTCATGCGGCGGTTCTTCTCCAAAGGCTCCAACAAAGGGGAGCATGGGAAAGACCCTCCCCCTGCTATGAATGATGCCGAGGAGAAGGACGATGGCTTTCTAACGCCGGACGGCTGCCTTATGATCTTCGGAGGATCAGCGGCCTATGACTCCAAACGCCGTCAAAAGGTCGCACGCCGTGAAGTCTACATGGCCCAACCGACCACACCTCCATTCCTCCGGTGGTCGAAGTCCGCCATAACCTTCGATCGGACCGACCATCTGGATATCGTCCCGCACCTGGGGAGATATCCGCTCATGGTCAACCTAATTGTCGGCCCAAAGTGACTCACCAAAGTACTGATGGACAGAGGCAGTGGCCTCAACATCATGTACGCCAGGATGCTCGATGAGATGGGCATCAACTGGACACACCTCCGCCCAACCCGAGCACCTTTCCATGGCTTCGTGCCCGGGAAGCAGGCCATGCCACTCGGGGAGATCAATCTGCCCATTACCTTTGGGGATCAGTTCAATTACAGGACTGAGACCCTCACCTTCGAGGTGGTTGGGTTCCCCAAAACCTTCCATGCCATCCTAGGACGTCCATGCTATGCGAAGCTCATGGCTATCCCCAACGATACATACCTCAAGCTAAAGACGTCGGGCCCCCACGGGGTCATCACCGTCGACACCTCCTTCCAGCGCGCCTACGAGTGCGAGGTCGAGTGTTGCGGCCACGCCATAGCAATTGTAACACCCTATGTGTTTGGCTTCTACTAATTGCATTTCGTTTCATAAACATGTGCATCATCTATCTCATCATGCCATGGTCCCTGAAACATACATATGAAACATTCGCATATTCTGTTTGTTTCGTACTGGATTGCTTGTGAATGGTAGTAGTGCAACATATGAATGCAACATGAATTTCTCATATCTTGAAGCATGGCAACATGGTAGTAATGTGACAAGTATAGGATAACAACAAGGTCATGCAACATGGGAAACATTGTATTGAAACATATGTATGAATTGCTTGTTTTTATTTTCTGTATCACATGTGATCATTAGAAGTGGTATAACAATTTTGTAAAATGGTTGATCATGGTCTATTACACCTTAACTACACTTAGGTTACTTGTTGGGACATTGTTCATATAGATCAAAATGACCAAAATGCCCTTAAGTGAAGGTTTGACTAGAATTGACCCTAGGAGTCTCTTTGGTTGATCGAGTCAAAAGTCCAACTTAGAGACTTTGCATGGCTGTACACTCTTTACCAAAGTTGTAGCTAATTTATCAAGGAACAAAAGTTGTTTTATGGCCAACTCATTAAATGTGTGGAACATGGTCAAACCTGGCCCACAAGTCAGTATTTCATGCTGATTTCACTGAAAAAAATTGTCTAAGTCTTAAACTGCATTTTCAGTTGGATCAGGCCAACTTGGGCTTCATATAACTTCCGATCCGTGTCGAATGAGTTGTTGATTTCTAAATCAAAGATGTAACCCTACCATACATCTACATTTTTCATGTACACCATTTTGCAAAGAGTCATCGGATTAGCCGTAATAAGGCGTTGAATTCGACCGTCAGCGGTTCAATTCGATTGAATGCGTGCTATGATGGATCGACATTCATCGGACAACAAGCGCCGCCATGGGGGACACACGTCATTGGATCGATCGATCGCTGCCACGCGCCGGTCGGGCCCGACGCCACGCCGTTGTCCTCCACTTCAAGCCGCCGCCGCCCGACCGAAGTCGCCACTCCATTTTTATCTCTCGCCTCTAACAGCGCCGAGCCAACGCCGTCCACCATTGCCAACCAAGCATCATTGTGTTGCTCGAGCTCGCATGCAAAAATGCGCTGGCCATCCCCTTTCAGTAGCCTCGCCGTGATCCCCTCGCCACCCCACCCTCGGCCCAGTCGATTGTGCCTTGGTAAGGGACGTCGTCATTCCTTCCACCGCCGCCGTGGCTGTTCTCGCCGGAGATGATGCTCCATGCGGCCAGCTCTCCTCGCGCCATTGCTACCCCTCCTCTGCCTTGAGCTAGGTCCGGTGAACCCTACTGAAGCCCGTAGAGCCACCCGTTAGGGCCGCGACGCCGTAGCGTCGTCGGAGCCGGCCATGCCGTGACCGAGCGCCGCCGTGGCCATCGCCATCCCCTCTAGCTACATCCTTAGCTACAATAGATGGTTCCCCTAGGTCCGCTAGGATGAGGCGAGCACGTAGACACCCTTGCCTTCGCCGAAGAAGCTACCGGCGGCGAGTTGCGCCGTCGTCGTCCTCCGTTCCCCTGCCTGTCTCTCTGTCACGATGGTCCCGCGTGTCAGCCGCAGAGGCTCAGGCGGGAGCAAGCTTGGGCCGTGCCACGTCTTGGGCCGCGCCTGTACGCTTCACGGGCCGCTGTTCCGTCGGGCCGGTCCAACAACTGTGGCTGCGATTTGTTTCTTATTTTGTTTGCTTTGTTATTTCACAGCTTTGTATTGGTATTCAAAAATTTGTATTGCCTTGTATATAGATCCAAATGCTATGGTTCCAATTTTGTTGAGTTCCTGGTCATGTCTAGTATTTAATAAAAATATTATATGAGCACATGTTTTAGAAATTTTGAATGAATTAAATAGGACTTTGAAATGTGTTTTTAGATGCATGCAAACTTGTTTGAATTTTATCTTGAGTTTTTGTGGTCCAAAAATTATGAAATTTTGTGGGTAGTCTATTATTGCTTATTAGAAGCTCTGGTTAAAATTTCAGAGCTAGTGCATGTGTAGTTTTTAAGTTATAGAAATTCCTTTTATTAATGGATGGATCTTGTGTAAATTTTCATAATTTTTCTATAGATCCAGTAAAGGTAAAATTTGGTGAGTGCTATTCTTATACTATAAGGATGCTAGGAAAAATGGGAAATCTGTTGCTTGACACTTTTTAATAAGGTTTCCTAATTATGCTAAAATTAGACATGCCACCTGTTATTTTAGATACAGCAAATTCTACTTGCCCAATGGCTTTGAAATTTTTATGGTAGTCTATGTGCAGCATGAGATAGCTACTGTAATTTTTGTACATTTTTATGAATAGTTTTACTATATATTGCTTAAATCACCTAATTAACTAAATAAATTGGAAAATGATATTAAATAAATTATTTAGAAGTTTGCACTATACTTTCTGATGTTTCTTAGGTATGAAAAACAAGTTGGTAAACTTGGATTGATCAAATTATGCTTTTGCATCATCATTAAATAATTAAGTTAGCAACCCTGTCATTGCGGGACAGATTCTAGGTTTACTGGAATTTGATTTGGTTAACTTAAGAATCATGCTTTGATGTTTACAAATGAATTGTAGAGAATTTCATAAGCTTTCCAGAATGTCCTCTTGCAAGTCATTTGAATTTGTAGAACTCTGGTTGTGATTGAATTAAGGGACTATTTGTGTGCATATGAAACTTTAAATGTTGAATTATGTATGCCTTTACTATTTCTAAGTTTGTGGTAATGTGCCTAGGTGTTAGCCCTTTAACTGAAGATGAGCATCTTTATCTTAGGTTATGCAAGTTAGGTAAGTTGATCTTGTTCTTTAAGTTAAGTGGATACATGCTTAAAGTGATTTGAATAGAGCTAATTACTCGGTAAACGAGTGTCCAGTGATGCTTTCGTAAACACTCACTGTGATTCATTCATCATGAGCATCATGTCATTCCTTATGCATCCATGATATTTATCTTTTGCATCGGCATGCAATAGGTGTACCTGAAGGAGTAACCTCTTTGGAATTCAAGGAACTGAAAGCGAAAGCAGAAGCAGCGGCACGGAGATTCGTGGAGGAGGAGCCTTGAGGAGAAGTGCGACGAGGTCGCCGTTGAGTGCCCGGACCACCGTCCTTGCAACTTTGTGAAAGGCAAGCCCGGAGCATATTAAGCCTCCTAATTTCCGAAATGCGATTCTGAGATTATTGTTACATATATATATTGTTGCATTAAGTTTAGGTGTTGGATGCAAACCATTCTTTGCATTGGTTACCCAATCCTTGTCCAGATATTATTACCCTAAATCCTATGTAGCTCGAGGCTCGAGTAGTGCTTAGCGCTTAAACGCGGTAGAAGTCGGGTGATTTCTGTCACTGCGAGATATAGGAAGATACATGTGGCACGGTTGGCTATATTTGCTATCGTGGAAAAGAACCGATCTTAATTTGAAATGAAGACCCGGACGGAGGCTTGCCGGTTTGCGGTGACTCCATCGTGTCGCTTAAGGACCTGATTCTTGGAGCCTTTCTGTTCATGTTGAACGCATGCTCTCTCTTAGTTGGCCGTGTCCGATGACCGACCATGCTGGCCGAGTAGCTCACCTCGGGCGGGAGTCGATAAGTATAAAGTGCGCCTCGGAAGGGAGCCGAGGCGTGAGTCAAGGGCAGGTGATTTAAAAGTCCCGATCGTCTGGCGGAAGGGTAATCCCGAGAGTCTTGTGTTGATCGAACCGCGAATTTGGTTCTGAGTTGTTCCAAAGGTGACCCACGGCTACCCTTGCTAAGTATGCTGGGTGAGAGTTAGGAATACCCCTCACCTGAGTTGTAATTTGATTCGAGTCGCCGTCTCTCCCGGTTAGTGAGAACTTGACGGGCTTATCTCCAATGTAGATACACTTAATAACTTAATGGTTCGGAAATGATGTTATAGCGATGATGACCTTATTATTACTGCTATGGTTAATATTGTTTGCTCCTAATAAGTGAGTGCTCTAGTACAGGTGCTAATCTAGTGGACAGGTAAATAATGATAAGCTTGATAATAAGTTTAAATTGGTTACTATAATCATAAGCCTTTTATGCAACTGTGTCAAGCTAGCCCACCTGAAAAGCCTTGCATGATCCTTGGTGTCTTTTATTTCTGGTTTTGATGGGTAAGTCTAGCTGAGTACCTTCTCGTACTCAGGGTTTATCTCCCACCTGTTGTAGATGACCAGTTCTTCTTTGGTTGCTGCAAGTACTACCTTCTCCCAGCTGGGGATGAAGACTAGACCGTTGGGCGCGGTCTCTACTAGTTCTCGTACCTGATAATGCTTTTGTGGGACATGACTCTGATCTGGCAATGTATTTGAAACTATGAAGTTATGTACTAAACTATGTTGCTTCCGCGCATCTAAACTTGGTTTGTAATATTTTATTTGAACTCTGATGGATGTAATCCGAATGCTACTTATGAAATGTTGTAACGGATGATGTGTTGTGTTGAATCACTACGATCTTGGTTTGTATGTCGAGAGTTGGTTGAAATCCTTCATGATTTCCGGACTACAGGGATTATGGGAGCTTAAGTACAGGAATTTGATCGCTTTGGTGATTGTTTTTGTACTTACGTTCTTATGATTTGGTCAGTTCTGTTACAGCAATCGTTGCCTCTAGGGAACTCGTCGCCCCCAAGGAGGTCCTCATAGGTCCCAGCAGTTCCGAGGGTAAAACGGTACGCATTGGTACCACGCTTTCCTCCGAATAGGAAAGCGTGCTCATCGACTTCCTCCGTGACAACAAAGACATCTTTACGTGGAAACCCTCAGATATGCTGGGCATTCCGAGGGAGGTCACCGAGCATACCTTGAAGATCCACCCAGGCTCCAGGCCGGTAAAGCAACGCCTACGTCACTTCGACGAGGAGAAACGTAGGGCCATCGGCGAGGAGATAGCCAAACTTTCGGCGGCCGGATTCATCAAGGAAGTATACCACCCAGAGTGATTAGCTAATCCTGTTCTTGTACGAAAGAAGAGCGGGAAATGGAGAATGTGTGTTGACTATACGGGTCTCAACAAAGCGTGCCCAAACGATCTGTTTTCTTTGCCGCGCATAGACCAAATAGTCAACTCTACCTCGGGGTGTGTAACCCTCTGCTTCCTTGATGCGTACTCCGGCTACCATCAAATCACGATGAAAGAGTCTGACCAGCTCACGACATCTTTCATCACCCCCTTCGGATCATTCTACTACGTCTTGATGCCGTTCGTTCTGAAGAACGCTAGGGCTATGTACAAGCGCTGTATGCTCAAATGCTTCGGGGACCTCATCGAGCGGACCATTGAGGCCTATGTTGATGACATCGTGGTTAAGTCCAAACAGGTTGACCACCTCATTGCTAATCTTAAGCAAACCTTTGTGAACCTCCGAGCGAATGGCATCAAACTCAATCCCAAGAAATGTATTTTCGGGGTCCCAAGAGGCATGCTGCTCGGCTTCATCGTCTCCGAGTGTGGCATCGAAGCCAACCCGGAGAAAATTTCAGCCATCATAAGGATGGGCCCGATTCAGATCATAAAGGGGGTTCAGTGAGTTATAGGGTGCCTCACCACACTCAGCCGATTCATCTCGTGCCTCGGTGAATGAGGTCTCCCCCTTTATTGCCTCCTGAAAAAAGCCAACCACTTCGAGTGGACATCCGAGGCCCAAGAGGCACTTAACATGGTCAAACTACTTCTGACAAGGGCCCCGATCTTGGCTCCTCCGACCGATGGAGAATCCCTCCTGCTATACATAGCGGCCACCACGCAAGTGGTCAGTGCCACCCTAGTAGTAGAGCGGGAGGAAGAGGGGCACGCCCTCAAGGTGTAGCGCCCTGTATACTTCATCAGTGAGGTACTATCCAACTCCAAGACCCGCTACTCCCAAATCCAGAAGCTCCTATACGCCGTCCTCATCACCAAGAGGAAGCTACGCCACTACTTCGAATCACACACCGTGATGGTTGTGACGTCGTTCCCCCTCGGTGAGGTCATCCAGAGCCAGGACGCCATGGGAAGAACCGCAAAGTGGGCACTTGAGTTGATGGATCAAGGCATCACGTATGCCTCCCGAATGGTGATCAAGTCCTAGGTGTTAGCTGACTTCATCGCGGAATGGACCGAGGTCCAAACACCACCGGTGGTCATCGATCAAGAGTGCTGGACGATGTACTTCGATGGATCGCTGATGAAGAAGGGCGCCAGCGTGGGGCTGGTCTTCGTATCTGCATGAGGTACATGGTTCATCTCCATTTCCCCTCATCCAATAATGTGGCTGAGTATGAAGTGCTCATCAACGGCCTACGCATCGCCATCGAGTTAGGCATTTGATGCCTCGACATCTGGGGTGACTCCCAGCTGGTCGTCATCCAAGTCATGAAGGACTCGAGCTGCCACGACACCAAGATGGCTGTATACTACCAAGAAGTCCAATGGCTAGAGGACAAGTTCAACGGCCTCGAACTCAATCACATCCCAAGGCGCCTCAACGAGGCGGCCGATGTGCTTGCCAAAGCACCATCCCGTCGAGAGCCGGTGCCAATGGTGTCTTCGCCAGCGACCAACACAAGCTCTCAGTATGTTACGAGGGTTCGGAGTGGGCTAATGATGGCTCGTCCGATCCAGCCTTAGGGGCTAACCAACCAACGGCTCCACCCGGCCCTATGGTCATGGAGCTTGAAGTGGATCCAGCGATAGAGCCCGACCCGCTAGACGACTAGAAAACACTCTACCTCGACTACCTCCTCCGTGACACACTGCCGACGGACAAGATGGAAGCTCAATGGCTCGCACATCATGCCAAGGCCTTCGTTCTTGTAGAGGGAAAACTCTACAAATGAAGCCACACCAAGATCCTGCAGCTCTGTATCCCCGTCGAACAGGGGAAGCTTTTGCTGAGCGATATCCACGGTGGGGTATGCGGTCACCATGCCGCGCCTAGAACCTTGGTTGGAAATGCATTCCGACAGGGCTTCTACTGGCCCACTGTAGTAGCCGACACTGAGCAGATCGTACGCACCTACGACGGGTGCCAGCACTACGCTTAGCAAACTAACCTCCCGGCCCATGCACTCCAGATGATCCCCATCATGTGGCCCTTCATGATTTGGGGGCTCGATTTGGTTGGGCCTCTCAAGAAGGCACCCGGGGGCTACACCCACTTACTTGTCACCATAGACAAGTTCACAAAATGGATCGAAGCTCGGCCAATCTCCGTGATCAAGTCCAAGCAAGCTGTGTTGTTATTCCTCAACATCATCCATCGCTTTAGAGTACCAAACTCTATCATCATGGACAACAACACACAATTCACCGGCAAGAAATTCCTTCAATTCTACGATAAACAACACATCCAGATCGATTGGGCCATTGTTGTGCACCCTGAATGAATGGGCATGCGCGCATACAGGGCCTCAAACCTAGGATCTTCAACCGGTTGAATAAGTTCGGCACACGCTGGGTCGCCTAGCTCCCCGCAGTGCTCTAGAGCCTAAGGACAACTCCTAGCCAAGCCACCGGCTACACGCCTTTCTTCATGGTCTATGGATCAGAGGACGTCCTCCCAACCAACCTTGACTATGGAGCGCCAAGGATCAGAGCATACGATGAACAGGGAGCCGAGGCATCCCACGAAGACGCCATGGACCAGCAAGACGAAGCTCGCGACATCGCCCTCCTCTACTCAGCCAAGTACCAGCAGGCGCTGCATTGGTACCACATCCGATGGGTGTGGGACCGAGCCTTCAACGTCGGGGACCTGGTTCTACGCCTCGTGCAGAGCAACAAGGACCGTCACACACTCTCCCCACCCTAGGAGGGGCCGTTTGTCGTCGCGGAAGTACTCCGGCCTGGCGCCTACAAGTTGAAAACCATCGACGGTGAGGTCTTCACCAATGCTACGGAACATTGAGCAGCTACGTCATTTTTACCCTTAAATAAACGCATACATTTTCTTATCAGTTTTTGTCATAAAAAATCCCCAATCTTTCATGACATCCAACCCCTGCAAAGCGCGAGGGGTGGACCTCATTTGGGGGCTAATATAAGTACGTTTATCTTGTAAACACTCTATATGTTATCTTGCAAACATTCTCCATGTTTCCCTCTTTTCTCATGGTAAGTCCTAAAAGCTAGGATTTTAGAACA
The DNA here is from genome assembly GCA_904845875.1 of Miscanthus lutarioriparius. NCBI lineage: Eukaryota > Viridiplantae > Streptophyta > Magnoliopsida > Poales > Poaceae > Miscanthus > Miscanthus lutarioriparius. The sequence continues at coordinate 33,216,472 of CAJGYO010000011.1, read as the reverse complement.
AAACCTGAGTATAACTGGTCGGACTATAGGAAACCCACGCCCCAGTGGCTATGACCTCCTTGCTCACTAGCATGATTAGAATTTGCTCCCTAGCACTCTGAGTCTTTTGTGACCGTAACTATGGGAAGGGTCGGAAGGCATTAATCCTCCTTTACCAAAAAGAGGGAGAAGAGCTAAAAAGCTATTTGCCGTAACGAAATTTAAGAACTTGTTCATTTTTGCACAAATTCATCGCTTACAAAGTGAGTTCATCATGAAAAGGACTGATGTATTCATAAATACAAAAGACTGTTCACGCGAGGGCTCCCCCACATCTTATTTGATTCAATTTCTGACAAGTTCTACTATAAAGCACTACTAACGGTCACCGCGCCCACTCTCCATCGACGACGTCCTACCGCTCCACGGGATCCTCGAGGGCGTCGTCGTCTGCAATGTTGAGCACCATGTCGGTGACTATGGTGCCTTCGCTAGGGCATCCAGGGACTACGCCATCGTGATCAGCCACAACCCTGACAACGGCACCTGGACGAGGGCGCTCCGCACCTAGAAAATCCACCATGGCTGATGGATGTCTCTGACATCTCATCAAGCTTCATGAACTGACCGATATGAGCAGCAGTAAGGGCGCAACCCCCTATCAATGTAGTCCTGGGTGGCTTCCCCACCAACAAGGCTCGCCTAGAGAAGGTTCGCCGAAAGAAGTCCCCGTACGGCTCCATTCCGACGAAGGCCTTGCGGACGACGACAACAAAGTCGACAACGCTCAGCACCCTCCGGTGCGCCTCCTCCTTCGGCAAAAGTGGCCCCTTCTTGGCAAAGGTGGCCAGCACCATCTCATCTACATTGGATGACCTCAAGCTCGACATCACACTCTGGATTCACGAACGGATCTGTGAGTTCTCCTCTCCCTCGCATTACCCTCTCTCACTTAGGAACCACCGTGACATGCGAACGTGCTCGATGAGAAGGAGAAAGGAGGAGAGGTAGCGGCTCAAGAATAGGCGAAGGAATGGGACAAGAACTCCCCCCCCTCCCTATTTAAAGAAGAGGTGCAGCAGCTGAGGAAAGGCAAAAGGTTGGGACAAAAAACTCTCCCCTTCCCTATTCAATGTAGATGGGAAATCGATGCTGACGGGAATCCAAGGAGACGCGCCCGGACTGACGGGACACACTCTAGTTGATGAGATGTCGCCTGGTCAAATAGGATGTTGCCTGGGCATGACCCACCACTACCACACACCGGGCGCGAGAATCAGGGTGCACTAGCATAAAGGCGACTCTCCACTTCCCTAGGTAGGACCATGGAACGACCTGATGACGCAACCCCGTTAAGGGGAGCCCAACGGGCCTCCTGGGTCAATCGGACAACCCTGGTAAAATGATGAACAAAAGGCCATTGAAAGATAAGCACATCTATTTGCTTACTTTGCGTGTTAATTTCATTACCGAGCTTCGACCCCAGCAATGGCAGGGGCACGAACATCGCTCACGGGCTACCAAGAGTGTCTACTTGTTTAGACATCCTCTTCACCTGACCCCTCCTTACATTTAAAACTAGAGAGGCACAGTGTGCAGGTGTAAAACTTTGAGTAAAACTGGATGAACCGCTAGACCCTACGCCCCCGCGGCTACGTGTTTTTGTTCACCAGTATAATCGAATTCACAGTTCCCCGCACCCTAACCTTTAGCATCCACCTTCTCGAGAAGGGTTTAGAGGGGTCCTCCTGTAGAATCTCCTTCAAGGAGAAGCTGTCAGGTCACCTAAAATTGATCAAACGGCTCAGATCGCCGCCGAGAGATAGAAACGAAAAATTACAATGCTCATGCAGGTCACGCCGGCCCCATCGCAAACGTTGGACCCGAACCCCGCACAGACATGTCGGTAAGAGCTTCTCGTCGCTCATACCACCAAGGTAACATCACCAACCCCGCTTTCATTTTGATTAAATCGTACATTAAACCCATACATCCAAACATTGCATATGCAATCGCTGCATCTCAACGCTTCGTGTCGCGTCACGAAGCGGCAGTCGCCTCATTCGATATGAGCGGCAACTGACCAAGGTTCGAAGGTCAACCCACGAAGGGCTCGAGGTTGCCTTCACATCGAACAGAGGCAGGGGAGAAAAACTGAGATGAGCCCCAGCGGCCTTGCCCAACCCCGCTCAGAAGCGGACAGGGACACCTCGACCTTTCTCGTTCGATTCTAACATTGAGCCAAAAACACATAATCTCCATCGAGGAGAGGCCAATGGGCCACCTAAGCCTATCGAACGGCTCAGGCATCTATCGGGAGGTGGGTTAAGAAGTAGTGGAATGCCACATGAGGGCTCTGCCGACCCCGTTAGCGAATGATGGACCCGGATTCCACATGAACATGCCTATTAGCGAGCTCATTGAGCGCGACACTTGAGCCATCGACGCAAGTGTCGTCAGCTCAGCCCCTTCGGTTGTGGAAACCAAGGATGGGGTGACGCGTGAAACACGATCGACCCCTATCATGCCGCTTGATCCGAGATCGAGAGACCGAGGTTTGAAGGCTGGGCCGCAAAGGGTCCGAGGCCACCTCACATAAAACAAGAGCGAGGGGAGAAAACACAGATGAGCCTCAACGGCCTTTGCCCAACCCACATTGAGGCGGATAGGGTCATCTCAACCTTCTTGTTCAATCTAGCCTTTAGTCGAGCCCATAGAATCCCCATTGAGTGGGAATCTATTGGAAGGCAGGTCAAGGAGCAACGGAACGCCACCCGGGGGCTTTGCCAATCCTATCGCAAAGCAATGGGATTGAATTCCATTCGAACATCCCTATTAGCGAGCTCATCAACCACGTCACTTGAGCCATCGAGGCAAGTGACGTCGCCTCAAACCCTCCAGTTGAGGAAACCATGGACGGGGCAATAGTCACAAAATGAGCCGACCATTGACTGAATCCCCACCACGCGCGGGGGCTCGGGGAAGGCCGGCCCAGCAATGAGACCAAACGCACGGTCATGGAACGATCGTTAAAATCCTAAGTAAGGGGTACATGCGAATATAAGAGTAAGTTTGCCTACCCTTGCTTTGGTCTCCAGTAATATCCGCCCCAGCGACCGTAAGGGGTCGGATCTCACTCGGGGGCTGATAAAGGTATGAATACCTCCTTTTATCAAAATAGTCATTGCATCAGACCTCTTCCTCGCATTAAGGTTAGCGGCAAGGTTTGTGGGAATAGACAAACGAGCATGCCTAGTAAGACTGCAAAAACCCCGCCCCAATGGCTACAGTAACTTTGCTCGCCAGCGTAATCAAAATTTCTCCCTTATACACCTCGGGCCCTATAGTCTTAATGAATGGATCGCATAAACCTTTTTTCTCGATTGCAAAAGGGAAGAAACTAAGTTCAGACAAACAAAACAAAATTACGAAATGAAATTATGAATATATTTTTGGACTCAAAAGTACTGACACTTGTCCACAGATTATAGATAAATGTTTATCAGACTCATTCGACTAACTACTTCCTCGAAGGGAGAACTATGTCTTTTAGCCTTTCTACCAGGTTCCGTGAAATAGGAGTCACCACCTTCTCAATTTCATCCAGCTCGGAGTTTTCGTAGCCAGGCGTGATGCCGAGGCTCACTGCCTCCAAGTTAATTTCCCAATCATAATGAGAGCAGGCAACAACAAAGGCTTGGGTGATCCCAACATGAAAAGCGTTCTCCTCAAGCTGGTGCACCCGCATCATGACATCTACGACGTGGGTGCGAGTGAGACGGAACCGGCCGTGCCACCCCTAGGTCATCGAAAACCACCTTGACAGCAGCGCACGCGGAGATCATGCTTGTCACTCTTGCCTGAAGAATCCCCCGCATCTCGGCAAGCTCCATGCCCAAGCCCAGCAGATATGCTCTTGGCCTCTATTCTTTGAGCCACCGTGGCTCCAAGATCTGCCCGGAGGGAGCTGACCCCCTAACGCGCCTCATCGCGCTCTCAAACGTCCAGGTCGTGCTCCTCGTGGGCCATGCCATGTTCCAAGCAAAGTCTTTCTATAGTCTAGCGTAGCTCGTCTCGCTCCCTGCGCAACTGGGCAATCACCTCGGCATCCAGATTCACCCTCTACTGCAGGGCCACAGACCTATCCTCGGCTTCTAGCTTGAGATCCCGCTTCGTCTCTAGCTCAGCCATAAGGTCGACGGCCCGCTGGCAGGCCTCAGCATCCTTCTGAAGCAGCTCATCCCACTCCTTTTGGACCCTGGCAGCTGCCTCCTCATCCTGCTCCCGACGCGCCTCGGCTTCCCGCTGCCAAATCCTAGAACATCCCATGGACCTCCTCCGTGTCCCAACGCGCCTCGGCTTCCCGCTATTGGGTGGCAGCAAGCTAGGCACTCACATCTCCTCACTGCCAGGCCTCCTTGGTGAGGTGGTCCCATTCCACCTTCTGCTCATGGAGGAACCAGGATTTCTCTCGGCTACGAGCAATGAGGGATTGAAAAGAAGACCAGTGTCAAAAATACAAAAATACATGAAGAAAGAAGAAAGCAAGATGGAAGATCAAGCGGATACCCAGCCATTGGGAACAATGACATCATGCAGGATGCCCCTAGCCTAGTTCAGACATCCATCATTGCCGAGATCCCTTCGTCGAGACTCTCCCGCTCTATGCTCTCGGTAGCATCGTCGAGCGAGAAGAGAATAGATGTTGGGTCTTGGGGATCCATCCACTGGAGCAGCTACTCACCCCGCGCGGGTGACCCCCCGCTGCTCCTCTCCACCACCGCCATGACGCTCGGGGACCCTCCGGCTGGCCTCGGGCGCCGTCGCCTGGGCCACTAGTGGCACAGATCGTGTCGCTTCCTCGGTCACCACCATGGCTATGTTCGGCCGTGCCTGGCTTATCACGGTCGTGGTCACCTACACTTGCGACGCGGGGCCTTGACTTGCGGTGCCGCGCCCACCACAGAGGGTGCCACAAGCGCGGGCGGCAGCTCCGTCCGCTCCGACATAGGCGGCGGAGTCACCTCCGCCGTCGTTTGCTCGGCGACCCCGAGGGCGCTCCATCAGCCCCGGTGTTTGCTTGACCCACCGAGGGCACAGGCGCCACCGCAGGCAGCGCCTAACCGCCAACAAGGGTGCAACATCGGCTCTGCTCCTGCCCGAAACAGGAGCAATGTCGGCAACAACGGCGCCCGTCCCACCTGAAGAGCAACACTCTTCTTGGGCGCCAGCGCCAAAGAACGGCCCCGTCTCAACACTGCAAGAGTTAAATGGCATAGGTCACACAAAAAATAGAAAAATAGGAAAAATAGAGGAATTGGTGACTTACGCTGGCGCTATTGGGCGGTAGGAATGTTTTGGGGATGAACCCCAGATTCCTACTCCAACTCATCTAGGCGGGACCGTTTCAAGCCTGCCCCCTACTCCCGGGTAGAGGGTCTCGTCTCCCTTGCCTCCGGGGACATGGCAGCGGAACCACCCCTCTCTGTCGGTGCCTCGGGCATAGCAAAGATCTGCCCACCCCTATTAGCTCATGGGGCGCGGTAGTGGAGCCGCCGCCCTCCACCGGCACCCCGGGCGTGATGGTAGATACACCCGCTCCCATCGGTCCTGAGGATGGGCCGATGGTTTGGCCCATCTTCGTTGGCCGCACAGACTCACTTCCCCGCATGGAACGAGAAGGGTCCCTACATGGACGAGGTGGTACCTGTTAGCGTATCCTCGCCCTCCAAGATGCCCCACTCAATGTCGGAAACTACCTCATCAAACTCCTCCTCATCGTTGTCGTCGTCACTGTCTGTCTCCTCTCCTCACTACCGTTCTTGCTACTTCTGTAGCATCTTCTTCCTTTTGAGCTCCTTCGTCTTCCTATCCCACTCGGCCACGGTGCGATTTGCCATCACCACGAGCGGAGCCGGGCTATCCACGAAGATGAGTCTCTTCGGTGGGTCCCGCTATCCCGAGTTCAGCATCAAGGGGCCGGGAATTCAAGTAAAAAGGAGGCACAGGAAAGAGAACTTACAAAATCGATGAACCCCGGTTCCGACCGCATTGGGGGATGCCTCGGCACCGGATACACGAAATCAAGGACAATGCCGGCGTTGTCCTTCGAAGGCTCCATCGCCTCCTTGATGTGCTGCGCCACTTCGGTGGGAGGGAGCGCTTCATTGACAAGTGTCATCCCTTCGAGCAACACCCCGAGCACCATCGTATAGGGGAAGCATGCGGCTCATCAGCGGCACCACCCTTCGCGTATGGTAGGCCCCGATGATCCCCGATCCCTTCACGCCCCTTTCCTTTAGAATTTAGAGGGCGGCGAGATGGTCCTTGATCTTCTTCTTATCTTTGTCCGGGACACCCCACTTCCACGACCCCGGGACCTCTTCGATGATGCACCCAGAGAACGCTGGCAAGGGGGCGGCAACGTCGTCTTTGATGTAAAACCAATGTGAATGCCACCCCTTATTGGAAGTCGACAGACGCATCGATGGGTATTCGTTCACCCGGTTGTTGCGGAGATGAATGCCGACGCATCCCACCGGCACGCTCAGCTCTTTCTTCCCGACCCTCTTCTTCAAAAGGTTAACGACGAAGAGATACTACCACAGGTCGAACTGGGGACTAATCCCGAGGAATCCCTCACACAGGGTGACGAACGCCGCAATGTGCTGGACCCCATTGGGAGTAAGGTGCTGCAACTCCACCTTCTAGTAATCCAATAGCCCCGAAGGAACTTGTGGGTAGGTATGGTGAATCCCCGCTCGTGGAAGTGAGCGAAGGACAAGACATACCCTTCGGGCGACGACAGCTCATCCTCATTACCAGGTAGCCGCCACTCCTCGGCGGTGGTCAGTGGGCAAAGGAGGCCATGGCGAACGAGGCCCTCCAGGTGCTGAGGGGTGATGTCGGATCTGCACCACGACTCCATTGAACAATTGGGAGGGGGTGGATGCGAGTTTGATGGTGGCTACAATGCGGATGTGAGCCTAACAGCGGCTGCGATGCAGGTGTGGGAGGTTCAGGCGATTGGCGGTGGAGGTTGTAGATGCAAAGGCAAGGAGGCAAAGTACGGAACCCTAGGGGCAAACCCCTTAGTTTTATAGGGGCGACGGATGCGAGAAGAGCAACCGCTCGCCTAGATCTCTGAGCCTACCACGATACACCACCATGTCACGTCGCGGGATATGCGCCCACGATCCCTGTCCTTTCCCACCAAAATCGCGCCGGACGTTTTTGCCTTCCTGAGCAGACCAGGACTCTTTTCCCACAGAGGGGATATGGGTCAAAAAGCTTTTCTCTGGCCCGCCTAGGCCCAGGAGTTCAAGGGCTAGCCCAACAGTTTTGATGGCCCTCCCAAATGAGGGATGGGCCCACGAGCCGCCAGAACTCAGGAGCACAAGCCTCAAGGGAGCCTCGATCCGCAATCGAGTCCCAACCGGGCTAACCCTAGACAAATCCCCATGAATAGAATACTAGGGTTTCCTTTAAACTATCCAGTTGACAAAAACCAAAACCCACAAAGGGTCCGAAATTACCCCCTGGGCGATTCTATCCGAATCACCCGGGAGCTCGGGGGCTACACCCGATGGGTGCGCTCGCGCGCACCCTCTGATGAATCGAAATACCCCCGGGTGATTCTGCCCGAATCACAGGGGCTCAGGGGCTACACCCATCGGATGCGCTCGCGCGCACCCTCTAGCAAGTCAAATCACCCCCCGAGCGATTCTATCCGAATCACCGGGGGCTACTGTCGGGGACCTAATACTAGGGTACCCAATGAGGTGGAACTAATATCCATCAAACGTTGATGCTCCCAAATAGACAAGAATGAAGCTACACTTCTTGCCTAGAGGACTAAAGATTGGCTCCACCTCACCCGACGTCTGAGGGCAAGCTCTGCCTCGCCCGATGGCTGAGGGCAGACTCCGCCTCACCCGACGTCTGAGGGTAGGCTCCACCTCGCCCAACGGCTGAGGGCAGACTCTGCCTTGTTCGACAGCTGGGAGCAGGCTCTGCCTCGCCCGACAGCTGAGGGTAGGCTCCGCCTCGCCCGACGGCTGAGGGCTAGCTTCACCCGACGTCTAGAGGGTTGGCTCCACCTCGCCCGATGATTGAGGGCTGGCTCCGCCTGCCCGGACAGCGAGGGCTAGCTCCACTTCACCCGACGTCTGAGGGCTGGCTTTGCCTCGCTCGATGGCTGAGGACTGGCTCCACCTCGCCCGATAGACACTGCCTCGTTCGAAGGCTAAGGGCAGGCTCCGCCTTGCCCGACGACTGCACCCTGCTCTTTCATAATGACGAGCACAGGGTACGACGGGACATTCAAGTCAACCACAGTACCAAGGACCATGCCCTGCATGCCAGCAGAAAGGTACCATCAGGATACAACGGGACAGGCGCTTTAAGCCCTTTCTGACCTGATAGGGCCCGAACAGTGTTGTAGGCACCAACTTTTGTCTTACAGTGTTGTGGGCACCGCCGTCAGCCCTCGGACGCGGATCTTGACACAAGCATACGACAACCACTACAATCCAAGGGAGAACTCACGTCATCAATAGTAATAGGTGTATAGTCACTTCCCCGCATACTCCCCATAGAGTCATGGCTTGGCACCCTGACACACCGCACCGTCCACTAGGGGAGGATGGGATGTGACCACTCGGCTGAAATAAAGCCAGAGCCTGGCCCTATCAGGATCAGTGAAACATGCTATCCCTGGCATGGTCTGCCATGTCAGCAGGGCAGGCTCAAGGGAAAAGGAAGACCCAGCACCTTCGAAGGACCTTCTCTACCTTTGGTTTTTTCCTCTTTCTTCTGTCTGTAACCCCTGCTCTCTCTTGGTCTATAAAAGGGAGGGCAGGGCACCTCACTAGAGGGATGGATCAATTCCACACACACACAGCCAAGCAGCAACCGAGCTCTTGGCATCCTTTTGACCTTACCATCGGAGACTTGGGACCTGTCCCTCTCTCGACCATTTGTACCCCCTACTACGAACCTTTTTCAGTACTAATAACATGAGTAGTAGCAAACTGAACATAGGGACATTCTGCTCGAACCAGTATAAACCTTGTGTCCTTTAGTACACCATCTGAGCCTAACGCACAACAAATATAAATTTACTAGTTGGTGTTTGTTTGAAACACCGATAGTATGTTTCAGACTGAGGATTTGAAAGTGCATTTGTCCCTATGTGGGTTTTGGTGTATTGATGACATTCAAATTAGGGACTAATGTGATCTTAATGAGATATGTCGCAGCTATTACTCATTATGTGCTCTCCAATGGTTTTATTTTTGTTTTTGAGTTTAGGATCCACCGCACTATAAAGAGGGATGCAAACTTAGTTGGTCTAAGGAAGATATAGTGATCAAGCATAAAAATAAAATCAAAAGAGAGACACTCTAGCACTCTATGAGCACGTAGAATATTTTTCAGTGATAGTTGGTGTCGGAAGTCCCGACGTAAGCTAGAACTCCCGACAGTCGAGAAGTCATGACTCATGCCGGAAGTCATAACGCCCAGTCACTTAGCCTGCATAGTAATTGTGGTCCATCGGAAGTCCCGATGTGAGTCGGAACTTCCGATAGTCGGAGGTCCCGACCCAAGTCGGGACTCTCGACCCAAGTCTATATGATACGATTGGACTATATACATTCTAATAAATTTACATTTAATCTATGTACTAGATTTGAGCCTTTTCAACACACAAAACACATGAAATGGCATGTGAGATCATGTACCGAACTAGGGTACATAATTCCTTTGACTAAACCTAATATGCCTTAGGTAATTAAACCAAACAACAAACACATAGATGTGCTATGTAAATAAGATAAAGTCATTCTAGTAGTGTGGACACATAGCAAATTGTGTTGCACCTTCTCCAAAGTAGCCTCCCATTATTGTTGGTGGTGGCGGCGGGGGTGGCGGCGGAGGACCCTTGTTCTTGTGATTAGGCAGGTGCAATATGGATCATTGCATAGTGCCTCCTGTGAATCGGCATCGTTGTTGTTGTCGTCCTATCCATCGTCCTTGTAACCGCTGCTAACTTCCCTTTCTAGATTGAAGATACGGTCCTACAGGTAGTAGATGTACTCCACATGCGGATAAATAGGTCGAGGATCGACCCACCTAGTGAACCCATAGTTTTCTTCGGCCAAGGAAGACTATAATAAGTATGTCATGTAAGTTGTATAGATGAGGAACATATTGAAGAAACAAATAGTAATAGCAAGTACCCATGGTCGTGGGCATTTGAAGAAACGATGACCTCCATCTATTCCCTCAGTGAACATCTACACTAGGCAGTCCTCACCATGCATATATTTTGGCCACTCTTCTTTCCGTTCATCGTATCCTCTCAGTGGTGCCTCTTTGGTGAAATCACTTTTGCTCTAAACTAGAAACCTCTCATAAAGAGCTTCCTCAAAGAAATCAGGACCAAGAGGACCCTCCCACCTAATGGTTGTTCCCTTCCCCTTTTCTCTCCCTCTAGACAACCCTCCAGACATTGGTACTGCAACAAAAGAAAATACTGAGGAGTGCTCTTTTTCCTTGTTTTGTGTGTGAATGAGAGGGAGTGATGGGTTATTTATAGGTTGAGAGGAGGAATGGAGGCCTCTCAATGTGCCATGTCAGCGATCTGTGTGCCTCTTCACCTTAGCCCTTGGATCAAATAGTCATAAGATGGATGGTGGAGATGGAGTGGAGTTGTGCTTCCTTGCATACCAGTACTATGTCAGTGAAGTGATAAATCGCTGTTGTCCTTGTATATGAAAAGTCTATTTGTATTGTTTGAAAATCCTAGGTTTGTTCACTGTTGCTTGGTAACCCTAGATTCATTTGCAAAGCGTCTGTATGATACGATTGGACTATACACGTTCTAATAAATTTACATTTAATCTGTGTACTACATTTGTGCCTTTTTAGTAGTGTAGTATGATTAATGATTCACAGAAAAAATTTGTAAGAGTTTCCCTTGTTTCAGGAGCATCCACAGTTACAAACAGAGACATCATTATATATTCCAAACATTTAATCATCGAAGGAGCAAAATGCAACCACAACGAACATCACAACCAACATAACATGTCCTGCACAGTCCAAATAGTCCACAATGTCCATACAGTCCCAAATAGTTACAGAAAATTAAATACAAAATCCATAATAGTGCATACTAACATCTAACACAACCCTCACTGCCTCCTACTCTTGCCCATACCCTTGTGACCGAGAGCGCTCGTACCTGGAGTGTAAGGGTCACACGGACGGCGTCGCCTAGTGCCTGGAGGCGGTGTAGGCTAAGTCGAGGGAGCATCATGGAGCTGAGAGGGGCCAAGCTCCTCGTGCCTCTGGTCCACGTCATCGTCCTCATCCTCGTCCCCATCCCCTGTAGCTGCTTGGCTAGAGGAACCCAAGCCTCCTCTGCCTGCGGAAGGAACGTACACATCTTGCGTCATGTCTGTCCTGCAACCACAACGAGCAGCCGCACGACGTAGCCGACGTGACAGCCTCTATTTGTAACATCCCTGATGTTATAAAGTACTTAAAAGGTGATCATGTCATCATTATGCATAATCATCATGTATCAACTCATGAATGCATTTCATGCTTAATTTATAGCATGTAAATGTTGTTATGAAGTGTGTTATATGTTACATGAAATAATAGTGATTAAGAAACTTTGTGAATTTTAATGTGGGAATCTATTAAACAATTCAAATTCTTCCTTAATAAAAGTTTAATAATTTTTTGCAATGCTTGGTGTGAATATTGTTTTATGATATGTGTTGACTTGTATGGATGAATCAATTTCAAAACATTTGTGTTTAATTAGATTTCCGAAAACCCGAATTTCCAGCATTTAAAGTTTACCCTGGAAAACCTAATTCAAAATCTAAGCACATTTTGGGGTTGAGCCTAAAAGCAAAAGTGTAGAGCTTGTCGAGTTGTACAAAGTTGGTTTTTGGAGTTTTCAAAGTTGTTTTATGAAATTTGAAGTAATTTGAAAATGCGTGATTCTTTAAATGTCCCATTTTTGAATTCAAATTTGCATTTCAAAATGTAGACCGAATTAGGGGTTGGTTATAAAAGCAAAGTTGTAGAACTTTTGATTTTGAACAACTTTTATTTTTGGAGATTTTGAGTTGTTATACAAATTTGGGAGTAATTTGGGATTTTTAAGCGAGTGGCAAATCTGTAATTACGGTGAGCAGTGTTCATGGCAGTACACCTCACCGACAGTGCAGTGCGATCGGCTTCAGCGAGGAGTCGGCCCTCGGCGTCATGTTGGCGTGGGAAAGGCTCCTCGTGGCTTCTTCGTCCTTCTTGGCGCATTATAAAGCTTACGACGTCGCCGTTCTCCTCTTTCTCCTTCTCTATTCTTCTCGCCGCCATGGCCTTGCCGCCGACTGCCTTGTGGTGGCCGCGCGCCCTTTCCTACTGCCCTCCTGCTGCGCCTCGAGTGTCGCTACGTGTCCAACGCCTCACGCCGCCCCTCCGTGCCCATTTTCCGCACCACCACCACGGCCGTCAGATCACCGTCGCCACGGAGCAGCCACTCACCGTCGTCTCCAGCCGCTCACATGGCCAAGAGGCCATAGGCCACCTCCGCCCATCTTTGCGGTCATCCTCTAGCTCGCCTCGCCACCCGTCGCTTTCGACCACCCCTTCAATTGCCGCCACGAGCATCGGCCGGCCGGAATCGCGTCTCTCCAAGCGTCCTCTGTTTGAAAATCACGACCAGGGACTTCGTCTTCAAATTCGAGATTTGTGAGGGGCTTTTCTGTGAACCGTAGACTCATGTGAATAGTGCCGTTTGGACCTGTTTGCTTTGAAATCGGCTGGAACTTTGAAAATTCATAGTAATTCATAGGAAATTCGTATAATAGCAAATGAGGACTTTTTGGAATCCTTGTGAAATTGTCTATGCAGTAGATCTATAATATGGCATGTTTTAGTTTAAAGTTTTAGCTACAAAAATAGATTTGTGCAGTAAGGTTGTAATACTAGTTGAATTTGTTATTTTCCATAACTGCAAATCTAGGGCTCCAAATGAAGTGAAATTTTTTTGGCATGCTACTCATGTGATAGTTGATGTGTGGTAAAAATTTCATGAGTATTGGATGAAGTATGAGTGAGTTTTTGGTTTATCTCGCTCTCACATGATTTCTTGCAATAGCAAATTATCTTTTTCATAGAGGCAGCTATACTTATGCAAATGGTATGAAATTTGTACAGTAGACTATTGAGAGGATATGTGAGCTACTGTAATTTTTGTAGAAGTTATTGTGCATTTTTGGTATATGTTCATAAATACACCTTGATGTCTAAATAAATTAAGAAATGCTTTAAGAAAATTTATTTAGAGGTGAGCACCATGCTTTCTGGTGTTCTTTAGTCATGTGTGAAATGTTGGTAAAGTTGGTTTTGCCCAATTATGTGTTTGCAACATAAGTTAATAATTATTTTCTTGCAATTGTCGTTTCGGGACAGTTTTTGGGACTGTTTGGATTACCTCATGATAATGATGTTTTTCGAGAAACTTGTTAATAACAAAGTTGTAGATAATTCATGTATCTAGCTGCTGTTAAAATTTGGTGGTATTTGGCCTTGTGGTTTGTGAGTTATGCCTATTTAAAGTTGGGTTTCAGAAATGGCTGCTCTCTGTCATTTGGGGACCAGTTTCTGTAAATGGGTATATTTGACTTAGTTAACTTGAGAATCATGCTAAGATGATTAAAGATGAGTTGTAGAAAATTTTATAAGCTTTCCAGAATGTCTTGTTGCATGGCTATTGGATTTGTATAACTCTAGTTATGATCCAAACATGAAGCTGTTGTTTCCAGTCCTGAAATAGACATATGTTAGTTAAATAGCAAACCTTAATGACTTAGGTTTTGATTGAATTTTTGATTGAGTGATGTCCTTGGATCATTAGTTGGTAATGATCTTTGGCAATTGATGTTAGTATTCTGGAAAGGTTTAGTTAGTTTTGACTTGTAACTGTACCGTGAAGGAAAGTTGTATTCAAGTTACTTAATCTTTTATGCTTTCACCAATGCACCTCCATGCATCATGTCATACAATCCATCATGCTAAAGCATGCATTATTTATTTACGTGTAGTGCATACGTGAGTGAGAAGGTTCGCGTTGACTAATCTTCGGATGAGTGTCATCATTCAATGGTGCTCGCGTTGATCAAGTGTTGGAGAAGGTTCATCCATCAATGGTGATGCTGTCAAGTCTAACTCCGTAATCTCTCTGTGGAACTAACCTTTTCTGCCGACCAAGGCAAGCCCCGGATGCATTTAAACCCTACCTTGTGTTTTACAAATTGATTTCGCTTTTGCTTTCATATACTGCATTAAGTGATTAGGCGTTAAGTGAAAACCTAATTGATGCATGACCAACCTTGTTTTTCCATATCTACCTTGTTACCAGTTTTAATTCGTATATGGCTAGTTATGCTTAGTCATGCTTAGATAAATAAAGGTCGGGTGATTACCTGTCACCTGCGAGTTTTAAATGGAACTTTGGTTACTTATGTTATCATGTGATATGGGAATTTGGATTAATAAATCTAGACCTGGCGGACTCGGTGTGTGTGAGCCACAAGACCTGGTAATGTCTTGTGAGCGGGTTCTTTCCGCCTGTGTCGATTAAGGCCCGTACCATTGTTGAATTGCATGAGGTAAGAATTTGTAGTACTAACCACATACTCCGGTAAGCCTTAACTTGGCGATTCTATTACGAGAATGGCTACTCGCGCACTGGGAGTGGAGAGATGGCGGGAATAGCGTGTACCCACGTGGCAATGGGCTGGATTGGTGGAGTACTGTATTCTCGGGTGGCGTGGACCCATTCTTGTTTTAGAGGATCCGAGGATAGGTTGATATATGTGAGTCGGGGACCTGCATATGTCGTGTGGTCTGGAATCCCCAGCTGGGTTTAATCGGTTCGAATCGTCGTTGCTCCTCGGTTATGGAGACTCAACTCACTGTTCATCATCGTAGTAATAAATAACTAGAACTTGAGGATGGTCTGTGAAGGTGTTGGTTATGAAGTTTCATGATCTCATTACGGATCATGTCAGCTTTGTATATGATCTTATGAAGTTTTAAATGTTGACATAAAGAATTTCGTTAAAGAGCTTTTACGCAAAAAGAACTTTGATTATTGCTAAAGCCATACCTTGAATCCCTGAGCCTGCATTCCTGAGTTCTATCAATTTTTATTTCGGTTAAGTCTTGTTGAGTACTTTTGTACTCAGGGTTCGTTGACCCTTGTTGCAGGTGAGGCTCATGAGCAGATCTGTTTCGGATCGTGCTGCATGACTGTTGTTCAGTGCGATGACGATAATTAAATGTGTGGCCCTTGGGTAGGGCAGCTTATGTTGTGTGTTTTGTAATATATTATAATGCCACTCCACTACTTTGGTTTGTTTTATTATCGAACTTAGTTTGTAAGGTTGAAACAACTGGTTTGTAAACTAAGTTATCGTAAGACTTCCGCTATTTTACTCTGGTGTATCTATTTGAATAAACTGTTGTAATACTACAATGACTCTGTAATGGGATCCTGCTCGGAAATCGTGGATGATTCGGGGTTCCGCGGGGACACCCGACAGTCTTCTTAAGTTATCGGGAACATATGCATAGTCGTCAGAGGTCATTGGACAGTGACAGGTGCATGTGGGCCCTATAATTTAGGAGGTTCTGCCACACTATTGTACAAAATTATGTTAACTGAAAGAATCTAACGTATTAATAATATGTTTGAAAGAATATTTTGAATCTTACATCTAGGAAGCTAAGCATGTAGTCATCCCTGACTCTCGGCCGAATGCGCTCAATCTCTTCAACGGAGCATTTGAGTGTATTGCCCTGCAACAAAGTTCTCAGTAATAATACTTCTAAACAGATAACAATAGGTTTTGTTTTCTTTTGTACAAGAATCTAACATATTATAAGGGTGATACGGCTCGAAGGTGGCACTAAATAAAATGGATAACTCCTAATGTCGGTCCAAAAATGCCTAATGTATTGGTATGCAACTTAACGTAGAAAAATAAGGCAATTGACTTACCACTCTGCCAATGATCGGTCCTGCCTCCACCTGCCTTCCTGCACAAGTAGATTGGTCGTACGCCGTGTCTTCATCGTCGGAGGACTCGATGTCGGCGTAGTCATCTTCTATCCACTGTACCCTCAGCCTGCAACGTGTCGCACGCTGGTACCAAGCTTGATCCCGCCTGAACTCATGGTTCATGTGCGGCTCGTTGTTCTCGTCCACGTTGTCGTGCATCTCCTCCCATTGCTCAATGAAGGACTGGTGGTGCTTCTCTTAGTCAAAAATCTTTCTGTTCTTCTGACGATCCAACCTGCACATATGTCATCGTTACTTGAATCCATGTGCATGTCACCATATTAATATAAATGGACCATCACGAGACATTTGAAATAGCAAAACGCTTACTTGTGTAAGTCAACGCCAATCGAGAACGGAGCCGTAGGCCAAAGCTATCTCACTCCAAATTGGCGTGCAACTCTATCTGGCAGGTGGAACTCGACAGCATAGAAGCAGATTAGAGGGCACCTCATCCTATAGAAGTCGTCGTCGAACCCACAAACGTTGCTCAACTAAAAAGGAAGTGCCCCCTCTCCATCGTATGGCTCCCACTCCACCTGCAACATGTCCAAACAAGATGTTAGATGGTATACTAATCCATTTCAAACCAGTATGGGAAATAAAATTTACTTACACTAGTCAGCTGTCAGTGTGTCTAGCTCATTCGTGAACTCAATGTACGCCCGCTCTAACCTCACGTACGGAACCCTGACCTAGTCCCAAAGGTACGCCCACGTGGGCTGCTAACTTGGAGGCTGACCTTGGAACCACTCACGACGAGCTAGAACCTCTGGACGGCCAACTGGAAGATGAGCCCACATCCACAGCTATAGTAGGTACACGGATCCACCAAGTGACGCGTTGGATGAAGTCCGACGACACCCCTTGCACAGCTGCCAGTATAGAAAACCCAAGACTGCAGAACCCCAGCTGTAGTGACCCGCCTAGTCCCAGTCACTGAGGTAGTGGACCCACATCTAGAACGTAGTGTCACACGTGGCGTCGGGGAAGAGAACACAGACAAATAGGTGTAGAATCCGTGCCCTGCTGTAGTACCCAACTGTCTACTCATCTGCCTCCTCGAGGCACTGTGCGAACTCTTGCTGGAGCCAGGAGATGAGAACTCCAAAAGTGTGAGCCCCTTGCTCGCCAAGCTCACGCCCAAGGAAGGCCTCCACTCATGCTCTCCAGCCTTCTGACCTACACTGCCCGGTGACTAGGTTGCCGTGAATCCTCAGGCCTAGCTTCTTCTGATAGTCCTAGAGTGTGACTGTCATCTCCCCGAAAGGTAGGTGGAAGCTATGAGTCTCCGGCCACCACCTATATTTTAGACAAATCAAGATTACATGTCAAAAAGGCAAGCACATGAACAAATGGCCATGAATGGAGGCAATGATTGAATATAATACCTGTCAACCAATGCAGTTATGGGCAACCCACGATGAACCTAAAAAGAGATGACATCCAAGCCAACTCTTTGTAGGAAAGGAGTGTACCTGTCGTCGTACTGCATGTCCAAGAATCCACTATGGGTTCTAGGATGAAGGAGCGGAAGGTCCTGCATGGAATAAAACATAGTCTCCTATTACTTCACGAACACATGTACGCTCACCAAAATTTGAACAAAACGTATAAATTATTACCTGCCCCTGCGCTATGAGACATCCTCGGTGGGTCTCCTCGTACGTCGGGTCGAGCAGGTGGAATTGCGCCATCCTACAAAAAAAGTCAATGAATTAGAAATTCAATATGCAATGAAACATGAACTTAGAAATGTACAAGTAATTGACACAATTACAAGCATAATTAATTAAATGAATATGACAAATATTAAGTAATATAATCAACCAATAATCGCACCTCACTAATCTGCCAATGGCAACTTCGTGAATTGTGGCGTTCCTTGTCACACACAACTGTATAACGGCGCTCCGCATATGAATGCAAGACCTTGTAAGGTCTCTTTCGTATCACTGCAAACTCCTGCAACCACCTCTTCAATGCAAGGAGGTCATTGAACACTCTCCCATTCTCAATTACCATGTTAGGGCCGGCCTCAGGAGCTTCTAGGAGCTCATCATCACGTCCTTCTGCACACGCCTGATCGGAATGAGCAAGATCGCTGAACTCGTGAAATCTTAGATCACGGCGGTTGGGAAAGATACACCTCACCATCTCAACATCACTCTCTGTCAGCTCTCCAATAGGGCGATCATCATCAGAATCAAGAGCCCCTGCCATCTCATATGGCTTTGAATCATGCATAATTTCAACACTATTGGAGCCATGGAATCCATTTCCAAAGTGCACTTGCACAGCAACAGGGGACACATCCATATTCTCAGGAATGTCTCCTACAACATAAGTTGAGAAATGAGGAAAGAATGAAAGAAATGGATGTAAGGAAGGGGGTAAGCTCCCAAAAACCATGCGGTTAAGACACTTACTCGGATGATTCTATGTCAAAGAGATCTCATGAGGAGGATCTATCACAAGAACATGAGTCTGACAAGCATCTCCAACTACCGTAATGGGGGCAGATTGAGCATCGGGAACCGTAGGTGCAACCTCCACATCCATATCAGGTTCTGGAACAGGGAGGGTCGATGTGTGCCTGCTGACCCATTGGTGGGGAAAACCCATGAGGGATGGGATCAACTAACACCCGACGCACAACCACGTCCAAACATTGCAGCTGGCTCTTCATAGCCGATCTCACATAGTTCTCCCACTGATCCGCACAATCAATTGGGATCATTCACCTGAGGATGTTGCGAGGAGAACCTAGGTGTAGTACACCATCAACTGCAATGTCATCATCTCCAAGGCAATGCAGCTCCTCCCAAGCCCTTGCAACCATCTCAATAAATGAAGGCCTATCATTGAATAGCACAGGCACGCTTTGCATGTCAACAAACTCAATATATCCATAGTGATCGTATTTAACGGTGCCTCCATGATATATGGTCTTTAGGTTGTCCATCTAGTTCAAACACATAACGAAACACATGTCCTTTAGTCCAAATTAGATGGTACATAGTACTTAACAAGTATTTTCTAACTACAAACTAAGTAAATAAGATAACAGCTAGATCCTATTTAGTTAACTAAATATGTAACTATCTTATCTAAGTAGCTATCTAACTATATCTACGTACCTATGTATTTATGTTTCTATCTATCTACATATATATCTCACTAGATTACTAACTAAATCAACTACTTGAGTCATCGCATTAACTAGTAAATAACAAATGCCAACTGAGTAGGTATATTGCATATTCACAATTTTTACGTTTCCAACGACTGATCCGCGGACGTCGACGAAGTCGCAGCGGACGTCGAGCGTGGGTCAGGCCGACGAGCCAGGGCGGCGGTGGCACGGCCGGCCGCTGCAGGTGCTAGGGCCGGTGGTGGCGCGGCCGACGACGGCGGTGGTGGGCTGCGGCGGCGCGGGCATGGCAACGGCCGAGGTCAAGGTCGGGCACGGTCACGTCACGGCACGCATCCGGCAGGCGCGGCGGCGCGGCCGGCGCCGCGGGCGTACGTCGGCGCAGCGAGGAGGGCGCGGCACGGTGCGAGGACCGGAGAGGGGACCGGGCACACAGCGTTAGGGTGGCATGTCTTTGGCGGGAAGCGCGTGGCGCTCTCAGACGACCTCTCGGCGCTGGGCGGCCATGGTGGCACCTGCATGCCTCTCGGGCGCGGGCGTGGTGGCAGCGAGGCACGGCCGTCCGTGCGCGGGCGCGATGAGGCGCATGCGGGCGAGGGCGGCCGGTGGAGGCACGTGCGCGGGTGGCGGCGGCGACGCTGCTCTGCTCGGGTGAGAGAGGGAGAGGGAGAGGGAGAGGAAGAGAAGGATGGGGCCCATATGTAATAAAGGCTCGACGCCAGGGTTAATGGCGTCGAGCTCAGCACCAAGATCTATAGTGCCGAGCTCAGCGCCAAGATCTATGGTGCCGAGTTTGGTGCCAGGGTGACTGGCGCCGAGCTTCCTGCCATGTCACCTCCATGTGGGTCTCGAGCCCAAGAGCTCGGCGCTAGGGACGCTGGCGCCAAGACGTGTTAGTTCGGCGCCAACAACGATGGCGCCGAGTTAAGGGTCCAGATTCTGAAATCTTTCCTCGAGGGACATATTTGTGAAAAACTTTCAAAAAAGGGTGAAAAAATAAAAAATTCGGTTTGTACTATGGGTCTACCATGTCCTCACTGTACTATGGAATGATTGGAGGCAATAGAAGCGTGGAAAATGTAATTCCTCTGTTCATAAAAGAATATAATTATGAGTTACGTATAGGTCAATCTAGTTTAACTTTGACCGAATTTATAGTGTATCTAGCATTTATGTCTCCAACGGGAAATTTGAAAATAGACCGGTGGTAGTTGGTACTTCTTTTGTCCACAAAAGAATATAATTATGAATTGCGTACATGTTAAACTACTTTAACTTTAATCGAGTTTATAGTGAATAGTACTAACATTTATGTCTCCAAGATGAAGTTTGGAAATAAATTAGTGGTAGTTGGTACTTCCTCTGTCCACAAAGAATGCAATTATAAGTTGCGTGCAGATCAAACAAATTTAACTGATCGAGTTTATAGTGAATAGTAATAATATTTATGTCTCTAATAGAAAATTTGGAAATAAACGGGTGGTAGTTGGTACTTCCTCTTAACACAAAATAATGTAATCATGAGTTGCGTGCAGGTCAAACTAGTTTAATTTTGACCGAGTATATAATGAATAATATTAACATTTATGTCTCCAACTAGGTTTCTTATGAAAATATGCAAAATCAATTTTTTAGAATTTACATAGTACAACATAGACACTCACAACAAATACGCACACTCACCACTATGAACACATATATGGAAATCCTAACCCTATGAGCACCTACCTCAAGCGCCTCGCTCAACACCTCTGAATGACTGAGCCGACAGATCGTGAGATTCATGAAGTCATCACAGGCGTCTCATTGTCGATGGGGACGTCGCCTACCACTGAAAGCATAGCGTCGTTAAATGCTTAAAAAAATCTAAAAAAATATGAGTACCTATGCCAAATCAAGAACTTAAACCTTGGTGGGCAGGTTACACCACAAGGAACCCAACCAACTGATCTATGGTACTTATTTTGCACCATAAATGTTAGTGTATTTTATCTAATTTTGGTCAAACATTAAATCGTTTGACTTCAAAAAGCAAAAATTGTATTCTTCTGTGGACGGAGGAAGTACTCTATTTCAGAAATTCGCAAATTGCTCGGGTGCCGTTTCGGCTTTTCTCTTCTGCCCCCACAAAGGCATCCGAGGAATATATATAAAAGTGACAAATTCCGTACTAGGTGTTTGTGAAAATTAAGGGCTCCTTTGAAACATAAGGATTTCATAGAGATCATATAGAAATTTTACGGAAATCAGTTTATTTTTTCACATAAAACACATGATCAGAAAAAAAAATCAAAGGGGCCCTAAGGATGTTTGTACTACGGTTCTACTAGATCTTCACTGTACTGTGGAATAATTGGATGGAGGCAATAGAGGTGTGTGGAAAAATATACACGCGTTTTACGGAAATCCGGTGAGGTTCACGCATTTCAGTCTTGTTACTAAGACTTGACGTTCTGATCAGGCTTTCTGAACATTATTGCTCTCTGGTCAAGAAGGCCACTTGTATTTGCTCCTCGAGACCACGACACAGTTTATGCACTTGAGTCTTGTTGAAATGTTGTGGTCAGTTTTTTTTTTTTTACTGTGATTAGAAAGCTATAAAGAGGTACCGAAATTAGCACCCAAATTCAGAGCTATATAGTACCGTAACACACCTTGCCTCTCCAAGGATTGGAACAAAAGGGCTCTTCTGCTTATGGTAGTACTTCTATAGTACTGTATAATACCCATAAGAAATCCTTTTTTTCCTTTCAGAAAGTTTGGACTATATTTGTATGCAAAAGGAGCAGTGGAGTGACTGCCTCCCCCATTTTACGTCAGAAAGTTTGACTCAAGATAAACCTGAACAGGCATCCGAATCAGTAGGAAAGTGCCAGGCCTTTTCTCATCAGCTATAAGTTGTCAATATATACGTTTTGTGCACGTCAACCAAACGTCACGAAGTCACGAACTAGGGCCGGGTGCTGTCCACGCAGCGATCCCGAACCGCCGGGTACTCAAAATCGACGGTCTATATTACTGCCTCGAAAGCAGCTCACGCCTTAAGCATGTATTATTTTTCTTTTTTTAGAAACTACGACTGAAAAAAAGAAGAGTAATGTATAATTCGTATTTAAACTTACTGAATTTAAAAAACACCCTCGAACTCGAATACCGGACAAGTCACTCCTCTTATCTTTCAAATATGGATAAAATACCTCCTTGACCATTTCAAAGTGATTTCTTGGGTTGTGTTGCTAACGTGGCGGTGGGACTCACATATCAGGTGGTCTCTCTTTTTCTTATATAGAAAAATCGTAATATTTTCATACGAAAACTGATGAATACAAACTTTATCAGCCCTGTTTGTTTGGGCTTGTTTGGCTGATAAGCCATGGTTGAAATTACTGTTGGCTGGTTTGATTTGAGAGAAAAATATTGTTCATTGGCTGATAAGTCATGGCTTATAAGCCAAATACGACCAAACGAACAGGGCGTATATCAAAATTGTAGACCTTGACGTGTTTTTCAACTTTTTTATTTGAGATCTTTTAGAGACTCAAATATTCATTTTAAGTTATTTGATTTTGAGATTTAAATTTTTAAATTTTTTCAAACAACCTAGGATGTTGACATGGTTTATACCAAAAAGTTGAGTTCTCAATAAGATATACAATGTTGTTGTTGTTGACAACTTTTTTAATCTGAGGTAGTTTAGAGAACCAAATAGTTGTTTTTATGTTCTCATATTTTGAAATTTATTTTTTAAATAAAATAAAATGACATTGCCTGTTGACATAGTATATACCAAAATTGTGGCTGTAAATGCGATCTACAACTTTATAGTTGACACATCTTTGCTTCACCTGAGATCATTTAATATTTGTTTTAATTTCTCACATTTTAATTCAAATATTTTGAGTTTTTCAAGTGACCTGGGACATTGACATGGTATATGCCAAAGTTATAAATCTAAAAATATTTTTATTTGAGATCATTTAGAGACCCTTTGTTTTAAGTTTTCTAATTATGATTTTTTTAATTTAAAACAACCTTAGATGGAGATACACTCTATACTAATTTATAGTGCTTGAAGAGATCCAAAACTTTCTAGTTGATTTTTTCCTTTGAAATCATTAAGGAGCCCAAATATTCAATAAAAGATGGCATGACTTAAAAACCGAAGGCATGTGGGCCCACTACCACATTGGTCAAACCAGAGTCGAAACCACTATAAATCATTTTAGATAATTTATTGGTTTTGAAAATTAAGAGGGCAAGTTGTTCGGTATTCGAGTTTGATGGTGTTTTTAAAAATAGAAATAAGTTTAGGGGGCAAATCAAACTTCACTTAAAAAAGAACTACCCCTCTCTTTCCAACTATAAGATGTTTTAGCTCTTCTAGATACATATTTTTTGTTATGCACTTAGATATACACTATATCTAGGTGCATAGTAAAAGGGATGTGTCTAGAAATGCTAAAACGTCTTATAATTTGCAACGGATGAGTACAATACAAAAAGGTTGGACAACTCAAAAAGATTATCTTGTCCAAAGAAGAATAACATCGGTGAGCACAGATTCACATACATCATATGTGTAAATAAAAATGTGACCAAGAATTCGACAATGCTTCAATAAGGATGCCGCAATGGTGCTAGCTACGTAACTAGCTTACATGGAGGTAACAGACAAAAGCAAAGACTATTTTATACATTCTTTTTCTATGTACTATTGGACCCACATGTTTCTCTCTCATATTCTTGGACTACATGAAATAGATCAGTTATTTGTTCATCTCTAGTGACTAGTCACTCTCTTACGTTTTTCTTGTCCACGTCAAAATAGCTAGCCAAATAGCTAGCTATTGGGGACGCCCTTAAAAGGAAACAGATATCCAAGTTTGAGTTAGAGGAGACTCAAAACTAGGTTTAGGTGCATGAACACATTTAAAATCTGAAATAGATGGTTTTCATTACTCGTAGCAGCATAGGAGTGAGTGCCACATGTTTTAATTCGTCTTAGAGATTAGACTCTTCACCACGCTAGGAGACCCTGCTCTCACTCTTAGGCTGTCTCCAATAGGAGACCCATTGGGGAAACCAAATCCAAAATGGATCTCCAATATAATACCTATAGCCTCCAACAGAGTATCTATATGAAATATTCATTTTGGGTGCCAGGAGAGGTATAACCTAAATCTGGGTATCCTCTCTCCTAGAGACCCATTTGTAGAAAGGATTATCTTTTGGGTCTGGTTGTTGGGGAAGATAAAAATAGGTATTAAACCACTTTGCCTGTAGCACTACCCAAAGGACGAATGTGTCTTGTACTTTGGGTCGCGGTTGTTGGAGACAGTCTTATAGGCATGGGGGATAGCAAAGGACCATAGAAACCCTATGTACTATAAAATATGTTTGTGCTTCACTGCGGTCTATTTTAGTATATTTATGTATTTTTTGCTTCTTATATTTATATGTTTTAATCGATGTTTTTATCATCCATTTGACTCTTAGTATTTGTTTCCTCCAATGGGTAGTTTCTTCTTCTGGCAGGTAAGCACAGTGGTTTGCAGATAATTGTTAGTCTAGCATTGATTATTCTTTTTTACGTTTTGACGATGAGTGCGAAATTAAATTGGATATAAAGTTAGATATTTTGCTGATTGTTTTTTTTTCAAAATAAGTTATATATGAACTCCATATTTTGTTTGGTTTTTATTTTTTTAGACATACAACTTATTGTGGAGTCATCTACAGTGCGGATCTAGAAACATATGCTAGGAGAGGGTTCTCTTCCGTATTTTGTACATTTAGCTTCTCTTTTTAAGCTTCAGTGACTACAAACTTATTGGGAGGGGGCTTAGGAGGGGCTCCATACATCCGACGGTGGTAATAGGGCCTCGAGCCCCGGCCAACTTGGTACTAGATCCACCCTTGGTCATCTAGACAACTATTGGCTCGGAACAGACCCCTAATCGTGGCTAGATGTGCACTGTTCTGAGTCGTATGAGAGATCACTAGTTCAGATCATGGGTGGGAGAGAGAAGAGACGAGAGGTGCACGAGGGCACTTTTGGAAGTAAAAAGATGGAAGGAAGAATCACTTCCATCATCTTTAATACTTACTCCCTCCGTACTGAAAAATAAAGTCATTTTAGACAAGGCTTGGGTCAAACAATGGAAATATAAATCATGAATAACTTTAAATTTGTTGAATTTGGAAATATGAAAACCATATGAATAGATTTATCTTGAAAAATAGTTTTATAAAAATATACATATATCACTTTTCAATAAATATTTTTATAAAAATAAGAAGTCAAAGTTATACTTCGGAGACGGTGTCACTGTCCAAAACGACTTTATTTTTTAGTATGGAGAGAGTACTAGATATAGATATAGATATAGATATAGATATAGATATAAATATAGATGATCGAGCCTTGAATATTAGCGTTTATGACTTTTTTTTGCAAGATTTGGGCTTCTTTAGAAACAGAGAAGCTAGGAAAAGCTATACTTTGGTGGGTTTCGGCTTTTGCCCCAAAGCGACTTTAGCTTGATCGCTTTTAGCGTGGTTTTGACTTTAGTCGCTTCTGTGTATGCTTGTTAAGTAGGGCTAAAAAACCCTGTCAAATTAATTAGGGTCTTATCGAACATCTGAATTTCCACTCCAGAACGATAATATTTTAACTTGCATTGCATGGATCAGAGTCTTGTTCAGTCTATCAGCCTGTTCGCTTCGTTGATTTCAGCCATGGCTTATCAGTTAGCTAACAATATTTTTCTCTCACAACAAATCAGCACCAGCCAAACTTATTAGCTCAGAAAAACCGACCAGCAAACATGCTCGTTGAAGGGCAAGGAATCGAGTAATCACATGGCAACACTGTCAAGTGGACGCGTCACGATCGGAGGAACGAGATTCATCGGAGGAACGCCGCTGTCTATCGTATAGCCACTTAGCCAGAGTAGATTGCGGTAGACTGGACGACCGGTAGTGCTTGATGCGGCCGGCCGGTGCTCTATATATATATATATATATAACTCCATATAGCTCCTAGAATCAGCGCATTCTCAGCACCCCTGTTTACTGTTCACATTCGTTCGACCAACTGGATCACGCCGTATGCGTTTGATTGCGCTGGCCCACCCCAGCCTCCCGCATTCGTGTATTGCCACGTGCTCTGTTCTGAGAGCTCGTGTATTCGCGTATTGCCACGTGCTCTGTTCCGAGAGCTCGTGCATGTCAAGACCTCCTTTTGGTGTCCTGTGATTGCCTGGCCCGTTTATTGGTTTATGTAGTTGTTTGGTGACTAGGTCCGGTGCATCGCCTCCTCCACAATATTTTCCTCGCTCCATCCGTCACCTGCTCGCCTCTTCCTCGCTCCCTCCGTCGCCTCGCCCTGGATCCGCGCCACGCCGCCCGGCGACACCGCTCTCTCCTGCCGGAGAGGGAACGTCGCCCTATTGCTCACTGATGCGACGCCCGTCCCAGATATCGGCTATGCGTCAGATCGTTGTGTCGCCTCTTCCCTCTCTCCTTCCTAGCTCACATTGGGAATGGGCGGCGGCGTCGATTTGCATCGTATCGGGGACAAGGCCGGGCAGGAGACGCCTCGCGTTGCTGAGGCCATCACCATCGTCGTGCTGTGAAGTGAGTGAAGACGTTGGAGCGCAGCCAGATCCGCCCGTGTCGGAGGACGTCGGTGTCACCGTCGCCGTTGCCCTCCACTTCTGTGGCCATCAGGCAGATAGAACCCGCGGCCGCGGTGCACCCGAGGTGAACAACTCCGTCCGCAAATACTCGATCTGAGGGCATTCTCCTCGCCCATAATCTCTAGGCGCACTAGGCCGACGAGGCCCGCATCCGCCGCGCCATCGGAGGCCTCATCTGTCCACCTGCCCAAATCTCTGCCTAACACCTGCTGTCCATTTCATGTGTAGCAGATATGCATCTGTTTCTATGTATGCGGCATGATGCCCATCAGGATGCGAGCCACCCAACATCGAAGTCGTCGGAACTGCGGCTGAGGAAGAGCGACTCAACGATGCCACGCCCACATCGATGCCAACCACTGCACAAAGAACAACCTTCTTCCTCCATTTATCTCTTTATCTTATTTATTTATTCATGACGATCTCACTTTCTCAATTCCAGTTTGTTTGGTGCAATGCAGAACTACCTGTCAAACCACGAGAGTTGTGTCCAGCACTCTGCCACTCAGGTCCTAGCCATTTATCCCAATGCCTAATCCCCACATCAATAAACCTTAAGCCTACGTAGTTTGTTGTTAGCTTTTCATTCCATGCTCTTTTTCCTTTTTTTATTCAATGGGGTTTTGATTTATTCCCTATCAAAGAAGTAACACACTACGAGTACTTTATGCCTTCCTATCGTATGAGGTTATTGACAGATATGTGAACCTGTTCTAATGTTTATGTCAGGAATTAGATATGTTTACAAGAATTTGTTGTGGTTTTTAGTTCTGTAATTTTTTTTTTGTTACAACCATATATGCTTTCCTGTGCTCATTTTATATATAAGCAAAGATCTGCTCTTTTACCAAGGCATTATGACTCTGCTTTAGTAGTAATTTTCTAAACTACACTTACAAGCTACACAAAATATTTGCTATGGCATGACAATGGCATATAGGAAATAAATGCGATACTTCTATGTTAAGCATAATTTAATCCTACATATTATGGACATGGACTTAATCCTAAGTGATCAGGAAAGATATACAACATCAACGTAATACCTGAATTAATCATGCTGATAGCCAAGAGTTCACGTCTTCCATCTTATCTTTACAGATGCACTGACCTTGGTTGCTCATTTGTTCCTTTCGGTTATGATTTTAGGGACATGGTATAAATTGTACTATATCAGATTTGTACTTAATGCAGGTTATGCTATGTTCTTTATGACATCATTAAATCTAGTCTGGTTCTAGGCATTATCCCCTTTTGCATTCAGTGATGAATGAAAAATCAGAGATTCAATTTCTGTTGATTTAAATTCATGTTTAGATTCTGCTATTGATGATAGAAATTGGGTTTATCAGCTTTTTAAGGAAATACAGACACACTATGTTCTATACTCCTTTAAGATGTAGACTATGAGCGTGTTACCTGAATGCTTCACTTGTGCTTCAGAACTATTCCTTACTGTACCAGGAGGTAAGTTAACTACTATGTGCTTTGATTTCCATCTTTCGTAAGCATGGACACAACCGACCCTGTCCAAGAACATTGCAGAGCCATGTTCACTTTAGTACAAACATTCAGTGATAGTCCATGGGACATGTTTCTTCTAGCTTTGCTTGATTTATGTAAGGTTGCCTATATGGAGATCAATATTCGTAAAACTATGAATATTTGATTTCTCAAAGCCTTTATGAAATGAAAAATTTACAATAATTCCACAACAAATAGGCAAAACTTCATACCGTAAAGATTTGTTTCTTCTTTGTGGTAGTTATGGTACCTAGGATGATCTGAACCTAAATAGTTTGTTACTATATATTGTAAAATACTGCTTCGCAAATTGCAAAATTATGTATCATTTTTCTAGCTATTATTTGTATTGCCTCTCATTTTCTGCATTGTGCAATGTACAATGTACAATGTGAAGTTTATCTATGCATTTTACATGTCAATCAAAGGTGATTAGTGACCACTGATTCCATTTAGACAGACCCATGTAACCATATGGTTTGTGATATAGGTTCTAGAATCCTTCAAGGTCTGTAGTCAGTTTCAAGGCTATCACAGGTAAGGGTCAGACTCTTTGCCGATTTTATACTTCTTTGGTTGGAGTCCAAGAGTCTAAGCAAAGGAAAGTTTTTGTTTGAATAGATGGTGCAGATGCCTTCTTATTTCCTATATATATTTGTACATGCAACTTAATCATTATTTGTTCACGTCAAATCAATGTTCAGACAAATACTATTTTTGTTTAAATGATCGTTGCCAAGCTGTGAAAAAAGAAGCGCATAACTACAATTTTACAAGTGTACAAGCCCAGGATTTGGAGCGTTTGAGAGCCTCCAATTATTGTTCCCATATTATACTCAAGCGATTGGCAAACTGTGCCACGACCTGCCTATATACCTGTCATCGGTCCGTGCTTCACTCTGTAGTATGCGGGCGCGGCGCGCGCCTCGCGCGCCTCCCGTCCTAGTTGGAAACACAGTTCATGGCTGTCGCGTTCTACGCATATCTACCGCAAGTTAAACGTACGAACGCGGTGCTCATCACATCACGCACGCTATGTCTTGGGTTAAGGCAAGTGGGACTGCGACATGCGTGGTGTACGTGGGGTCATCTGTCTTTCGGTACGTACCATGCATTATGTGCAAATGTTTTCAACTCGCACGAGCAGTAGCCACCTTTGCTCCTTCATTCACGATCTCATTATTCATCCTATGTCATCTAAGTCGCGCTACCAATCTCATCCGTCTTTCAGTGGTCAGTCTCTCCACGTGGAGTTTTGTAGCGTTATTTCTAAAAATACCCCATCAAATAAAGAGATTTGCTTTATTTCAGATGTCTGAAATATAACTTATTTTCATACAACAGCTAGCAGCCACTAGATTAATATCCAACGCCCATAATCTATTTATACTGGTTTATGTTCACAAGTAGTCAAAACGTCGTCTGAACAAAAGCCATAATTCAGGCGACTGACACCTAGGAAATGTGTCAAATAAAATACAATGAAACTTGAATGGAACAATCACTCTCAATAGAAATTTTCATTCTATAGTTTAATATACATTTAATTTCATGACTCATTACGAGTTGGTAACCATGTCAGTAGAGTTTCAGCCCCATAATTTTGTTCTCTCTCTTCTTAAATATGGTTTAAAGTCATCAAAAATGTCTATATAGCAACTCATTAAATGAGGATGAAACCCGGATGAAACTCCCATTAAAATTGTCCTTAGACAAGTCATCGCCCATTAATTAATCTCAGTCCTCCTCATTAATTTCCTTGTGGATCTCTTCTCATCGAGGACGGATCCAATTTTAGTTTAGCCTTGCGGCTGCTATAGCCATCCATTCGTGGAAATCCCAAACGGGTCATGGATGACTTCGGCACGGCCGTGCCATGCCTGGCCCGACAGGATCGAGCCATGATTTTTGAGCCTGTGCCGTGCCGGATTAGGCAATCCATTTGGCCACCTATAGGTGGGAAGGGCAGGCTCGGACTCGGGGGTGGCGTGGCGGGAGGGAGTAAGGTGATGGCACGAGACAAAGTTGGGGCGAAAAAAGACGCGTGGGAGGTGTTGGTGCGGGGAAATTTTTCTAGGAAGAATTAGGGAGAGAGAGAGAGAGAGAGAGAGAGAGAGAGAGAGAGAGAGAGAGAGAGAGAGAGAGAGCTGGGGAAGCATTTGAAAGCCTGCATAATGTAGGTACTTGGGTTGAGACTATGCTGGATTAAGGTTTTTTTTTGACACAAAAAAATAGAGTAGAGACCCGGTTAGAATACCTATATTGAATATGCTCCTCTCATGAGTCCTGTCACAATAACTATGCCATGCACCTGGCTTCAATCCCCCTCCCCTCTTTCCTTCACCATCAATAATCGGCAGCACCCTACCCACAAACCTACCATCTTGCAGGTTAACTTCCCGCACAATATTCTCATTTCTTTCTTCGTACTATAAAAGAAAAAAAATTTGCTATTTAGCTGATGATAGTTTTTATATTAAATTTGTCAAATTTCTATATATTTGATTGTGCTTTAAAATTTGTGGTATAACTATGTACTGAGTTGTATTTATAAAAAAATATGATAGATTTGAGCACGTAAAATCTGCCGACAGAATCTGTCGATGGATACGTAGGTACTAACAAAAGGTGCATCGATGGCCGGTAAATCTTGTGCGGCTGCTGCGGCCGGTGGGTGAGACCGCGAGAGCGAGCGAGACCAGCGGATCGTGACTTGGCTGGTGGAGCGCGGGCGTATCGCGCACGCACGCACGCACGGCACTTGAGGCGCCGCTCACATGCCGCGGCTCTCAAAAGCCAAGCGCCCGTGGTACAGGTAAAAACCACCGAACTACCGCCGAATGGTGTGCCTCATCCACTCATCGTCTCACTTACGTGGAATGGCCGGCCGCCGGGCCGCGCCATCATGCCGTCGTTGAAAGCCCAGCGCCGGCGAAAAGAGCCCGCAAATCTCTTCCGTCTTCCACTCTTCCCCCCACCCGCGGCCCCGGGATCACCATCACCACCTCGCGCTCGCTCGCTCGCGGTCAACCAAAGCGTACGTGAAGCCATGATGTGTTCACGTCCCCCTCGATCGCCCACTTGTGTCGCCCGGGCAGTGGCGGCCGTGCGCGCCCGTACGCTGCACTTGGCCTCGCCCCGGCGGCCCGGCCCCGGCTGGAGCACGTAGCTGATCCATCGAGCGACGGCGGAGCACCGGGTGATCTGGGCACCGAAACTCCGCTTCGTCGGCCTATTAGCGCCCTGTTTGTTTAGTTTGTTTGGCTGATAAACCATAACTGAAAGTACTATTAACTAATTTGATGTGAAAAAATACTATTCATTAACTTAAAAAAATACGGCTTATAAATTATACGAGTCGAAGCGAACATGGCGTAGATGCCGGGGCCGATCTCCAAAGCCCAAAGTGGCGTGAGTGACAAGCCGCACTGGAGCAGCAGAGAGCTTTTGGTAACGCAGAATCTGTGCACTACGTACGCTAGTACCACCACATGCTTACCTGGTAATCGCATATTGGTATTTAGTACATATATTGTGCTGGGCCTGGGTACTAATTCGGCCACCCAAGTTGTTGGACCGCGTCAAAGCAGCTTTGCGAGAGCATCTGACAATCCAGATTTATGTCCTCTGTGACTCCGACACCAATTGAATTTCCTTTTATTACTAGTACATGTACTATGTAGTAATTCCTCCTCCTCCTCCTCCCTCCTCTCTCTCTCTCTCTCTCTCTCTGTGTTTTTTTCTTATATATAAGTCCCAAACAAATATAAAATGCAGTCCCTGTTTCTTGAAAAGATATCAATCCCTGATCACTCCAGTAATTCGCAACTTTACATCTTGGATGACGGAGTCTGGGCCATATCATGTACGGTGCACGCAACACGCTGAAAAAGGATACGACGACGTCTCTATCCTGTACTACGCCATTATACACAGGCTACCGTGCATGCATGCCAAGTTCATTGGCTCATGCACACAGCGAGAACGGATGTGCGTGCCGTCGCTTCATCAGCTGAAGCTGCTGGGCGACTGGGCGAGTGCAGCGAATACTACCAGTGCAGCCGCAGCCTGGTGCCTCCACACTCGGGTCGCCATCCATCTCCACATAATACGTACGGCGAGCACAGCTGCAGCAGCGTGCGTGCAGTGCAGATACGATGCGATGCCATTGCCATCGTGCAGGCAGGACGCAGGACCAGGCTCCTCAAAGTTCCCAAAACAGTGCCCACTATTCCATGACGATGCTTCGTGCGTGCCTGTCAACGCGTCGGATCAGTGCATGCACCGCACCGCACCGCACGCGCGCATCGCGGCATCATATCGCCGCCGTGGGCTCGCTGCGCGCGGCCGGCGGCGTGCGGGTCACGGGTCAGGAGTCAGGACCAGATCCATACGGCGTAGTACGCGAAGGCGGCGTGCTTGAGCTGGCGCAGCGTGAGCAGGAAGCACTGCATCTGCGCAAAGGCGAGCCCGAATCCCAGCGCCGCGCTGGCCGCCTGCCCCACGGACCGGATGCCCTCGCCCGGCACCGCCCAGAACAGCGCGCCCCACGCCCAGCCGAACCCGCCCGACACGGCGCACGCCAGCGCGAACATCTCCGCCGCGTGCCCGCCCGTCATCCGCGCGCCGCCGCTCAGGCTCAGCCCCGCGTGCGCCGCCATGATCGCCGGAACCGCCACCTGCCACAAACAACAGTCGTCGCGTCACGTACGTGCTTGCCACCAATGCCATGTCCATGTACGTAGCGTCTGGGTTGTTTCACTGCTGCTGTGCGTATCTACGACGTACGTACGTACCTGGCAGAAGACGATGAGGACGCCGCTGATGGCGCACATGGCCTCCCGGCCGAGCTGCCTGGCCGCGAGGGCGGACCCAAGGACGCCGCAGGTGGTCACCACCACCAGCACGGCGTCGCCCATCTGCGCGGTCCAGCTGCTGCGCCCGCAGCCCGTGGCCTGCGCCAGCATCGGCAGGAACAGCGTGGTGACGTTGGCGCGGGTCAGGTGCAGGAACACCTGCAGCGTGGCCACCACCACGGCGTACGTCAGGTACTCCTCCAGCCTCCGCAGCGAGCTGCCACGGCTGCTCCTGCTCCTGAA
The DNA here is from genome assembly GCA_904845875.1 of Miscanthus lutarioriparius. Taxonomy (NCBI): domain Eukaryota; kingdom Viridiplantae; phylum Streptophyta; class Magnoliopsida; order Poales; family Poaceae; genus Miscanthus; species Miscanthus lutarioriparius. The sequence goes on along the minus strand of CAJGYO010000011.1, from coordinate 33,182,866 downwards.
GATGGCTTTCGTGTGCGATCGCTGAGAGCTGGGTCTGCTGCCAACACCACTTGCAGCATGTGTATGGCACGCGCACGGGAACACCAGGTCGACGTGGACGTGGCTCGTGTCGAGCAAATCTAGCGTCCAGAGCTGCCAGCCGAGAGCGTCGTCGCTGTCGCCCTCGATGACGCGGATGGATTTAACTTCCTCGTTGTCGTTGTTGAGGCCACTGATGTTCTGCCCACTGTAATTTGGGCCCTCAAAGGCGATGGAGCTGTGAAGATTGGTCACCGAATCACTGATGGCATCCATAAATGGCAGGAAGCCACACAGGGCCTGGAATATCATGGCACCACACGCTAGCTGGCCCTGTCAAATTTACAAAGCTAATGTTAATGTTCATTATATATAGCAGAAAAATAAGAGAAGTGTTCGTCATCAAGAGCCACACTTAGACCTTGTTTGAAAACATGATAGTTTTTTTCTTGAGAGAACTTGAAAACATGATAGTCCCTTTCAATGTAGGCATATCAAGAGAATGAGAGGAATTGATGTGAAAATTAGTTTATTTTTCACTTGAACCTACATGTATTGGGAAAGACTCATCTGTTTATAGAACCAAGCAGTTAGACATTTTTTTGCCTATCCCACAACTAAATTTTGCACCATCCACCAACATGATTGAACTATCTATCACTCATCTAATAAGGCCCTATTTAGATCGCAACTGGATTATTATAATCCAAATTATACATAAGCTAACTATAATAATATAATCATATTGTTTGGTTTTGGATTATAGTGATTGATTATGGTTGGTTAATAAGAGAAATCCATATCTTTTCTTTATATTGGCAAATTGGACAGTCGATTGTGCGTGCGTGTGGGGGGGCATCTTGTAAATCACTACTACTGAAACATATTTTTGTCGACGGTCAAATCCGATTTTTGGAGGTGGGCGCATCTTGTAAATCACTGCTACTGAAACATATTTTTGTCGATGGTCAAATCCGATTTTTGGAGGCGGGCAAGGAGTCCACCTCCAAAACAATTCTAATGTTAAAAAGAAAAAAGAAATAAAAACCGTCAAGCCCATCCACGCGTCGTTGCCGCCGTTCGCCGAGCCCATCCATGTGCCATCGCCGCCGCTCGCCGAACCGAGCGTCGTCACCGCTCCTCCTTGCCGGAACCGGGCGTCGTCACCGCTCCTCTTGCCGGATCCGCATGCCACCACCGCTCCTCGCCGGATCCGCCTGCTGCCACCGCTGCTCCTTTGCGGGATCCACATGCCACCACCGCTCCTCGCGGATCCGAAGGTGTTCCACACCGAGGCGGGCCTTGCTCAGCCTGGCCAACCTGCCAGAGAGGGCCTTGCTCAGCCAGAGAGAGAGAGAGAGAGAGATGAGGAGGAGGGAGCGCGGCGGCGGCGTGTGTTTGAAAGAGAGAAAGGAGGGATGGAGTGAATGGCTTATTAATTGGATGTTTTATAGCTAGGGTTTGGGCTATGTGGGCCCAATCTAAATTATACATAAGATTACTATATAAATAATGGATTTGGCCCAATTAACAAAGATAGACTTTTTAAGAGGTCCGCATCTGATAATAGAATCTATTTTTAGTATTAATCAATTTTGGATGCGGTCATTTTTTTTAGTGTCTCCGAAAATCATCACCTATTTTAAGAGCCTCCATTAATGAAATGAAATAGGTCGGTCTTCTAAAATCAATTTTGTAATAGTGAGTATAGTGAATAGAAGCATTCAAAAATTACATCTAAATATAAGAAATTTGAGAAACAAAAGGGCAGGTTTGCATTAAATATAGACGCACAAATTCGCTTGAACTTATTGGCCTAGCTTGAACTTATCAGCCTGGCTTATCAGACATGGTACATTGTTTTTCTCTCCCAACAAATTAGCCAACGGTACTTTTCAGCATGGTTTTCCAACAAAGCGAATAGGGCAATATGCATTATTATATTTCAAGACGGATGGAATATTGTCCATCATTTTTGTAATAAGGAAAGGAAACCCGCATGTTCTAGTAGCATAGTAGTAACTCGTGGTCAGTTGTTTCGCTGTACAACAGGATAGAACCAGGATGTTGGGCTCAGTCAATCAGACACCGTGGCCCAGGGCAATCTTCTTTCTCGACACTCCATTGGCTGAGAACAGGACTCTTTTATCTGCTCATCCTCGTTCCTGAGCCCTCCCTAATGCACTACGCCACTACCATTTGCTGCTAACTCGTTTTTTATCAACTCAAACTGAACTAACAAAGGTACAAGTTTACAAACAGAGAATTATATAGTTGAGGCGTCAACATCTACAACGACATCGAAATTGGCAAAGTTCCCACACTCTTGTATTCAAAACCTCTAACAAGACACTTATTATGTACTCCGTGTCCTAAAAAGAATATAATAATTCTTGCTTGACGAGGAGTCGAACAATTTAAAATTTGCTGAATTTGTACAAAAAATTTACTAACATTTACGATACAAAATAAGTGTCGCTATATTGATTACAAAATATAATTTTTGTAGTAAACTTAACTGGATACAGAAATGTTTTTTTTTCCTACAAACTTGGCTAAATTTAGAAAGGTTTGATTTATACAACCTAGAATTGTATTTTTTTAATGGAGAGAGTATCATAAATACTAATAGTTTTTTTATATATAATTGATCAAAATTGAGATGGATTGTAAAGTGAGAATGTCATTTTTGGGGACAAAGATCCACACACACCAAGGAGTCGTTTAGTCGGCTAAAATATAACCCAACCCCATCACAAAGGGTATGCATTACCATTACATCTGTTTGCTTCCTACCCGCCGGTAACTAGTGTTATCTTATCCTATTTCCATTTCCAAAACAAAGACGCAATCAAGCAACATCCCAGCTCCGATTACAGTGCTATCTGAACTTCTGAAGTCATTGAGGCAAACACCATCCAAATGGGACTGGGTAGCATCGAATGGATTATGGATCGACCAGGGAGGAGGGCACGTTGTTATTACTCACCGCTCTGTCGCTCTACCCTTGTGCATGCTCCATCGGCGAACAGCCCTGTCCGCAGCGAATCGTCATGAATGGCCAGCGGCCGGGGACGTTCGTTCGAAGCTGTAGCTAGCTAGCCCCCCGCCGTGAACAGTGAACTGCATGCAGACGATAGATAGATGGCAGAACATGAGCGCTTTTGAACCGTACTTGGCTGGCGCATAATTGCCAAATTGCCAATTCGCTGCATGGGCGCTTGGCTTACCTGCGGGGAAGACGCATCCCGTCCGACGATCCCGTGGCGTCGCGTCACCCGTGCGGTGCAGATGCCGCTTCCGTGTCGCCGTAGTACACGCACGCAGGTAGCCCTCTCCGGCCGCTCCTCCGTAGCCTGGCGTCGTCCAGGGGACTGAAGCGAGACGGCCGATGAGCATGAGCGCGAGAGGAGCACGACGACGAAGAGCCTACCTATCCGCCAAGCCAAGCAGCAAGCACACACTAGTACGCCCGTTTGATTGCTCCCACAGTCGCACTCGCACGACCCTACTGTGTGTATACAGATACAATACGTACAGTGACTACAGTCCGTGAGCGTGAACTGGCAAATCTCGGTGTTAGGTCAGATGTCTGCACTGCAACCGAGGATCGTCTGTTGCTGTGTCCGCTACTGCCGTGCGCCCTCTGGTGTCTTCACTCTTCAACTATACTGCTACGTACTGCCGCAGATCGATCTGAGCGATAATTAATCCATGGATTAAGGAAAGTAGCCCTGTGCTGGATCATTTCACGTGCTTAATCACATGGAGGAGATGACTAAATATCGGACGATCCCCAACCACAGGGTAGCTAGCTGGCCCTGACCTGCTGGACCACCCCCTCCCACAAGATACAAAATGGACAAAAACTCAGCTGACGCGACACATCGTGTATTTACTGAGTACTCCGTACACACAAGATACAAATTGACGACGAGCGCATTGATTAGTAACAGTGTGCCTTTTGTGTTCTGTCACGAGGAACACATGCCTGCATCTTTACTTCACTGCCGAGTGCTAGTCTTCATGATGAATAAACTAGCCAGGCTTAAATGGCTTCAGTGCTCAACAACGAGCTCCAGTCTCGAAATAGCTGCGATCACCGAGCGATCAGTGTCGGAGCTCGAACAGGATTACACAGGGGTCGAGTCTAATGTGTGAAAAAAAAAAAAGAGGACATATATTTTTTTTGCGACCATGTTTGCGTACGATTTTCATTAAGAGGGAAGAAAACTGGCACAAGACAAGACAACCAAGCCTCGACTTACCATTGGCACGCAGGAAACAGAACCAGCGTTACAATAACACAGTACCTGTAGAAGTAAAACACAGCATCACCGGTCACAACTCTGCGACTAAAAGCTCTACTCGAATGGGCACTGATCATATCAAAGAGGTCAGCAACTGCAGCTTCCTGAATCCTAGCGTGCACCAGAGGTCAGCTACAGAGACGATAGAACCCATCAACTGGACGCAACTCCATTGAAGGTTCTGTTGTTTCTTTCTTTCCAAAATTGTCCATGAAATCAGCAGGGCCAGATAATCGAAACCTTGCCAGAATTTGCGAAGCAGCTGCTTACAGGCCTGCAACCACCACCATTCCACACATGGGCACCGGAGCCGAGGGGATAAGTGACCAAGGTTCAGGCGCCCCAACACAGTCAACCCACACTTTCTTGACTGAAGACACAACCAATCCTTGATCACAGAGTGCACACCGATCATCATCTTGCCAAGGAGTATGTCATTCGACGTCGTTCTGCTGTCCACCACCTATCTCGCAGTCCAAGCCAAAAGAAATGCTTCACCCTCGGCGGGGCGCTCACCTTACACAGTTGCTTCATACCTAAGACTAAGAGTGGCACTGAACCGAAGAACCTAGCTCTATACACCGAGGAAACGGAATAACTTGGTCATGCTTCATTCGCCAAATGTGTGGAATTAAACACTTTAGGTCTTATTTTGATATTGTCGGATTCATCTCAATCCACATGTGTGGGGGGGGATTGGAGTGGAACTACCATCACATGTGTATTAAGGTGAGTCCAACAACATCTAAACATGACCTTAATGAATTGTTTATTTATAAGGGGAACCATGGCCCACATTAATCTAAGAAGGCTCTGATTATTTCTGGACATTGTTTTTTATAGCGAGGATAAGTAATGTAGGGTTTGTGGGCTATGTGGTCTACCCTCTATTCCTCCGCCTTTTCCGTGGTGCCGCTCACAGTGCATTAGGAGACTAGAGGGTGGGACATATTTATAAACTCCACTTCCAGATGTTGTAACACCAGTGTTCTAAGAAATCGTGTGACTCCTGAACCATGTCACCAACCACGATCAGGCAGGCCAGTATTCCGAGTCTAAAATATATTAGTCCCTAGCACACATGTGTGAGTCATGTGTCATAATTAGATTGTATATGTGAGATTTATTCCAATCTAATTATGTGGGTCAACAACCTGCAGAGCCGATCATGCAAAACAAACCCAGCTCTTCCATTGTGCTGTACCCGGGCGAAATACGTACGTACATAATATATATTCCAGTAGAGTCGATCTCAATTATTCCTCGATACTGTATTCCAGCACAAACGTCCTCGGCACCTCGAGTACAAATTCCTCGAGTTCATTATTAATTATCAACCACATATATGAATAGTATTTCCACGCATAGAGGTGATAAATAATTGTAGTAATAAATATTGAAAGCCATACATAAAAATCCAACGTATCATAAAAAATTAATCGTAATTATTGTTTTTATTTCGCCGTGGATGCGCTATATGTAGCTTTGTCCTTGTGAGCTAATATATTTGAGATTGGCAAAGTCATTAGAAATTCCTGTCGACGAACACGTCACCTATCAATAAAAAGTAGTGCCGTAGAATAAATTTAGATGAGTGGGTAATTCAGATGGGCAGGTTCACCTAGGCTATAGCTAAACTAGTTCGCATATAATAGCGAGTTTGATCAAGCAGTACCCGAACAATGCACACCTCAGCTGTAAGGATTACGTAGAGCCCAAAATAGATGTCTAGGACTAATCCTAATTATCGCTTGGTATCAAATTCAGACATGGATGAGCAATCTGGATCGGTCCAGGCTGCTGATGATTTATTATGCATTTGAAACGGGTAGAACACCCGATCGAGAAAAAAAAATTATGTATTTGAAAAAAAAATGTTCTGAGTTCGGCCCTCTGAATCCACACTAAGCAATCCAAGCTATGGGCGGACTGACCCAATCCAATTTTTTGGGCCAATAAACACCTGTCCAAGCCCATCCACAAGGCTCCATGGGCTTCATGGGCAGGCTAACATCAGGTAAGGCCAGGATTTTTTTTATATGTCCAGACTATATAGGAAACAAGTTATTTTTTTCTTTTACTAGCAAACATGTACCTGTGGCGCGTGCACGCACGTGTCTAGAGAAAAAAACATTTATATAAATATTATGATAGAAAGACTAAATGATTACCTTAAATGAGATTCAAACTCTACGAACATCGTCCATTCCAGCCTGACAGACCGCGTGCCAGGTGATGTGATACGGTAGCTAGTCTTTCCAAAAATAACCCTTTCTTTCCATTCCAGCCTGACATGACCCCGGATCTGTTCGGCTGGTATTAAAGCCGACTGATAAGTCGGTATTGACTGATTTGTTGTGAGAGAAAGATATTGTAGATTCTAGCTGATAAGCCGGCTGATAAGTTTAAGCGAACAGGCTAGCTGCTCTACATGGGACAAACTAGCGCCCGGACGTTCGGACACTCCCGCTCGCGCATACGCCAGCTGCTGCACCTGCTGTTGTGCGCCTGCGCTTCTCCGTTTCCCGAAACTATGTTTCGCACTGCCAGACCACGCATGCACGCTGGATCGTCTGCGCTCGCTCGACGGCACCCCAGCAGCTACAATAGGTGGCTACGGAGATGGGTCCCATTGCAACATATGCAACACAAGATGTCCTTTTACAACATCTAAATAAAATAATTGCAACATACGTCCGTAACAGCTGAAACACTTGCAAAACCACCTAGACATATAGATGTCCAACGGCCCGCCCCTGCCCGATGGGGGTCGGGCCGGCACGGCACGCCGGGCCGCTCGGGCCGTGCCGAGTCGAGCACCGTGCCTGACTTATGGCCCAGGCACGGCCTACTGGGCTGTTTTTTAGGTCGGGCCGGCCCGAGAAGCAAGGCAAATTCAGCGTGTTGGGACGGCCCGAGGCCCACGAGGAAGCGCGAGCACCGAGCAGCCAGAGTGTGGGGGATATACCCCGGGTACCACAAGATGGTACATGGGCCGCACCATCCGAGGTGGTCCGGCCCGTAAGATCAAGACGTGCACATCAAGATTACAAGTTGTACTAGATATTGTAATAGTAACAAATTGGATACTTTACTTGTAACCTTGTCTCTTCGGAGTATATAAGAAGAGACAGGGGTCCCCTAGAGGACAGGTTAATCTGTATACATCTCAATATAATACACCAAAGACACAGGACGTATGGTGTTACGTCGACCAGACGGCCCGAACCTGTCTAAATCGCTGTCTCTGCGCCTTGTGTCACCATCTGGTTCCTGATTACGCGCACCGTCTACCGATAATCTACTATCATGGGCATACCCCTAGATGGACTGCCGACCATATTTCGTCGACAGTGGCGCGCCAGGTAGGGTCCCCTCTAGGGGTTATCCCCTTTAGGGGTTGTGCGTGCTCATCTTCCGGTGAATCAGATGGTGCTTTTCTTCATCAACGTCATCCGTGGCGACTCAGCTGATCACGGCGACTCGTCGTCTGAGCAACGTGGTCGGGCGCGGCGGCGTGCACCAGGCCTGCCACCCTGCCCCTCATCATTGATCTGCACCTGGGCCACGAACCGATCTACTACTGCAAGTATTCTTCACCCACGTGAAGACCAGTACGACCCACAAGCAGTATGGCGACGGTCGTCGCTCGTCAACAGATCCAATCGGCTAGGAGTCTTACTGCATGGTTGCATGCACGATGCCTTGGCCTCCGTAGCCTCCGAACTTGCATGTGCTTACATATACACACATCTACACGGAAGGAAGCCAACAACTCCGTCCGTTATGGAGTCGACTAAAACTCCAGATAGCAAGCTAGCCAAGAGTCATGCATATACGTGTATACGTCTACACAAAAGCATACATGCAAGCCATCTGATCGGGCAGAAGAGGTCAAGACGACTTGTCTATTTGCCGAAAAAGCTAAACAAGGATGCATGCACATATGGGAGCTCCGACCACCAGACCACGTCGACCACGTCTCGAGCGGCTCTACCAAGCTCCAACCACCTCGACCACAAGACTACGTCGCAATGATGATCGCCGTGAAGAACGGCGCTACGACAATAGCGACCACAGTCATGACGACAGGTCGAAAAGCTCGAGGACCAGACAACTTCATCGCCAACGACACGTCAAGCCATCTCTCGAACATCGCAACACGCCGACTACACCCACCGATCGTCAATAAAGCTAAGTATTATTTTTAATTGAAAATTTCTTCGATCATCATACACCTCCGCCGACCACCCTTAGGGTGCGCTCCGCGTCGAATTTTCTCCATACATACAATCCAAAACATGTATAAGTTTTTACAACGACTCGCCGATACGTTTTCCTTCCTACTTGAGAATCCCAGAGCCGGCACTGTCTCCGGCTCCACCCCACGCATGCATGAGAGTCCGCCCTCTGCGCTACGGGTAGTCGGTAGTCGCTCCCTGGTAACACTGGCACTCTACGCGCGGCAGCGTTCCGTACCTCGCGCTACGAGATGTTGGTCAGCCCAGGGCTGGCGCATTCTTCAGGACAGGTTAATACATCGTGCTACGCCACTACATAACAAAAGGGCTAAAAACAGCTAATGTTATTTTTTGAATATTACACCAAGTATAATTCATCGCCAACCGAACACCAAGTGTTTATTTCACCTCCTACAGAGAGGTCAATATATTTCGTACATCATCATGTACTACCGCTCTCCGTGTTTATTTTTCAGGAACACAGTTCGGTCAGCGAGCTCATGCTTCAGGGTTCGCCAAGACCACTACGGTGCTCGAGGACTCTGGCCAGACCACGCTCGTGCTCGGGGACTCTGGCCAGACCACGCTCGTGCTCGGGGACTCGCCAGACCACTCCGTGCTCTAGGACTTCTCGCCAGACCACTCCGTGCTTGGGATTCTACAACAATAGCAAAAGCAACAGTCTGTCATGTAGATCACCACGTTGGATTTCCAAGACGGCGCCCTGTCTCCACGAGATGACCAGATCCGATCTAAAGCCCAAGTATCAAAATCAGAGCACAAGTTGGACTACAACGCCGTCTCCATCTCCAAACACGGCATCGACACGGAATTTCCAAGTCAAGGTTTCGTCGATCAAGACGTTCCTCTTATTACGAGCAAACAGGAAGCAAGCAGGGCCAATGCATATATGGATATATGCATGCATCGTGTACGGGTATATGTATGCAAATGTCATGGCCATGCAAGCAAACAAGGAGCCACCGTGCTATGTTACAGAACCATGCAACCAAGGAAGCATATATGTGGTATACAGGGCCATGCATCAATGGAGTGCGTATACATGTATATGTCACCGTTTCTTGCATACCATCTGATACTTCGTACAAGTCCAAGTTAGATCACCACACAAGCCAACGACGACGACGAGTACTCCAACAGCGGCAAAGGCTGTTCCTACTACTCCTACACCATCGCCGACCGCGAGCTGCCCGAGTCACCGACCACTAATGTAAGGACGACGTCGCTCCGACCACACACCGTGACAACTGCGACCGCCACCATGACGACAGCTCAGAAAGCTCAGGCGCCAGGCAACTTCGTCAACGCCGACCAGATAATGCCATACATCGCCGACCAGACGCTCCTTCTAAAGGGATCTCAAGCTACGTTCAGGGACTTCGTCGCTCGCTCCTCGACTTGCGCCATGTATACGTCTAGTCTACTCTATAGCACCATGAAGATTCGGCCAGAGCATCGCTCCGTCACGAGCAAACAAGAAGAATGTACGGGGGCCATGCAAGATATTTAACCAAGGCAAAATTCGCACGTCCGTGCATGCATGACATGCTGAACGCCCGAATTTAGCCCAAGTGCCAAGACGACGAGATCTCATCGGTCAGCAAGCAAATCAACAAGGATCGCCATGCATGCACGCGGGAGGAAGACCTCGGACTGTGCCTCGCCTTGTTGGACACGGGCTTCGCCACCATAAGCTGGGTAACTCTGTCAGCCTCCGACTACACTTGGCCGACTACAACTCCGACTCTGCGCACCCGTACGACTGCATCGAGCCACCAAGCGAGTGCCTGAGCCATTAAGCGAGCCGACCACGTCGACCACAGACCACGTCGACCACGTCCCGAGGGACCACTAGACCACGTCGACCAGCCGAGCTCCGACCAGCAGACCACGTCGACCAGCCGAGCTTCGACCACCTCGACCACTCTCCGACCACGGCTCGGGGACTTCGTCGCTCGCTCCTCGACCTGTGCTCGGGGACTGCTCGACCACTCTCCGACCACGGCTCGGGGACTTTGTGTCTTGACTACATGCGACTGATGACTCGCATACAGTTGGAATATTCTTTCTCATTTAGACCTTGCTACAAGGCTCATACCTCGCCTTCCAGCAAGCTCGGGGACTACATCGGTACGATGCACCTGCCGGTGCATCTCGTATCACCTGTACGACGATTGGGTTCTCAACTTAACTGAGAATTCTTTTTTAGACCCTGGCACCACATGCCTACATCACCTACTACCAGGCTCGGGGACTAAGTGGGCACACTTCACCTTGCGGTGAATGTGTTTGTTTTTCGACCCCTACGCCTCTGATGATCAAAAACGCTATGCTTCAAGACGCACTTACATTTCTTTTCAGAAATACAAGTGGGCACACTTCCCAGGACAGAAATCTTTTTCTTTCTTCTTAAGAGCACCATACATTCTTCCGACAACCTACTTCTCTGGCGACAACGGTGGTCGGAGATGTCAAGAACTCAAGCCTCACTGTTCGGAGAAGGTTGAAACGGCGTGTCGCATCAGAATACATGGCGCTCGGGGACTAGCTGTGGGGGATATACCCCCGGGTACCACAAGATGGTACATGGGCCGCACCATCCGAGGTGGCCCGGCCCGTAAGATCAAGGCGTGCACATCAAGATTACAAGTTGTACTAGATATTGTAATAGTACCAAATTGGATACTTTACTTGTAACCTTGTCTCTTCGGAGTATATAAGGAGAGACAGGGGTCCCCTAGAGGATAGGTTAATCTGTATACATCTCAATACAATACACCAAAGACACAGGACGTAGGGTATTACGTCGACCAGATGGCCCGAACCTGTCTAAATCACATCTCTGCGCCTTGTGTCACCCATCGGTTCACGACACGCGCACTGCTCATCGACAATCTACCATCATGGGCATACCCCTAGATGGACTGCCGACTATATTTCGTCGACACAGCGAGAGGGGGAAGGGGAGGAAGCGCGAGCAGCCGAGAGATGGCAGTGGCCGCCGCCCACCAGCGAGCTTGCCCTTTGGCACCGGATCTGGCGTCGGGGCGGAGCTCGGGGCCAGCACACTCGCTCCTGCGGCTGCCTAGGATGGTTCCGTAGCAGCATCGCTCGAGGAGAGGGAGGGGCAGGGGGCGTCCGCGTCCGCGCTCAGACGACCGCGCTGTGAGGTTGGGAGAGGTCGCGCGAGGAGCTGAGGACGCCGAGGAGAGGGAGGAGGCATCTCGGTCCCGCGTCCGCGCTCGCCTCACCCGACACGAGGGAAGGGGGGACGTCCATGGCGCCAGCGCAGAGGTGAGAAAAGGAGAGAGTGCGGCACTACGGTGTTGGGAGGGGGCTGCGTGGGGGGAGGGGAAGGGAAAGGGAGTTAGGGTTCGGGGGGTGGGCCTGTGGGGCACTAGGGGAGTTGGGGTGGGGGCTGGGGCTCTTAGCAGGTCGGCTGCTCGGGCCGCTACCGGGCCACGCTCTGTGGACCGGGCCGTGCCGTGCCGACCCACGTGCCTGGGGTAAGGCCCAGGCACGGCCTGCTCCTCCGGGCCATGCCAGCCCGGACCCGCTCACCACCGAGTCGGGCCGTGTTTGGGCCGGGCCTCATGCCGAGTCGACAGGCTCGGGCTACATGGACATTTATACCTGGACAACGTTTGAAAGCCATTGCGAACATATAAAACATCAAGATAAAACACTTACAACATGCGTATGAAACACATGAAACATTTCGAAACATACGCTTGCAACATGCATGTATATGCAACATCCGGACGAAACACTTGAAACAATGTCTAAAAACACCTGAAACACTTGATAAATATGCTTGCAACATGAAACATACGCTTGCAACATGCGTATATAGCCAATGCAACATATGCGACATCCAGATGAAACACTTAAAACATATATCTGAAATACCTGAAACATGGCATCGCCGGCGTCCACGGCACGCTGCGGCAGGAAGCTCGCGTCGGTGGTGGTGGTTCCCCTGTCATGGTGTCTTCGACTGGCGCCGAGGATGGGGCGTGGCCAGGGACATTGCACGGCGCGGCATGGGATGAGGGTGCGGCGCGGCGCAGGATGGGGGTGCGGCGTGGGATGGCCACAGTGGCGAGGCGAAATGGGGAGGGTGGATGGCCGCACGGCGCCGTGAAGCCGCATGACGACGTGAGGCGAAGTGAGGAGTTTTTTTTAGAGAGATGGGGGAGACGTAGGTGAGTAGGCAGGTTTGTTGGACTGGTAACGCGTAGACCCGGGAAGGTGGCATCTAGATGGATGGACGCCCACACCACAACATTTTCCGTTTCTACGTATATAGTTTTTTCTTGTGTATATATAGTAAAAGCAATGTATCGAGAAAAGTTAAAATGTTTTATAATTTGGAACACAGAGAGTATGTAAGTCCATCCCATGTTACAAGTCAGAATAAAGTTTTTATTGCATTAATTTCGCCGTATCAATTTCTAATGTCCAAATTAGATCTTGCAGCCCCAAAACATGATCATCGCCGTATCTCCTCTGTGACGCAAATTTCTGATCTCCTTTTCCACTCAAGCGGCCACGTGACATGAGTCACGGCGTGCTACACTTGAACACTGGATTTTCCTAACAAACACTCAAACACACGAGTTTTTTGATGCCGGGATCACGCAATCAAGCAGGATGTTCGAATCGGCTACAGCCATAGGCGTGCAGTGCATGTTGAGGTGCCATCGGCGATTTTTTTTTTATTTTTAACATATTTTTTAAACTAATTTTAAAATTAACATTGTTTAATTTTTTTTCTTCAAATCTAACACTTTTGGCCGCGCCTATTCCCATGGCGCGGCGAATTAACGCAGCCGCGCGTCATGCATGGGGGCGCGGCGAGTCTGCCCACGGGTTGAGTCACTGCCGAAACGACGTTTGGATCGAACGGATATTATAGAGGGAGAGTCTCACTAAAAAATGTTTTTTTAGTGTGATGTGATGTGAAATTATTGTCGTAGTCCAACTTTTCTACTTGAACTCTAAAATTATGCATCTCATCCCTTCAACTCGCAAAACTATTTAAATTGCCTCTATACGAGGTTAGAAGCATTGTTCGTCTATATGGTTATTTAGCACGCTTACACACCGTGTAAACGTCTTGCTGTATCCGTAATTTGACATTTATCCTATTTAATCACTGTTCTATTTAAATGATCAATTAGCCCAAATAATAAATAGCTAAATGATAGGTGACCATTTAGTCTGTTTAATGTTTGAATGTTTAGGCAAACATTGGATAGAGGTGGCTTTCAATATGGTTTTATAAAAAATTTGGTAAACATCCAATAAGATTTTTAAACCTCCAGAAATGCTTCTAAAGTTTTAAAAGTTATGAGAAAATTTTAATATATAGATTGGGACAAGTTAAATCCAAATAAAACATAATGCTTATAGAAATACGTAACACCCTCGGTGTTACACTGTACAGCTTTTTGCTAAAACACTGTATGAGCATCATACTTATGTGTAAATGTGTGTAATATAGGGTATAAAGCAATATACGGAACTTGAAACGTTCATCGGAAACACGGAACGAATGTTATATTTCATGTCGCGTTGTATCACTGAGCGTTCTAAACGAATTTTTATTGAACGAGAATGCTATAGAACGCATAGACGAAACCTTGATAAAGTTGTAGTACAAACTTCGTAGGTGGCGGTGAAATACTTGCGGTCGAGAATGGGGGGTTCGCTAGATAACATAGTTGGTAGCTTGGAAATCGAAGTTGACGCGAATCCGAACAAATAACTTAGTCATTTCTTAAGTCGGAAAATGGTTCGACGACGCTAAGTTCGACAATTTTTATACGGGAATCGGGTTAAGTGGTGGCATGGTCTTAAGGTTGGTTTTAGTAGCTTGATACACCATCTCGAACGTAAAATAGTTGGTTTAGCATTTGGATCATTGAGTGGGATTTTTGAGCCGCTTTAACAAGCGTGCAAGTCACGTTTTGAACGATGCAGCGCCTATGCGCAGTCACCCAGTCAGCTCTCAACGCGCTGCGCTGGACCGTCCGTCACGCGCGCCGCGCGCGTGGCTCTGCGCTGCTGACCACGGCCACTCTTGCCGCGCTCTGGCGCACGCTCACACACGCATGCGCATCACGCCAGCAACCGTCGTGTCCGCCTGTGTCACGCTGCTCGTCGTCGCGTCGCACTGCGCACCCGGTCACGCTGCGCTCCAACCATCGCTGTCGCGTGGCCACTGCTGCCGTTGACCTTTCGTGGCTGCACGCGCGTAGGCCTGCCGCCTGACTACGCCATCACGTCCGCGCTCGACGCCACGCCACGCTGTTGCCTCCCCGAATCGGCTTTAGTCTCTACGGCGCGCCGTGCCGTGCGCCGTCGTCTTGCGGGTCGTGGCGCTGCGGTCGCATGTCGCCATGCCGGCCTCGTACGCGCCGTGGAGTCTTCCCCGTCGTGCTGTCATCCTTCCCCAATTAGAAATTTGCGCCATGCCAAGCCGTCGTCACATCGCCTGCAATGGCGCCGCGCCGGCCGAGCTGCGCCAAGGCAAACCGCAGAGCTTGGTCCTACTCTCATAATTGCGCATGTTTGGAGGTCGAGCAGGAGTCCAGCTTTGCGCCAAGCTTGCCATTGTGGCGACCGTACGATGTCGGGGCTTCAATTGGAGTTTTCCCCCGCCGTCGACACCTTAAGTCCGAACGTCGTCGCCCGTCCAATTGGCCTTGCATAGTCCACCTCCATCAAATTAGCCGTGCACCCAACTAGCTTTGGTAGTTAGCTCACAATTGGAGTCGTTCCAACGAGCCGTCGTCTTCCAGTGAGGTAATGCAGAGCTTTTTCCCTGCAGCGGTCCACCATGGCCGTCGAGGCGAGTGCTCGGCCAGGATGTTGCCCCTTGCTCCTTTGTCTCAATTGAGCAGGGCTTTTGCGTCTCCTTGACTGGTTTGCCTCGCCCGTGCAGCGACTTCGTCGGTGGAGCAGCAGATCGCCGGGGACATCGTCGCCGCACTTGCCGTGAACCAGAGTCACCCCGCGCTCGTGGCCAACCGCCTTGCCGAGCCCCATGACTTTGTCCCATCTGCCCTACGCGTCTCTGGTGAGGCCCTCTTGCTCCTAGGGTAGGTGGTTGAGCCGGTTGAGGTCTAGGTCGCCCGGGACGAGTTTGCTGTCGCCGACGAACTGGTGTGGATGCCGTTCTCGTGGCCAGCGCGATTGGGAGTGGTAGTGATTCAATTAGGACTTCTATATTGTTGCTCGTAGTCTGTAGATGGATACAGGGTAGCGGTAAAGGCGTTGGGCTAGGTAATTTCACCGGCGCCGGTGTGCCGCGGACAAACCCCGCCGCGGTGCATGGCCATACCTATGCGTTGCACCGTTGTTAGTGTATGATACCTCTATCGATGGCGCTTCACTCTCGTAGAGTGCTAGGGAGGTATTGGTTGAGGCCGAGGAGGCTCGTGCTCGCCGGCGTTTGGCCGGAGATGCCGCGGCCTTGGTTGAGTTCCTACAAGGGACGTTGTAACGCGAATTCGAAGTGAACCAAGGGGTTAAGTGCGAGAGTCAGTGGGAGAGGGGAATAGTGGAATGGAGTGTGGTTCCATTTGATTGGAAGCCGAGAGCTCTTTTGCATAATGCGGCACGCGCGCGGGTCTTCCCTCCGCTGGGCCGCACTGGTGCGCTGCGCGGGTGCGCGTGCGGGCGTTGCGAGAGTGGGCTGAGCCATGAAGTGGTCTGCGCGGTGAAGTTTAGTTTCTTCTTTTCCAGTGAATTAACAAATACTTAATCAATTTAGCTGTGAACTGAACTTTGATAATTTATAGTAAATCTTATATGTGTCCAAAAATAGTGAAACAAAATTTGTTAGGTTTACAAAAATGATATCTATCTGTTGGTGTAGTTAGTTTACAGTTAGCTGTGATAATGATATGTTCATAAATTCAATTTTGAAATCTTAGTATTATTTAGCCTAATATTTGTAGGAATTATTGTGGCAAATGGATGATAGATTTAGTCATGAAATTTTTACAGTAGGTTCAGTAGATTATTATGTACTCACTGTAATTTTTATAGCACTAGAGTAGTTTGATAAATAGAATAGCTAGTACCCTTTGTTTTATCATATATAGAGTAAATCGGTATTAAGAGTAATAATATCTTTAGTTGCTAAGCTAATATATGACATGCTTCATACTTGTTAGTGTTAACAGTAGATAACTTAGCATCTTAGTCGGTATAACTCGCTTAGTAGCTTGATAGATGTATTTTATTTCAAGAGCTGCTGTTGTCGTATTACTAAGTGTTGCATTATCATTTCATGCATATAGATCACGAGTTGATAGAGTTCGTGCCCGTGGACGAACAGGATTACGAAGAGGTCATTGAGGAGTATGAGGAGGAGATCCTCGTGTAGGAGTGAGCCCCAGAGCCTTTTGGTGCTGACTTTGCTGACCCACCGCCTGCCCAAGGCAAGCCCCGGTGCATTACCCATATTTTATGATCAATGAATATATATATATAATGTGCATTTACGTTATAGACATTTTATGGAAACTACATGCATAAATATATCTACCTATGAGTCATAGTATAGGTCGAGTAGCTGCTATGCTCAGGATTTCGATAGCGTGGGTAACCTGCCGTTACTCACAAATAGGTGATAATTATGATCACTCATGATAAAATGATGGAAAGAAAAAAAATGGTGATCGGACAGGGATATGGTTTGGGTACTGGTAGGTGTAAGAGGTTGTGTCGTGCGGCCAACATGGCATAGCTTGGTTGTACTTTTTTTCCTGTCTGTGTCGGTTAAGGATCGGTCGTTGCAATAGACGCTAGGCAAGTCATAGATCTATTATCCCGAGCACATAATTGGGTATGGGCGCAGGAAAGACTTGTTGGCCTCTCTTGTCGTGGGTTCCGGCTCTTTCCGGACCGACTGATTGGAGGCGGGGATGGTGAAGGTCATTGCACTGCACTAAGTCCGGGACTTAGAAGCGGGGGCTTAGAGTCTAAGTTTGGATGGGGACCTGGACCCCTTGATAGGAGGGTGATGGGTTAGTCCTGCTTGTGCTTTGGGTACAAGCGGAGCGTGTGTTTTTGGGGTACCCAGCTGGGGACATTGATTCACAAATCACCGCCGAGTCGGTACGACTTGTCTTAACTCTAGCATCGTAGTAAGAACTGAAAGATGAAAGGTGATGAAATAAAACTGATTGCTCAACTCTTGCTCGAAAGTAGAACATGCGCTTATATAGAATGGATAGATAATAAATTAATACGGCTATTAATAATAACATCAATAAGGACTCAATATTTAGCCTGTTCGGGAGGCCGTATCGTATCGTGGATTATTTACTGCTGGCTGGTTTGGTATGAGAGAAAAACACTGTTCTTGGCTGGAAATTTACGATCGTTTACGAGCGAGCAAACAGGCCGATTAGTATTGCTTTCTGTAAAAAGAAAACCAGCAAACCATAAAGCTTATCATATTCCTTAGAGTCAGGAAATTATTCACACTAGTCGGATAAGTCTTGCGAGTATTGTGTACTCAGGGTTTATTTACCCCTGTTGCAGGTAATGCTTGAGGAGTACCATTGTGTGGAGGATTCTTCTGATGGGCACAGACGGATCCTCGTTCTTTATCGCTAGATGTTTATTTTTAATTCCGTTGTTTAATATTCCGCACTCTGACTTTGAAAATATAATAATGTACTTTTTATGAACTCTTGATGTATGAAATGGATTAAGTATTGTAACTCGTTCTTATTATTGGATCCTTAGGGAAAAATGTGGATCTTTTGAGTTCTCCCTTGGGGCGTGCCCGACGGATACCGCCCGCTGTAGCTTGCTTTTGGGGTGCTTAGTGTCCGATGGAAGACGAGCACCTCCGTAAGTGTGCTATTTCGGACGGTTGTACCATAAAATATCTGTAGAAGCTTCTAAATATTACACTTAGCTCTAGAAAACAAAAAAAATCTAGAAAAATTCTAAAACATTGTAATCGATGTCTAAACGTGTTTTGAAAATATTTTTACAACAAATACATGAGATACAGCTAGCATGAATACATTCACCACTAATATATGCTGCATTCAATATTGGTTGCATCTTATATTTGTTTTGTGTTGTTTACTTGTCTTCACGCGGAGCTAAATTGTATATCTTGATATAGGTGCACTCGTGCCCCGTGCCTCTCCACCTCCTGCGGGTTGTTCACTGGCCATGTCATCTAATAAACTAGAGTTAGTTAAGCCAACAAAATTGTTTTACCATAAGGACTCACGAAGCCTCTTAATTTTGTTCCAGGGCAACAGCTACGTGGAAAATGTTACTTTTACGGTTTTGCCTCCGTAAATTATCGATGTGATCTGATTTTTCCCTCTTAACTCTCAACTCTCAAAACCTTTTAAATTGACGCTGTCAAGTACTTATGACCTAGATACCCTCACCACGTGAGTCGGCTTACACTGTACATCCAACTCCGCATCGAACTCAGCCACTAGGCGACCTGCGGAAGGACTCAAGTGAAGACAAGCAGCTTGCTGCCTCTCAAGATAGCAGGTGCAGTGTGCAAGTCGAAACAGTGTGCAGCAAGAAGACAAGCGACACGACGTTCTGTCCCTACACTAAGGCTGTGTTTAGTTGTAGGAATTTGGAATTTGGGGCTAATGTAGCACGTTCGTTTTTATTTGACAAATAGTGTTCAAACATGGATTAATTAGACTCAAAACGTTCGTCTCGTAATTTCTCACAAAACTGTGTAATTAGTTTTTTTTCATCTACATTTAATGCTTCATGCATGGACCGCAAATATTCGATGTGACAGGTACTGTAGCACTTTTTTAGAAGTTGTGATGCAACTAAACAAGACATAGGCCGTTTCAACTCCAAAACTTTAAATCCTCTCGTATCAAATGTACGAAGTATTAAATATAGACTTAAAAAAATAATTAATTACACAAATTATAACTAATTTGCGAGATGTTAAGCCTAATTAGTCCATGATTTGACAATAAAGTGCTACAGTAATATATGTGCTAATGACGGATTAATTAGGCTTAATAAATTTGTCTCACAGTTTACTGACGGATTCTATAATTTATTTTTTATTAGTATCCGAACACCCCATGCAACACCCCCACGTGACACCCGATGTGACACCCGCACACTTTACACCCAGGAACTAAACAAGGCCTAATATTGTCATTTGTTGCTGTAGCGAGGTTAGAAGCATTGTTCGTCTATATGGTTATTTATCACGTTTATGTCGTATCCGTAATTTGACATTTATCCTATTTAATCACTGTTCTGTTTAAATGATCAATTAGCCCAAATAATAAATAGCTAAATGATAGGTGACCATTTAGTCTGTTTAATGTTTGAATGTTTAGGCAAACACTAGATAGAGGTGGCTTTCAATACGGTTTATAAAAAATCTGGTAAACGTCCGATAAGGTTTTTAAACCTCCATAAATGCCTCTAAAGTTTTAAAAGTTCCGAGAAAATTTCAATATATAGATTGGGACAAAGTTAAATCCAAATAAAACATAATGCTTACAGAAATATCTCTGGAAGCTTCTAAATATTACACTTAGCTCTAGAAAAACAAAAAAATCTAGAAAAATTCTAAAACATTGTACTCGATGTCTAAACTTGTTTTGAAAATATTTTTACAACAAATACATGAGATACAGCTAGCATGAATACATTCACCATTAATATATGCTGCATTCAATATTGGTTGCATCTTATATTTGTTTTGTGTTGTTTACTTGTCTTCATGCGGAGCTAAATTGTATATCTTGGTATAGGTGCACTCGTGCCCCAAGCCCCTCCACCTCCCGCGGGTTGTTCACTGGCCATGTCATCTAATAAACTAGAGTTTGTTAAGCCAACAAAATTGTTTTATCATAAGGGCTCACGAAGCCTCTTAATCTTGTTCCAAGGCAGCAGCTACGCTGAAAAGGTCACTTTTATGGTTTTACCTCCGTAAATTATCGATGTGATATGATTTTTCACCTCTGATTTCAAAAGCGAACATTTTTCCTCTCAAATCTCAACTCTCAAAACCATTTAAATTGACGCTGTCAAGTACTTATAAGGTCTTGTTTAGTTGGTAAAATTTTTTGGAAAATGGTACTATAGCACTTTCGTTGTTATTTGACAATTAGTGTCCAATCATAATCTAATTAGGCTTAAAAGATTCGTCTCGTGAATTTCGTCTAAACTGTGTAATTAGTTTTATTTTTTATTTATATTTAATGCTTCATGCATGCGCCTAAAGATTCGATGTGATGAAAAATCTTAAAAAATTTGCAAAATTTTGGGAACTAAAAAGGCACTAACCGAGATACCCTCACCACATGAGATTGGCTTGCACAGTTGCTATGTACGTCCAACTCCGGTCGAACTCTGGCGCCCTGCGGAAGGACTCAAGTGAAAACAAGCAACTTGCTGCCTCTCAAGATAGCAGGTGCAGTGTGCAAGTCGAAACAGTGTGCAGCCAGACAAGACAAGCGACACGACGTGCCATCCCTACATTAATATTGGCTTTGTTTCTAAAATTTTGACTTATACTGAAATAATGTTACGAAAAAAATATTTTTCGTTCCCTCAAAAATACTATTGCAGCGCTACTATTGAGATACTGTAGCGATGCTATAACAACGTTGTGGTATATTTTTCCATCCACTCACGAGGCATGCATAGTAGGACCACGCAATAGCACCCTCATCACATCAGCATGGTTGGAGAGAGTCCCACGTCAAATGTCGTCCTAAACAATATTTTTTTAGGTCAAATCCTACCCAATATTGGAACATGTGCGAGGAATGTGTAGTAAGGCCCGGTTTAGATGTAAAAAATTTGGCAAAATGTATTATAGTGGTTTTCGTTGTTATTCGGTAATTAGTGTCAATCATAGTTTAATTAAGCTTAAAAGATTCGTCTCGTAGATTTCGTCTAAACTGTGTAATTAGTTTTATTTTTTAATTATATTTAATGCTTCATGTATGCGTTCAAAAATTTGATGTGACGGAGAATCTTGAAAATTTTGGCAAAATTTTGGAGAACTAAACTGGCTCTAACAATAGGATGCATGACTCCCTAGACCAGTGTCATCTGGAAGACTCTCTCTCCCTTTGTATAGCCGCCCTGCTCTCTCGTTATAATAAGGGACAGCATGGGCATCTTATTCCCACAAAAGCAAGAGACGTCAGTCTCTCGGCTTAAACTCCCTCAATTTTTAGACTCATTTTCCATCTCTTCATATTTTATTTGTAGCCCCTGCTGCAAACATCGAACCATCGTGCTTAGAAACACGATTGAATAGCATTCAAACTGGACGTATGGCATATTACCTAAACTAATATAAATCCTAAGTCTCTAAGTGGTAGCCATGTGAAGCCTACACGAGACTATAAATTTACTAATCCATTTGAGGGTACCTAGTTACGAAACATTAACAACCGCCCTGCCTGGGTTAGAAGTGTTTTCAAGGCGGATCATCTTTTTTACTTAAAAAATCTAATAAATACATGATAAGGTTTTTAAACCATGAAGATGTTTACAAAATTCTAATTTTGAAAAAAATAGAGATAGATTAATACATGAAAAAACCCAAATAAATATTATTAGAGGTCGTAAACCTATCTCTCGAAGCTTTAGAAAATAAGATTTAGCTCTAGGAAAATAGAAAAAATATCCCAAAAATTAGAAAATCCTGAAAACATTCTAATTGATGTCTAAATATATATGTTTTGAAATCTTTGCACAACAAAAATATGATATGCAACCAGCAAAAATGCAACTACATTTAATCCTTAATGTATTGATGCTAGTTGTATCTCGTGTTTTAGTGTGGAAAAATATTAAAAACATGTTTAAACATCAATTAGAATGTTTCAGAAATTTTGTAGATTCTTTTCCCATTTCTAAAGCTAAATCAAATTTTGAAGCTTTTTGAGATCCTTTCATGAGTTCTATGTATTCTATTTTGGGTTTTTCGTGTCCTAATATATTTCTAGGATTTTCACGGAATATTCAGAAACCTAAAGACATTCTTTGTGGTTTAAAAATCTTATTAGGTATTATTGGAATTTTTTAAACTAAAAGAGGATGAAACGACTTTGAAAACCACTTCTAACCAGAGTAAGGAGATAATTTATACAGTTTTGAAAGTCGATGGGATAAGATATCTAGTTTTGGAGTTTGACGATCACGATGATAAAAGGACTTTTTCGCATGTACTCCTTGTGCCCATTCCTTTGACAGGCCAATTTTATCCAATGCGTTGTGGTTTGCCCATTGTTGACAACCAAACTTGACATCTTTTTATAGCTTGAGCTTTCTAGTATGCTTAGGAAATTTATTTGGCCGGATTAATTAAATTCAAAAGCTTAATTCGGCTTAGTTATCAAATTTGGTTGTGATTGGTAAAGCTCTCATGATTTTTAAAATGATCAGTCGGCTAGCCAATGGCCTTATTCGCTTCTCTTATAATCCGTCTTTTTCAGCTTGTTTTTTCAACTGAAATAGTGTTTTTCTCTCACAACAAATCAGCTGGAACAGTGTTTCGGCTTGTTTTTTCAGCGAAGCGAATGGGTCAATATTGCTAATGGCCGATTAATCTATTAGAAATTAACGACCACAGGTTTTAGGCATATGGCCCCGTTCGGCTTGCTGAATCTTGGTTGAAACTGGCTGAAAAATATTGTTCTGGCTGAATTATTGTGAGAGAAAAGCACTGTTCTGGCTAAAAAAACAAGTCGAATATGGGGTAAGCCAAACGGGGCCATACTGATATGTTTAATTAACAAATGAAGCCGGTTAAATTTAATGTTAATCTTGGCTGGTGATTAGCAAAGCAAAGGGGAGATGAAGCAGGTTTAGTTTTAACCATGGCTGACATGTCAAGGCATTAATTGCTCCCTAATTGTTTAATATTGTCCAAGTGCAATAAACGGCAGCTACGTGTGCATGCATAGGAGCAACAAGCGCATACTGGTCATTATACTCAAGGTCTAGTTTAGTTGCAAAAAATTTTGCAAAATTTTTCAAGATTCTTCGTCACATCAAATCTTTGGACGCATGCATGAAGCATTAAATATAAATAAAAAATAAAACTAATTACACAGTTTAGACGAAATCAACGAGACGAATCTTTTAAGCCTAATTAAACTATGATTGGACACTATTTATCAAATAACAACGAAAACCGCTACAGTAGCATTTCGCCAAATTTTTTGGCATCTAAACCAGACCCAAATGCAAGCAATACAGTAACGCGTGCATGCAGCGGTAGTCCAGCCGTCCAGGAGATGTGCGTCCTGAGGAAACGGGCAACAGGAAAACTGCGTCATCAGGAAACGGACAACAAGAAAGCTGTCGCGGGGATCGGATCAAGCACCAGATAACATTTTGCATGGAAATGCGGTGCGCGGCTCGTGGCTCGTTCAGGTGGATCACGACGGACAGGGTCAGGGCGTATATTCTGGTCATATGAAGGCGAGATGCAGCAACCTGTGCATGCGAAAGAATCCAGGAGACATGCAGGTGCAGGGACGGTGGCTACTGACCGAGCACGTCCTGCGCATGGCGGACGGACGCACTGTGCATGCCGTGCGCCACGGAGATTCTGAGGAACTGAGCGGACAGAGGAAGGAGTCCACACACTCGTGCGTGGAGATCAAAGTCTAGATCACCATATATATATATATATATATATATATACACACACGTACTGTTCTGTAGCTGGCAGCAGAATAAGTTATTTTGTGGCCACTTTAAGTTACGATAATTACTATACTAATTTATGTGATTATGGTAACTCTCTCATAAGTGATTTACTATAACATTATGGTAAGTATCATCTTGAATTATAGTAATCCATATATCGTAAATGTGTATTGTCATTATCGTAAATTGGTATAAATATTATCGTAAAATAAGATAGCTATAGAATAAATTATTCAGTGGCCAGCTGTAGAATAGCCTTACCGTACCGTGTATATATATATATATATATGTGTGTGTGTGAGGGGGGGGTTTTAAGGCCGGTAGAGGGGGATCCAACATCGTCCAAAAACAAATTATCACTATTCTATTCATTTATTTTCTTCGTCTACTTTTCGCATCTAGGTTAGTAGCTATATTTTGCTAGTTGCCCGCAAACAAGCTGCACGCTCCAGCGAATCGGAGTATCCTTTTCTGTTCTTGCCTGTGAAGCAGCCGGTCCTTCTCCGTAATCGAAAATCTCTTTACTAGTTGGCTCGAAAACTAGTCGTGGCGCTTCTACAAAAGTGAAGCAAATAGTCATTGGCGACTTCGCGTGTTGATTTTCGGCGTCAACACCCATGCCTTCGACAAGCTAAGGGCGTGTTTAGTTCGAAAAAATAGTCATAATTCGTTTGTATTTGGCAAAATTGTCCAATTATGGACGCTTAAAAGATTGTTGATTTTCTCGGCCAGTGTGTAATTAGGCGTCAACACTTCCGGTGCATGTCTTACAAGATGCCTTCGTACATCTAAACGGGGCCTAATTTTATCCTATGCATTCTGGTGGCCCATCAATTAATCTCAACAATCTGCCGTTTCCTTCTCTCCCAAAGGCAACACCTGCCGGCAAGCTTCCGGCGCGCATTTTCAACCCCAGACAGCCCCACGAGCGCCCCCAAAGAAGACAGAGTCTTCCACCACACGAAGCCAACCACAGGCAGACAGAAAAACGTCATTCGGCGCCCGGTGGTCCGGCCGCCCAGCTTAGTTTTGTCGCTCCAAACGGCAGCCGAATTCATCCCTGACAAGCCTCGCAGACCCCGGTGCTTCATCTGTTACTACTCCAAACGTCGCCATCCATGGGGTAGCTAGCTAGGAGCGCGCTTCTCACTCGCATGCTCGAGGTCCGTTGGGGCTTGCAAGATAATCGAGCAGTTTGGTGAGGGAATGAGGTAGCTCACCTAACGACTTGCTCACGTTGATGCAGTACTCGTCAGTAGTATAAGTACCACAGTACTTGGCCTCTAACGCATCGCATCACCTAGCTAGCTGACTAGCTGTTCCGTGACGAGTGGTAGCTAGCGTAGTAGGTACAGCCGCTTGCGCTCGAGAGCGAGCGAGCAGCATGGCCGGGGGCGGGTTCGCCGTGACCGCCGGCCCGTCCGTCGACTACGGCGGGCGGGTGACGTTCTCCGTCGTGGTGACCTGCCTCATGGCGGCCTCCGGCGGCCTCATCTTCGGCTACGACATCGGCATCTCGGGGGGCGTGACGGCGATGGAGTCGTTCCTGTCGCGCTTCTTCCCGGGGGTGCTGCGCCGGATGGCCGCGGCGCGCCGGGACGAGTACTGCCTCTACGACAGCCACGTCCTCACGGCGTTCACCTCGTCGCTGTACCTGGCCGGGCTGGCCGCCTCGCTCGTCGCCAGCCGCGTCACCCGGGCGATCGGCAGGCAGGCCGTCATGCTCGCGGGCGGGGCGCTCTTCTTCGCCGGCGCCGCCGTCAACGCCGCCGCTGTCAACGTCGCCATGCTCATCGTCGGACGCATGCTGCTGGGCTTCGGCATCGGCTTTACCAACCAGGTGTTGCATGCCGGCAGGCACTCCATTCTTGTCTTTGTTAATAACACACAAATGACATAAGTACTAGTATTACACTAGATGACAGTTCAGCTTGTGCAGTCACTATCCGGGGCTGATTAACAAAACTACTACGAGTACTTCGATAGTACTAGTATATATACTCCCTCCATCCACACACACACTATTTCTCCTGCACTATATTGTCAATTGCTACAAAAATCAACATCGCCTCGAAATTCATTTGAATTTGAAATCGATCAATTCTTGTACTTTTTAAATTTAAAAAATATGACATAATTTGACTATTTTTGGATAAACAAACAATACAAGATTTAAGTTTTACAAGTAAAATTATGTCTTCGCAACATGATGATATTTCAGGAGCAATCATCTTTCTAGCTACCTAGTCCGGAACTTGCAAAGAAATCAAATATTGTTATTCGCCAAAAAAAAAAGAAATCAAATATTGTCAAATAGTCTTGTAGCAGGCAGCAGCTGTTATGCCCTTAAACTACAAAATTTAGTTCCCTTCCATGGTCTTAAACTGACCCTGTAACTTAGGTTTCTTTTTTTAGTTAAAAAATTGATAGGAGTACTTGGTTCCAATAATAATAAGCAAACTTTTTTAGATGATAGGCGACTTTTTGGCAGAGCATGTGTAGACGATGACACACAACCATAAGAGCCACTAGCACACCATTTGCATTTCGTTACACTGCTGAAATAGGATGGCCAAATAAAACCCATACTCTTGCCCTTAATTAGTGTGCAATGTCAAACCAATACTCTTGCCCTAATAAAGTGGACTTTGTATTATCTTGATGATGTGCGTTGTTACGTTGTTGTCAACTTATATAGATGGATAGATAAAGCTACAAATTAAACCTACCCTACTCTGAAGCGGAGCCTACTTTATCATGTACTCCCTCCATACTAAAAAATAAAGTCGTTTTAGACAGCGACACGGTCTCCAAAGCATAACTTTGACTACTTATTTTTATAAAGATATTTATCAAAAAGTGATATATGTAAATTTTTGTGAAAGTGTTTTTCAAGACAAATCTATACATATGGTTTTCATATTTTCAAATTCAACAACTTAAAAGTTATTCATGATTTATATTCCTAATGTTTGACCCAAGCCTTTTCCAAAACGACTTTATTTTTTAGTATGGAGGGAGTAGGTAGTATCCCCAATCAAACTCATGGTCCACAGCTCCAGTTATGGTTATGTAATTATGTACCAGTCCCCAGCTGCCTATAAGATATTAGTAGTACGTACAAGTAGTTAGCGTTCTTCTTGACAGGAATTCAAATAGAAAAGTAAACATGTTGTTGCACAAAAATGGTAAAAAAATTTGTCCCATTGTGGTTTTGACTTTTGACATGGTAAGTATTTATTTTTAGAACTGAAGTGATGCGAATATATATATTTAGTATGTTTCGCATTAAAGGCTAGCTAAAGTGTTTGGTAGGATACTCTAGTCTCGGGTAAAATGAATTCGTGCACAAGACATGAAGTGAGAGGTGCTGTCCACCTCCACCAAAGAAGAGTAGTTGGCCATAGACAAAAAGAAGCAATTGACACTGTAGCACGAGGAGATGGGAAAGGTTGTTGCAACGTGCCGTCCTGCTTTGTTTGCTCATGCACTGTCCCTCGAGGTAGCTAGGGCTAGTGGTTGGTTTTGAGCCAGCACGTCGCTCTCAAGCCCCGCGGCCTGCATTGCAACTCATGCAGGCATCCGGCTTTCTTGGAGTAGTTGGCTGTCCAGCTGGTTGACTTCAGACGCAATCGCAGGACCCATGTTATTAATCTTTTGCAAGTACTGTGTGTGAATTGTGATGATGCATCATGATGACACGTGCGTGACAAACGTACGGTGTGTTACGACGCGCTAATGTTGCGTGACAACTGACAAATGCATGGCTGGCAGGCGGCGCCGGTGTACCTGGCGGAGACGGCGCCGCCCAAGTGGCGGGGCGCCTTCACGACGGGGTTCCAGCTCTTCCTCAGCATCGGCAACCTGGCGGCGAACCTGGTGAACTACGGCACCTCGCGCATCCCGACGTGGGGGTGGCGCCTGTCGCTGGGCCTGGCCGCGGCGCCCGCCGCCGTCATCCTGGCGGGGGCGCTGCTCATCCCGGACACGCCCAGCAGCCTCCTGGTGCGCGGGCGCCCCGTGGAGGAGGCCCGCGCCGCGCTCCGCCGCGTCAGGGGCAGCAAGGCGGACGTGGACGCGGAGCTGGAGGACGTGGCCCGCGCCGTGGAGGCCGCACGGGGCCACGAGGAAGGCGCGTTCCGGCGAATCCTCAGGCGGGAGCACCGGCACCACCTGGCGATGGCCGTGGCGGTGCCGCTGTTCCAGCAGCTCACGGGGGTCATCGTCATCGCCTTCTTCTCGCCCGTGCTGTTCCAGACGGCCGGGTTCGGCAGCGACGCCGCGCTCATGGGCGCCGTCATCCTCGGCGCCGTCAACCTGGGCTCCACGCTCCTGTCCACCGTCACGGTCGACCGGTACGGCCGGCGGCCGCTGCTCCTCACCGGCGGGTTCGTCATGATCATCTGCCAGGTCGCGGTCGCGTGGATCATGGGGTCCCAGATCGGGGCCCACGGCGAGTCCGCCATGGCCAGGCCCTACTCCCAGGCCGTGCTGGCGCTGACATGCGTCTTCTCGGCGGCGTTCGGGTGGTCGTGGGGCCCGCTCTCCTGGGTGATCCCCGGCGAGATATTCCCCGTGGAGATCCGGTCGGCGGGGCAGGGCATCAGCGTGGCCGTCAACCTGGGCGCCACGTTCCTGCTCACGCAGACGTTCCTCTCCATGCTGTGCACGCTCAAGTACGCCACTTTCATCTACTACGCCGCCTGGGTCGCCGTCATGACCGCCTTCGTCGTGGCGTTCCTGCCGGAGACCAAGGGGGTGCCGCTCGAGGCCATGGGCGCCATCTGGGAGCGCCACTGGTACTGGAGACGGTTCGTGCAGCCGCCGCCGGCCAAGACGGCAGCCGAGGACCCCTGATGAGTGACAGAGTGGCGCTTCGGTTGTGGACGTAACACGCTTCCTCGGACGTTCTGTTTGTGAATGTGAATGGAATGGCTTCAGTTTGTCTGTTCTGTTCGTTTGTCTGAGCAAGAGCTAGCTGTGTGTGGACTAAAACTGAAACTAGTGCGTATTCTTGTCCGTGTTTCCCGTGATACGTCATGCAAGATTTGAATATAATAAGAGGGCTGCTATTATTTCATAGTAATATAACTTAACAATAACTGAAACAACAAAGACTCCGTGGCCCAATGGATAAGGCGCTGGTCTACGGAACCAGAGATTCTGGGTTCGATCCCCAGCGGAGTCGTTCGTGTTTTTTGAATTATATTTCACCCTTATTTTGACTTATACGGAGTATATACTGTTTCATTTATACTTAACATCACCCTTATTTTTGACATGTACACTCCTTATTTTGGACTTATACTTTTACTTTTATACTATTTTACCCTTAAAATCACTGGGATGTCGGTTCTTGTTTTTTTGACTTACTATTTCACCCTTATTTTGAGTTATATACTATTTCACCCTTAGCATCAACTGGGATGTTTACATTTTTTAGGCGTGGCGTGAAGCAGCTATAGAAAAACAACTCTGGATATTTAATCTTCGTTTCCAAGGGTTTTGTTACCAAATGATACAAAATCTGGTCCACAATTTGCAAACAAATGTTTAAGAGTGCAGATAGAAGACGAGTATGGACCTTTTGCGTCAAACATCAGCACAAGCAAAACATCCTATGATGCCATAAGCCCAGAAATGAGTCCAAAATAATTATTGCATCAGTTCCAGTTCGGGTGTACTAATAACATAATAATGTAGCAAGAATCAAAGATGAGAGATCACACACCAGCGTATCAGATGACACGAGTGACCGAGTCAGATTCTGCTGACTCTACATTATATTAGACTAACGAGTACCCAACATAAATTATGATCCCCCACACGATTGGAGAACCGAGAGGTCAAGAAATGCACTCTCTGCAAGCTTCAGTGACGAGGGGAGCTGTAGCCAGTCCGGAACAATCAGATCAGGGCGATGCTGCTCTCGCCACCAGGGGGCTTGCGGATGCCGCCAAGGTATTCTCGGGGAGCTGGCGTTCCATCGGCAAAGATGTCACTGCCGCTCATCTCCTTCAGCTTCGCAGAGCTCAGAGACTTCTCAGCTGAGGCAGGGACGTCCTCCTTGAAGATGTTGTTACCTGTCAGCTCCTGGAACTTCTGGTTGTGGATTTTCTTTGCTGTCTTCACTACGGGCTCTTCACTGAATGAGATGTTGCTTGGACCTCCGGCAGGCTGCAGCATAAGTTTGCATAGAGTCAGAGGGGGAGATATTCATTCATGCTAACATGAAGAAAAACATATAACTTTTGTTCAAAGGGGTAAATACGATGGTATCCCAAGAATATCAAGTCATATGAGAACAACATCAAGTAAAACATGAGGGATTGTTCTATGCACTGCTGTTAGCCTAGCTAGTGTATTTCATATGAAAGGCTTACAAACACATTCTTTGTAACATAAACACCAAAATTTTCCTTTTCATAATATCCTATAGAATTATGGTACAAATAACTATTAAGCATATCAAATTAGGACATTATCATGCTAGAGGAGAAGATTCAAGCAACAGTCTAAAAGCCCAGCTTTGAATTCTTGAATTCTAGGACAGACATTTTACCATAGACAGATTTGATTGTTAGTATAAAAAGCACCAGCATGCACTGGTATGCTAACTTAGTATTCAGCAAGTAGGTATGCAAAAGCACAGTACCTTATTCATGCAAATACATCAAATAGGGATCACTAGTTATACAGTACAAATAGCTAGCAGCTCAAATATTTGCATCATTTGAACATAAAACAAATAAAATCCATACAAATAATTGTGCAAAAATGGAATACTAGCCTGCCAATGTTCAGCCATGTACAAACCATATTAAGTTGGAGCTGAAATCTGTTTCCATGACATATTCCATGACATGAAGAGCCAAATTTCCTACATTATGCTTATGCCTTTGGCTGGGTAGGGCATAGCCAAGAACTAAATGAAATGTGCATCAAAACATCAATAGGAAGGTCATCTTCTAATGTCACTTACATTAGATACTTTAACTGATGTGTGGACGCTTCGCTGGGGAAGTGAAAAGTCAACATTTCCTTGTAGCTCCATGTTACGAGCAGCCAATGGCCTGGCAGGAATCTCAGGAGGCGGACCAAAGATGTCACTGCCACTAAGCTCCTTGGTCTTGGCTTCAGAAAGCTGCTTATTTATTTTAGCATCAGCATCTTCCAGGGTACCACTAAGCTCTCGCTGCTTAGCCACCTCAGGTATCGACGATGGCTTCTTCGGTGAAACACTTCCATCGGCGCTAAATGAAATCTGGCTTATTCCAGTCACAGTTTGCTGTCATGAAAAGTCAACTCACATAGTAAGAAAACAATTCTTCTGTCAAATAGAATCAATCAATGCAAAATAATTAGAGATACAAAATCTATAGTCAAGCATAAAGTTACATAAACCTAAACTTAGAACAACGTGAGAAATATAAGTTCTGGAAGATGCAGTTCCTTTGAAATATCAGTTATAGTGCATTTCCTTAACAGAAATATATGCATCAACTTGGCATTCCATCCACATAAACATATAACATGTACTGGGATGGATCAGCACAGTAATGCTAAGGAGGGGAGAATAGGTTTCAGTAGAAGGATCTGAATAAGACCAGTACCTGGTACATCCTCAAGGAAGTCTTGTTAGAAGGATTTGAAGCCTCTGAATCACCATTTTCACTCTTCTCAGCGAAAATCCCACTCCCACTCATTTCTTTCAACTTTGAGCCAGAGCAAAATTTCCTTTCACTACAATAGGTCAACACGAAGGTTAGTGTTCACTGTTCAATATATTTTATCTCTCTGAAGAAACGGCCAGATAAATGTGGAAGCAATGCTGAAAATTACATAGACTAGAACATCCCCAGCAGTTTGTCTACCATCGTCCAATGCAAACACTGAATCACAGAACTGTCAGGTACACATTTTCATGTAAAACACGAATTTCTAAAAGAAACATGCACAAGGTTTGTCACAGTTGCCTGAAATTTTGCAACACCCTCCAGTGTAAAACAGAAGTGTTGATACTTTCTAAAGAAACATGTTAAACAGGCAGTGACACCGCTACAGCCTACATCAAGGAGTCGGTGCACACAGCCTGCCATCACATCAACAATCTGGAAATGTCCACATTTCAAATTGGGCACTTGTGTTCTGCATCCTTGAAATCCCTTTCAGTCAGTGCTAAAAACTTGGAGCAATGTTTTCAAGTCGTCTAGTCGAACCTAGTCGCCATGGGACCGACCAGGCGACTAATCGCGATTACTCATCGACCAGGCCGATTAGTCTAGCAGAGTGGATTGCTTCTCTTTCCTTTGGAACCAGAGAATAACAGAGGGACAGCAGTACAGCACAGCAAGCAACCTAGCAGTCTAGCAGAGAGCCAGAGAGGCTGCAAAGTGAGGGATGGGGGGGAGGGAAGAAGATGGAGAGGGGAAAGGCACATACCGTCGTCGGAGCAGCTCATCACGAAGACCGCGGCCACTTGACCTAGCAGAGGGCGCCGTTGGCTTCACAGCTCACCAGAGAGGAGAATAGCGTGTGAGGGAGGGGAATAGCTCACGAGAGAGAGGGAATCGCGCGCGGGAAGGGGAGGAATCGCGCACGGGAGGCAGGAAACGCGCGCGTGGGAGAGTGGAGGCGCGCAGGGAAAAATTGCGGCCGCCCTGCGTTTGCCACCGTGCCTGCGTGCCTCCGGTATTTTGGGGTGCTTATTCTAACCCTAATAGGCCAAATTGGAAGCCCAATAGGCCACATATAGGCCCGGTTGAACAGGCCCAAAAAAATAGAGCAACCACACTGGTCGTCCATGGCCTAGTCGGACGACTAATCGTGATTAGTCGTCGACTAATCGGACGACCAGCTTTCTGGTCGAGCTAATCGAGTCGGACCTCCTAATCGAACACCAGGGACCGATTAGGACGAGTATTAATCGGACGACTTGAAAACATTGACTTGGAGTCTAGCGCCATCTACAATACACTACTGATACTATGACGTTGGACACTAGCAGCGTCACACACTTGCACCGTACCCCACACGCACGGCCCAGCCTTCACATGAACCAACCGCCTGCAAGCGACTGCTCTCCAGCTACCACCATGGGAAGGTGTCACGAGCATTGAAACATGCAGCTGCCACTCGTCGCTAAACCCCATCCACTGTAGAATGGCCTTCACGCCAAAACCAGAGCAACCAGGCTTGCTATGTTTGAATTGAGACATCGGCTAGATCGGCCAGAGCACACATCCGAACAGAGCACGCACGCACGCACACGTAGATACGCATCGCTAGATCAGATCGGAATCGGATTAATAACTAAAGTAGAATGCAGTAAACGACACAGATCGAGCGGATCAACACGGAATGCGGAAGGGGGATGCCCCAGATCTCACCTCTTGCTCAGATCCTCGGCCTCCTGCTCGGTGACCGGCGCGCCGAACATCGCCGGCGTAATCCCCGCGGCCGGCTGCTCACACATCATCACCCCCCAAGTCAGCCGCATAGCGCGGAAACAGATGAACAATCAATTCACAACACACCAACGCGGGTAGGGTATCAATAGGCAACGACAAACCTTGAGGCTGGGGCGGGAGGACGCGGCCGGCGAGGCGGATGCGTCAGGGCCCGTGGCCGACCAGGAGAGAAGGTCGGCCGTGTTGGTGTGCGGCTTCCGAACCGGCACCGCCCTCTCCATTGCTCTCCTTCCTTCCTACCGAGCGGCGGCGGCTACGAGATCGAGGATGCTTTCGCTCGGCCACTACCGCCTGCCTGCTCAGCTCGGCACGCTCCCCTCTCGCGATTTCTTCGGGAGCGAAATGGCAGTGGTAGGCTTGACACCTCTCGTTTCGAAAAATTTTGCCGGTGACACCGCTGCCTGCCACTGGTTTGTACTGGTACCCATCCATGCCTGTTCCCCTCACGAAACAGTGACGCTGAACCGACTGACATGTGGGACCACCTGGTACTGGAGCCACCTGTCGGTGTGTATTGGTTCTTAGGAGCAGGTTCGACTGGGAAGGCGTCGGGCGGGGAGCAGCGGATCCCGGATCCGTGTGTTCGAAAGGTTTTAGCGTTTCGTTGGAGTCGTGGTCGATGATGAGTGGGTGTGATGGACCAATAGATTCGGATGCTAATGCAGAGGATCCTGTCCGAGCGGGGTGCCGGTGGGCACGTTAGGCTCGCCGCTCCAGAACCAGACGGTGCGCTGCGGGCAGCGGGCTGAGGGCTGCGGCCATGCGCTCTCTCTTCGTACGGAAGCTACGCTCAACCATTGACAGCTTGGGCCCACGTGGGGCCAGGCTGTTAGCACAACACCTAGAAGCATTTTCAAAAGCCTGTTCTTAATTCACAAGAGTTGAGATTTTGTTTGAAAAAAAAATTCCAGCCTCTTTGAAAGGTCGAGATGGCGGATTAGAGGATAATGAATAGTCCTTTCTAAATTTAATTATACCGGCTAATCGAAATAAATGTAGAATTAAAACAATCGGTTTAGCCAAGACTACACTCCTCTATTGAAGTTCACAAGTACCTTATAAAAATCTTAATTAGGCAACAAAGGTGCCGGGCTAGATAGAGCTCACATATCCAATTCTAGAAGTAAGATCACACAAACTTATGACACTAGTATTTTGCACACCGGGGAGCTCCTACACTATTCTAGTAAGCAAAAGCACAAAGCTCCTAAGCTCACTAGCAATGCTCAATAACAAGGCAACCAATGCCAAATTAGAGAGCGCAAATACTTAGCTACACAAACTAAGCAATGTGACTAACAAGATTACACAAACCAAATTAACCACGCAAAGGAGCTACTTCTATGCTACACAAGCAAGAAGGTAACTAGTGAGCTACACAAACAAACTAACTAATTACAAGAGCAACTACACAAGCACAATGTATATGAAAGTTATTACAAGCTTGTGTAAGGGGATAGCAAATCAACGGGAAGAACAATGTTGATACGATAATTTTTCTCCCGAGGTTCACGTGCTGGCCAACACGCTACGTCCCTGTTGAGACAAGCTCCAAGGTTGTCGCCGGTCCTCTTGCTAATGGTGACCCGCAAGTCACACTCTCCCACGTGGAGTGCTTACCACAAGCTCTAGCACTTGACTCGGCAAGGCCACTTGTCGCCCTTCGCGTCTTGCTCTACTAGAGTTGCTCTTCGCGGCTCCCGCGGGGCGAGCACAATGTCCCTCACAAAGCTCTTCTCT
This sequence comes from Miscanthus lutarioriparius, assembly GCA_904845875.1. Taxonomy (NCBI): domain Eukaryota; kingdom Viridiplantae; phylum Streptophyta; class Magnoliopsida; order Poales; family Poaceae; genus Miscanthus; species Miscanthus lutarioriparius. Next base: position 33,147,343 of record CAJGYO010000011.1, on the reverse strand, counting down.
GTAGCACTGCACAAGCTTCTTGCGGGCTTCGACGGAGACCACTGCCAATCCGTCAAGGAGGTGGCAACCTTCAAGAGTAACAAACACCACCGACTTGCAACTCGATCACCTAGTGCCACTCGATGCAACCTCACGATGCAATCGCATTAGAATCGCTCTCTCACACAATCGGATAATCACTATCAAGCATATGTGAGATGGAGGGCTCCTAAGCACTCTCAAGCATGGACACAAAGTCCCCCAAGGTGCTCTGACTCAGCCATGGCCGAGACCCCTTCTATTTATAGCCCCTACGAAAATAGAGCCGTTGTACCCTTTTCACTGGGCACTGCTCAAGGCGACCGGACGCGCCGGTCATATCGATCGGACGCACCCTGCCAGCGTCCGGTCGCGCTACGTCATCCACGTGTCACTCTGCGTTCAACCGGAGCCACCCGATCTCAACGGTAACTACGCGCCAACGGTTAAGTTGTGACCGGACGCAGCAAAGTGAGGATAACCGGACGCTGCTACGCCTGAGTCCGATCATTTACAGAGAGCTCCCCGAGCCTTTGTTTTGTGATCGGACGCGTCCGGTCCCTGGTGACCGGACTCACCTCTGCGTCCGATCCCCTTTGATCAACTCTATACGCTACGTCAGCATACGTCATCACTGACCGGACGCAAGCCCTACGCGTCCGGTCACTTTTACCGTGCAGTGTCCGGTCACTTGACCGAGACCGCGCCCAACTGCTGCCACTTACCGGACGCGCCGGTCCTATCGAGACCAGCGTCCGGTCACTCACAGTGACCTTCTTTGGCCTCCTTTTCTTCACCGAGTTGATCCTCATCAACTCTAACTTCTTCTTTGTAAATGTGCCAACACCACCAAGTGTACACCACCATGCGTATGTGTGTTAGCTTTTCATAAACATTTTCCAAAAAGTTAACCACTCAACTTGCCGTGCCACTCGATCCTAGCAACGATGCAAAGTTAGATCACTCGAGTGACACTAGATGACCGATATGCAAACAAGTTTGCCCCTCTTGATAGTACGGCCATCTATCCTAAACCCGGTCATAAACTTCTCTACACACCTATGATCGGTGAAATAAAATGCTCTAGATTATACATTTGCCTTGTGCATTCTATTTTATCTCCTCCATTGTTGATGCAACACATGCACCAACCAATCACCAAATGATATGATCCACTTCATATCATCACATGACCATATTGGTTCATCGATCTTGACTTCACTTGCTTTTCACAATTGCCTTCGTCCATCGGTGCCAAGTCTTGCTCAAGCTTCACCGCCACGCGGTCCATCACTTCAAAGCCTCCGACTTGCCCTTCACGCTTGCTACCGGTCCATCAAATCAAGTCATGTCTTGATCTTCTCCACCTTGATCACATGACTCCATGTCATGTCTCATGTGCAATAAGCTCCTTCATCATCACATATGTGAGTTTTGCAACATCTTTGAGTCATCATCACCGTCATGGCATATGTTGCTCACACACATATACCTGTGGACTAATCACATGTGTATCTCACTTAAACATATTAGTCCACCTAAGATTGTCACTCAATTACCAAAACCAAACAAGGACCTTTCACTCTTAAATTGGATCTCTAAATATAGATATCCTCTATTATGTATTACTCGTTAGCCAAAGATAAAGAGCGAAGATAATTATCTACAATGCACACAAGATATAGAAAAAGTGTTCGAGAGTACAAAGATATAGAAAACTATTTTTACTTAAATGACTCTGTAAATGATGATTTATAGAGTAATTTTAGAAATACTCTCGGAGATGCTCTAAGCTTGTGTAAGTGCAACTCCAGGAGTCTCTTTATATGCCTTCTAATTAACAAAAATAGAGATTTTGATGATAAAATACCCTCCAATAACTCCAAATATTGTCATCCTATATTTTAGATTTCTTGCTAACCAAAGATAGAGAGCGGGGTTGGCTTTGCATAGTTCGTACAAGATATAGAAAAGTTGTTGGAGCGTAGAAAGATATACAAAGCGGTTTTATCCAAATGCCTCTCGAAACGACGATTCAGAGAACGGTTTCATATTTGTTGAATATGAAAGCATGTCATGCTAGCCGTTCCCACCTTCATGTGCTCTACTCATCATTTGGCCATTGTCTTGAATTCATCATAAAGAAATATAGTGAAATTTCATATAGTAACTAGATATTAACATATAATTATGATCAACATATATAATTATTTATGAATCTGGTGTGAGCTAGATCCTGCGGGTGTGAGCTAGATCATGATAAATGGCTCACCATCACAACTAGTACAGTTCATCATCATGATTCATGGAACAAATTCAAACATAAATAGTTCATCAAATACAACCGGTTCATTGTCACAAATAATACCAAACATATCTAATTCATCAACTTCATATCATGTAATTATAGGTTCATCAAACTAACTACATAACTTAATTAGCCACCAGTCTCACTAGTGATCCATAAGGTAATTCATTCATCACATGCCATTGCTTTACCCTTCCAATGACCTGAAGGCACCTCGCCACTAGATCAAGCGACTAGCTCGCAGTGCCCTCGCATCTAGCGACTCCGAGCCCCGCCGCCGCCGCCGCCATCGCCCACCGCCTCCACCACAACCGTTCCCCCTCCTTCCCCCCCGGCATATCGTCGGAGGCCGGAGGGAGTGGGGATCCATCGTTTTTTAATAAGTTTTTTTTTTCAGTAGATCGAGTCCTTAGGGTTAGGGTCTATCCATGCCAAGTTTCTTGGTTCTGGGGATTTATTTCCTCCTCCTCTCCGGCGACGGCGAGAGGGCAGGGTGAAATCGTTTTCTCTATGGCGGCTCTATTGAAGATAAGGGCGACAACTACAACGTCAGCATCCTCACCGGTATGACGACATGGAAACTTTTATTTTCGGACGGCGACATCAAGGCGGAGATGGTGTTGTCGCCATGGAATAATTTTCTCCGGTCTCTTCTCCCTTTTATTGTGGTTAGATCTGGCCACGATGAAGGACTAGGAAGAATAAGTTTCAGATCAGTCTTCCTCATTCTCGGTGGCAGAAAGAAGAAGAAGGAAGACACCAGAAAGAAGAAATTTCTCAGCTCCGCCTACATGAATGTTGTTCGTTATTCGTTGGACATCAGTTTTCAGGTCTTTTACCGAGTGTTTGTCTGTGCGGCCATCCATACTGTGAAGCATCGTAAGGGTTTGGTTATGAGATATGAAGTTATTCACAGCGTGGGTACAATTTAGAGAAAAATCAGTTTCTGGATATTCGTGTAATCCAGAGTACTTGTAACGTGTTTATGTACCTAGCTATTATCTAATATAATTCATCTTTGGTCGGAAAAAATACACCTCGCCACTGCACATGAGCAAGTTAGGCACAAAACGGGGATGAGGAGGCCGCCGAGTAGCACTACTTGCATGTCGACAACGTCTGAGCTCCTATTGGCCTGTTCGCTTGAACTTATCAGCTATAATCTATAGTATTTTTTTCTCACAACAAATCAACTTTAGCCGGCTTATCAGCCGGCTTTAATACCAGCCGAACAGGCTGAATCGCCGCCACCATTTGTTGGGACTGGAAAGGGCGTTCTCGATGTGGTAGCAATAGTGCATCTCATGCTCCGCCACTATATGATGTGTCCATCCTTCTTTTGTTGCTGATGTTCCCAACAGGTAATTATACTCATTATAGATTGGATCCATCTATAGTGCAAAATAGGATATTGATCCATTAGAGTCCTAATAGACCCACCATTTCTAGCAAAACCTTAGCCACTGCCGCCAATTTTTCACACTTTCTTCCCGTTTTATCCTCTAATTCGGAGTTCGTTCATAAAACAAACATAACTTTTGCATACAAACTCCGTCCCCCCCTACAATTTTCGGGTTCGGGGACCCAAACTTATTGGGTTCGGTTTCTCCCGGTGATGCCTAATGGAGACTCGAAATAAATTATTTTGAATAAAAACTCATGCATTTTATTAATAAATTGTTTCTGTAAGTTATTAAGTTTGTTCTTAGTTCAGTCATAGAATTTTGTGTTATTTGTTGCCTCTTTTTTTATACATTTGAATATTTAGTATATATCATGCATGTGTTTCAAAAATTCCTTATTGCTTTTGTTGTATTGTCATATGGTGGTGAGCTACAGGTTTCAAGGTGCTAATCAGGTTTCAGGGATCCACCAGGTTTGGAGGTGAATTTTCACCTAAATCGATGTTCGGTGCAGTTTCAAAATTTAAATTTGGGTTTCAGGTCCAAGTCCACGGAGACTCCACCCGATTTGAATCCTCGTTGCCATCCCTACCAAAAACATTAGAAGCGCTACATTCTATCATTTTTGGTGATGTGGCACCACGACAGCGGGGAAGAGAGGCGGTCTTGCACTCCAAGTTGAAAACCTCGTTGTGCTGATATAAATATCAAGTGTATGTGTACACCCATGTCCCTTTACTAGGAGGCGTTTGGTATGACTCTGCTTCACTGGTAAAGAGGTTTTTTTTAGTTTTGGCTAAAAATCAGCTCCACTGGCGAGCCGAAGCTATGTTAGAAAAATATTTATAAAACAGCTTCTTGATAAAAATGGTGAAAATGTCTAAAATACATTTTTATTTATTTTTCTCATTTCTATTTATTTCGGGTTTTTTTTTTGTCGGTTAGAGGTGAAGTTCGTCCGTATCCGTATCTCTTTCTGCGTCACCCTTTTTTCCTCGGCTCGCCGTATCCTTTTTTTTCATCGCGTCCGATCCCGCCGCCGCGAATCCACGACCCGACGCCGCCACCCACGCGCCAGCGCCACGGCTGCCCCGGCCCCTCCGCCCGTCCGCGATCCGACGCCGCCACCCGCGTCCCAGCACCGCCGCGCCCCCGGCCCGCGCCACCACGCCCCCGGTAGAATCTCTACCAGACGCCCCTTAGATCCGCCTCTGGTCGTCGGAGAAGCAAATCCCATCCCATCCATGGCGTCGGCGTCGGAGCAGATCCCATCGCCACCCACCTACAGGTTCCGGCCTACGAAGCGCGAGCTCGTTCGAGGACGACGCGGCGGGGAGCACCAGGACCGCGGCTGCGATGGCGGCGTCGGGACGTGGAAGATGCAGAGCAGCCTCGAGAAGTGCCTGCGCGTCCGCGGCAAGAGGATCAAGATCCACGTCAGCAACCTCAACCTGCACATGGGCAAAGGCAAGAACAGCGGCAGCGTGGGGTGGGTGATGCACGAGTACACCATCGCCGCGCCGCCCTGCCCGTCGCCCGTCAAGATCTGCCACATTGCCTTCAGCGGCCACGGCCGGAAGCGCATGCGCGTGCCGGATGGCCAACAAGTCCGGCAGAGCCCTCTTCTTGGCAGCAGCGACTTTCAGGGCTTCCCGTCCGCAGTGTCAGAGCAGTACCCCGGGTTGGAGGCGCAGGTGCCGACAACAGAGCAGCAGGACACCGTGGCGCCGCAGTTGATGGTCCAACAATCTACCATGCCGATGGTGCAGCAGCTGTCTGAAGGAGAACTGGAGTTCTGGAGCTCGATAGGGGTTGATGTGCAGAGCAATAACAGTTTTGAGCAGGAGCACTCCACAGGGGTCCAGAGCAGCTGTGTGGTGTCCAACAACGGTGCCATGGCAACAGGGGTCCCGAGCAGCTGGGTGGTGCCCAACACCGGGGCCACGGCAACAGGGGTGCAGAGTAGCTGGGTGGCAGGAGACCTTGATGATTTCTGCAGGTCATTACTGGCTAATGTGCGGACCAACTGTGCGGCGCCGGGCTTCGGCAACATGGCCACCGGAGCGCTGGGCGGTGGCTGCTCGTTGATCTGTAAGTAGAAGAAGATTACTTTCTGGTCAAGAACTAACTCAGGAATCATTCGGAGCCAAGGTGCATGAAGCAATTTTCTAGTCTCTGGTCAAGAAGCTGTTCGGAGATATGCTCGGGGCTGTGCTAGGAGACTGCACCACAATTTTTTTTGTAGCTAGGACTAGGATGTAAAGCAGATTGCACTCTGCAGTGACTAAGTTTATTATTCAGTGGTGGAAGGCCACCCACTAATGTAACCATTACTCATTTTGTAGCCCTATCCTTCTATCATTTTTTTAGCCAAGGAGCATGGGGCAACAGTTTCTATCATTTTGTAGCCACCCACTCATGTAACCATTATACGGCCTGTTCGTTTAGTTGTAAACGATCGTAAATTTTCAGCCAGAACAGTATTTTTCTCTCACACCAAACCAGCCAGCAATAATAATCCACGATCGTATACGATCGTATCAGCACCAGCCGAATAGGCTGATAGTACCTAAATCTATGGGTCCATATATGTAATGTTAAGTTCTTCCCTATAATCTTCAGTTCATAATTGCCCAGGAGTTTGTTGTGACTTTTAGAATGGCTTGAATTACAAATGAATAAGAGTCCATAGCAGTAGTGGTCTGCTACTCCATTTGCTAAAGCTTATTCATACCAAGGATCTTCCCTGATCACGTGAGCTAAGATCCCCAGCCCATGGACCATAGCTGTCAAAGATTGTGTTCAGTATATAGCTCTGCCACGAGAAGCCGAAGAATTGCATTCCGAAGTCCAATGAGGCCTCTGGTACGAATCTTGTATTTCAGCAATGTTGTTCAATTCCCTCCGGCCTACCATTCAAAATGTTTCTCATCGAGGCAATGACTCAATATCACGAAGCAGAACGCAAAAAGAGACTGGAGTATAATATGATCAATACAAGCCAAGTCAATAATTAAGCTTATCTTAGTTCCCTTCTAATTCAAAACTACTTTTTTCATAAATTAGAGCAATTCACCTGTTGCACGATTTTACACCTATCAGCGGATAAGATAAATGATTCATAATTAAGGACATCGCAACTCCCAACTAAATTGTGCAAACTGGCCATTGTTGAACTGACAGAAAATTGACCATTCTGTTCAATTCACAGAAAATTGACGCAAATCATTCAATCAATTATCTCAATTCTCAAAATTTGGAGCAGGTGCTATACACTTAATAGTTTTGTATAAATATTTATCCTGACATGGGAGCGTCTGAACCAGTTGTTAATTTTGCTGTGAGAATTGACAATTGAGAATAGCCTAGTACTGCTGACTGAACGTTGCTGCAAGGAACATATCCTCCTCGCTCCCAACCCACCCGCACTGGCCGCAGCGCTCGGCAGCACGGCAGCACTGGGTCATGCCGCCACCGGATGTCCTCTCCGTGCTAGCAACGGCGGCGTGGCGGACAGCCTTGACTTCGACCAGCAGCTTAGGCGCCTTGCACCCGCGCAGCTCGCGGCCCACCTGCGAGAGCGTGAGCCACCTCTCCGCCGGCTGCGCCGCCGCCGCCGACGACACGTCGGCCCACGGGAGCTCGGCCCGCGCCAGCACCCGCGACGACGGCCTCACCCGCGCTCCGCCGGTCCCCAGTAGCGCCGCCGCCAGCCCGGACGAGGACGACGGCCGCGGCCTCCACCGCAGCTCGAACGCGATTCCCCCGGCCGCACCGCCACCACCCCAGCGCTGGAAGCGCGCGAGCTCGCCCCAGCGCAAGTCCCCGTCCACGGCGCACGGGACCTCCCGCGTGTCCACCCGCAGCCGCCGCCGCCCGTCCCCGGCCGGCACGTAGTACCTCAGGAAGAGGCTGCCGCCGCCGCGCTCCTCCAGCTGCTCCTGCTCTAGGCCATCCACCCTGACGACCCTGACGCCGAGCTCGAGGCTCGGCGGCTGCACCCTCAGTAATCCTGCCATTAACGCACGCACTCGATCGCGCCTTGCGCTTCTTCTTGCAGCAAGTTAACTGCAGGAACGCAGCAGTACTACTAGTCGTCCTAGCTAGCTAGTTGACGTTCGTGTTGGCGCGCTGGGCTGAGCTCATGTGTAGAGAGAGTTGCATGTGCAGGCTCCGATATATAGGCGGACCGCGGACGCCAGTGCTCTTGTGCTCGTGGAAACGGCCCTCGCTTTCCCGATCGAGCGAGCCAGCCGAGTCATCAACTTTCTAGTGGAGGTTGGCCTTGATTGATCCCCGGCCGCGTGAACCTTTGGGCGTGTCAAGGGTGGTTTGGCCATAGAGGAGGCACAAGAGTGATTAGTTAGTGACCAGCGCCGATCCGATCAGCCGATGATGGGCAGATATAATAACTAGATAAGGATGCGTCGCTGGGCAGATAACTAGATAAGGATGCGTCGCGTCAAATGGAGAGGCTGATATGGTTGATTAGTGGGTTAATTATGTGGGTTCTCGAACGAGGGCAGCAGCCGGGGCGAAGGCGAACGCTTTTCCCCTCCTTCCACTTGAGCACATGCGGCTGCTTCTCACTTGATTGGTCGTCGTCCTGTTTGTTTAATGCTGGCGCGACCGCTTTTGATTTGCCCAAGGCATGCATGCCCGTTGCACACGCACGTCTGCATGGGATTTCGGATAGCCAGATGAGGACGACGGGCGGGTGCTAGTTGTATTACACCTCGGATCGATGCTCACGCGTGCCTAGTTTACTAGCCCGCGCCGGTTAATTAGATGCAGCCTGCCCATTTTTCCCCACTCTGGAGTCTGGAGGTATTGTTAAACGTGTTCTATCGGTGATTCGTGCTCAGAGATCTCAGGTAGTGTGATGTGAGGGCGAGCGTTGTTTCTAGTGCTCGGTTGACCCAAATCCACTGCCTGCATCAGTGGCTGGAGAAAATGGTGGTGGTGGTGGGTGGGGTGGGGGGTGCCTACACTACACACACCTTGAATGGGATGTGTCACAATCACTATTTGGCCCGTGTGCGCCGTTAACCCTAGCGGCGCACACGACGCCCCACACGCCGGAATCGAAGAAGGGGGCGGAGGCGGGGGCGGCAGGTGGGCGGTGGGCGGAGCGGCCTGCGGCGAGGTCTCCGCTGGCGGGGGCGGTGGACGAGGAGGCGGCGGCGGCGGCGGAGGTGGCAGTTAGGGTTAAGGTTGGCCGGCCGGTGAAGTTTTGAGAATCTCCCCGGCTATAGATTTCGGCCGACCGGCCTGGCGACTGCCGTGACACGGCGGTGGTGGCGGGTTGACCGGCGGTGGGCGAGGCAGCGACGGCGCCGCCGAGCCGGGCGGGGTAGGCGGCGGGGGCGAGCGGCCGGCGAAGTTAGGGGAGGGCGGGCTCGTCCGGCAGGGGTGGTTGGTGGGCGGGGAGGTCGCCGGTGGCCTGGGCGGTGGTCGAGGTGGGCGGCGGGGCAATGGCTTGCTAGGGAAGATGAACAGTGACGTGGAGGAGAGGAAGCTGAGCAGGCGTGGGCGCGTGTGCGCCGCTATTGGTGCTGGCGCGCGCGTGTTGAGGAAGAGTCCCGGGGATGTGTCGACAAGTTCGATTAGGAGCAACATCACACTTCACTACATGCTCCTAGCATTATTGCAGCGTTGGTCAGCTCCTCCACTGATGGGGACATCTGATGAATGATCAACCATAGTACTCCCAATCAATCAATCATGTACGAACCAGTGGCAGCAACCCTGTTCGCTTGATCGTATCAGCCATGCTTATCAGCCATGATACAGTGTTTTTCTCTCATAATAAAATAGCATCAGACAGCTTATAAGCCACGGAAACGATGAAGCGAAGAGGGTTGCTTTGCCCTGAGTCGTTGACCACGCAAAAAGATGGTCAAGTTGGCTCCCACCCTCCCAGCCACAGCAGAGAGTGTATCAGGATTTACGGACTACTAACCGCAAGCTCCGTCTCTGTTATTTGATCCGCAGCAGATTGGGTCTACCAATGGCATAGGAAGTACAAGCCCTGCTGTATTCGCATTCTGACTGTACGGGTAAAACAAAAAGGAGTCGATCGCCTAAATATACTGTTATTACAACAAATAATTTTGATTTTTGAACTTGAGAGGGATGACGAAGCAAGGTTGAATGGGAGTGGCACCAAGGAGCCGGAATTATTCTATAACAAAAAATGAATGTGTGAATGGAATTATCACATAAATCAACGTGTCTCTCTGACTACAAAGCAGTGAGGAGCTTATTTGCAGCACAGCAAAGTTAAGGGATGGATGTACTGTCAATTATGCACTTGAGTCTGCAGTGGTTGCCTTTGCTCGATCGGCTTCAATCATAGCCTTGATGTAGAATTCACCTGCTTTGTAGGAAGATCGAACCATTGGCCCAGATGCAACATAGCGGAACCCCTGCCATTTACAACGAAGACAAGGCAATTTTGTCAGCACCCCAGCTAACTATGAGCAATGCGGAAAATGACTCTGCTTGAAGCTCGTTAACAATGAGAGAGATTCTGGGAACTAATAAGAACAATGACAGTAATCAAGTCCGCAAATGAATCGATGCTGCATCATAGGTGAAAATGCAAGTTTCTAGAGCCTTATTTTGCTAGCACAACTAAGTTTGGATTACCAAGATAGAATCACAGAAGGAATGAACATTCTATTGACGATTCTTCCTTTTGCAGCATTCCAAATTGCCAAACAATGATGTTTAATAATCAGCAAAGAGGCATCAGGGTCGATAAACATATTTATTTTGTATATACTGTGAAATTTAGTATTATGGTTGATAATAGGCTTGCCATGTATAGGATGACCAAAGGAATGTGGCTGCCTCCAAATGCCTCATACAATGTGAAAAGCTAAAGACACATCCGAGAAAGATAGGCATACCATTTCAACACCAAGGGCCCGGTACTTCTCGAAAGCTTCAGGCGTAACATACTCAGAGACAGGCATGTGGCGTTTTGATGGCCTCATGTACTGGCCAAATGTTATAACATCAACACCAGCAGCCCGCACTTTTTCCATGGTGCTAATAACCTGATCTGGAGTCTCCCCGCAACCCAGCATTATTGATGTCTTTGTAAGGGTACCAGGAGGAGCATACTCTTTTGCCATTTTCAGAACATCTATAGACTGTTTGAAATTTGCACGATAGTCTCGGACATTTCTTTGAAGCTCTTCCACTGTTTCAATATTGTGTGCAAAAACATGCAATCCAGAAGTTGCAACCTTCTCTACACAGCTTGGATCTCCACGGAAATCAGGTACTGCAAAATTAGTAGTAAGGGTACTGAATATGGAATGGTTAATGCAATAATTTGACAGGGCCGATGATCAACTCCACGCTAATATGCAAGTAACCAAGCATACGGTGAGGAACATGTCTCTTACCAAGTGCTTCAATAAGCATTTCTGGCTTCAAAGCCTTTAACTTCTGTACTGTTTCAGCAAAGTGACCACTGCCCTGATCAGGTAAATCATCCCGGTCAACACTCGTGATAACTATATATTCAAGGCCCCATGAGGCAATAGCTTGAGCAACATTGGAAGGCTCATCAGGATCCGGTGGAGGGGGTGTTCGAGATGTCTTGACGTTACAGAATCTGCAAATTAGTGATTTCTCAAATTCGTAAGCAACTATGGGCCTTAAGTTTATTTCTTCAAAAGGTAAATTTCACATCACAAACAACAAACATCCTTGCTATCCAGGCTTACACAAAACAAAACTATTGATGAAGCGGCTAAAACTATGTGGTCTAAACAACAAACCTGCAGGTACCCCGAAAATGGACATCAATCACACACAATAGAATAAGTGTATTTTATATAGAATTGCTTCATACAGAAAAAGCATCCATCTTATCGCCCCATCGCTAGATAGAACTACACAGTGGTCAGTGGCGTCTATGCATTTGTAAATTTAGATATCGAGAACATTCTTGCAACGCAACAGCTAGAGCAGTATAAAAGTGCCTAAAAAATCCAGAAGAAACATCTGAGCATATGAGGATGCAAAGTCAGATCATATGAATTCAAACAGTTCATGAATCAAGATAGAGCACACTGCAGCATGTTAGTCTAAATGTCTACCATACAGAAGCAAGTGAATAGCACATTCCAGTTACTAATTACTACTGTAATATATTGAATCCAAACATAACGCAATAAGGTATCAGATCGCACAGCCTAAACATCTAAGCATCCGTCCACGGTACCACAAACAAAGCAGAAAAATGAGCACGACGAATCTCTTACCTGCAGCCGCGCGTGCAGGTGTCCCCAAGGATCATAATTGTGGCGGTGGCGGTGCCGGTCTCGCCGCCGGACCAGCACTCGCCGAGGTTGGGGCACCGGGCCTCCTCGCAGACGGTGTGCAGCTTCAGCTCCCGCAGCTTGGCCTTGATGGCCGCGTACTTGGCGCCGCCAGGCACGGTCTCCTTCATCCACTTGGGCTTGGGCAGCGGGCGCTGCCGCGTCCCGACCTCCACCGAGTACGCGAAGTCGCCCAGCGACGGCGCGTCCGCCTGCAGCCGCCGCCGCAGCTCCACGAGCCGCCCTGGTTCCGCGGCGGGAGGAGGAGATGGCACTGAGGGGTCGAGGGTTTGGAGGAGAGACGGGGTGGAGGAGATGGAGCGGGTGGGCGCCTGGGTCAGGGCCCGGGTTAGGGACGCCGCGAGGTGCCGGCGGCCGTGCATGGCTGCGGCGGCGGCGTCGGCCGCGGTTGGTGGGGCGTGGCCGCGTGGGGACTGCGGACGGGAGCGGTGGGGGGATAGTCAGGCGAGATGGAGTTTGTTGGTTGTTTGGTGAAGATGGGGATTCGCGGAAAGCGTAACCTCAATGAGGCGTCTTAGGTGGTAGGAAGGCGTATTCGTGTGCCGTTCTGGAGAACTGGCCATCGTAAATCGATCAATGAAGATGATGAGCCATATTTAGATTCATTTACTCATTTGGAGATGGATCAGCGCTGATAGTACGAGTGTGCTTAAAATTTGGAAAAACTGCAGCCATAATAATATTTACAAAACCTCAGATAAGGGTTATTTTCTTAAAGGGACCAACGTTCCACTATAAGTGGCGGAGCTTGACCAAACGGCAATGGAATATCAAAGTCTAGCAACCTGTCACAAAAGCACAAGATTAATGGTGAATCACTTGGAGACAAAGGGACCATGGGGGAATCAGACGTCTGTCAGCGTCGGACGCCCCAGTTGGTGGACCCGACGTCCAGAAGCATATTTGTTCCTATTCGCTCCCTCCACTCCTCTCTGGTCTCCGCAGATAAAAAAAATCAGGCATTACTGCGACTGTGCTCCACGATCGGCTCCGCCGCGGCTCCCGCACGCCTCCCTCTCTATCGCGCCTCCCGTCGGCCTTCCCCTCCACCGCCGCCGCGCCCGCACCGCCACGGCATGCTCGCCACGCAAGGCCGCACCACTCGACTGCTATTGTCGCCTCCACCGTGGGGACCACGTGCACCCTATCGCCGGGGGCAGCGGTGCCGCTCACTGAGGCCGCACTGCTGCCTGCCTGCTGCCATCCTCCTTCTCCACCGCGCGCGCGCACAGCCGCTGTGTCGTGCTTTGTCCGCCTGGCTGCCATGTTTTGCTGAAAGCACATGTTGCAAACGTATGTTTCGAATGTACTCGTGTGTTGCATATGTTGCAAAGGTTGTACACATATGTTGCAAACGTTTGTTACCAATGTTTTATCTGTGTTTTTCGAACGTATGTTGCAAAGTGTGTTTATCTGAATGTTGTATATGTTTCACACATACGTTGCATGTGTATTATCTAGATGTTGCGTATGTTTGCAATGATTTTTCAGGTGTTTTTAGGTATTTTTTCAAGTGTTTCATAAGCATGTTTAAGTGTTCATCTACCTTTAGACGTACTCCCTCCGTCCATGAAAGAATATAATTCTAGCACAATATTATAGTTTTGTGTCTTAAGTTCGATCAATTATAGATAAAAAGTATCAATATTTATGATATCAGATAAATATCATTAGATTAATTATAAAATATATTTTTATAATAAATTATTTTTGAGCCGTAAATGTGAATAATATTTACTAGAAATTTGATCAAACGTGAACTACTTTTGTTAGCACGCAACACGTAATTGTATTCTTTTCTAGACGGAGAGAGTATGTTACAACTGTTACATATGAATGTTTTAAAATCAAATCAGGTATTGCATCTTTCCTCCTTGCCTTCTGCTGTATCGTCTCGGTGTGTCTCCTCCCGATGTCGGCAGGGCATCCATAAAACGCTGCGGTCGGATCCTTTCGAATCGAAGGTGCCGCCTCCTTCTCCTCTTGTCGCTCGGACGACGCGGGCCCCACATAGAGTGCGTGAAACAACGACATCCGGATGCTAACACCGCCGCACATGCTAGCCTACGCTACCGTCCAGGCCAACGATTGCGATTAAAGTCTACGAAGGGCAAGTGGACGAGATGAAAATTCAAAAAGGTGCTTTTCTGACACAAGCTGATCTGCAATTCACTCGTACTTTAACTCTTGTTCTAGAACTGAGGATTATAGCCTTTAAAAAAATCGACACTGGTACAGAGAGCTGATGGGCATACTTTTATGGTATCCTGATCTCTATGGGTCTATTTCTTTGGCTATGATTTATCGTAAATGATTATAAATTTTTAACTGAAACAATATTTTTTTCTCACACAAATCAGATAACAGTACTTCTTCACGAACCAGCAGTAAAACAAACCAGCCAACCGAATATGCTCTATATTGAAATCCTGCTTCCAAAAGCGAGCACCCGATAGTGTCACGTCACCCGCTAACCCATCAATCGTTCGATCCGGCAAACAAGTGAAATCGACCGTCGGATCAGGGTCTTCGCGGGTCTCTACCTGTTACGCCGCAAAATCGGGCCATCGCGAATGCTCGCGAACCCGTGGACCGCGGACTCATCCCCTCCGCCTACGACTGCTGCACTCGCGGCCGTGACTACGGGGCGCCCCGCCCATCCCGGCATGGGTGGGGGCCCCAGAGGCACCGGCAATCCCGGCGTAGGCGGGGTGCGAGCGCAGCGGTCCCGCCCGCTCCGGTCGTGGCCATCCCAGCGCGAGCGGAGGCCCCAGCGACCCCGGCTAGGTCCCGCGCGGGTGTGGCGTGGCGGCTCTGGCCACCCCGGAGCCATCCCGGCAGGAGCAGGTACCGGCCGCCGCGCGTGGCCAGGCGGCCAGGGGCCATCGCAGCCCGGCTGCAGGCGCGCCTCGTCTCCCTGCCGCTTCTCCGCCGCCGCTAGCGACCACGTCTAGCTACGGGCTGCAGGCCGAGGAAACACACGCAACGCAGCTGACCTCACCGCAAAGCTTCTGTGCGTGGCTGCCGCCACCGTAGCCCGGCTCCCGTGGGTCGTGTCGTGAAGCAAGCCTGCATTGGCGCACGGCCGTGGCTGGGTTTGCACAACGCCTATCGACGGCAGTTCGTGGATGATCGGGGATGGTGCCAGTGCCAGCAGCTGTCGTGCACGCTGCCTACTTGACGAAATGCCATTTGTGGGATTGACCACGCTGCCATAGCAGGCATGCACCCCTATGGTCCTTCACCTGATAGATATGGAAAGCGACGAGGAGAAGGAGAGGATTGACGCCAACTACGTCTTGTTGTACCTTGAGACCTTCCCCAGCCGGTGGTGGACAACGACGATCCCTCTGAACAAGCATCTCTATAACACAGGTACGCAAACAACTGAAGGAAAGAAATGCATCAGAGTTGCCAGCTCAAACACTTCCGTTACTTAAATTCCAACATGCATATAACAATAAACTTCCTTGATTTACATGATATGGATTTGAGAAGCGGAAAATCAAAATGCTGGAATAAATGATGAATTTTTAGGCCAATCATACACAGATAAGGAGCTCATCGATAAAATCTGTTTTTCATTGCATGATACTTTGCATATGTCAGTTTGTAAATTCCATTAACATCAATGTGTTATTATTCACTGAAAATTGTATCTTTTATTATGAATTGTGCGGCTGCTTGTCAATTAATTGTCAGACTGTCCAATGCATTAATCACATTAATCTTATTATAATTTCAAAGTACATGTTGCTTTCAAGTTACTTTTCTTTACTGTGTATATGCTTAGCTACCGCGTGCTCCACACCTCAAGTATATTCTTGGATCTTAATTGTTTCAACTGCATTTTTGTAAAATCCTAATTTGGTCATTGCAGAGTGCTCCCTCCTAATTCTAATTCCATGACTCTCTCGGCCTCTCTGTTTCTTTATTGCACTTGCAGAATCTTACATGTATTTTATAAGATATAACTACAAGTGCAGGGCGAGCTTAGAAGCCTAATCCTGACCCTTAACCCACCACCAGTTTTGCTGCAATCGAATTGACAACTGCATTGTCGGCCGCCATCCTTAAGCCTACTGCTGATTTCAGAGGCTCCCGTGGGTGAGAGAGGAGTGTGGGAAACCAGAAGGTAAACAATCCTCATTCAACTTCTACTCTTGATCTATTTAATTGGGTTTATAAATAAGCCAGATTTAAGTTGTTTTAAACCATCGACATCCCCTTTGTTCTTATTTTACTTGGCTAGATCATCTAATTTGAACCCTGAAAATCACTACCAGAAGTTGCAAATCATCTGCCTCCCCTCTATTCTTAAACTACTCAGCTAGAGCATCTATTTAGCCATGAACAAAACTAAATATATAGCAAGCACCAGCCACCAGTATGAAAAGTGAATAAAGGAAAAAAAGAGGTGGGTGACACCATTGCTAACCTCTGTACTGCACAAGCAGCATTGTTCTATCATTTCCTCCGGAATTGCCAGAAAATTTAGCTTTCTATTTAGGTTACGTAGCTGTTATGCATAGTATATTACCGAAAAGTGACAGCCACATGATAACCGGATCAGAGCTAGCACATACAAGCTGGCCCCTTCACCGAAGAGCGCGGCAACGCCGCGCGTCTTTCTAGTGTCATCCATGTCACTACCTACCAAATCAGCTTGACTATGGTGTATTCTCAAGCATTTTGTAGAAATTCTCCAAGAACACATGTTGTTCCGTTGATGGGAGAATCCTTACCAAACGGTTTTAGGATTCAGAATCAGAACAAAAAAAAAAAATTTAGTTTCTTAAAAAAATATTTCAAGGTTCTCCAAAAACCTGAAAAAGCCTAGTTTCATGAGAATCAAAATCAGTCTCTTCAGGAACCTTTTTATAAAACTGAAAGCTGCCAAACGGGGCTCTATAACAAATATAACCCTCCATTTGTTTTTACAAGGAGCATCCATTTCTTTTATAAGGAGCACACGCATTTTTGGATTCAGAGTTCATAATCGTCAGCTAAGAATCAGCCTATGCAAACCTTTTTTTGTGCAAAAGTCATATCCTGGATCCGTATTTGAAAGCACTCTCTTATATTTATGATTTGTTGCTAGAAACATTATATTATAAGAGAAAATTATAGATCAAAGCATACCAGGTCAAATCACGCCTGATATTTTGAATTGGAGGGAGTACAATGCTCGTGGACCTGGTTGCCTCTAGTCTTAGCTTAACTCGGTATGAGTTCAGAAAGAAAATCCTGGGATTACAATGATAAGCTTGCACTCATTAAAAAATGTTTTTTCTTATATATTTTTCAATCTTTACCTGTCGAAGCTATAAATGTCTCAGAAAAAACAACCCTGGTACAGACACATAATGGTAAAAAAAAAAAGAAAAAAAACCTACAGATAGGCTCCCCCTACCACAAATTTACAACAGTACACAAACACCTGCAGCTCACGGAAGTAAAATGTTTTCTTGTTAGACTAGAGTGTACAAAAATGGAGCGCTTCTGAATTGTTCCATTTGCTTGTGTGAAATAACATATCGAAGTGTACACGACGACCATCTTACTCGCTGGTATCTTTGCCGGAAGCAAGTTGGCAAGCTCACCAAGAGTTATCTGATGAGCAATTGTTTGTAAACTACGCAAGTGTGCCAAGAGTTCCAGAGCAAAAGCCACAGTGCATTGATTCACCTATTTCTGGAACTTGGAGCTGCAACAGGAGCTACTCAATTGCAGCAATCGGAAAGCAACATCAGTTGAATTTGCCAATTTCCATCTTCTTCTTGATTGCTCTTTGGCTATGGTATACAAATGAATCTATGATTCCAGAAACGGTGAACACACCTGCACATCAAGAACAATAATTCTTAGGTAATAGGTGCAACTGCTCCAAGGATGTAGAAGACTTGGTTTAATTGTCGAAATTCCTACTTTAGATACCTTGAAGACATAACCAAACCAGGAATGGTCTAAATTAGTCAACAACCAGAGAGAGAAGAATCAGCAACCACAGTTGCAATTCAGCTCTCACTGATGATCTACCAGCTTTACCTCTACCATTGGCTATATTTTACACAGAAACACAGCTTTTACGTTGTTCATGGTCAAGCTGGCAAAGGGGGCAAATGCATGTTCAACAGGTCAAATGTTCAACTGAATTACAAGTGTGTACAACAAATATACTTATTGTAAACAGAAAAGGTGCACGACAGAGAGATTAGTTAGCATAAACAAAAATGGACAGATGGAATCATTACCTCCAACAATAGCGCAAACATTAGTTAAAAAGTGTAAAAATGACACATGTTGTTCCGTGAATGTGACCTGTAAAAGCCATTGATGAAAAATTACACTCCTGTACTGCAAAACGCATGTCAAGCAACTACAAATACAATGATTTCCAGCAAATCCAAAATTTACCATTACTGAAGGAGAATAAGCAAATCTCACATAAAAAAAACAAAAGCAAATGAGTAAAGTAGGCTACCCTTGCATTATCTATCTGCAATACAGTATCAAATGTAAAGTACATCGAGATGGTACCTTGATTGGAGAAAGGTCATAAAAGAAGAACACGCCAGGAAGAGCCTGCATCCGACCACTCTCACCACTTCTAAAATGTTCCGTTACAGAGAACTGTGGCAATGAATTACAAGGAATGCTTAAAATCACAATAGATACCGATATGTGCATCAGCAGCATGGTGTTTGCCCACAAAAAGAAAAAAGAAACAAAGAAACAAAGAAATTACCTGATTAGAGAGAATAATGTGTTCATTTATGTCAGTGTAGACTGTAGGAACAACCTGAAAGACCAGAGAAAAGAATAGTTTCAGATATTTTGAATTAAGTCATAGGTGTAACAGTAAGTATAAGAATATATAGAAAAAAGAAAAAACACAGGAGCAATCTAACTAGAAAGAGAACATATCGTTTGATACTTCTTTTAATTAGGTCTCAAAGGATAGGACAAACCTTGATGAAGTATTGATACATTCCATATGATGAAGGCTGCACCCAATTTGCCCTGCATGTTTAACAAGTAAAGAATCTTAGATTCTCACTTAGATGCACCCTAGTAACAAACCCAACAAACAAATATATGAAATAAAAATAACATTATAGGAACAGGAAACTACCCGTTGAGTGGATTAACAACACCAGGAAAGTATTCTCCAAAACTTAGTCTGTTTATCTTATGGCTGACCTGGCATTGTAAAGAATAAAATGGTTAGTGTTAATGCAATGATGCTAGTGAGAAAATGACAAATCTTCCTGTCAGTATGCACAGCTATAAAAATCATTTACATATTTTCTCAAGTATGATTACATTGAAGCTGTCCTTCTGGAACGGAAGCAAGTCATGGACGTGCACATTTGACTGCTGGAAACTTTTCCCTGGAGCAAAATGGAAATTCCCAGCAACCTTATTAACTTCAATGAAGCCATAAATATTGCATCCTTCGCCTTCTTCATCCTTTATACTTTGAAGAAAGCCCTCCCTTTTGCACTACAGAACACCACACATCAGACATAATAATTGTCTTGAAGGTAAAGGGGACATTGACTACATAAAGTGATATTTTCTTTTTGGTAGTTACAACAGATGTTCTTTTCTGGTAATTACATCAGATGGTTCTACCTGGTCAAGCAAATCTGGATTTGATACACCCCAACCTTTTTTCCTATAGGCTTCGCGAACATCTTCACATGAGTTACAACATTGACCATCAGACTACATCGAATAAGGAAATATGTTAGCTCAAAAATTCATAAGAAAACAGCAGATGAACTATATATCTGTAGGAGTATTATACAAGGACAACAGATTCTAAAGCAATCATGTAATTTCTTGCACAGTAAGATAAATGAAGACGTGTTAACAGAAAGATATATGCTAAAGAAACTAAAAATGGCCTGACTCACAGAGATATATTCGATAGCCCCATTAGGTCTGACTTTTGCTCTGTAGTTCATAGGTGTATACAGGACTCAAATTAGGGGTGTTATTGAAAACTTCGCCGAAAAGAGTTTAACATGGCCCAGCTATTGACATGAGCTGACATTATGTATTATGAACTTACGATGTCATCTTTCGCAAGAGCTAGAACTAATGAAAATGTTAATTTAAAGAAAGGCAACCTTACTGAGACCTGGCCAAAAGCGAACAGTAGACTAATAAAATCACAATTCATAGCATGGCTGGGGATATCAAAGTGATTGCGGGTGATATTATGCTTTCAGCTGACCAAGTTTTTTATAAGGTACATAGCATGGCTGGGGAATGGGGATATCATTAATAAGGAGGCAAATGTCACTAGGAAAAATGGCAGAGTCAGCAGATGGTCTCCAAGTCCAAGGATGCCAGAGATAATCAAAATAAATATTGATGGTCCTTTTCTTGCCAATTAGAAGAAGGGCAGTTGGGGTTTTATTGCTCGTGATCATGAAGGCTCAGCGGGGTCATGGCTGGCGCTGGATCAGTAGATGTTGTACATGATGCTCAGTGTGCGGAGATGGTGACTTGGAGGATGGCTCTGGAGGCAGCATCAGTTAATGGTATGATGACGATCGTCATTGAAACAGATTGTTCTTGCCTTGTCAGTGCCCTGAAGTCCACAGCTTTTGATCAAGCTCCTGCCGGTTTCTGGTTTATGGACACTAGAATTTTTATGAGTCTCAATTTCATATTTGCTGATGTGGTGTTTGTACCCCGTGATTGTAATTGGTGTGCTCATGAGATGGCACACCAGTATCTGTACAGGGACCTGGGTGAGCATGTTTGGTTTGACCCCCTCTCGAACTTTGTAACAGCACTTGCACTACGTGGTGTGATGGATCAGTGGTGATTGATCAATAGACAAAGGAGGTGAATTTCAAACAACAACAACAACAGGATTCGTTTAGTCTAAAGTAGTCTATGCAACACAAAAGATAGTAATACAATTGCGTATTTTGTGGGCCAGGGATAGATATTATCTCACAAGAGATAGAAGCATACTTCTTGTGCACCATAACAAGAGCCACAATAGGTTTCATTGTGTTCAAGCCTTCCACCATGATGTTGTAGAGGTGCTTCCATCTGTTGAAAAGGCAAAGGATATGTGCATCTTTAGGTATAACAAAACATGTATGGATTTGAGCAATACAAAACACCTAAAGACAATTCACTTGTGAAGCCAATAAAGTGTTATGTAATGCATCAAGAAATAAGTCAGATATTATGTGCAGAACAAATCACACGCTAAGAAACTAGGACTGTACAAAAGGAAATGTCATAATAATACTCCATATTTGGATTGTTTCAAAGAACCTGACTTTGAGGCAGTGTTGTTATACATTCTACATGCTATAGGTGTGACTTTTAACACCACAAGAGATGATCTCACCTTCATCCCACCAACTGCATCTTGTCTAGTCGCAATAACATTGCCATGGGCATCAATTCGCTGCTTGAATATATCATGTTTCTACATAAGAGCATTAAACTGGAACAAGTTAGTTACCACAAGTCTGCAACCATCAGTTATTGAACATAACCCATAACAGCTAAAAAGCTGAATACACAAATGCATACCACATCTAGGTGCTCCTGTCCACTGATGTCCATTGCATCCAGGCTAATTATAGAACATTGAAGGGCTGGAAAGGTGACATCAATCTGCATTTTAAGCATCAGAAAAGGTAGATGTCAACAAGTGTCTGAACATAAATTAGTATAAATTAGAATGCCAAAGTCATCATGTACGAAATAAGTTCTGGTAAGCCAAGGTCCAGTGTTAGAAAATATACAAGAATGAAGGAACAACTAGCAGGCAAAAAGAGCTTAAAAAGAAATGAGTGTTTGCGAACAGTTGGTAAAGGGTGACAGTGAAATGGTGCAAGAATATAAAAGCTGTACATTACATTTATGCGAAGTGTTTCTCCCCTTGAAGTATCAACCCTTAGCGTTGTCTCAGTAACTGCATGGAGATATAATCCTGCATAGAGAGACATTAACTGGTAAATAAGGACAAATCATGAATAGCAAAAGAATATAAAGTAGTTGATCGGTAGAATGATTTCTTTGGTTAACCTTCTTGTTGGTAGGCTATTCATCCAGTAAAGAAAGCAAACCCAAAGTTTCAAATATCTACACACTAAAAACCTGATATCTAAAACAATGAGAGCAAAAGAGCTCCTCATTTACTTCAGCAAAACATGTGGGTACTAGGTAAACTTAAATCTCATTTTTCCTGCCACAGTGAGTAAATCTGCTTCTGAATTTCTGATGAAAATGGCCCTTACATTCGGCAACAAAGCAACCAAGCACAAAGAGAAACAGCCTTTTATCTCAAATTTTGCACGGAACCAATAATTACGTATGCAAAATTGCGATTTCTAGTTGATATTCTCTACAAGCTTATATAACATGACAGGTCAATGCCTTATTCACTAACCAAAAGAGAACGAAAGTTAACAGCAGAATCTCCCGAGCTTCGTAGCTTGAGTTGAATCCTTGTATAATACAAAGCACAGTAAAATAACATCTTGCGCGGTCGAAATAGGCACTCAATTCCACTCTCGGCAACCCAATTACGCGTGATCAATTCCACCCGCTCCAACAAATCCCGTAACCACGACACCAGATCTCGACGCATCCTGGGGAGAACGCCAGAATCGTAATGCGACAGGGGTCATCATACCCTCATCCATCTAGCACCACCCACGCGGTCAAACCTAACCAGCCGATCTCAGAAACAGGTACAAGGGAAAGGGATCGAGGCGCAGCGGGGAGAACAAGGAAAAAGCGAGACGCGTACGGAGCTCGGAGACGAAGAGGAGGAGCATGACAACGGAGGAGGCGAGCGTGATGATGCCGCCGGAGAGGGTGCTGCTGTAGAAGTCCTCGTTCACCTTGGGGTACGCGTCCAGGCTGCGGAGCTTCGACAGGAGCCCGTCCATGGCGGCTGACGGGATCTCGGAGTCGGAGGCGGAATCGGGCGGAGAGGCCGAGCCCGCCCCTTCCTCGCTATTTCAGTTTTCTTTGGGGGCGCTGAATTAGCGAATTGTCCTCGTCATGAATCATTGAATTGTGTCCTGCGCCTTTGTATAGCGGTATTGGTTTTTTCGCCCTTTTTGGAAAGGTGCAAAAACGTCCACGAATGCTCCCGTTTGACTTCTTGTTTTCACGCCTGAAACTGCTTGACTGGCCGTTTTCCACCGTCAGATTAACCATTCTTCCTAATTCAGCGTGGTACGGTACAATATATACTTCGAAAGCATACCTTCTAGCTTGATTTACATTTTTGCTCTTTGCTCAATAATTTTGATTCAACATCATTTGTAGTGTTACTGTAGTTGAATCCACATCAAAGTACTTTGTCAGCCACAACGGTCTGAGCATAGAACTCGAAACTGTAGAGGGCATAGAGCAAACTCCAAACTCCGATCCATTTTAGGGCTTCATTTTGGCTTGATCAAGCATTCAAGCTTATACAAATTAGCTAACCATTCTAACTGAAGATCGTTCGAGGGACCGTTCCGAAGGAACCGAACGAGTCCTTAGGGCCTGTTTGGAACAAATGAATGCAAAACAGAGGATTGAGAAAAAAACACAGGAATATGATAGAGTAAAAGGTGGGAAACTACAATATTTCAAAACGCAGGAATAGATACTTTGAGCCGTTTGGATTACAGGAATAGGTTTAGATCATCACATGTCTCTAAGCAGCGATTATAGCCATTGATCTATCCTAACCTGGTTTAGGTGCTTTTCAAGTCATTTAGGATATCATTTTTAATTCATCTATAAGCATAGTAGTCTCTTTACTCGACCGTTCTCTCTCCTATATGTTTCTACTTTTTTATCGTCCTAAGCTCTGGCCGTGTGACAGTGTGAACGCAAGTCGCGAGTGACCATGTTGAGCGACCGAGTGAGCGACCAAGCAAGCCATTAGATTTCCATTGAGTTTGAGTGGATGTTTTTTTTCCTACGTTTTATACAGCATAGGAATCATTTCCTTTGGAATGAGATGCATCTTTCCTCCATTCCAAACAACAATCTCCAAAAACTTTCCATAGGAATGCATTCCTTTGAAAATCCTCTGTGATTATTCCAATCCAAACAGGGCCTTAGTGTGAGCATCACATGGCTGACTCTAGACTCTTTAATTTACCCCGTGCACTTGTGCTTCATGTACTTGCCCAGAGAGGCCAATGCATATTTAAGTTGTCCAACAAACACTTGATTAAGCTATAAGCATGGGCGCCCGTTGTCTAGTCTGGCATAGATCCCCGTTCTCCGTGTGCACGGTACACCACATGGTCGACGGTCACCTGCTTCGGTTCTGATCCGATCCAGACTTTCCCGCATCTTGTCTGCCACTTAGCGCGTGTTTAATTTCAGGAATTTGAAATTTAGGGCTACTGTAGCACGTTTGTTTTTATTTGACAATTAATATTCAAACATGGACTAATTAGGCTTAAAACGTTTGTCTCGCAATTTTCCATCAAACTGTGCAATTAGTTTTTTTTCGTCTACATTTAATGCTCCATACATAGGCCGCAAATATTTGATGTGACAGATACTGTAGCACTTTTTGAAATTTTAGGGTGGAACTAAACACGGACTTAGTAATATTTTTTCAGCAGAATACATGTACACTGAACGCCTTTCCAAGCTCTTCTGACTACATATATCACCCTGGAGATCGGATCGATCTGGAAGGCCGGGACGGACGCCGTGATCAGCCTGGCTCTCCGGGCCGCCGACGGCGCCGGCTTCACCATCCTGGACCTGGCCCGGTGGGGCGGGCTCATGGGCGCCGGCCACGACTACTACGAGCGCGGCAACGTGGACATCTTCAGCGGCCGGGCGCCCTGCCTGCCGTCGCCGCCGTGCCGGATGAACCTCACCTCCAACGGCTACGGCCCGCACCACGGCTGGTACTGCAAGTCCGTGGACGTCACCGCCACGGGGCGCCACGACGCCACGTGCGCCAAGGCCGGGTTCGGCGTCGAGCAGTGGCTCGCGAGCGACGCGCCGCCGTACCAGCTCTACGCCGAGCGTAGCTTCTGCGCGAAGAGTGACGCGGATGAGTGATGCTGTCGGAACCGGATGTCACTGTAGTGGGCTTCCAGTCTTCGTGTCATTTCTGTCGTTTTCTTGCGTCGTTTGCTCTTGTTCATGGAGATGTTTGAACTCGGTGGTGGTGTAGCAGGCTAGTAAGGGCCTGTTTAGCTGGTAAAATTTTTTGGTTTTGGGTATTGTAGCACTTTTGTTTGTATTTGACAATTAGTGTCTAATTATGGACTAATTAGGTTCGAAAGTTTCGTCTCGCGATGTCTCATCCAACTGTGTAATTAGTTTTTTTTTTGTTTACATTTATTACTCAATGCATATGCCGTAAGATTCGATGTGATGGATACTGCGCAAAAAATTTTGGGTTTTAGGTGGAACTAAACATGCCCTAACAGCATCTCTGACAAATTACTATTCCATTCCCCATAATACAGAAGATTGTGGCTTCAACAGATGAGTCAGATTACTCATCGTATCCCCAACGCTTAAAAGGAAACGAGGAGAATTCAAGTACCATCACTGAATGCAGTGGATAACAACATGAGAAAATCACAGTCCTACAAGTACAAGTAGGAAAAAGAACAAGACTTATAAATTCAACCAAACAACCTACTTCAAGATGAGAAGAATAAGATAAGGAAACCCGCTTTATTTTGTGGCAATCTTGGTTATTAAGCTAGTGAGTGTGAGGATCACAATTCACAAAACCAAGCAGATCAAAGGAGCAAGGTGGCCTTGGCATTATCCAGTAGAAAGAGCTCATGCACTGTTCTTGCCTGGGAGGTGGCATGCAGACCAAAGAGCAAGATGGACTTAGCATTATCAAACTTAAAACCCCAGAATAATGTCCTGCTCAAATTGCTCGACAAATTTTGCAATCATGCGGACTTTCCTTGGGTGCAACTCGCTTGAAAATGTCTATACAAATCGAATGCTACTACTCCACATGCTGGAAGCCCAGCTGGCTCCTTCTGGTGGAGGGACATAGAATGTAAGCTTGCTGCACTCCAGGCAAAGGATACTCCTTGCTGTTTTGAAAAGACCTTAGGAGCACTGGACCTGCACTTTAGCTTCCCTTAGTTGTTCTCTTTTGCCAAAAAGCCAAACTGCCCAGTGAGATTTTTTCTAGATAATCATTTCAACAGGAACTTCTTCTTGTCACTGTCTCCACAAGCTTCTGATCAACTATTACAGTTCCAATCACCTCTCCAAGGCAAAGCCTGGGACCCTGTTCTCATGACAGCTGGTAATACATTTGTGGTTCACTCCTTCGGCTAAAAGAACATATTTACTATTGTTGGGAACCTTGCTAGTTTCACCTCTTTTCAAATGGCTTTAGAGTTCGACCGTCGTTGGCAAACATAAATTCTGGTTTTGGCTTCTTTTAAGGGGCATACTATGCACCAGAAACTTGCTCAAGAGAAAAAAAAAATCTCTCGATGACTATAATTGTGTTTTGTGCAATTTAGGAGTTGAGGAAACAATCTTTTCTTTGAATGTCCCCTTAAGTCAGTCTTCTTGGACCCCTCTGCTCATTGTCTAGAACTTGTCACTCCAACCGCTGGATATGATCATTGAAGCAAGAAACCAGTTTGGAAGCTGCATTTTCAGGGAGCTAGCCATTACTGCCAGTTGGACCATTATATCTGATAATGGTCATCTGTCACTCCCGGTGGAAATCACATCTTAGGCCTTGTTTGGCTGCACTTGTATCTCCCTCCATCTCAAAATATAGAGCCACAGAGCAATGTATGCACCCAATTGATGCTTAGTGTGCCCTTTTTGTTCACTCTTGCAATCTTGCATGACAAAATCAGAAGAATACTGTATATTACATCTCCCGCAAAATGTTGAGAACTTAAATTTGAGGCATTATCTTCTCTGCTGGAGGGCATATGTCATCTATATTTACCAAACTGGAACATATATAATACAACACAAAACAATCAGATGGATCCTATGGCTGATAGGTACATCTCTTCTGAGTACGCAATGCTGTCCTCAAATCCTCAAATTAGACGGTGATGTTACATCTTTGACATACTACCAAAGATGGTAATAAAGCCTTCATCAGTCGTCATCCTTGAACTCCCTGATTAACCAATCCAAAGAAAATAACCATTAGATATCTCCTTCTGACCAATTTTTATCTTGCTTACATTTATTTGGAACATCGTTCAGGCCAAAAAATGAACTTATGGAGGAAAACATATAGGACCCTTCTCTTCTCATGGGGAAGCATCATAGGGAAAAGTCCCCACATGACAGGTTCCTAAATCATTCACTTCAACAATATGGACCATCTGTGTTAAGCAAATTAGCCTCTCCACAAAGGGCCTCATGTATGAATATCAAATTTTGCGACAACCTACATCTATGCACTATGGATGTGCATAGTTTCACTTTTTTTGAAAACTCCTAAGTCTGTTTTCTAAAGGGTTTTCACGATTCCACCAAGCAGAGTGTTTGCAATGAATATTTTCCCTAGTTCCATTTTGGGAAATTCAATAATATAGATAATGTTGCTCTGAAGTTGTTCATGTATATAAGGCTAGCAGTGATCAAAGGGGAACACGGGTGCTTACATGCAACAGTTTTAGATAAAAGCATATTACCTGCGGTCAAGATAGCGTGGTTGGATCCCAGTGCCTTGGCATGTAGTGCATGTCAAAGAGCCGATGCCCTCGCAGTTGACACACTGTGATTCTTCAGTCTCTCCTGCACCAAGTACTACAGTAACAATGCCCTTTCCACTGCAAAACCTGCATACCTCTGGAAAATCAACAAATTCCATTTAATATTCAGAACCGTTGGATACTGTTTTGTAAAGGAAAAGAGAAGATGCATAGTTACATGGTAGTTATGTATGCATTGTGTGCAACATACCACCATGCCAAGTCCATTATCTATTTCCATCCTGACTAGTTGTCTAATTCACTGAAGCTCATAAAGGGAACTTGCAAGTCCTTTTGGTTCAAGGCTCTCATTGATATTGCAGTTTCAAAAAGGTGAATGTTTGTCATTTCCCGGGATACTCAATAACAGCTTTGCTACCAGAGTACAAACTTAATTGGTGCAGAATAAGTGAACAAGACATAATATGTTTGTATTTCTTAATGCCATCATATTTAAGTATAGATATGGTCATGAAAGGTAGAGGTACAGGGACACATTGCGTATTCGAGAAAGATGAAAGTTGCAGTAATAAACATTACTAAAACTTTGGTTCCGATTTTCTGACTCTGCAGTCTGCAGATGACAAAGCATTTTTCACCCTAGTCCTCTCTTCCTACTATTTTGTAAAACATTAAAAGGTCAGCCAAATAAAATACTAGTGCATAGGAAGAACTAAGATGCATCTTTTCTTTGATTAAAAGGAGAGCCTGGATGTAACCATGATATTTTCATTTTAACAAGGCAATCCTGTGACCAGATTTTGTGTGTTTCATCCAGCCACGTGGTTGTCCCAACAATGTTTAATTACACAACCTGCGCAATCTAAAGTGTCCCAACAATGCTTCACTCAGACATGTTAGAAATGCAAATTGGAATAAAGGAGCTAAGGCAATCTAAGGAGAAGAATCATCACATACGCGCGCCAGAACCACTGCAAGGGAAGCACGGCTGTGTATTCTCCCTCTTTGCCTGCATGAAAAAAAAGGGATCATCATATTATTGCAACCGTTTTATGACTTGAAATAGTAATAAATACTCGTACAGAACAGTGGCAAATACAATTAAGCTTGGATCTTTCAGTTTCAGTTAGCTGCTACTAACTCCCAGCCCAATTAACGTTACTCCCAGTCCAATTAGACAGCAACAGCCTGTGAAGAGCGAACAGGTCGCAAGCAACTTAAAAAATTGGCGAATACTCACGGCATTGTCGATTTGAGTCTCGTAGAACACAGGGACACCTATTCCCACGGCGATGCTGACGACGCCCACCGATATGGCCACAATCTAGAGGCACCGAGAAATCAAGCTCCGCGAGAATCAAGGGCATGGTTAATTTGGGTGGGCATCCGCAGCGTACCGTGTTCTGGTCGAGGTCAATGGCCCGGATGCGAGGGTACCGCGCTCCCGCCCTTCGCCGTCGGGGCAGCGCCGCCATGTAGGGCGAGGAAGGAGTGGAAGAGAGGAAACAGCAGGAGTGGAGCGTTGTGAGCGACGACGTGGAGGAAGCGGCCATGGCTGCGTCGTCCCCCCTACGTCACGCGTTGGCTGCGGACCGGGTCTCCGGAGGGCGGGCGGGCGCGGCGGTGGCCGTGACCCGGTGAGCGAGGGAGGACTGGAGGAGGAGGTAGAGAGACAGCCGGGGGCTCGTGCCGTCGTGGACCATGTGGATGTGGTATTACGCGGAGACGTGGCAGGCCCAGGTGCCAGAGTTCGGATGTGTGGGTGCTCGTGACTGGGGCCGGCCGGGCCTCGGCCCTCGGGACGAAGAAAACAGCGTGGATGCATCGATGGAATTGAGCACCGGAATTTGAGAGGCTGCGGAACTCCCAGATCGGATAATATCCGAAAAGATCAAGGCTGGCCACGAATGCCTGCTCTCCCGATCTCCTTCCCTTCGTCTTTTCTTATCCGCAGTAGTAGCCAAAAATAAATCTCGGCTTCAGTGCGACAAGAGAGAAGCTGATCGTTAACTGTGCTGTTAATCTGACAACCATTGTCGCCATTCTGCTTTGACTGAATACCAACGGGTTGACGGCCATAACTGGTATTAAAGCTGACTGTTAAGCCGGCTGAAGCTAATTTGTTGTGAAAAAAATACTATAGATTCTAGCTGATAAGTCGGCTAATAAGTTCAAACAAACAGGTCTATAATCATATGGTTTATAATAAATAATAGATTAACGAGATTAATCCACTCGCCATTTGCACCGCCATGTCATTTTCCGGTCGACAGTGTACAATGACATGTGTCTATATGTGAAATTGCCAAGATTACTTTTACTTGTCAGATGATCTCCACCCCTTGGATCCGCGCCCTGATCAGGAGCGCCCAACCCTACATGGTTGGTGGGCCCCGTCACATTACGCTATAAAAACAGGGGTGGGAGCCGGCGGCTCTCATCACGAGGTTGAACGAGCTACAGTCGCCCCACCGACATAACCCTAATCCGATCTAAGAGAGGGTGCGCAGCCAGTGATGGAAAGCACCATCACGAGGTTCCCCGCCGCCACTGGACCGCACCTACGACCGCGGACAACACCGCCACTGCACCGCCGCCCTTCACCGCAGCGCCTCTACCGAGTCTTCACCAAGCACCGCTATGGCCAACCCATCTTCTTCGAAGGCGGCCGATGGTTTGCACCTACTTCACCCCTCTCTTTCTCACTCTATCTAATAATCCCGTACTAGTAAATGTTCTAGGACTCACTGTTTATCCTAATTACAAGTAAACATGCTAGATCTATGGCCAGTGATCCTGTTGTACTTCTATCAATGGTATCAGTCGCCTAGGCGTAGATCTAGCCTATTGGAGTAGAAAACCGAATAGCAGCATTTAGAAGGAGGTGATAGATCCGTTTCGGATCTAAGCAGAGGATTCATCGAACCCTAAACCCAAATCAGGTGAAGAAAAGCAGAAAGAAAGGGTCTTGGTTTTAAAAAGCAACTCAAACTCTAACCCTAACCAGCGCAAACAGCCCGAGGAAAAAGAACAGTACGCAACCCTAACCCTATCCCTAACCCTAACCCTAAATCGGACAACTTCCGAGAAGAAGAGAAAGAAAAACTATTCAGAGGGAAGAAGGGGAAAGGGGAAGGGCTTTGGAAGACGGCTTACCTCGCCGCTGCACCGCGTTGTTGTTTTGCCGACGTGCGGGAAGAAGGCCGAGCAGTTGCTCGTCAGGTGCGTGCGAGCTTTGGCCAAGGGCGCCGCCGCTAGGCCGCTCGACGGCGGCGCGCTCACCCGCTGGGGAGCTTACGCGCCGACGAGGCGGCCAGCAACGACGCCATCATCTCTCTGCGCTCTCGCTCTTTCGCTCGGCTGCTGCTGCGCTGAGAGAGGAAAGGGAGAGGGAAGAAATGAATTAGGATTTGGGGGGCGCGGGCTGGCCGGGGGTTTTGATCTCCCGAAGACGACGCCTGGCCGTTGGATCTGGATGGACGGCTGAGAGCGCGTCGGACCAGAATCGGCCTAGGCGTGGAGGCACTTTCTCGGCCCAGGCTCAGGTTACGGCCTGGGCACGAGGGAGGCGCCGCGAGCGCGTGCGCGCGAGCCACTGCCGCTGTCGAGCCGCGCACTGTTGCTGCTGGGCCGTTTACTGCTGCTGCAGGCCGAGCCAAAATGAACATCAAATAATGTTTTAAATTTATTTATTTTCAGAAGCAGATTTGAATGATTTTTGATGAATTTCGAAGGTTTAAAATTTCTGGTAAAATTACACCAACATGTTACTTTTTTCCAGAAAGTAGATATGAATAAGAAAATGCTTCTAAAAAGTAGATAATTATTATTTATTCATGTTTCCGCTGCAATGTTAAAGTTTAGAATCTTCTAATTAAATTTGAACCAACGGGAGAATTTAATTTGAAGAGTAATCAATTTTAATCAGTAAATTATAATATTGTTATTTGTCTGACCAACATTGATAATAGCAATATTATAATGTTTATTCATAAGTTTTTCATGCATTAATTCTATTTCTGCCCAACGATGATATAGAATTAGTGTATAAGAATATTGTATGTTTTAATTTTGACCAACGTTAAATTAAAGCATGCAATTATGATGTCATATTTTCTCACTATCTCTGACGGTGTTTTTCAGGACTCAACCCAATGGCATTCATCTTGCACATACCACCTCTTGAAGGGGACAACTATAGGGTATGACGAGAGAAGTATGAACTAGCACTTGCGCTATCTAAAAATGACCTAGTGCTTACCTTCCCGTATCCTACTGAGCCAGTGGACCCGGTGAGGGAAGAAAATGAGTCTGACACTGATTTCACTGCTCGGCAGTGAGATCATGCAGAAGTGCGGATGAAGTATGATCTCGAACGCAAGAAATGGAATATTTCAAACCGCAAGTGCTTGATGGTGGCTAAGTCCACAATTTTAGATGCAATAAGGGGGTCTATACCAAATTGTGATACCGCCACGGAGTATCTTAAGAAGGTGGAGAGTCAGTTCACTGGCTCTTCAAAGGCTTATGCCAGTACATTGATCAAGAAATTGTTCAATGAAAAATATATTGGTGGCGATATCAGAGAGCACATACTGAAGATGAGCAACACGGCTTCGAAGCTGAAGCCAATAGATTTAGGGCTCAAGGATGAGTTCCTGATTCATTTGGTTTTTGCTTCCTGACCAAAGGAATATGAAACATTTGTTGTTAACTACAACATGCAGCCTGACAAGTGGGACATAGAAAAGCTCATCGCAATGTGTGTTCAAGAAGAGGAGAGGCTGAAATCCTTACAGGGTGACTCTGCTAACCTTGTGAAGGACAAGAAAAAGAACTTCAATAAGAATGCAAAACTTCAATGGAAAGCCCCTTAAAATGACCACCATCCAAAAAACAACAATGCTCAAGTTGAGAAGGATCGGTGTAAAGGTGCAAGAAGCATGGACACTATCAGAGGGACTGTCTAGACTTTCTAAAGAGCCTGCCGAAGAGAGGTGAGGATTTCATTATATTCATAGATGAATCATTGTATTTAAGTTATGTAAAATCTACTTGGTGGATTGATTCAGGTGCAACTGTTCACGTTGCAAATTCATTACAGGGATTTCGTACGAGGAGGATCCTGCAAAGAGGAGAAAGAAGAATTAAAGTAGCAAATAGAGTTGAAGCTCAAGTTGAAGCCATTGAAGATCTTTCTCTAGAATTAGTTGATGGTTTTCTACTTAAGCTTTCAGATATTCTATTTGTACCCTCTTTGCGAAGAAACTTAATAAATGTTTTATGTTTAGATGACGATGGATATGATTGCCATTTTAGTAATGGCAAAGGTCAGATTGTTTATAATAATAAATGTGTTGGTCTTGCTTTCGACAAGACAAGCTTTATTTATTATCACTTTCTGAGAATATGAATGATGTAAGTATTGAGAATGAGAATGCCTCTTCGTCTATGAATGCCACAAATAAGCAGAAGAGAATGCATAATGTATCTTCAAAATTATGGCACTGTCGTTTAGGCCATATTTCGAGGGGGAGGATAGAGCGATTGATTAAGAAATCAATTCTTCCACCATTAGAATTTTTAGATTTTGAACAATGCATAGATTGCATAAAAGGAAAGTACGTTAAAAAAATAAAGAAAGATGCCAAACGAAGCGCGGGAATTTTAGAAATAGTTCACACAGATATCTGTGGTCCTTTTCCTATGAAGAGCGTGGATGGTTATGATTCATTTATAACATTCACAGATGACTATTCTCGTTTTGGCTATATTTATCCAATTAAGGAAAGATCGGAAGCATTGAATAAATTTAAAATATTCAAGGCTGAAGTAGAAAATCAGCACAACTTAAAGATTAAGGTAGTAAGGTCTGATTGTAGGGGAGAGTACTACGGTCGACACACCCCATATGGCGAAGTTCCTGGACCCTTTGCAAGGTTCTTACAGGAAAATAGCATAGTAGCCCAGTATTCTACACCGGGCGAGCCTCAGTAGAATGGAGTAGCTGAAAGACGCAACCGTACCTTAATGGATATGGTGAGAAGCATGATAAGTTACTCTACCCTACCAATAAGTTTATGGATGTAGGTGTTAAAAACCGCCATTAATATACTTAATCGAGTGCCAAGTAAATCGGTGCCCAAAACACCGTATGAGTTATGGACAGGAAAGGAACCCTCACTAAACTATTTACGTGTGTGGGGTTGTCCAGCTGAGGCAAAAGTATTTAACCCAAACATAGAGAAGCTGGACTGCAAGACAGTTAGTTACCATTTCATTGGCTATCCAGAAAAGTCAAAAGATTATCGCTTCTGTTGTCCTGATAGACAAACGAAGTTTGTAGAAACAAGGCATGCTATCTTCTTGGAGGATGATATGATCAGGGGGAGCATCGTAGCGTGAGAAATTAGTTTTGAAGAGAAGCGGGTATACGTGCCCACTCGTATAGTTCAGGAGCCATTCTTCACGCTACCTGTTATTGCTGTACCAACAGTGTAAGACACTGTAGTAACAACACCTGTTGTTAGTTCTCCTGTAGCAACAATGAATGAACATGAGGAACCTGTCCTTTAGGATCCCTAAGAACCCGTTGTCACACATGATGGAGAGCAACAACAGCCTCATATAGAACAAGCATCATCTAACGAGGCCCCTAGAAGGTCTCAAAGAGTTAGGAGATCATCCATTCTTGATGACTACGAGATTTATGAATGTGAGGAATTCCAAATGGAGGGTGATCCCACCTCATTTGAAGAAGCCATGAGATGCGCTCACTCATCCAAGTGGCTTGAAGCCATGGAAGATGAAATGAAATCAATGAAAACCAATCGTGTTTGGGACTTAGAAATAATTTCTAAAGGAGCCAGGACAGTAGGCTGTAAATGGGTCTATAAAACTAAACATGACTCCAAAGGGAATATAGAAAGATTTAAAGCGCTACTTGTGGCGAAAGGTTTCACGCAAAGAGAAGGCATAGATTACAATGGGACATTTTCTCCAGTCTTATGTAAGGATTCTTTTAGAATCATAATGGCGCTTGTAGCACATTATGACTTAGAATTACATCAGATGGATGTAAAGACGGCGTTCCTAAACTGGGATCTAGAGAAAAATGTTTACATGGCACAACCGAAAGGTTTAGCTGTGGAAGGAAAAGAACGTATGGGATGCCGCCTAAAGAAATCCATTTACAGATTAAAGCAAGCTTCAAGACAGTGGTATTTGAAGTTTGATAGTACAATAAGAAAGTTTGGGTTTCAAGAAAATGTAGAGGACAATTGCGTTTACGCAAAGTTCAAGAATGGAAAATACATTTTCCTAGTCTTGTATGTGGATGACATCTCTCTCGCTAGCAGTGATGTTAATCTACTACTAGAAACAAAGAAGTTCTTGTCCTCAAAGTTTGATATGAAGGATCTCGGTGAAGCTTCGTTCGTCCTAGGAATAGAGATTCACCGAGACAGAGAAAAGGGGGTTTTAGGATTATGACAAAAGGCATACTTAGAAAAGTTCTAAAGAAGTACAGTATGCAAAATTGTAAGTCTTCACCTATTCCCATAGTCAAGGGCGACAGATATGAGGAATTTCAATGTCCCAGGAACCAATATGAGATCGATCAAATGAAAGCGGTTCCATATAGTTCAGCTGTCGAAAGTTTACAGTATGCTCAAGTGTGTACTCTCCCTGACTTAGCATTTGTTATCGAGTTGCTTGGCAAATATCAGAGTAATCCAAGAATAGAACTATCGACTGAATATCGCCGGTAGTCCTCCGAGGGGTATCCTACGAAGGTAGATTGATCGGCAAAAAATTGTGTGATCATGAACAAGAAGGCAACAAAGACACACGGGTTATACAGGTTCAGGCCGTTAGTATGACGTAATACCCTACTCCTATGGTCTGTTAGTTTGTATTAGCTATTGTATGATATTGCATGAGTTTGGAGGGAGTCCCTGCCCGCCTTATATAGTCCGGGGAGCAGGGTTACAAGTCGGTTAGATCTAAGAGATAACTAGAAAGTAATAACTGATTACAGGAATCTTGGGATCATACATATCCTAACAGATCTCGTAGTATCTTTAGGATATCTTCTCGGTGTCTTGCAGGAGGCGTCGAGCAGAGTCGTACCCTGCAAGGCTTTGTCTTGTGGGCTAGGCCGCCCCTGAGGGCGCAGCCCATGTGGTCTGTCATGGGTATCCGGGGTCGTACCCCCCACAGCTAGTCCTCGAGCACCTTGTACCCGTTGTGCAACCCTGTCTTGAACTTGTCCGAGCAGGTGCGAACAAAGCCGAGCAGTCAAACTCATGGTTCGACCACCGTGATGAGTTGCCGAGCAGTTGTGAGCAGTTGTCGAGCAGCGTGAACCATAGCCGAGCGGTGTAACCCAAGTGTGGCTTGCCATAAGGGTGTAAGGAGCTCAAGTTCAGAATCAAAATTTTCTTCGTAGTGGACCAAGTGTGCCCACTTAGAGTCCGACCATGAGAAAAGGAGATAATCTTCTTCAGCTTCAAGAGGTGCCAGAATAAAGCAAACACATTCACCGCGAGGTGAAGTGTGCCCACTTAGTCCCCGAGCCTGATAGTAGATGACGTAGTCATGTGGTTCCAGGAGCCAAAGTAGAAGAAAAGTAGAAGACCAGCCGAGCAGGCAGCCAGTCCCCGAGCGTAGCCCCGAAAAGCACATTCACCACAAGGTGAAGTGTGCGCACTTAGTCCCCGAGTCTGACAGTAGGTGACATGGTCACATGGTGTTAGGGTTAGAAACAGCAGTCAACTTGGAGAAAATAGAATCGCAGAGAAAACACTAGAGTAATGGCTGTACAATAGTAATTACTGAGCCGTAACGGTTGGCGGAGTTGTTGGCGAATATTCGATGAGCCATAACAAATTGCAGAGATAAATCAGCGATATGGGCTAGGGCTATGCGAAAGCCCAGGTAATGGCCCACCCTTAGTTGTGGGGAATTCAGAGAAACGCAAATCGCAGGAACGGTTTCCCAAAAACCCTCGAATGCGAAAAGGTGGGGGGAGTGCTTTATAACTGCGCCGCCGCACCCCGCACTCATACCTTTGCCCCTTTGCCATTTCATCTTCCTCCTCAGCTCTTGTTCTCCTGATTCACATCCACACGCGCATCCGCCACCAATCTCAAACCAGATCTGAGAAATGACACCGAAGAAGGGAGCTGTGAAGCCGAAGAAGGCGACCGCCGGAGCCAGCCACGATAAGGAATGGATGCCATCGAAGATGGGGGAGGCTGATGTCAATAGGATGGTGGTAGTGGGCGTTCTTCCAGACCGTGTCACCGCCAGATGGTGGTCAGCCAGCGGTGAGCTCTTCCCGATGCCTAACACTGATGAAGCTGTAGTGTTTGAGGATTATTTCTGGTGTGGGTTGGGGTTCCCTGTTCATCCTTTCCTGTGGGACATGCTGGAGTTCTGGATGATTAGTATGTGCAATCTCCACTCAAACACCATATTGCACATCTCAATCTTTATCCATTTCTGTGAGACGCATCTAGGGGTTTTGCCGCACTTCAACCTCTTCAAACACCTATTCTGGTTGAAGAAGAAGGGCGGCGGTGGTTCCAAGGTGGTCGGTGGCGTATATCTGCAGCTCTAGGATGGGATGGCCAGCGAGTACATTAATATACCGCT
Organism: Miscanthus lutarioriparius; assembly: GCA_904845875.1. Lineage (NCBI taxonomy): Eukaryota > Viridiplantae > Streptophyta > Magnoliopsida > Poales > Poaceae > Miscanthus > Miscanthus lutarioriparius. The sequence continues at coordinate 33,109,902 of CAJGYO010000011.1, read as the reverse complement.
GAACACTTCTCTTAAAGGGTGGAACTCTAGGTGGTTCTACATGAAGCAGAGCCACCCTGCAATCCGCTGCGACGTCCACCACATCCCGGAGAGCCAGAAGAGCTGGTCGGAGAAACCGAACAGCGCTGACATGGAGTAGGTGAGGGAGCTCCTCGACTTGATTAAAGGCGTGGAGATTAACGACGAGCTGGTGGCGGCAACCTTCATAGTGTGCCCATCCAGCCCTACAAGGAGAGGGCCCACCTGGGCTTTGACTTCAAGGGTGATGACGACGGGACCCAGGAAAGAACGGAGCGACTGACGAGGAAAGAAGTGGTAGAGCAGGCCGCAGAGCTATTCACTCCCAACACCTCGTTCAGCATGTCAAGGCAAATGAGGGCCTTCAACTGTATAAATCTGCCTCCTCAGGTAACCATCTTGATTGTTTTGCTCATGTTGCTTTGTATCCATGATTGTTGCCGAGTAGTGAACTGATTCACTTATGCAAAGATCCATTCGCAGGAAAGAGCGGTGTACTTCTCGGGCGTCCTGAGGAGCGATTGGACGAAGGGAGTAGATTCTCGGCCACCACCACAGCCCGAGGAGGAAACCGTCAGCGTCTCATCAGAGAGTCCATCCCCGGTGTCGGAGAAAATCTGGGGGAAGAGGGCAGCGGCAGACAAGCCTGCCTAGAAGAAGAGGAAGACAGCAGCCGCCACTCCCCTCAAACCGGGCAACATCTCGCTTGGTGATGACCAGACCACTCGAACGCGAAGGACCGCGGTGTTCGAGTGGTCGGATGATGACGAAATTCCAGTGGCTCCTCCACCGAGCACTGAAGGACCTCCGCGCAGCACGCGCGCAGAGGAACAAGCAAAGACAGACGAAGAAGTCCCCGAGCAGCGAGCGAGGGGAGTCCCCACGCAGCAAGCGACGGGAGTCCCCGGGGAGCAGGCGGAGGAAGCCCCATAGTGGTGAGCGGAGCATAGGACAACGGTGGAGGAGGTGGGACCTCCACCCCAGGACACAGGCATCGAGCCCAAGGCACAACTGGAAGTTCGGGCAGGCACCGTCGGTTCAATAAATTGTATCGGCAGACCAAACCATAAGTATCCTTGTCTTGGAGTTACTTTGCCATCGTTCCTTAGCTTTTTTGGTGACTGACGAGCTGAACTGATGCAGTGCAAAATGTGCGGAGGATCCAACCCCGCCTGTCCAGACTGTCAAGCAACTGAAGGCTGGTCCTGGAGTGGAGGAGGTGGCGGTAGATCCCATTCCAGAGTCCCTGGGTGCTCGGTGGTCTGTGGAGGAGTCAACTGCTGCTACTGGTGAACTTGGTGGTGGCAAACAGTTGGCGCCGACAGCGGACGAGTCGGCGATGGTGCTCGAGGCAACGGCGGAAACCGTCGGATCTTCGGGAGCAAATGCTGGAGCCACCGATGCCGCGTCGGTGTTCAGAACAGAAGGGCTTGTGGTGTGGGAGGAGCAGGCGGCACCGCCCGAGGCGTCGGAGGGCGTGGTCGGACATGCTATCCGGCGATCGATCCCCCAGGTGGTGCATCTAGCTATGGCGGAGGAGGACGAGGTGGAAGAGATCGAGCGTGTTGAACAAATTGAGGTTGGTACTTCTTCTGGAGGGCTTTGTCTTTGATGTTGGAGATTGGAGTTTGTCATTATCATTATGCATTTATAGGGGATAACTCAGACTGCCGAGCAGGGGCACCAACTAATAAAGAGGATGGAGCCCCTCGCCGAGCAGAACAAAAAACTCAAAGAGACGACGAACCTTATGGAGAGAAACATCCAGAGGGCCCAGCGCGAGCGAGACCTCGCTGAGTCCAACACGTGGGACCTGGAATACCAGAAGGGGGTCCTATCCGAGCAGCTAGCGGCTGTGTTCGAGCAGTTACGGCACAAGTCCGAGGAGCTGGCAAGTGCCTCCATGCAACTGGAAAAGAAATCCAAGCAGCTCAGAAGTGCATCCGAGCAGAAAGCAGGTACGGTATATCGGCGAATGTGCTTTGTGTTGCTGAACAGCCATATTTTTGGTGATGACTGTTGTGCTTGTAGAGCAAGACACGGAGCTCAGCCAGCTGCGCTAGGGCCTCGAACAACTCCAAGAGGAGAAGGCGAAGGAGATAGGGCGAGCAGACAAACTAGCCGAGGAGCTAAACGGTGAGTACTTCTTGGTCGGAGTTACTACTGAAGTAGTTTCCTTGCTTGATGGAACTTTATAATGCTTGCAGACTACCATCAGAGGGTCAAGGCATAGTTCGATGTGCTAGAGCAGGACGCCCGGACCCAGAGGGTCAAATTCGACGCCATAGTTGCTGGAGTCAAACCAGTGCTCGACTGCGTCGACCTGGAGGTGGCTCCTCAGCCTAACGGTAGGCCGCCGCACCCGGACATCGTCATCGAAAGGTGCAAGACGGCGTGGGAGAGCTTCAACCGCAATGTTATTATTATCGCCATTACTCATGCCCTTGCGGTGGTTCGGTCCCACTATCAATCTGTTGACCTTCAGGTGATAGGGGCCGGATTCGGCAAAGGGATGGGCGAGGTGGAGACCCAGCAGCTGGTGGATGAGGTGGAGGACGCGGTGAAAAAGCTGGCCGGCGACATCGACCTGTTTGGTGAGACGGACGGCGATGGCGAAGCTCGGTGATCTGCTCGGAGATTATCATCTGTAATATCTGGACAGTGTAGTTAGAATGCGCGAAAGCGCAAAAATATTTATGTATGTGTATAAATGTTATAGGGTGCATGTGTATACAGTTTGCTTGTATTGCGGTGAAAAATCTTCGTAGTTTTAACCATAACGCAATTATACGTAGTATAAGTAGCGTCCGAGCAGTTAGTTCGCTACTGAACCCTATGGCCTTGGCTAGCCCATAGTCCATAATGTTGAGCGTGGAGCCCATGCACGTGTAGGAGGAACATGCGTGACCAAGGAACCGCAGCCGACCACCCATAACGCAGAGCGTAGAGCCCGTGGCACGTGTAGGGAGAGATCGAAGACTGGGTCTTCTCCATAGAGAACAGAGTGGAACGTGTGTTGCTCGGCGGTTATCGAAATAACTTGGAGATATACGTAATATTAGTAGCGTCCGAGCAGTTAGTTCTTTACTGGGCTCTCGGCCTTGTCTAGCCCATAGTCCATAACGTCGAGCATGGAGCATGTGCACGTGTAGGAGGAATAGGCGTGACCAAGGAACCACAGCCGACCACCCATAACGCAGAGCGCGGAGCCCGTGGCACGTGTAGGGAGGGATCGGAGACTGGGTCTTCTACGAAGAGAACAGAACAGAACGTATGCTGCTCGCTGATCGGTGAAATATCTTAGAGATTTGGAGCGAAGTGTTCAGCGATTTGGAGAAACATGTTTGGTGAAAAACGTTGGCGATTTGGAGAAAGCGTGTTCGGCGATTTAGAGAAAACATGTTTGGCGATTTGGAGAAAAACATGTTCGGTGATTTGGAGAATTCTGTTTGGCAAAATACATTGGCGATTCTGTATTGGAGTTCGTTGTGGAGTAGCTTAGAGCTCGACGATCGTAAGTGGAGATTAAACCGTAATGGAGAAAAAATGGAGACAAATTATGGAGACCAAAACTTTATTCATCATAAAGTGGAGAGTACATATCTGGAGCATTTCAGGGATAGAAACGTATGAGGTGCTCGATGCGCCATGAGTTGGGAACATCAATTCCATCTAAGTCACATAGGCGATAGGACCCTGGTCGGGTAACCTCTTTAACGACGTAAGACCCTTCCCAGGGGAGGAGAGCTTATGCATCCTTTCGGTTTTTTGTTTCCAGTGGAGAACGAGGTCGCCAACAACAAATGAATGACCTTTATGTTGAGGTTGTAGTACCTCCGCAAGCCTTCTAGATACTTGGCTATGCGGACGCAAGTGATTAGGCATTCTTCCTTGGCCCTGTCGACGTCCTCTATCCGAACAGCTACGGCTTGCTCTTCATCATAATTTTCCACCCAAGGTGCTCAGAAGGCAATATCCGCTGGTAGTATGGCTTCTGAGCAGTAGACCAAGAAATATGGAGACACCCCGGTGTTGCGACTAGCTTGAGAGCACAGTCCCTAGACTACAGCTAGTAGCTCCTTGAGCCATCTGCCCGGATGCTTTTCTTCTTTCTGATATAGCCTCTTTTTAAGGGCATCAAGGATCATGCCGTTCGCCCGTTCGACCTGGCTGTTGGCTCTAGGATGGGCAACAGAGACATATTTGATGGAGATGCATCGGTCTTCTTAGAAGTCCCAAAAGTGATGGCCGGTAAACATAGTTCCGAGGTCGGTGTTGATGCTATTTGGGAGATCGAATATGTGGATGATATCTTAGAAGAGCTCGGCTGCTTTCTGTAACACCTCGGGTGTTTAAAATACTAAAACCTGACATGTCATCATATGCATTGCAAAGCATTTGGCATTTGGTGAAAACTTTGAGATGCATACACTAAAACAAGTTTATATTCATGTGGTATGTGTTGAATTGTATTGTTTGACTTAAATTCAAAGTTTGTTTGGATTTTTGAATTTTTCGAGAAAACTCCGCTTTTCAGCATTTAAATCCTACCCTGAAAATCCATTTCAAAATCTAAGCATAATTTGGGGTTGATCCCAAAAGCAAAAGTGTAGAGCTTGGCAAGTTATACAAAGTTTGTTTTTGGAGTTTTTCACGTTGTTTAGAAAAATTTTGAGTAATTCAAAAAGGCGTAATTCGTTAAATTTCCCTATTCAAATTCAAAAGTTCATTTCAAAATCTAGACCGAATAGGAGATGGTTATAGAAGCAAAGTTGTAGAACTTTTGATTTTAAACAACTTTTGTTTTTGGAGATTTTTGAGTTGTTATGAAAATTTGAGAGTAATTTGTGAATTTTGGCGAATGGCAAACTTGTAATTACTGTGAACAGTGTCCACCGTCGAGACTACACCGCCGACGACCTTCTTCGGTGTTCCAGGCGTGTCGTGGCCGTCCTTGGCATCGCGCTGGCACAGAAACGGTTCCGTCGTGGCTTCCTTGAGCTTCTGAGTCACGTTATAAGAACCGAGACGCCGTTGTCGTCGTTTTTCTTCCTCCTCTGCTTTTTCCGTCGCCACCACCGCAGCTCCGTCGAGCTCTCGCCGTCGACTTAGCGCCGTTGCCGTCTTGGCAAAGCCTGTCCCAGCTCCGCCTTAACCTTATGCGTCCAACCGACCCACCAATTCAGTTTATCTCCATCGGAAACTCGCTGTCCACGTCTTTCTTCTTTGCGGCCGGCAACTCCTCTGCCGAGCGCGATTCGCCGTGGCCAGAGCTCCACGGTGCATCTTCGTCCCTGGTTTTGGCTGATTCTGTTTCGTCTTGATGCTGTAGTACTTAATCCATAGCTGGTTGCTCATTTTGATCATTGCAGTCGCCGGTACACCATCGCCGACGACGTTTTGCTCCGCCGTGATCACCGTGATCGTTGTCACGCCTCTCCGTTGCTTCTCCGACCTCGCTCCTTGCTTCAACGCGTTCGGGGTGAGCCTTTGGTGCTTCCTGAATCCCTTGTTTGAGCTCTACCGGTCACACACCGCTGGTGTAGCACTGCCGTGCCACCGCATCCGCCATGGTCGACGACGAGCTAGTATAGGGCCGTAATCAGTGCTGATAGGGACGTCAATCGATGCGCCTAGACTTGGTGATCATTTTGGTACGTTGGTCGTCGCCGGTGATCTCACCGTCGGCGAGAAATCGCCGGTCAGAGCCGTCGCTGCCGTGGTCAACGTCGGAGGTTAGGGATGACAGGTGGGGTCGGGTTGTCAGTGACTCAGCGTTCAAATGGATTTTTTCTATTTTCAGATTTGAATGAATAGTGTCTGTTTTTGTTATTTTTGTGTAGATTTATTTAGAGCTCCAAAAATTATGAAAAGTTTTGTGTCACTTCTCTGTGATGTATAGTATTTAAGAAAAATATAAAATAATGTTTTTCAGTAATTTTTGAATGTGATAAAAATTGCTCAATTTATTAATAAATGGATTTCCATGATTTTTCCAGGCTTATTTATATATCCAAAAATTATGAAATTGGTTTTGCCACTTAGTTATTATGTAATGAACATTTACAAAAATTTTGAGCTCAATTGGAATAAGTTGATTTATTTCATAATTTTGAATTAAATAATTAATTCATAAAAGCAAATAGTAACCTTTAATGATTTAGGTTTTGTTTGAAATTTTGATTGAGTGATGACCTTGGATCATTAGTTGATAATGATCCTTGGCAATTGATTGGGTGTTGCGAAAAAGGTTTGACTAGTTTGACTTGCAACTGTACCGCGAAGGAAAGTTGTATTCAAATTATTAATTTTGCATCCATCATCGAGCATCATGTTTCGTATTCCACATCATGTTAAACATGACATTGTTATTACATGTAGTAAACGAAGGTGAACACGTGGTAGTTAATCAAGTGGTTGAGGAGGTTAATCCGTCTGTTGAGGTCGGACCGAATACTTGTGAACGTCGCAGGAGCCGGACTTTTCCGTCACGAAGGCAAGCCCGGATGCATACAATCCTACCTTGTGTTTTTACAAATTGATTTTGCTTTTGCTTTCCGTTACTGCATTAAGTGATTAGGAGTTAAGTAAGAGCCTAATTGGTGCATTACCATCCTTGTTATTCCATATTTACCATATTACCAGTTTTTAAACTCGTATATGCCTTGTTTTGCTTAGCTATGCGTAGAACAATGAAAGTCGGGTGATTACCTGCCACCTGCAAGTTTTAAATGGAACATTGGTTAATTATGTTAGCATGTGATATGGGAATGTGGAGTAATAAATCTAGACCAAGGCGGACTTCGGTGTGTGTGAGCCACAAGACATGGAGGTCTTGTGAGCGGGTTCTTTCCGACTGTGTCGATTAAGGCACGTCCGTTGTTGAATTGCATGAGGTGAGAATTTGTAGTACTAACCACATACTCTGGTAAGCCTGAACTTGACGATTCTATTATGAGAATGGCTAGCGCCTTTGGGAGTGGAGAGATGGCGGGGAATAGCGTGTACCCACGTGGCTATAAATTTGGATTGGTGGAGTCATTGTATTCTCGGGTGGATGGACCCGTTCTTGTTTGAGAGGATCCGAGGGTAGGTTGGTATATGTAGGTCGGGGACCTTCATATGTCGTGTGGTCTGGAATTCCCAGCTGGGTTTACAATCGGTTCGAATCGTCGTTGCTCCTCGGTTATGGAGACTCAACTCACTGTTCATCATCGTAGTATTAATAACTAGAACTTGAGAATGGTTGATGAAGGTGTTGGATATGAAGTTTCATGATCTCATTACGGATCGTGTCATCTTTGTATATGAGTTTATGAAGTTTAAAGTGTTGAAATAAAGAATTTTGTTAAAGAGCTTTTACGCAAAAATAACTTTGATTATTGCTAAAACCATACCTTGAATCCTCGAGCCTGCATTCTTGAGTTATCGCCTTCTTATTTGGATAAGTCTTGTTGAGTACTTTTGTACTCGTGGTTCGTTGACCCTTGTTGCAGGTGAGTCTCATGAGCAGATTTGTTGTGGATCGTCTTTGCATGATGATTTGTACCTTGTGATGACGATGAGAAGTATTCATTGTGTGGCCCTTGGGCGTAAGCAGCCTCATTGTGTGTTTTGTATTATATTATAATGCCGCTCCACTACTTTGGTTTGTATTAATATCGAACTTAGTTGTATGGTTTGAAACAAATGGTTTGTAAACTATGTTATTGTAAGTCTTCCGCTACTTTTACTCGATGGATTTATTTGAATAAACTGTTGTAATATCGCAATGACTCGTAATGTGATCGCTTTCGGAAATCGTGGATGATTCGGGGTTCCCGAGGACACCCGACAGTCTTCTTAAATTACGAGGAACATATGCATAGATGTCAAAGGTCGTTGGACGATCACAGTGCATGTGGGCCCTATAATTTAGGAGGTTACGCCACTGAGAATGGTATCGAAGCGATCGTTACAAAGTTTTTGTGGTATTGGTTTACAAAACTTCAAAATGATTTGGGATGACTAAATTTAACTTGATTAATTTGGTCCAAATTGCTTCCGACTTATCTTATTCATTCCTCCCATTCCGTATTTAATTAAAAAGGGTCTTGTGTGGTGGAGTAGTAATCTTACTATGCCCTATATAAAATAAATAAATAAATGTTGTTTATGTGCATTATAAACTTTGATGTTTTTGTTCGTAAGAACGATTCATGCATCATTATTAATTCACTCGTTACTTCCTTCACCTCTTAGTCTGGAGTTGAGTAGTGAGACTGGTTTGAGTAATGTAATCCATCATAGCTGCTCTTTAGACTTTGATCAAATGGTCTTACTTGGATTAAATTGGTTTCCTACAGTATGGCTCGTGCTAAGATGACGCCCCGTAAGTCCACTGGACCCAAAGGAGTTCCTCGTCACCAACTTGCCCTTAGAAACGATGGTGCTAGCGGTAGCAGTTCTAGGCCTGATCCTCAGGCGGAGATACAGAGAATTTCTGCAGAATTAGCACAAGCTACTAGAGATAGGGCTTTGGATGCTATACAGGTAGGAGAATTACAGGATCAATTGAGGCGTCTCACCACCGCACACAGGAACTGCGAAAGCATGTTAGTTCGTACGGTGGAGGGACGAAATGAGGCTTGGCATAGGGAAAATGTAGCTAGAGCTAGAACTCATGAGCTAGAATTCTATGTAGAAGATTTAGAAGAACATAATACCTATCTACATGAGGAAGTTCATAGGCTTAGCAATCTACTAAACCCGAATCATGAGCCTCAAGCTGATGCCATGGACCCCGGTGTCATCCTTGTCGATGATAATGAATCGGAAGAGGAAGAAGAAGAAGATCCTGAAGAATTAGTAATGATCAATGAAAGTGATGATGAAGGCGGTAATAATTCTGGAATGGATACCGAGTCTGAAGTTTGAAGTAATCACGGAAAAGAGTAGAGTTGTATAATAGTTAATTATGGTTAAGCTATGTATCTTGTTTTGGTACATATAGGGTCTGGTGTTTATAGTAATAAACCCTATGTTATGTGTCTGGAGTAAGCTGTTGTGCAATTCAATAAAGGCTTGTGAATAAAGTTCTGGATGTTTTTGGATTGACACATTTCCTTTTCCATTACTTACTCTATGGCTTTGAATCTCGGGGCGAGATTTCTTTTAGGGGGAAGGATTGTAACACCTCGGGTGTTTAAAATACTAAAACCTGACATGTTATCATATGCATTGCAAAGCATTTGGCATTTGGTGAAAACTTTGAGATGCATACACTAAAACAAGTTTATATTCATGTGGTATGTGTTGAATTGTATTGTTTGACTTAAATTCAAAGTTTGTTTGGATTTTTGAATTTTTCGAGAAAACCCCGCTTTTTAGCATTTAAATCCTACCCTGAAAATCCATTTCAAAATCTAAGCATAATTTGGGGTTGATCCCAAAAGCAAAAGTGTAGAGGTTGGCAAGTTATACAAAGTTTGTTTTTGGAGTTTTTCAAGTTGTTTAGAAAAATTTCGAGTAATTCAAAAAGGCGTAATTCGTTAAATTTCCCTATTCAAATTCAAAAGTTCATTTCAAAATCTAGACTGAATTAGGAGATGGTTATAGAAGGAAAGTTGTAGAACTTTTGATTTTGAACAACTTTTGTTTTTGGAGATTTTTGAGTTGTTATGAAAATTTGAGAGTAATTTGTGAATTTTGGCGAATGACAAACTTGTAATTACTGTGAACAGTGTCCACCGTCGAGACTACACTGCCGACGACCTTCTTCGGTGTTCCAGGCGCATCGTGGCCGTCCTTGGCGTCGCGCTGGCACAGAAACGGCTCCGTCGTGGCTTCCTTGAGCTTCTGAGTCGCGTTATAAGAACCGAGACGCCGTCGTCGTCGTTTTTCTTCCTCCTCTACTTTTTCCGTCGCCACCACCGCAGCTCCGTCGAGCTCTCGCCGTCGACTTAGCGCCGTTGCCATCTCGGCAAAGCCTGTCCCAGCTCCGCCTTAACCTTACGCGTCCAACCGACCCACCAATTCAGTTTATCTGCACCGAAAACTCGCTGTCCACGTGTTTCTTCTTCGCGGCTGGCAACTCCTCCGCTGAGCGCGATTCGCCGTGGCCAGAGCTCCACGGTGCATCTTCGTCCCTGGTTTGGCTGATCCTGTTTCGTCTCGATGCTGTAGTACTTAATCCATAGCTGGTTGCTCATTTTGATCACTGCAGTCGCCGGTACACCATCGCCGACGACGCGTTTTGCTCCACCGTGATCACCGTGATCGTTGTCACGCCTCTCCGCTTCTCCGACCTCGCTCCTTGCTTCAACGCGTTCGGGGTGAGCCTCTGGTGCTTCTGAATCCCTTGTTTGAGCTCTCACCGGTCGCACACCGCCGGCGAAGCGCTGTTGCGTGCCACCGCTGGCGTCGCCATGGTCGATTTGACGAGCTAGTATAGGGCCGTAATCGGTCTTGATAGGGACGCCAATCGATGCGCCTAGACTTGGTGATCATTTTGGTACGTTGGTCATCGCCGGTGATCTCACCGTCGGTAGAAATCGCCGGTCGAGCCGTCATTGCCGTGGTCAACGTCGAAGGTTAGGGATGACAGGTGTGGGGTCGGGTTGTCGGTGACTCGGCGTTCAAATGGATTTTTTCTATATTTTGATTTGAATGAATAGTGTCTATTTTTGTTATTTTGTGTAGATTTATTTAGAGCTCAAAAATTATGAAAATTTTGTGTGACTTCTCTGTGATGTATAGTATTTAAGAAAAATATAAAATAATGTTTTTCAGTAATTTTTGAATGTGATAAAAATTGCTCAATTTATTAATAAATGGATTTCCATGATTTTTCTAGGCTTATTTATATATCCAAAAATTATGAAATTGATTTTTCCACTTAGTTATCATGTAATGAACATTTACAAAAATTTTAAGCTCAATTGGAATAAGTTGATTTATTTCATAATTTTGAATTAAATAATTAATTCATAAAAGCAAATAGTAACCTTTAATGATTTAGGTTTTGTTTGAAATTTTGATTGAGTGATGACCTTGGATCATTAGTTGATAATGATCCTTGGCAATTGATTGGGTGTTGCGAAAAAGGTTTGACTAGTTTGACTTGCAACTGTACCGCGAAGGAAAGTTGTATTCAAATTATTAATTTTGCATCCATCATCGAGCATCATGTTTCGTATTTCACATCATGTTAAACATGGCATTGTTATTACGTGTAGTAAACGAAGGTGAACACATGGTAGTTAATCAAGTGGTTGAGGAGGTTAATCCATCTGTTGAGGTCGGACCGAATACTTGTGAAACGTCGCAGGAGCCGGACTTTTCCGTCAACGAAGGCAAGCCCCGGATGCATACAACCCTACCTTGTGTTTTACAAATTGATTTTGCTTTTGCTTTCCGTTACTGCATTAAGTGATTAGGAGTTAAGTAAGAGCCTAATTGGTGCATTACCATCATTGTTATTCCATATTTACCATATTACCAGTTTTTAAACTCGTATATGCCTAGTTTTGCTTAGCTATGCGTAGAACAATGAAAGTCGGGTGATTACCTGCCACCTGCAAGTTTTAAATGGAACATTGGTTAATTATGTTAGCATGTGATATGGGAATGTGGAGTAATAAATCTAGACCGGGCGGACTCGGTGTGTGTGAGCCACAAGACATGGAGGTCTTGTGAGCGGGTTCTTTCCGCCTGTGTCGATTAAGGCACGTCCGTTGTTGAATTGCATGAGGTGAGAATTTGTAGTACTAACCACATACTCCGGTAAGCTTGAACTTGGCGATTCTATTACAAGAATGGCTACTCGCGCACTGGGAGTGGAGAGATGGCGGGAATAGCGTGTACCCACGTGGCTATGGGCTGGATTGGTGGAGTACTGTATTCTCGGGTGGCGTGGACCCGTTCTTGTTTCAGAGGATCTGAGGGTAGGTTGGTATATGTAGGTCGGGGACCTGCATATGTCGTGTGGTATGGAATTCCCAGCTGGGTTTACAATCGGTTCGAATCGTCGTTGCTCCGCGGTTATGGAGACTCAACTCACTGTTCATCATCGTAGTATTAATAACTGGAACTTGAGAATGGTTGATGAAGGTGTTGGATATGAAGTTTCATGATCTCATTACGGATCGTGTCATCTTTGTGTATGAGTTTATGAAGTTTAAAGTGTTGAAATAAAGAATTTTGTTAAAGAGCTTTTACGCAAAATAACTTTGATTATTGCTAAAACCATACCTTGAATCCCTTAGCCTGCATTCTTGAGTTATCAGTTCTTATTTCGGATAAGTCTTGTTGAGTACTTTTGTACTCAGGGTTCGTTGACCCTTGTTGCAGGTGAGTCTCATGAGTAGATCTGTTGTGGATCGTGCTGCATGACAGTTGTACCTTGTGATGACGATGAGAAGTAATTGTGTGGCCCTTGGGCAGGGCAGCCTCATTGTGTGTTTTGTATTATATTATAATGCCGCTCCACTACTTTGGTTTGTATTAATATCGAACTTAGTTGTATGGTTTGAAACAAATGGTTTGTAAACTATGTTATTGTAAGTCTTTCGCTACTTTTACTCTGATGGATTTATTTGAATAAACTATTGTAATACTGCAATGACTCTGTAATGTGATCCTGCTCGGAAATCGTGGATGATTCGGGGTTCCCCAAGGACACCCGACAGTCTTCTTAAATTACCAGAAACATATGCATAGATGTCAAAGGTCGTTGGACAGTCACAGGTGCATGTGGGCCCTATAATTTAGGAGGTTCTGCCACACTTTCTTTGCAGTAGCCGAGACGAGCGGTTTATACTCGATCCACTTGGAGAACTTGTCAATGGCGACGTATACATTCTAAAAGCCACCTGGCCCTGGCTTGAAAGGCCCAATCATATCCAGTCCCCAGCATGCGAATGGCAGGTGTCGGTGTTTCGTACAAGCACCGGCAAGTAAATTTATAGTAATGCGCGTTAGGCTCGGATGGTGCGCTAAAGGACACAAGATTTATACTGGTTCGGGCCGAAAGTCCCTACGTCCAGTTTGTTGCTGCTCGTGTTATTAGCACCGTGAACGGTTTGCAGTAAGGGGTACAAACGATCGAGAGAGGGACTGGTCCCAAGTCTCTGATGGAAGGGTTGATGGGATGTCAAGAGGTTCGACACAACTTGACTGTGTGTATCTGAGAGTCGTCTCATTTGATCTTTTTCCCCCCTCCTTGTGGAGGAAGCGCATCCCCTTTTATAGATGAAGGGGCTGGCTTTACAAGGGTGAGGGCTTTAGGATGCGTACTCTACTTAGTCTTGTGGCTCACGTCTACCCGGCCTGGTCCTTCATTCTGATGAGTGCGAAGGAAGATAAGCGCCTACAATACTGTCGATGTCCCTGTAGAATGTTAGGTTGGTTACCGAATGCTACCCTGCACAGGGTATGGGCCGCAGTACAGTGGTTTTGACTTTTGAGCCTCCCCCAGCCTTGCTCCGCATGCCTTCTGGTTCCTATGAGTCTTCGTCGGAGGGACGTGGGGTCGGGGTCTGGAGTAGCGCCGTGGCCAAGGTCTTCTGTCTTGGTGGACCTGAGGGGTCAGGAAGCGGGCGCCACTCCCTTGGGTCCATCGCGTGGTGACGGAATATCCGTCGTTCGTGGAGATAGCAAATCCTTTTCTGGAGCGTAGTGGTTGTCGTATATCTTCGTCGGGTTCCGTGTCCCAGAGCTGAAGGCAGCGCCTACAACTCTACAGGGTGGAGAGCTCGCACCTGTGACACCTTTCGGGCTCTGCGGCGCCTGGAAGGGCCTAAAGCGCCTGTCCCGTCATCCCCTGGCAGTACTTTTCCTGCCAGGGTGCAGGGTATGGCTCTTGGAGCCACGGTTGACCTGAACATCATGTCTTGCCCTGTCTCTATCATCTTGAAGGAACAGGGAGAAGTGGTCAGGTAAGATGAATCCAATCTTTAGATATGGAGCAGAGTGAGGCTTGTTTCTTGCCGTCGGGCGAAGCGGAGACCAATCCCTATCTCCTAGGCGAGACCGACCCTGCTCCTCCGGGGTCGGGCGAGGCGAAGTCTATCCCTCAGCCCTCGGGTGAGACCGAGCCCACCCTAAAGGCGTCGGGTGAGACGGAGACTAGCCCTAGGCCCTCGGGCGAGACCGAGCCCACCCCAAAGGCATCGGGCGAGGTGGAACCAAGCTCCTATCATTCCCGTGAGGGGTGAAGCAACGCTCTTATGCGTCCAGAAGTTTTTAACGTTCGGTGGTTATTGGTTCCACCTTCTGGGGTACCCCGGTATTAGGTCCCCGACAGTAGCCCCCGAGCCTCTAGGTGATTCGAGTAGAACCGCCTGGAGGGTGTTTTTTGATTTCGTCGAGGTTACTTTGTCAGGCGGTTGCGCACCCGATGGGTGTAGCCCCCGAGCCCCCGGGTCATTTGAGTAGAGTCGCCCGGGGGGTTATATCGGTCCCTTCACGGGTAAGGCTGAAGGACTTAATTTTTCGTCAACTGGATATTTTTCCGAATGGGTCATGGTATCCCGTTCGCTGGGAACTGATTCGGGGCTGACCTAACTGGTGCTTGTGCCCTTGATTTCGGATCGTCTGCGGATCCTTTCTTAGTTGGGCCGGCCAGCGAGCTTCTGGGCCCTAGGTGGGCCAAAGAGAAAAGAAACAGGCCTTTGTGGCTTGCGTTTCCCAGGTGGGTAGAGAGTCCGGATTCGCCTGGGGAAGGCGATCCATCCGCCGAGATTTTTGGGGTGAGAGGATAAGGACTGCGGGCGTGTGTCCCGCGACGTGACGCGGTGGCGCGCGTGGCAGGCCCGGAGATCGAGGCGGACGGTTGCCCTTCTCACGTTCGTCGCCCCCTATAAAACCACGGGGTTCACCCCCAAGGTTCCGTATTTCGCTCCCCTGCCTTTGCGTTATGAAACATCCGCCACCAATCGTCCCAGCCTCTCGCGCCCGCATCGCCACCGTCGACCGGCCTGCGTTCGTGTTCTAGCCGCCATCAAGCTCGCGCCTGCCCTTTCCCCCTACTGCTTTAATGGAGTTGTGGGGTAGATCAAGCATCACCTCCCGGTGTCTGGAGGGCCTCGTCCGCCGTGGCCTTCTTCGCCCACTGTCTGCCGTCCATGAGTGGTTGCTACCTGGCGACGAGGGTGAGCCGGTGCCACCTGAAGGGTATGTTGTCTCTTTTGCCATCTTCCATGAGCGGGGATTCGGGGTACCCGCGCATAGATTCCTTCGGGGGCTGTTGTATTACTATGAGGTAGAGCTGCAGGATCTAACTCCCAATGGGATTCAGCACATGGCAACATTTGTTGCCCTGTGCGAGGGTTTCCTGGGGATCGATCCCCATTTTGATATGTGGCGGTATTTCTTTAACATTAGTCTATCAAAGAGGAAGATTGGGGGGAAAGACGTGAACGCGTCGATGGGGTGTGCCAGCATTCATCTGCGCCATACCCGGTCGAAGGGTTACCCATACATGCGTCTGGCGACATCCAACAAGGGATGGCACTCGCAGTGGTTTTACATTAGGGATGACGCGAGTGCCACCCTACCGAAGTACACTGGACGTCTTATTGTGGACGTTCCGGAGTCGTGGGGCTGGGGCGTCTAGACCAAAGACAAGAAACACATCTCCGACATTCTTTCCGCCCTCCAAGCCCTGAAGGGTCGGGGTGTAAAGGGGACAGGGATTATCGATGCCTACCACGCTAGGAGGGTGGCACCTCTGATGGCGCGTGTGCTTCCCCTGCATCGGATGATGCCCGAGATATCGCTCGAGGGTACGGTGCTTGTTGACGAGGCGCTCCCTTACTCGGAAGTGGCGCAACGCATCAAGGAGGCGACGGAGCCGACGAAGGATTCTGCAGGCAGGGTCCTCGACATTGTGTATCCGGTGCCCGGACACCCCCTAATGCGGTCGGAGCCTGGATTCTTTGAATTCGTAAGCTCTCCTCTCCCGTGCTCTTTTCTTTTTTCCTGGATCTCCATTTTTTAACACTTGCTTTATGATGTTGGGACCAGCCGAGGGTGCTGGTCTTTAAGGACAGCCCAGTTCCACTGCCGAAGGACAAGGTCGTCGCGGCGGCGAATTGACTCGCGGCTGAGTGGGACAAGAAAACAAGGGAAGAGATGAAGAAGGCGAAATGACTGAAGCAGGAGGTACGGGATCGGGGAGAGGACGTGAGCAGTGAGGACGACGATGATGACGATGATGATGATGACGACGATGAGGTAGCCATCGGTGTGGATTGGGACATCCTGGAGGACGAGGACACGCTGACGAGTGGCCACCCATCCGTGCAGGGGCCCTTCCCTTTCCACGCGGAGGGAAGTAGATCGATGAGGTCAGTGGAGGCCGGCGAGTCCGCCGCTTCGCACGGCATGCCAGCCGAGGACCAGTGGATGGGGGGGCGGACCTGCCGCCACCATTCTCGAGGCGACGATGGAGGGGAGCAGCTCTGGTGCTGCACCCCATGAGACAATGGAAGGGGACAGCTCCGGTGCCGCGCCCGACGAGATGAACCCCCCTGCCCCGGAGCAGGGGGCAGGCATGAAACGGTCCCACCCAGATGAGTCAGGGCAGGGATCTGGGGATCCATCCCCAAAATGCTTCCGCCGGCTGAGGACATCAACGTAAGCTGTTGATTCCTCTATTTTCATCCTTTTTCCAATTTTATTTTGACGTAATGGTTATTACCTTTGTGCAGGTTCTTGCGGACGGATCACCCCTTGGGGCTGGCGCCCAAGAAGAGTCTCGCCCTTCAAGCGGGACAGACGGCGTTGCTTGGAGTCACCCCCGTTTTGGGCAGGAGTGGTGCCGACATCAGGGCCGTGTTGGCCGACCCGACGGCGCCCATGGTGGCTCCCACGCCCGCGGAGGTTACTGAGCTAGCGGCCTCCTCCGTGGCGGTCGTGGAACAGCTGGCCGAGGGCCGCATATCGCCAGTGGAGGTGGTCGTGACCGCGCCAAGCCAGGATCAGCCGGGCGCGGTCATGGTGGCGCCCGAGGGCGTAGTGCAATCCGCGCCACCAGGGGCCCAGGTGGATCCACCCGTGGCGCTCGAAGCGGCCCAGACGAGGGAGGGTCCAGCTGGAGGGTCCTCGAGTGCGGCGGTGGTGCCGCACAGGGTCAGGAGGGAGCCGCCACCGCCCCCTTTGTCAGGAGGAAGCCGCTCCCCTGCGCGGGGGAGCCGCCGCTCCAGTGGATGGCCGCTCAGGACCCGACGTCGGCTCTTCTCTCGCTCGATGATCATTCCGAGAGCATGGAGCGGGAGGGTCTTGACATCGAGATCTCGACCATGCTGAACGCCCTAGACCAGGCCAGAGGAGCCCTCCGTGAGGTCGTTATCCCTGCCACTCAGGTATTTTCTAGGCTTTCTTCTTTCTTTGTATGTTTTTGTGTTTTCGCATTTCTGGTACCAGTCTTCTTCCTCTTCAGGTTCTTGTTGCTCGTAGCCGGAATAAATCCCAATTCCTCTGTGAGCAGAAGGCGGAGTGGGATCGCCTCTCCGAGGAGGCCCGGCTGTGAGCAGACATGGCCGCACAGCTTGCTGCCGCCCAAGAGCGGGAGACCCAGGCGCGTTAGGATGCAGAGGAGGCCCACAGGATGTTCGAGGATTTGTCAGCGAGGTCCAAGCTGGATGGGGAGGAGATCGCCAGGCTCAAAAAGGAGCGAGACGAGCTGCTGCAGAGGAATGCCATGGCTAATGAGAAGGCTGGCGAGGTCCTGAAGGAGCTGGAGATGGAGCGGGACCTCCGGCGGAAGGCCAAGAGTAGGGCCACGGCCCTCCAGCAGAAGGTGGACGAGGACATCGAGGTGGTCCGCTCTCTCCAGGCGGAGCTTGGTGACGCGTTGAACCGAAGGTTGAGTGCTGAAAACGCCTCCATCAAGCTAGAAAAAGAGGCTGCCTATGCACGAAGGGCCCTTCAGGTTGAGAGCGACGAGCACGATCTTCTACAGGCTGCGGTCGGGGTGGTCCTTAATGCCCTGAATGTGACGGAGCCGGTGGAGACCAGCCCGCTCGTTGCTCGTGTCGCAGGTATCACGGCTCGGGTGGGCCAGCTTGAGGAGAGTGCCTTCCACGCCGGGATTACCCAGGCCTTCACCGTCGCCCACGCTCATTATGGGAAGGAAATCAACCTGAAGGTGATGAGCGAAGGCTTCCCGTCCACCTACGAGGATGAAGAGCTGGAGGAAATGGAGAAGATGGTTGCTCCCCTTGCAAAAAACCTGGCAGACAATTTGAAAGAGATGGTTCTCCCTCCGCAGAAGTAATTAGTCGAACAATTTTGAGAATAACTTATATGTAATATGTCGACAAGTGTCAGTATTTTTCAGGTCTGGACGCTTTTCGTGATTTTGCGTCGTAATTTTGTTTTGTTTGATTTTTTACGATCTTACCAATCTGTTCCCCTGAATTATACCGCTGGTTATAATGCGAGGAGATTGTTTCGAAAGAAAGAAAGGAGGTAGCCGTACCTTAACCAGCCCCCGAGTAAGGTCCGACCCCCTGCATTTGCTAGGGTCGGGGGTTGCTAGAGATCGGAACTGTGGTTTTGGTGACAGGGTTGACAAAGTCCATGGACGTCATCGCGATATTCCCCGCCCTGACTTCCAACAGAAATCCCCAATTGGGGACTCTATGGGCTCGGAAAGGTGGGGCCTTCGAGCCTGTGTCCCTGTATTGTTTGGCTCAAGCCCCCGAGCCTTGTTAGGGTCTAATAGGGGTCGGCTGTTATTTGCGTGTCACCCCATCCTCGGTTTTTGCAATCGGAGGGGCTGAGTGAACAACACTTGCCTCGACGGCTCGAGTGTCGCGCTCAACGAGCTCACTAACGGGTACGTTCGTGTGGAATCCAGGTCCATCATTTGCTGATGGGGTCGGCAGGGCCCTCTGGTGGCACTCCACAACTTCTTAACCCGCCTCCCGGCAGATGCCTGAGTCGTTCGATAAGCTCAGGGGGCCCGATGGCCTCTCCTCGATGGAGATTCTGTGGGTTTGGCTCGGGGTTAGAATCGAACGAGAGAAGGTCGAGACATCCCTGTTCGCTTCTGAGCGGGGTCAGGCAGGGCCGCTGGGGCTTGTCTCGGTTATCTCTCCCTGGCTCTATTCGGCGTGAGGCGGCCTCGAGCCCTTCGCGGGCCGACCTTCGAACCTCGGCCTGTGGTCGCCTATATTGAACGAGGCGACAACCATTTTGTGGTGCGACACAAATCGTTGGGATGTTTTGCCTACGTATAATATAATTGAAATGAAGGCGGGGTCGGTAACGTTACCTTAGTGGCATGAGTGGCGAAAAAGCTCCTGCTAGATGGGCTCGGGCCCTGACGTTTGTGACGAGGTTGGAATAACCTGCATAAGATTTGCTATTCTTTGTTTTCGTGTCTCCGTGGCGATCCGAGCCATTTGATTAACTTGGGTAACCTGACAGCTTCTCCTTTGGGGGAGATTCTATAGGCGGACCCCTCCAATCCCTTCTTTGAGAAGGCAGACGTCGAGACTAGGGATGCGGGGGGCGTTGAGTATGATTTTTATGGTGAACAGAAACACCGTAGCTATCGGGGCGTAGGGTTTGCTAGTTAGTCCAGTTTTACTCAAAGCTTTGTGCCCGTATGCCGCGCCCTTAGTTTCAAGCGTACGGAGGGGTCGGGTGAGGGAGATGTCTAGACTGGTTGACATCCTCGGCATCCCCCGAGCGATGTTCGTGTCCCTGCCGTTTGACGGGGTCGGAAGCTCGTGAAAGAATTTTAATGCATAAAGTAAGAAAGCTGAGATGCTTATCTTTCTTTGGACGTTCGTTCGTCGTGTCTTCTAGGCCGAACGGCCAGCCCAGGAGATCCGAAAGGTCCTGTCGTCGGGTCGTCTGTGGTCCTGCATGGGGAGGCAAAAAGTTGTCTGCCTATGTGGGCGCCTTAATCGCCGCGTCCGGAGCGGGCAGTAACGGGCCATACCCAGGCAGTGCTCAGTTTGACCAAAGGGGGATGCCTCGTCGACCGAGGTACGTCCCATGAGTTCCAGCGCGTCCCCTCAGATATCAATCAACATTGATTCCGTATTTAAAGAGGGGAAGGGAGAGGGTTTTTCGTCCAACCTTTCGCCTTTCCTTAGCTACCACGTCTCCTCTTTAAATAGGGAGGGGGCGAGGAGTTCTCATCCCACCTCGTCTTCTGCCTCCGAGCCGCTATCTCTCCTTCTTCTTCCTTTCCACCGAATGCATCCGTGCGTCGCGACACGTCCTGAGTGAGGAAGAGTAATGCTAGAGAGAGAGAGAAAACTCACAAATTTGCTCGCGAGTCTGGTGTGTGATGTCGAGCCGGAGGTTATCCAACGTAGATGAGATGGTGCGTGCTGCCCTTGCTGAGGAGTCGCTGTTGTCGAAGGAGAAGAGGCATCGGTGGGCGTCGTACGTCGTCGACTGCGCCGTCGTCCGCTGTGCTCCTCCTTTGGCGGGAGGCGTTTCCTGCTCATACGCCGTTGTCAGGGTTATGGCTGGGGTGATGGCGTAGTCCCCAGACACCATGGCGGTGGCGTCACTGTCGAGGTTGCGGCTGATGACGATGGCGTAGTCCCTGGACGCTCTGGTGGAGGCATCGTAGATGGTGGTGCCTTCGAGGATCCAGCGAGGCGGCGGGATATCGGGATGCCGCCGATGAAGAGCGTGGCACGGCGACCACAGTAGACGAGCTGGCCCATGTATACGCCCCGGGCGTCGCCGATGGAGAGCATGGCGCGGCGGCCGCAGTAGCACTTGTAGTAGAGCTGAGCAGAGACTGTAATGAAATAACCTTGTGGGGAAGCCCCCGAGTAAATAGTCTTCTGAATTTATAAGTATATTGTTCCTTTTTGTAATGAAATCGCTTTGTAAGTGATGAGTTTGTGCAAAGAATGAACAAAATTACATCCTTTGCTTATGGCAAGCAATTTTTTTTTCTTTCTCCCTTCTACAGGAAAAATTTTAGCGCTTTCTGACCCTTCTCATGGTCTAAGTCATAAGAAGCTAGGAACGTGGGTGAACTAATTCTAATTGAACTGGTGAGCAAAGAGGTTGCAGCCGCTGGGGCGTGGGTGTCTCGCAGTCCTACCAGTTGTATTCAGAATTGGTCCCTAAAATCTTAGCCCTTGGGACTTGTTTATGAGGTGAACGGAAAATTTAGAGAATGTTTGTAAGTATAACACAGGAGTTTTTTGCAAGAGCAATATTTATATCACATATGTCACATGCCAGCCCCCGAGTGAGGTCCGACCCCTCGCCACCTGTAGGGGTCGGAAGTGACTAAGGGGCGGGGTTTTGTTATGATGAAATCTGATAAGGAAAAGTGTAAGCTTATTTTAAGGATAGAAACGACGTAGCTGCTCGATGTTCCAGGCGTTGGTGAAGACCTTGCCGTTGATGGTTTTCAACCGGTAGGCGCCTGGGTGAAGTACTTCCGCGATGACGTAGGGCCCTTCCCAGGGCGGGGAGAGTTTGTGGCAGTCCTTGTTGCTCTGCACAAGACAGAGGACGAGATCTCCGACGTTGAAGGCTCGACCCCGCACCCGTCGGCCGTGGTACCATCGCAGCGCCTGCTGGTACTTAGCCGAACGGAGGAGGGCGATGTCGCGGGCTTCATCTAGCTGATCCATGGCGTCTTGGTGAGATGCTTCGGCCCCCTTTTCATCGTATGCTCTGATTCTTGGTGCTCCGTAGTCGAGGTCCGTTGGGAGAATGGCCTCGGAACCATAGACCATGAAGAAAGGTGTGTAGCCGGTGGCCCGGCTAGGAGTTGTCCTTAGGCTCCAGAGCACGGCTAGGAGCTCAGCTAGCCAGCGTGCGCCGAATTTGTTCAATCGGTTGAAAATTCTGGGTTTGAGGCCTTGAAGAGGCATGCCGTTTGCGCACTCGACCTGCCCGTTCGTCCAGGGGTGTGCGATGGCTGCCCAGTCGATCCGGATGTGTTGTTCATCACAAAATCAAATGAATTTCCTACCGATGAACTGCGTGCCATTGTCCGTAATGATGGAGTTCGGTACTCCAAAGCGATGGATGACGTCGAGGAAGAACAACATGGCTTGCTCGGATTTGATCGTGGATATCGGTCAAGCTTCAATCCATTTTGTAAACTTGTCTATGGTGACAAGCAGGTGGGTAAAGCCCCCGGGCGCTTTTTTGAGTGGCCCAACCAGGTCGAGCCTCCAGACCGCGAAGGGCCACGTGATGGGGATCATCTGGAGAGCCTGGGCCAAGAGGTGTGTTTGCCGAGCGTAGTACTGGCACCCTTCGCAGGTGCGTACAATTTGCTCGGCATCGGCTACTGCGGTGGGCCAATAGAAACCTTGTCGGAATACGTTTCCAACCAAGGTTCTTGGTGCGGCATGATGACCGCATACTCCACCGTGGATGTCGCCCAGCAGGAGTTTTCCCTATTCGTCAGGGATACAGAGTTGTAGAATTCCGATGTGACTTCGTTTGTAGAGTTCGCCCTCTACAAGAACGAAGGACTTGGCGCGTCGTGCGAGCCGTCGGGCTTCCGTCTTGTCGGTCGGTAGCAGGTCGTGGAGGAGATAGTCGAGGTAAAGTGTTCTCCAGTCATCGGGAGGATCGGACTCCGCTGCTGGGTCCTCTTTAAGCTCCATGACCTCGGGGTCGGGCGGAGTAGTTGGTGGATCAGCCCCGGGGGTCGGACTAGAAGGGCCATCGTCGTCTTGTTCTGACCCCGCATAGCGTACCGAGGGTTTGTGTTGATCACTGGAAAAGGCACCAGTTGGGACTGGCTCTCAGTTGGATGCTGCTTTTGCGAGCGTGTCGGCCGCTTCGTTGAGGCACCTAGGGATGTGATTGAGTTCAAGGCCGTCGAATTTGTCCTCCAGACGTCGGACCTCTTGACAGTACGCCTCCATCTTGGTGTCGTGGCAACATGACTCTTTCATGACCTGGTTGACGACCAGCTGAGAGTCGCCTCTGACGTCGAGGCGTCGGATGCCCAGCTCGATGGCGATTCGTAGGCCGTTGATGAGCGCTTCGTATTCTGTAGTATTGTTTGATGAGGGGAAATGAAGTCGAACCATGTACCTCATGTGGACCCCGAGGGGGGATACAAAGACTAGTCCTGCTCTGGCGCCCTTCTTCATCAGCAATCCGTCGAAGTACATTATCCAGTACTCTTGATCGACGGCTGCTGGTGGCATTTGGACCTCGGTCCACTCCGCGATGAAGTCAGCTAGTGCCTGAGATTTGATCGCCGTTCGGGGGACATAAGAAATGCCCTGATCCATCAGCTCGAGTGCCCACTTTGCGGTTCTTCCCGTAGCATCATGGCTATGAACGACCTCGCCGAGGGGGAACGACGTCACCACTGTCACGGGGTGTGACTCGAAGTAGTGGCGTAGCTTCCTTTTGGTGATGAGGATGGTGTAGAGGAGTTTCTAGATTTGGGAGTAGCGGGTTTTGGAGTCGGATAACACCTCGCTGATGAAATAAATAGGGCGCTGCACCTTGAAGGCGTGCCCCTCTTCCTCTCGCTCTACTATTAAGGCAGAGCTGACCACTTGGGTGGTGGCCGATATATAGAGCAGGAGGGATTCCCGGTCGTAGGGAGGAACTAGGACCGGAGGTTTAGTCAAAAATTGTTTAACCATGTCAAGTGCTTTCTGAGCCTCGGCTGTCCACTCGAAGTGGTCAGATTTCTTCAGGAGTCGATAAAGGGGGAGTCCTCGTTCGCCGAGGCGTGAAATAAATCGGCTGAGAGCGGCAAGGCACCCTGTGATCCGCTGAACCCCCTTTATGTTTTGAATCAGGCCCATCCTTGTGATGGCCGATATTTTCTCTGGGTTGGCTTCGATGCCACGCTCAGAGACGATAAAGCCGAGAAGCATGCCCCTCGGGACCCCAAAAACACATTTTTCGGGATTGAGTTTGATGCCGTTTGCCCGGAGTTTCGCAAAGGTTCGCTCAAGGTCGGCGACAAGGTGGTCAGCTCGCTTGGATTTGACTACGATGTCGTCGACATAGGCCTCAACGGTTCGCCCGATGAGGTCTCCGAAGCAGTTAAGCATACAGCGCTGGTACGTTGCCCCTGCATTCTTCAGACCGAATGGCATTGAAGTGTAGCAAAATGATCCGAAGGGCGTGATAAAAGATGTCGTGAGCTGGTCGGATTCTTTCATCGAGATTTGATGGTAGCCGGAGTATGCGTCAAGGAAGCAGAGGGTTTCGCACCCCAAGGTGGAATTGACTATTTGGTCTATTCGTGGCAAAGGAAACAGATCCTTTGGGCATGCTTTGTTGAGGCCGGTATAATCGACACACATTCTCCATTTCCCGCTCTTTTTTCGGACAAGAACAGGATTTGCTAACCACTCTGGGTGGTATACTTCCTTAATGAATCCTGCGGCCAGTAGTTTGGCTATCTCCTCGCCAATGGCCCTGCATTTCTCCTCGTCGAAGCGGCGTAGGCGTTGTTTCACTGGCTTGGAGCCCGGGAGGATTTGGAGAGTATGCTCGGTGACCTCCCTCGGGATGCCTGGCATATCCGAGGGTTTCCACGCAAAGATATCTTTGTTGGCGCGGAGGAAGTCGACGAGCGCGCTTTCCTACTTGGAGGAGAGCGCGATCCCGATATGTCACAGAACCGACCAATTTATAAGAGCACAAGTACAAAAACAATCGCCGAAACGATCAAATTCTCGAACTTGAGCCCATATAAACCCGGTAGTCAACTGAAATCTCGAAGGATTTCAAACCAACTTGCATACAACCAAGATCACAGTAATTCAACATAACATATTGTACGTTACAACATTTCACAGACGTTTGCAAATAGATTACATCATCACAGAGTCAACGTTATTACAAAACAAGTCTTGTAAAACATGCGGAAGCAAATAGTTTAACTCACACACTCGAGTTCAAATACACATACTGGTTCGCTGATCACAGCCCGCAAAAGCATTCAGATAAGGGAACAGAGATCATGCCCATGATCTAGTCTTCATCACCCGCCGGGTGGAGACAATACTTACAGAATCCCTGATATAGAGGGTCATCTGCAACAAGAGGGAAATAAACCCTGAGTACGGGAATGTACTCAGCTAGACTTACCCGCCAGAAACCAAAATAAATGACACCAAGGATTATGCAAAGCTTATTGTAGTGGATCTGGTTGACACTTTCTTTTTGCAGAAAAGCATAAGTAATAATGATCAAATCTTAGCCTGGACTAGCAGTGACTTTTTAGCCATTAACCTGACAACTATATTAGCACCTGTTCTAACAATCACATTATTAGGGTGCAAACATTAATAACCATATCAGGTATTCATTGGCAACCTTATCATCATCATCATCCATTTAACCATATCGTTAAATTAATTGAATCTACGTTGCCGCTGCTCAGTCAAGTTCTCACTATCCGGGAGAGACGGCGATTCGAATCGATTCCTATCCAGCTGGAGGGGTATTCCTAAACACAAACCCTGCTTCTCCCGTCGGAGTCGTAAACAAGTCACCTTTGGTACGATTCAGAGTCGCGAGTCCGATCAGATCGACATTCTCGAGAGAACCACTCGCCAAGGTTGCTCGGGACTCTAACCCGCTTTGGACTTATGCCAATGGCTCTCCGCACATCCTTACTACCTCCGAATGTCGCCATCGCGTCTTTCGCGCCCCCGGCCGAGTCGAGCTACTAGGCTTCACGGTCGAACGACTTATCCGCCAGCTAAGTGTTAGGCTGCGTTCAACATGACATGAGGACGTCTGTAACAGATCGGTCCTTAAACGACTCAGACGGAGTCACTATGTTCAACCTACACAAGACCCCGCCCGGTCTTAATTCATTATTCACATGGTTCTTTTCCACGATAGCAATTATATAGCCAACCGTGATCCATCTCATCCTAAAGCTCGTAGGTGACAGGAAATCACCTGACTTCTACCGCACTAAGCATGGCTAAGCATATAACCCGCTTCACGAACTTAAATAGGATTCCAAAGGCGATATATCGGACAAGGAAGGATATATAATGCAGCAATTGGTTCCAACCAATTCCTATACTTAATGCATCATCAACAATAAAAGGTACTCAAAGTATTTGCAAAAACATGGGAGGCTTAATATGCTCGGGGCTTGCCTTTTCAGAACGAGGAAGAATTTGGTGGTCGTGGCACTCGGGCAGATCCTCCATGGCGATCGCTCGTCGACTTCCACGCACCTCGGGTTCCTCCTCCTGGTTGGCTCCCTCGAACTCCAGCAACGTCACTCCCTCCGGCACACCTATTGCATGAATGCGCAAGATAAATATCATGGATGCACATGAACGACTGTCAGGGATGCTCGGAGAATGCACATGTTCGTTGTAGTTTGCATATTCCAACTTAAGCCCTATTCAAAACACTTTACTTACCAAGTCTATACAACCTAATGTATAATTGCTCATCTTCAGTTAATGACCTAGCACCTGCACCTAAGCATATTTTCAAGTTAGGCTAACCCCCAAACAATCAACGATTACATTGCAACACATTCAATCAAGCATTTGTATTTCAGCAAATGAAGACTATATAGCGGTACATTAAACTAGCCATAACTGGAGATGTATAATTCCAAATGACATGAAACAAGACAATCTGGAAAGCTTATGAAATTGTCTACAATTCATTTTTAGACCTCAAAGCATGATTCGACACTTTACCAGCTCGAATTCATAAATCAACAGAACTCTGTCCTCACAAGGCAGAGAGTAAGCAAAACAGGAACCTAACTTTAAACAGCTGTAGTTTCTAAACTACTGGGCCAAATGCCCTCAAATTTTGACAGGAGCTAGATACATAAGTTATCTACAACTTTTGTATTCAACACAAGCACAGAAAACCACATTATCATGGGGAACTTTCCAAAGTCCCCAGATCTGTCCAGAGGGACATAATGCAACAAATAATTGTCAACTTATGATATAAACGCTTAATTGGACAAAACCAACTTTACTGACATATCACATATATCACAAGAACACCAGAAAGTAGGATGTCCATCACCAAAACATTTCTTTTAATACCTTTCTTAATTTATTTAATTAATTAGGGGGAAATAGTAAACATATATGAAAACTGCCCCATTAATTCTACAAAAATTACAGTAGACACTACATGCTCTAAATAGACTACCATAAAATTTCACACACCATTTGAGTAAGTATAACAACCTACACAAAAATGGTAAGGCAGAATGGCTTAAAATGGCATAATTAGGAAACCTTAGTGAAAAGTGTCAAGCAACAGATTTCATATTTTTCCTTGCATCCTTAAGGTACTGGGATACTCTCCAACAAATTTCATAGTCAATGGATTCATATATAAATTACTAAAATTCCCACAAAAATCATCCAATGATAAAATGAAAATCTATAACTCAAAAACTACACATGCAATGACTCTCAAATTTTAACCAGAGCTTCTACTAAGCAATACTAGCTTACCCACAAAATTTCACAATTTTTGGATCACAGAAACTCAAGATATGATTTAAACAAGTTTGCATGCACTTAAAAACACTTTTTAAGTTCCTATTTAATTCATCCAAAATTTCTACAAAATGTGCTCAAGATATATTTTTCTTAAATACTAGACCTAACTGTGAGTCTAACAAAATTGGAAGTACTCAATTTGGATCTACCAATTGGGAGTTACAAAAATCACAAATCGGCATTCAAAACTGTATTTTTGAACTATCCTTAAGAACAACAGCGACTGACGTGTGGGACCCGGCTGTCAGCCGACCCCACCGGTCAGCGAGACGAAACAGAGGACACGGCTGCGACGGCGCGGAAGACGGCGCAGCTCACCGACGGTGACCTCACCGGCGACGAAAACGGCGCCAACGTGACCGCCTAGACCTACTGCGTCGATTGGTACCCTAACCGCAAACCCTACCGACCTCTAGGTACCCGTCTCACGCTCACGAGCGGCGGCTCGGCCATGGCGCCATGGCGCACGGCGGCGCGCGGCCGTGTTCCGGCTTGGCTGGACCGGCGTGGGTGGTGACATCATCACCCGAGCATCAGCGCATGACGGGAAAGGCGATACGGGAGCTAGGGAAGGAAGAGAGAAGCGGTGCAGCGATGGCCATGGGGAGCTCCAACTCCGGCGAAGTCCGGACGGCGGCGGAAGGCTAAATGCGACCCCTACCTCGGTTCACCGCCCAACGGCGTCTTTGGACGAGCTAGATGAGATGATGGTGGAGCTTTGGGCTAATTGGTGGCAGCGTTTTCAGCAAGCGGCGAGTGAGTCATTTGGGCGACGGCGCTTGCTCTCGGCGGCAATGGTGGAGTGGTGGCTCATTGTTGCGCGCCAGACCAACGAGAGGAGGCAAGGGAGGAGTGAATGGAAGGAAGAGAGGCGCGGCTTTAGCAATAGACAATGGCGGTGGCTGGCCAGATTTGCCGCAACGCGTGGCTCTTGTGATTAGATTAGCAGATTGGCGGCGGCAGGCGCATACGCTGCAGCGATGATGATCGAAGACGGTCGGTCATCGTAAGCTTCGAAATTTCATTTCAGTTTCGACAGTCCCGACTGACAGGTGAATTTCAACGATGATTATCTCCTAAACCGTGATGATCTAGCTCAAGAGGTAATTAACAAAGTTGAACATCTACATGTGAACTATAATTCTTACAATTGGAGCTCGAGCTGATTTGGCTTTGTTTGCGAACTACAGAGCTCTAAACTAGGGTACATGAAACTGAAATTGCACTTAGGACTTAGAAATAATTTCAAGTGTTGAATCCACCTTCAAAGCTGACTGGTGGGACCTTTTTGGGCATGTTGTGCACATTTTCACGAGTTGGTCACAAAATAACTTTTGTTCCACATATAATCCTCTACAACTTTGCTTTAGGTTGCTCAGACATGCAAACATCCTAAGCTACACTTTTTAAACAGTCAAACACATGAGCTTTAGGGGTCCAAATTGGTCAACCATGACTTGGAAACCTAATTAGGCAAAATGATCAACATGAACATTGTTCCTAATGACATTCTAAGTGTAACTAAGTTACTTACAAGCATTTCTAGCCACACCATGCATTGGTCACACAAGAATCAATCAAGGTATACACTGAAACGATGAAAAACACAAGAAATGTTGCAAATGTTTCATAGTCATGTTTCACATATTTCATGATCTTGTTGCATCGTATTAACTAATCTTGTTTCACTAAGTGAGTGGCACATGTTGCACTTAAGTGTTGCACACTTTACATTTCATAAAGAACAACACACATGAAATAAACAACACGTTGCAATGTTTCGAATTTATGTTTCATGTGCTATAAGTTCACAAAGGGATGCATGATGCTCATGTTCATGAAATGCAGTGCAAATGTGAAAGCTAAACACCAAGGGTGTTACAGCCCTCCCCCCTTATAAAAATCTCGTCCCAAGATTTGAAAAGCGTACCATTGTTGATAGAATTCCTTATAACCATCCCTCAAATAATCTTCCCTTTCCCACGTTGCATCGCGTTCACTACCCTGATTACTCCACATGACCTTGTAGAACTTGACCACCCGACTCCGAGTCACTCGCTCACGAGTGTCAATCACTCGAACCGGCTTTTCTTCAAAGGTCAAATCAGATTTTAACTCGATATCCCCAATGGAACTTTCTCTTGAGGGACGAAGACATTTCTTCAATTGGGATACATGAAAGACATTGAAGATAGCACTCATCTCCGGAGGTAATTGAATCTTATACGCCACTTTACCACTTTGTCCAATGATTTCAAACGGACCAACATATCTTGGCGCAAGCTTTCGCTTCACACCAAAGCGTTGGACACTTTTCATAGGTGAAACCTTCAGATAAACGAAGTCTCCAACTTCGAACTCAATAGGTTTTCTACGTCGATCAGCATAACTTTTCTGCCTAGCTGGTGCTGCGGCCATGTGGGTTTGGATAGTACGGATTTGTTCTTCGGCTTCTTGAACAAAATCAAATCCATAATATCTCCTTTCACCGGCTTCTACCCAGTTCAACGGGGTTCTACACTTCCGGCCATACAAAGCTTCAAACGGTGCCATCTTTATGCTCTCTTGATAACTATTATTGTACGAGAATTCAGCTAGGGGTAACCATTTTTCCCATGAGCCCTTAGCCGATATGACACAAGCTCTCAACATATCTTCTAAGATTTGATTCACTCGCTCAGTTTGCCCATTGGTTTGCGGATGATATGCAGAACTTCTTACAAGCTTAGTTCCTAATAATCCGTGTAAGTGCTCCCAAAAGCGAGCAGTGAACTGTGGTCCTCTATCTGAGACAATAGTACGAGGGATCCCATGAAGTCGGACTATCTGGTTGAAGTACAACTCCGCATAGTCGGTTGGACGAAAGTCTATGCGGACCGGAATGAAGTGTGCTGATTTGGTCAGTCGGTCCACAATTACCCAAATTGAGTTAAAATTCCTTTGAGTAGTGGGGAGTCCAACTATAAAATCCATACTTATCTCTTCCCATTTCCAACCTGGAATAGAGAGTGGCTGAAGTAATCCAGCTTTCATGTGTACCGCCTTGACTCGACAACAAGTGTCACACCTAGCCACATAAGCGGCGATCTCTTTCTTCATTTTGGTCCACCAAAATCGAGGCTTTAAATCATGATACATTTTACTACTACCAGGATGAATAGATAGTTTAGAGGAATGAGCTTCGGATATGATTTGATTTCTAAGCTCTCTATCCTTCGGAACTACCAACCTATCCTTGAACCATAACACGCCTTCCTCATCAACTCGAAAATGTTTGGTTTCTTGCTCTTTCATCTTGCGCTTGATGTGAAACACACCTGCATCCGTCTTCTGTAGCTCGATAATTCGACTCTGTAGAGTACAACTGACAGTGATGTTGTGAAGGACGGCAGGATGAAGGAGCTTTGACAAATGGGCATCACTCTCAATCAAGGAGTGGCAATGAGACTTCCTGCTTAAGGCATCCGCTACGACATTTGCCTTACCAGGGTGATAGTGCACTTGGAGGTTATAATCCTTGATCAACTCGAGCCATCTTCTCGGCGCATATTCAACTCGGGTTGAGTGAAGATGTACTTGAGACTTTATGATCGGTGTAGATATTGCACACATTGCCAAGTAAATAATGTCTCGGGCCTTTGAGCATGAACAAGCTGCAATGAGTTCTAAGTCATGCGTTGGATAATTCACTTCATGTTTCCGAAGTTGGCGAGAGGTATAAGCAATGACTCTACCCTCTTGCATAAGAACACCTCCTAACCCAAATACGATGCATCACAGAACACATCAAAAGGTTTCTCGATATCCGGTTGTGCCAAAACCGGAGCCGATGTTAGAAGAGTTCGCAGGTATGGAAAGCCGCATCACACTCGTGGAGTCGAGACAAACTTCATGTCTTTTTGCAACAATCGAGTCATAGGCTTGGCTATTTTAGAGAAATCGGGATGCAAATGACGATAATAGCGACCAACCCCGAAAACTCCGAACCTCGTGCACCGAGATGGGAGCTTTCAGTTCAATACTTCTTGCACCTTGGTGGGATCAACCATAATTCCTCCATCGGACAACACGTGTCCAAGAAAAGGTACCTCATGAAGCCAAAATTCACATTTCTTTGAACTTTGCATACAATTTGGTGTTCTCGCAATCTAGTGAGAACCACCCGCAAATGTTCAACGTGATCTTCTTCATTCTCGAGAATAGACCAGGATATCATCTATAAATACCACCACAAATTTGTCCAACTCGGGCATAAACACCTGAATTCATCGATACATAAAATGTGTGGGGGCATTAGTCAATCCAAAAGACATAACAAGATACTCATATGCACCGTGATCCGGTAGAGAATGCGGTTTTGGAACATCCTCGGGCGAATCTTGATTTGATGATACCCGGATCTCAAATCGATCTTGGAAAAGACTTTTGCCTTGGATAAGCCGATCAAATAAGATATCTATACGTGGCGGAGGGTACTTATTCTTGATTGTAACTGAATTCAAGGGTCTATAATCTACACACATGCATAGGGATTGATCTTTCTTCTTCACAAAGATAGCTGGGCACCCCCACGGAGATGAACTAGGACGAATAAGGCCTTTCTTTAGAAGTTCATTCAACTGGGTCTTAAGTTTAGCTAGTTCATTGGGAGGCATTCTATATGGCCTTCTAGAGATAGGAGCTGTACCAGGAAGCAACTCTATCTTGAACTCCACGTCCCGATCTGGGGGTAATCCAGGCAAATCATCAGGAAAAACATCCGGAAAGTCACACACTACTGTGGATATCTACAATAGCCTTTGCTTGCACCGCATTAGCCGCACAAGAAAGATTGATGTCCCTTGGTAGTTGCACCGAAAACCTTTCGATGACATGGGATCTCTCGAGCATAACTACTCTAGTCGATGTATCAATAAGCACCCCGTGCGTTCGCTCATCCAATTCATTCCCAATATCACATCGATACCCAGCCCGGTAAAACTACCAGATCAACTCGATAACTTCGCCCCTCTATCTCAAATGGTACTTCCCCAATTACCAGCTTGGTTGGGATAACACCTTTGGCAGCCCTAATACAATAACCCTCACCCTCAACAAGTATATGTTTTTTCGCATAAACTTGGATGCAAATTTGGACTAATAAAGGAATGCGAAGCACCTAAATCAAATAGTACAAGCTGCGGGGTGTTGATTAATCGAAACTTACCAAAGAAGTCACTACCTCTCTGAAGGAATCTGATAATATTAGTGTGGTTCACCCGCCTCGACGACCACCTTGGTAGCTATTCTTCTTAGGGTAGGGGCATTCCCTTGCCTTGATGGCTTTGTCTTGTTCTGAGTTCCAACACGGCATGTTGCTTGGAGGAGCCTCGAAGGCGCCTCGACCGGTAGTGCCCTTGGGAAGAGCAACTATAAATGCCTTGTAAACCCGGTCTTGGCGGGATTCTTCTTCTACTGATGGGCGAAACTTGGCGGTGTGTATTTGGAGGACGGAATGGAGTCCTCTGCGTGATGGGAGCCTTGGATTGTGAGGCACCCGCCTCATAGGCTCTCTTACGACTTTTTGAAGCAGCATACACAGCATTGTTGTTCTCTTGCGATAAAGCATCACTCACAAATTCATTAAAATGAGCACACTTGCAATTTCCCATGGTCTTCATAAGTTTGGGGCTAAGCCCCCGCTTGAAACTTGCGATCTTTTTGGCATCAGTGTCAACAAACTTAGTAGCATACCTTGCAAGGTTATTGAAAGCCTGCAGGTATTCATTCAAGCTCTTGTTCCCCTGAGTCAGCTTCATGAACTCTGTATGCTTGATCGCCATGAGACCAGGAGGAATATAATTTCCTCTGAAAGCAGACTTGAACTGATCCCAGGTGATTTGGGCATTAGCGGGCATAGTGGACCGATGATGACTCCACCAAATGCCAGCTGGCCCATGCAGTTGGTGAGATGCGTACTCAGTCTTTAGCACCTCAGTCAAGCGGAGCAGACGGAACTTCTGCTCGAGAGTATTCAACCACTCATCAGCTTGTAGAGGCTCCTTAGCCTCCTTGAAGATCGGGGGTTTTGTGTCAAGGAAATCCTTAAAATCACTGTATTGATTTGGTTCTGGTCCTTGGCGTGGACCACGACCATCCCGATTCGCAATCGTACGGAGGGCCTCTCCCATAGTGCGCTGTCCTTCCGCAAGCATTGCTATCAATTCCGTTGGTGTGGGTGGTGGTGGCGGTGGAAGATCATCATCATCATCACCCTTGACCGGCCGCGGAAGCGAGTCTGAGGCATCTGCACAATGCGCAAACGATGAATTATTGATGATGTCGGCGCATTGGAGAGGAACAATGTAATCGTGCCAAACTGAATTTACTAACGAGAATGAAAACTTCATACAATAATGAGGCAATACTTCATTCTCCAACCACCACATCATCAAATAGATTACTAGCGCCATCACACGCAAGTGCATTCCAACATGACAAGTTTTTAAACTTAACCATTACTGAGACGCAGCGTCCGAAGGAGCGAATTAAAGTACATTACATGCCGAGTTCGAATTAAAGAGTACATCCCAAATCGGTCATCGTACTTAAGTCCATTACATCAATGATCGCAAAAGCTTATACTAGCGCGACACCGCTAACGAACTACGCGTCAAGTGATCATTTGTCCACATCGGAGACACCTTGGACTTCTTACGGGTCTTCCTCTTCTTCTTCTTCCAGTCAATTTGCATTGTCAACCATCTACACGTCCTCTTCTTCCTCATCGGCCTCAATCACTTGAGGTCCACCCACATTTGGATACCTTGGTATGGGGTGAGGAATAGGAAGCAGACGGTTGTGCAGCTTGATGGTGCTCCACCAAGCTCTTCAAGCTGTCCTTGCAAAGTGCTTGCTCCCTCCGAAAGGCGTTGTGATTGGCCAAAATCCAACCCGGCGACGTCTTTCTCTCGCTAACTCTAAAGTCGCATCCCGGTGACGTGTCACACGATCCAACTCTTGTGCAGCCTCATCTCTCTCAATAGTGAGGTTCATCAATTTGGTCATGAAGCTCGTCTCTCTCAAGGCGTGCGGTTTGACCCCCATCATTGCAGGGCGATAATTTGCAATCCCACGAATCTCATCAACTTCTCATTGAGCTCTCCCACATGCATTCGCCTTGCGACAATACTTGCGGACACATAACTTTGAACTTATCTTTGAGCTTCCATTGCCTTGCCGGCTTCATCAAGCACACTCGAAAGGGTGTTTTGCCCGACTCGACAAAGCTTGGGACTACCATCATAGCACTCATTCCAGCGTTGTCGCTCTGCGCCCGTTCGCCACGGCCTCGAACCAAGGCCTGACCAACGTCCTGAGTCCACTCAGCCTTAGTAGGAGATACTCGGGGAATGGATGAAGCAGGTCCACCCACTAACTCATCCCCGAAGCTCGTGCTATATCCATCAAGACATCCAGGGCAGCAACTGGCGGCTTCCCATGGGCTTTGCCCATCGGTCTCGATGCTCCACCCATGCCACAACGGTCTTGTGGGGTTTTTGCGGCACGATGAAGGTCACGACGTACCATGGTACATCTCCCAATGGTACCTTTGCCTCCACGTAATCGGGTGCCTCCGGTACCCAACTAAACCGAGCACCCTCCAGAGCAAAGTGGGAGTACCGAACTGGTCCAGAAAAGGTGCTGCTACCGAAGAGGGAAACTGCAGGCGCGCCATCTCAGTATCAAAAGGGATGCAATTCACGTGAGAGGATTATTTTCTTTGAGAGATTGCACTTTCCACTTGGGATAAGCAATTATAAGGGAGGGTAATGCAATATGAATGACATGAGTGAATATGATGCATGCTCGCTCCGCACGTCCTCACAAACCTAGTAAAATTTGAGCTTTAGCGGAATATACGGTGGCATACATACGTTCTC
Source organism: Miscanthus lutarioriparius (assembly GCA_904845875.1). NCBI lineage: Eukaryota > Viridiplantae > Streptophyta > Magnoliopsida > Poales > Poaceae > Miscanthus > Miscanthus lutarioriparius. Next base: position 33,074,480 of record CAJGYO010000011.1, on the reverse strand, counting down.
TCAATTAGCGGTAACTAGTCAATCTACACGGTGCGTTGTTAGCGACACTGCAGAAAACTTCATTGCAGCCCAACCCAACAAGATATAATGCTAATTACACAAGCGAGTAACTAAGATACTCTCCATATATACATCCCCCGATATATATACTTCGAGATCCAAACTACCCGACAAATGTACCCACAATTAAGTACCTTCATATATACATGTATGTAACATGTAAATACTCCAGTAACCACAACTAGCTCTCCCCTAGACCGACAGTTGGACGGTCATGCCCTCACAACTCACACTTACCTTAGCGTAGAGGCAATTGATCCATACATTACCATTCAAACGAATGGCACCCATGCAATATCACGCCGCATGGACGACGAAAATAGAAACAATCAATTCCCCCAAGTTAGTAATTATATATAAGCCACCTAGAAGTCCTTAAGTGGGCTATAAAGGATGTGATCACCAGTATACCATAAAAATTTTGATTTTTGAACACTTATATATAACTATAAGTTGGAAAAACCGTTTTTACAACAAAAGCTTTTGTTTTAAATAGCCGTAAGACATGTTTAATGTTGAATCAAGCTCTGATGCCAGCTGTCACAGAACCGACCAATTTATAAGAGCACAAGTACAAAAACAATCGCCGAAACGATCAAATTCTCGAACTTGAGCCCATATAAACCAGGTAGTCAACTAAAATCTCGAAGGATTTCAAACCAACTTGCATACAACCAAGATCACAGTAATTCAACATAACATATCGTACGTTACAACATTTCACAGACGTTTGCAAATAGATTACATCATCACAGAGTCAACGTTATTACAAAACAAGTCTTGTAAAACATGCGGAAGCAAATAGTTTAACTCACACACTCGAGTTCAAATACACATCTTGGTTCATTTGATCACGGCCCATAAAAGCATTCAGATAAGGGAGCAGAGATCATGCCCATGATCTAGTCTTCATCACCGTAGGGTGGAGACAATACTTACGTAATCCACGATATAGAAGGTCATACGCAACAAGAGGAAATAAACCACGAGTACGGGAATGTACTCAGCTAGACTTACCCGCCTTGAAACCAAAATAAATGACACCAAGGATTATGCAAAGCTTATTGTAGTGGATCTGGTTGACACTTTCTTTTTGCGAGAAAAGCATAAGTAATAATGATCAAATCTTAGCCTGGACTAGCAGTGACTTTTTAGCCATTAACCTGACAACTATATTAGCACCTATTCTAACAATCACATTATTAGGGTGCAAACATTAATAACCATATCAGGTATTCATTGGCAACCTTATCATCATCATCCATTTAACCATATCGTTAAATTAATTGAATCTACGTTGTCATTTGCTCGGTCAAGTTCTCACTATCCGGAGAGAGGCGGCGATTGAATCGATTCCTATCCAATTTGGAGGGTATTCCTAAACACAAACCCCGCTTCTCCCGTCGGGTGAGTAAACAAGTCACCTTTGGTACGATTCAGAGTCGCGAGTCCGATCAGATCGACATTCTCAGAGAACCACTCTGCCAAGGTTGCTCGGGACTCTAACCCGCCTTGGACTTATGCCAATGGCTCTCCGCACATCCTTACTACCTCCGAATGTCGCCATCGCTTTCGCGCCCCTACCGAGTCGAGCTACTAGGCTTCATGGTCGAACGACTTTATCCGCCAGCTAAGTGTTAGGCTGCGTTCAACATGACATGAGGACGTCAAACAGATCGGGTCCTTAAACGACTCGAGACGGAGTCACTATGTTCAACCTACACAAGACCCCGCCCGGTCTTAATTCATTATTCACATGGTTCTTTTCCACGATAGCAATTATATAGCCAACCGTGATCCATCTCATCCTAAAGCTCGTAGGTGACAGGAAATCACCTGACTTCTACCGCACTAAGCATGGCTAAGCATATAACCCGTTCCTGAACTTAAATAGGATTCCGGTGCGATATCCGGACAAGGAAGGATATATAATGCAGCAATTGGTTCCAACCAATTCCTATACTTAATGCATCATCAACAATAAAAGGTACTCAAAGTATTTGCAAAAACATGGGAGGCTTAATATGCTCGGGGCTTGCCTTTCGAGAACGAGGAAGGTGGTGGTCGGTCGGGCACTCAGGGCAGATCCTCCCATGGCGATCGCTTCGTCGACTTTCCGCACCTCGGGTTCCTCCTCCTGGTTGGCTCCCTCGAACTCCAGCAACGTCCTCCCTCCGCACACCTATTGCATGAATGCGCAAGATAAATATCATGGATGCACATGAACGACTATCAGGGATGCTCGGAGAATGCACATGTTCGTTGTAGTTTGCATATTCCAACTTAAGCCCTATTCAAAACACTTTACTTACCAAGTCTATACAACCTAATGTATAATTGCTCATCTTCAGTTAATGACCTAGCACCTGCACCTAAGCATATTTTCAAGTTAGGCTAACCCCCCAAACAATCAACGATTACATTGCAACACATTCAATCAAGCATTTGTATTTCAGCAAATGAAGACTATATAGCGGTACATTAAACTAGCCATAACTGGAGATGTATAATTCCAAATGACATGAAACAAGACAATCTGGAAAGCTTATGAAATTGTCTACAATTCATTTTTAGACCTCAAAGCATGATTCGACACTTTACCAGCTCGAATTCATAAATCAACAGAACTCTGTCCTCACAAGGCAGAGAGTAAACAAAACAGGAACCTAACTTTAAACAGCTGTAGTTTCTAAACTACTGGGCCAAATGCCCTCAAATTTTGACAGGAGCTAGATACATAAGTTATCTACAACTTTTGTATTCAACACAAGCACAGAAAACCACATTATCATGGGGAACTTTCCAAAGTCCCCAGATCTGTCCAGAGGGACATAATGCAACAAATAATTGTCAACTTATGATATAAACGCTTAATTGGACAAAACCAACTTTACTGACATATCACATATATCACAAGAACACCAGAAAGTAGGATGTCCATCACCAAAACATTTCTTTTAATACCTTTCTTAATTTATTTAATTAATTAGGGGAAATAGTAAACATATATGAAAACTGCCCCATTAATTCTACAAAAATTACAGTAGACACTACATGCTCTAAATAGACTACCATAAAAATTTCACACCATTTGAGTAAGTATAACAACCTACACAAAAATGGTAAGGCAGAATGGCTTAAAATGGCATAATTAGGAAACCTTAGTGAAAAGTGTCAAGCAACAGATTTCATATTTTTCCTTGCATCCTTAAGGTACTGGGATACTCTCCAACAAATTTCATAGTCAATGGATTCATATATAAATTACTAAAATTCCCACAAGAATCATCCAATGATAAAAGGAAAATCTATAACTCAAAAACTACACATGCAATGACTCTCAAATTTTAACCAGAGCTTCTACTAAGAAATACTAGCTTACCCACGAAATTTCACATTTTTTGGATCACAGAAACTCATGATATGATTTAAACAAGTTTGCATGCACTTAAAAACACTTTTTAAGTTCCTATTTAATTCATCCAAAATTTCTACAAAATGTGCTCAAGATATATTTTTTTTAAATACTAGACCTAACTGTGAGTCTAACAAAATTGGAAGTACTCAATTTGGATCTACCAATTGGGAGTTACAAAAATCACAAATCGGCGATCAAAAGCTGTATTTTTGAACTATCCTTAAGAACAACGACCAGCGACGTGTGGGACCGTTGTCGGCCACCCCACCGGTCAGCGAGACGAAAATATAGGACACGGCTGCGGCGACGGCGCGGAAGACGTCGCGCAGCTTCGCCGACGATGACCTCACCAATGATTTAAAACGGGCGCCTAACGTGACCGCCTAGACCATCTGCGTCGATTGGTACCCTAACCGCAAACCCTACCGACCTCTAGGTACCCGTCCCACGGAGCTCGGCGGCTCGGCCATGGTGCCTGGCGCGGCGGCGCTGGCCGTGTTCGGCTTGGCTGGACCGGCGTGGGTGGTGACATCATCACCCGAGCATCGGCGCATGACGGAAAGGCGTCACGGGAGCTAGGGAAGGAAGAGAGAAGCGGTGCGGCGATGGCCATGGGGAGCTCCAACTCCGGCGAAGTCCGGACGGCGGCGGAAGGTTAATCGACCCTACCTCGGTTCACCGCCCAACGGCGTCTTTGGACGAAGCTAGGTGAGATGATGGTGGAGCTTTGGGCTAATTGGTGGCAGCGTTTTGGCGGCGGCGAAAGTGAGTGGCGACGGCGCTTGCTCTCGGCGGCAATGGTGGAGCGGTGGCTCACATTGCGCTTTCAGACGAACGAGAGGAGGCAAGGAGGAGTGAATGGAGGGAAGAGAGGCGCGGCTTTAGCAATAGACGGCGGCGGTGGCGGCGCCAGACGGGCCGCAGCGTGGCTGCGCGATTAGGCGGCCGGCCGACGCGCGGCGTGCGTGGCGATGACGATCTGAAGACGGTCGGTCACTGTAGCTTCTGAAATTTCATTTCAGTTTCGACAGTCCCGACTGATAGGCGAATTTCAACGATGATTATCTCCTAAACCGTGATGATCTAGCTCAAGAGGTAATTAACAAAGTTGAACGTCTACATGTGAACTATAATTCTTACAATTGGAGCTCGAGCTGATTTGGCTTTGTTTGCGAACTACAGAGCTCTAAACTAGGGTACATGAAACTGAAATTGCACTTAGGACTTAGAAATAATTTCAAGTGTTGAATCCACCTTCAAAGCTGATTTGGTGGGACCTTTTTGGGCATGTTGTGCACATTTTTCACGAGTTGGTCACAAAATAACTTTTGTTCCACATATAATCCTCTACAACTTTGCTTTAGGTTGCTCAGACATGCAAACATCCTAAGCTACACTTTTTAAACAGTCAAACACAGGAGCTTTAGGGGTCCAAATTGGTCAACCATGACTTGGAAACCTAATTAGGCAAAATGATCAACATGAACATTGTTCCTAATGACATTCTAAGTGTAACTAAGTTACTTACAAGCATTTCTAGCCACACCATGCATTGGTCACACAAGAATCAATCAAGGTATACACTGAAACGATGAAAAACATAAGAAATGTTGCAAATGTTTCATAGTCATGTTTCACATATTTCATGATCTTGTTGCATCGTATTAACTAATCTTGTTTCACTAAGTGAGTGGCACATGTTGCACTTAAGTGTTGCACACTTTACATTTCATAAAGAACAACACACATGAAATATACAACATGTTGCAATGTTTCAAATTTATGTTTCATGTGCTATAAGTTCACAAAGGGATGCATGATGCTCATGTTCATGAAATGCAGTGCAAATGTGAAAGCTAAACACCAGGGGTGTTACACGATATGGACTTTTTTGCCCTCGGAGTTGCTGGGATCCAAGGGGACCTCCCTGGAGCCTTCTGCCGATTCGAACGACCCGGTTGATTACTTTGCGTCGGGTGCCTCTTCGACGACCTTCTCCCTGAGGGTGGTGAGCTCTTTGGAGGCGATGACTGCGGATGCGTGTCCGCATCATTCGACCTCGCATTCGTAAGCGCGCTGGAAAGAGGTGCCGATGGTGATGACCCCGCGGGGGCCCGACATTTTTAGCTTTAGGTATGTATAATTGGGAACGGCCATGAACTTCGCGTAACATGGATGCCCTAGGATGGCGTGGAAAGTCCCCGGGAACCCCACTACATCGAAGGTGAGGATCTCGGTCCGGTAATTGGACCGATCCCCAAAAGTGATGGGCAGGTCGATCTGCCCCAGTGGTACGGCTTGCCTACCAGGCACGACGCCATGGAATGGTGCTCGGATGGGACGGAGGTTTGTTCGGTCGACACCCATTTCATCGAGCGTTTTGGTGTACATGATGTTGAGGCCACTGCCCCCATCCATCAGTACTTTGGTGAGCCACTTTGGACCGACGATCGGATCGACGACAAGCGGGTACCTTCCTGGGTGTGGGACGGCATCCGGATGGTCGGTCCGGTCGAAGGCGATGGCGGATTCCAACCACCGGAGGAAGGCTGGCGTGGCCGGTCCGGCTATATAGACCTCGCGACGGGCGACCTTCTGGCGACGCCTGGAGTCATAGGCCGTTGATCCTCCGAAGATCATAAGGGCGCCGGTCGGCGTTGGGAAGGCGTCGTCTTTCTCCTCTGCGTCCTCTGTGGCGGGAACAGGTTCCTTCCCCTGCTCCCCTTTGTTAAGTCCCCCGGCCAAGTATTTGCGCATGAGGCCGCACTCCTTGTATAGATGCTTGGTCGGGAAGGCGTGGTTTGGGCATGGCCCCTTGAGCATTTTCTCGAAGTGGTTCGGAGTGCCTTCCGCAGGCTTCCGGCTACCTTTGCGGTCGGCTGTGGACATGAGTGGGTTGTCGCGTCGTTGCTTCTTATTTTTTCTCTTGGCGGGACGGTCGGAGGTGCCTTCGTTGGCGGCCTCGTCCCGCCTCGCCTTGCCGTCGGTGCGGTCGAAGATGGCTCCAACCGCTTCCTCTCCAGAGGCGTGACTGGTGGCGATGTCTAGGAGTTCCTTGGTAATCCACGGGCCCCAACGTCCCAGCTTGTGGACCAGGGATTCGTAGGTTGTCTCGGACAGAAAGGCTCCTATCACGTCGGCGTCAACGACGTTCGGGAGCTCGTTGCACTATCGAGAGAAGCGCCGAATGTACCCGCGAAGGGTTTCATTGGCCTTCTGGCGGCAGTTTTTGAGGTCCCATGGGTTTCCAGGGCGTTTGTACGTGCCCTGGAAGTTACCCACAAAGATCTCCATCAGATCCGCCCAACTCTGAATAGCATTGGACGGTAGGTGCTCCAGCCATGCTCGCGCCGAATCGGCCAAGAACAGCGGGAGATTGCGAATAATGAAGTTGTCATCACTCGCACCACCGGCCTGACATGCAAGCCGATAGTCTTCGAGCCAAAGCCCGGGATTTGTTTCGCCAGAATATTTAGGGATGTTGGTAGGCGGTCGATACCTTAGGGGGAACGCAGCGTTGAGGATGTGTCGGGCGAAGGCCTGAGGGCCTGGCAGGCCGGGGCTCGGGCTTCGGTCCTCGTTGCTGTCGTAGCGCTCACCACGTCGGGGATGATAGCCGCGGCGTGCTGCTTCTCCATCGTCGCCGTGGGCATGTCTCTGAGTGTTGATGATGCTGCGTACGTCGCGGCCATGGCTGAGGCGTTGATGTACTGGGACGACGGAGGGCTGCCCGCCGGCTAGCGGTGTTTGGTGTACGGATGCATCCTTGGTTGGACGCACCGAGGGCGCGCGCTAGCTGGTGTTGGGTTCGCGTCGTCGAGACAATAAACTTTCCGCCTGCTGCGCCACCGCGCGCTCAAGCAACGTGCGAATCTCCCTGTGGGCCCAGCGATCTTCGGCCGTCGCGGCCTCCGGGAGGCCATGCAGCAAGGCGGTTGCTGCGGCGATGTTCTGGCTGGCTCGGGCGAAGTGAGGAAGGATCCCATCGTCGGTGAGGATCCTTTGGTGTATGGTACGGGCCGTGGCGCGCGTGCGCCCCCCGTCTTTGCGGCGTTCAATCTCGCGATTGATGTCCGCGTACTCCTGGACGAGCCCTTGCCCGGCCTCATCGATCTCCTACTGACGGGCCTTCAGCTGCTACATCTTTAGGCGAGATGGGGCTGTCGTCTCTTCCCCGGATCTGCTGTCAGGGTTGTTTGTAGGGGTGACCTCTTCCCTGGAGGCGCTTTCGACGTGACCTTCGGGGGTCTACGTCATGAAGCACTCCCGGGAAGGGTGGTGGCTCCCCCTACTGGAATCCGAGCTAGAGAACGATCCCGGCTCCTCGTTGAGGAGCCCATAAAGGGTCTCCGTATCATGTTCAATCGCCCCCACGAACTCGATGTCTGTGGGTGACTGAACCATCCGTAGTGCCAGAAGGTGTCTAGCGGTCGCCGCAGCGTTGCGGAGACCGAACGGAAACGCTGTCGGGGCGCTCCGTACGGGACCTTCTGGACATAGGGTGACATTGTGCGAGACCTCCCTTGGTGACCGGACTTTCAGGGAGCTGCCCGGAGGGCCCTTAAGCCTAAGACGGCTGAGGTTGATGGAAGGGAGAGATGGGGCCGCAGAGTGGGTCAGCGCCAACTCTCCATCTAGTGTGATGATGAAATCTAGGTCGCCGAAACGCACGTGTGCGCCCGGGACCCAGGTGATTGCGTGGGTGGCCTCCAAGGCCTGATTTGGAACGCGCAAGGCCCCTACCTAGCATGCCAACTGTCGGTGTTTCATACAAGCACCGGCAAGTAAATTTATAGTAATGCGCGTTAGGCTCGGATGGTGCGCTAAAGGACACAAGATTTATACTGGTTCGGGCTGAAAGTCCCTACGTCCAGTTTGTTGCTGCTCGTGTTATTAGCACTGTGAACGGTTTGTAGTAAGGGGTACAAACGATCGAGAGAGGGACTGGTCCCAAGTCTCTGATGGAAGGGTTGAAGGGATGTCAAGAGGTTCGACACAACTTGACTGTGCGTATCTGAGAGTCGTCTCGTTCGATCTTTTTCCCCCCTCCTTGTGGAGGAAGCGCATCCCCTTTTATAGATGAAGGGGCTGGCTTTACAAGGGTGAGGGCTTTAGGATGCGTACTCTACTTAGTCTTGTGGCTCACGTCTACCCAGCCTGGTCCTTCATTCTGATGAGTGCGAAGGGAGATAAGCGCCTACAATACTGTCGATGTCCCTGTAGAATGTTAGGTTGGTTACAGAATGCTACCCTGCGCAGGGTATGGGCCGCAGTACAGTGGTTTTGACTTTTGAGCCTCCCCCAGCCTTGCTCCGCATGCCTTCTGGTTCCTATGAGTCTTCGTCGGAGGGACGCAGGGTCGGGGTCTGGAGTAGCGCCGTGGCCAAGGTCTTCTGTCTTGGTGGACCTGAGGGGTCGAGAAGCGGGCACCGCTCCCTTGGGTCCACCGCGTGTGACGGAATATTCGTCATTCGTGGAGATAGCAAATTCTTTTCTGGAGCATAGTGGTTGTCGTATATCTTTGTCGGGTTCCGTGTCCCAGAGCTAAAGGCGGCGCCTACAACTCTACAGGGTGGAGAGCTCGCACCTGTGACACCTTTCGGGCTCTGCGGCGCCTAGAAGGGCCTAAAGCGCCTGTCCCGTCATCCCCTGGCAGTACTTTTCCTGCCAGGGTGCAGGGTATGGCTCTTGGAGCCACGGTTGACCTGAACGTCATGTCTTGCCCTGTCTCTATCATCTTGAAGGAATAGGGAGAAGTGGTCAGGTAAGATGAATCCAATCTTTAGATATGGAGCAGAGTGAGGCTTGTTTCTTGCCGTCGGGCGAAGCGGAGACCAATCCCTATCTCCTAGGCGAGACCGACCCTGCTCCTCCGGGGTCGGGGCAAGGCGGAGTCTATCCCTCAGCCCTCGGGCGAGACCGAGCCCGCCCTAAAGGCGTCGGGCGAGACGAAGACTAGCCCTGGGCCCTCGAGCGAGACCGAGCCCACCCCAAAGGCGTCGGGCGAGGTGGAACCAAGCTCCTGTCATTCCCGTGAGGGGTGAAGCAACGCTCTTATGCGTCCAGAAGTTTTTAACGTTCGGTGGTTATTGGTTCCACCTTCTAGGGTACCCCGGTATTAGGTCCCCAACACCAGGAAACTGGGATGGTCTGCAGTTCTTGTGCCGGCACGTGTATTTGCTTGGTGAAAAATTGGCATCCTTCACAACGTCGGACTAGGTCTTCTGCATCGAAGATGGCCGTGGGCCAGTAAAAACTAGCTCGGAAAGCTTTGCCGACCCGTGTTCTCAAGGGCGCGTGGTTGCCGCAGGAACAAGAGTGAATTTCGAGAAGTAGCTTCACTCCGTCTTCTTGGGTGATGCATTTTTGCAGTATCCCTTCCTTGGCACTTTTCCTCATCAAGTTGCCATCCACTAGCACATAATGCTTGCTTCGATGGATTAGGCATTTGGTTTCAGTCTTATCGGCGGGTACTTCGGTGCTGGAGAGGTACTTGATAAACTGTTCCCTCCAATCAGCGGTCGGCAAAGGTACCATAAGTACCAGCTGCTCGGCGGGGGGAACTTCCTGAATTTCCTTATCTTCCTTAATGGATGGCGCCAGAAGATCTTGAATGAAGACCCCCGGTGGAATCACGGCGCGAGAGGAGCCTAACTTGGATAGGTGATCGGCGAGCTAATTTTGATCGCGTACCACGTGGTGGTACTCGATACCGTAGAACTTCCCTTCAAGCTTCCTAATTTCGGCGCAATATGCATCCATCTTCTCGCTAGAGCAAGACTAGTCTTTGTTGAGCTGGTTGATGACCAACGCGGAGTCCCCATGTACCATGAGACATTTGACACCGAGCTCAACGGCTATACGGAGTCCGTGGAGACATGCTTCATATTCGGCGGCGTTGTTGGAGGCCAGAAAGTGTATCCGGAGAACGTACCGGAGCTTATCCTTGGTTGGCGTAATGAATAGAATGCCTGCACCAGCACCATTGATGTTAAGGGCGCCATCGAAGTACATCACCCAGTGCTCGGGGCAGGTGGAGGCGATGGGCTCTTGGACCTCGGTCCACTCAGCGACGAAATTAGCAAGCGCCTGAGACTTGATGGTAGGCCTGCTTCTGAATTTAATGGAGTAAGTGCCGAGCTCAACAACCCACTTGATGATAAGGCCGTTGGCCTCTTTGGTGTGGAGGATGTCCCCCAGAGGGAACTCAGTGACCATGGCGATCTTGTAATACTCGAAGTAGTGACGGAGCTTGCGCGAAGTAATCAGAATGGCGTATAGTAGCTTCTGGACCCGAGGATAACGAGTCTTGGACTTGTTAAGAACCTCGCTGATGAAATATACCAGACGTTGCACCTTATAGGCGTGCCTGGCCTCCTCACGTTCGACTACAATGGCTGTGCTGACGACATGAGAAGTAGCGGTGATGTAGATTAGGAGAGTTTCGTTTGGCCGTGGCGCCGTCATGATCGGAGGCTTTGTTAGGAATAACTTGAGCTGCTAGAAGGCTGTGTCTGCCTCCTCCGACCAGGAAAAGTGCTCGGAGGCCTTGAGGAGTTTGAAGAATGGTAGCCCTTTTTCATCGAGGCGCGATATGAAGCGGCTTAAAGCAGCCATGCAGCCTGTAAGCTTCTGTATATCCTTGACGCATGTTGGCCGTTTCATGTTTGTGATGGCAGAGACCTTGTCAGGATTAGGCTCAATGCCTCATGCGCTGACAATGTAGCCCAGGAGTATACCGGATGGAACTCCAAAGATGCACTTTGAAGGGTTCAGCTTCCATTGGTATCTTTTAAGGTTGGCGAACATTTCTTAGAGATCGACGATAAGATCATCGGTGGTCTTGGACTTGACGACCACATCGTCGATGTAAGCTTCGACGTTGCGGCCGATCGGTTGATCGAGTCACATCTGGATAGCCCTTTGATAAGTTGCCCCAGCGTTCTTGAGTTCGAAGGACATGGTGGTGTAGCAATACACACCGAAGGGCATGATGAACGACGTCTTGATCTGGTCTTCTTCCTTGAGAGAGATCTGGTGATAGCTAGAGTAACAGTCAAGGAAGGAGAGCAGTTCGCAGCCGGCGGTGGAGTCTACAACCTTGTCTATGCGAGGCAGACTGAAGGGGCCTTTAGGGCAGTGTTTGTTAAGATCAGTGTAATCAACGCACATTCTCCATTCTTTATTCTTTTTTCGAACGAGAATAGGGTTTGCTAACCACTCAGGATGATACACTTCTTTTATGAATCTGGCAGCTAAGAGCCATTTTATTTCTACCCTAATAGCCTCCTTGTCTGGCGCGAATCGGCGGAGTTTCTGCTTGATCGGTTTGGCGGTCGGCGAGACATTCAAGGAGTGCTCGATCTTCTCCCGTGGTACCCCCGGTAGTTTGTAGGTTTCCAAGCAAACACGTCAAAGTTGGCACGTAGGAAGGAGACGAGCGCGCTTTCCTATTTGGGGTCAAGGTGAGCCCCAATCTTCATGGTCTTGGAGGAGTCGTCAAGGCCGAGGCCAACCTCCTTGATTTCCTTAGACTTGGCGGAGGCGTGAGGAGGCTCTAGCTCTGGGATCTCCTTATCATCGGTGGGCACCGTCTTGGCTTTGATGACCACGCTAGCCATCTGGATGGAGAGGTCAGTGGCTTCAGCGAGGGCGAGACTCTCTGTCTTGCAGGTGTAGGTGATGGAGAGGTTGGCCCGCAGAGCTAAGACTCCTATATGCGAAGGCATCTTCAGCACTAGATACGCATAGTGCGATACAGCCATGAACTTGGCCAGAGCTGGCCGGCCAAGTAAGGCGTGGTAGGCGGTGTTGAAGTCGGCGACGTAGAAGTTGATGTGCTCGACGCGGTAGTTGCTTGCTGTGCCAAACTATACTGGTAGGGTGATCTCTCCAAACGGTTTGGAGGCCCTGCTAGGTACCACACCCCAAAAGGAGGAGTCAGAGGGTGTGAGATCTGCTAACCCAAGGCCTAGCTCCTTTAGGGCTCCAGCGAAGCGGAGATTCAGAGCGCTCCCACCGTCGACGAGCACTTTTCTGAAAAGCACCTTCTGGGCGGTTGCGTCGAGGACGAGGGGGAAACGCCCTGTGTAGGGGATGTTCGCCCACTGGTCAGCCCTGTTGAAGGTGATGGGGACCTCGGACCATGGGCGATAGCTGGGGTTGGCGGTGGCGTCTTCCATAGTGACGGCGAGCTTCCGTTCTCTTCTGCTCTTGGTGGGGGTGAGGCCCTCGAAGATGGTGGCGACCACCTTGTCGTGGTCCTAGAAGGCATTGTTATTGCCCCCAGGTGGTCGGCGGCCTTCGGCTCCATCGTTGGTGTTGTCGTCCAGCTTTTTGTCCTAGAACTCCTTAGCCAAGACGAGGCAGTTCTTCATCTTATGTTTGGTGTTCTTGTGGAGAGGGCACGAGCCGTCGAGGATCTTCTTATATTACTCATCGTAGTTGCACTTGGCCCGAGGTTCATTGATGGTGGCGACGATGTGGTCTAGCCGGTGGTGGTGATTTTGGCCAGACTTGGGTCCTTTAGGCCGATCACGGCCGCTGCGGTCGTCGCAGCGGCAGTCGTTGTGGCATCGGTCGTTGGGGCGGTCGTCGTAGCAGCATGTTGGGCGATGAGTACCTGCATCCTCATTGAAGCGCACCTCAGCTTCCTCGGCATCAGCGTACTGGTTGGCGGTCGTGATCATCTCACCGATCCCTATGGGCGGCTTGCGGTTGAACTTGGAGCGAAGCTCGCGGTAGTGGAGTCCTCGGATGAAGGCGATGATGACCTCAGCTTCTGTGATATTGGGATTAGAATTCCTCATCTCAGAAAAGCGTCGGATGTAGCTATGCAGGAGCTCAGATGGCTTCTGGTTGATGCGGTTCAGATCATGCTTGGTGCCCGGCCGAGTACACGTAGCCATGTAATAGTCGGTGAAGACTTTTTTTAGCTCTTCCCAGGATCCGATGGAGTCTGGGGCAAGGCTTGTAAACCAGCTCATGGCGGCCGGCGTGAGCATGACGGGAAGATAGTTCGCCACGACACTGGTGTCTCCTCCGACGGCGCGGACAGCAGTGGCATCAGCCTATAACCACTGTGTCGGGTTCATCCTTCCTTCGTAGGGCTCGACCCTAGTGATTTTGAAACCACGGGGCCACTGAAGTGTTCGGAGCGCCCTTGTGAATGCTGGGGGTCCCTCGGGGTTGTCGGCGCCGTCGTCTGTAGCATTGCCATCGGCGAGCGGCTCAAGAGCTGAGTCTGGGTTACCGTACTCTTGCTCGTACTCCTGGCGGTGACGTACTTCTTCTTCATGGCGACCGAAGCAGCATTCCTCAATACGTCGTCGTGCATCTCGAAGATTGTTGAGGTGCACTCGGACATCCTGGTCGACCTCCTGGTTGGGTTGGCAGTGATGTTCAATGCGGTTGCCCCTAGCTCCACCCTATAGGGGTTGCCTGTCGTCGTGGTGCTGGTCGGTGAAGCAACTTGGGCGGCGATCGGATCTTGTGGCGACTGATCGGCGAATCGAGGTTGTGGAGTAAGAAGGTCTCTGATCCTAGCGGATCTCATTGACCTGGCAATGCGCCGATTTAAGCATTACGACAACCTTGGCGACCTCCGGTGTCTGCGGGAGCCGGGCAAGCTCATTGGCAGCCATGGCCAGGTTGGCGCTTGGAGTCTTATAGATGTCGTGGTCGTCAACGCGGAGAAACTCATCGTCGAGGTTACGCTGGAGTGGCCTTCCTTGCGAGTCAAGCTGCTGCTCGGCCATCGCAAGGGTAATCTCGTTTGCTCGGCGTTGTGCGCGGTTGACGTTCTGGTTCTCACGAGCGGTGCGTTACTCCTTGGTTTCACCATTCCGAGGGGGGCTATCGACGCTGATGTTGAAGATCGCGTCACCTCAGAAAGGAGGGAGAGGAAGTTGCTCAGTGAAGGTTTCAGCGAGGGTCTCCATAGAGCCCTAGGACTCGGAGTCCAGATTCTCCTTTGGGATGGTCTGAAGGGACGCTCTGGAGTGTTGGCCGACGTGGAGCATGTTGATGGCCGATGGAGGCTGGTCAGCGATCTGGTCGGTGGGAGGATGGACATCTCCAAGCTGGTCGGTGAATCTGCCCCTTAGGGCATCTTGGTAAGCGGCGGCGGCGTTGGTGAACCCGAAGGGTAGGGTCGTAGCCCATGGAGTTTCCCGAGCAACCTCTGGTAGACCTGAATCGGAGGGTGGTCGGTGTTGAACCAGAGTGTCCAGAGCTGATTTGGCGATGGAAAGGCAATCGGCGAGCTTCAGACCAACCCGATCGATAGATGCGATCAGATCATCATTGTTGATCTGCCTCCTCTGGTAGCGAGGAAGCGAGCGGTGAGTCGTCGATGAAGGCGACCTCAGAGGCGGTTCCGAGATCGGAACTGTAGTCGCAGGCGCGGGGGTGATCGGCGCAGAATCGATCTGCACTGGCTCGAGGAGCTCTCTGACTCCGTCAGCGTTGATGATCCATGAGATCGAACCGACCATGAAGATCTGGCCGGGCTGCGGGAGGGACGAAGAGCATGTGGAAAAAGCCATCTTATTCGACAAGGAAACAACACGCAAGCCCCTACCTGGCGCGCCAACTGTTGACATAATATCATCGGCAGTCCTCCGAGGGGTATCCCACGAAGGTAGATTGATCGGCAGAGAAGCGTGTGATCAAGAACAAGAAGGCAACAGAGACACACGAGTTATACAGGTTCAGGCCATCAGTATGACGTAATACCCTACTCATGTGGTCTGTTGGTTTGTATTAGCTATCGTATGATATTGCGTGAGTTTGAAGGGGGTCCCTGCCCGCCTTATATAGTCCGGGGAGCAGGGTTACAAGTCGGTTAGATCTAAGAGATAACTAGAAAGTAATAACTGATTACATGAATCTTGGGATCATACATATCCTAACAGATCTCGTAGTATCTTCAGGATATCTTCTCGGTGTCTTGTAGGAGGCGCCGAGCAGAGTCGTACCCCGCAAGGCTTCGTCTTGTGGGCCGGGCAGCCCCTGAGGGCGCAGCCCATGTGGTCTGCCGTGGGTATCCGGGGTCGTACCCCCACAAGAACACTGGAAATTAGTAAAGAAAGTTTTGCGTTACCTGCAAGGTATGAAGGGTCTCATGCTAACATACAGAAGATCTGATTCCCTAAACATAGAGGGGTATACAGATTTTGATTATGCAGGAGATGAAAGAAAGTCCACATCAGGATACATATTCACTCTCGCAGGAGGAGCTATATCATGGAAAAGCTCAAAGCAAACTGTCACTACATCGTCCACAATGTATGCCGAGTTTGTAGCATGTTATGAGGCCATAGAGCAGGTGGATTGGCTAAAGAAATTCACGTCCGGGTTGAAAGTGGTAGACGACATACATAAACCACTTAAGTTATACTACGATAATAATCCAGCAATATGTTATGCTCACAACAATAAGTCAAGTGGTGCTGCCAAACACATTGACATAAAGTATTATGTTGTGAAAGATAAAGTCCGAGATCATATAATTAGTCTTGAGCATATAAGAACAGAAAAAATGCTCGTGGATCCGCTTACAAAAGGCTTACCACCCAACGTGTTCAGAGAACACTTAGCCGGCATGAGTTTAAGGGAAAGCCTATGATTCCTAGACAATAAGGGGCCTAGTTAAGAATCTGTTTCAAAATAGAGAGGTGCATTGTAGCTGTTTAATCTAATGGCAACTGACCGTGACGATGAGGCACGCTCTATGCACTGATCTGTGATGGAATGGGAACAAGATAAAGTAAGTAAGTTGAGTTTAAGTAATAAGGTGAGATCAAGGGGAAGAATGTTAGATGATCTCCACCAATTGACTCAACGGCCAATTGGACCCTTGGATCTGCGCCCTGATCGGGGGCGCCCAACCCTACATGGTTGGTGGCCCCCGTCACACTGCGCTATAAAAATAGGGGTGGGGACGGGCGGCTCTCATCAGGAGGTTGAACGAGCTACAGTCGGCCCGCCGACATAACCCTTAATCCGATCTAAGAGAGGGAGCGCAACCAGTGACGGGAAGCACCATCACGTGGTTCGTCGCCGCCACTGGACCGCACCTACGACCGTGGACAACGCCGCCACTGCACCACCGCCCTTCACCGCAGCGCCTCTACCGAGTCTTAACCAAGCACCGCTATGGCTAGCCCGTCTTCTTCGAAGGCGGCCGATGGTTTGCACCTCCTTCACCCCTCTCTCTCTCACTCTATCTATTAATCCCGTACTAGTAGATATTTTAGGACTTACTGTTTATCCCAATTACAAGTAAACATGCTAGATCTACGACTAATGATCCTGTTTTACTTCTATCATTACTTTCCAGCGAGTCCAAGCAGCCGAAAATGACGCTCATGCTTTCAGATTCAGAATATACAATACAAAGTGAAGCTCATTTTTTGAGCCCCATTACACTGCGCCATCCGCTACAGCCCCGCTCATCATAAGAAAGTGAAGCTCATTTTACTCAAGGCTTCGCAGCGGCAGATGGGAATGGGAGAGCCTGGCATGGCATGGGACTGGCTGATCGGGACTCGGGAGCGTCCTCGCTCCTGCCTCCGATCTCCATGCATGCTGCCGTTTCGGCGCATGATTATTGATGTGCCGCAACGGATCGGATCGGATCGGATCGGAGGAGCTCCTCTAAGATAGCATCATCATCATCATCACATATTTATAGTCGGCAGTAGCTGCGCGCCGTGCGCGTACCTCAAGTTCAGGCGCAAGGTTAGTCTGATTTGCATTCAGGTTGAAGCTCCATTTTGGCCCCGTTCGCTTCAACTACGTCAGCAGTATTTTTCAGCGAACGAACAATGTTTTTCTCTCACACCAAATCAGCATAAGCATCAGCATAAACCAAATTTCAGAAAAACGATTTGCAGTTTTTCTGACATCTACCACTCGCTTTGCAGCGACAGATTAATTTTCATCAAAGCGTTTCTTTCACAAACTTCTGCAGGCGTCTGCGTATATAATTTATTTCTTTTCTTTCCAATCCTTGTAATAAGCACATATTTTATTTTTCACCTTGTTTGTTTCAAATAAGTCACAGAATCGTTTTAGTTTTCTATTTGGTTAGTATATACCTGCAGAATTCGGATACTCATTGCACATTTGGTAACACTTAACCACAATGTTACGCTCTTGATTCTAAATTATAAGTTATTTTAGCTTTTCTAGATTTTTATGAACCTATAAAAAACCAAAACAACTTACAGTTGAAAACAAAGAGACTGCGTAGAAGTACTAGGTTTCTTCTCGATTTGCAACATTACCTATTTCTGTTCAGAAATACGTGTGCACGTTGCATATATTTCCAACTGGTAGCTATTGTTGGCTAGTTGCATAGTACGTGGAACATGCATGTTCAGATCATTCATATTTGCATCATGTAACCTAAATTTTCAACATCCATGCAGCTAGCTACAACGTCGACCATTGCTTTTGCTTTTCCCACAGCTACTTTTTCACCATCTACAGCTCATGTAGTTTTTTCAAAAGTCATAGCCCAACCAAACAGGGCCTAAGTAGCCAGCAGCCGCTCTACTCCTATGTCCAGCCGCCCCCTGCCACCGGGTGCCTACCGCTGCCGGTGCCACACCACCACCTGCAGGGCCGTCTCTGTAATTTTAGAGGCCCTTGGCAAGCACGAGCATAAGGGCAAATTAAATTAAGAGATCTTTTAGAATGGTTAGAGATGCTTTTTAACGCCTCCCGATGCCTACACAAAATAGTTATTTTTGTTGATTTTATTCGTTGAAGGGCAACATGGTCATTGCGCACAACCCTCTCACTCCCCACCCTGCCGCCCCCACCCCACACTGAACTCGC
Organism: Miscanthus lutarioriparius; assembly: GCA_904845875.1. Lineage (NCBI taxonomy): Eukaryota > Viridiplantae > Streptophyta > Magnoliopsida > Poales > Poaceae > Miscanthus > Miscanthus lutarioriparius. Next base: position 33,056,155 of record CAJGYO010000011.1, on the reverse strand, counting down.
CTAGCTCCCCAATCGCACGCACCTCGCTCTCTCCCTCGCCCTAGTCGCCACCGCCCTACTCTCTCCCTTCCTCTAGTCACCGCCCTCGCATGGCGTTGTGCCGGCGGCCCTGCCCCGCCGCCGCCCCCGCCCCCAGCGCAAGGGCCACGGTGGTCGCCTCCGTCGCCGCCTTCCTCGAGTCTGCCGGGTTCCCGCGCACCCTCACCGCCCTCCAGTCCGAGTCCAGCCTCGATGTACCCTCTCCTCTATACGCTTGTGGTGTTGTCGTTTTGGTGCACTGTCGCTGAGGCGCCGGATTGGGGAATTTCTTGTTCCAGGCCGGCGGCTGTTGTGCCCTCGGCCTCGCCGCCAGATGCCGACGCCCTGCCCTCGGCCCAGCCACCGCCACTGCCGCCGGGAACGACTGTGAGGAGTCCAAGATCCGGAAGGCGCGTCCCCAGCTTCGTTGACGACGCGTACGCCCACCTTCCTTCCTGTGATTCCCTCGCCGACGACAGCTAGGTAGGCCTTCTCTAGCCCTAGATTCTCTCAGTTCTGTCAGTGTTAATTCATGATTCTTAGAGTCCAATTGAAGTGCTGCTGCTGTAGTTATTTTTTTCAATTAATAATTTGATATCAATGAGACTATGGGTCTGCAACCAGAGAGAGAGAGAGAGAGAGAGAGGTAGGATTTTCAGTAGTGTGTAATCCACTTGAAGTGCTGGACTTTCATTAGTGTGTAATCTTCTACTCATGAAGATGCTGATTGTTCCTTGGATGTAAATCTGTGTGTGACATTTAGTTATGTGAGCAGTCAAACTTAGAAATTGCAAACTGGATGTATTTTTTTAATGAAAAAATGAATTACTTCAGCATGAATTCCTTGTCTTTCCGGCTGCTGTCACCAATGTCCACGTATATATTCTGGTATTTACGATAATCAACTGGCTCATGGAAAGCTGTAGCCTGCACAACAGTCACAGTTCAGTTTTCTATGTCTCATTATATCCCTTAGATATAAATCTATGTGTGACATTTAGTTATGTGAGCAGTGAAACTTAGAAATTGCAAACTGGATGTATTTTTTAATCAAAAAATGAATTACTTTCCACATAGAACCAATGTGAGGTAAGAAGTTAAACTACAGTTCCGGGAGTAGTAAGTAAAAGATTGCTAGCTTTGGCATACCGTAGTTTTCCGCTTTTCCGCCGGCGTTGACATCCTGGAGAGAAATCTAATTCGGATCTCAAACAGTGCGCCAAATGTGTGTGCTAGCTTTTTATGTGATGTGCAGTCCAATGAAAGTTTTTTTGCAATGTCGTCGATGTGTGCTAGCTTAGCAGCTGTGATGCTCCTCCTTGCTTTTTTTTTCATTTGTACTGAATCATCCTGTGTCATTTGCAGCTGTGTAAGCCTTAATTTCTCTTGTGATTTGATATCTTGTATGAATTCATCTTCCATAACTAGTTATTGTCTCCACTGTTTTACATGTTTGAAAACTTACTCTATAGCGAGCATTTTTCAATTGCTATATATGTTGATTTGTGGCTTCAAAATTCAGACATGTATAAATGATGCATTGTATTCTTGATATTATTCTTTCTGGACATGATTTATTTCATTTCAAAAGAATGGTTGTCCTTTTATCTTAGTGTACTATCTTTCATGATATACATTGTCTCTCTTTATTTATAAAGATCATGACAGCGTCGCCTACTTGCTGCTCTATGTGGACGAAATCATCCTGACGGCCTCCTCACCGGACCTCCTGCGTCGCATCACTACGCGCCTCAGCTCGGAGTTCGAGATGATTGACCTCAGCACGCTCCACCACTTCCTCGACATCTCCATCACACGCTCCTCCAACAGGTTGTTCCTCTCACAACGCCAATATGTTGAACTTCTCCAGCATGCTGGCATGTCCGAGTGTGAAAGTTCTAGTTTGGTTTTGGATAATTGATGAAACCTATTTGGACTAATCCTTGCATCTAAGTGTGTGACTAGATAGGATAGTCCAATCCAAGTGGTGGAGCAAGATGAAGTCCATGGTGATGTTGGTGGACATGTAATGATGATGATCAAGCTCCAGACTTGGAAAAGAAGAAAGAGAAAAATAAAATGGGCTCAAGGCAAAGATAAAATTGATAGGACCATTTTGTTTTGTCACTCAAGACACCAAGTGGGTGTGAGTGGATTTAGGATAGATAGCCGTACTATCAAGAGGAGAGAATCTTAGATGAAATGGTTGTCATGTGCCACTAGGTGTAGTGTTTCATGCATATGCATTAGGACCTAGTGAGCTAACAAATTAACCCTTGAAAATTGTTTGAAAAAACGCTAACACACGTGCACTATGATGAGACACTTTGTTGTTAGCAATTTAGAATCAAGGGTGACGTAGTTGAGTCAATAAAAAATTATAAGAGGAAGAAAAAGGAGGACCGGATTGTGACACCTCCAAAAATTTTGACCTAATTTAAAAATCACTAAAAATTTGAACCTTTTAAAAATTTGCATAATAACCTAACCACCTAAATAAATAACTTAGAAATATAGGCCAACCTTAAAATAAAACCTAGTGTAGGAATATGTGCTTGAGTGTTTGTTTGTTTGCTTGAGCATATGTTGGCATACCTTGCATGCATACATGTTTAAATTTAAATTCAAAATGCATTTAAACTTAGCATAGGAAAGCTAGGAAAAAGGAAAAGGAAAAGGAAATAAGGGCTCATTTCCTCCCCTCGGCCCAAGACGGCAGCATCAGCAGCCCGCTCCCTCTCCCTTCTCCCTCTCCCCTTCGCGCTGGGCCAGCCCATCACCGCGCCCCGGCCCAAGTTGCGCCCGCCTTCACCCTCTCCCTCTCTCGTTCGCTGACGTGTGGGGACAGGCCGTCAGGCCTGTCCTCTACCTCGAACCAGCGACGCGAATACCGCGTCGTCGCCCGAGCTAGTCGGTCCCTCCGCCACCGCCTCACCCCAGCGAAGCGACAAGGCTCGCGAAGATTTTTTTGCGACCCCACACCACCTCTCCTCCCTATCCTCTCTCTCCTCACTGCTCCTCCCTCGACACATGGCGGCGAGCTCACCTCGCCATATGCCATGGATGAGCCCGAGCTCTCCCAGCCGCACACGTGGGCAAGCCCGCACTGTGGCGAACCGACCTAGCGCTGTTGGCACATGTTGCGCGCCATGGTGAGCTCGGCGGGCGAGAAAATATCTCACCGTCGGAACCGACATGGCCGACCTATAAATAGGCCCGACCAAGGCCGCTCCGACCTCGCGCACACTTCCACTAGCTCCGCCTTGAGCTGGAACATTTCATCTCGCCCTCCTTTTCCCCTTTCCTCCCCTCCTCCTCCTTCTATTGCGGTTTTCCCTAAATCAGGAGCCACCGGCGCCATTGACGCCGCCTTCCTCCTTCTCCCTCTCTGTTGCTCCGTTGTCCGATTGGGATCATAGGTGAGCCACCACCGCCACCTCGGGCACCTGCTGTCACCGGGAGGGCCACCACCGGTCGTGGCGTGGCCACCCGAGCACCGTCCACCCGTCTCCACCGAGGTTCGACGTCGCCGGCGTGGCCAACTCCAGCGAGCTCGGCGCCTCACCCCTTCCCTCTCTCTCTGTCGCGTGGGGCTGGACAGCGACGGCGTGCCGTCATCGTCCCATCCCGCTCAGTCTCTCCCTCTCCCTTTCTCTCTCTGTCACGTGGGCTTACGACCATTCCGTCGCTGGCATCGTCAGCATTGACGTGGTGCCCTGGCCCACCTATCACACACACACACACATTGTGCGCGCACACACAGCCTAGGTACAGTTAGGAAAATGCTAGGTACACCCAATTAGTGTACACAAGAAGCTAAAAAACACTTTCCAAGCTTAGAAATATTCCCAAAAAAAAATTTGTAAATAAACTAGATACATTAGAGAGTTTTATCATATAGTTTGTACCCTTTTTCATACACCAAAAAATACATATAAAATTCTAACTAGATAATTAGCTATAGAATAAACTTATAAAATGCATATCTTTTGCATCCTAGCTCCTTTATAGGTGAAACCACTTCTAAAATTCATCTAAAATCTAGCTCTATGCATTCATCCTAGTGCCACCATATTGTTCTATGTTTGCTTTTCCTCTTTTCTTTTGTGTTGGTGGTAGTCTTATGCGATAGCAACGCCGACAGATGACGGTGACTACCGAGAAAGCGAAGACCCCGACTACGAGATCGTGTCGGAGGAAGTCAACAGCGAAGGCAAGTCCTAGCTCCCCTCTCCTCTACCATCTTGCTTAACCATTAATTAGTAAATAACTTGCTTAAGTAATATCATGAAATATGAGTTCGAATATTGAGAAATGTTCAATTAAGATAAATGTTAATCCTGTTACTTTTGAGCTACATGGCACTGAAGAACTTAAGGATAAAAATAACTAGAACTTAAAACTTGACAAACCTAAAACTAAACACCGACAGGGGGCGAACGGGGATTGCTTATGCGTGATAAGTTATCTTGGCGGGAATGCCTGGATGGGGTTCCCGGGGAGATGCTCGTCTCGGTCACATAAGGACCGGTTCGTAGTCCCTCTTGTCTAGTGAGACGTTACGTATAGCCACATGTCTATATGGGTAGACTGGATCTCACACCCCATTGGGCGGAAGTATAATACCTATTAGGAGGCCGATGTAGGCAATGGAATATCAGGAGCCAACATGGATGCTATGTGATCTTCCATGGCCTGGTTGGCATGGATGCTAGGTGATCTTCCATGTTAAGCCCCTTGATTTTGGCCGTGTTTGAGCCCATGACTATTGTTGATTCTATGGTGATTTGGTATCACCATGTCGGATGATTAGGTATCATCCAGGTTTTATGTTTTTCAACCCCTGAGAAGCCGTGGGAGGGTTATATGGAAGTCTAGGGTAGCACCGAGCGGGTACGGGGTCTTGTTAGGTCTATTTTAACCACTGGTCATGGAAGGGATAGTGCCTATCATATGGGGAAATTTGTACGCCTCTACAGAGTCACTTAAATCTATTCGAATAGCCACGTCCTTGGAATGGGCAAATGCTGGATCGGGATACTATGATTAGATTTACTTTTATGTGTAAAGAAACCGGTAGCTAATAGGAGATAACATTAACCCGGGAACTAGCTGGGATGGTAATGCCCCACTAGGACCCAACCCTTAATTATAACCACCACCACACCTCTATTTCCACCCTATGGTTAGGGCTTGTTGAGTATGCCCGTTGTTGACACACACTTACTTCGGTACTGAGGAAGACCAAGGCTATGACGAGGAAGCGCATCATGAAGACTAGGTTACGCGAAGAGTCCAAACGTAGGAGATGACATCGATGCTAGGGTTTCGGCCACGCTCGAGCTTGCCTGTGGTTTAGGTTATCGCTACGCTGTAGATATCGACGTATCAGAGACCACCATGAATAAGTGCCGCCCTACGACAATAGCTTTCCGCTAGCTCTGTAAGCCTACAACTACGCCACTTAGGCTATGGTTGTAAGACTCCCTTTTTAGATATAAATAAAGTTCGAAATCCTTTCTTTTAGCGGTGTACTAATTCTGTTGATTTTGTGCGTACTTATGCGTGATCCCGGCGCAAGTACAGATGCACCTAGGACTCTTAGAAATGAGGGGCCAACAGAGTGGTATCAGAGCCGAGCTTGACCATAGGACGAAGCCCTAGGTTTGAAACGCATTTTATAATGGTAGTTTTAGTAGGAATGATATCACACCTTTTCGGTAATGCTATAACAACGAACTTTTCCTACCATCGCTTCAATTTTTGTTGCAAAATGTTTCTAACCCATGTGGTGAAATTTTGCAGCCATGGAGGACGACGAATGGGAACGTTCAAACTGCTTGACCGTTGCTAGATTTGCCCCACTCCTATGGGAGACACTCCAGTGTTTGGGTTACACGGAACCTCCCAGTACTACTGCTGTGAGTATGATGAGGAGGGTATACTCAAGTGTGAAGTACACCTGCATATTCCAAGGCATCCATCATGTCCCGCATTCTAGCCCAAGTACATCAAGGTTCATGGAAGAGAATCCTATGATACAACACAGAAAGCAGCACGTCAGGCACTTGCAGAGTTTTTGTCAGATCTTTGAGGAAGATATTGAGCACACTTCGGCCAGATTCTTTTCGGTACTAAACCAGACCACTCCCACGGGTGTGAGAAGGTTTAGGACTTGGAAAAAATCAGTCCCCTAGGCACCAGAATATACGGAAGTATTCAACGTATGATACATGCATGCATTGGACACTATCTTTGAAGACCAACAGCAGGAGCTATCAGGATGGATCACCAGAGTCCAGGGGATTAAGAATGAGTTACGCAACACCACCATGGAATTATACCTGGCAAGACAGGAAGGAGCATGACTAAGGTGAAAGTTAGCTAAAAAGTACTAGGAGATAGACGCACTTCTACAAGCCCCGCATATTTGGAAGCGTGCCAAGAAGATAATGAAGACAGGAAGAAACCTGACCATGCACACTACAGCAATAGACACCAGGAATGGAGTACTGGTCTATGACCCACAGCACCCGTAGTATGAACCAGATGGACACACCTGGCAAGAATCAGATTGCCAGGAAACAGCTGAGACAGAGGAATCTTTTGTCGATGATAACTTCACCGAGCAGAAAGTCGATGGAAATGGTGGACCTTCACCAACTTCACCTAAGCAGGATGATGCCGATGGATATGCATGAGAACTTTACAAGCTGCGAGATGAGCAGATGGCCTAGGAAAAGGGAAAGACTACACTCAAGGGTTTCCCCAAGATACGGTTCAAGTAGAACCTCCATTGAGTTGTTGTAGCTCTTGTAGCATAAATAATCCGGGCTGTAGCATCTAGTAGTAGTTATGCCTAGTAAGTAGTAACCAAATAGAAGTAGTAGTAGGATGCTTAGTAGTGCTTACGAGTCATCGCAAAGCTCCATCCTAGCAGTTAATGTCTATGATGCACCCTTGTGTCATATATATGTAACTATTTTGTGGTGTAGTATATCATGTGTTTGTTTATGCTTGCTTGTTTTGCTTTTTTCCTTCCCTAACAAAAACCTAGAGGATGTCTTCTCATCCTTGTTGTTCGCAGCAACAGATGAAAAGAAGATCCGACAGGATCCGTGAACGCCGTGAAAGGGCCGCCAAAAGGCAGGTTCAAGAAGCAGAGGAACAAGCTGTACCACCTAGAGGCAAGCAAAATAGAGGCAATCATGGGCATTGTTGGTATAAATTAATGCACAAAGAATAATCCACAAGCGCACATATATTATACCATTGTAGCACTTCACCGAGAGTAACCTAGTTTTATATCGAACCCAAAGGAACGGGGGTGAGAAAAATCCAATTCTAACTTAATCCAACTTCACAGTCAAGACTAGATAATTGGAGCATAATGGAGATTGCTAGGGTCTTCTAGTTGTAACTTCAATAAGCTTTATCTTCCATTATTTAATTTTGAGAATATTAGTTGGAGAAAAAAAAAGAGAGTAGCGCGCAGCGGCCTCTTCGGACCCGGGTCCGGTCCTAGCACATCGTCGAGCGAAGAAGAGTAGCGCGCAGCGGCCTCGATCTTCTATCCTGGTAGGGCAGAGCAGGTCCAACGCGGTTCCCCTCGGTCCAGTTTGGCCAGGTGGTGCAACGGCTGTCGCGGGCCGACGCGAGGCTTTAACAGGAGCGCGAGTTCGATGGCAAGACGACAGGCGTGGCATCAGCGTTTCAGACCATGGGGTCCTAGCGGGTCCACTCCTGGTCCAGTGAGTCTGAAGGCACGATGCAGGTGCTGTAGAGCACGGCATCAGAGCACTCAGCAGCAGGAAGCAGGCCCATGCGGGGGTGTCTGCGGAACGAAGGAAGGCGCAGGCACCGATGTCGCAGGGCAGCGGCAGAGGATACAGTCTTGCGTGTGTAAGGCTGTCTCCAACGGTGCACACCTAAACACGAGAGGCATTTCATGATTTGGGTAGTGTACAGTGAAAGGGTCATGGACCCAAAAACTTTCCTTTTCCAACGACCGACGCAAACGAGAAGGCCAGAACGCCGCGTCGGGCCGCTCCCGTCCCCACCGCGCATCCATGGCTTCCTCGTCGATCCACATCCACCATCCCTGGCTCACCGACGACGAGATCCACCGGACCCTAGAGTCCTCCTACTCCCTCAGCGCGTCCTACTGCTCCGACGAGGCGGCGTATGAGGTGCTCGTGCCAGGCGGGGAGGGGATGTTCCTCAAGAACAAGGCCCCGGCCGCTAGATCCACCGTCGAGGCGCTCCCGTCCGCCATCATCGCGGCCGACCAGGAAGGTGAGGGGGATGAGTGCGCGGTCTGCAAGGACGGGGTAGCCGACGGTGGCGTGAATAGCACCTGTTCTTCTTTCTTCTTGTCCTTGGTAGTAGGAGTCGCCGGTGTCACGCCGTGGGATGAAGGGCGCCGGAGCTCGCAGGCGTGGCGAGGCGACGTGACGGATGTGGGCGGCCCCGAGGCCTCACCGGAGCTGGGTGCGCGCGGCCATGGAGGTGGCAGAGGAGGCGCTCATGGGGGGCAGCGTGTGGCTGTAGCTCGCGAGCTCGCGTGGCCGCAGCTCGCAGCTCGCAGCCTCACCGGGCGCGGCCACGACAGTCGCCGTGGGGTGGCGGATGCAGCGGCAGGCGACACAGGAGATATTGGGGCCGAGCGCAAAGTAGAGGACGGTGGGAGGCCAGCGTGTGGAGAAGCAAATGATGGAGAGAGGACGCTTATTTGCGTCCTGCGTCGGCTCCCACCTAAAATGCGTCGCTCGTTTGCCTGCTTCGTTGGAGCTCGTTTGATGCGGATAAAACACGGTAGACAACCCATTTTGGGTTTGGGTCACGCGATGCCTATTCCGTTGGAGTTAGTCTAAGACTGAGCAGGCATAGCTTGACCCAAACCCAAAATGGATTGTTCACAGTGTTTTATCCACATTTTACAAGCTCCAACGGTCTATGCAAACAAGTGACGCATTTTTGGTGTGAGCCGACGCGGGACGCAAATAAGCGTCATCTCTCCATCCTTCTGTGTCTCCCGCTGACCCCGATGGCACCAATGCGGATGCATGAGCCGAGCGGAGCACCCACACAACGGCATTGGCGCTTGCGAGAAAGGCGACCGAGGCGAGGGCGGCGTCCACTGATCTCGACGACACCGCGCCTCGCCAGATCTCGCCAAACCCTAGAACACGAATCGAAGTCATAGAAGGGACGAATCAGAGAGGTAAAAGCAAAATCCCAAAATACAAGAGGAAACGGGAGCACCTGAGACTGCTCTGTGCCAACCGCGGCACCGCCGAGACCCACCGGCACCAGGCACGAGCACCATGAGTGGCCACAGCAGGAGAGAGGGAGAGGGGGAAAGATGAGGATGAATGGCTCCTGAAGGCCATGCCTACCTCTCGCCCTCGGTGAGCCAGGGCAACGCCCGGTGGTAGGTTGAGACGAGACGGAGAGGAGAGGAGAGGGAGGGGCCCAGGTCTTTGCGTCTGCTGGCCACCGGGAGGGGATCCGCTTTTACCTCTGGGCCCATATATGATGCGCCTGCACACCAGGAGAGGGGGAAGAGAGAGAGGCGGCGTGCCATGCCGAGCCAGGCTCGCCCACCACTAGGGCCCACAGCCATGCGTAGCGTAGGGAGGCCACCGCGTTCGGGACCCGCCGCAGCGCCGCCACCTCAGGAGAGAGAGGGAGAGGGAGAGAGGAAGGGGAGGCGACGGGAGCAGCGGCGATGTTTTTGGGTCGGCTATTGGAAAAGCGAAGTTTTTGGGTCCGTGACCCTTTCACTGTGGGCTACCCAATCCATCGAATGCCTCTCGTTTTTAGGTCCGGCCCGTTGGAGTCGGGCCTAACTCGATCGCGGACTACGCCAGTCCGTTTGGCGCCACGACTACGACTAAGCGCCGCGGCGAGATGGCGGCGTGGGGGCTCTTTGTCATTCTTCCTCGGACCCTGGCGTGCGTGCTTTGGTCCGCAATGAAGCCTCCTCCCAGTCCATCGAAGGAGCATGATAGCGTTGGCGGCTTCAAACTGAGATTGAGACGGGCGTCGGACTCATGTTGCTGGGTATAGTTTCTTCTCGGTGTGCTACAGCGCACGTGCGTATCCTCCAGACCGAGGGAAGTCATGGGTCCGATCCTATTCCCCCGCTGGGTCCGACTACGCGTGTGTGCAGGTGAAGGGCAACGTGGAGGCCTCCGGTTGGCACGTGATTTCTTCGGACTCTGTGGTCGGTCCGGAAGCTGGGTCGAACCGGTCCAGATCCGTTTTACCTCTCTGAAACCTCTCTGGATCCATCTGGACCCTAAAGGAGATGGTCCGGTTCTAGATCCGGAACTTGGGTCGGGTTCTACGTAGATAGCACAGTTCTTTAGTATTCGTTGGGATCTAATGGGTGCTGTTAAACGTGGGACACGTGGCGCGATCCGAGGGTCTGGACCTTCACTGTAGATGGTCCAGAATCTGGTCCAGACCCTAGGTCCGGACCTCCCTAAGGGCATAATGGCTATAACTTTTCGAGGGCTCTATAAATGGAGCTAGGTCCGGACCTCCCTAAGGGCATAATGGCCATAACTTTTCGAGGGCTCTATAAATGGAGCTTTGGCGTGTTTGGCTCACTCTCTTTGTCATTCTATAAATGGAGCATCCTTTGAGCTGAGCAAACACCCTCCCACTCATCTCCTTGCTTGATAGTGCAAATCAAAGTGAGATTGAGTGATTCCAAGTCCATTTGCTTAAGTGATTGCATCTAGTGGCACTTGGGGATCATTTTTCTGTGGTTTTCTTGTTACTCTTGGCGTTTGCCGATGCCTAGATGGCTTGGAGCAGCAGAGAAGTTGTGGCAAGAGTTGGTGATTGTTCTTAGCCACCTCCCGGTGATTTGTGAGAGGTTCTTGTGCCTTCCCCAGTGGAGCGCCAAAGGCAACTCTAGTGGATTGGGCGTGGCTTGTGTGATCCTCATCTTGTGTTGGTTGCACAACACCCGATTGCGGGTTAGGCGTGTGATGCCTATTAGTGCGTGAACCTCCAAGTGGGTGAATCGCCACAATGGGGACCAGCTTGCCGGCAAGCAAGTGAACCTCGGGAGAAATCATTGTGTCATCTTGTCTCCGAGGATTTCTTTGGTGTTCATTGATATATTGTGATTGATCACTTGCCACGGTGGTATAACCCTCCTACCTCTCTTGCATTTATATTCCTAGTGTAGCTAAGCTCTTTAGTGTAACTAGTTTTGAGAGCTAGCTTGTGTCTTGTCTAGTTTGGTTAGTGAGGCTCTTTAGTTAGTCTTTGAGAGTTCACTAACTTAGTGGTAGTGACCTAGCCTTGTGTGTGACATAGAGACTATAGTAACTAGAATTGTGGATAGGTGGCTTGCATTTTTAGTAGGCTAGCGCAACACTCGCTTCACCACTTAATTATCTAATCACTTGGCTTAAGTGTTGTTGTAGAAATTTTTATAGGCTATTCACCCCCTCTAGCCATTTAGGACCTTTCAGAGTGTCATCCCACCATGGTGCCTGTGGACTCTAAGTCCAATCTCTTAGCTACAGACGGTGCCCTAGTCATCGACCCATTCGAGTGTCGTGCCTCACTGGGGCGCTATAGTACCTTACGCTCACCCACCTGACCTGGCCTATATGGTCCAGCAAGTGTGCCTCTTCATGCATGACCCACAAAGCCGTACCTTGATCTATCAAACACATTCTCCGCTACGTCAAGGGCACTATTTCTACTAGTCTCCACATTGGCACCGGTCATGTCTAGTCTCTCACAGCACACTTTGATGTGGACTGGCAAGGGTGCCCTGACTCCCGATGCTCCATATCGGGCTACTACGTCTACCTCGGTGACACCTTGGTGTCTTGGTCGTCCAGGCATCTAGTCCACTATCTCTCACTCTAGTTCTAAAGCAGAGTACCGTGTTATCGAAAATGCCATCGCTGAGTGTTGTTGGCTATGCCAACTCCTCTAGGAGCCTAGTCAACCGCTACCCTCTGCCATGGTTCTCTTCTGTGACAACATCAGTGTTGTATACATGATAGCTAACCATGTTCATCACCGTTGGACCAAGCACATCTAGATTGACATTCACTTCGTCCGCAAGAAGGTCGCCCTTGGTGAAGTTCTTGTTCTGCATGTACCGTCCCCCTTCAATTCACGGATGACATGACTAAAGGCCTGGATGTATAGTTGTTTACTGATTTTAGGTCGAGTCTATGCATTCGTGAGCCTCCCGCTATGACCGCGCGTGGGGGGGGTAGATATGTATATATCTATGGGTCTAATTGTAATTGTAACTGAAGTCTTTTGTCACTATATATATATATATATGAAAGCAACCCAACCCAAGGGGTGTGAGATGTTCTAATTCTATTCTATAATGTTCCTCATCAATAGTCCTCAAGTCTACTAATAAGGCATTAGTCAATATAGATGATCGACATGTACTATAAACAAAGTATGTTTTGCGCAGCATTTGCACAATTCATGTACTAAGAAAACCAATTTTTTGTTAAAGATCTTTTTTGTCTTCTTTGGATGCAAAAAAAATCCTTTTAACATTTGGGTGACATAGCTTCTTCATGACCAAGGATTTCCTGATAAGAGAGGAGTGCATTGCATTACTAATTAATTAAACAAAAGGTTAAATTCTCATAAGTTATAACTCTATAGCATAGCTTTGTGAAGAATCAAGAGATACACACCTATACACCACATTTATAAAAAGAACTATGGATACACCAACCTTGCCTCTTCGATGATTAAATTCTCATAAGCTGGCCACTCTATAGTACAAGTGTGAATTATCAAGAGATTCACATCTATACACCTAGCTTTCGAGCCACAGATCCTAACATGGTTGCACCAATTAACATAATGAAATGTGATTGGAGTAATTCCTTAGGATTGGGGTTACTAACTTACCGATCAATTCTTTTATCATAATGAGTATCCAAGGAGATCTTAAACTTGTCAAGAATTGAACCATAGATTACTCTTCTGTACTCTAGGGGTTCATCATGATATGGAGATAAGGTCTAAGCAATAAACATGGACCCATGATGAGTAGATAGCAGTAGTAAGTAGTACTAGTAGTGCACTAACTAGTAGCAAAATACATAATATAAGATATTACTAACCACTATCGATCCTTGGATGTGAAGTGAGTATGATATCTCTTCATTAATTGAATCAGTGTCCAAGTTAAAGCTCGTCGATGATTGCCATTTGCAATTGCCTTGTTCTCAAACATAAACACAGACACATCAATCTCATGGTCCTAAAGCATAAACATGAACACATCCAATGCGCAAAAAGCTTGGGAAAAAGTTGCTATAACAAGAAGCTAATAGCAAAGTGATTTATAAATTCAAGGAACTAGAAGCTAAAATACAACCATGAAAATTGGGATCTTTTTTACCCTAATACTAGTAGAACTTAAAAAATGGAGGTCTAACCCTATTGGTATGGATTGAAAAAGACTAAAAGATATGGTGTGTGAAAAAGCTTAGATGAAGCCCCCCCTGGCGAGAGCCCTCTGCAGCAACCACCATGTCGTTCGGTGACTCCGCCCCGACGACCACCACCCTTCCGCCACCCAAACCACTACCAACTTTGAAGCCACCATTTCTAGCCAGCAAGCCCATAGAACCTGACCACGAGCCAAGCCCCCCTACTGTGCAGCACAAAGAGCTTTTCCCTATGCCGTTGGCTATCTGTTACCGTTATGGATGCACAAACAGGTATTGCTTTCTAAATTCTAAAAGCTCATCCTCCACGACATGTACTTTACCATCCGTGACATGTACCTCACCGCTACCCACTTCTTCCTTGATTGCCCCATGCAAAAACCAAGTACTCTTTGGCTCCCCCGGTGTCTCCTCTCCCCGCCTCTTACGTTAAAGTTGTAAACTTCTCTCCTTCCACTTCACTGCTTCCTCGGTGAAGATGCGTGTTCAGTCTTCGCACCCCTTCCTATTCATGACACGAGTCGCTAGCCACCCCATCGCAAATTTCATCGCTCTCCAATGGAGTGTCAGCTTTGGCCAATGCGAGCTCGTCCTCCTTGCATCAATGACAATCGTAGAAACCAAGACTGCCAAGATTTTTTTTTTCGAAATGCTTAGTTACTCCACCCACACCTGTCATTGCTCCTGGGCATTCAATTGTTCCCTTGCCGCTGTGGGCTAGCGCGGCTAGTGCACGCTCCCTAGTCTTCAGCAAGCCCCCTCTGATTGGCAAATCGTGGGGGCAAAGATCCACAACTCTAAAGCAGCTATCCTCTGCTGAAAATCCTTCTCTCCCTGCTCTGCTCCCTATGTTGGATTAAAAAATTGTGGGAGAGACAATGCTACCAGATGTTGCTAAGGTATACAGAATAAACCTTTGCAGCGTGTATACCACTTGGAAGTATTGATTCATCCATTGAGCTCCATCCTTAGCACCTTGGTTAGCTAGACATCAAAGACACTAGAAACCCCATGAGATCAACATTATACAAGTTTCTAGATACTTATTGAGAAAACAAAGGTCTAGCTATCACTTATGCTATGCATGCTAGTTTTTCAAATCATCGGTCAAATTTTATAACTAGCAAAGACCATAGAAGTTAGGAAGATACTACTTGATGCATCTACTATGCAAGCAACCATATGAAGTATCCACATTTAAATGCAACAACCAAGGTGATGAGCATGCTCCCCCTACTTGTGTGCTTCCAAAAATTTGATCGCTCTTTTTCTTCAATCATGTCCATTCATCTCTCCATTCTATCTTTGTCTTCACCACCTTTGTGTTCTTCATTATTTCTATGTGTCTGTCTCCCCCTTGATCTATCTATCTTTGTATCCATCTTCTCTCCTTTTTTGTCATTAATTTGCAAGAAGGGATCACCACTTTGATGGAGATGACCACTTAAAATTGAGGATCAAAATGCATATATACCGTCGACATTTTGACAAGCATACCTAGATACGTGGTGGACACTTTCGTGTGTGTACAAAATTCTCCTTTCCCTGCGTCAGCACATTTCTAGACACGTGCTATGGTACTGCCTCGCCACCAGTTGCCACATAGCCCAATTATGGATCAGCTGAAAACTCATTGGTCCGTGACAAGAACATTATTGATTGCGCGCGCACGATCTATGGTGGTGCTCACAGAGCATTGCTGTCACAACTTTTTATTTTTAACACTTTTTTGAAACAATTTTCAAATATGACACTGTTTTTTTTCAAAACTAACACTTTTGGCTTTGCCTATTCGCATGGCGCAGCGAAATGCATGGGGGTGTGGCAGGAGCGGCGACATGGCAGTGACCAGGACCGCTGAACACCCATGTGTCTGGAGCTGCCGCGCTGCGGATCTGGGCGCGTGTAACATCCTAATGGGCCAAAGTGGGCCCAATCCAATCCAACTGTGGGACGATGTACTGTAGCAGAATGGGCCAGCTACTGTAGCATCCGAACTCCGGGTTACTGTAGACCGAGCACTGGTCACCCGAAAATGGGTCGGCCAAATTCGGGGGTACTGTTCATGGGGTACTGTAGCACCGCGAAACACTGCGCAACCAGTTTAGTACCATACTGGAAACTCTGAGATCACCGGATCGACTTAAATACCAGGGCCAGGGATGCGTAGTAACCTTCGGTTAACCGTTTTGAACGAAGCGAGGACGAAAGTTCTAGCGGGTTGCTACGCGGGTCGGACCACTCCTAGGAAGATTGGGCCGGGGCCATGTATGTCGGGACTAGACGTTACAGCGCGGCACTGACGCGCCACAACACATGGCACGACAAGGCCCATCACAGGCCCACGGCAAGGCCCCTCTTCTTCCCTTTCTCTCCATTCCTTTCTCTATCTCCTCTGTCTCATCCGCCGCCACCCGCCCGACCACGTCGCCACCCTCCCATCGTGCCTGCCCACGGCCTTGGGCCCTCCACCACGCCTCCATCCCTCCCTCTCTCCCCATTCCCCTTCTCAAGCGAGGCCGCACCCCCTTGGCCACCCGTGCCCCTCCCTTCCTGTTTGCCCATGCCCGCCACCGTCGCCCGTGCCCGCCGTCGCTCGTCACCATCGCCCCTCCCTTGGTTCGTCCACCGCCGGCCATGCCTCCCTACCTACGCCCGCACCGCCTCCCCTGGTCATAGGCTAAGGGTCCGCCCCTTGGCCGCCCGCGCCGCCTTCCTTGGTGGGCGGCCGTTCGGACACCACCGCCATCGGCGAGGATGCCGGCGGCCCTCTCCGTCGTTGGGACTGACCCCTAGAAGCTCTCCCCATTGTTGCTAAGGTATTTCCCCCTCCAAGACCCTCATTTTGGTGATTAAATTTTGAATGAATTGATTATTGTTAATGATTTGGTATAGTTAAGTAGTTAGGATTTAGGGTATGGTTAGGTAGTTAGCCTTTAGGTTTTTGTTAGTTAGGATATTGGGTTTAGGGTTTGGTTAGTAATTTAGGTTTTAGGTTGTTTTGTTAGTTAGGATTAGGGGTTTAGGGTTTAGGCTATTGTTAGTTAGGACTTTGGGTTTAGGGATTGGTTAGGTTGTTATGGTTTAGTTAGTTTGTAGTAGTAATGGTAGTTAGTATAGATACTAGTTTTCATGTGTTGGTACTTAGTAGTGCATGATATGATGATTTCAACGACTTGATGAAGTTTCCTCAAATGCTTTTGTAGATGGATTATTGTGTCCGAGTTTTTTACGGAGGAAGTGTTAGGAAAGAAGATGGTATGTTTAAGGATATGGAAGAAGAATTGGAATGGTTTGATGAACCTCCTAGCTTCAACGACCTTTGTGTCCGTTTGAATGCAAAGTTTGGTGGTGATTTCACGGTGAAGGGGAGGTTTGATAGTGGGAAGACTAGGGCACACTAGGTCATGATGCCCTTGCGCGACCCTACTCACTGGTCCTGCTACAATAGGGTGCTCCAAGGTTTCAATGTTCCCATGGCTGAGGTGGTGGTGGATAATGGGTACATGATGTAGGGTCTCCAGGACGGGCTATCCAATGACGGTGTTGGAGGCAATGAACAAGAATTGGGGGTCAAAGGGGAAGCAACTCAGGGTAACATGGATTTGGATGGTCAGTTGATGCAGGAGCAGTTTCATTCAACTCCAGTAGGCTATATAAGCAATGACTTCGATGTGAACAAGTTCAAACGGGAAGAGGAGGAGCAGTAGAAGGAGGACAGGATCGATGATGCAGTTAGCAGTGATTCAGACGATTCTGATGATGACCAAAGAGGTAGAGATGTTATGCCAACACTGGTTGATGCCATGCTAGTATCGATTCATGCTATGCCATTAGCAGTACCAGCTGAGGTACTTCAAGCTATGCTAGCTCAGGGTAGACTAGTCACAAATTTGCTAGAGGATGATACCCCCTATGATTCATGGGGTAGAACTAGCGAAGCACGGCAGTATGTTCCACCACCACCTTACACAGCGATAGAGCTTATGCAACTGAGGTCGATTAACGTACCTTTCAGTGGTGTTCTGAACTATAGGGATGTCAGCATGATGGATATGGCAGTTTGTGACACCGGTCTACAGATGTGTAGGAAATCATTGTATCACCATGAGAATGTAATCCTTGAGAAGGGGATGATATTCAATACAATGTGAGAGATGAAGCTGTTCCTTCAGGACTATGCTGTCTATCACCATAGGCCCTACAACATCACTCATTCTGACAAGGAGTTGAGGTACCACGTGACATGCAAAAATGGTTGTATATGGAGGTTAAATGCACAAAAGAGACAGAGTGATAGCAAGTGGAGGATAAATAAAGTGGTCCAACCCCACACTTGCCTATCAAATAAGGGGAAGGAAAATTATCAGCGGCTCACTACACATTACCTTGCCCGTCGTATATTGGGGTTCGTCGATAACAATAACAACATTTCGGTGTCTTCCTTGCAAGAGTCCATATTCGGATTCGTTAGGTATGATGTGAAGTATAGAAAGGTTTGGCGTGCTAAGCAAATTACCCTAGCGATTCGTTGGGGTAGCTAGAAGGAAGCGTACAACAGGGTACCCCGAATATTATGTGTAATGCATTACTATAACCCTGGCTTGAAATGGTTTGTAGACACGGAAGGGATGTATTTCGAGGACCCATTGAGGCATGTCCTACATCGTGTGTTCTGGTCGTTCACGCAGACAGAACATGCATTCTGGTATTGTCGCCCAGTCATACTTGTTGATGGCACTTTCCTGACCGAAAAGTATAGGGGCACCTTGATGATGGCTGCTGCTATTGATCTGGAGGACCAGATAGTACCCATGGCTTTTGCCTTGGCAGAGGGGGACAACAATGAATCTTGGTCATGGTTCATGCAGCTTCTACGTGTACATGTGTTTGGCCCATCTCGCACTATATGTTGGATCTCGGACCGTCACCTAGGGATTCTTAATGCTGCAAGTGAACATATATATGGGTTCACACCTCTAGTGCACAGTTGGTGCATGCAACATTTTGCCGCTAATTTTTGGCGGTGTCAAAGGAAAAAGGAGGTTTGTGACAAGGTAAAGGCTCTATGTTGTGTATGTAAAGAGCACCAGTTGAAAGGTCCTTGTTGGTTTTGGTAATTGAGTGACAACCTAGGTGGACTAATTGTGTTTATGTGAGATACACAGGTGATTAGTCCACAGGTACATGTGTATGAGCAACATATGCCATGGAGGTGAAAATGGCTTGGAGATGTTGCAAAGCTCACACATGTGATGATGAAGGAGCTTATTGCACATGAGACATGACATTGAGTCATGTGATCAAGGTGGAGAAGATCAAGACAAGACTTGGCTTGATGGACCGGTTGCAAGCGTGAAGGGCAAGTCAAAGGCTTTGGAGTGATGGACCGCGTGGCGGTGAAGCTTGAGCAAGACTTGGCGCCGATAGACGATAGCAACGGTGAAGAGCAAGTAGAGTCAAGATCGATGAACCAATATGATCATGTGATGATATGAAGTGGATCATATCATTGTTGATCGTGTTGGTGCATGTGTTGCATCGACATTGAAGGAGATGGAATGGAATGCGCAAGGCAAAGGTATAACCTAGGGCATTTCATTTCACCGGTCATAGGTGTGTAGAGAAGTTTATGACCGGGTTTAGGATAGATGGCCGTACTATCAAGAGGAGCAAACTTGTTTGCATATCGGTCATCTAGTGCCACTCGAGTAATCTAACTTTGCATTGTTGCTAGGATCGAGTGGCGTGGCAAGTTGAGTGGCTAACATCCTTTGGGAAATGATTGTGAAAATGCTAACACACATACACATGGTGGTGTACACTTGGTGGTGTTGGCACATTTACAAAGGAGGTTGTGTTTGCAGGGGTGAGATGGGTTTGGGTCCCTCTCTCTATTGCGCTTTCAGGAAAATAGAATGCCTATTTTCTATTGCGCCGGATGCAAGTTCTTGTGGTTAGCACATTGGAGCAAGGGTGATGAAGTTAGAAGTGAAAACGAGTTAGCCGCGAAGATGCTGGCGTCGGTCAACTGACCGGATGCTGGATCTGAATGCACCGGACGCTGGCAAGCTGTGTTCGGTCAGGTTGACGTACGATGACGCAGAAGCTGGAGTGTGACCGGACGCTGGCTGCGTCCGATCAAGTGTGACCGGACGCGTCCGGTCGAGGTCGGTACCTTACTGGAAATGACCGGACGCTGGGGGTTCAGCGTCCGGTTAGTTGAAAGCTGCTACGTCCAGTCAAGTCAAGTGATCGTTGGAATTAGGACACGTGGCCGTCTGCGGGCGATCGGACGCTGAGGTCCAGCGTCCGGTCAACACGATCGGAGCGTCCGGTCGGCCTGACCGTTGCCCAGTGAAGGGGTAACGGCTAGTTTAGCCCTTGGGGCTATAAATAGAAGTGGCCCTCAGCCATGGCTAGTGCCGAGCACCTCAAGGGACTTAATGTCCATGCTTGTGAGTGCTTGGGAGCCCTCCATCACACGTATACTTGATAGTGATCATTCGATTGTGTGAGTGAGCGATTCTAGTGCGATTGCATCGTGAGGTTGCATCGAGTGGCACTAGGTGGTCGTGTTGCAAGCCGGTGGTGCTTGTTACTCTTGGAGGTTGCCACCTCCTAGACGGCTTGGTGGTGGTCTCCGTTGAAGCGCGCAAGAAGCTTGTGCGGCGCTCCGGAGAAGTGCTTGTGAGGGGTACTTGTGCTCGCCCCGCGGGAGTCGCGAAGAGCAACTCTAGTAAAGCGTGTCATTGAGCTACCCTCACTCAAGGGGTAGGTTCTTGCGGCGCCCGACGTGCGGGCTTAGCGGGTGATGCTAATTAGCCGCCGAACCACCAAGTGAGCGGTCGACACAACGGGGACTAGCGTGTTGGCAAACACGTGAACCTCGGGAGAAAAATCATCGTGTCAACCTTGTTCTTCCCGTTGGTTTGCATCCCCATTACACAAGCTTGCAATTACTTATATATATCTTAAGCTTGTGTAGTTGCTCTTGTAATTAGATAGCTTGTGTAGCTAGCTAATTACCTTCTTGCTTGTGTAGCATAGAAGTAGCTCCCTTGCGTGGCTAATTTGGTTTTAGTAACCTTGTTAGTCACATTGCTTAGTTTGTGTAGCTAAGTATTTGCGCTCTCTAATTAGGCGTTGGTTGCCTTGTTATTGAGCATTGCTAGTGAGCTTAGTGAGCTTTGTGCTTTTGCTTACTAGCATGTGTAGGAGCTCCCTTGTTACTTAAAGTACTAGTGGCATAGGTTTGTGTGACCTTGCTCCTAGAATTGTTTAGGAGAGCTCTAGCTAGCCCGGCTCCTTAGTTGCTTTATTAGTATCTTTGCAAGGTGCTAGTGAACATATATAGAGGGGTGTAGTCTTGGCTAGACCGATTGTTTTAATTCCGCATTTATATCGGTTAGCCGACGTGATTAATTTTAGAAAAGACTATTCACCCCCCCTCTAGTCCGCCATCTCGACCTTCCACCAGTTCAAGGAGACAGAGAGAACTAGACAAGATGGTAAATGAAGCAGGCAAGGCCTGGTTAGAGGTGTAGATGGAATAGAAGGCTAAGTAGGCGTTAGCATATGACGAGGGCAGTTTCAGGTATGTCATCATGACCACCAACTTGTCAGAGTCTTTCAACCATGTATTCACCGGAGTTCGATCGTTGCTTGTGTCTAGAATTGTAGAGTTCTCCTTTCATAAGTGCAATGAATATTTTGTGAAGAGGTGGGAACTTGCGCAGAGGAATATAGCTGAGCATGGGCGATTTAGAAAGGCTAGAGCAGAACATTTGAAGGAGGCCGAGGAATTGGCCAAGCAGCAGACCGCCGAGCCGTATGGACCTCACCGGCATGTCTTTAGTGTATAGGGGAAGGGTGGCACAAGCTTGGGCTACGAACGTTATGGTGGACGAAACTACCGAGTTGATCTTGACAAAGTAGAGTGCAGTTGCAACGTCCCTCAGATCATGCATGCCCCTTGCTCTCACATGATCACTGCCTGCAGGGTCCGTGGATATGACTTTGAGGGTCTACCATACATGTCACCCTTGTATCTCCATTCGAACACCCTTAGTATATGGGAGAAGAGCTTCGAGCTATAGCTTGACCCGACACAGTGGTCCCCTTATCATGGTTATGGCTATGTGCCACATCCAGACCTAATGAAGGTAGGGAAGGGTAGGAGGAAGAAGAAGCGACTCAAGGGGGACATGGACGCTATGAGAGGATATGGCAAAGACATTTACGGAGGGGGAGACTTCAAAGAGACCCATGGTAGGAAACTTTGCTCCGTTTGCAAAGAACTTGGTCACAAGGCTAGTAGGCATAGAAGACGAGGACAGAGGTCCATACATAGAACTTGCTTATTTTCCTAGTGAAGTTGTTTAATATGTTTGCTAATGTTTCTTTCAATATGTACATGTGCTTCCATATTGTGTTCATGTTGCATAACATGTAGTTTAAATTTTGTAATGCTACTTAATGTTAATTTCAATATTGTATTATTCATCATGTTTGCTCTAACCCTTTGTTTATCAATTTTGTACTAGGATGGCCCCTCCCATGCAGCACCCATTGTACCCCATTCTTGAGGTGGAGTACGATGACTTGCACCGAGCTCACGTGTTGACCGACACCGATGCAGAGGTGTCCTTGCCTCCATTGAGGCCACACACGCATAACAGGGCGCACCAGTGGGACGAGCGTTACGCACCGTACATACAACGTGCTGGCTTCCTCGAGGTTGTCCGTGTTATCAACTATGGTCTTCCGGCCCTTGACCCCACACTTCTCACTGCAGTTGTAGACAGGTGCGAGTCCCTTCATTCTCCGTAAACATTCTTATAACAAAATTGAGGTAACTGACAGCCGTTCTATTTTTGTAATGCAACCTCACAGGTGGAGGCCTGAGACCCACACGTTCCACCTAGCTTGCGGCGAGATGACCATCACCATGCAAGACGTGAAGTCTATCTTTGGCCTTCGGTTGGCGGGACTTTCAGTGACAGGTATAGTTGACAACGATCACTAGAGAGAGCGGGTGGCTCAGTTCTGTAGCTTTCTTCCACCAGACAATGAGGATTCAAAAAAAGTAAGCAGTTCAACCCTATTTAATACTTGTGTTGTTTTCCTGAATCCATCATGTCTCATTGTCTTTGGTGAATTTCAGGAAAACTTCCGGTGTTTCGTCGTTGTGGATCACAGAGCGCTTCGAGAACTTGCACCCACAAGCTGATGTGGCTAAGATTTATAGGTTCGCTAGTGTGTGGCTCTAGCACTTCCTTGCCGCTTTCCTATTTCCCGACATGCGGGCAACACCATCAGCTGGATTTTCCTTGACATACCACGCCAGTCGTGGGAGAACATAGCGACGTACAGTTGGGAAAGCGTGGTCCTAGCATGGATGTATCAATAGCTATGTGTTGCCTGCCGTCACACCTCAGGGTTTGCGAGCCTTTGTGGTTGCTCCTACCTACTCTAGGTTTGGTGTTGGGAAAGATGGCCCATTGGGAGTCCCCTTCTTGATGGTTTGCTTGTAAGTATTTCGGTTCACTAGTTAATTCAAAGCTGTTACATATCATGAATTTAAGATTGGCTAATTCATTGTCGTGTTCAATGCAACATTGGAACGGCCGGAATACACTACCTACTGCTCTATATATCTGGAAGGAAGCAAAGTTAGTTCAAGGAATCTGCGGCACAAGTTCTAATGCATAACAACATTGTCCATTAATACAGCATGGAACTACCACACGTCGCACTCACAAATACTCAGTCAGAAACATACTGAGTAAGCAACTCATCGTCCGAGTATCAATCCTTTACCACAACCTCGTTGCTCTAGCTAGGCTCACCTGCATTGCCCTAATCTGCCTATCGCCTGTAGTAAGCGGCCTTCGCTTTATCTGCAGCTTGAGACAAGAACGTGTTCTCCTCCGCCTTGTTCATGTGGCTAGGCTCACCTGCATTGCCCTGATATGCTTGTCGCCTGTAGTAAGTGGCCTTCGCTTCATCTGTGGCCTCTACGGCTTGAGAGAAGAATGCGTCCTCATTCTCCTCTGCCTGCAAGCCCACCTCTGTTAGAGCAATGAGCTCGCTCAGTCTGCCAGTGTCGTCCTCATCCTTCTCCACCTACAAGCCCGCCTCCGCTAGAGCGATGAGATCACTCAACCTGGTAGTGTCGTCCTCATCCTCGTCCCCCTCATTGTCCAACACAATCAGAGATAGAACACTGCGACCAACTTGTGTTCTGTGCTCATGTAACTTCTTTTCCACATACCTTGCACGGGCCACCTCTATGGCATGCTCCCCGTTGCATCCAATCCCTTCATATATAAAATGCAACAAGTTATCAACGCGATTATATTACATATAAAAGCAGGCAACGAAAATAACAAGGCTTCTAATGACTCACTTGCACACAATGCAGCAACATGATCATTCAAGACCTGCATCTATACTCTTTCCTCCTCCATTGTAGCCTTCCTTGCCCTCTCCTCCTCTAACGCCATCCATCTCTCCAAGCCCCATTTGTCAAGCCTGACACCGATCGGGTTACGAATACTGCTCTGTCTAGCATACTCATGCATGTCCTTCTTCCGCTGTTTAACGAACAAGTCAATGTAGTCAGGTCCATATCCCCTCTTTTGTCCAATTACTTGTCTCCCCTTCAACTCATCCAAAAACCTAGCTTGACCATCATAAGATTCCCACTTGCATTTCCTAGTGCTCTGTTGAAACAAAAAATAGATCATAAGTCTTAGCAAAAGAAAAAAAATACTATTTCATGTTTTCCACAACAATAACCAACCTCATCATAGTCATCCATATGGCCAAAATAAAAGCCTATTCCAAGCTCCGAAGAGACTAGGCCGTAGTTGGATTTAACACCATATTCGCACATGACAGGTGGTGCTTTGAAAATTACCCTTTTTCTTCTTTTCCTTTTCCTTTTCCTTTGGCGGCTTCGACCATTGATTCTTAGGACCATAGAGCCACTCCTTGAAACGACACTTCACAAATGCAAACACCTAAAAGAGGTGACATTAGTACATGAACACCTATAGCTCAACATTTCAATAGATACACTGTCCACTTACTTCATGCTTGTTTGGACACATAAACTCCAACGTATTCTCAGGGTTTATCACAGCTCGATCTCTGCAATAGCACAGAGGAGGTTTCTCGAGTCATCTAACTATGGCTAAGTGCTTCTCCTTAGCCATCATTGGCGGAGGGTTAGGGGGAGGTGGAACCCACCGCTCGAAGTGCTCACATGGATGTCTCCCTCTCCAACAATCGTCAAAACGGAGGTACCTTGGGTCAAACTTGTCTGCACCGTCGATCCACTGAAAGAAAAGGCACCTTTCATGGGCCTACACAACAAGATTCCAACAAAATATTAGTAACCTAGTAACACAAATGAAGAAAAACATATGGAAAGAATTACTTACATTAAAACGACTACATGTGTAGAAGCAACGAGCCGCTGTGTCCTGGATGTCTCGATTGAAACACGTCGGCCGGACGACCACAGTCACAATTAGGGATAGGGAGGTCGGGAGGGACGGGGGCATCTTTGCTAGTCTTGTCGGGGTACAATTCTCTAGGAAGACCTTGTTTTCACCATAACTGCTCCCGATACATGTCTTGCATCTAATAAAACGGTTGCAATTTAACATCAATCAAAACATCGCAAATTAATGTAAAGGAGAACCATTTGCATTACAACTAAAATAATACCTCACACTAAACATGGTAACATGCTTCTAACTAACTAATTAACCTTAACAATAACAAAATCGATCTAATATTTTCCTCCAAACCATAGCCCAAATATACTTATCCTCCAAACCCTAGCTACCATTCATAATCTTTGAATCCAGCATTCAAACGACAAATAAGAGCATCATTACCGTGACCGAGGCCGAGGAGAAGCTTGGGGAAGGAAGGGAGGGAGACGGGCAGGGAGGGCCGGGCGGCGGTAGGCTTCTATGAGGCAAGAGGGGGAGGGGTGCGGGCGCCCTCACCTCTGTTCGACGTAAGGCAGAGAGAGGGAGGGACACTCGCGGCGTGACATTAAGTCGGCCCTGCCACACCGTGGGTGATGGCGCGACACTGCCATGACAAGATGTGCATCGCAGTAGTGTCAGGTATCGATATTATGGATACCTAGAGGAAGTTAACGAACATGAACGTTAATTCATTCGGGTGGTCCAAGACATATTTAAGGTTTCGCCCGACCCCTCGGGGGAACGAGCTCCGTCTCGCCTAACCCCGAGGGCGTGGGCCCCATCTAGCCAGACCCCTCGGGCATGGGTTCCGTCTCGCTCGACCCCGAGGGCGTGGGCTCCATCTCGCTAGACATCTCAGGCGTGGGTTCCATCTCGCTCGACGGTGATCCATACCACCTCCAACCACTATGGGTCTAAAAGTACGACCCTAGGGTCAAACTTCTAACACCGGGAGGGAAGCGGGCATGTCTCGACATGACCCATGGCCATGATGGACCATACCTAGGGGCTCACATCGCCAATAGTGTTGGGTGTGCTAGTATTATGCTGCCTAATCCCCGTATGACTTCTGACAGGAGTACCTATTGACCACGCCGCCCGCCGGAACGGAGTGGAGCACCGCGGATGGCTGACGACGCCTGCGTATGGTGCTAGTGATGAATTGGTCCACGATGCGGTGCCATCCCCATCATCATCTACCAGATCAGCAGGCCCCGCATAAAGGAGATGAAGGACGCCGCGACCATGTAGGCCTTCTTCTCCCTCGCTTTTGTCCTTTTCTCTGTCTTTCTCTCTCTATAACCTGCACCTTCCCCTTCACCTATAAAAGGGGAAGTAGGACGCCCCATGGGAGACATGAGCACATGGTTGAACGAGCTCAGCAAGACTCAACTCCGTTTGATCTTTTCACCAGAGACTTAGGACCTTCTTCCTCTCTCGCCCGTTTGTAACCCCTACTGCAAACTAGTGCTGGTAACACGAGCAGCGGCAGACTGGACGTAGGGACATTCCGCCCGAACTAGTATAAATCCTTGTGTCCTCCGAGCACACCATCCGGGCCAGACGCGCAGATATAAATTTACTAGCTGGCGATCTGAAACACCGACAGTTGGTGCACTAGGTAGGGGATTTTTGTGCGTCTCGACACCCACAAAAGGCCTCGGATGGCAAGTCACGGCATCAGCTGGGTCTCGGGTGCGCACGTGCGCTTCGGGAGCCTGGACTTCATCATTGCGACGGAGGGAGAGTTGGCACAGGCTCCCGCCACATTCAGCCTCTCCACTCTGCCGGCCTCGACGTGATCGTCGAGGCGCTTGAGGAGTTGTAGCTGCACGCGCGCCAAAGGCCCGTGTCCCCGAGAGCAACCGGATCTCGGCTTTAACTACGGGAGGCTATAGCGCCAACTCTATGCCTTCGTGGGACCCCGACCATCCCGAGAGGACCTACGCTGCCTCACCTTCTCGTTCACCAATATCATGACGTAGCTTGCCAAAGGGAACCGCTCTCCCTAGAACACCACACCCGGGGCACCCCCGGCAGTGTTCCCGTTTGGTCTGCGCAACACTGCAGGGACCATTGGCCACCTCGTGGCGCAGCACATGCACCCATCTCCTACGAACGATGAGTTCATGGGGATGACCGAATACGTCGAGGAATCTTTCCACGACCTTCTCGCAAGAGATTCAGAGTCGCTCTCGACTCAGACTCTTACATGGAGAGCCATCACCCCTTGCGAGAATGCTTTATGGCAGGTACCCCTAAGGGACACGTCGAAAGCGTCCACGAGGGTGTTACCCCACCAAATGACCTTGACAATGAGGTCAAGGAAGATGTAGGGGCCCTTCCTTGCATGTGGGTGGGACAGCTAAGGGCGCGGCACCAGGAGCTCGAGGATTGATGACACCAACTCGAGCAGGAACACGCAAAGCTTGAGCGCCGTGGAGACAGTGGGCGTGCGCGCACCATGGCCCGCAACATGAACCAGAGGATCATCGAAGACGATCGAGCCCTCCCACACTTCGCCCGGGCAAGCCAGAACATCACGCGCAGCGGCCTTGCTTCGAGGGCTCCCAGAGTTTGCGACACCCGAGGATCGTCGGGCCCATCGCGAGATCTGCACGCTGCTCGAGCGCGTGATGGTGCAGCAGGCTGAGAGCTCATTGTCTCGGCGATGCTAGCCCGACGCCAGTCAGTGCGCCCTTGGGACGACATGTCAGGGACATGTCTGTCCACTAGGCGCTACGCGACGATGGGGAGCATGCCGCGGCCCTAGTGCATGAGCGTCTTAGCCTCCACCATGATGCACGAAACACCCTAGAGGCCCGTAGGCGTGGATGAAGCGACGAGAGAGAGGAAGCCGGCCGCGGCTACCACCCTTGTCATGGCGGACGCTATGATAGCGGCAAAGATCGGAGCCTAAGCCTCGACCTGTCAAGACCTCAGGCCTTTGGCCAACACATCCTCAACGCTGCCATCCCACCGTGGTACCGACCGCTGCCCAACATCCCAAAATACTCTAGAGAAATGAACCCCAGACTATGGCTCGAGGATTACCGGCTTGCTTGCCAAGCCGGTGGAGTGGATAGTGATAGTTTCATTATCCGCAACCTCCCATTGTTCCTGGCCGATTCAGCACGAACATTGTTGGAGCACCTTCCACCTAACTAGATTCAAAGTTGGGCGGACCTAAAGGAGATTTTTGTGGGAAACTTCTAGGGCACCTACACTCATCCTAGGAACCCATGGGATCTCAAAAACTACTGATAGAAGTCTAGGGAAACTCTTCATGAGTACATCTAGTGCTTCTCCTGGCAGTGCAACGAGCTGCCCGACGTCGTCGACGTCGACGTTATAGGAGCCTTCCTGTCTGGGACCACCTACGAGTCCCTGGTTCACAAGCTAGGATGCAAGGGCCCACAAACCACCAATGAGCTCCTCGACATCGCCACCAGCCATGCCTCGAGCGAGGAGGCGATCGGAGCAATTTTCGACCGTCCCAAGGGTAAGGCAAAGCGGGACGAGGACGCCGACGAAGGCGCCTCCAACCGCCCAACAAGAAGAAGAACAAGCAGCGGTGCGAGGGCTCGCTCGTGGCCATTGCTGACCACAAGGGGGGACGAAAGCCCGCCGAGGGTACCCTAGACTACTTCGAGAAGCTTCTCGAAGGGCCATGCCCGAACCATGCCTTCCCCGTCAAGCACCTATACAAAGACTATGCCCTCATGAAGTGGTTCCTGTCCGGTGGCTCCAATAAGGGGGATCATAGAAAGGAGCCCAAGCCGGCGGTAGACGACGCCGAGGGGAAGGATGACGGCTTTCCGACGCTGGATGGCTACCTCATGATCTTCGGTGGGTCGGTAGCCTATGACTCCAAGCGCCACCAAAAGCTTGCACGTCGCGAGGTATATGCGGCCGAGCTAGCCACACCTTCCTTCCTCTGATGGTCGAAGTCCGCCATCACCTTTGATCGGACCGACCACCCAAAAAGCATTCCACAGTCAGAGAGATACCCTCTCATGGTCGACCTGATCGTTGGCACGAAGTGGCTCACCAAGGTGCTGATGGATGGAGGCAGTGGCCTCAACATCATGTACGCTGAGACGCTCAATGCCATGGGCATCGACCGATCGTGCAACCGGCCAACCAGGGTGCCTTTCCATGGTATCATGCCTGGAAAGCAGGCTGTGCCGCTTAGGCAGATCGATCTACCCATCACCTTCGGGAATCCGACCAATTATAGGATAGAGACCCTTACCTTCGAGGTGGTTGGGTTCCACAGGACCTACCACGCCATCTTGGGACATTCATGCTACGCGAAGTTCATGGCTGTCCCCAACTACACCTATCTGAAGTTGAATATGTTGGGTTTGTGCGGGGTCGTCACCATCGACACCTCCTTCTAGCGCGCATACGAGTGCGAGGTCTAGTGCTGCGAACATGCCACGGTGATTGTCGCCTCCAAAGAGCTCGCAGCCATCAGGGAGGAGATCATCGAAGAAGCACCCGACCCCAAGCAGTCGGCCAGGTCTTTCGAGCCCGTGGAGGGTGCCAAGGAGGTCGTCATAGACCCTAGCAGCTCCGAGGGCAAAGTGGTGCGCATCGGCACCATGCTTTTCTCCAAATAGGAAAGCGTGCTCGTCGACTTCCTCTGCGCCAACAGAGACATCTTTGCGTGGAGACCCTCAGACATGCCATGCATTCTGAGAGAAGTCATCGAGCACGCCTTGAAGATCAGGCTAGGCTCCAAGCCAGTGAAGCAGCGCCTGCATCACTTTGACGAGGAGAAATGCAGGGCCATCGATGAGGAGATTGCGAATCTTTTGGCGGCCAAATTCATCAAGGAAGTGCATCACCCAAAGTGGTTAGCTAATCCCGTTCTTATAAGAAAAAAAAAGTAGGAAATGGAGAATGTGTGTTGATTACATGGGTCTCAACAAAGTGTGTCCAAAGGATCTGTTTCCTTTGCCGCGCATAGACCAAGTAGTCTACTCGACCTCAGGGTACGAAACCCTTTGCTTCCTTGATGCGTACTCTGAATACCATCAAATCACGATCAAAGAGTCCGACTAGCTCATGACATCTTTCATCACCCCGTTCGGATCGTTCTGCTATGTCACAATGTCGTTCGGTCTAAAAAATGCAGAGGCTACGTATCAGCATTGTATGCTCAAGTGTTTCGAGGACCTCATCGAGCAAACCGTTGAGGCCTACATAGACGACATCGTGGTCAAGTCCAAATGGGCTGACCAGCTCATAGCCGACCTAGAGCAGACCTTCATGAAACTATGAGCAAACAGCATCAAACTCAACCTCGAGAAATGCGTCTTTGGGTCCTGAGGGGTATGCTGCTAGGTTTTATCGTCTCCAAGCGCGGTATCAAAGCCAACCTAGAGAAGATCTTGACCATCATGAGGATGGGTCCGATTCAGAACATAAAGGGGGTACAATGTTTTACAGGGTGCCTCACCACGCTCAGTCATTTTATCTCGTGCCTCGGCGAATGAGGCCTCCCCTCTATCGGCTTCTGAAGAAAGCCGACCATTTCGAATGGACTCCCGTGGCCCTAGAGGCACTTGATGAGGTCAAGCAGCTCCTGATGAGGGCCCCGATCTTGGTCCCTTTACCGACAGGGAACCGCTCCACCTCTACATTGCGGCCACCACACAAGTGGTCAGCGCCGCCCTGGTGGTAGAGCGGGAAGAGGAGGGACACACCCTCAAAGTACAACGTTTCGTGTACTTTGTTAGCGAGGTCTTGTCCGATTCCAAGACTCGCTACCCCCAAATCCAGAAACTCCTATATGTTGTCCTTATCGCTAAGAGGAAGTTACGTCATTACTTTGAGTCACATCCGGTGACGGTCGTGATGTCCTTCCCCCTTGGCGAGGTTGTCCAAAACCAGGATGCCATAGGAAGGATTGCGAAGTGGGCACTCGAGTTGATGGGTCAGGGTATTTCATACGCCCCTCAGACGGCCATCAACTCCCAAATCCTGGCTGACTTCGTGGCAGAATGGACCGAGATCCAAATGCCGCCAGCGGCCGTCGACCAGGAGTACTAGATGATGTACTTCGATGGGTCATTGATGAAGAAGGGGGCCGGCATGGGGCTGGTCTTCGTTTCACCCCTCGGAGTGCGCATGAAGTACAAGGTCCGCATCCACTTCCCTGCCTCCAACAACGTGGCCGAATATGAGGCACTCATTAATGGCCTACACATCGCTGTTGAGCTAGGCATCCGACGGCTCGACGTCCAGGGCTACTCCCAGCTGGTCATCGACCAGGTCATGAAGGAGTCAAGCTGCCACAATGCCAAGATGGTTGCGTATTGCCGAGAGGTTCGCAGCTGGAGGACAAGATCGATGGTCTCGAGCTCAATCACATTCCGAGGCGGCTCAACGAAGCAGCCAATGCGCTGGCAAAGATGGCGTCCGGCCGAGAGCCGATGTCGGAGGGTATTTTTGCCAGCGACTAGTACAAGCCCTCGGTCCGCCACGAGGAGCCAGAACGAACTGGTGATAGGCCGCTGACCTCGGGCTCAAGGGCTAACCAACCCTCAGCTTCCCCTAACCTCGAGGTCATGGAGCTTGACGCAGACCCAGTGGTAGAGACCGACCCTCTTGCTGACTGGAGGATGGCTTATCTTGATTACCTCCTTCATGAGGTGCTACCGACGGACAAAACGGAGGCTCGACTGCTCGTGCGTCGCGCCAAGTTCTTCGTCGCTATTGAGGGGGAGTTCTACAAGCGAAGCCACACCGGGATCCTGCAGCGCTGCATCCCCATCGAACAAGGGAAGCAGTTGCTAAGAGATATCCATGGTGGGATCTACGGGCACCATGCCGCACCTAGGACCCTGGTCAGAAATGCATTCCGACAGGGCTTTTACAGGCCGACTACAGTAGCCGACACTGAACATATTGTGCACACCTGCAAAGGGTGTTAACACTATGCTCAGCAGACCCATTTGTCAGCCCAAGCACTCCAAACGATCCCCATCACGTGGCCGTTCGCGGTCTGGGGGCTCGATATTGTCGGACCTCTCAAGAGAGCGCCTGGGGGCTATACGCACTTGCTTGTTGCCGTAGACAAGTTTACAGATAGAGGCTCAGCCGATCTCCGCGATCAAGTCCGAGCAAGCCATGCTGTTCTTCCTTGACATCGTCCATCGCTTTGGAATCCCGAACTCCATTATCACGAACAACGGCACGTAATTCATCGAGAAAAAGTTCCTCCAATTCTGCGATGAATACCACATCCGTGTCGATTCGGCTGTCGTGGCGCACCCACGCATGAACGGGCAGGTCGAGCGCGCGAACGGCATGGTCCTACAAGGCCTCAAGCCTCGGATCTTCAATCGGTTGAACAAGTTTGGCGGACGATGGGTCGCGGAGCTCCCTGCGGTGCTTTGGAGCCTGAGGACAACCCCCAGCCGGGCCACCTGCTACACACCCTTCTTCATGGTCTATAGTTCCGAGGCTATCCTTCCAACCAACCTCGACTATGGAGCGCCGAGGGTCAGGGTGTACAACGAGCAGGGAGCCGAGGCGTCCCTTGAGGATGCCATGGATCAGCTCGATGAGGCACGCGATGTTGCCCTCCTTCGCTTGGCTAAGTACCAGCAGGCGTTGCGCCGGTACCACAGCCGTCGGGTGCAGAGTCGAACTTCAACGTTGGGGACTTGGTACTCCGCCTCGTCCAGAGCAACAAAAATCGTCACAAGCTCTCTTCGTCGTGGGAGGGACAATACGTCGTCGTAGAAGTATTCCGACCCGGCACCTACAAGCTCACGACCATCGACGGCAAGGTCTTCGTCAAGGCATGGAACATCGAACAGCTACGTCGCTTTTACTCTTAGCATATGCATGTACCCATGAAAACTAAGAACGGTGTTTCTAAAACACAAAAATGCTTTCTTTTTCGCTATCTCATCATCGATCCTTAGTGACACCCGACCCCAGCAACGGCACGGGGCCAGGCCTCACTCGGGGGCTGATAAGAGCATACCTATTCAGGAATAATCGCTGTGCCCGACCTCTTCTCACGTTAAGATCTAAAAGCGAGAGCTGTGGAAACGAACACTGAGTAAAGTTGATCGGACTATAAGGAATCTACGCTTCCAAGCTCTGGCGTTTTTGCTCATGTCGTCAGCGGTGTTGGGCGGCTGACGTATTTGTCTTTGCCTAATCCCGTCGACCGGCGAAGTACACGGTGACCACGCCGCCCGCCTTGAAGCGGAGTGGAGCGCCATGACGGTGACGATACTGCGTATGGCGCCAGTGATGAACAGGGCCACGACGCGGAGCCGTCCCCATCATCATCTACACAATCGGTGGGACCCGCATAAAGGAGATGAAGGATGCCGCAACCCTGGAGGCCTTCTTTTCCCTGGCTTTTCTCATTTTCTCTCTCTTTCTCTCTCTGTAACCTACGTCTTCCCATTTACTTATAAAAGGGGAAGCAGGACACCCCATGGGAGACACGAGCACACGGCTGAACGAGCTCAGCAAGACTCAACTCTGTTCGATCTTTTCATCAGAGACTTAGGACCTTCTCCCTCTCTGACCCGTTTGTAACCCATACTACAAACTAGTGCTAGTAACACGAGCAACAGCAGACAGGACGTAGGGACATTCCGTCCGAACCAGTATAAATCCTTATGTCCTCCGAGCACACCATCCGGGCCAGACGCGTCGATACAAATTTACTAGCCGGTGATCTGAAACACCGACAGGCAGCGCCTGCCACGTCAGCCAGTCGAGGCCCGTGCCCCTGCCACATCATCGCCTTTGCCGCGTCGCCATCCAAGGCGCAACAACGTTGTTTGGCCGCGCCGTATCAATAGACGTGGCAAAAAATGTTAGATTTGAAAATAAAAAAAACAGTGTACAGATAGTTTAAAAGAAGTGTTAAAAAAATCGCTGGCCAAAGTAATGTCGAGGCTTCCCTCGGTCCCCTGCTGTGCTGATGAGCCTCCACCAGCTACAGCGAACCGCAGAATATACCTACCGGCCTTCGTCGTTGTAAGAGACAGAGATGGGAGAGAATGCTCAGCTAGCGTGTTCATAACAGTGTGCCGGTATAAATACAAAGGCCAGAACAACAGTGGCCGTATACTCCTAACCACTACCCTGAAGACTAGGATCGGTGAAGAATAGGCATGCATCGACCCGGTTCAGTATACAACAACTAAACGGTGATCCTTATCTATGCTAGAGTATCCGAGGGAATTGGCCGTTTACACCCCCGCAGCTTGGAGCTTCGGTTATCCGTATGCACAAAGCGTCTCGAAATCATTGAACAATGAAGTTGGCAAACCCTTCGTCATGATATCGCAAATTGGTGGCGAGTAGGATTTGCGAGAACTTGGAACCCCGACCAAAGGCGACCTTCTCTCTTACAAAATGAATGTCAAGCTCCACATGCTTCGTTCGGCGATGATGCACTTCGGATTTTCAGCCAAGTAAAGCTGCAGAGACATTGTCACAATAGATTACCGTGGCCTTGTCGATGCGCACATGCGATTCGCGAAGCAAATTCCGAGCTAACAAACATTCCATGGGCGGCGTTCGCCACGGCGCGATATTCAAACTTCAGCGCTAGACCGGATACCGTAAATGCGTCGCTTGGGCGACCATGAGACGAGAGAGTCCCCGAGGAACACACGGTATCCGAAGTTGACCGCCGTGTATCGGGACGACACCCTAATCGGCATCGAGTACACCTTCAGTCGGTCGATGGTGACGCAGAGATCTTCGACCCGTCTTTGGATTGTGCCCCTCAAGTAGCGTAGGATCCTCTTGACAATGGTCGATGCACATCATGTGGAGTTGCATCACGCAATGTCCGACCTCGTCGTGTCGGTATTGAGGGCGCCCGGTGATCTTTGCGGTAGAAGGATCCATCATCGACAGGATGACCATCGGCCGGTGACAATTTTGGTGTAGCCTCA